>CM060440.1:78356859-79646440 GCA_030545235.1 Helianthus tuberosus
TAGGCTAAATTATGCCCGTCTAAACTTGCAATGTGAGTCATTCTCTTTTTCTCAAAAATGTTTTACAATACCCAAATGTTTTCCAGTTATATATTACATGGATTAAGTCGTGGTTATCTTGAATCACTGGCAAGTGGGGTATTGTGCACATTACTAATTTCTCACGGTTAGGTTCACCAACCTAACAGTGATAATCATCACTACTTGGGCGAAAGAACCCAATAGTGGTATGACCATCGTCACCAGGGTGTGACATGGCGCCAGATAAAAATAAGATAGTAGCCATTGTAATCGCTCTTATGCTGTAATTTATAACTAATGTGTCGTTTTGTTTAACCTAAATGACTCGCCAGTATTTCCCCGCTGATAAAATATTTTTAAACATGTTTCAGGTGATTTACTGTGAATCAAGGAAAAGTGCTACGAAGCACTAACAAGCTTGAAGTAGTGGCTCAGTAAAATAAATAAGCATGTTTTGTAAAACAAGGAATTTCCTCGTGAAATTCCTCTATTGTAAATTACGGGGTTAGCACCAAATTATGAAATAAAATAATTAGGCATTTTCAAGTTTTAAAAGATCCTGTTAAACTTCCGCTGTCAACTCAAATAATAAATACATTTTATATATATATATATATAGGGTGGGGTTCTAGAGTGAACACTAGTGTATTTGCGAACTGAGTGAACATATCCTGGCCATTGATCTACACACGTGTATGGCCAGGATCTCATCATCAAATCGTAAATTACACTAGTGTATTTCAACATCAAATCCTGGCCATTGATCTACACACGTGTATGACCAGGATTAGTTCACTCAGTTCGCAAGCTACACTTGTCTTCACTCTTGAACCTAATCCTATATATATATGGTAGGATTCATGCGAGAACCACGAGATTAATGTGAACACAACAAAATAAACACACCCCATCACCACCCAAAAACCTAACAACCCCCTTCCCCCCCCCCCCCCCCTAAAAAAAACTAAATTATAAAGCTAAACCCCACAATTGTTGTTTAACTTTTTTAGTGATGAAATTTAGCGATTTTTATAAAAAAAATTACGTGGTTTTAATTTTTTTTAGGTATTTTGGTTGTATTCACACTGGTTCTCGCGATTCTCATAATAAAGGGTATATATATCTATCTATACTTTCTATGAAAGGAGAAATCTGAGTGACATAAGAAAAGCTGATGTGTCAGCCAGAGAGGCTGTCCAAGAAGGCTTTTCTTATGTCATTACTGCATCATAAACCGTAATATATAAATCACTTTAAAATACATTTAATTTCAAAGCACTGTCGTCTATTCAAATGTTAAAGGTTTAGCCCACATTCAAAAGGGCAAACCACTGCCCATCTACAAGAAAGTATAACTTAGCAAATGGTTCCTTTGGCAAACGTATGCCTTAGCAGTTGTTTCGAAATTACGGGTAATTTCAAATTCAAAATGCATGGGGATATGTAATTTGCAATTAATGCATGTCACTCACTCACTTTTGTCAATCATCTTCTTATATAAACTGATTTATATTCTCATTTCACTCTTCATATTAGAAACCACATTTCTAACCACATTTCTAATGTATCTCTCCCTCAAATCCCTTCTTCTCAATACTCGACATTTGTTGATAAAGGATAAGAGAAAACGGAAGCTCTCTCTAACCCACTTTCAGAACAAATTTTGGGGATATGTGGCTTGCCTTGATGATGGTAATGTGATATATATGATTATGTTTGTTTTGGTTTTTTTATTTTTACTAAAGTTTTTTTATCTGAGTTATTATGACTAAATTTGTGAATGATCTGAGCAGATGATGATGATGATGATTGTTCTACGGTTGTTTCCAGCATCATTGTTCCAACATCGTTTAAAGTATGTTTTTTTGCTACTCTAATTTTGAAATTTTGAATTTTTATTTTTGAAGTGATATACTCTAATTCTCGCTTTATATTTCAGTCTAATCATAGTTGTTTGAATTCGTACAATCATCTACGGGTTATTTTAGGTTTGTATTAAAAGAAGCATAAAGTTAAATTAAACACAAAGAAAGATTATTAAATGTACATTTAAAATAATTTAGGCTTATGACTAAATGATGATTACATTTGACTTGGGCAGATGATGATGATGTAGAACCCTCAGTAGTTCCTACTAAACGCAAAAAGGATCTGCTACTGCTGTAAGATAAGATTTTATTTACTAGAGATTTGTTCTTTCCTGCCTTTTTGTATTAAAAGCAGCATAAAGTTTGGTTTAAAGTAGCTCTTTTTGAAGCAAGTTGAGGATAAGTATATGAGGATAGGGCTACTCTTCAACAACTGAAGAAGTGTTTTTCATGTACTGCATCTTGGTCTGTTCACGAGAAACCAGGTTTCCAAGAACCTGATGGTGAAGCATTCAGTACTTCCGTGGAGTTCATGGCGATTGTCTAAGATATACATTGAGAAGTTCGGTATTCGATGGAGTTGAAGCTAAAAGCTCTAAATTTTTGCTGTTAGATTCCTAAATTTCTTGGTGTTGTTGTTAGATTTTAAAGTTTCGTTGTTCAGTACTCGATGTAATTGTTGATTTTTTAATCTTCATAATGAAAATTTAATCCTATTAATGTTTGTGGAGCATTTTATTTTTACTAATTTTAAGGTGCATAAGTATTATTATGTAATTTTTAATATCATCTGATTATTGCAGATCGGTACTTTTGATGTAGAAGTGAAATTATCTCTGAGTTTAATTAGATTATGTTGATGTTGAATCAATATCTGTTAGTGTATAGATCTGTCAAAGTTAAAGTTTGGCAAAAGAGAACATCTGCTCTAAATCATCATTTGCTGATCTAACGGGTGTTTGACTTGCTACTGTTGCCAACATCTGTTGTTGTCTAATAGAGCTTTTTTGAATAATTTCCTCCTCTCAATTGTAAATACTGATGAATCTGTTACTTTAACTCTCTGTCAAATGTAAAGTCTGGCCAAAGAGAACATTTGTTTAGTGGTGATCTTCTACTAATCTAACGGCTGTTTGACTTGCTACTGTTGCTAATATCTGTTGTTGCCTAATAGATGTTCGCAATATCTTTGTCTGCTGGAGTTGCAGAAGCATTTGTTTACTATGTAGAGTATTGCTGGTCTTTAAATGAATAGATTTTTTATCTGAGTTATGACTAAATGTTGATTGCAAATGAAGCGATTTTTTATCTGAAATTTTTTATCTGACTTAATATACATTTAATTTCAAACCACTGCTCTATATTCAAATGTCAAAGGTCTGGCCCACATTCAAGAGGGCAATCCACTGCCCATCTCCTAGAAAGTATAACTTCAAAAATGTTTCCTTTTGCAAACATATATCTTAGCAGATGTTTTGAAATTGCCGGTAATTTCAAATTCAAAATGCCTGGGGATATGTACTTTGTAATTAATGCATGTCACTCACTCACTTCTGTCTTATGGTAAAGGCGTCTTATGGTAAATGAAGAGGTTAATTGTAATTATAATAACGTGTTTAATTTTATACTTTTCCCATGGAAACGCACTTTTCAAATGTTTTGCATTAAAAGCCTAATGAATGTCGCATCATATTCTTTCGTATGACGATGTATTTAGTCATAACCGTTTTCATTGGGTATATAAAATACATTGGGCAGAGGTTTTCATCATTAGCGTTTTCATCCATCTACTCAATCATTTTCAAAAGTTTTTTGTTTATCAATATCATTACAATTTCTTTGGCTTTCAAAGACGCATTGGTTCACTGCAAAATGGAAAACATTGGGTTTCAAGTGACTGTTGACGAAATTTTCACAAAGGTCTCTGCAGAAGATATTGGTCGTTTGAAATGTCTTTCCAAGAATTTTTATAGGGAACTGTCAAGTCATGGATTTGAGATGATGCAAGCTCTCCGAAGTGGAGATTTAGTAGAAAAGAAACTGCTCTCCTTTAAAGACACGTCAATTGTCGTTGACGACGTAGTTGCTGGTAATTTGGATGTTGTTAGAAGCAAAACGTTAAGTTTTCCTAACAATGTCCACCCTACCTTCTTACGTATTCTATCGTCATTTAATGTATTGTTGTTAGTTTGCTATGAAGGGATTTGCTGTGAGTTGATTCTTTGGAATCCAACTACCAGGCGCTATAAGGTTTTGTCTGACAACTACTTAAATTACAATCATGATCGAAATTCTGATACTGGTGGAATTTATTTTGATCAATTCAATGATCTGAAAATGCTGAACATCAAATGTTGCCGTAATGTAGCTACTGCTCGTGTTTACTCACGACGTCGTGAGTCATGGAGAACAATAAATTTCGGTAGTGTAAATAATTATGGTTCAAGCAGTTATTCATGGTCTATAGGAGTTTATGCTGATAAAACCATATATTTCATGGTTTCAAATTATTGGTATCCACTAGGTGAGAGGAACATCGTTGCTTTTGATGTTCTTTCTGAGACTTTCAAAATGCTTCGTTTTTCAGAGAGTATCGTAGTCAATCTTTGCCAAGGGCATTTTTTGACCATCGCAAAGAGACTGCATTTGATTGTTATTGGAAAGTCTGCTGAGCTAACTGCTGATTTGCTCAGATATGAAGAAGGAGGCTGGATGAAGGTGTTTGCTTTCAATAATCCTCGTGTAGTTGATTATGAAAATAGGCGCCGAAGGACTAATATAATTGAAGACAACAAGTGGCTGATAACAAGCATCTGGGGGGGGGGGGGGGATATGGTTGAAGTTGATCTGAGCAACGAAGTTCTGAAATACCTCCAACATGTTGACAACTACAATGGTCTGAAAGGAGCTTTATTTATCGAGACTACTGTTTCACCCATTGAATAGAAATTAGTATGTTGTATTTTACTAAATGTTGTTTGATGTTTTGAACTTTGTTTATTATATAGTTACCTCTGTTTGACACTTGTAGTTTTTATATAATTAGTTGTGTTAAAATTATTAATCATGTTTGTTATTTAAATTAACTAAATGAATATTTAGGTTTGAGAGTGTAAAAGTTTGTAATATTGGTAAAGGTCTGTTTAAATGATCAAAGCTCTGTTATTGTGAACATATGTTTGAAAATAAAACAATAGTTGATACATCTGTTGACTTTGGTCAACAGATGGATGGAAACAAATGTTTGGAACTACTGTTGGGATAAAGCAAAGTCTTGTGGAGAAAACTGTGGTTGAAACTGCTGTTTGGTTAAAACGGTGGTTTAAAACCACTGTTGGGTTAAAATAGTGTTTTATGGAAGTTGAAGGGGATTGAAACGACTGTTGGGTTAAAATATTGTTTTTTGGAGAAGCAACATGCTTGAATGCAAATGTTATTTTGTTTACAAAAGATTAATAAATTGTATATTTTTGTATTTTTTATATTCTAAAGTTTAAGTATTTAAGGTTGAAGTTGAAGTTGGGGAGATATGGTTGAAGTTGATTTGAGCAATGAAGTTTTGAAATACCTCCAACATGTTGACAACTACAGTGATCCGAAAGGAGCTTTATTTATCGAGACTACTGTTTCGCCCATTGATTAGAAATTAGTATGCTGTATTTTATTGAATCATGTGTGCTGTTTTGAAGTTTGTTTATTATATAGTTACCTATGTTTGACACTTTCATATTTTATATAATTAGTTGTGTTAAAATTATTAACCATGTTTGTTATTTAAATTAACTAAATGAATATTTAGGTTTGAGAGTGTAAAAGCTTGTAATATTGGCAAAGGTCTGTTTAAATGATCAAAGCTCTGTTATTATGAACAGATGTTTAAAAATAAAACAGTGGTTGATACATCTGTTGACTTTGGTCAACAGATGGATGAAAACAGATGTTTGGAATCACTGTTGGGATAAAGGATAGTATTGTGGAGAAAATTGTGGTTGAAACTGCTGTTTGGTTAAAACGGTGGTTTAAAACCACTGTTGGGTTAAAATAGTGTTTTGTGGAGGTTGAATGTGATTGAAACGACTGTTGGGTTAAAATATTGTTTTTTGGAGAAGGAACATGCTTCAATGCAAATGTTATTTTGTATACAAAAGATTAATAAATTGTATATTTTTGTATTTTTTATACTCTAAACTTTAAGTATTTAAGGTTGAATTTGAAGTTGGGAAGATATGGTTGAAATACCCGCAATTAGATATGAATATGACATGTTTAAAAAAAAATATACGTTAATAATAGTTGCTTAATGTAATAAATTTTGATTAAAAAAAATAAATTAATAAAATAAAACTAGTAATAATACTAAACTAAAACAAGTTAGTTAATAAGAGAAATATGTTAATAACAAATCACATATATATGTAGCATTCGTAATAATATATATATATATATATATATATTATAAAAATGTTTAATTTACAAAAGGATTATATGTGTTTCAACACAATGAAAAGAAAAGGAGTTGTTGACTTTTGACTCTAGAAACAAAGAGTAGCCACATCCCACAAGAAAGTTTCTGACATAAGCCACCATGCATATAATTGGGAAAATTACGAAAATGTCTCTTGACCAAGTGCATTTGTAAAATTGGCACCTTCCTGCGTCCTTGGAAGGTCCTCCCAGCCTCGGAAGCGTCCGCCTTTCACGTTGAAGCGTCCGCCTGTCCGTTGAAGCGTTTGTTTCCATTCAAGCGACACGTGTCCGCAGTGGCGGACCCAGAAAAAATTTTCAAGGGGTGCGGATAAGGGGTTTAACCAAATTTTCAAGGGTTCAAGGGGTGCGGATAAGGAGTTTAACCAAATTTTCAAGGGGTGCGGGGAGGATTTTACCTTATAAAATACACTAAATTTTTTTTTTCAAGGGGTGCGCCCGCCCACCCTGGACTCTTACTAGGTCCGCCCTTGCGTGTCCGATGTTGAAGCGTCCGCCATTCACGTTGAAGCGTCCGCCTTTCACTTGAAGCGTCTGTTTCCTTTCAAGCGACACGTGTCCGATGTTGAAGCGTCCGCCTCAGGCGCAATGCGTCCACGAAGCTTCTTAAGCGTCGGCCAACGACGCATGTTCCGTATCTTTGTCCAATTTTTTTTTTTTTTTTATAACTTATAAACATTTTTCTAACATGGGATCATGTGCATGCTCTTTATAAAAATTAAACTATATGTATGTTAACGGAGCAAATTTAAACGATATAAAACATGTTATTTTTTAGTTAAAAATTTTTATATTAAACATTAAAAACATAACATAATAAAAAACAAAAAAAACCTAACAACACATAATATTATTATCTAAAACCATATCCTAATAGCTTCCCACTCCGAGACATGTTTGAAATCATGTCTCTCTTCATGGCGGTAGTTGATGAGGGCCACCTCCTTCTGATCGTCCTCACCAAGGTCCGGCATTTCTGTCTCCACTTTCTTGAAATATCGATCAAATCTCTCACATTCCAACCGCAGCACACGGAACCTGGAGGATAGTGCGTCAACGGTCCGGTTGTGTTCCGGACCACGTAGTTGGGCGAAATTTTGTTGAACACGGACCCAGAGCCCACCGTGTCCTCGAGGTGGAGGATCGATCATTGCCTGCTCCCATGCTTCGCACAGAGCAATGTCTTCAACGTCAGTCCAGGAGGTGGCCATTGTCGGATCGTTGACGGCGTCGGATTTTTCTAGTGAAACGGTTGCTGATTTTTTTTGTTTGCAAATTTTTTTGAAAACGGCGGGTGTTTTGATAAGTGATAAGTGAACGGGTTATATAGTGGGGTAAATGTGTGCAACGGTAAATGTTAAACGGCTTTTGAGTTTCCATTTTTTTACGGAAGCGTCGGTCAAGCATCGGGGAGCGTCGGGGTCAAGCCTCGGAAGCGTCGTCCATGCCTCGGAAGCGTCGTCCAGGCCTCGGAAGCGTCGGCCAGGCTTCGGAAACGTCGGCCAGGCCTCGGAAACGTACACATGGACGCATTAAAAAAATTATGGTTATCATGCGTCGGTGACTGACGCAATTTCGATGCCTGGCCGACGCTTGAAAGGGAACGGACGCTTCAACACGTGTCGCTTGAAAGGGAACGGACGCTTCAACGGACTGGCGGACGCTTAAACGCGAAAGGCGGACGCTTCCGATGCTGGGAGAACCTTCCAAGGACGCAGGAAGGTGCCAATTTTGAAAATGCACTTGATCAAGAGACATTTTCGTAATTTTCCCCGTATAATTGCACTCACACCATCCCATGTACCTTCTGACTATTTGTGTACCTTACAACACTTAAAGCAACCCCTACCATTCCAACTTGCCAAATTTGTACGTAAACAAGCTTACTTCATACTTTATAAATAAATACTTGGGTTACCATTCACTTGCCAAATCTGTAGTAGATCTCTTTCGTGTCGAGTTCCAGACGGAGACCGATCACCGAAGCCCTACCGCCACCCACCACTTATTCACCACCTTAACAACCATGTGAACCAAGCTTGTTTCCTCCACCGTTATTATCGTATAAAAAGAAACTGAACCACCCAAAAAGCAAACCTTACCGCCGCCCTCGTGTTTTCTGAAGACTACAACGACTCCGAGCACCGCCGCCACCGCACGTCTTTGCCACCGTACACATCACCACGTCGCCAACTTCAATCTCCGTTGTCCGCAGGTAAAAACCCTACCGTTGAATATGTCGAGTTGCTGTCTCTGTTTCTGAAACAAAGTTGTGGGTTCTGGGATTTAACAAAACTGCTCATAATAGCCTAGTTTGCTTTAAAAGAAGACGAAATATTATAAGAATTTAAAATAACATGTAACTGGATGAGATATTTCTAAAATAAGTATTTTGGTCCACATTTTTTTATGGTTTCTTAACAACCTGCACTCTCACTTGGACTATTAAAATAGAGTAAATGGCATTCTGTTAAGCTCAAAGTTTAACAAATAAATTTAGTTATGAAGACATGACATTTAAGTTTAAGATAAATAATAATACAAGACTTTAAAACAATATGGGGTGAGCTTATTGGACAATATACATGGTCATGGGTTCTAATCCCACCCTTCACAATATTGGTATTTTACTTCACGACCACCAAACCAGTCACTTTTCTTTTAATCTGTATGTCCACCTTAATAATTAATAATAATAATAATAATAATAATAAATTTACGTTGAAAAAGGAATTTCTAATATTAGTTTCATAACTAGATAAACAAGTCAAAATGCTTTTAAGTAAATCAATCTTTTATATATTTTTAAGGAAATTAAACTCCACTAGTTTTCTTTAAAAATAAATAAATAAATAAAAGCATGTGTTGTTAGTTAACCTTTAAATATCCAGATGAATTTAACTGTTATTTCATACTGAAAACTAGTATTATTCTTATCACTATGTATACATACATAGTGTATATATATATGTATATATATATGTATATACACGTATATTAAAATTTTGATATAGGGGCTGTTTGGTAGCCTCTTAATGACTATTCAGATGCTACATCTTAATGGTTTAAAACCTCTGAATGAATAAGTGGTAACCTCAAGTCTGAATGGTTAAGAGGTAACATCTGAATGGTAAATCATCACATGTCACATTCTTCTACCTTCTTATTGGTAAAATTCTTAATGGTTCCATTAAGCGGTAGCCTCTTAATGACCATTCAGAGGTTCCATAGTAAATATTTAGAGATAACTTGAGATGTTGAAATGGGTATATAAGTAAAGCAATTCGAATCCAAGTCGACATTTGGTAAATATATAAATACATGATTCGTTATTATAAGTTAAGTACGACCGTGATGTAGGTTGTCATTGTTGAGTGAGGTGTTATAGTTGCCCGAGTTGGATCTACACAAACAAGGTATGCACTCTTTGAACAACTTATGTGCACGAATTTAAGTTTTCACTACCTCGTAGTTGGAGATTAGATTCGTTATTTTATGCTTTTATGATCTTCAAGATTATTTGTTATTATAGTTATATATAGTTATGTTAATGGTAAATATCGAATATGACGCACTGAACTATTGATTGTGTCGCACCGGAAGGTGACGCGCTGAAAAACTGAATGTGAACTACTGAATGTGATTATGTGACGCACTGAATGTGAACTCACTATGCATTGAACTATTGAATGTGACACACTGAAGGTGACTAACTGAATGTGTTATACGTATATTGTTATATGTATATATTGTTAGGAAATTGTATACTTTATTGTTGTTGTCCTACTGAGTAAACCTCGTTTACTCAGGCGTACATTTTCCTTCTTATGTACGTTAGGTTACAAGGATTATTCGGGAAGATTTGGATGGATGGATCGAGGGATTAAAGACGCACATGGATTTTTAAAAAGATTTATAGTGTTTTTTTCAATATTTGACTTATTTGAAATAATGTAAAGTTTTACAATTTATGGAATGATATTCTGACCATTGATATACTGTATAAGTGACATGTCAGCCCAAGCCGGGTTGGGGTGTTACAATGGTTGAAGTTGATTTGAGCAATGAAGTTTTGAAATACCTCCAACATGTTGACAACTACAGTTATCCGAAAGTGGGCAGAAAGTTGACTTTTCATTGCTAAATGCTTAAGTACTACTGATTAGTGGTTATCCTTTATATAGTTTCGGATTATTTACTTAGTTTTGTCGTGTCTCGAAGCAGGATGTGTTGTGTAAGTTGGTATATGTAATTCTTTTAACACCGAATAACTAAGATTTGGGACTATTCGGCTATTATGTAATATAAAAACTTATGTTGATTGTGGAAAGATGTTTGATTTCACATGGGATGAAAATGAAATTACTTATAAATGGTCACGGTTTGCTTAAGTGTTTGTTTAGTGTCAGGATATTAAAAAAACCTGTTTACTTCCTTTATTAATACCAGATGGTCTTTTATTCGTTTTTATTGTTATGTTTCAAATTTCTGTTGAGTTTCCCATATTTTTAAAATTTTGTAACAAGTGAATAATGTTTGTTAACTAATGTTCAGTTCTGGCTGGTAATCGGGTGGATAAACCACCGCCACGTGCTGCTGCAATTCCGTTTCATTCTCCAAATCACTTGATACAGTGGTTGATGCATCTGTTCAAAACCATTGTTGTTGATACATCTGTTGATACAGTGGCTGATGCATCTGTTGACCAAAGCCAACAGATGGATGAAAACAGATGTTTGAAACCACTGTTGGCTTAAAACACTATTTTGTGGACAAAAAGTGGTTGCTTTTTTTTCAAACAGTGGTTTGACTTTGGTCAAACAGACTTTGGTCAAGACAAACTTTTGAACCACTAAGAATCATAGTTTTGCAAACAGTGGTTTGACTTTGGTTAAACAGACTGTTTGAAAACAGTGGTTTGACTTTAAGCAATCATCAATGGAATTGGTCAACTTTATTTGCAAAAATTGGTTTTAACTTTCTTTGAATTACAAGTACCGTATAATTCTCATTCTTATTGCAAGAATTGGCTTGGATCTAAAGTTAATAAAATATGGTGTGCATGGTTTTCTAAGAAACGACCCGTGTTTGCACACGGGTCTTACCGCTAGTACATATAATAAAGTAAATCAATTTAGGACACTTGTCATTATATGATGAATCCTTATGCTTATTTTCCTTCCTAGACTTATTATTATTTAATAAAAGTATTTATTTAATTATATTAAAATATCAATTACATTATTAGTTGACTTATTTTGAATTTTAAAATATCAGTTGATTTAATTTTATTATCTCTTCAATTTTATTTATTGTTTTTAATTTAATTAATTATGAAACTCAAGAAAAACGTAATATTGAAATTGAAAACTATTGAAATATTGCAATTCATAATTATGTAAAAGTATTGTAATTGAAAACTAATAAAGAAAAAAAATTAAAACGCCGAACTGAAAATTTGATAAACAAAGAAAATTAAAGAATCACGATTCTTGGTAACTAAGAAAATGAAACCACAAGTAAACAAAATCAACAAAAACTTTGTCGGAGTCATAAGTGTTTAGAACAAAAAACGAGAAACTCACTTCCGATCAATATCCAAAATCTATTATGTAATGCGAGCATAGGCTGGTTCGTTTTTTATTAGAGTTCAGTTATCTGATTCAAAGCTTGCTTATTGTTTTCGTCATGTGTCAAGAGCAATTCGGAATCTTGATGTTGTTCACAGTCAGAATAATATTAAAAATAAGGGTATAAACAAATATAATAGAAAGGAATATAATGGTCATTATGTAAAATTTCATTAAATATAATATTTGTAGTTTTTGGTTGGATATATATGAAATTTGTCAGGTTTATAAGGGTATATATGAAATTAATCTATTTTGTTGATTTATTAGCTAAAATCAAGTAATTCTAAAAAGAGTAAATTACTTTTTGAGTCCATGTGTTTTAGTGGTTTTAAACACTTGAATCCAAAATCAAAAAGTTTAACGCCCTGAGTGTCACACCCCCAAATTCCACAAGCGGAGTATCACCACAGGAGGCGTGACATGACTAGGATCAAGCCACCAATCATATTGAACAAATTATTAAAGTAAATATAAAACCAACCAACAATATAATTGGTGTCTAAATCAAATTAACCAAGTTCAAGTTATCAGCGGAAGCATAAAGTTTAAAACAAAAATATAAGTTTAAAAGTTCAAATGTTTAACATGGAACTTAACAGTCCATGTCCCACAACGACCTCGACCTCCTGTGCAAGCTCCATCTAAGCGCCTAACGACCTGCAAGGCATATAGTAACGAATCAACAACAAAGTTGAGCGAGTTCAAAGTTAGGGGTTCGTTTTAAGTTGTTTCAAAAACATAAGTTTCCATTAGCTGGTTTACTTGCCGTGGGGGTTACCCCATAGTTGCAAAACATGATTAACCATTACCTTTTACTCTGGCTCCCAGCCGTGGGGGCTACCCCATGAATATCCCACTAGACATGTTACCATATCGACTACTGACTGAGAAAGTTGGGTGCCCTAAGTCAATGTCTATCATCATTGACGTGCCCAGATCCATTAGTCCACTCCCGTACTCTGCGGCACGGTGTGAGGCTTGTCAAACCTAATAGCGCTATTTAACTAATGACCCGTTCGCCATTGGCCCGGCGATTAAGTCGATATAAAAATGAGGGACTTAATGATAGAGTTTTTGGTCTAGCATCAATGTTATCACCCTTCAGTTAAGAGAATGGAGGTACGTGTCCCATATAAGGAGATCACGCAGATTCCAATGTTGTCACCCTTCAATTAAGAGGGTGGAGGTACGTATTCCAACCAAAGAGAATACGCAGGTTTCCTTTCAATCAATTACCCATTCCCAACCACTGGGAATCCCATGCCTTGTAGAAAGTGTGAACTCACCTTAGGTTAGCTCGTCACTTGAGCTATTTGTGGTCAACCACGTCTTAACATGGTTACCATACAAGTCAGGTCTAGGTTCAAATAGTGCACATAAGTTTACACATAAGCTAACAGGTTACGAACACGTAATGATCATGGCAAACATGTAGAATCATGGCAACCAGTTAACCCACCCTTGACATGTCAAACAGTAGCATACAGTTCACATAAACATAACCCAAACTTGTGCGACTCGAGTGATTGGGCTGTTATGGTTATGCAAGCCCAATCCTCTTGTGCGATCCAAAAGATAAAGCCGAATAAACATCTGGCCCAACCTGTTGTGCGTCCAGCACAATCTTGTGCGACTCACAACGGGTTGTGCGATTGAAAACAAACCCGGCCCATTACATCCTAAGCCCAACAGCTTGTGCGGCCCAATTAATTAAACAAGCAGTTAACTCGTGCGGTCCATATAATCTTGTGCGATTCGAAATAACTTGTGCGATTGGATTTTGGGCTGTTCGGCCCAACAACATAACTTAGCTTAATAAAATGTGCAGCCCAACATCTTGTGCGATCGGTGCAACCTTGTGCGATTCACGAGATGTTGTGCGCTTATGCTTAAGAGAGTTGTACAGGGAGCTTAAACAGTTGCACCAGGCTTATGCGACTGTCTTGTGCGAGTGGCTTGTGCGACCAGTTGTAAATCCCTAATTTTATGCAATTAGTTACAATTATCCAAACAGTTTCCATTCATGAATCAAATCGGTCAAACAATCAAACAATTTCCAACTTGGATGTGGATCGATCAAATTAAGGTTTTATCCTCTAATTCATATGAACCCTAAACACATTCATAGCATGAACAACAACCATAACATTAAACACATTAACAGGTTCATGATCTTGATTACTAACATGCACCCTAACATGACAACACAACAATCATCCAAATATACCCGCACAACAGCCGATTAGTCATGCAATCGGTTCTAGGTCATCATCAACATCATATAATTATTAAACCCTATAATGATCTAATCATACTACATATGTGAACCGATTACATGAACACCAATCTCATCAGTTTGTATTATAATCAATCATATATCATCCCTAAATCATTATGTAGAAACATATAAGCCACAATATCATCTGACATACAATCAATGGTAAAATACTAACCGGTTAGAAGGTAGAACAAAGGTCGATCCGAACAAGAAAGCTTCGAGAGGAAGGGAGATGTTGTCGTCGAGTTTGAGAGGGAGGGAGAGAGATTTAGGGTTTGGTGTGTTTGAGTGTTTGCAAAATATGAGAAACAAAACCCCACAATAGGTGCTTGTATGTGTATAAAAGGAATGGGCCGAACCCGTACACGGGCTGCCCTTGGTTTCGAGTACAAGGAGTGTGGCCCAAAAGGGCTTGTGCGATCCAACTTAGATAATATACATACATTACACGTAACCACATAACATATTAACATAACATTCCATTAACATCAACGTGTCACGTAATCACATATCGTTCAAACAAGTTACATTCAACACAAAGATAGGTTCCGAAATACGAGTTGTCACATCATCCCCAAGTTGAAAGAAATTCCGTCCCGAAATTTAGCACGTAGTTACTGAGGAAGCTAGTTAGGTTGCGTGGTTTCCTAGTTTTCCTGGGGTGTCGCATCCTTCCCCCGTTAGTTTGTAATTTCGTCCCGAAATTCCGCAGTAGCTTCAGCCTCAGTAGTGGATTCACTTTTCTCGAACAATTGGGGATACTTGTGTTTCATTTGGTCTTCTCGTTCCCAGGTAAACTCTGGGCCACGACGGGAGTTCCAACGAACTCGAACAATGGGTATTCTGGTACGTTTGAGAACCTTAACTTCTCGGTCCGTAATCTCTACTGGTTCCTCGACGAATCGCAACTGATCGTCGATGGTGAGTTCCTTGAGAGGAACTATGAGGGTCTCAACTGACAGGCACTTCTTCAGATTTGACACATGGAATACGTTGTGAACTCCACTAAGTTCTTCAGGTAGATTCTGTCTATAGACCACCTTGCCAATTCTCTCAGCGATTTCGAAAGGTCCAACATAACGTGGATTCAGCTTGCCTCGCTTGCCAAAACGAACCACACCTTTCCAAGGTGAAACTTTAAGTAGCACTCGATCCTTAACCTAAAACTCGAGCGGTTTCCTGCGCTTATCAGTGTAGCTTTTCTGACGGTCACGAGCTGCCGCCTTTCATTGTCGTATTTGAGCAATCTTTTCTGTCGTGTCGACGACGAGTTCTGGGCCAGTGATCTGACTGTCACCAACTTCTGCCCAGCATAAGGGTGATCGGCATTTCCGTCCATACAAAGCCTCGAACGGAGTATCCTGGATGCTAGTGTGGTAACTGTTGTTATATGAAAACTCCACCAAAGGTAGATGCCTTTCTCAGCCATTACCAAAGTCGATTACACATGCTCGAAGCATGTCTTCAAGAGTTTGGATGGTGTGTTCAGACTGTCCATTCGTCTGTGGATGATATGTTGTGCTCATGTCTAGACACGAGCCAAAGGATTTGTGCATCGCCTGCCACAAATAAGAGGTAAAATGTGGATCACGATTGGAAATGATGGAGGTTGACACCCCGTGCCTCGAAACTACTTCCTTAAGATAGATGTTTGCCAGGGTAGAGAACTTATCTGTTTCCTTGATAGCCAGGAAGTGTGCAGACTTGGTTAGTCGATCCACTATCACCCAAATGGTATCGTTTCCTCGTTGAGATCTAGGTAAGCCAGTAACAAAGTCCATGGAAATTTGCTCCCATTTCCATGTCGGGATCTCTGGTTGTTGAAGTAGGCCTGATGGTTTCTGGTATTCAACCTTGACCTTAGCACAGGTCAAACATTTACTAACATAGGTCGCTATGTTAGCTTTCATATGGGGACACCAGTACGTAGCTTTGAGATCGTGGTACATCTTATCAGAACCAGGATGTACTGAGTATCGAGACTTGTGTGCTTTATCCATCACATACTCACGTAGATTACCATAAAACAGAACCCAGATGCGCCCCGCCAAGTAGTAAGCACCGTCTTCCTTTAGTTCTAACTGTTTCTCCAATTCTCGCAGGGACTCAGCCTTGATGTTCTCTTCTTTCAATGCCTCGACCTGAGCATCACGAATTTGGGTAGGAAGACTAGAGTGAATGGTAAGCTGTAACGCACGTACACGCTTAGGTTTAGTTTCTTTACGATTGAGGGCGTCAGCCACCATATTGGCTTTGCCTGGATGGTACTTGATTGCGCATTCGTAGTCGTTAAGGAGTTCGACCCACCGACGTTGTCGCATGTTCAACTCCTTCTGATCGAAGATATGCTGGAGACTCTTGTGATCGGTGTAAATGGTGCACTTGGTACCGTACAAGTAATGTCTCCATATCTTAAGAGCAAACACCACTGCTCCCAACTCCAAGTCGTGAGTAGTGTAGTTCTTTTCGTGAACTTTAAGTTGGCGCGATGCGTAAGCAATGACTTTCTCGCGTTGCATCAACACACAACCAAGTCCTTGGATTGACGCGTCACAATAAACCACAAAATCGTTTGTGCCTTCAGGTAACGAGAGAATAGGTGTGCTACAAAGCTTCAACTTCAGCTGCTGAAACGCGGATTCCTGAGCATCACCCCAACGGTAGGCGACACCCTTCTGAGTAAGAACAGTAAGAGGCTACGCAATCTTTGAGAAATCCTTGATGAACCTTCTGTAGTAACCCGCCAAACCCAAGAATTGACGGATTTCAGTTGGTGTTCGAGGTGCAGGCCAATTCCTGATTGAGTCAACCTTGGATGGATCAACGTGAATCCCATCCTTATTAACCACGTGGCCTAGGAAATAGACTTCACAAAGCCAGAAGTCACATTTCGAAAATTTAGCATAGAGTTGTTCTGCTCGAAGAAGTTCCAGAATGAGTCGCAGATGACGCTCGTATTCCTCCTGACTCTTGGAATAGATCAGGATGTCGTCGATGAATACAATAACAAACTTATCCAAATAAGGTTTGCACACTCGGTTCATAAGATCCATGAAAACCGCAGGTGCGTTGGTTAGCCCAAAAGGCATGACCAGAAACTCGTAGTAGCTGTAACGAGTTCTGAATGCTGTCTTGGAGATGTCCTCATCTCGGACTCTCAGCTGATGGTAGCCCGATCTCAGATCAATCTTAGAGTAGAAGCTCGACCCTTGCAACTGGTCGAACAGGTCATCGATACGGGGAAGAGGATAACGATTCTTCACGGTCACCTTGTTGAGTTCACGATAGTCTATGCACATTCAAAAGGTACCGTCTTTCTTCTTCACAAACAAGACTGGGGCTCCCCAGGACGAAGAGCTAGGATGAATGAAACCCTTGTCCAAAAGCTCTTGTAGCTGTGCAGACAGTTCTTCTAGTTCTGATGTGGCTAAGAGATAAGGTGCACGAGCTATAGGCGCTGCTCCAGGAGCTAGCTCGATTTGAAACTCGACCTGAGGATTAGGCGGAAGACCAGGTAATTCCTCAGGAAATACCTCAGGAAAGTCGCGTCCGGTCGGAATATCTTCTATCTTCTTTTCTTTCTTTCAGGTGTCAGTAACGAGAGCTAGAATAGCAGTGTGGCCCTTTCGCAAACACTTCTGGGCCTTAAGGAAAGAGATGATGCTCACAACAGCACCACTCTTGTCGCCACGAATTACGAGAGGTTCCTCACCAGAACGAGGAATGCGGACGATTTTCTCCTTGCAAAGGATTTCTGCTCGATGTTGGGATAACCAATCCATCCCAATTACGACGTCGAAGCTACCAAGAATGATAGGGATGAGGTCGATAGAGAAGGTCTGACCAGCTAAAGCGAGATTACAACCCTTAACTATGTGTGTGGCCTCAAGACTTTTACCGTTGGCTAGTTCTACAACATGCTTGGTGTTTAAGGGGATTGGGGTACGCTTAAGCACCTGACTAACTTTTAAGGACACATAACTAGTATCGGCACCCGAATCGAATACAACAGTAACAAAGAAATCATCCAGTAGGAACTTACCCATCACGACGTTGGGATCGTTCCTCGCATCACCCTGACCAATCACAAATGCACGTCCCCTGGCACCATTGCCATCGTTGTTTCCATTCCCCTGGTTGTTGTTGTTGTTCTGATTCTGGTTCAGTTGGGGGCAGTCTCTTTTGAAGTGGCCTTCAGCACCACACTGAAAGCATCCTTTATTGTTGCCCTGTTGTTGCTGTTGCTGCTGACGCTGGTTCTGTGGAGGCTGCTGCTGCTGCTGTCGCCTCTGATTTGCAGGATACAGACTCCTACAATCTTTTACCGCATGGCCTGGTTTGTTACACCTCTGACAGTTACCCTTGCTACACGGCCTGCTGTGGTGCAAGTTACATCGATTGCACTTAGGGTGGCTTCCCCTGTACCCACCCTGACCTTGGTTACCAGAAGACAGTTGACTAGGGCTCTTGTAGTTGTCAGTCCTTCATTGCTGAGACTGAGACTGAACAGAAGTTGAACCCTTGCTTGAGTTTCCATCCCATTTGCGCTTGTTGTCGCTAGGAGCATCAGAAGTAGTGGTAGCACTAATACGCTTTGGCAGTCTGTTCTGCTCAACTGCCTGATCTGTGAGACGGTGGGATAGTCGTATGACCTGCTGAATTGTGAGGAGGTTAGCAGAAGTCACCATACTTTGAATCTCTGGCACTAAACCCTTGATGTATAGTTTGATACGTTTGCAGGGAGGATCCACCATGGTTGGACACAATGCAGCTAGTTCATTCGATCTCTTCGTATACGCCTCAATTTCAGACCCCGTCATCTTCAAATTGTAGAACTCCACTTCTAGCTTGTGAATGTCATCACGATGACAATACTCCTCTTTGATTAGATCCTTAAAGTCATTCCATGGGGTGGCATTCGCAGCTGCCAACCCTAGCATTTGCACCTGTGCGTTCCACCAAGTGAGCGCACCACCTTCAAGAGTTCCCGTAGTAAATTTCACTCTACTAGCAACAGAGCATTCACACATTTCGAAAACGGATTCGATCTTCTCGAACCAGTGGAGGAGACCTACAGCTCCTTCTGTACCACTGAAGGTACTAGGTCGACTGATGCGTGTGAAGTGTTATATATATTAGGTGTATATTTTAAGCCCTTTAACACTTTTTAGCCAAGTTTTAAATTTATAAAACACGATATTTACTAACACTAAACACACATATGGGCAAGTGCACCCATCGTGAGCATAGTATAGTGTTGGTAAGATACCGAGGTCGTCCAAGGACACAAGAGCTTTTAGTACCGGTTTATCCTCAACGTCTAATCAAATCAAAAAGTTTAGAAAAATGTTTTAAGCTAAGAAAAATAAAAACTAACTAAAATGCTGAAAAATAAAAATAAAAGAAAAACATATAGACAAGATGAATCACTTGGTTCCGACTCGTGTATAGTGTAACCTTTGATTATTTCCGCACTTTTGCACTTATTTAAGAGATTATCTTAGTTATTGTAGTAGGCCCCTCTTTTGGAGGTGACGTTACCCTCAACCCAGTAGTTTGAGTCAGCAAGGATACAATCCTAAAGGGTCGGATTATTGAAAGATAATTAATTAAGTTATTAATGCAAATTATGGTAGGCCCCTCTTTTGGAGGTGACGTTACCCTCGACTAAGTAGTCTGAGTCAGCAGGGATACAGTCCTAAATAGCCGGGTTATAGTATTAATAGTAGTTAACTTATGAGGGGATCAAAGAGTTTGGACCCCCGCCATCCAATACCGTTAAGTATTGAAGGAGGTCCTACTAAATTTGACCCAGGTCCATTGCAGGACCTCTAAATGCTGAACAATGGCAAGACTCTTACCAAACCGTTCCCTTAACCCCCGACCAGGTAGCCAACATACCTCCATATAGACCGTGGAGATATGAATGGTGAAAATCTTTTATTTTATATAGACAGTAAAATAATGCCAAGACACCACGGACAAACGATAAGGAAGAATCACCTTCAACATAAGAAACTAGTTATTAAAGTCATTAATACAAAACCAAGTAAAAAGTGCGAAAAGATTAGAAATAAAAAGTATTACACTAGACACTTGTCTTCACCAAGTGATGTAAGAGACTTAGGCAAACATGGCCTTGATTGTCAAGAACTCTTACGATCAATCTTGGATCCCGAGACGACTCACACACTCTATGATGGACAATGGATGATGGTGGTTGATGATGGTGTTATGGTGGTGGTGGGTGGTGGGTGAAGTGTGAGAGAGGTGGTGTGCCAAGGGATGGTTTGAGCTTGAGCCAAGCACTCCTATTTATAGGCTGAACAGAAGCTCGGGCACGGCCCCGTGTCCAGTGGGCACGGCCCCGTGTCCACATCCTTCTCTTTCTTCATTTAATGCAGCTTGTCTTATTAGTTGACCACGCCCCCGTGTCCGCTGAGCACGACCCCGTGTGCAGAAGAATCTTTGTACTATGAAGATTTGCCTAGATTGTGCGAATCTTATAGTTGACCACGGCCCCGTGTCCGCTGAGCACGGCCCCGTGGTGGGCAATAGAAGCTTCTACCACTTTGTCTTTTCTGCTGACACTTGGGCACGCCCCCGTGCTGGCTGAGCACGGGGCGTGTTCAGACTTCTGTCTTGTTGTTTTGCTTGGGAAGATGCTGTCGTGGGGTCGGGCATGTCACGTTTATTCCTTTTCTTGTATTTATGTTAGATTTTGCTGTCTTTTTGCTTCTTTTGTTAATTTGAGCTCATTTAATCCTGAAAATACAAAAGGAAGACAAAAGCACACTTTTTCCAACATTAGTACTAAAAAAGGGTTAGTTTTATGCCACAATTGATGAAATTTATATGTTGCATTTTGCACACATCATCGACAGTCATGATTTATTTAAAACTTTTCATAAGAGAAATTACTTATTAGGGCATAACATGCCTCTTTAAAATTCTATTTATATACAAGTTCACATACCTCACGGGGATCACTCAACACTCGGCCGAAAATGTATTTTTGTGGATCACTCGAGAGCGGCATGGAACTTACTCCTACCATAGGCTTGCCAAGCAATCAATCCTCCTCCTTTTTTTAACTTATATACCTTTGTAAATATCAAGAGGACTTTTGGGTGAAGGGTTAGGCTTGGGTTAAAGGTAGGTGGTTGGGTTAGTGGTTAGTAGAAAAGGGCGAAAAAGCGTAAAAAGCATCGGTTTTCGTAAGACTTTCTATTTTTCAACTTTTTATTAATTTGATGAAGCCATTATTCCAAACAAAGTTATTTTTTATGAACTTGCTTGTTTATTTGTTTTTGCTTCATCATCAACACAAATATATATATATATATATATATATATATTGAAAGTCATACAAAAAACCGAGCTAGTTACTAAAACAAATGGTTAAAAATGAAAAATGTTTTGGTGGGTGAAAGGGTGTTTGGTTTGGGTTATGGAATGAAAAGGTTTAGGTTCAAAGGGGCTAACTAGGGGGATTTTGGGTAGGTGGTAAAAAAAATGGTGTAGAAAAAAAAGGGTTAGTCCTAATGCCTCCATCATTTACTTACTCGGGTTTAAGTTGGTAAGGACCGGGAATGTATCGTCATGGCAAGTTCTAGAGTCGTAAGAACCAAGCGGCTATTCACACAAGAAACGAAAAATGAGCATTTAGTTTAAAGATATGTATTTGTATGCTCAATAAAGGCTCAAAACTCACTTTTGTGGGAATGGGTTTTTTATGTGATCAAGTATATATAATTAAATTTTAACTAAGCTTGTCATGCCTTTTCATAATTTTCTTATGTTGGTTCTTTTTATCACGACGCTATCGGTTGTAAATTTGTAAAAATATAACCTTTTTAGAACTTTGAAATTCCCGAATTAAACCTAGACAAGAAAAAAAATGAAAATTTTTGAAAAAATTTGGGGTGATTAGCGGTTCCAATAGAGTTTTGTGTAAGGCTTGTATTTAGGACTTGCAAGATTCAAGGTTTTAGCTTCCCCCCCCACACTTAAATTACACATTGTCCTCAATGTGTCCCAAAAATAAATTTTTAGGTTGATTGAATGTGTAAAAGGTGTGATTTAAGCAAAAATTTATGTTACTGGGCACTGGACACGGCCCCGTGTTGTCCGGGTACGGCCCCGTGTTCAAGTGCCAGTAACAAATTTAAATTAAGAGAAACAGAAGCCTGGACACGGGGGCGTGTTGGGTGAACACGGCCCGTGTCCAGTTACCTGAACTGGGTCTCTTCTGCAGACTATGCAGCACGGGGCCGTGTTGGGTGGACACGGCCCGTGCCGAGCTTACTGTAAACGAAGAATTTTGTCGGATGGTCCTGTTTTCCTGCATGGGGTACTGGTTCAAGCTTCCCTTGTATCCTTTGCCATCTCAAGTGTGTTTTATTCATTTCAACACCACCCAAACACCAAATTAACTAAAACCATCATTCATTAAGTCATAGAGAGAATTACATAATAGTCCTAAAAATTAAAATACTATATAGTTAGGTCAAAGAAACACAAGAAATCTAAACCAAGAAGTTCTAGCCTTATTCTATTAGCAAAATTTCCGAAAAGGTAAATCTTTCGGTTAAATGTGGCTTTGACAACTTCTCTTTCCGGGTATGGGTTCCTCATACGTCGGCGAGCCATTCTTCGATCTCCCTAGGGAGAAGAAAAGCGGGCTCATTAGCATTGGTTTGAGGAGGTGCAACTTCCACCGGGATTTCTTGGAGTTCTTCAAAAGGAGGTTCCGCCGGAATGTCGTCCCAACCGGTAGGATTGTGGATTCCAAGTGCTAGGTTCCAATCCTCTTGAGGGAGGATTGGTTCCATGGGAGGTGTTACAAGAATGTTTAACCTCTGGTGCAAGAGGTTTATTTCTTGAAAACTGTTTTCCAACCCCACCGAGAGATAATTTATACGGTCTATGAGGACCTCCTCTACCGAAGTCATCTCGTCAAGGGCTTCACGTAGCGCCATCACGTATCTTACGAGAGTTGCTTCAATCGATGGCCTCCTTTCCCTTCGACTGTTTCTGGAGTGCGCAGAAGAGGTTCCACTGTTTTGGCTAGACATTCTACGAAAACAAACCAAAAATAGTTCGTTTTAATGAAACAGTACCACGGACACGGCCCCGTGCTCAATGAGCACGGCCCCGTGTTCAACTTTCTGCAGATTTTTAGAACAAGGAGTCTTGGAGTTTCAAATTATTTTCCCCGCTTATGAAGCATTTTTGAACAAAAATAACTTAAAACAATGTTGTGTAACTTATTTTTAACAAGATTCCTTGAGCAAAAACTCAACAATCATCACAATGAAGCTTGAAATCAAGCTTCAATGGAGGTGTTGTTGCAAGAAAGGTGAAGAAGAAGGTAATGGATAAAAGAGGAAAGGACAAGATGGTTGTTAGAACCTTCTTTTAGAACATACCTAGGATGGTAAGTTAGAAAATCCTTTCAAATCTCTGTCCCTGTATGGTCCAAATGTGCAGGATTCTTGGCTGCATTTATAGAAAACGACAGCATGCTGGACACGGCCCCATGTCGGCTGGACACGGCCCCATGTGCAGGCAAGATCCTGACACGTTTTGTCCGTATTCTGACAAAAGTCAGAAGGGAATCTTTCGGTAGACACGGGGGCGTGTTAACCTGGGCACGGCCCCGTGTCGGAAGGCTGGTTAAGAAGTTTGTCTAATTTCAAGGAACTTCTCTAGATCAGGTGGTTCCTTACTGGAGGGAACAACCCCAAAGTGCCTAAGATACCTTAATTGCTCTAGATTAAGACGAGAACGCAAGAGGTTGTCGGTGAGGGTGATTCCTATGCTATATGTAGGTGGACAAGTCCAACCCTTTTCCGGGATCTCGTTAAAGAAGGTGTATGTCGAATCGCTCAGGTCTATGTATGCATCGAATGAAGTCGATGGGGAGTCCTTCACGGCACAATCGACACAGGGACGACTATCGCTCAAGTCCTCGCTAGAGTTAGAAGTATCGTCGGAAACAACGAAGTTGTTTGAATGCGGTTCCAACCCTTCTTTTTGGTTATCGTCTTGGAAAAGATCATTGAAATCTTTCCTAAGTTCTTTTAACCAATTAAGAATTAGATCTTCTAATTGAAATAATTCATCGAGAAGCATTTCTCCTAGAAAATCCGGTTGGGAGCATTCAAGGGAGAGATAGGGATTATTTTTACTTTCGCCCCTCTTAAGGATACTAGGAAACGATGGGTCTATATAGTGGGGCTTATAATTTAGAAAATAACATTCTAATTCCTTATGGTTACCACCACATAATTGACACCACGTACCATAAGAGTGCCGAAAGTAAAAAGCATCAGTATCACTCATGTTTGTGTCAGAAATTACCAACCGTCGGGATCTTACGGTTCTGTTTTCAGTAACTGAATCTTGGGCACGGGGGCGTGTTGAGTGGGCACGACCCCGTGTTCAGCTTACTGTCTGACTTAAAACAGGATTGCCAGTTCCAATGATTGGGCACGGGGCGTGTTCAGCGGGCACGGACCGTGCTGAGTTCTGCAGAAGCTGAAAAATTAAGAAAAATCCTAAAAAAAATGAAAAATAAGAAAAACGATGAGGCCGTTGATTCCTACCTTTCTTAAAATCCTTGTGTCCCCGGCAACGGCGCCAAAAACTTGATGCGTGTGAAGTGTTATATATATTAGGTGTATATTTTAAGCCCTTTAACACTTTTTAGCCAAGTTTTAAATTTATAAAACACGATATTTACTAACACTAAACACACATATGGGCAAGTGCACCCATCGTGAGCGTAGTATAGTGTTGGTAAGATACCGAGGTCGTCCAAGGACACAAGAGCTTTTAGTACCGGTTTATCCTCAACGTCTAATCAAATCAAAAAGTTTAGAAAAATGTTTTAAGCTAAGAAAAATAAAAACTAACTAAAATGCTGAAAAATAAAAATAAAAGAAAAACAGATAGACAAGATGAATCACTTGGTTCCGACTCGTGTATAGTGTAACCTTTGATTATTTCCGCACTTTTGCACTTATTTAAGAGATTATCTTAGTTATTGTAGTAGGCCCCTCTTTTGGAGGTGACGTTACCCTCAACCCAGTAGTTTGAGTCAGCAATGATACAATCCTAAAGGGTCGGATTATTGAAAGATAATTAATTAAGTTATTAATGCAAATTATGGTAGGCCCCTCTTTTGGAGGTGACGTTACCCTCGACTAAGTAGTCTGAGTCAGCAGGGATACAGTCCTAAATAGCCGGGTTATAGTATTAATAGTAGTTAACTTATGAGGGGATCAAAGAGTTTGGACCCCCGCCATCCAATACCGTTAAGTATTGAAGGAGGTCCTACTAAATTTGACCCAGGTCCATTGCAGGACCTCTAAACGCTGAACAATGGCAAGACTCTTACCAAACCATTCCCTTAACCCCCGACCAGGTAGCCAACATACCTCCATATAGACCGTGGAGATATGAATGGTGAAAATCTTTTATTTTATATAGACAGTAAAATAATGCCAAGACACCACGGACAAACGATAAGGAAGAATCACCTTCAACATAAGAAACTAGTTATTAAAGTCATTAATACAAAACCAAGTAAAAAGTGCGAAAAGATTAGAAATAAAAAGTATTACACTAGACACTTGTCTTCACCAAGTGATGTAAGAGACTTAGGCAAACATGGCCTTGATTGTCAAGAACTCTTACGATCAATCTTGGATCCTGAGACGACTCACACACTCTATGATGGACAATGGATGATGGTGGTGGATGATGGTGTTATGGTGGTGGTGGGTGGTGGGTGAAGTGTGAGAGAGGTGGTGTGCCAAGGGATGGTTTGAGCTTGAGCCAAGCACTCCTATTTATAGGCTGAACAGAAGCTCGGCCACGGCCCCGTGTCCAGTGGGCACGGCCCCGTGTCCACATCCTTCTCTTTCTTCATTTAATGCAGCTTGTCTTATTAGTTGACCACGCCCCCGTGTCCGCTGAGCACGACCCCGTGTGCAGAAGAATCTTTGTACTATGAAGATTTGCCTAGATTGTGCGAATCTTATAGTTGACCACGGCCCCGTGTCCGCTGAGCACGGCCCCGTGGTGGGCAATAGAAGCTTCTACCACTTTGTCTTTTCTGCTGACACTTGGGCACGCCCCCGTACTGGCTGAGCACGGGGCGTGTTCAGACTTCTGTCTTCTTGTTTTGCTTGGGAAGATGCTGTCGTGGGGTCGGGCATGTCACGTTTATTCCTTTTCTTGTATTTATGTTAGATTTTGCTGTCTTTTTGCTTCTTTTGTTAATTTGAGCTCATTTAATCCTGAAAATACAAAAGGAAGACAAAAGCACACTTTTTCCAACATTAGTACTAAAAAAGGGTTAGTTTTATGCCACAATTGATGAAATTTATATGTTGCATTTTGCACACATCATCTACAGTCCATAAATGGTCTTGAACGTACACACGGAAGGCTGAGCATGCCGACGTGTCGCGCGAGAAAGAAAAGACAAGGTTAAGAACGAGAGTTGGTTCGCGAGGGTAGGATCTAAACAACCTAGGATAGGTCGAAATGGCAGGTTATACCTCCTGCTGGAGCTGCTGCGAGTGCCTCAGCAACTCGTTCGTTGATTAGGGCCGTCAGCTGGGCTTGATTCAAGTTGAGTCGTCCACTCATGATCTTCACATCGAAGTAAACACAAGTGAGAAAGGTATCGCGAGAGTGCGTAAGTATGGGATGACAGAAGAGAGTAAGCACACAGGGTTTCAAGCAACAATTGTTACACTAACTAAGCATACCATGATCAATGCACTACTTAAACTAACAGGTAGGCAATACAAACATAAACCATATCACCTATAGTGTTGAGTCTTGCACGTGGAGCGAAGCGTCGTTGTGGATCATTGAGCACTGTATAGGTTATAGTCTGGTTTTGTCAAAAAGCTTTTCCCTTTTTAAAACCAAGTTCACTATAACCAATGGCTCTGATACCAATCTGTCACACCCCCAAATTCCACAAGCGGAGTATCACCGCAGGAGGCGTGACATGACCAGGATCAAGCCACCAATCATATTGAACAAATTATTAAAGTAAATATAAAACCAATCAACAATATAATTGGTGGCTAAATCAAATTAACCAAGTTCAAAGTATCAGCGGAAGCATAAAGTTTAAAACTAAAACATAAGTTTAAAAGTTCAAATGTTTAACATGGAACTCAACAGTCCATGTCCCACAACGACCTCGACCTCCTGTGCAAGCTCCATCTAAGCACCTAAAGACCTGCAAGGCATATAGTAACGAATCAACAACAAAGTTGAGCGAGTTCACAGTTGGGGGTTTGTTTTAAGTTGTTTCAAAAACATAAGTTTCCACTAGCTGGCTTACTTGCCGTGGGGGTTACCCCATAGTTGCAAAACATGATTAACCATTTCCTTTTACTCTTGCTCCCAGCCGTGGGGGCTACCCCATGAATATCCCACTAGACCCGTTACCATATCGACTACTGACTGAGAAAGTTGGGTGCCCTAAGTCAATGTCTATCATCATTGATGTGCCCAGATCCATTAGTCCACTCCCGTCCTCTGCGGCACGGTGCGAGGCTTGTCAAACCTAATAGCGCTATTTAACTAATGACTCGTTCGCCATTGGCCCGGCGATTAAGTAGATATAAAAATGACGGACTTAATGAGAGAGTTTATGGTCTAGCATCAATGTTGTCACCCTTCAGTTAAGAGGGTGGAGGTACGTGTCCCATATAAGGAGATCACGCAGGTTCCAATGTTGTCACCCTTCAATTAAGAGGGTGGAGGTACGTATTCCAACCAAAGAGAATACGCAGGTTTCCTTTCAATCAATTACCCATTCCCAACCACTGGGAATCCCATGCCTTGTAGAAAGTGTGAACTCACCTTAGGTTAGCTCGGCAGATACACAAAAAGGTCACTTGAGCTATTTGTGGTCAACCACGTCCTAACATGGTTACCATACAAGTCAGGTCTAGGTTCAAATAGTGCACATAACTTTACACATAACCTAACAGGTTATGAACACGTAATGATCATGGCAAACATGTAGAATCATGGCAACCAGTTAACCCACCCTTGACATGTCAAACAGTAGCATACAGTTCACATAAACATAACCCAAACTTGTGCGACTCGAGTGATTGGGCTGTTATGGTTGTGCAAGCTCAATCCTTTTGTGCGATCCAAAAGATAAAGCCCAATAAACATCCGGCCCAACCTGTTGTGCGTCCAGCACAATCTTGTGCGAATCACAACGGGTTGTGCGATTGAAAACAAACCCGGCCCATTACATCCTAAGCCCAACAGCTTGTACGGCCCAATTAATTAAACAAGCAGTTAACTCATGCGGTCCATATAATCTTGTGCGATTCGAAATAACTTGTGCGATTGGGTTTTGGGCTGTTCGGCCCAACAACATAACTTAGCTTAATAAAATGCGCAGCCCAACATCTTGTGCGATCAGCGCAACCTTGTGCGATTCACGAGATGTTGTGCGCTTATGCTTAAGAGAGTTGTACAGGGAGCTTAAACAGTTGCACCAGGCTTGTGCGACTGGCTTATGCGACCAGTTGTAAATCCCTAATTTTATGCAATTAGTTACAATTATCCTAACAACTTCCATTCATGAATCAAATCGGTCAAACAATCAAACAGTTTCCAACTTGGATGTGGATCGATCAAGTTAAGGTTTTATCCTCTAATTCATATGAACCCTAAACACATTCATAGCATGAACAACAAGCATAACATTAAACACATTAACAGGTTCATGATCTTGATTACTAACATGCACCCTAACATGACAACACAACAATCATCCAAATATACCCGCACAACAGCCGATTAATCATGCAATCAGTTCTAGGTCATCATCAACATCATATAATTATTAAACCCTATAATGATCTAATCATACTACATATGTGAGTCGATTACATGAACACCAATCTCATCGGTTTGTATTATAATCAATCATATATCATCCCTAAATCATTATGTAGAAACATATAAGCCACAACATCATCTGACATACAATCAATGGTAAAATACTAACCGGTTAGAAGGTAGAACAAAGGTCGATCCGAACAAGAAAGCTTCGAGAGGAAGGGAGATGTTGCCGTCGAGTTCGAGAGGGAGGGAGAGAGATTTAGGGTTTGGTGTGTTTGAGTGTTTGCAAAATATGAGAAACAAAACCCCACAATAGGTGCTTGTATATGTATAAAAGGAGTGGGCCGAACCCGTACACGGGCTGCCCTTGGTTTCCAGTACAAGGAGTGTGGCCCAAAAGGGCTTGTGCGATCCAACTTAGATAATATACATACATTACACGTAACCACATAACATAATAACATAACATTCCATTAACATCAACGTGTCACATAATCACATATCGTTCAAACAAGTTACATTCAACACAAAGATAGGTTCCGAAATACGAGTTGTCACATCATCCCCAAGTTGAAAGAAATTTCGTCCCGAAATTTAGCACGTAGTTACTGAGGAAGCTAGTTAGGTTGCGTGGTTTCCTGGTTTTCCTGGGGTGTCGCACTGAGTCCCTAACCGCTCATTTTATAACGTTTTAAGTCTAATTTTTAACACTTGTACTTTTGAGTTTGGACTCAATTGGTTAAAACCACTAAAACACAGAGACTCAAAACGTTATAAAATGAGATGTTAGAGACTTGGAGCGTTAAACTTTTTTTTTTTATTTTGAACTCAAGTGGTTAAAACCATTAAAACACAGGGACTCAAAAAGTAATTTACTCTTTTAAAATTATATTATATATGTATAAGAATCTAACGGATTACTATCATTAGTTTTTTATTTTTTTGAACGACAAATTTCTTTTAATCCTACTTATTATTGTTTCGATTTTTTTATTTAACTTCTATTGATTCAAACGGTTTTCCTCTATATATAATATATTTAATGCATAATTTCAATCATCATAAGTATTTAAGTTTTTTTTAATAATACTATTTTCATTATTCACCCTGTGTAATACACGGGGTTTTAACCTAGTATATATATAATTCAAAAAAATCCGGGCCCTATTTCGATTTGAGCCCAGAACGGTCACCCACCCGGCACTTGCTTTGGGCCGGCCCTCTCCAACATGGGTCTCACGCAAAATAACGATTGAAAATGAATTAATGATTCAATGTTTGCTTTCAACCTTACTAAGTTTAAAGCTACAAGTCAAGGATGAATATATGCATATATTCTCCCCTTTCACATGGCTCGTAGCTTGGAGCAAAGTAATATGAGTATATGACCAACACACGTACTCACCATTACTTTGCTATAACTTAAATTCACAATGAGGGCAAAGATATTTTCGTTTAAGTTATAATGTTAAGAGGCTCGTATACACCGACTTAACCCATACACCCACTCTATGACACGTGAGCAAAGAGTTACAGATAAGGTAATGATTCATACTTGGTGAAATATGATTGTAAAATTTGACCTCATGTTGGTCAACTTAGGCCTTCTTTTATTATTATTCATACTAGCTTACAACCCCGTGTATTACACGGATTAAATGACGAAAAAAATATAAATTATAAACTTGTATATAATCCTTATTAATGAAATGACTTATTTAGATAAAATAATAAAACAAAAGAACAGTTGTATTTTCGCTATTCAAAATAATTTTCTAAGTTTTCACTTCTCTTTTGAGATACTACAATCCATTTTATTATGTCTTAAAAAGAAGTAACACTAAAAAATAAAAAAAATAATAATCATAAAATTGTACGTATTTTTAAAAATAATTATAAGTTATTTTTAAAAATAATCATAAAATAATTGTACGTATTTTTAAAAATAATCATAAAAAATAAAAAGGGGGGGACGTCCCAATGATAGATCGTTTCCTACCGAGGCATGGGGCGGTCTTGAGGGCAACCCGGTTTTACCCAACTGTTACCCCAGCTACACGTGTGGGGGCAGCATGGTTTCCGGGCGGAAGTCAGCTCACGCGCCGGCCGGGGCCCGATCGAACATCCCGGCCGGGGCCCGATCGGGGTTGACGGGGAATGTCTTAGACATGTCCCCGGAGACCAATCGGTCTTGTACAGAAAGTCTCCTTCCAAAAAAAAAAGTTATGAGGTTATGGTAAATGAATTGTAATTAAATTCTACTATGTATATTAATGATATAATAAATACTTTGATATAAATATTATTTTTAGATATATGGATCATGAGACAAGATACGAATATCATCATTATATAGAAAATATTACATATTAAAAAAATCATACTGAAAATAAAGTATACGTTTAAAAAAGTAGGAATAAAGTTTTTTAAACTATAAATTTGAGCGTCTACAACAACTTTTTTAATTAGTAGTTGAAATTTAAATATTCAAATTAAAATTTTTATAATATTATATAATGTCTTTTTTAGCATGATGATAATGTCTTTAGTTGCGTAATATGATTGAAATTAAGTTTAATATTTAAAACTCAATGTTATTAGGAAGTTAGACCATTTTTTAAGATGAAAACATATTGATAGTAACATAAATTAAAATTGGAAGAAAATATTGAACACGTGTATTACACGGCTTAAGTAAATATAATGTTATATACTTAATAGCAAAAAAATATGTCTTTTAAAAACCATTTAGTGTTCGCTTTAAAGATATTTTGGTACTTTATTTAGATAATCAGCTTGTACATGTGATTTGATACTTTATTAGTAATTATTGTTTATATCCAAATAATATATTTTATCTTAACAAATATATATGGTTAGGGTAAAATGAAAATTTCGACAAGTTGTGAGAACTTAGAGAACTTGGCCTTACAAAAGGTTTTTTGAATTTTTTTTACAGGGGTGTGAATGAGCGGTTAGAGACTCAGGACGTTAAACTTTTTGATTTTGGATTCAAATGGTTAAAACCACTAAAACATATATTAAATAATATTATACTTATTATATTATTTGATACATTTATATTTGTTATAGATAATTATTAATTAAATTTGAATTTATACGTTTATCTCTGACTATATTAATTAATATTATATTATATTATATTTTGTGTATAAAATTAATATATAATACTATTATTAAAAGAGAGGATTATTAAAAGAGAGGAGGCACCAGAGAGTGACACGTGTACAAAAAGATTTTTGTTTATTAGTATTATTTGATACATTTATATTTGTTATAGATAATTATTAATTAAATTTGAATTTATACGTTTATCTCTAACTATATTAATATTATATTATATTATATTATATTTTGTGTATAAAAATTAATATATAATACTATTATTAAAAGAGAGGAGGCACCAGAGAGTGACACGTGTACAAAAAGATTTTTGTTTATTAGTATAGGAAGATTAATATAGGTAAGGGAGTATTTTAGTATAGTGAGTGTAAAGTAAAGTGTAAGTAACATTTGCTCGTAAAAAAACTAATTATAATCACAAGCAGACCATCACGTACTAACGATTGAAATCTAATAAAACTTCATTAACTGATTATGTATTACCACACATCAAAACCGTTATGAATTTTAACCTGTCTTAAAACTCGTGTTTTTTTTTTTTTTGGATCGTCTCAAAATGGGTGTAAAGAAACCTAATACTTTTTATAGGTTCAAAATACTTCTTTCAAAAAGTGGAAGGAAAGAAACCAGAAGATTATATTACCAACGCTTTACTTGTCTTAATTTAGCATAATTGTGTTCAAGCCTTCACTATTCAACAACCAGCTACTCTTTTTTGATATTCTTTGTTTTGGGCATTTTGATATTCTTTTTTGTTCTGGACAATATCTAAGCCTGAGCTTCCTTTGCAGGTTGGAGTTCTTGATTTTGCTTACAAATGTTATGGGTTGATGCGAGTACAAGTCTATATGTAGCTTAAGGCAAGAGTTTTTATTTATACGCTTTGGTTTAGATATCTAGGTGTATAAGGAAAACAAATAATAATAATTTAGGAAAAAACATAAACTATAAACCTGAACACTTACCAACATAATATTATACGTTTTCTAATAGCACAACAAGAATTGATAAGGATGGAATAATGACTTGCATTTCTATCAACAAACTGATAGCACAGGTTGTTTTTCTTAATGCTCGGGACTTTGCTGGTAGCAATCCATTTTTTAATCACTTTAATTTCGATAACTGCTGGTTTTTCTCTTGGTCTTATGTCCCTAACAGCCCTGGAGGACATATTCGCCTCTTACCTTATAAAGAACAAAACAAAGAGTAAGCTATTGTATCGTACTTAATATTTATGATGATATTATTTGAATGTTGCTCATTTATGATGTTTGTTTAACAAAAATATATAACCTTTTGCATCGGTAAAATCAGATCAGTAACTTTGAGGAAAAATGTATAGGCAATATGAATATTCAACATGTACATAATTCTTTGAGTATCAATATGGAATTCAGTTCCATCTACATGTGACGTATAAGGGGTAAACTGAATATATAATACCAACACTACCTACACATCCATTCAAAGTTACAATACAAAAAAAAAAAAAAAAAAAAAAATCGTTTATCTTATATTCATAAAGAAAAGACGATTAGTCAAATCCTAAAAATATTAAATTTCAATCTTATATAATAATAAACCTAATGATTTCTATTGTTAATCAAGTAATAGATAATTAGTTACTGCAAATCCTCAAAAGTTAAGCCCCTATACTTGTAGAAGGGAACATCAAATGGTAGCTACTGCTCTGCAATTATAAAGAATGATATATAACAAAGAAGTGTTATCTCCACCAACAAATCCTTAACACAAAAATGTGTTATCTCTACCACTGATGATCTACACCTAAAGTTAATCAACTTTCCTCACATATCTAAACCAAATCTCGGACTAAACCTAAAATTTGGTAACCACCCTATAAAACCATTAAAACCCTATAACAAAAATTACTTCATCCTACACAACAATTTTCACAAATTATAACTAAACAAGAACATTGGCGAAAAATTTACCAACTTAAGAGTAGGAAAACCCTTTTAGAAATAAGATTAACATAAACCAGAAGGACCTACCTTCGTTCAACGGCTGTATGAGTGGAAGAAACGAACCAGAGAGATTAGGGCCTTGATTCTGTTCTGAGCGAAAAGTAAATTGCATGTCTGGGGGTTTTAAACCCTAAATCGTCATCAAGAAGACACGTATTAGGACACTTGGCAACTTCTAATCAAGTTTATAACTAAATTCGTCATCAGAGAGACACGTTTTAGAACAACTGGGGATTTATAGATAACAGCTGGCAATCCATCCTCAATTTATAACAACTAATACAAGTGGTACTACATATATATATACACAAATTAACAACCCTGCAAGCAGTACAACTACAATGTTATAAATTCATAATACATAAATAAATAATAATAATAATAATAATAATAATAATAATAATAATAATAATTCAGCATTTTATTTATGTCGGTGCATTTACATTCATGGGATGAACTCTTTTCCTAACAAATTTAAACCAACACCCTTGTTGTATCTAACAGGAAACCAACAATGATGGCTAAACTAGTTTTTTGAGATAGACAACCCAGAACTACTTACTAAATAAATATCCATGTAAAAAATTCAAAAACAAATTTACTTTGGAGATGCGGGGGATCGAACCCCGTGCCTCTCGCATGCAAAGCGAGCGCTCTACCATTTGAGCTACATCCCCTTGTTGTCTGATTTCTAACCTTTTACATACTTAATTATTTATTAATAATAATATTTACTAATTTAATACCATATTATTATAAGTTAATAATATCTTTTCATACAATTTAAGCCGATAAGAGACTCCAATATCTTAGCACTTTCTGATCTAGAAGACAAATAAGTTAATAATTTCTTTTCATACAATTTAAACAAATAAAAGAAACTCCAATATCTTAATTAGGAACTTGTGCTCTAAAAGAAAAAATGATCCACACTAGGATCTCGATCTTGATAACCTTATCGTCACCAATATTTTCTTTGAACGGCGAGTTTTACTCCACCCATACTCATATTACATCAAATTAATCATAATCTACTTCTTGTTCGTGATTGAACCCAACACCTCTCACCTAAGAGATTTGCACCAATCTCTCTCTCTATATATAATGAATTGGTTTTTCTTGGTAAATGAGCTTTAAAAAAAGTAGTAAAAAACAACTGTTTTAACAAATCATATATCGGTCTAATTAACTTACAAACTAGACATCGGTCTTTTTAGTTAACTAAACTAAGGTGGTTTATACTGTCTCTTAATTGGGCTCTTACATGTTTTTCTTGATTTCTTTAACACTTTTGATCAAGTTTTAAGTGATTAATTGCTTTGTTGAACAATCATTTGCCAAAAATAAAAATCAACATCAAAATTATGAACTGTCAATAAGATTTTTGAGGAGACTATATATCTGTTTTGATGGACCAAAAGTCAACAAATGTCAAAGTCAAAGTCAAACAAAAACACAAACTTGTCCATGAAATTACACATACTAAAAGTATACAAATATATGAAAACCTGCTCAACTATAACTCTTTCCTCATTCCGCCCATCAAAATTTGGTCACCAGACCCACCTCACGAAACCGATACGTTAACCGCAGGAACCACACCAGCAGCCGTGGTCTGCGGTTCATCATCAGGGAACACCTCCGACTGCACTGAAGGTGCAATGGTTTTAACATGTAACCAAGTCTGCTCCCAGATACCGTCTGAGCCGCTTGGTGAAAGTATTCCGCTTGATTTCATTACAAGCAAATTGTTCTTGAGGAGCTCAGGGACTAACTCGTGGATTTTCCCGCTTCTTTTCCCTCTGAACTTAACCTTCGTGTAACGTTCCATAGCGCTTAAAACACAGGCCCATACTTTACTAAACGACGCCACACGGGAAATACGCGGTAACGAGTGTAAAAACGCTTTCGACAAGAGTTTCAACGATAAAACAAGTGTACCTTCCATGTTTCGATATTCTTTGGCTGATCTTTCTTCAACAATTTCGAACAAATCGTTCTGTAATGGGAATATTACCGAATCAAAACACTGTAACCACATGTCGTCTTCAAAACGAATCCCCTCTAAACCCGTTAGGCATCGTTGAAGCATCAAAACCGCATGGTTCCGGATTTCTTCTCTCGGGTCTACACACACTTTCCTTAAACCTTGAACCAGACGGAACCACATCTCACCAATATCTTTATAAAGCTGAACCGCGGTTTCGTGTTCTTCCTCAACCGCTTCACGAGACCACTTAACCAAACAAACCGCCGAACCCGCCATCAAATCCAAAGACTTTAACGACCGTGCAACATCTCCAACCCGCGACTCCGAAAACTGACGAGCCGCATTGACACATAGCACAAAGTTAGCCAGTAACAAGTGGGCCCCCTCCTGCATGATGAACTCGAGAGTCTCGAATCCGGGCTCGGAAGCTTCCGGATGTCGAGCGGTTATCGAGAGGAGAGAAGTGATGGTACGCCAACCTGTATGAGACTTTATCTGACCCGCGTTTGCTTTAACAAGACGCATAATTTCCCGTGTGATGTGTTCGCAGTACGCATCCGCCACCCGTGCATCGAGTTTCAAAATAAGCTGAAGCGATTTAAGAAGGTCCTCGGTTAGGTCTTCTTTATACGGAACTAACCGTCTACAAATTCTAATGAGCCCGAAAACCGCTTTTTCAACTAACGTACTCGGCATCACAGCTGACTGAACGATATTAGCTATGTACTCGTAAACATTTTGCCACAGAAGCATAATTCGATCGCGGTTATTTAACGTGATCGTAATTAGCAACTCCAAACAAAAAACGGCACCGTTTTCATCTTCGTGAGAAGCTAAAATCAAGGCGCGTGAAAGACTCAAAAGAGACTCGGATTGAAGAAATTTACTCTCGGTAAACACGCTATCGATACGACAATCGTTAACGGTTTCCGTGGCCCGTTTCCGAGCTTCGACCTGTTCTTCAGAAGGTTGTGGTGCGGGTTTTTCGGTGTCGTAATATAAAAACTCGCTGAACCGGCCCATCAGCCCAGACGATTTCCGGACCGGAGGTAATGCGGGTTTCACTGGGGAGACCAGAGGAGATCGTCCCGAGTCGGGCTCGGAGTTTGATTCCAAGTCTTCAACCGCATCACGCGCTAAACGATCAGGAAGAAGACCTAATTTACGTAAGCTTAAAATGCAATCGAGAATGTTTCGCCAGCCCGAATGTATATAGTCACCGTACGTATTTGCTATGGTGAAAACCGCTACGGTTGCTTTACGCGCTTTCGTATCATTACCGAAAGCGAGAACACAGTCTTCGATAGACATCGGAAGCAAGAGTCTTGTAAACTTAGAGAGAGAAACCAACAACCCATCAAGAACATTGGTACGATGATAACATCCCGCAATCTTAGCAACGTTTAGGAACCCGTCGATACATGTTTGCAACACGTCTTCTTGATCTACGGGATCCAGAACCACAGATAGAGCAGCAACAGTCGGGCCCGACAAAATAGCGAACATTTCGTTGTTGATCCGTTCTCCCGACCCGCACACAATAAACGGAGCAGTTTCTCTCGATTTGTGAATTAGCCCGATCCAGTTATCATGGGTCATGACTGGTAACCCGACACCTTGTTCTGGTGTCATTCGGATCTCGTTTTCGCAAATCGAATGGTAAAGCTCGGATAAATACTCTTTCGGGAGATCATTACCGCCGTTTATCCGCCGGTTATTACGGATAAAATCGGCTTCCGTCATCTTTTTCTTCACTTGTGAGTTATGTTGGTCTGTGTTGAGCATTATCAACGAATACGATAATACTAAAGCAGCATCTTTGTTGGCTAAAATATTAGGCGACTGTTCATAATATCTTTCGGAAAACGCCTCAACAACCCTCGATATCTTCTGCGATTCTCCCGGTAATCTAAACGTTTCCAAGAAAACCCGTAATGCGATGTCCAAATTCATTTCTTGAAAATCGAACGTTTTCGCAAACTCTTGAAGTACATCGACACAGAATTTATCGTGATTCCCAAGATAATCTCCGACAAGATTCTTATCTAACCCACGCGTGTATCGCAAAAAACACGCTACACTTAATGGGTCAAGCGTTTCCGGCAACAAACACATTTGTTGAAGACTCCGAAAACCGTTTTTCGGATCCTCGTTAAACTGATTGGCCCCAATCGTTAACTTCTTCTTAACTCGCTTCATCTTAGAGATATACGGTACCCAACACTCGGGGTTTTCATAACTTTCACATTTCACATTCCAAAACGGCTCATGGGAAACATCGGATGCATCGGGTTCTAGAACTGGGGTTCGATCACTGTCACCGTCACCAACGGTGTCGGCCATACTACTAATCATCGCGATTAATCCTTCTAGAGCAAGAACGTTTATTGCAGATAGTGGGGTATTAACCGGAATCGTGCTTTTAGATAACAGATTCGCAAGATCTTCAAAAACATTGCTACACGAAATGTCACAATCGTAATTAGCATAAACTTCATGAATAAAACCCGGCTGCCTGCAAAGATCGACGAGTGTTTCCATCGCAACTTCCTGTTGTTGATACGAAGCTCCGTGTTTGTTAACCGCAATCTTCATAAGAACACCGGAGAAAAACGCTTCGAGCTGGAGTTTAATTTTAACCCGCATAAGATGATAAACATTCAAAACAATACTACAAACCGTAGAAAGAATTAACGGGCTCGGAGACAACCCGAATTGCATCAAGCTATGGAATAAGTCGTTTTGGACCAACGCTAAGAGTTCGGGATGGTGGCCCAAACAGGGCCCGCTTAACTCGATGGCTGAGTTGATCAAGCCAAAAGCAAATAACGGAACGTCTTCATCGTATGCTATAGAGTTGGATCTGGGACCCACTCCAACGTGTTCAACTGCGTGCAAAAGGGAACAAAGGAAGTTGAATATTTCCACCATGCATGGAACACCGTACGAGTCTTCGACAAGATGGTTTTTAGTCGGACCAATGTCTCCAGTGAATTCATGATCCATTTTAACTTCGGGTATCTCGGTGGAAAGACTGATACCGCCACCGATTGACTCGATTTTTGAACCGGTATAACCGTTATCCTGTGTTTTACTTGCGGATGCGTGATCATTGTCCGGAATGCTGACCTGTACAAAGAGAAGTATGTGATACTTAAATGCCAGCTTAATACCTCATCCAGGTCAAAAAAATAAACCTTTGAATGAAAGTCGCAAAACTGACCAAACCTCAGAGAGACGAAAATGGCATTTTACTCAACGAGTTGAATTATTAGTGTGATAAACTAATAATAATATTATTGTAATCATAATTAACACACTAATTAGTTATAAAATAACAAAAAAATGGACAAAAATGACGATTTACCTCATCAGCAAGATGTGATCTGCCTTCATGAGTAAGATCTTGATTATTATTATTATTATTACAAACATCAGGCAGATGCATAAAAATACATCTAATCAACTCATGCATCGTGTGTCGAGCTGTTCGCTGCAACAATTCGCCTTTCGAGCTTGCTTGATGAACTATCTGGAAACACGTGTTCACTATGTTGCATACATGCTGGTTACTCAAAGTAACCGACGCTTTATTCTTCATACAAGCCAGCAAAACTTGAAGTATTTTCATCAATACCACTTCCTCAGAAGCAGGATCCGTAACCTCAAACCGACAACTGGTCACGGCATCAACTATCAAACACAACGCATCGGTTACGTTAACGATGTCCAGATCAAGAACTTCAAGCGTTAAAAACTTGTATATCGATGACAACGCAACACCGGTTATCGGTGCACTCGTTTCGTCTGATTGAATGACGTCTAAAAACGGCTGCAAATACACAACGGGGTTGATCGCGTGCCACCGGTGCTGCCATGAGAAGACTTTTCGACGTATTTCTTTGAATGATTTGATCAGAGGGTGGTCAAGTTGATCTTCGTCCGTTGTGTAGTGAAATCCCCACCGTACGTTTCGTCTCATGACGGCTAAAACTGCACCTATTTCGGAATTAACCATAAATGCGGAAGACGATCTGGGTGGTGTGCAGGAACAATCTTTAGTGTCTCTGGAAACTGACTGTTGATTCAGGCACCCCATCTTTTCAAACTGTTTACGAGATGACTTTAGCAATAGGTTTTATCTATAGAAAAATACGATTTTGGCTGATCATAACCACCTACAAAATAAGACATCAAGAACCACAAGAGATGTTAAATGTGAATAAACCAGATTGAAGAACAAAATTACCTGTAAATAATCAACACATGCAAATAAATTTTGCAGATCCAATGTATCGTATCTAGGGCTGTAATCGAACCGAACCAATACGAACAAGGCTATGTTCGTGTTCGTTCATTAAAGAAATTATCATGTTCGTGAACTGTTCACGAACGCATACCGAACATAAGTTTATGTTCGTGCTTGTTCGTTAAGAAAATTCAGTTGTTCACGAACAGTTTGTGAACACTGGTCTCGAACACAAACGGATGCAAACGAATGAAGACGAACGTAAATTAGCATTTAACTTGAAAATAAAATATAAAAACATTGTTAACTTTAAACATTGGACATAAGTAGTTTAATACAACCATCAAATGATAAATCAAAACACAAGAAGTCTACTACAACCACCAAACGATGAATTATGTATAACTAACTTAGACATAATTATCCAAATTACTTAGAAAGAATTATTCAAAGTTAATTATCCCAAAAAATGTCTTGAATGTCCAAATTTTAGCTACCTAAGAAAAGAATAGGGCTTCAAGTTTTCAATATGTTTAGATAAAATGTTTATTATTTATATTCTTTTAATATAATCAAACAAACATGAACAAACATAAAAAACGAACATGGACGAATGTAAGCGAACATATTACCGAACGTTCACGAACGCAGTCGAACGAACGAGACCTTTGTCCGTGTTCGTTTGCTAAGCTAACCGAACGAAGTTTTTTGTTCATGTTCGTTCGTTAAGCTAATCGAACGAACATAAACGAACTTCTCGCTGAACGTTTAGTTCGTTAACAGCCCTAATCATATCTATACAACCGACTAATACAAGTGACTAACTATCTCGACAACATATACATACACTGAGATATATCTATACACACTAATATAATAGTATTACTGTTAACAACTTATACTAAAACCTCAGATCTCATTCGGCATAAGTTCAACAACTCAAAATCTTCACCGAATTCATCAGCACAAATAGGTTTCATTCCATTTCAATTATCAATCAGTATTCATTACAGACTCCAAACAAACAACTTCAAAACTGGAGATTCACAAAATGCATAATTGACTTCCAAATTAAACTCAAATCCATTTCAATCATTACAGATTCTAAACAAACTGATCACATGAACGATACTCAATCAATGAATAAACTTGAAATCATTCATAAAATGCATAATTGAATTAAGAAAGAAACAGATCGAAGAAGAACGCGAACGAAAGTTCACCTGATTGCGCATCCTCCTCAATGGTTAATTTTCGTGCACCTCGCACACTAGCAGAGGTGACGAAATTGTGAGTGATGATCTTCGTTCGTTCGTTCGGGTTGCTTATACTTTGTTTGTTTGATTTTTTGGAAAATTATTTGGGGAAATTCAAGATCACAAAGGGGAAGAACGTGTTCCTGGAATGAGGCATTTTCGTTCAGCTTTGGCTTTTAATTTACCTTTTTTTTATTGAATAATAATAAGAGTAAACTCAATTTTACCTCCTTGAGGTTTAAGCCAATTGACACTCAGACCCCCTTCATAGAAATAATTACAATTTACCCCCCCCCCCCCACGTTGATGTTATGTCATAATTTTACCCCCTGCCGTCAAATAAGTTAACATATCTGTTAAATGGAATGTGAAATGATGTTGGATCTGAGTTTGGTTTTGATTGTATTTTTCGTTTGAATTAGAATGAAGATGGATGAGTTGTGCAGCGGAATTAAGATGGAAACAAACTTTGCATACAATCAAACGAGAGTATTGCTTTGATCAAACATTTTTCACAAAGAACCGAAAGATTGAATTTATTTCAATTACGATTACAATGCAATGTTGAATACAAACTCCCCCTCAGCCAGAGCTCAGTGTTTTTTTGTGCAGAGAAGACGATTTTGCAAAGAGCTAATAGAATAGTACAGAGCACTGTCCTATTTATAGGCACTAGCAAACCACTGAGCATCAAAGCTGACGTCACCATGAAAGTGACATCTAACCTCCTAACAAACTCTAACCTCTGATCTATACAAACCTCTGTTATGCTAAACTACTGATATTACATTACATTACATAAAGACATAATAAACTACTGCTGCATCCTTCCACTGATGTGAACCCAGCAGTACTTGTCCGGATCAGCAGAGCTTGACTCAAGGCAGTAGATTGAACAGCAGAGCTTTAGTCTTTCATCAGGCCTTTACTAGATCAGCAGTTTGTAGGTCAGCAGTTTGCATGATCAGTAGATAGGAGGTCAGCAGATGTTGAAACCACTTTCAAGGGGAGAGACTTGTATGTAACATCTGCTTATTCTGGATCCACTGCTCTGACCCAGTTTTGGCTTTAATTATCTGTTCCTTTGATAGGGTTCAATCCCAACAATCTCCCCCTGGAACAGATAATGCCAAAACCCTTCATTATTTTGGAACTTTATTGCCCTATCAACAGTTCCCTTATCTGACCTTTAAGTTGTAGCTCAAAGTCTAGGGCATATGTGTCATCTTCATCCCTACCAAGTGGAAGATCAAGGAGATCCTGCATATCTTCAAGACTCAGGCCAAGAGCTTGTTCCCTTGTTATTTTCTTCACTTCTCCACCAGACCTGAACATAGTCAATACATGGGTCTGTTTGTCAGTTTCCCACTTTAGTACTTTTGAGTCTGGTGGGTTTCTTGGGAGATTTTTATTTGAAGAGGTATTTGGTGATGCGGGCCTATTCATGATTGGCTGAGCGGTACTTGCAGATTGTTCCAATTCAGGATCTTCTTTCATCATTAATCTAATGCCTTCTTTTACAAGGTCATTTCCAGCATTTAGATCTTGAACTGTTTCAGCACCTAACTGGTTTTGATTCCTTCTTTTGTAGATGGCAGCACCAGCTGGAGCAGTGGTTCTTTTGACTTGCAGCTTTGGTGGTCTTTTTGAGACCTCTGCTTTGGAGTAGTCAGGCCTTTTTGGAACTGTTGGATCTTTCTTTCTAAGTTCCTCCAACTTTTTGTAGGTAGCCCTGACCCTATCTTCTCTCCACTTTATCACAGAATTCTTTGATCCATATTCAGCTGCTATCAGCTCCTCTTTCATTCTCTTCAACTCTAAGGCCTTGTCAGCTTCAAACTGTTTGAATTTTTCAGGAGGAGTCTGCTTGACCTTATTTTTGACCATTTCTTGAATCCTGGCTGCCTCTTTTTCAAGCTCAGGAATGGTCCAGTTTTTGTACATGTGTTTCTCCCCCTTGTATTTCTTGTAGGTCATGATGTTATCAATGTAGTCTTTTCTCAAGGACTCATCTGCCCTTTCTGAGATTTGCTGACATATATTTTTGGCAAATTGCTCCATAGATCTGACCTGTGTGAGTAGAAACTGATAGTTTTGCTGAAATTCTCTATCAGATTTCCCTTGTTTCTTTTTTTTTGAGATATCCTCTGCTTGCTTGGCCTTGATTTTCAAATATTCTTCAATATTGTTTGGCGTGGGATATCCTTCAACTGATGGCAAACTCCTTTTAGCTGGGTCATCCTCATAGTAGAAGGATTTGATTTCTTCCCTAACTGCTATGAGTTCCAGAGGAAATGAGACACCAGCAGGAGGTAATGGCTTTAGAATTTGAGCTGAAGAGAAAGGCATGGGCTTTGGAATTGTGACAAGTGACAGAGATTTTGAAGATGTTGGTGGTGGAGATGTGTCATCATCTTTTAGGATTAGCCTTCTCCTTTTTGTTTGAGGAGGGACTGATGATGCTTTGGGTGGAACAGTGGTGGTAGTTTGAGTGGCAGTGGTTTGTTGTTGACTAACAGCTGTTGAAACAACTGGTGCTTCAACCACTATTGTCATTACAGCAGATGTTGTAACATCTGCTGTCTTCTGCTTTTTGGCAGGAGGCGATGATGGTGATTTTGTTTTTGGTGGTGATTGTGATGATAAGACAGTGGTTGTGGTGTGTGTTGAAGTGGTGTGTGTTGAAGTGGTGTGTGTTGAAGTGATAACAGATGTTGAAACCTCTGAAGTACCAGCAGTAGTTGATACAGAAGGAGTTACAACAGCTGTTTGGATGGAGGTTTGATGTCGGTGGCTTTTGGATGGTGGCTTTGGAGTATGCTTTGGAATTCTGGATGGCGTGGACTTGGGTTCCCTCACTTTTGTAGTGGGATTTCTTTTTGGCACAAGATTTTGAACATCCTTTAGCCCAGAACAACCCTGCGCATTCAGCTCCATGTAAGCTCTTTTCTCCTCATTCCACCTTGACCTTTCCTTTGCCTCTCTGTCCTTTTTTACACTTGTTATAGCTTCATCAAGTGCATTTTGGGTAACATCAACCTTTTTGCTACCATCTGGCAAAGGTATCTGCTTGGTCATATTCTCCATGTCTGGTTCTATGTAGAGACCATCATCTACTCCCTTTTTCTTCCATTCTTTAAGTTTCTCCCCCTTTTTGGCATTATCTGGGGGTAATTAATCAATGAGGAGAACAGTTGGAGGAGCAGTGCCAGTGGTTTTCAATAAATGGGCCTTGAGAGCCTTGATGTCTGCTTGTGTGTTCTTGAACCTAGACTCCATAATGTTTCTCAGCTTTTATACATGTATTTCATGTTGCTGATCAGCCATTTATTTTTGTTGTTGGAGAAGAGGTTGAAATAGATTCCAGAGCTCATTTGTAGCAGATGCTTGTGGTGGAGCAAGTGCTTGAGGTGGAGCAGCAGTGGATTGCATCTTTTGTACTGTCAACAACTGTTGTAGCATGTCTTTGATATCTGCAACATCTGTATCCAGTTTGTCAACGCGTTCCGTCAAATCCAGATATTTTAAACCATCACCCAATTTAATGGGATCATCTGATTTCCCACTAGCAGTGGTTTTATCAGTGGTTGAAGTAGGGAGTGTACTCCAAACATTAACCACTGATGCCCCTTTTTCTTGGTACTGGGGTCTTCTTCCTTCAACACTTGACAATCTTTTGATGTTGCCAGTGGTCAAAAAGAATCCACTGGTAGATGTCAGAGGTGCTATGGAAGGAATTGCCTCCAAGGAAGTCTTATTAATGTAACCACTGTCCAAATGTAACCCAATGGGTTCAACAGTTGTAGTTGCTGCTTCACTTGGATTACCACCAAGAGTTACTTGTAACTCAAGGGTGTAACCTCCTCAGGTTGTGTTGGTGGGTTAGCAAAGATTGATACATCAGACTCAGTCATTTGTTGAGGCATGTTCTCATTTATGGGTGATTGAGAAGGACTGGTTTGTGCCTGGTTCAAATTAATTGCTTCCAACAAAAGTCTTGTTGGTGGAGGAATTGTGAATGTGAGGTTTGGGGTTAGAAGAGAATTTGCCCCGGGTATTGGGCTGTGGATGATGGAAACGAGTGATTCCAGGGCATCATATTGTGGTGTCCCAATGTGTACAACCTGTTCTTTTTTAGAAGAAACAGGAGGAGTTTCGGTTATGGGTTGAGATATTTGTACCAACTGCTGTGAGGAAGAAGCAGCAGTGGTTTCTTGTGACTTTTGTTTTGTCACAGGCAGTTGCTCTGGTATCTCATCCTCCAGAGTTGCCTTTTTGATAGGTTTGGGGGGTTTTTTAGTTTTCTTTTTCTGTGGCTTTTTGGTGATTTTAGGTGTGGGTTTCAAAGCAGTTGTGTTGCTACTTTGATCCCCTTGAGCAGTGGGCTCAGCAGCAGATACCTGAGGAGCAGTGGTAGCTGCTAAATTCTGCTCAGGCACCTCTGCTTGTGTTTTGCAAGGTGTTGACATTCTTGTAAAAGTTTCAGCAGTTAAGCTGTGCATTTGTAAAGAGTCACCTTGGTTTATTGCAGCAATATCATCCTTACTGAATTTCTTTTCAAAATAATAGCTTAAAAACCCGGGAAACAGTAAGAATGATTTTGTTGCAACATTTTTAACCAGATCATTAAAGATTTCCCGAGAATAATTAAAATTTTCTTCTTGAAGAATAGCATATCCCAGATTTTGAATCTTTAATGGTATTTCATTAAAAGCAGTGGTTTTGTTTGAAACATACATTAAGAGGGTGTGAAATAAAAATCTTGTTGCAGAAGGGAAGTAACCTTTTTGTAAGGTGTCCTTTTTTACTTCTGCATTATACCCTCTTTCCAGAAAATCATTTTTTAACTCGTTTTTGGGAAAAGAAATTGTACCTTCCTGATCATCGAGTTGAAAGACCTCTGAAATTGATTGTGGTGTAATCTTGACGGCTTTACCCTTTAGAGAAGAGTTGATGGCTATTACAGTGTCTCCTAGTTTTTCAAGGGTTGCATTCTTCCAAAACTCTCTTTGGGTTGTCAAGTAAATTGGTGCATCTGCTGTTAACAAAGTTTTGTACTTTGATGCAGATATGGTAGCAAGGATGGAATCGAAAGCGTCTGTAGTGCCGGGTTTTGTGAGGAGACCCAGAAGATTGTGAGATGGTTTGTGTGGAATTTTAGTGGGTTTTGCCTTTTGAGAGGCTTGTTTGGATGTTGATTTGGAAGTGGGTTTTGCAGATGACTTCGATTTTGTCATTTTGGAGATGATGATCGAAGAAGATGATAAAGAAATTTGAAGAAAAACTGCTTTGAGAAGAGAATTTTTGAGAATTCAATTCGACAGTAAAACCCTGTTTTTGGTGTGAAGTGGGGGTTTTATAGAGAAAAAGTGAATGCTGACGTGGCAGCGGTTACAAAAGGTCTGACCACTATGTACTGCCCACATGCCAACCCCTGGTGAAATGAAGGGCAGTACTTTTATGAAAGATACTGATGAAGGCAGTGGTTTCAACGGTAACAAATGGAAGCAGTGGATGATTTTCACTATCAATGGATATCATATCAGTGGATAAGACACTGCTTTTGAACAACAGAGTTTATCAAGGAAAGAGGACAGGGGATGGCTTTCAGCAGTGGACAAACTTTGAAGTAGAGCAGACTTTTGAACAAGCAGTGGTTATGGCAGACTTTTAAGGATTTTAATGAAAACTTCATTTGTAGCTATTTTTAAGGATGGATTTTTGATTTTCTGAAAACATTTTAATGCTTTTATTCATAGAAAAAACAAGATGTTACTTGTTATTCCATGTTTAGCATGCCAATCCTAGAGACCAAACTTTCAAAGGTGGCTGTATCTAATGCTTTTGTGAGCACATCCGCCAGCTGGTCTTTAGTTGGAACATGATGCAGAGAAATCAAACCTTTTTCATAGCAATCCCTCACAAAGTGATGTCTGATGTCGATGTGTTTGGTGGTTGAATGGGAGACTGGATTTTTGATGATATTTTCTGCTGCCTGGCTATCCAACATGAGTGGTGTCTTTAAGGCAGTGATACCAAAATCCAGCAGCTGATTTTGAAGCCTCAGGAGCTGGGCTGTACAGCTTGCAGCAGCAATGTATTCAGCTTCAGCAGTGGATGTTGAAACAGCTGCTTGCTTTTTGCTTTGCCAAGAGACTAAGCAATCACCTAAAACTGTCACCCTCCTGAAGTGGACTTCCTTGTGGTGTGACATCCAGCAAAGTCACTGTCTGAGAAACCTGAAAGCTTGATATTCCCATTAGCTGGATACCAGATACCAAGTGTGGGAGCACCTTTTATGTATCTGAAGATCCTTTTTACAGCAATGAGGTTTGATTTTCTGGGAGCTGATTGACTTCTTGCACAGACCCATGTTGCAAACATGATGTCTGGTCTAGATGCAGTTAGGTACAGTAAAGACCCAATCATGCTTCTATAAAGTGTTTGGTCAATCAGCTCATCCTTCTCATCAGACATGACAAGCTTATTTGTTGCCATGGGTGTGCTGCATGGTTTACAATCATTCATATCAAATTTATTCAAAAGTTCTTTAGCATATTTGCTTTGATGAATGAAAGTTCCATTTTGCATTTGCTGAACTTGGAGACCAAGAAAGCATTGCAGCTCACCCATTGCACTCATTTCAAACTCAGCTATCATGAGTTCCCTAAACTCTTCACACATTTTGTTACATGTGCTTCCAAAAATAATGTCATCCACATAAATTTGGACAATCATTAAATCCTTCCCTTTCCATTTTAGAAACAGTGTTTTATCAATGGTACCTCTTTTGAAGCCATTTGAGAGTAGAAAGGTGGAAAGAGTTTCATACCAGGCCCTAGGTGCTTGTTTCAAGCCATACAAGGCTTTGTTTAGCCTGTAGACATGATCTGGATAAAATGGATCCTCAAAACCTGGAGGTTGACACAAATACACCTCTTCTTGAATTGTACCATAGAGGAAAGCACTTTTGATATCCATTTGGAACACCTTCATGTTGTGGTTGACAGCAAAGGCCAGGAACAGTCTTATAGCTTCCAATCTTGCTACTGGGGCAAATGTTTCATCATAATCAATCCCCTCTTCCTGTCTGTAACCTTGAACCACAAGCCTGGCTTTATTTTTGACAACAATGCCCCTTTCATCAGTTTTGTTTTTAAAGACCCACTTTGTGCCGATGGGGCTGACATCTTTTGGCAGTGGTACAAGCTCCCATACTTGTTGTCTTTTAAACTATTGGAGCTCCTCTTGCATGGCTTCTACCCAGCTGTTGTCTTTCAATGCCTCTTGGTACTTGACTGGCTGATGGAGTGATAGAAAACCAGCAAAAAGACAAATGTTTTGGGTTTGGCTTCTTGTGAGCACCCCTTCATTGATGTTGCCAATGATTTGGTCAGGTGGATGAGATCTCAAGTAGATTAAATCTCCTTGGTATGGAATGATGGCATTTGTTGGTGAAGGCTGCAAATGTGTATCATCTTAGCTAACCACTGCTGGTGACTTTGATGATCCAGCAGTGGCTTCAAAAGGTGGTGGAATAGGAGGTAATGATGTGGACACATGCGGACTTTTATCCACTGTTTGGGGACTTTTGTCAGCAGTGTTTGTTGATGTGGAAGCAGTGGTTGATGGGCTACTTTGGTCAACAACTATTGAGGTAGCAGTGGTTGAGCTTTGACAGCTGTTTTGAACATCTGCTGCTCTACCCATTGAGACAGACTTTTGTTGAGGAATGATGATCTCAAACCCATAGTCTGATGATGAATCCTCTGATGGACCTACACTGTTAGTCTTGACAGCAGTATTTTCAAAAGTGAATTTATCAAGATCAAACAGATCTGCAGGATTTGCTGGGATTTTCATTGATGAAAGTTCATTGAACTTTAGGCTGGAGGGTGTGGGATGGAGCCCCTAGGGGCTTTATCAAGACACGTAAGCGCCACGTATGATCCACGTCAGCCATAACGCCCCCTTTAATTTGCACGGTGTGGGATGGAGCCCCCTATTAAACAAAATAAAAAAAAAATTTTGATTGGATGACATGTGAGGGCCCCACCTGATAAAGCCCCTTCTCCCTCGTTACCACCATGGAGCCCCCTCTATAGCGCCCCCTCTTAATCGTGTGGGTGTGGGTGTATAGCGCCGGGGGCGCTATAGCCTCTGACGTGGCGAGGGTGGGGCCCCCCACACCCTCTGGCCTTACATTCAAGGTCTCCTCCACTGCCTTGGTCCGTGTATTAAACACTTTGTAGGCCTTGGCAGTGGTTGAGTATCCCAGATGATAACCACAGTCAATTTTGGCTGCAAATTTTGAAATGGAATCTTTTAAGTTCAAAATAAAGCATGGGAAGCCAAATACCTTGAAGTATGAGATCAGTGGTTTGATTTTATATAGAATTTCATAGGCAGTCTTTTTGTGCCTGGGGTTTATTAAAACTCTGTTTTGGACATAGCAAGCAGTGTTTACTGCCTCTGCCCAAAAAGTTAATGGCAAACCTGAATCAGCAAGCATGATTCTGGCAACCTCAATCAAAGTTCTGTTCTTTCTTTCAACTACCCCATTTTGCTCTGGTGTTCTAGGGATGTTGTACTGCCTTACAATCCCTTTCTTCACACAGAAGGCATCCAACTCCTTATTTTTGAATTCTGTGCCATTGTCACTCCTGAAGACTTTTACTGGAAGGTCAAATTGCTTTTCAACCTGTGTCACAAAGTCTTGCAAAATGCCTGCAGTCTCATCTTTTGAGTGTAAAAAGAAAGTCCATGTAAACCTAGAAAAGTCATCAATAATAACTAAACAATATCTTTTCTTTTTGAGACTCATGACTTGAACTGGGCCAAACAAATCCATGTGCAGCATTTGCAAACACTGGGTTGTTTTGGACTCTTCAATGGACTTAAAAGAGCTTTTATGTTGTTTTCCTTTTAAACAGGAAACACAATGCTCAGGACATGAAAACAATTTTTGTGGTAGGCCTCTTACCAAACCATTTTTTGAAATTTCAGTGATTGTCTTAAGATTTGTGTGCCCCAGTCTTCTGTGCCAAAGTTCTGTCTCTTTGTTAGAGGCAGCTGAGAACAGACAAGCATCAGCTCTGGGACACTCTTTTGACATATCAATAACATAAACATTTCACTTCTTTGAGCAACAAGTTTTGTTTGACCAGTTTTTATTATTGCTTCAATCTTTTTGACCATTTCTGGTCCAACAATCCTACAACACTCCTTTGTGAAGAATGACCCATACCCCTTGTCACTCATTTGTGAAACACTCAGGAGGTTGAATTTCAAACTGTCTATCAGATTGACATTTTCAAATTTTACATTGCCAGACTGTACTGTACCAGACCCCAGAACTTTCCCTTTACTGTTATTCCCAAAGGATATATCACCCCCTCCATGAATTTTGAAATCTTTGAGTAGGGCTTTACATCCAGTCATGTGCCTGGAGCCTCCACTATCAACATACCAGAGGCTATCTAAGCAGGCAGAAGCTCCCTGCACATGAAGTAAAAGGATTAGTTCATTAGGGTTTCCAAAGCCAATAAGGCTTTGGATGGGGTCTCAACAGTGTCTAGGATGGATGCAGATTGATGGACAGTGGTTAAGTCAGGGTTTTGGACAGTTTTAGGACTGTTTCTTGCTAACCACTGTTGGGGGTCTTGACCAATCACATGTTGATAACCAAAAGGATGCCTATTCACTTTAGGTTTAGAGGGCCTTTTGTAGGTCTCATAAACGTGTGGAATCCTTTGGTAAGATGGTTGTCCCTTACCTCTTCTGAACTGGTTGGCAGGGGGTGCATCAGTAACCTGAACATCTCTTTTGACAGATGTTTGGTTCAGCTGTTTTGTGACAGCTGTTTGAACTGGCACAAACAGTGGTTGGTTTTTGGTAAATTTGACAGATGATGTTGATGGACTCAAGGATGTTTTAGCAGTGTATTCATTCTTTTTCACATCAAAGTTTTTGAGATACACACATGCTTGAGTTTTATGGTTTGATTTACCACAAACAATGCAGCTTTCAGCAGAAACAATGACACTTGTTTTGTTCAAATCATATGCTTTTAAATGGAAACAATCTTTTGTTAGATGATTCATTTTCTCACAAAATTCACAAAACAGGTTATTGATCTTTTCTCTCTTCTTTCTCTTTTCAGACTCCTTTGCAACAGAGTTTTTAACCTCTGTTGGGATGTCCTTGAGAGGAATGATTTTAGCTTTTGGAGCTTTAACACCATCAGTGGTTGTAAAGTCCATGGGCTTGAAATTTTCAAGAATATCACACTCATCAGACCATGTGGGTTTAAACTGGTATTTCTCAATCTCCTCAAAAGTAGAGGATCCCATTGGTCTGTCAAGTGTGATTTTGTTACGAAGTGTATCGGTGATTTTCACTTCTTGGCCATTCTTGTTTGTGGGAATGTACTCAGTCGTTTCATTAGTGGTTTGAACAGATTTTTCAAAAGCAGTGTTTTCATCATCATGTTTTCTATAACCAACACCAAATTTTACATTGCTTTTAATCTGTTTCTCAAGCATAACCTCATACCCTTTGCATGATTCCACCCATTTTTCACAGGTGATCTGGGTGGACTCCAACTCCTTTTTGCAAACTTGGTATTTTTCTACCATAGTTTGGAGTTGAGTTTTGGTTATGCTCTGCTCTTCTTTCAGACTGCTGATCTCTTTTTCCTTTTCAGTCAATTTGTTTTTCAGTTCTTTTAAAGATCTTTCAAATTTGACTTCATCAGTTAAGATTTTATCCCTAAGGTTTTCATTTACCTCTTTGATGTTAGCAAAAGCAATAATGCAATTGTCTGAACACAGTTTTTCAAGAACTTGAGGTGATACCTTCGCAGCAGCCATCATGGCACAATCACATTGATGATTTTCTTCATCATCAGCTCTTACTTCTTTCTCACCTGCTCTCTTCTCTTCCTCTTCTTCTTTGTCCTCTTTGGACCAGGGGTCTGTCAGTGGTTCAATCAGGGTTTCTGAATTTTCTCCCAGCAGCAGTTCACCAGCAACTGCATTAACAACTGCTTCAGTTACCTCATCCACTGTTTCATCACTTAGTTGTTCACCTTCAGTTTCCACCCCCTCTGCTATTGACTCTAATGGCATCAAACAAAATTCATCATTAGAGGGTTCATTAAAAGCATAGAGTGCAAAATTTTCATCACCAAGCTCATCAGGCATGCTGCTCCAGTCAACAAAGCCTTGAGTGAAAAAGCTTTGCTGATCTGGTTGTACCACTGCTGGAGCAGCTGTTTGAGGTGCAACAGGTTGCACTTGTGCCTGGGGGACAGGGGTTTGAACATACTGAATTTGTGGAACAGTGGTTTGGACATAATGCACAGGCACAGGGGTTGCAGCATAGTGAGCAGTGTTAACATGGGCTGCAGGGGTATATTGGGTATAGTGAACAGTGCTTTGATTTTGTGGTCTAGGGTTTGAGCTGGGATGAGTAATTATAGGACCAGTAGTTTGACTCCTGCATTCCCTAGCAAAATGACCTAGCCTATTGCACTTGTAACACTTGATTTTAGATTTATCCAACCCCACCCTTAAATTCCCATGTAACCCTGGGAATTTTCTCCCTGTTCTTTTGTAGAATTTGCTTGTTCTTACACTAAGCAAAGCCAATTGATGCAAAATGTCCATCTCTTCTAAGTCAGTGGGATCAAAGTGTTGCAAATCATTGAGTTCAAAGCACAAGTTATCTGACATCTGGTTATCACAATTTGCAGTAAAAGCATAATTTGCAGAGTGAGGATCAGGGTTGTTAAAATTTCCACCAGCAGTTATATCAATGAAGTGATCATAACCCTGATCCTTACCACTGCTACCAGATTCTTCCTGACCCAAAAGAGCTGTGCTACCGAATGAATAATCATCAGCAACTTTGCCAGACTCTTGCAACTTCTTTTTCTGGTTTAACTCCCTTTCATAGGTCAGGGGTCTACCATGAAGTTGGGTCAGGGTCAGATCTTTGAACTCAGCTGAGTTTCTAGTCACAAATGCAATTGTGTCCCATTTATCAGGTAGTGATCTAAGAAACCTGCTATTTTGTGTTGATTTTGGAATTTCAACTTTAACAAGCCTTAGCTCACTGATGAGACAGCTAAAACGTTCAAACTGTTGGGTCAATGATTCACCCTTAATGTGACAGAAGGTTTCATACTGCTGATTCAGAATTTCCCTATTGTTTTCAATAACTTCTTCAGTTCCCCCCCAAACTGTTCCTTCAATGCATCCCATAGCTCTTTGGCACTGTTACAATGTAACAGTCCAGCATAGATCTCATTTGGTAATGCAGATGCTATGATGCTAAATGCTTTGGCATCGAGTTCGAACTTTTGAAAATCAGGTTCAGTATAGTTTTCAGTTGGTTTAGGAACGAACTTCTTTGCATCCTCAGCACTTGGCACCATAGGAACATGGGGACCAAAAACAACAGACCTCCAACATCCAGTGTTCTGTTAAGCAAGGATGTGACCCATCCTTCTCTCCCAGATGTTGTATTCATTACGTTTAAGCATGGGTGGTTTAAAAAGCGAGCCAATGTTATTCTTATCATCTTGTGACTGTGATGTCATCCTGGTTGTTTTACAGGCACTGATCAATCAACTTTGATGGTGATTAAACCTTGCTCTGTTTTTCAACACAAACGAACAAACTATCAGTATCAACAATTATGAGCTGAACTATTTATGTCAAAATGATTGTTAAATCAAATTTGACTGTCCAAGCTCTGATACCAATTGTTGGATCTGAGTTTGGTTTTGATTGTATTTTTCGTTTGAATTAGAATGAAGATGGATGAGTTGTGCAGCGGAATTAAGATGGAAACAAACTTTGCATACAATCAAACGAGAGTATTGCTTTGATCAAACATTTTTCACAAAGAACCGAAAGATTGAATTTATTTCAATTACGATTACAATGCAATGTTGAATACAAACTCCCCCTCAGCCAGAGCTCAGTGTTTGTTCGTGCAGAGAAGACGATTTTGCAAAGAGCTAATAGAACAATACAGAGCACTGTCCTATTTATAGGCACTAGCAAACCACTGAGCATCAAAGCTGACGTCACCATGAAAGTGACATCTAACCTCCTAACAAACTCTAACCTCTGATCTATACAAACCTCTGCTATGCTAAACTACTGATATTACATTACATTACATAAAGACATAATAAACTACTGCTGCATCCTTCCACTGATGTGAACCCAGCAGTACTTGTCCGGATCAGCAGAGCTTGACTCAAGGCAGTAGATTGAACAGCAGAGCTTTAGTCTTTCATCAGGCCTTTACTAGATCAGCAGTTTGTAGGTCAGCAGTTTGCATGATCAGTAGATAGGAGGTCAGCAGATGTTGAAACCACTTTCAAGGGGAGAGACTTGTATGTAACATCTGCTTATTCTGGATCCACTGCTCTGACCCAGTTTTGGCTTTAATTATCTGTTCCTTTGATAGGGTTCAATCCCAACAAATGACTATGTTACCCTTTCATATTACCCCCTATGGTTTGTTCTATTCTGTAATATTACCCCCGGTGTGAAATGACTATATTACCCTTTCTTCTTACCCCCTATGGTTTGTTTTACTCTGTAATATTACCCCCCCCAATGTTAAATATTTCTTGGCAACCTTAACCCCTGCAGAAAAAAAACCTATTAGCCATTGACATGTGAACGAAAGGTAAAAAGAAGAATCAAATTCTTTTTATGATCACTTTTTTTAATCTAACCATCCGACTCATGATTAACTCTCTCGAGACTGGTGAAAGGAATATCCCAATTGTTTGTTTGGTGTGATTTTGTTTAACAGTATATGAAAACATAATAGGTTTTATCAATAGTAGAAAAAAAGAAGTAAAGAACACTGACATAAAAAATAATATGCATTTAATTAAGTAAAAGATAATCAAGCACACTAATCCATGGGTCAATTAGATCAAGTCTAAGATTTTCTTAATCCAACTCAAACTATAATTGATTTCTAGATCAATGTTATAACTAATCATAATCAACTACTAGCTAATCAAACCAGTCTAGCTAATCATATAGCAACCGCTTGTTGTCGGAGAAGGTTGAGGAGCAGGAACGAATTCAACCACATTTACAGCGACTTTCATGCCATTGTAGCAGTAACCACCACTTGTAAGGAAATAGTATGGTTTAGGCTGAGTGAGCTCAAACACATCACGTCCTGCGCCTCTCGTGATGTTGAAGATGAATCCGGGTTAGCGCAGTTGCTGTAGCTTATTTCATTTACCTCCAACACATTGAACAAATGCTTGTCGTACACAAAATATGCTCAAAGTTTCAAAAAAGGTCAGAACATTCTAAATAAAATTATGATTTAGATGAAGAGATTCACTTTATCATCCAAAAAACTGAACAAACGCAAGTAAATGAACACATTATGGATTTAAATAATGATTGAACAGAAAAAATGCTACGTATCGGAGGAATATGCAAAAGTTTACGCTGAGATCGGAAGAAGTTATTACAAATTCAAAAAGTTTACGCAAATCAAATCAAAGTATGTGTAAAACAGAGATGTAACCGGTCAACATCGCCGCCGTGGCGACGATGGCGAACGCCGTATTCAGCCATACAACGCCACCTGATCGTCTCATTGTCACTGAAGCTTCAAATGGAATACAGAAAAACATCGCAGTTGATGCCGCCGGAGAAGAAACGAAGGAGAGCTTAATAGGTGGGGGGTAAGATTGCAGCGAGTGTGATATATTAGGGTGTTATGTTGAGTAAGATATAAAACTAGTGTGGAAAAGATGATTATACCCTTTGACCGTTAATAACTTATGTTGACTTTAAACAGAATTAGACAGCAGGGGGTATATATTGCGACATAACATCAATGTTGGGGGGGGGGGTAAATTGCAATTATTTCCATGGAGGGGGTCAGAGTGCCAATTGGCTTAAACCCCAGGGGGTAAAATTGCAGTTTACTCTAATAATAATAAGGGAATATTTCATAGAATAGTAACCAAGTTTTAAAAGTGTTCCAATTAGGTCACTGGTGTTGTTTTTTTCCCAATTAGATAACTTAACATTCAAATCGAGTCATGTCCTTTTTTCCATGTGTCAAGAAAAAAAATGAAGTATAAGATGCTGGAGTCGAATTATTTTAATATATGAAATTATATTTATTAAAAATTAAAACCATTTAATTACATTAAAAATTAAAAAAACAAGTTACAATCCACGTCATCACTCGACGTTAGCATCAAATAAAAGAGAAAAAAGAAACACAAATCCACGTCATTACGGCTACCTATGAAATGGATGAAAAAACCCTTAATTTTAATGAGGAATGAATGTTGAGTGACCTGATTGGAACACTTTTGAAACTTGAGTGACCTAATTGGAACACTTTTAAAACTTGGTAACTATTCTACAAAGTTACCTCTAATAATAATTATTATTTATATAGGGTCGGGATTTAGAGAAAACGGTAGAAACTGTGAGAACGGTGAGAACGCTTATCAATCGTCCGATCAAAACAATCTATGGACTAGATTGGCGCGGTGGCATTTTCGTAAATAACATCAATTTTATTACGTGGACGCGCTTCAATAAGGGTAAAAGTGTCTTTTGACTACTCCAAACAAAACGCCATCTCATGAAAATAAAACGCCAAAACAAAAATCACACAGCATTCTGCTAAAAACGCCATTAGATATAAAACGCCAAACTTAATTATAGTAAAATCCCGCCTAAAAAACCGCCAAAAAAATCCAATATATACAACAACTCAAACCTTCAATTAAAAAACACAAACAAAAACCCCAAATGCCATATTTAATATATACCATTCGACTGATAAACGCCAGAAAACCCAAACATCAAATATATTGCTGTCAATAAAGTGTAGCTGTATGGTGTGGACAACATTGTCAGTTATCTTTATTAACTGAGGATTAACAATGTTATCCAACACCATACAACAACAATTTATTGATTTTAGCATGATCAAATTTACAGTGTTAAGATGGTTTATTTTGAGGCGTTCTTTTTCTCGGTAAAACGCCAAAAAAATAACATTTTGGCTGAAAGGGTGTAAACTCAATAACATTTTGCTACATGAGATGGACAAAAATTATAGAAAAAGAGGCTTATTTCATACGAAAGTCGAAACAGCCAGTAAAGATGCTTCAAAAGAAAAAAGAGACTGGTGATAGTGAAGATTTGAAGATCAATATTTGTTTTGTTTAATTTTTTATCAGTTGATTGTTATTTAATAAAAATGCCATATCTAATAAAAACGCCAAAAAAGCAAATGTCTTACACCTTTGGCGTTTATCATACCATCATAAAATTACTTTGGACAAGTATTATAAAAAAACTTTTTTATGTATTCTTTTTTTTTTCCTTTTCAGTTGATTGTTGTATAATAAAAACGCCATATATAATAAAAAAACCAAAACAGCCAAAACTATAATAAAATTAGTTTGAAAAAGTATTATAAAAAACCCAAAAAAAAAAAAATAAAAATAAAAATAAAAAACAAACTTTAAAATGTAACTAGAAACAGTAACTTCAAATCAGAAAAACTGAAGATATGGAAAATTTATTATATTAGAATCTAAAACGCCAAACTTGAAAGATGGGACGTGTTACAGACTTCAGAGATAAAGCTGGTCAAAAATAATAATTACAAACAGTAACTGAAAAGACGAATACTTTATTATAATAACGCACCGCCTAACTTAGGATCCAAAAAGAGATCCTATAAAATGTTACATCTCAGCAACTTCCATTTGATCAAACCAAAAAAAAAAAACAAATAAACAAACGCCAATACTACTAAATACCACTCACTGAAAAACGCCAAAAAAATCAAAGATGGCTAATATGCTTTCTTGGATATTCAGTATTGTTATTCGTCAAGTTTCACTGAATGAATTGTTAGCGGAGGCGAGTAACTCAGTAAGATTTTGCTGCATGAGATGGACAAAAAAGATACTAATGCCAGTCATATTGTCACACCCCAACCGATGGCGGAAACATCGGGGCGCGACACTGAGCGAAACAGATTGTTCAAAGAAATTCCATAACGACTAAATTACCAAATAGTTTAAATATTATGTCCCATACCATAACCCATAAGATAATCTAGTTATTACAGACATAGATATTTTTTAAACAAAAACATGTTCCGACAACTCAGATTTCAAATAAAAATAAGATAAATTGTTTGTTTGTTTCTAAGACTCTTCCTACTTCGGTTCCACATAGCAATCATCCTAGCAGATAGCATCCTAAACACCTGTCACATACGTTAAAGTAAAGGTTGTAACGCCCTGCTTTTTCATACTTTCCATAATTAGAAAGCTCGCCTTGTAATGCTATTTTTGGAAAGAGTAAATTACAAGTTTTGTCCTTTATGTTTGTCCCAAATTTCAGGCGCTGTCCTTTACCTTTAAAATTGATGAGTTTTGTCCTTAATGTTTCCAAATCTTGCACGTTATGTCCTTTAGGCCAAACCCAGTTAGATTTTTTGGTTAAAACTGATCATCCAAGGGTATTTTTGTCTTTTTATCTATATATTTAATATTAATATTAAAAAATATTATTATTATTACTATTATTTATATATATATATATATATATATATATATATATGAAATCATTAATCATAATCTTCCCCAACTCTCTCTCTCTCTGCAATTCATCTCTCTCTCTCTCTAAACTCAATCTGCCATCACCCAGAACTGAATCAAACACCCACCACCACCACCATTATCGTCACCAAAGGGTTTCGATTCCACCACTGGCCACCACCTAATGAACCTGAAATTTTCCACCGTCACACGTCATCGCCACCGGAACTACTGTGCTCAACCACCACCACCACCATCATCATCGAGTCCTCCCCAAAAACCCTAGCGTCGCCGTGAAACGCCTACCGTTATCTCGGAAACCACCATTATCAACGGAATTAAGCATCGTCGTCATCGTTCTTCACCATTGGTTCTTTTATCATCGAAACCATCATCATCAATCACCACCTCCCCACCTGCGATGATCCACCATCACCGTTTACATCTTCAAAAGATACGGTTTTTGGGGGTTTTTTATTTTGTGGGTTTTAAGGTTTTTGATTTTGTGGATTTTGGGGTTTTTTGATTTTGTGGGTTTTTAGGGTTGTGGTGGTGTCGATGGTTGTTCTTTATTTGGTGGTGGAGGGTGGTGGTGAAGACCGGTGCAGGGGAGGCAGTGGGTGGATGGTAATGGTGGTTATGGTGGTGGTGGGACGTGGCGGCAGGTGAAAGAGAGAGAGGGAGAGAAGAGAGAGAGTGGGAGTTTAGAGACAGATAGAATGCAGTGGCGGTGTGTGTGGTGACGGTGTGCTCTTCCGTCAATCGGAGACCTTACCACAGTCGATCGACTTTCACAATGGTGGTTTGCAGGTTCTTGGGGTTAGGGTTCCAGTGGGGGTGGTGGGTTTAATGGTGTTGGTTGCTAATTTGGATTGTTGCAGGTTGGGGTTGGGGTTAGGGTTCCGGTGGGGGTAGGGGTGGGGATGGTGGAGACAGTGGTGGTGGTAGTCTGGTAATCGATGGTGGTGGTGGGTCTGCAGAAGATGGTGGTGGTGGGTATTTATTTTAAGTTAATTACATAAATTTCTCTAAAAAATAAAATTACAAAAATGCCCTCATGTGCCTTGCACATGATCAATTTTAACCAAAAAATCTAACTGTGTTTGGCCTAAAGGACATAACGTGCAAGATTTGGAAACATTAAGGACAAAACTCATCAATTTTAAAGGTAAAGGACAACGCCTGAAATTTGGGACAAACATAAAGGACAAAACTTGTAATTTACTCTTTTGGAAATCTTGTATTATTGTAGTCGTCTTTTCATTGTAAAATCCGAGACTTGGATCATAAATAAAATTTGTATTTCTTTAAATTCACCTTCTACATATTCATACATGTTCATGCGTTCGAATTCATTGTACATCGAATCCTTATTTGTAATTCATACTCATACGATACTTATTCACGATACATGTCCATGCTTGTCCTTAAATTGTTGATACTTAAAAACCCCTAATAATATGCTTATTTATACAACGATTAATCATCTAATATGTGACATATACTTGTCACTTACAAACATGTTACATACTTATACATTACACTTTTTACCTAGTTAAATCATGTTTTATTTCATATTTTACCTTGTTACAAGTTAGGGGAAACATTGTTGCATATTATTACACAACTTAATTAACAAAATTACTCATTATAATGTTTTAAAAATAAAAAAAATAAAGAAATATGGCAGCCCCAATTCAGCAAAATTCAGCCCCATATGGTTGGGTTTTGTGGGCTTGTTTCAAGGTTTAACCCCTTCTAAACACTTCCAAAGCCCAACCCATTGAAACCCTAATACTCCCCCCTATAAATACCACTTATAACCAGCCTCCCTACCACTTTTGCAACACTAAAAACTCTCAAAACATCCTCCAAACCATAGCTGAAAGCAAGGGTTCGAGCAGATTGACACCTCTTCACGAAAATGAGCATAACTCACTCAATTCTTATCCGATTCACTCGATTCTTTTTGCTACTTCTTTGTATTGACCTTAGCTACGTTTCCATGGGTTTTCCCTGGAAAATCAGAGCCTTGAACGTCGCCAAAAGGGCTCCAAAGTTGACTGATTTTTCTGTTCATGTTTCAATATTTGATAAACTTGTTTAAACTTGAGGAAACTCATCTCAAACCTATGTCCTTATGCTTATAACCACATCTATGGTTAGTTAGGCTTAAAAACAAGGTTGAGACATTCAAAATCAGAGGTATAAACCTCACAAACTTTCTGTTTTGTTCAAGGGTTTAACCCACAAGTGATGTTCAAATTCAAGACTTGATGTTTGTGTGATTTAGGATTAACTTGGGTTATCCTACTTAAAAATCCACACATTACTTGATGATTTCTCTTAGATTAGTGTTTAATATTCTTGTATTATTTATAGTTCATGACCCTCCTTGTATGTTTTTACATCAAGTGTAGTGGTGAACCATAAGAGGTACCTAAATGGAAGCTTGTTCTTCCTACCTCCTACATGAATTCTATGACACAATAGAGGTACCTAAATGAAGATCTATCTTCTACCTCATGCTTGACTAATGGACTAAATAATACATATAATACTTATACATATATATACTATTCGAACCCTTGATGATGGACTTGTGTTCATTCGTCAAGATATTAGAATAACATCATCTAAGACATAAGACTTGTTACAATTCTAATGAGTATATTACTTATGAAAACATTAACCCTTGAGGTTTTATAGTGTCAAGAACAAGTACTTGGTGTCAAAGGATGATTACTTTTGAATACCTATATTCTTGTGTTTTAACTTCCTAAATCCCTACACGAACATATTCAACCTTCTAACCTCATCAACTTCGTCACATTGGATAATCGGAAAGCATATGCAAATTTTGTGAGTATACTCGCAACCCCCTTTTTATGTTTACCACTTTTTAGGGTGTAACATGTTACCTTATTAAAACACAATTAAACTTATTCTTTATGCAATGCACGAAAACAATCCTTATACATGAATGCTATGTTATGATACTTGATGCTTACGTGGACCATACTTATGTAATATGTTTTAGTCATTAGCTTTCACGAGCCTCCATTTGACATGTATAGCGCTATAGGAGTAACGCACCGCCCCCCTTAAACTTGTGGTCATGTCGAATTAACTAAACTTTCTTGCGTAAACAGAGGATTGGCTAGAAATATTGCATGCCATGTTAGGTTGATCTCGTATAAACTAATTTGCCATGTGGATTCGTTTTAAACTTTTATACTTACACTTATACTTATGCTTAAACTTGTATACTAGCCTTTGCTTTTGCATTGAATTGTATTTTAAACATGTTACAGGTTGATGATTGATGATGCTATGAAAATGGATAGCAAAGATGCCTAGATACTCATTTAGAAGTCCTAAGTTTAAATCGTTGTATCAATTATGTTATGTTTTGAACAATGTTGTTATTTGAATTTCCTTGTATGTTTCGATAATTTATTTATGAAATGAAATCGGTTGAATTAAATATTGTCACGAATAGTGTTATGAAGTCTCTTGCAATCTATTTCGTCTCACTCTGATGTTTCCGCCATCGGTTGGGGTGTGACAGATTGGTATCAGAGCTATAACTATAGGGAATTAGGTAGAATTGCCATGCCTTTTTACCTAGTCTATAGTTCTAGAGCCTTATTCTTATGTTTTGCTTGAACCACTTGCATGATACATTGTTTAGTCCTTATTTATTTGCTTTTGGCCTTTTAAACATATATGTCACTTTTGTGTTAATACTTGCTTTATTTGTTAATACTTGTTGTATCATTCCATCCTTTATGTGCTATCCTTGAAATGTCTTTTACGTATTATTTCTTGAAATGCTTATTATGCTTATACTTGTTATTATTATTTTGAACATACGTATTTTACTCGTTTATACTAAAATCAAAACCACTCGTAATACACAAACGAGACAACTTCACCAAGCTAGGCGTGAAACCCACAATTTGGTGAACAACTCTCGACCCATCTACTTTTCTTTTTACATGAAATTCACCATCAAGTTAGGAGTGAAATCCTCACCTTGATGGAGAAATTCAAATTTCAAATTCTAGTGGACCCTCGTCAAGTGTTGAAATTAAATTTTGACCCGACGAGTACCAACCACACTTAGGATACGAAATCGTCAAGTTAGGGGTGAAACCCGCACCTTGTCGACTAGTTCCACTCCTTGATTTTTTCATAAATCCCGCCAAGTCTCGAAATTTCGATTGATTTGGGACATGTAGTAACCGGAAGGGTAAATGCCGTTAACCAACTTGTCGGCGAGAGTATTTCACCTATTAGGCCAAAGCATGCTCCTCAAAATCGAAAGACTTTTCGACCACTTTGGTTAGTCAAAGTTCCGTTTTGGAACCATCCCAAATTTCAATCAAACATGTGTTCTACTATTTATCTTATACGATGCAATTTTTCAAATTCAATTTTACTTTCGATATTTTCTTCTCACACACACAACATATTAAATCTTTTTCATACATTTATACATATGCATGATTTCAAAACGTCACTCAATTTTGTTTACATTCTTTGTAACGCCAAAATGGAGGCATACCATTGAGATAGGAGTGTTTTCCTTACCTTAACGATTAGCTCCACTCCTTCTTTTCTTAAAACGACCTCACCGACGAGTTAGGGGTGATTCCCTTACTTAGGTGATCGTTACCAAAACTTTACCTCAAAATGTCTTATTATGCAAATCCGATCATGTTTTATACCTAAGTCATTTATCATTTATCGAAATACCTACCTATATTAAATTCAAAATACATTGTTTTATCAAACGTACTTCTTATCCTACAACCTATTTTCACTTAACTCATATACACGAGATTCTTAATCATGTCTTAAACGTTTTACTACACGAATTTCCAAACCTTACGAAATGCTACCTATCAATTTAATCGGTCCAGTGAATCTCTTGCCCATGAACTTCATATTCGACTTAATCACTAAAACGCACTCACATTATATCACCATACTAAAAACTTTCATTCTCTAACGGAATTCAAACCAACTTTCCCATATACTTATAAGGTCCTATAGATATTATACAAACGTTTTACCAAAGAATTTTTTTTTTCATCAACAAATCATTTGTTAAAACTCTTTCCAGTGATCACCAAGTTCGTTTTGCTAAATTTCTTTTCTAAGGATCAACGTTTTCATAAGAACCTTCAAAATTCAAAATTTCTTGTTTGGATGCAAATGAAACAAACCCGTATTTTCGAAAACCTTTTTCCACACCGTGTAATTCGCCATTCAAATTTCAAACACGTGGGCTAGAAGACTTCATGGAGACCGACAACCTCCGACGTACATAAACTCTTTTAAAACAAAAGTAGCATTTCCATCCATTACAACACACGTTACGCATAACCAATGAATACTTTATATTGTCCTAGATTTACAAACTATATTCTACATTCCAAAATCAAACTCGATCTATTTTGATCCAATAAAGTCGACATTTCGCTTAAACAACTATACATGTAAATCATCATACACGTTTTAATCGATACCTCGCGATGAAATCGCTTATATCATTCGTTTTACATATTCAAATTTCTCAAGCGTTTATATGTCCAAATTCGTTATGCTCTAACGTACACTATATACGTAATTCTTATTATTCGTACCTACGCTTATACTCATACGTTTTATGTTTATACTTATACTCATACTCATACTACTCGTACGTTTTATGTCTATACTCATACTTATGTGAATGTTCATACTTAAACTTATATTTGTGCTCATACTTTCATACATACTCATGATTCATACATTCGTACCCATACGCAAGCGGAATCCGAGGGATTTGTTTACGTGGGTCCCATACATACTTAAGCATGGACTTGCTTACATAATATATTCTTATACGTACACATTCTTATTCTTTTTTTTATGTATACCCTGATTCATACACAACTAGTACAAGCTATGCGGATCATGCGACGATCAAAATAATCGCGGGTGCACACGGGATTATAGTGATAGGCATATGAGAACCATAGAGTGTACTACAGTGTATGGTAAGGCACGAAACGTAACCTGACACCGAATACGAGACAGACGTGACATGGTCAAAACATGGTGGATACGCCGCTGGTAGTTCCTATATATAAGTGTTTCACCATGTTACCAAACCTTCGTAAAATGTGCCATGAGAAATTCAGTGTTTTACAGACCTTTTGACCTAATACAAACTTTAAACAACTCACAAACGCATTATATCCGATTATCCATGATGAGACTTCATCTTTAACACGCTACTTTCGTCTATCTAATACTTATATCATTCATATACTTGCATTCATTTAGAGTCAAACGTTCGCCCCATACTCCTATTATTCTCCATTATCCTTTCTTTCATACGAACAATTTCATAATCAAGTTTGTTTAAACATTCAAATCCTAACTTATCTCATTACCTTTAAAACCGTCTTCCTATTCTTTATTCTTATGTAAATGCACTTAGTATACCTTTAACGCTTTATTCAAAGTACCAAACCTTTTCGTTACTCCCAATAAACAATTTTTACGAAAATGTGATTTTTATACTATCCTTTAAACTCTCCATGCAAACTACCACACTTTTCATCAAAATACTAACCGCATTATATGAAAGTTATACTTCTTGGATATCATATTTTAAAGATACCTCTCCATTCTGGGTCATTCAAACTTATTTAAACTCCTTTGCCTATGCGCACACATGCACGTTTTACCTATGCTTAAACGCCTCAACTCATTTTAGTCAAACAAATTCCTATCCTACCGTTCTTCAAAATTTCGTACTTTTCTAAACGTTTCAAAACTCCCAAGTCTCGATTCTTTTAGCCAAAATGCTTTTTCTCCAAGGTCTTCCTCTTGAATAAATTTCGGGATGAAATTTCCTAAAGGAGGGGAGACTGTAACGCCCTGCTTTTTCATACTTTCCATAATTAGAAAGCTCGCCTTGTAATGCTATTTTTGGAAATCTTGTATTATTGTAGTCGTCTTTTCGTTGTAAAATCCGAGACTTGGATCATAAATAAAATTCGTATTCCTTTAAATTCACCTTCTACATATTCATACATGTTCATACGTTCGAATTCATTGTACATCGAATCCTTATTTGTAATTCATACTCATACGATACTTATTCACGATACATGTCCATGCTTGTCCTTAAATTGTTGATACTTAAAAACCCCTAATAATATGCTTATTTATACAACGATTAATCATCTAATATGTGACATATACTTGTCACTTACAAACAAGTTACATACTTATACATTACACTTTTTACCTAGTTAAATCATGTTTTATTTCATATTTTACCTTGTTACAAGTTAGGGGAAACATTGTTGCATATTATTACACAACTTAATTAACAAAATTACTCATTATAATGTTTTAAAAATAAAAAAAAAATAAAGAAATATGGCAGCCCCAATTCAGCAAAATTCAGCCCCATATGGTTGGGTTTTGTGGGCTTGTTTCAAGGTTTAACCCCTTCTAAACACTTCCAAAGCCCAACCCATTGAAACCCTAATCCTCCCCCTATAAATACCACTTATAACCAGCCTCCCTACCACTTTTGCAACACTAAAAACTCTCAAAACATCCTCCAAACCGTAGCTGAAAACAAGGGTTCGAGCAGATTGACACCTCTTCACGAAAATGAGCATAACTCACTCAATTCTTATCCGATTCACTCGATTCTTTTTGCTACTTCTTTGTATTGACCTTAGCTACGTTTCCATGGGTTTTCCCTGGAAAATCAGAGCCTTGAACGTCGCCAAAAGGGCTCCAAAGTTGACTGATTTTTCTGTTCATGTTTCAATATTTGATAAACTTGTTTAAACTTGAGGAAACTCATCTCAAACCTATGTCCTTATGCTTATAACCACATCTATGGTTAGTTAGGCTTAAAAACAAGGTTGAGACATTCAAAATCAGAGGTATAAACCTCACAAACTTTCTGTTTTGTTCAAGGGTTTAACCCACAAGTGATGTACAAATTCAAGACTTGATGTTTGTGTGATTTAGGATTAACTTGGGTTATCCTACTTAAAAATCCACACATTACTTGATGATTTCTCTTAGATTAGTGTTTAATATTCTTGTATTATTTATAGTTCATGACCCTCCTTGTATGTTTTTACATCAAGTGTAGTGGTGAACCATAAGAGGTACCTAAATGGAAGCTTGTTCTTCCTACCTCCTACATGAATTCTATGACACAATAGAGGTACCTAAATGAAGATCAATCTTCTACCTCATGCTTGACTAATGGACTAAATAATACATATAATACTTATACATATATATACTATTCGAACCCTTGATGATGGACTTGTGTTCATTCGTCAAGATATTAGAATAACATCATCTAAGATATAAGACTTGTTACAATTCTAATGAGTATATTACTCATGAAAACATTAACCCTTGAGGTTTCATAGTGTCAAGAACAAGTATTTGGTGTTAAAGGATGATTACTTTCGAATACCTATATTCTTGTGTTTTAACTTCCTAAATCCCTACACGAACATATTCAACCTTCTAACCTCATCAACTTCGTCACATTGGATAATCGGAAAGCATATGCAAATTTTGTGAGTATACTCGCAACCCCCATTTTATGTTTTCTACTTTTTGGGGTGCAACATGTTACCTTATTAAAACACACTTAAACTTATTCTTTATGCAATGCATGGAAACAATCCTTATACATGAATGCTATGTTATGATACTTAATGCTTACGTGGACCATACTTATGTAATATGTTTTAGTCATTAGCTTTCACGAGCCTCCATTTGACATGTATAGCGCTATAGGAGTAACGCACCGCCCCCCTTAAACTTGTGGTCATGTCGAATTAACTAAACTTTCTTGCGTAAACAGTGGATTGGCTAGAAATATTGCATGCCATGTTAGGTTGATCTCGTATAAACTAAGTTGCCATGTGGATTCGTTTTAAACTTTTATACTTATACTTATGCTTAAACTTGTATACTCGCCTTTTCTTTTGCATTGAATTGTATTTTAAACTTGTTACAGGTTGATGATTGATGATGCTATGAAAATGGATAACAAAGATGCCTAGATACTCATTTAGACGTCCTAAGTTTAAATCGTTGTATCAATTATGTTATGTAACATGTATAAAGTGAAGGCAAGTAGGTTCTCGACAGAGAAATATGCACAGACGTGACTGCGCGTTGTAGAATGCGCAACACATATCCCCACTGGGACACGTGAAGTAAAGCCCTTAACAACCCATGTCCACGACAGGTGCTGAGTCCAAACTATAGTACTATCGTTACTAAGGTGTCAGGCAACAATCACTGTGTTAACATAACATACAAGCATTCATCGAATAACACGTAGCATGCAATAACGGTTAGCGTATAAATAGTGTTTGCGTTGTGTGTCGATTGTGATTTGAATATAGATAACGTATGTAACACCCAAAAGTGCATAAAGCAAAAAGGGATCGAGTATACTTACAGATTGTGTTTAACAAATAAACACAGCCTTGGATTGAAGGGAGCGCTGAGAGATTAGCCTGAACAGTTAACGATAGCATAACGATAAGCGGTGCGTAAAACAGTGCAAAGTTGATAAGTGTCGGATGGTAATCCGATCGGATGGCAATCCGATCGGATGGCCAGTCGATCGGATGACAATCCGTTCGGATGGTCATCCGATCGGATAACCATTCGATTGGATTGTCACCTCGTTTGGTGAAGATATGTTTGTGTATGATGGTTTACCTTTTGAAGTTTTCGTTGTAGCATTTTGAAAACAGAGAAGTATCTCTACCTTTCAGGTCGGTCGATCGAACGGCGGTTTGATCAGACGATGACCCGTTCGGCGAGGTAATTCTCAGAGAATAAGTTCACAGCAGTGTTGACACTCGATCAGGTAGTCTACCGATCGGATGGCAATCTGATCGGACGGCAATCCGATCCCGGTGGCCTGATCGTTTGACACTTGGTTGTTTGGATAGTTTGCGGTTTTGATTAGAGACGATACGATTCATGCTAAACAACAGGAACCTCATCAAGATCCAAGTAATCCGATCGGACAGGAATCACCCTAGCCCGATCAGTTAACTGTCCGAGATGGTGGTTCATGTCTAACCCGAAATCGAGTGTCTCTCCGATAGAAATCAGATCTTGAACCAACACAAGACTAAGAAAGAGTAGAAGATCAGAACAAGCTCCGATTCTATCGGTTTTGAGTGCATTGAGTGTAAAAGAGTTGAAAGAAAGTTAGAAAACCATCTTTCAATCCTTTTCACCATGAATATGTTCCGATCTATGATAGATCCTTGTTTATTCATGTGGAAATCGTCCAGATCTAAGTTGTTCTTGCTGGATTGAGGCCAAAACATGAAGTTCTTATGAACACCATGATGACATCATCCTAGAACACCTCAAATCTAATGATTTCACGATTAAAAGTTAAGATTCAAAAGATAGAAAGGTGTAGGAGTGCGTGTAGATCAAGAAAGTACAAGATTTAGGTTGAAAACTTACAAGAATCGCGAGAAATCGAGAGAAAAGGAGGCTGGAACGAGCTGGTCGAGCAGAGGGGCTATCACATCACAAATGATGTGACAGGTTGGTATTTATAGGGTTTCCCAAAAAGGAAAGTGCATTGGATAGGGTGGGTCACCGATCGGATGGTTGTCCGATCGGGTGGCAATCCGATCGGATGGCAATCCGATCGGTTGACCCTCCAATCGAGCAGTCACTCGATCGAGTGGCTCTGACGAGTTGAGTTGCCACGTTTCGTTTCGTGCGTTGGGTTTTGCGGTGCGTTACAGTTATCCATTAATCCCAACTACTATATCTAACATACAATCATCCTAAATATCTTGCGTTTAGCATTTGCGATTCGATTGCGATTGCGTTTCGATTAATCACCACAACATAAATATAAATAAACATGCACAAGTAACGAATAAAAGGCACACACACGTAAAACAATATCCAGAACGCATAAATCGGGTTGCGATGCGATAAGCGATAAACATCGATTAGACCTCGATTATTAACAAGTACTCCACATAATACAACTAACGTAACAAAATAAATAGACTATCTATAAGTCAAAGAAGTCAAAACAGTAGTTGAGCAAGGAGTGACAGATTGCAATTAGCAATCTTTTCTTCCTTTGACTTCAATCTTGACTTTGACTTTCGAAAACACGGGGTGTTACACATATGCATTTTGTATTTTTTGTTCTTGAAGAAGGCTTGGATGAGGAGAAGAGATCAATGACACTGAAGAGTGGGATGAATATAAAGATGAAGATCAACATGAAGAAAAAGCGAAAAACCCACCCACACGTCATAGATCTATGTCGCCAAACATCCACAAAAAAGCAACTTCAATAGACGACCAGGCAAAAAAATCAAACCGATGAGTTTGTTAAGTTTTACATAAAACGCCATATTTTGGTGTCAGTTCTTGTACTATTAAAGAACAAAGAGACTGATGACAGTGAATATTGTGAAGAGAGATCCGATTAGGATTTTTAATTTATTTTCTTCGCTTGTATTTTTTTCTACAGTGGCTGAAATATAATCCAACAATTGTAAAACGCCAAGATAACCCAAACTCCAAAATGTTTATAAAAAATAATAGAACAATGGGCCAACTTGTTTAAAACGCCTTGAAAAACGCCATTCAAATAGATTCCCTAACCCCTGGGTTACAATGGCATACGATTTGAATAAACGCCATAAACGCCAAAATGTTAATAAGATGAAACCATTAAACGCCATTAAATATTGAATTTGGTTAACGCCAAAAATCTTAAAAACCAATAATATTGGGAAAAGCGGAACTGGAAAAGCAGAAGATGAAAGGACAAAAAAGCCCCTCCGCTCTTTTCTAAGCGGCGGGACACGTGTTGCGGTTTTTAAACTTGGGTGATCCTTATTACTAACTCATTATAGATTTCTTAGTTAAGTGTGTGTAAAATTGTCACACCCTGAATATTGCGGAAGCGTGATTATGGTGTGACTTTCTTAATACCATTGCATTCAATCATAACAACAACTATATGATTAAAACCATTGATGTTCATCCATTAATTAAATTTAAAAACATGACAATATTGTCTTAAAACGTAGAAATTCAAATACGAGTACAACCCATGCAACTTGTTTAAAAGTTCACAACGACTCGACCAATGACATTAAATAAAACTAGGACTTGGAAGACGTGTCTCGTCCAGGAATAAGACACACTGTCCAACCCTAATACCATGGATGACATCTTTTATTCTTAACGTAGCTTGAAACATCCAACGCCCGCCAGATCCACTACTAATTCCCTGAAATACATGTATTTTGAAAACATCAACAAAAGTTGAGCGAGTTCATGTGTGTGTTTGTGAATAAACCTTTGAAATCATTGAAAATATATTTGTGAAAATGAACATATCAATTAATGTGTAGCTAATACATTAACGTGTGTGAACCGGTGTAGGAAGGCTCAATCCTTTACGTATTTCGCACCGGGCCTCCCGACTGGAACGACATAGTCACCACATGAGCCAACTCGCGGACTCATGGGTGGGGCTCGCAACACCCAAATAGATCTATCACTCATGCCCCTCGGTCCTTCTAAAGGATTAATGGTCTCAAGCTAACGCCTACCCTTTCACATGATCTAGCAGTTCATTCCATTTGTAAACCTTTTGAAATCATAATCATCTATAACATGTACTTCACCTCCGAAGTTCTAAAACGAAAACAGTTAAAAGAAAAGAGGGACATGAACTCACAGTCTTGCGTCTTCAGCAATCGTAGCTCTAGCTCCTTTGGTGAACACGACTACCTACAATGTACTAATGTCTATTAGACGAACGGGCCGTGCCTTGACTTAGTATTAATGTTCTTGAGTTACGTTTCTTTTGTGTCTTCGACATTAGTCCAAGTTACATAATTATTTGTTAAAATAATTAATATTTTAACTTAAATTATATTTATACATTTTGGAATAATCGTTAAACAATATTATTGTAATTATACTTCCCAAGTATTTTCACTTGTATTTCCTTCCCAAGGATGGGGGTATCTTATACATGTACATTTTGCCATGTTTTGGGGTCGTATTCTGGTGTTTGTTTATACGTACAAGGATACATATTTTTATTGTATTTATTAAGTATTCTTTATACTTAATTTCGTATTCTCTTATAAAATCCAAAAATAGTATATTTTCAAGTCCAACTTGAAAAATATGTGTATATATATATAAATTCATTTTTCCCAAAAATATATTGTTTCTCATGTTTGTGTAAGAAAATATATATCTCTTAAAAATAAAATATCTTCCAAAAATTTCAAGAAAAATTATATGTTTCCTACTTGTCAAAAATATGATGTATTCTTGTAGTAATTATAAAAATCATATTTTTACTTCTTTGGTGTCCAAAACATTATTTACCAAAATACTCTTTTATGAATAAATCTTCCGGAATATTTTGTAAGTCTTATTTCACAGTTCAATTCTCCAATATTTTTGTGTAAGCTTGTATATTTATTCTTTGGAATTTTGGTAATATTTTGGATGGTAATTTCTTGGTATTTTATGAGTTATAATATTTCAAGTCCTAAAATAATATAACTAATACACAAAATATACAAATAATCACACACGTGGTGTCTTCTAAATATATATTTCCTAAATACATATTTAGTCACTTTTATTTAGAGTTAATTACATAGTTAGTCCTTGTGGTTTGCACAAAGTAACATACTTAGGTACTAATAGTTTAAAATCACATTCTAGGTTATTAACTTTTCATTTTGTAACGTTTGGAGGTATTAACGTTATTTGTAGGATTAAAATCACATTCTATTAGTACCTAAGTATGTTATTTTATGCAAACCACATGGACTAACTATGTTAATACCGTAGAAGTTAATACCTCCAAACGTTACAAAATGAAAAGTTAATACCCTAGAAGGTGATTTTAAACTATTAGTACCTAAAAATGTTATTTTGGGTAAACCACAGGGACTAACTATGTAATTAACTCCTTTTATTTATAAAAACCAACCTCCAATATTTATATTTTTGTAACAAAAATTATGGCAAAGTTTATGTAGAAAATCCATGGTTTAAAATACACTTGTAAATATTTGTTTAAAAATATTTTTTCTAAGTGTTTATATTTTGAGAAAATTTTGCCATAGTTTCCCCTAAAAATGGAGGTTTCCATGCTTTCAAGTATATCATTTTCTTTTGTAAAAATCATCACAATCTTGCCAAAATCATGCATATTCTACTACTTCATGAATTTGAATATTTGTAAAATTTTGTAGTAACTTACTAGTATTCTTAGTAAGTCTTGTTACCCTTTAAAATGTGTTTACTTCTTTAAAAACTTCATTTTTAAAGGAGTTGGATGTTTACAACTTCAAAACATATTTCCTAAAAATATTTCTTGATGCAATCTTCTTGTTACACAAGTGTTTCTACACTTGTTTAACCATTAAAACAAGACTTGTTCATACAAGAACCAAGTTTTTAATGAAACTTATATTTTTAACTTGGTTTCTTTATAAATCATTCATAAATATTTAGATCTATAAGATCAACAACTTACTTTAATCATGGTTTTTCAAGGGAACATTATTTTCCTTCAAGTTCATGCTTTTAGTGTGGATGATCAATCATCCTACAACAATTTCTATTCTTACATCTTGCTAGATTATGTTTTTAATCATGATCTAGCAAGATCTTATGATGATCAACATCATTTCTACAAACAATCAAAGATCAACAAGCATATCAACTTATATTCATCAAGATATCTCCACTAAATAAGCTTATGTTCATGTTTTCTTCATATGATCTTTAGTGTTCTTTAAGTTTTTGACCATGATTCATCATTAACCACTTAAAATAGATGTGAAATAGATAGATCAAGGTTCTTACCACTAGCACAAGGCTAGGGATGATTCAAGTGTAGAAATGAAGAGGATAAAAGAAAATAAGAGAGGTCCTTCAAGTTCCACAAGCTCCAAGCTTCCTTGTATGATCTCTAGCTTCCTTGTATATGCTTAGAATGGTTGAAAAAGGTTGGATGATGATGGATATCTGTGGGTGAGGGGTCGGCCGAGAATAAGAGCAAGAGGGAAGAGAGAGCTAAGTGTGTGTTAGTGTGTGAAGGTTATGAGAGGATGATCTTCAAGTCTTTACTTATAACCAAATTTATCTACTATCTCTTGTGTAATATGTCATCATTTTAGGAGACAAAATCCAATTTAATATTAAAACAAATCCATTTGGTGGGGGCCATGTTGGCCGTGAGATAGGTGGGGGGGGGGGGTCTAGCTTAGGTTTTAACCATTTAGTTACCATCTAGTTACAATTCAAGTGTTAGTTACATGATTTGGTTATTAGATATTTTTAGAAGGTGTTATGATATTCGGGGATCATAACTAGCTTAGTAATGTTAAAATAGTGCTTCTAGTGTAATTTTGATGTTTCGGGTAGTGTCCGGTTGTTCGGCTAGATACTGGTTCGTTAAAGTGCTAGATTATACAATTTAGTGTTCTTTATGTACCCTTTTGTGACACTTTTGATTCCCGATACTTAGGAAAGCATTTAGGATCATTTAAGCATATTTCTGCATGAAATTAGATTGTTTAAATGCTGATTTTTTTGCTAAATTTTGCTGAATTCAGCACTTTGGGTGAGTTTTAGGCACTTTCCGGCACTTAAACTATCATTTAGAAAGGCAGTTTTGGTATCCTTACTTTCCTACACAATATACTAGTGTAGTACTTAGTTTCTGGCCTATACTGGGTCTCAAAAACACTGTCTGTCTATGTGCTGAGTTCTGTCAGCATCTTCCTAATTTATCTGTTCACTGTGCTAACTGTACTTAATGCATTCTCTATGCCAATATGTTTGCATGCAGTAATGAAATGACATTATGCAACAAGTGATGCACAAGTAAATATAATGCAGTAATCAGAAACAGTTAATTCCAATTTCAGCACACTTATTAAGCACTAATCATGATTAACTAATTGTACGGATACCTAGATTTTTTACAGTTGTCACATTCTCCCCCTGTTAAGAAAATTTCGTCCCGAAATTTTAAGCTCTACTACTAGCTGCAGGGGTGTTAGGGAATAAATGTGGGTATTTAGCTTTCATGCGATCCTCACGCTCCCAATTAAACTCTGGGCCGTGACGCGCGTTCCATCTACCCTTGACCAGTTTAACACTACTCCTTCGAGTTTTGTTAACTTTCTAATCGGTAACCTCAACAGGTTCTTCGGTGAAGTGAAGTGCGTCGTTAATGTGAACTTCGTCAACAGGAATAACCACCGTCTCTTGTGTTGGATTTTTCTTCAGGTTAGATACATGGAATGTATCATGAACACCATTCAGTTCCGCAGGTAGATCTAACCTATATGCTACAGTACCAATCCTTTCCAGGATTTTGAACGGTCCAATATATCGAGGGTTTAACTTACCACGCTTCCTAAAGCGTGCTACACCTTTCCAAGGTGAAACTTTCAACAAAACCATATCTCCCACTTCAAATTCCAAAGGTTTCCTTCTTTGGTCCGCATAGCTCTTTTGTCGATCACGAGCCGCCCTATTGTGCTCTCGGATCTAGATTATCTTATCTGTCGTCTCTTGAACCAATTCAGGACCAACCAGCTGTCTATCGCCTGTATCTGCTCAGCATAACGGCGATCGACACTTTCGTCCGTAGAGAGCTTCAAATGGTGCAACTTGAATGCTTGTATGGTAGCTGTTATTGTAGGAGAACTCAACCAAAGGCAGGTGAGTGTCCCAACTGCCACCCAAGTCCATTACACAAGCTCGCAACATATCTTCAAGCGTCTGAACTGTTCTCTCACTCTGGCCGTCCGTCTGTGGGTGAAATGCGGTGCTCAAATTCAGCTGTGAACCAAACGCTTCTTGGAAAGATTGCCAAATCCTTGACACAAATCTTCTATCTCTATCAGATATAATCGAGATAGGCACTGCAACTATCTCCCATAGGTATAGCTCAGCTAGCTTACCTGTGTTATCCTTCTCCCTGATCTGTAAAAAGTGTGCAGATTTTGTCAGACGGTCTACGATTACCCAAATCGTATCATGACCTCTGGGTGTCTTTGGCAACTTGGTTACAAAATCCATTGAGATCTGCTCCCACTTCCACATGGGTATCTCAGGTTGCTGCAGAAGTCCTGAAGGCTTCTGATATTCGGCCTTTACTTTGGCACAGGTTAAGCACTTTCCGACGTAAGTAGCAACATCACCTTTCAATCTTGGCCACCAGTAGTAATCCTTCAAATCTTGGTACATCTTATCCGATCCAGGGTGGATCGAGTACCTCGATTTGTGAGCTTCATCAAAAATCACATCTCTAAGACCGCCAAAGAGGGGAACCCAAATTCGCTTCATGAAACACAAGGTTCCTTCCTTGTTGGGTATCAACTTCTTCTCCATCCCATGGAGGTATTCATCCTCAAAATTCTCTTTCTTAAGAGCTTCTCTCTGAGCAGCACGGATTCGTAACGAGAGATCTGTTTGTACAATCATCTCCAAAGCCCTAACCCTTATGGGCTTAATCCTCTCTTACCGGCTTAAGGCGTCTGCTACCACATTTGCCTTTCCCGGATGATATTTGATTTCACAATCATAATCGTTTAACAGCTCCACCCATCGGCGCTATCGCATATTAAGCTCCTTCTGGTTGAATATGCGCTGAAGGCTCTTGTGATCGGTGAAGATTGTGCATAGGGTGCCATACAAGTAATGCCTCCAAATCTTCAAAGCAAACACCACTGCGCCTAGTTCCAAATCATGCTTGGTGTAGTTCTTCTCATGAACTTTTAACTGGCGCGAAGCATAAGCGATAACCGTCTGTCGCTGCATCAGCACGCAGCCCAATCCCTGACGCGTGGCGTCACAGTATACCACGAAGTTATCGGTGCCTTCGGGTAGGGACAAAATAGGTGCATCGCAAAGCTTATTCTTTAGCAGCTGAAAAGCTTCTTCCTGCTTATCTCCCCATTCGTACTTCTTATCCTTTTGAGTAAGGGAGGTCAGCGGTTGAGCGATTTTAGAGAAATCCTCAATGAATCTGCGATAATACCCTACCAAACCCAAGAATTGTCGGATCTCAGTTGGCGTCTTAGGAGTTTCCCAATTCTTTATCGCCTCGATCTTGGTGGGGTCCACATGAATCCCATCTTCATTCACTACATGTCCAAGGAATTGTACCTCGCGCAACCAGAACTCGCACTTTGAGAACTTTGCATACAATTTCTCCTTCTTGGACAGCTCTAGAATGACTCTGAGGTGTTGCTCATGCTCTTTCTTTGTCCGCGAATAGATCAGAATATCATCGATAAATACAATCACGAATTTATTGAGATACGGCTTGCAAACTCGGTTCATCAAATCCATAAACACTGCTGGCGCGTTTGTCAGATCAAACGGCATTCCTAGGAACTCATAATGTCTATAACGAGTCCTAAAAGCAGTTTTTGGAATACTCTCTTCTTGAATCCGCAACTGGTGATAACCTGATCGAAGATCAATCTTGGAGTAATAACTCGAACCTTGCAGTTGATCGAAGAGATCATCAATCCTCGGCAAAGGATACCGATTCTTGATGGTTAACTTGTTTAGCTCTCGGTAGTTGATGCACATACGGAAACTACCGTCCTTCTTCTTAACAAACAAAACTGGAGCTCCCTAAGGCGAGAAACTTGGTCTAATGAATCCCTTGTCCAAAAGCTCTTGAAGTTGCGTCGACAACTCTTGCATTTCTGAGGGTGCAAGTCGATAAGGTGCCTTGGCTACAGGCGTGGCGCCTGGAACTAAGTCAATATGGAATTCGACTTGTCATTGTGACGGTAATCTTGGCAAGTCTTCGGGGAAGACTTCAGGATACTCCCTTATCGCAGGGATATCTTCCAACTTCGGTTCTTCAGCTTCCTTATCAACAATGTGAGCCAAAAAGGCAACACATCCCTTCTGCATGGATTTTTGGGCCTTCAAGCAACTGATAATCCTTAGAGGAGTATCGTGCTTCTCTCCGTGCACTACAATCGTCTCGTCATTTGCCAACGGGATACGGATTATCTTCTCATGACATATGATCTCAGCTCGGTTACTTGATAACCAATCCATTCCAACTTCTACGTCAAAGCTTCCCAATTCGACTGGAAGGAGGTCAAGCGTAAACTCACGCTCTCCGAGTTCTATCACACAACCTTTAATGACCTCATTTGCTTCTACTAGCTTTCCATTGGCTCGTTCTATCGAGTACCGAATATCTAGCTTACTGGCAACTAACCCAAGTATATTCTTAAATTCTATGGATACGAAGCTATAATCGGCACCGGTATCAAACAATACAGATGCAAAATGTTGGTTGATAGGGAACGTACCGGTGACTACGTTCGGATCTTGACGAGCTTCCCTAGCTCCGATGTTGAAGACTCTGCCTTGAGCTTGGTTGTTCTTTGGGCAATCTCGCTTGAAATGCCCAATGTCTCCACATCCAAAATAACCTTGGCCTCTACCATTTCCGTTTCCATTTCCATTTCCTCCCTGGTTGTTGGTCGCTCCACGGTTTCCGTCTCCAGCTTGATTTCCAGAACCACCCGGATTCACATTACCGCCATTTCCTCCTTGATTGCGGTTCCCAGTCTGATTCCCATTACCGTTTCCAGTACGGTTTCCATTACCATTCCCACCGGATCCGCCGTTTCTTCGTCCAGCACCATACCAGCATGCCTCCCTGGCATGTCCTACCTTGCCACAATTCTCACATTTCCCATACCTACATCGCCCTGTGTGATGATGTTGACAAATATCACACTTGGGCAGGGTGCCCATGTAAACTTTTCCTTTGTTCTCAGAACTTGCAACACCAGTCCTGACCTCGGCTGGTGGGTTAGCATCTCTTTTCTTGTTGGTACCACCACTGCTTCCTTGGGTTCCTTTCTTGAAGTTGGAGAACTTCCTCTTGTTCTCTCCTGATGACTCGATGTGACTCTCCTTCTTCTTTCCATCAGAGGTCGAAAACTTGTTCAGCCTAATCGCTTCTTCAGTCAATGCCACACTCAAATCAATAGCTTCAGTGATCGTTGGAGGCTTCGATGTTGTCACCATGCTCATGATTTGGGGTGCCAATCCCCAAATGAAACACTCGATTCGCTTGAACTCTGGTTCAACCATGGAGGGGACAACGCAAGATAAGTCATGAAATCTCTGCACGTATTCATCAATCTTCGGTCCATCCATCTTAAGATTCCAGAACTCAGTTTCCAGCTTCTGAATCTCAGCCCTCGAGCAGTACTTCTTGCGCATCAGTTCTTTCATCTCTTCCCAAGTCATACCATATGCAGCTTCCTCTCCTAGAGTCTGAACCTGAAGGTTCCACTAGGATAGAGCTCCGTCTAGGAAGAGTCCAGAAATGTAGGTGACCTAGTGCTCAGGTGCACACTTGCTCATCTGCAGCACAGAATCGGTTTTCTCCGCCATCTGACGAAAGCTACAGCACCTCCAATGCCGTCAAAGTTCAGAGGCTTACAGTCAAGGAACTGCTTGTAAGTACAACCTGTACAAGCAACATCATTCACAGAAAGCATTAGCAAATGCACACGGAAAGTCCAAACGTAACGTAATGTGTCCTTAATGACTTAAACATTACCGTGAGGCGGGTTATTTCCTGAGGTACCTCCGCTGTGCTCAGAGCGCAAGGCCTCATGTTGTGCGATTGCTTGTGAAATCCGTTCTTGCAGTTCTGCCTCTGTTGTGGACAACTGATTGTTTCTACGAGGAGGCATCTTCTATAAAGAAGATGGTATTGGTTAGGTCTTAAATAGTATAATAAGTAGCATACGTTTATAGTAGCAGTTATCATAACAAGTAAGCAGGCAACCATAGCATAAACAAGCAAGTTAACAATGCATATAATGAGAACATTGTGATTGAGCTTTCATTAATCATCGACCACAAATACAGTTACATGTTCTACAAATGTATCGTATCAAAAAGGAAACGCAGGGTCACACTACCCTTGCCCCAAAATGTCTATTACCATAAGTCACAAAGTCAAAAGTGGTATCCAAAAGGCTTCGTAAGCTAGGCTCAATAGTGGTGCTCTCATCAAAATCAAGCTACCTACATAAAACCAAAAACTGGATATGCTGATAGGGGAGGAGGAGGAGGTGGAGGAACAAAAAGCAAGTTGCGCACATGCACAAGCTCCTCCTCAAGATCATAAACGCGTCGCAACAGATAACTGATCTGTTGCTCCATGGTGAGAAATCGAACATCAAAATCTGGATAAGGCAAAAGAGGAGCAGGTGGAGTCGCAAAAGGTGACGGACATGAACAAGGTGGGGGATGTGGAATCATCTCTAGCTCCAGAACTCTACGATTCATGATCTCATACTGAAGCTGTAATGACAGAAGTAACTCATCCCGTGTGTAGCCAGTAAAGTGTGAGGGATGGTAGGGATCAGAAATCGGCATGGTATAGGGTGGGAACCATCTAAATGGCTCATAAAGTGGTGAAGAAGTAAAATGAGCTGTAGGTGTGTACTGAGGTATGTGAGGAAAAGCTGCTGAGACACGAGGTTCGTAGCCAGGCTGCTGGCTAGATGGGCCTTCCGCTGGACGGGGTGCAGGTATGTCCTGCAGGTAAGTGATAGGCAAGTCAGCACGGTGTACATCTGACTCAACCGGATGAAAAGGAGCAACGTCAGCAGGTGCATGTGCATGTGGGGGAGTAACGGGCTTGATAACAGGAGGGTCAGCGTATCGGGGGTCAACCTGACTGGCAAAATCATGGATTGAGAGAGGTACATCATCATCATCATCTATCCACCCATTGCTAGTGAAAGCGTATCGGGGGTCTACCTGACTGGCAAAAGCAGCAGGGTCAGCGGGTGCAGGAATCGGATCTGGTATGAGCGGTGCAACGTCAGGTGTGCCAAAAGGAATAGGGTCATGGTCTGGCAAAGGCTCAGGAGCAGGTGCCCGCTCAGGATCAGCAGGTGCATCAACAGGCTGATCGATAGGGATAAGATCAAGCTCAAGTCCAGGCTCAACGTCATGTGGAGGAATCGGTGCAGCTTACATAGCTGTATCGTCATCAGTATCGGTGGCGTAACGTCGTAGACCAACTTCCTGTAAGGCGGAAGAGGATACAGACTCAAAAGAATCGGGGACAGAATGATCAGAGGAAATCTCAATAATAGGAATTTCAACGAGTGGAACAACAATGGCATCCTTAGCTACAACTCCATCACCCTAGGCATCATCAGGGGGATCATCAAAAAGATCGACGTCATCATCGAACAAGTCATCAAAAGGCAAATCCTCAAAAGGAAAGGCAGCAAGAGGCAAAGGGGAGAGGATCGGAGCCACGACTTGCTCACCATCAGGATGTCCGAGGATGAGATGGCCCTGGACAGGAATAGGAATAAGAAAGGGATCCTCGTCGGGGATACCATCAGCATGCGGTACATCATTGCCAAAGTCGGGCAGCGTAAATGGCTGAAAATCGTCGTCGTCATCGGACATCATCTCCGGGTCACTCTCGGTATCGGAGGTAAAGATCTCTGGCTCAGGGATAATCTCATCGTCAGAGACAATAGCCATGGGGTCAACAGTGTCAGACAGTCCACTCTCAGACGAAGACATAGTGTCTGTAACAAAACAATCACAATATATGTACATATATTAACATTTATCATTTAGCATGCAGTCAAATCAGTGTAATCATGTTATCATGTATCCTTCCTATCCTTCCTAGTCTCCCAGACTAGACCACCTAGTCTCCCAGACTAAACCAACTAGTCCCTTAGACTAAAGTAACCAGTCTCTCAGACTACCAACCAGTCTCTCAGACTGAACCACCCAGTCTCCCAGACTGAACCACCAGTCTCCCAGACTGAACCACCCAGTCTCCCAGACTGAACCATACAGTCTCCCAGTCTGAACCATAACCATAAACTTTGAAAACATGTTTCGTGCCTTTTGTTTGTAAAAATATTTGTTTCCTGGATCTGACCGTTTCGTATATGCAATGAAAACGTCTTTACAACATGTTTTCGTGAGAGCCCTAATGATTGTAGTCTAGACTCGAGAAGGAATCCTAGTTCGCTACAATCGAAGCTCTGATACCAAGCTGTCACACCCTGAATATTGCGGAAGCGTGATTATGGTGTGACTTTCTTAATACCATTGCATTCAATCATAACAACAACTATATGATTAAAACCATTGATGTTCATCCATTAATTAAATTTAAAAACATGACAACATTGTCTTAAAACGTAGAAATTCAAATACGAGTACAACCCATAAAACTTGTTTAAAAGTTCACAACGACTCGACCAATGAGATTAAATAAAACTAAGACTTGGAAGATGTGTCTCGTCCAGGAATAAGACACACTGTCCAACCCTAAGACCATGGATGGCATCTTTTATTCTTAACGCAGCTTGAAACATCCAACGCCCGCCAGATCCACTACTAATTCCCTGAAATACATGTATTTTGAAAACATCAACAAAAGTTGAGCGAGTTCGTGTGTGTGTTTGTGAATAAACCTTTGAAATCATTGAAAATATATTTGTGAAAATGAACAAATCAATTAATGTGTAGCTAATACATTAACGTGTGTGAACCGGTGTAGGAAGGCTCAATCCTTTGCGTATTTCGCACCGGGCCTCCTGGCTGGAACGACATAGTCACCACATGAGCCAACTCGCGGACTCATGGGTGGGGCTCGCAACACCCAAATAGATCTATCACTCATGCCCCTCGGTCCTTCTAAAGGATTAATGGTCTCAAGCTAACGCCTACCCTTTCACTTGATCTAGCAGTTCATTCCATTTGTAAACATTTTGAAATCATAATCATATATAACATGTACTTCACCCCCGAAGTTCTAAAAAGAAAATAGTTAAAAGAAAAGGGGGACATGAACTCACAGTCTTGCGTCTTCAGCAATCGTAACTCTAGCTCCTTTGGTGAACACGACTACCTACAACGTACTAATGTCTATTAGACGAACGGGTCGTGCCTTGACTTAGTATTAATGTTCTTGAGTTACGTTTCTTTTGTGTCTTCAACATTATTCCAAGTTACATAATTATTTGTTAAAATAATTAATATTTTAACTTAAATTATATTTATACATTTTGGAATAATCGTTAAAGAATATTATTGTAATTATACTTCCCAAGTATTTTCACTTGTATTTCCTTCCCAAGGATGGGGGTATCTTATACATGTACATTTTGCCATGTTTTGGGGTCGTATTCCGGTGTGTGTTTATACGTACAAGGATACGTATTTTTATTGTATTTATTAAGTATTCTTTATACTTAATTTCGTATTCTCTTATAAAACCCAAAAATAGTATATTTTCAAGTCCAACTTGGAAAATATGTGTATATATATATAAATTCATTTTCCCAAAAATATATTGTTTCTCATGTTTGTGTAAGAAAATATATATTTCTTAAAAATAATATATCTTCCAAAAATTTCAAGAAAAATTATATGTTTCCTACTTGTCAAAAATATGATGTATTCTTGTAGTAATTATAAAAATCATATTTTTACTTCTTTGGTGTCCAAAACATTATTTACCAAAATACTCTTTGGTGAATAAATCTTCCGGAGAATTTTGTAAGTCTTATTTCATAGTTCAATTCTCCAATATTTTTGTGTAAGCTTGTATATTTATTCTTTGGAATTTTGGTAATATTTTGGATGGTAATTTCTTGGTATTTTGTGAGTTATAATATTTTAAGTCCTAAAATAATATAACTAATACACAAAATATACAAATAATCACACACATAGTATCTTCTAAATATATATTTCCTAAATACATATTTAGTCACTTTTAATTATAAAAACCAACCTCCAATATTTATATTTTTGTAACAAAAACTATGGCAAAGTTTATATAGGAAATCCATGGTTTAAAATACACTTGTAAATATTTGTTTAAAAATATTTTTTCTAAGTGTTTATATTTTTAGAAAATTTTGCCATACTTTCCCCTAAAAATGGAGGTTTCCATGCTTTCAAGCATATCATTTTTTTTTTTTGTAAAAATCATCACAATCAATTTACAATCATCAACTAACAACCTTTACTTACCAATCTTGCCAAAATCATGCATATTCTACTACTTCATGAACTTGAATATTTGTAAAAATTTGTAGTAACTTACTAGTATTCTTAGTAAGTCTTGTTATACTTTAAAATGTGTTTACTTCTTTAAAAACTTCATTTTTAAAGGAGTTGGATGTTTACAACTTCAAAACATATTTCCTAAAAGTATTTCTTTATGCAATCTTCTTGTTACACAAGTGTTTCTACACTTGTTTAACCATTAAAACAAGACTTGTTCATACAAGAACCAAGTTTTTAATGAAACTTGTATTTTTAACTTGGTTTCTTTATAAATCATTCATGAATATTTAGATCTATAAGATCAACAACTTACTTTAATCATGGTTTTTCAAGGAAACATTATTTTCCTTCAAGTTCATGCTTTTAGTGTGGATGATCCATCATCCTACAACAATTTCTATTCTTACATCTTGCTAGATTATGTTTTTAATCATGATCTAGCAAGATCTTATGATGATCAACATCATTTCTACAAACAATCAAAGATCAACAAGCATATCAACTTATATTCATCAAGATATCTCCACTAAATAAGCTTATGTTCATGTTTTCTTCATATGATTTTTAGTGTTCTTAAAGTTTTTGACCATGATTCATCATTAACCACTTAAAATAGATGTGAAATAGATAGATCAAGGTTCTTACCACTAGTACAAGGCTAGGGATGATTCAAGTGTAGAAATGAAGAGGATAAAAGAAAATAAGAGAGGTCCTTCAAGTTTCACAACCTCCAAGCTTCCTTGTATGATCTCTAGCTTCCTTGTATATGCTTGGAATGGTTGAAGAAGGTTGGATGATGATGGATATGTGTGGGTGAGGGGTCGACCGAGAACAAGAGCAAGAGGGAGGAGAGAGCTAAGTGTTTGTTAGTGTGTGATGGTTATGAGAGGATGATCTTCAAGTCTTTACTTATAACCAAATTTATATATTGTCTCTTGTGTAATATGTCATTATTTTAGGAGACAAAATCCAATTTAATATTAAAACAAATCCATTTGGTGGGGGCCATGTTGGCCGTGAGATAGGTGGGGGGGGTCTAGCTTAGGTTTTAACCATTTAGTTACCATCTAGTTACAATTCAAGTGTTAGTTACATGATTTGGTTATTAGATATTTTTAGAAGGTGTTATGATGTTTGGGGATTATAACTAGCTTAGTAATGTTAAAACTGTGCTTCTAGTGTAATTTTGATGTTTCGGGTAGTGTCCGGTTGTTCGGCTAGATACTGGTTCGTTAAAGTGCTAGATTATACAGTTTAGTGTTCTTTATGTACCCTTTTGTGACACTTTTGATTCCCGATACTTAGGAAAGCATTCAGGATTGTTTAAGCATATTTCTGCATGAAATTAGATTGTTTAAATGTTGATCTTTTTGCTGAATTCAGCACTTTGGGTGAGTTTTAGGCACTTTCCGGCACTTAAACTATCACTTAGAAAGGCAGTTTTGGTATCATTACTTTCCTACACACTATACTAGTGTAGTACTTAGTTTATGGCCTATACTGGGTCTCAAAAACATTGTCTGTCTATGTGCTGAGTTCTGTCAGCATCTTCCTAATTTATCCATTCACTGTGCTAACTGTACTTAATGCATTCTCTATGCCAATATGTTTGCATGCAGTAATGAAATGACATTATGCAACAAGTGATGCACAAGTAAGTATAATGCAGTAATCAGAAAACAGTTAATTCCAAATTCAGCACAGTCATTAAGCCCTAATCATGATTAACTAATTGTACGGATACCTGGATTTTTGACAGTTGTCACAAAAATGACTAGATTGCTCATGAACAATTAAAAAATATAAATATCATCTTCTTCATCCCCTATCTCTCTCTAAAAAAACTCTACCACCACCTCTACCTCCACCGTCAACCCACCACCACCTACATCGTGAACCCACCACAACCACCTGTACTTTTCAACCCACCCCAACAAACCACTACCATCACCTTAACATTCACAAACCACCACCTCCCCAAACAACTACCACCACACCACACTGTTGTTGTTGCACCCCACAAGAGAAATGCACCACACCACATCTTTGCAGAGTCATCACACCACCGCTGTATGGCTGACGGTTCTTAGAGAGAGAGAGAGAGAAAGAGCGGGGGTGGGTAAGGTTTAGTTTGGTGGTAGGGTTTTGAGGGAGAAAAATCAGGAAGAAAATGAGGGGTGGGCCCACATCTTTTATTATTGTTAGTGCATTTATGTCTATCGCCTTCGTCAATCCAACCCGTAGCAGAAACTGAAGAAAACTTGCGTTATATTGTAATACCTAGATAAAAGGCAAGGTGGCATTTCTGTAATTAATGAGAAGTCTCATTAAATCCCCTTGGCCTATAAATAGGAGAGTTAGAGTTAGATTAAAGATTTTGTCATTTGTGACTTGGAGAGCTTGAGATCTAGAGAGAGTCTAGAGAGAGAAAGTGTTCTCCACGTGATTCGAGGTGCTGTACGTTATCAAATCTTTTATAGAATCACATTTATATTACGTCTCGTGTGTTCGGTCACGTTCGTGTACGGATTCCGCACGTCACACGTTCGTTTCGCAATCGTTTCGGAGTCAAAACCGGTAAGTGGTATCAGAGCTCAGGAGGAAGAGTTCTTAGAGAATTTAGCTTGATTTCATTAAAACTCTGACTTCTACACCTTCTTTTTCAAAATTAACTAAGAATTTATGAATAAAATGGACTGATTTTCATACATTACACGCGAAATACATTTTTAACAAACCCTTGAAAGTATCAGACCTTAATTGGACCTATAACCGGATCAATTGGACAAAAATGTGGCCGATAGGATGATGTCATCATCATTTCGTACGAAGTGATATAGTCTATTTCGCACGGAATCAACTTTGTAGAGCTCATTTCGCACGAAATAAACACTTCATTTCGCACGAATTGAGTCATTTCGCACGGAAAGGCTCATTTCGCTTGAAAGTTTTCTATTTCGCTGGAAAGTGCCATTTCGTTTGATTGTTCCGCACGAAATCATCATTTCGTTTGAAAAGCATTTCGCACCAAAGAGTCATTTCGCATCAACTGAGTATCATTTTGTTTCAGTTAGTTGATAAGTGTTTGAACTAATCTCGTTTGTTTATCATTCAGGTATTGTGATTACAGATAATTCAAGAAGACCACATTATGGCTAAAGAGTTTTACAACACGTTTTACTAGGCATTTACGTCCGAGTCTTCCGAAACTTCAGTTGTTACACCAAAAACAATAACAAAAGCGATCAATGAAAACATTAAACATGATAACTTCTATGGAACACATTCAAAACCACCAACGCTCGAAAGTATTGAAGACTACACTTGGTGGAAAGAACGTTTCATTAATTGGGAAAAAGCTTATGCGCACGAGAGCTGGTTCTGTTTGGAATTTGGTTATAGTAGGCCGGTCAATGATAAAGGAGAAGATCTCCCATTCACAAGCTTATCCAAAGAAGACAAATCAGAATTTGCAGCTGAACAGAGAATGATTTCTTTAATCCAATCATCAATTAGAAATGACATGTTTGCTTTACTACAACATGACGGGTTATCAAAATCTGTTTGGGAAGCTTTACGGGTTAAAGCTGAGGGGGGTAAACAGATCAAGAAAAATAAAATTGCTTTATTAAAGAAAGAATTTGATTTGTTTGATAGCTTGAAATGTGAATCAGTTCGACAAATGATAGAGAGATTTGGTCATTTAAAAATTGAACTTGATCGTTTTGGAATTGTTAAAACTTGAGAAGAAATAATCGATAAAATCATAGAAGCGTTACCATGAGCTGATCAGTGGCAAACGTTTGTGTTTATATTGAAAAATGATGTGTTATATGATACAATTTCTCTTGATGTCTTGATAGAAAAAATTGAAAGTCATGAACTGGAGTTGTAGAAGCAAAACAAGATGAGCAGTTATTCACATCAACAAAATGTGGGTCTTTATTACAAAGGTAACATACCTTCGGTGAAAGTTGGTGATTCACCAAAGACAACATTCAGTGGTGAGAGGACAAAAGAATCACAGAAAAGCTCATCAAGTTACGATCCAGGATACCATTCATCTTCTTTAAAAGCAAACACTGAAGAATCTGAAGAAGTTCTCTGCAACATCGCTCTTAAACTGAAGAATTCTCCTGCTATGAGCATCAATTCTGCTAAACAGCAAATGAGTTTCCTTGCATCTGTTCTGGAATCATATGAAGGTCTAGTTGCTGGCAAAATTGGAAATTCTGAATTGACTAAAGAAGACTACGACCAGATTGATCCGGAAGAAATGGAACTCATAGACATTCGCTGGTGTTTGGCAAGTTGCATCCGCAGAGCCAAGAGATACATGGAGATTACTGGGAAACAGACCATTGGTGGACCATCAACAAAACTTGGATTTGATAAGTCCAAAGTGACCTATTTCAAATGTAAGCAAAAAGGTCATTTCAAGAGAGAATGTAACAATTCTGCAGTTGATGGAAATGAACATCCTTTCACTGATGATTATTACCGAAAGGCAATTTACCACCGAAGCAAAGAAGAGCCAAAAATGATTGAAAACAATCCCAAAGAGAAGTCAAGAGCATGTGCTGTAATTCATCATGATGAAGGGTATGATTGGAGTGAGATTCTTCCAGAAGAAGATCGTGTTGAAACAGCTCATGGCAGAACAACATCAAAAAGCAAACATTATGCTTTTGTTGCTGAAATCAAAGAGAAAACCAGAGAAGAGATTCTGAATGAGAAAACATACAGAGAAAGAAGCATTCCTGGAAATAGAATTGATGAAATGCAAGAAGATATGAAGATGTTGTCAGCTATAAAAGATGGAACAAGAAGCGAGAGTGCTATGTCAACAGAGATGGTGAACCTGTTGTTCCCAATAAGGACATAATTTATGATGATGTTCTTTTAGTAATTCCTCGATCCATCGAATACTATACAAATGTTGAAAAAGATAAAACATATGTGAAAAGGCTGGAAAAACTCATAAGAGATGTTATGATATCAAGTTTGAGGAAGAGGGATGAAGAAAGGATGAAAAAGAATGTTGATGAGATGGTGAACGATTTGAAAAAGGTTGCTGAGGAAGTTAAAGTTGATGCTGTTAAAGAAGAAGAATAAGATGTGAAGATTTCTGAGGAAAAGAAGGTAGAAGAAAAAGTTGTAGAAAAAGAAGTTGTTACTGAAAAACAGCAGGTTGAAGAAGCTGAGAAGAAGTTGGAAAGTTCGGTTGAAGTGAAGCTTGAAAGTTCAGCTGATGTTGTTGGTGATGCTGGTATTGGTGAAGAAAACAAGAGTGAAGCTACTCAGAAGCAGACAGAAGCAAACACCGAGGTTCCAATCACTGAGGTAAAATCTGATTCTGAAGTCTTAAATGAAACTGTTGAACAGTGCAAGAAATGCATGGAACCATGCAGTGCTTGTACTGAAAAAGATGAAAAGTTCAGAACAAGAGATCTTGAATTCACCAAAATCGAAGAAGTTTTTAAAAATAAATACAAAGAAATGTTAGAAAACGAAAAAGTTTTGAAAGATAACAACGAAAAACTTTCGGAAAAATGTAAAAAGTTAGAAAAAGAAAATGAAGTTTTGAAAGAAAAGGTTTCAAAAATGACAGAAGAATGTGTTCAAAAAGAAAATGCATGTCAAGAAATGAAAAAAGAATATAATTCAATAAAATTGGCTTATCACATTACTAAAACATCATATGAAGATGTAAAAAGTCAAATGAAACTTGTTCAATCGAGATTAAGATACTGTTCTGAAACAACTGATATGTTTAAGCGACAGTATGAAATAAAGCAACAAGTTGTAAATTCTTACATTGAGGATGTTGCTAAACATGTTCTCTTGGACACATCTTTGACATGTGGTTGTTGCTTTTTCTTTTGAGAGTAGAACTCTTCATTAGACTGGCGCCTAAATTGGAGTTCTTTTCCAAGATCGATTTGCATTTTGGGTATCATCAACTTCGTATTCTCGAAGAAGATATTCCCAAAATGGCTTTCTGCACGAAGTATGGCCATTACGAGTTTACAGTCATGCCTTTTGGATTGACAAATGCTCCAGCCATCTACATGGACTTAATAAATAGAGTCTGCAAGTCTTATTTGGATCAGTTCGTCATTGTTGTTATTGATGACATCTTGATCTATTCATGTCCCGAGCCGATCACGATCAACACCTTCATTGACACTGGAACCCTTAAAGAAGGAACAAACTTTTCGCTAAATCCTCCAAGAGGAAATTTTGGCTTAAAGAAGTTCAGTTTTTGGGACATGTAGTCAACAAGCAGGGTATTCATATGGATTCATCCAAATTGCTGCAATTAAGGATTTGATTCCTTGTATGCTTTAAATACCCGTGTCCAAAGATAACAAATTTAAAGGTCAATTTAAACAATAATGCGAGTGTGCGATTATGCGATTATGTGATATGTGTTTATGTGTTCTCCTCTATGTTTTTGTGTGATCCGATTTTCAAATCCTCATAGAATCTTTCATATCTTCATATGAGGGATTCATAGTGGGATATTTAAAAGGTACTACCTTAATCCTTATGGGCTTCTACGTGGTAGTTAAGACCCTTGGGTTATATAGTACCATTCCATGATTCGATGAGAGACCCTTAAGGGGTCTAGTTAAAGATTGATTCAAGATCTGGTTAAGAATGGCATGTGATGATTTAGCTGAAAGGACCCTATGGTGGTCCAGTCACGCTCATCACAGGTTCATTCATATGGTTTTCCCCTACACATTATAAAATAGACTGTGTGAACTGTGCAAGGAATTGTCTGATTATGGACGCGTACATAATTATGAAATTTAGTGCACAGAAACCCAGTAAGGTTTATTATGTGTAAGAACCGATAGTGACAACAATAACAAAATGAGAACGATGTAATGGAGGCACGGTGGACGCACCAATGACACTTCATATACTTGTATATAAGTGTCCCTCTTACATTGCAAACATAATGTTATTAAGGTTACTAGAAGTTCAGAACCCTAACCAATGTTGTTCGATCTTTTCAACTTCATGCTTTCAAGCTCTCACAGGTTTCCTCTAATTAAATTTCGGGACGAAATTTCCTAAAGTAGGGGAGACTGTGACACCTGTGTCACTGCGACCATCAAACAAATGCCAAACCAATGAAATTTTGTGTTTCATACTTGGGATTTGTAAAAATATGTGTATCATTTGCACATATCAAATTTTGTTCGATTTCAAACTTTAAATCACTTTCTGGAAGGTTATACGCGATCTGATGCGTAAATATAACCAGTTTAATGCAACGAACACTCCGGAATAGTGAAATAGGCTTAACATACCTTAAATAACCTTTACATAACTTAGAAATAAGTTTCGAAGGCTTTGGTATGGCAAAATCAAGTTAAATCGCTTACAGGGACTAAAGTTGACAAACTGCGAAAGTATGCCAACTTGAACTGTAACAAACATTCCGGAACATGACCATAAGTTAAACATACCATAAATATCCTTCATATAGCTTAGAAATAGGCTTTGAGGGGTTCGGTATGCTAAAACAAACTTTTGGGTCATTCAGGGACTAAAAGTGTCAAAAAGTGCACAAGTTTGCATTTTCGCGCATAACTTACGTTCTGAATACATCTGGACATCCAAAAATTTATGTAAGCACTAAAATATTTTATTTTACTGTTTGGCATAAGAAAAATCCATTCGTCACGCATTTTGGATCGTTTTTCGCGCTTGTGCGCATTCCGTCGTAATTAAGCGAACATCGCGTTCGTACGGCCAAACAAACCAACATCCGACATATTTTTGAGCATGTTTCATGTCCACAATGTTTAGGCATCATTTTAGGGCCTTAAAGTTGGCTTTACGGGCCTTAGAAGTGTCGGAAATGGCTTAAATACACAACAGGGACCAAAACTGTCATTTTTGAAACTTATTTTCTGATCAGAACCCCCATGCGGCCCGCATTAGTTTTGGTGAATCCTGAAGCGGGCCGCGTCAGCCTTCCAGACCAGGTTAACTGCATTTAACAGCAGATTGCAGCTGTTTAATCCATAACCACATGTTCTCACTTGTCTAGTCAGCTGATAAGAACCCATTTTTATCCACCATAACTTTCCAACACTTGTACGGATAGGATTCGAGCACGGTTTCCATGAAACGATCTTAACGGTTACCCGAAAACTATAAATACCCCATCACCCCAACTTCAAAAATCACTAGAATTTTGATTTGAGAAACTCTAAGTTGAAACCATTGTTTCATACCTGAGATTCTTGGATCGAGATTAGCATTCGGGGACCCTTCGTAAGTATTCTTTCGTTCTTTTATCGTTTTCGAGTCCGAAAGTCAAACTTTGTTTGACTTTCAGCGTTGACCAGCTTATGGTCAATGCGAAGTTCGTTTGAACTTCGCAACGTGATTGTAATCACGATGGTTATAGTCCTTTGTGACTATGCCTACTGATTACCACGTTGTCTAGGGTCGTAAGGGTAAGCGATCTAATAAATCGCTTATACCTTCGAACCCGACCCAGTTTGGTCGATCATTAGGATCCGACCAAATACTTTAGGTGACCATAGTATATAGGGAATAACCTTCCGAGGTTATACCTTATGGTCACTTCGTTAAGTAGTTGTATGATAGGTAGTTTATATGCCTTAGGTAAATTACCAGAATACCCTTTTCATGTATAATTGGTAATTAAGCATATGTAACCTAAACTTTTGTCACATAACTGATTATGTAACATGTTTAGGCATATAACACTTGTCATAGGACTAGTTAGACGTCTCGAACGCGCTTTGCGCGCACGACGCGTTAAAGTAGCGTAAGCTACCTTAATGGGTCGCGATGGGTCGAAAGCACTTAGGTTAGTCTCAATGTAGCATGTAGGCCTTGTTAAACCATATCATATGAGTTCCAATACTCATTTGGTTTACCAAGCCTCATCCTATCCGATCTCCCGATTTAAGTCCGGTTTATTTATATAGTTTTAGATTTGCCGACTGATTCCGTGCTCCCTCTAGCTTTGTTTGGTTGTTGTTCAAGACCTCTAAGCATTCTCAGGCGAGTACATTTTTCCCCTATTTTACTGTTTTCAATTGTTTTGGGGTGACTCATATGTGCTAAATGTTTTCGATGTTATAACGATGGTTTCAAAAACGATTAAGACGATTTATACAAAACTAATAACGATTTCGATAATGTGAACGAACTTGTTGGTTGGGTTACATAACAAATGACATTCATTAGCAATGATCAAGCCGACCAGTATTAGGTTATGGTACCATAGGATCTGACAAATCCCGTTATCATACTGCACCCGTGGTTATGTGTGGGGGTGGTGGGTAGCGACTGAATCTGTAATTGTTAATTTACCCTTTGGTAAGGGTTTGTTAATGCGAAAACGAGAAGCGACGAGAGATGAGTCACGAAGGTTTGAATGTTATTAGCGAGACGACCATATAAGTAGTTTCACGACCTAAAACGAATTTAACGATTTGGGTAAACGATTGGCTTCAAAGCGATATACGATTGGGTTTTGGTTAAGTGTTTACATTGTTGGTTTGGTTTGAGTAAGTGATTTAAGTAACGAGGCGTGTGTAATATGATACAAGCATGGTGGATACGCCGATGGTACTTCCTATATATAAGTGTTTGTATGGTATTACATATCGTAGCGTTATTTGAATCATTTCAATTTGGACATATAATATTTTATACAAATAACATACTTTTCATAATTTGCTGTACTAAAACAAAGGTTTTTGGGTTAAGAGTCATGGCTACGAGGTTTTATAAACTATAACCCGCTTGATTTGAGTTGGTTAATTAAGTTGCAATATTATACTCTTTTCAAAACACGGTTTTTAATAAAGTATTGCAACATCTAAACTAGCCATGATTTCAACACTTCTACAAAACCTATGTATTCGCCAGCATTTCTTTGCTGACCTCGTTTTTCACATGTGTTTCAGGTATTGTTGAAAGATATCGATTAATAAGATGCATGCTCACATAGGACTGGACAAGGCCTTAGTGACTCAATAATAATGATAGACTATGTTTAATTTGTATATTTAGATTTCCAGACAATGTAATTATTCAATGTTTAATAAAACGAAACACTTTTTGGTATCCATGGTTATGAAACAATGATTCTGTTACAACGCGCCTCGATGTTTCCGCCACGTTTTGTTGTTTTACGTGGTCGGGGTGTGACAGAAAAGTTGGTATCAGAGCCAATGGTTATAGGGAATTAGGTTATTATTAATACTTTGACCTAGTCTATAACCTTTCTAGGACCCTAACGCGAGTTTACTTGCGTTTAGTCATAAAACAATACCGTCACCTATCCTTAGGCGACGACCACACCAAGAACATAAATTTCAAAACCGCTTTGAAAACTAATCATCTGTTCTAGGATGATTGATTTCAAGGTTTTGAACCCTCTGTTATATGGTTTTGAACCCCTTTGAGTTTTCAAAATCTCGTTAAGGTTTTGGGTGTTAAATAATGTGAACACGTGCAAACTGGAAGGGTGAATGCCTGTATTCTGGGTTTTCTGTCTAGGCAAGCACTTCGTATATATCTCATCAGACGCGAGACCAGTTGTGCTTACCTGGGAATTCTTGGGATGAGTGTTCACTTATAGGCGAGCATGTCTTCGGGATACATTATTTTTGATCCATTTACTTTGGTTAGTCAATGTGTGTCGGTTGTTGCTTTGCAGTAACAAACAAATGACCACTATCCTTGCTTTCATCAGATTTGTTTCATCTCATTCTTTTCGTCTAAATTCTTTCACTCGTTTCCTCTTTTAGAATGCCTCCTCGACGCGAAAGCCAGATAGCGACTGCCGAATTGGCAGAAATCATTGCGCAGCAAATGGCTGCTCAATTCCCAAACCTCTTTGCTCAATGGATCCAAGCCAACAACAACAACAATGTTCCATGCAAATACAAGGATTTTAACCAGGCTAAACCACTCAAGTTTAGTGGTTCTGAAGGAGCGACTGGGCTTCTTCAATGGTTCGAGAGCATTGAGAATACTTTCCGCCACGTGCAGTGTCCTGACAATCGCAAGGTCGAGTTTTCTTCAAGTGTGTTTCAGAAGAGGGCTCTCACATGGTGGAACGGGGTTATGAGGGATCGTGGTGCAGAAGTTGCTCTAGCACAGACATGGGCTGAACTTAGGGCTCTTATGATGAGGGAATTCTGTCCTCGTCATGAGCAGCGAGCTTTGGAGAAGGAATTTGATGAGTTGAAGCAAGATAGTGGTGAGCACAGGGCGTATACTGATAGGTTTGAGGAGTTGAGTCTGCTTTGCCCGACAATGGTTACCCCACTCGACAAGGCTATTGAAAGGTACATCGACGGCCTACCTGACTCGGTACAAGACATCCTTACTGGTAGTAGCCCTACCACACTCCGTCAGGCGATCGAGTTAGCTGCGACATTGACTGAGTCGCAGATTCGGAAGAATAAGTTACACAGAAAGGGTGACAAGGGTAAGAAGCAGGGGTCTGACAAGGAGGATAGCAAGCAAGGTCAAAACAAGAAGGGTAAGGAAGGTGAGACGTCAAAGAAATCAAGAAAGCGAAAGGGTGTTCAGAACTTTGCTGTTACAGCACAGACTGCTCAGAACCCGCGGAACCCACCAGCTCAGCCACCTGCAAAGAAAGCATATGCCGGTACCGCACCACATTGTGCCCGTTGCAACGGTCATCACGTTGCACAAAAAAATTGCAAGAAATGCACGACGTGTGGTAAACTTGGGCATTTGGCCAATATTTGTCGTTTGGGACAAAATCAGGCTGCTCAGGTTCAAGCTCCGGTTCAATGGAATGCTGCGAGATTCCCACTGGGTTCATGTTTCAACTGCGGAGAGATTGGTCACTTCCGCCACAACTGTCCGAGACTGGTGAATGCAAATGCTAACGCAAACCCGAATGCGAACGTCAACGTCAATGTGAATCCAGCACGTGGTCGAGTGTTTAACATCAATGAGGCAATCGATGATGAAGGAGTGAACAATTAGTATTCTGAAATTCCTCTGGTTGTTATCTTGTAACATTTAAAGACAATGCGGATGTTATATAAATAAAAATTTGTAGTTTTTATTTTCTTTAACTAATGCAATTGTATGAATGTTTGATCCAACCTTATGATGTCAACACAAAGACAAACTACTCGTGTGGTTCTGTCATTATTATGATCACTTGTGACCTCCCTAAGAACCTCAAACACTTGTTTCTTTTAAATCTAAAGTATCTTATCGTCTTGCACCGTTCGAGATGCAAGAATTATCAAAACAGCTTCAAGAGTTGTCTGATAAAGGATTCATCCGTCCGAACTTTTCACCTTGGAGAAACTCCTGTCCTCTTTGTGAAAAGAAAAAAATGGATCTTTTCGAATGTATATCGATTAACGTAAGCCTAGTAAGCTGACCATCAACAATCGATATCCCCTACCTTAAATCAACGATTTCTCCGATCAACTGCATAGCGTTTCATGCTTTTCCAAGATCGATTTGCGTTTTGGGTATCATCAACTTCGTATTCTCGAAGAAGATATTCCCAAAATGGCTTTCTGCACGAAGTATGGCCATTACGAGTTTACAGTCATGCCTTTTGGATTGACAAATGCTCCAGCCATCTACATGGACTTAATAAATAGAGTCTGCAAGTCTTATTTGGATCAGTTCGTCATTGTTGTTATTGATGACATCTTGATCTATTCATGTCCCGAGCCGATCACGATCAACACCTTCATTGACACTGGAACCCTTAAAGAAGGAACAAACTTTTCGCTAAATCCTCCAAGAGGAAATTTTGGCTTAAAGAAGTTCAGTTTTTGGGACATGTAGTCAACAAGCAGGGTATTCATATGGATTCATCCAAATTGCTGCAATTAAGGATTTGATTCCTTGTATGCTTTAAATACCCGTGTCCAAAGATAACAAATTTAAAGGTCAATTTAAACAATAATGCGAGTGTGCGATTATGCGATTATGTGATATGTGTTTATGTGTTCTCCTCTATGTTTTTGTGTGATCCGATTTTCAAATCCTCATAGAATCTTTCATATCTTCATATGAGGGATTCATAGTGGGATATTTAAAAGGTACTACCTTAATCCTTATGGGCTTCTACGTGGTAGTTAAGACCCTTGGGTTATATAGTACCATTCCATGATTCGATGAGAGACCCTTAAGGGGTCTAGTTAAAGATTGATTCAAGATCTGGTTAAGAATGGCATGTGATGATTTAGCTGAAAGGACCCTATGGTGGTCCAGTCACGCTCATCACAGGTTCATTCATATGGTTTTCCCCTACACATTATAAAATAGACTGTGTGAACTGTGCAAGGAATTGTCTGATTATGGACGCGTACATAATTATGAAATTTAGTGCACAGAAACCCAGTAAGGTTTATTATGTGTAAGAACCGATAGTGACAACAATAACAAAATGAGAACGATGTAATGGAGGCACGGTGGACGCACCAATGACACTTCATATACTTGTATATAAGTGTCCCTCTTACATTGCAAACATAATGTTATTAAGGTTACTAGAAGTTCAGAACCCTAACCAATGTTGTTCGATCTTTTCAACTTCATGCTTTCAAGCTCTCACAGGTTTCCTCTAATTAAATTTCGGGACGAAATTTCCTAAAGTAGGGGAGACTGTGACACCTGTGTCACTGCGACCATCAAACAAATGCCAAACCAATGAAATTTTGTGTTTCATACTTGGGATTTGTAAAAATATGTGTATCATTTGCACATATCAAATTTTGTTCGATTTCAAACTTTAAATCACTTTCTGGAAGGTTATACGCGATCTGATGCGTAAATATAACCAGTTTAATGCAACGAACACTCCGGAATAGTGAAATAGGCTTAACATACCTTAAATAACCTTTACATAACTTAGAAATAAGTTTCGAAGGCTTTGGTATGGCAAAATCAAGTTAAATCGCTTACAGGGACTAAAGTTGACAAACTGCGAAAGTATGCCAACTTGAACTGTAACAAACATTCCGGAACATGACCATAAGTTAAACATACCATAAATATCCTTCATATAGCTTAGAAATAGGCTTTGAGGGGTTCGGTATGCTAAAACAAACTTTTGGGTCATTCAGGGACTAAAAGTGTCAAAAAGTGCACAAGTTTGCATTTTCGCGCATAACTTACGTTCTGAATACATCTGGACATCCAAAAATTTATGTAAGCACTAAAATATTTTATTTTACTGTTTGGCATAAGAAAAATCCATTCGTCACGCATTTTGGATCGTTTTTCGCGCTTGTGCGCATTCCGTCGTAATTAAGCGAACATCGCGTTCGTACGGCCAAACAAACCAACATCCGACATATTTTTGAGCATGTTTCATGTCCACAATGTTTAGGCATCATTTTAGGGCCTTAAAGTTGGCTTTACGGGCCTTAGAAGTGTCGGAAATGGCTTAAATACACAACAGGGACCAAAACTGTCATTTTTGAAACTTATTTTCTGATCAGAACCCCCATGCGGCCCGCATTAGTTTTGGTGAATCCTGAAGCGGGCCGCGTCAGCCTTCCAGACCAGGTTAACTGCATTTAACAGCAGATTGCAGCTGTTTAATCCACAACCACATGTTCTCACTTGTCTAGTCAGCTGATAAGAACCCATTTTTATCCACCATAACTTTCCAACACTTGTACGGATAGGATTCGAGCACGGTTTCCATGAAACGATCTTAACGGTTACCCGAAAACTATAAATACCCCATCACCCCAACTTCAAAAATCACTAGAATTTTGATTTGAGAAACTCTAAGTTGAAACCATTGTTTCATACCTGAGATTCTTGGATCGAGATTAGCATTCGGGGACCCTTCGTAAGTATTCTTTCGTTCTTTTATCGTTTTCGAGTCCGAAAGTCAAACTTTGTTTGACTTTCAGCGTTGACCAGCTTATGGTCAATGCGAAGTTCGTTTGAACTTCGCAACGTGATTGTAATCACGATGGTTATAGTCCTTTGTGACTATGCCTACTGATTACCACGTTGTCTAGGGTCGTAAGGGTAAGCGATCTAATAAATCGCTTATACCTTCGAACCCGACCCAGTTTGGTCGATCATTAGGATCCGACCAAATACTTTAGGTGACCATAGTATATAGGGAATAACCTTCCGAGGTTATACCTTATGGTCACTTCGTTAAGTAGTTGTATGATAGGTAGTTTATATGCCTTAGGTAAATTACCAGAATACCCTTTTCATGTATAATTGGTAATTAAGCATATGTAACCTAAACTTTTGTCACATAACTGATTATGTAACATGTTTAGGCATATAACACTTGTCATAGGACTAGTTAGACGTCTCGAACGCGCTTTGCGCGCACGACGCGTTAAAGTAGCGTAAGCTACCTTAATGGGTCGCGATGGGTCGAAAGCACTTAGGTTAGTCTCAATGTAGCATGTAGGCCTTGTTAAACCATATCATATGAGTTCCAATACTCATTTGGTTTACCAAGCCTCATCCTATCCGATCTCCCGATTTAAGTCCGGTTTATTTATATAGTTTTAGATTTGCCGACTGATTCCGTGCTCCCTCTAGCTTTGTTTGGTTGTTGTTCAAGACCTCTAAGCATTCTCAGGCGAGTACATTTTTCCCCTATTTTACTGTTTTCAATTGTTTTGGGGTGACTCATATGTGCTAAATGTTTTCGATGTTATAACGATGGTTTCAAAAACGATTAAGACGATTTATACAAAACTAATAACGATTTCGATAATGTGAACGAACTTGTTGGTTGGGTTACATAACAAATGACATTCATTAGCAATGATCAAGCCGACCAGTATTAGGTTATGGTACCATAGGATCTGACAAATCCCGTTATCATACTGCACCCGTGGTTATGTGTGGGGGTGGTGGGTAGCGACTGAATCTGTAATTGTTAATTTACCCTTTGGTAAGGGTTTGTTAATGCGAAAACGAGAAGCGACGAGAGATGAGTCACGAAGGTTTGAATGTTATTAGCGAGACGACCATATAAGTAGTTTCACGACCTAAAACGAATTTAACGATTTGGGTAAACGATTGGCTTCAAAGCGATATACGATTGGGTTTTGGTTAAGTGTTTACATTGTTGGTTTGGTTTGAGTAAGTGATTTAAGTAACGAGGCGTGTGTAATATGATACAAGCATGGTGGATACGCCGATGGTACTTCCTATATATAAGTGTTTGTATGGTATTACATATCGTAGCGTTATTTGAATCATTTCAATTTGGACATATAATATTTTATACAAATAACATACTTTTCATAATTTGCTGTACTAAAACAAAGGTTTTTGGGTTAAGAGTCATGGCTACGAGGTTTTATAAACTATAACCCGCTTGATTTGAGTTGGTTAATTAAGTTGCAATATTATACTCTTTTCAAAACACGGTTTTTAATAAAGTATTGCAACATCTAAACTAGCCATGATTTCAACACTTCTACAAAACCTATGTATTCGCCAGCATTTCTTTGCTGACCTCGTTTTTCACATGTGTTTCAGGTATTGTTGAAAGATATCGATTAATAAGATGCATGCTCACATAGGACTGGACAAGGCCTTAGTGACTCAATAATAATGATAGACTATGTTTAATTTGTATATTTAGATTTCCAGACAATGTAATTATTCAATGTTTAATAAAACGAAACACTTTTTGGTATCCATGGTTATGAAACAATGATTCTGTTACAACGCGCCTCGATGTTTCCGCCACGTTTTGTTGTTTTACGTGGTCGGGGTGTGACAGAAAAGTTGGTATCAGAGCCAATGGTTATAGGGAATTAGGTTATTAGTAATACTTTGACCTAGTCTATAACCTTTCTAGGACCCTAACGCGAGTTTACTTGCGTTTAGTCATAAAACAATACCGTCACCTATCCTTAGGCGACGACCACAACAAGAACATAAATTTCAAAACCGCTTTGAAAACTAATCATCTATTCTAGGATGATTGATTTCAAGGTTTTGAACCCTCTGTTATATGGTTTTGAACCCCTTTGAGTTTTCAAAATCTCGTTAAGGTTTTGGGTGTTAAATAATGTGAACACGTGCAAACTGGAAGGGTGAATGCCTGTATTCTGGGTTTTCTGTCTAGGCAAGCACTTCGTATATATCTCATCAGACGCGAGACCAGTTGTGCTTACCTGGGAATTCTTGGGATGAGTGTTCACTTATAGGCGAGCATGTCTTCGGGATACATTATTTTTGATCCATTTACTTTGGTTAGTCAATGTGTGTCGGTTGTTGCTTTGCAGTAACAAACAAATGACCACTATCCTTGCTTTCATCAGATTTGTTTCATCTCATTCTTTTCGTCTAAATTCTTTCACTCGTTTCCTCTTTTAGAATGCCTCCTCGACGCGAAAGCCAGATAGCGACTGCCGAATTGGCAGAAATCATTGCGCAGCAAATGGCTGCTCAATTCCCAAACCTCTTTGCTCAATGGATCCAAGCCAACAACAACAACAATGTTCCATGCAAATACAAGGATTTTAACCAGGCTAAACCACTCAAGTTTAGTGGTTCTGAAGGAGCGACTGGGCTTCTTCAATGGTTCGAGAGCATTGAGAATACTTTCCGCCACGTGCAGTGTCCTGACAATCGCAAGGTCGAGTTTTCTTCAAGTGTGTTTCAGAAGAGGGCTCTCACATGGTGGAACGGGGTTATGAGGGATCGTGGTGCAGAAGTTGCTCTAGCACAGACATGGGCTGAACTTAGGGCTCTTATGATGAGGGAATTCTGTCCTCGTCATGAGCAGCGAGCTTTGGAGAAGGAATTTGATGAGTTGAAGCAAGATAGTGGTGAGCACAGGGCGTATACTGATAGGTTTGAGGAGTTGAGTCTGCTTTGCCCGACAATGGTTACCCCACTCGACAAGGCTATTGAAAGGTACATCGACGGCCTACCTGACTCGGTACAAGACATCCTTACTGGTAGTAGCCCTACCACACTCCGTCAGGCGATCGAGTTAGCTGCGACATTGACTGAGTCGCAGATTCGGAAGAATAAGTTACACAGAAAGGGTGACAAGGGTAAGAAGCAGGGGTCTGACAAGGAGGATAGCAAGCAAGGTCAAAACAAGAAGGGTAAGGAAGGTGAGACGTCAAAGAAATCAAGAAAGCGAAAGGGTGTTCAGAACTTTGCTGTTACAGCACAGACTGCTCAGAACCCGCGGAACCCACCAGCTCAGCCACCTGCAAAGAAAGCATATGCCGGTACCGCACCACATTGTGCCCGTTGCAACGGTCATCACGTTGCACAAAAAAATTGCAAGAAATGCACGACGTGTGGTAAACTTGGGCATTTGGCCAATATTTGTCGTTTGGGACAAAATCAGGCTGCTCAGGTTCAAGCTCCGGTTCAATGGAATGCTGCGAGATTCCCACTGGGTTCATGTTTCAACTGCGGAGAGATTGGTCACTTCCGCCACAACTGTCCGAGACTGGTGAATGCAAATGCTAACGCAAACCCGAATGCGAACGTCAACGTCAATGTGAATCCAGCACGTGGTCGAGTGTTTAACATCAATGAGGCAATCGATGATGAAGGAGTGAACAATTAGTATTCTGAAATTCCTCTGGTTGTTATCTTGTAACATTTAAAGACAATGCGGATGTTATATAAATAAAAATTTGTAGTTTTTATTTTCTTTAACTAATGCAATTGTATGAATGTTTGATCCAACCTTATGATGTCAACACAAAGACAAACTACTCGTGTGGTTCTGTCATTATTATGATCACTTGTGACCTCCCTAAGAACCTCAAACACTTGTTTCTTTTAAATCTAAAGTATCTTATCGTCTTGCACCGTTCGAGATGCAAGAATTATCAAAACAGCTTCAAGAGTTGTCTGATAAAGGATTCATCCGTCCGAACTTTTCACCTTGGAGAAACTCCTGTCCTCTTTGTGAAAAGAAAAAAATGGATCTTTTCGAATGTATATCGATTAACGTAAGCCTAGTAAGCTGACCATCAACAATCGATATCCCCTACCTTAAATCAACGATTTCTCCGATCAACTGCATAGCGTTTCATGCTTTTCCAAGATCGATTTGCGTTTTGGGTATCATCAACTTCGTATTCTCGAAGAAGATATTCCCAAAATGGCTTTCTGCACGAAGTATGGCCATTACGAGTTTACAGTCATGCCTTTTGGATTGACAAATGCTCCAGCCATCTACATGGACTTAATAAATAGAGTCTGCAAGTCTTATTTGGATCAGTTCGTCATTGTTGTTATTGATGACATCTTGATCTATTCATGTCCCGAGCCGATCACGATCAACACCTTCATTGACACTGGAACCCTTAAAGAAGGAACAAACTTTTCGCTAAATCCTCCAAGAGGAAATTTTGGCTTAAAGAAGTTCAGTTTTTGGGACATGTAGTCAACAAGCAGGGTATTCATATGGATTCATCCAAATTGCTGCAATTAAGGATTTGATTCCTTGTATGCTTTAAATACCCGTGTCCAAAGATAACAAATTTAAAGGTCAATTTAAACAATAATGCGAGTGTGCGATTATGCGATTATGTGATATGTGTTTATGTGTTCTCCTCTATGTTTTTGTGTGATCCGATTTTCAAATCCTCATAGAATCTTTCATATCTTCATATGAGGGATTCATAGTGGGATATTTAAAAGGTACTACCTTAATCCTTATGGGCTTCTACGTGGTAGTTAAGACCCTTGGGTTATATAGTACCATTCCATGATTCGATGAGAGACCCTTAAGGGGTCTAGTTAAAGATTGATTCAAGATCTGGTTAAGAATGGCATGTGATGATTTAGCTGAAAGGACCCTATGGTGGTCCAGTCACGCTCATCACAGGTTCATTCATATGGTTTTCCCCTACACATTATAAAATAGACTGTGTGAACTGTGCAAGGAATTGTCTGATTATGGACGCGTACATAATTATGAAATTTAGTGCACAGAAACCCAGTAAGGTTTATTATGTGTAAGAACCGATAGTGACAACAATAACAAAATGAGAACGATGTAATGGAGGCACGGTGGACGCACCAATGACACTTCATATACTTGTATATAAGTGTCCCTCTTACATTGCAAACATAATGTTATTAAGGTTACTAGAAGTTCAGAACCCTAACCAATGTTGTTCGATCTTTTCAACTTCATGCTTTCAAGCTCTCACAGGTTTCCTCTAATTAAATTTCGGGACGAAATTTCCTAAAGTAGGGGAGACTGTGACACCTGTGTCACTGCGACCATCAAACAAATGCCAAACCAATGAAATTTTGTGTTTCATACTTGGGATTTGTAAAAATATGTGTATCATTTGCACATATCAAATTTTGTTCGATTTCAAACTTTAAATCACTTTCTGGAAGGTTATACGCGATCTGATGCGTAAATATAACCAGTTTAATGCAACGAACACTCCGGAATAGTGAAATAGGCTTAACATACCTTAAATAACCTTTACATAACTTAGAAATAAGTTTCGAAGGCTTTGGTATGGCAAAATCAAGTTAAATCGCTTACAGGGACTAAAGTTGACAAACTGCGAAAGTATGCCAACTTGAACTGTAACAAACATTCCGGAACATGACCATAAGTTAAACATACCATAAATATCCTTCATATAGCTTAGAAATAGGCTTTGAGGGGTTCGGTATGCTAAAACAAACTTTTGGGTCATTCAGGGACTAAAAGTGTCAAAAAGTGCACAAGTTTGCATTTTCGCGCATAACTTACGTTCTGAATACATCTGGACATCCAAAAATTTATGTAAGCACTAAAATATTTTATTTTACTGTTTGGCATAAGAAAAATCCATTCGTCACGCATTTTGGATCGTTTTTCGCGCTTGTGCGCATTCCGTCGTAATTAAGCGAACATCGCGTTCGTACGGCCAAACAAACCAACATCCGACATATTTTTGAGCATGTTTCATGTCCACAATGTTTAGGCATCATTTTAGGGCCTTAAAGTTGGCTTTACGGGCCTTAGAAGTGTCGGAAATGGCTTAAATACACAACAGGGACCAAAACTGTCATTTTTGAAACTTATTTTCTGATCAGAACCCCCATGCGGCCCGCATTAGTTTTGGTGAATCCTGAAGCGGGCCGCGTCAGCCTTCCAGACCAGGTTAACTGCATTTAACAGCAGATTGCAGCTGTTTAATCCACAACCACATGTTCTCACTTGTCTAGTCAGCTGATAAGAACCCATTTTTATCCACCATAACTTTCCAACACTTGTACGGATAGGATTCGAGCACGGTTTCCATGAAACGATCTTAACGGTTGCCCGAAAACTATAAATACCCCATCACCCCAACTTCAAAAATCACTAGAATTTTGATTTGAGAAACTCTAAGTTGAAACCATTGTTTCATACCTGAGATTCTTGGATCGAGATTAGCATTCGGGGACCCTTCGTAAGTATTCTTTCGTTCTTTTATCGTTTTCGAGTCCGAAAGTCAAACTTTGTTTGACTTTCAGCGTTGACCAGCTTATGGTCAATGCGAAGTTCGTTTGAACTTCGCAACGTGATTGTAATCACGATGGTTATAGTCCTTTGTGACTATGCCTACTGATTACCACGTTGTCTAGGGTCGTAAGGGTAAGCGATCTAATAAATCGCTTATACCTTCGAACCCGACCCAGTTTGGTCGATCATTAGGATCCGACCAAATACTTTAGGTGACCATAGTATATAGGGAATAACCTTCCGAGGTTATACCTTATGGTCACTTCGTTAAGTAGTTGTATGATAGGTAGTTTATATGCCTTAGGTAAATTACCAGAATACCCTTTTCATGTATAATTGGTAATTAAGCATATGTAACCTAAACTTTTGTCACATAACTGATTATGTAACATGTTTAGGCATATAACACTTGTCATAGGACTAGTTAGACGTCTCGAACGCGCTTTGCGCGCACGACGCGTTAAAGTAGCGTAAGCTACCTTAATGGGTCGCGATGGGTCGAAAGCACTTAGGTTAGTCTCAATGTAGCATGTAGGCCTTGTTAAACCATATCATATGAGTTCCAATACTCATTTGGTTTACCAAGCCTCATCCTATCCGATCTCCCGATTTAAGTCCGGTTTATTTATATAGTTTTAGATTTGCCGACTGATTCCGTGCTCCCTCTAGCTTTGTTTGGTTGTTGTTCAAGACCTCTAAGCATTCTCAGGCGAGTACATTTTTCCCCTATTTTACTGTTTTCAATTGTTTTGGGGTGACTCATATGTGCTAAATGTTTTCGATGTTATAACGATGGTTTCAAAAACGATTAAGACGATTTATACAAAACTAATAACGATTTCGATAATGTGAACGAACTTGTTGGTTGGGTTACATAACAAATGACATTCATTAGCAATGATCAAGCCGACCAGTATTAGGTTATGGTACCATAGGATCTGACAAATCCCGTTATCATACTGCACCCGTGGTTATGTGTGGGGGTGGTGGGTAGCGACTGAATCTGTAATTGTTAATTTACCCTTTGGTAAGGGTTTGTTAATGCGAAAACGAGAAGCGACGAGAGATGAGTCACGAAGGTTTGAATGTTATTAGCGAGACGACCATATAAGTAGTTTCACGACCTAAAACGAATTTAACGATTTGGGTAAACGATTGGCTTCAAAGCGATATACGATTGGGTTTTGGTTAAGTGTTTACATTGTTGGTTTGGTTTGAGTAAGTGATTTAAGTAACGAGGCGTGTGTAATATGATACAAGCATGGTGGATACGCCGATGGTACTTCCTATATATAAGTGTTTGTATGGTATTACATATCGTAGCGTTATTTGAATCATTTCAATTTGGACATATAATATTTTATACAAATAACATACTTTTCATAATTTGCTGTACTAAAACAAAGGTTTTTGGGTTAAGAGTCATGGCTACGAGGTTTTATAAACTATAACCCGCTTGATTTGAGTTGGTTAATTAAGTTGCAATATTATACTCTTTTCAAAACACGGTTTTTAATAAAGTATTGCAACATCTAAACTAGCCATGATTTCAACACTTCTACAAAACCTATGTATTCGCCAGCATTTCTTTGCTGACCTCGTTTTTCACATGTGTTTCAGGTATTGTTGAAAGATATCGATTAATAAGATGCATGCTCACATAGGACTGGACAAGGCCTTAGTGACTCAATAATAATGATAGACTATGTTTAATTTGTATATTTAGATTTCCAGACAATGTAATTATTCAATGTTTAATAAAACGAAACACTTTTTGGTATCCATGGTTATGAAACAATGATTCTGTTACAACGCGCCTCGATGTTTCCGCCACGTTTTGTTGTTTTACGTGGTCGGGGTGTGACAGAAAAGTTGGTATCAGAGCCAATGGTTATAGGGAATTAGGTTATTAGTAATACTTTGACCTAGTCTATAACCTTTCTAGGACCCTAACGCGAGTTTACTTGCGTTTAGTCATAAAACAATACCGTCACCTATCCTTAGGCGACGACCACAACAAGAACATAAATTTCAAAACCGCTTTGAAAACTAATCATCTGTTCTAGGATGATTGATTTCAAGGTTTTGAACCCTCTGTTATATGGTTTTGAACCCCTTTGAGTTTTCAAAATCTCGTTAAGGTTTTGGGTGTTAAATAATGTGTCGAAATCAACTTTCAAAAACGAAAGTATACTACTCCAAAGTCGAAACTTCAATTATAATATCGAGGCGCTGCTACGATACAGGGTATTAACTCGATCGCTGCTACGATTCAATATCCGATCGATTGAAACTATCCAATGGATGTTTAAGTGCTGCCCACATTAGGGTTATGCTTTGTCATTCGTCGTGAATTCGATGGATGTTTAAGTATCGCACTTTGTCATTCGTTGTGAGGGTTTAATCTCGTGAGTTATCGTAAATGTTGTATTAGTTACTAACCTAGTTCGTGTGCATGTTATTTAAATTAGGTTACAAGGCCATCAGTAGGCTAAACTCTGCCCGTATAAATCTGCAATGTGAGTCATTCTCTTTTTATCCAAAGTATTTTACAATACTCCATTTTCAAATGTTATAATTACAGGGAGTAAGTCGTGGTTATCTTGAATCACTGGCTAGTGGGGTATTGTGCACATTACTAATTTCTCACGGGTTAGGCTAATAAATCCTAACAGTGATAAACGTCACTACTTGGGGAAAGACCCAATAGTGGTATGACCATCGTCACCAGGTGACACGGCGCCAGATAAAAATAAGATAAAAGCCATTGTAATCGCTCTTATGCTGTAATTGATAACTAATGTGTCGTTTTACATACTTGAATGACTTGCCAGCATTTCCCCGCTGATAAAATATTTTTAAAACATGTTTCAGGCGACCTGTTGTAAATCAAGGAAAACGTGCTACGGAGCACTAACAAGCTTGAAGAGGTGGCTCAGTTAAAATGAATAAACATGTTTTAATAAATCAGGGAATTTACTTGTGAAATTCCTCTATTGTAATTTACCGGGGTTTATCCCGCTCAGGGAATAGCCAATGATATTCCAGAAATCCTTGCTGCTGCTCGAAATCCAATTGCACCTCAACAAATTATTCCTAGCAAGCGTACAAACGACGATAATTTCAGTAATAGTATAAACGGAGGCGGCAACCATATTAATAACGACAATGAGGGGATACAAGCTCCACTCCTTAAGAAAATGAAAGCTGCAACACCCGGTTGCACTTATAAGGAGTTTCTTGCCTGTAAACCGGCTGAGTTTGCAGGTAACGAAGGGGCGACTGCTGCACTGCATTGGTTAGAGAAAACTGAGGCAGTAATTATGATAAGTAAATGTGCTGAGGATGACAAGGTCATGTATGCGTCGCATCTTTTTAAAGAAGGGGCGCAAGAATGGTGGAATACAGTTCTACAAGCTAAAGGAAGAACTGTGGCATATGCTATGAACTGGGAAGAATTTAAAAGTCTTGTAGAAAGTAAATTTTATCCCGAGTATGAAAAGGAACAAATAACCAATAAATTCCTAAATCATCAGATGGTAGGCGTTGATTGTCAAAGGTATACTTCGACATTCTTCGAATACGCTAGAATGGTACCAACCCTGGCTTCGCCAGAACCGGTACTTATATCTCGCTACATTTGGGGATTAATTGGCGAGATCCGTAATATTGTCAAGGCTGCGAGACCCCGCACGATCGATGATGCAGTAGAGTTAGCTAACACTCTGACTGACGAACTGGTACGCACAAGAGAAGAAAACCGGAAGAAGGAAGTAGCCCAAAAGATTACCCAGGGATTCCGTGTGGGTAACCATAGTAATTTCAAAGGAAGGAGAACTGGGCAATCTTCCACTGTTCCATTTTGCAATTCCTGTAAAAGGAAGCATTTGGGAAGATGCAAGGGATATTGCAATTTTTGCAAAATTCCGAGGCATCAAGAAGAAGAATGCAGGAAGAAGAAAACCCCAGTCTGTTACAACTGTGGAGAAGCTGGACATATTAGGCCAGACTGCCCAAAAGTTGTCAAACCAGCTGATACCAAAACCAAACCTGCAGAAGGAACTACCAAGAAGAACGTAAGAGCCTTCCAGTTGACTACTCAGGAAGCAGAGCTAATTCCTGATGTGATAGCTGGTACGTTTCTAGTTCACAACGTTTATGCAAAAGTATTATTTGACTCTGGTGCAAACCAAAGTTTTATAAATACTTTGTTCTGCCAAGCACTTAATTTACCTTTAACCAAACTTAGGCAGATTTTTACAGTCGAAAAGGCAGATGGGAATTCTGTCAACATAGATAAGGTTTTACGAGAAGAAAATATAGAACTTTTAGGCCATAAATTTTCGGCAAACCTATTACCTATGAATTTAGCCGGATTCGATGTGGTGTTAGGAATGGATTGGTTGGTAGCCAACCATGCTCGAATTCTTTGTGATAAGAATTCCATAGAAATTCATACCCCCACAGGAGAGTTAGTGGTGATTACGGGAGATCAGCCACGTAAGCCACTAAAGTTCATTTCAGTAATGAAAGTTGCTAGTTATGAACGAAAGCAAGGAATAGTGTATATGATTTCAATAATCATTAACACTAAGGGTAAGGAACTTAAAGAAATTCCAGTAGTATCAGATTATCCAGAGGTATTCCCAGAAGAATTACCTGGATTACCACCTGATAGGGAAGTCGAATTTAGAATTCATCTAATTCCTGGAACTACACCGATAGCCAAGGTACCCTATCGGTTAGCACCCACAGAAATGTTAGAATTGAAAAAGCAATTAGATGAACTACTAAGCAAAGGATTTATACAACCTAGTTCATCCCCGTAGGGAGTACCAGTATTGTTTGTAAAGAAGAAAGATAGTTCGATGCGAATGTGTATCGATTATAGGGACTTGAATAAACTTACAATTAAGAATCGATACCCATTACCTAGAATTGATGATCTATTCGATCAACTTCAAGGAGCTAGATATTTTTCTAAGATAGATTTACGTTTCGGATATCACCAATTAAAGGTACAAGAAGAAGACATACATAAAACTGCTTTCAGGACTAGGTATGGTCATTACGAGTTTACAGTCATGCCCTTTGGGTTAACAAATGCTCCTGCAGCATTTATGGACATGATGAATAGAATCTGTAAACTATATTTGGATAAATTTGTAAATGTCTTCATCGACGATATACTTATTTATTCCAAGAGTCAGGATGAACACTGTCAGCACCTGCATGCACTCTTAACTCTGTTAAGAAAAGAGAAGCTTTACGCCAAATTCTCAAAGTGTGAATTCTGGCTGCAAGAAGTGCAATTTTTAGGACACATGGTGAATCACGAAGGTATTCACGTAGATCCTGCTAAGATAGAAGCAATCAGCAAATGGAAGGTCCCACAGTCAGCTATGGAAATTAGAAGTTTTATAGGTTTAGCTGGATACTATAGACGGTTTATTAAGGATTTTTCCAAGGTAGATGTACCATTAACTAAGCTAACCTATAAATCAGTTAAGTTTGAATGGGGACCTAGGCAAGAAGAAGCCTTTAGGATTTTGAAGCAAAAGTTAACAAATGCTCCAATTCTAGCCTTACCGGAAGGAACAGAAGATTTTGAAGTATACTGTGATGCTTCAAAGCTAGGATTAGGATGTGTGCTGATGCAACGCAAGAAGGTAATTGTGTATGCATCAAGGCAATTGAAAAAGCACGAAGTAAATTATACAACTCATGACTTAGAGTTAGGAGCCATAATTTTTGCCCTTAAGATTTGGAGACATTATTTGTATAGAAGTAAGTTTACTGTCTATACAGATCATAAGAGCTTAAGATATATATTTGGGCAAAAAGAATTAAACATGAGGCAAAGGAGATGGATGGAAATCCTAAGTGAATATGACTGTGATATTCAATATCACGAAGGAAAGGCAAACGTAGTTGCAGATGCCTTAAGTCGTAAGTATCATGAAAAGCAAAAGCGAGTTCGTGCTCTTAGATTAAATCTACAGTTAGATTTAATGGAACAATTAAAGGATGTTCAGGAAACAGCAATCCAGGAAGTTGCTGAAGGAATGAAAGGGCGGATAAAAGAATTAGAGCAAGGAGTAGATGGAATTTGGAGATTCCATAAGAAATGAATTTGGGTACCTAAGCAGGGAAAGTTAAGAAATAAAATCTTAGAAGAAGCCCATAAATCTAGGTATATCATGCATCCTGGTAACAATAAGATGTACCAAGATTTAAGGAATAATTTCTGGTGGATAGGAATGAAAAAGGACATAGCTAGATATGTTTCTAAATGTCTAACTTGTTCACAAGTTAAGGCAGATCACCAGAAACCTTCAGGTCTACTACAACAATTAGAAATGCCTGTATGGAAATGGGAACTCATAACAATGGATTTTGTTACTAAGTTACCCAAAACCAGAAAAGGGAATGATACGATTTAGGTGATTGTGGATCGATTAACCAAATCAGCTCATTTTCTACCTATGAAAGAAACCTTTAGCATGGAAAGGTTAGCCAAGTTGTATGTAGATGAAGTTGTATCCTTACATGGAGTTCCACTCTCCATTGTATCGGATAGGGATAGTCGTTTCACTTCCCACTTCTAGACAAGTTTCCAAGAAGCTATGGGAACCCGACTAAATCTAAGTACTGTATATCATCCTCAAATAGACGGACAAACTGAAAGGACAATCCAAACTCTGGAAGACATGCTTAGGGCATGTGTGATCGATTTTGGTGGAAATTGGGACAACCATTTACCTTTAATTGAATTCTCCTATAACAATAGTTATCATTCAAGCATCGAAGCTGCCCCGTTCGAAGCACTATACGGACGTAAGTGTAGAACTCCAGTGTGTTGGGCAGAAATAGGAGAAAGTCAATTATCAGGTCCTGAAATTGTGCAAGAAACTACCGCCAAGATCACTCAAATCAAGGAAAAATTAAAGACGGCTCGAGATCGTCAGAAGAGTTATGCAGATAATCGACGTAAGCCGTTAGAGTTTCAAGTTGGAGACAAGGTATTATTAAAAGTTTCTCCTTGGAAAGGAGTTGTGCGGTTTGGTAAGAAAGGAAAGCTAAGTCCAAGATACGTAGGACCATTTTCAGTAATCCAACGTATAGGACCAGTTGCCTATCGCTTACAACTACCAGAGGAGCTAGCTGGAATACATGACGTGTTTCATGTATCCAATCTCAAGAAATGTCTATCTGACGAATCATTGGTAGTACCTCTTCAACATATAGAGGTAAACGAAAAGTTAAAATTTGTTGAGAAACCCCTTCCGATAGAAAACATAAAGATCAAATTTCTCAAACACAAGCGACTAGTGCTTGTCAAAGTCAAATGGGATTCAAAGAGAGGACCCAAGTATACTTGGGAGTTGGAATCAGAGATGAAAAGAAAGTATCCTCACTTATTTCAGTAAATCTCGAGGATGAGATTTTAAATAAGGTGGGGAGGATGTAAGGACCTCCAAAAATGTCCCAAAACGACTTGTAAATAGAAACCCGGACCCCTGAAACCCTAATCCATATCAAAAATCAAGAAATCAAGAAATATAGTATTCAGGCGGGCCGCGTAAAGATAAGCGGACCCTTATACGGGTCGCGTCAATATCAAATTTGACCGGATAAGTATCCGGGCCACGTATAACCCATCTGGCAACCCTAGCTCGTGACCCAGCAAACCTACGCGTAGACTAGGTGGCTAGGCGGGCCGCGTAAGGGTGAGCCTATGGCTCACGCGGGCCGCGACAGCCCCATATTCTAGCTATAAATAGCTTAGCTCAGGATCTTTCATTCTGTGTTGAAATCAACTTTCAAAAACGAAACTATACTGCTCCAAAGTCGAAAATTCAATTATAATAGCGAGGTGCTGCTATGATACAGGGTATTAACTCGATCGCTGCTATGTTTCAATATCCGATCGATTGAAACTATCCAATGGATGTTTAAGTGCTGCCCACATTAGGGTTATGCTTTGTCATTCGTCGTGAATTCGATGGATGTTTAAGTATTGCACTTTGTCATTCGTTGTGAGGGTTTAATCTCATGAGTTATCGTAAATGCTGCATTAGTTACTAACCTAGTTCGTGTGCATGTTATTTAAATTAGGTTACAAAGCTAATCAGTAGGCTAAACTCTGCCCGTATAAATATGAAATGTGAGTCAGTCTCTTTTTATCCAAAGTATTTTACAATACTCCATTTTCAAATGTTATAATTACAGGGAGTAAGTCGTGGTTATCTTGAATCACTGGCTAGTGGGGTATTGTGCACATTACTAATTTCTCACGGGTTAGGCTAATAAATCCTAACAGTGATAAACGTCACTACTTGGGGAAAGACCCAATAGTGGTATGACCATCGTCACCAGGTGACACGGCGCCAGATAAAAATAAGATAAAATCCATTGTAATCGCTCTTATGCTGTAATTGATAACTAATGTGTCGTTTTACATACTTGAATGACTCGCCAACATTTCCCCGCTGATAAAATATTTTTAAAACATGTTTCAGGCGACCTGCTGTAAATCAAGGAAAACGTGCTACGGAGCACTAACAAGCTTGAAGAGGTGGCTCAGTTAAAATGAATAAACATGTTTTAATAAATCAGGGAATTTACTTGTGAAATTCCTCTATTGTAATTTACCGGGGTTTATCCCGCGTTATGAAATAAAATAATCGGGCATTTCGAGTTTTTAAAGAGAACCTGTTAAAATCTTCCGCTGTCGCATCATAGATACCACGGGTTCCTGTCCCGCGGCTCCTGCCCGGGTCAAACCGGGGGCTGGGGCCGTGACAGGAAAAGGTGGTATCAGAGCAACTAAAAGAGCCACTGATTTAAGCCTATTAAGTATTTAAATATACTTAATTTTCCTGATTACCGTTTTGTGATTATGTGCTTTATTAACTGACTACTTGTTAGTTACAGTATGGGTAAGCAGAGAATGTCGGATATCTATCTTAAATTAGATAGTGTACCAAAAGATAAGGGATCCTCATCCCAATCAAATTCCTCCAGATACTCAGCAGACATTGAGGAGGGAATATTTGTTCGAAAGGCACAGTATGAGAAACCACTTTCCCCTAATAAAACAAGTTTGATTATTAGAAAAAGTCAAGAGAAAATGAGGAAGATACAAACCAAAGAGGTGATAATAAAAGACCCAGGAAATAGGCAACAACCAACCATGGGAAGATAAATTAGATGAAAAATGGGCAAATCTTTATATGTTAGCTACAGTAGCAGTAAATGCTAACCTTTAGACTATCAACACCCTGACCCAGTATTAGCACTCATATTATCTATTAGCCAGAAACTTTAAAATAATATTAGTTGTACTAAAAATAAATATTTTGTTTCAATAAAATGGTTTATTAATTATTTGTAATTAATATTAAAATTCTGAGTCTATTTTTGGGATTCTGTGAAAATTTAATTTACAAACTTTTAACCAAAAATTTTGTATGTTTCTTCATAAATGCTAAACAGCATGAATGAATTATCTGAAGCTCTAGAAAATCTCAATCTCTATCCCGTAAAAGTAGAAGTTTCCAGAGATTTTACTGGTTACTTGGCCGATGTGGAAGAACCTATGGAATTTCAAGCTCAACCTCCGGAGAAATCAAAACCTAAGAAAAGAAGAAGATTTGTGGGTTGGAGACGTGTGCGCAGAAGAAAACCAGCAACTAGGAAAATTCCCAAGATAGAAAATCCCATGGATAAAGGAAAAGGGATTGAGCTAAGGGAAACTTTTGGACAAGGAGGAATGGAAATTGGGGAAAGCTCCAAGCAAACCAAGGAAATGACATTACAGGAAGAGCTAGATTTCATACTGGCAAGCTGTGATACCCTTAAGCCTGTCAATGAAAACCTTTTTACTTGTCCTGCTGAAACCCAACTTCCAATAAACCTGGAACCAGCCATCCCAGAACCTTTAATCCACACCCAGCCACAAGGAATGGACGAATGGTGGACCAACGATTGGCAATTCCAAAACCTTCTAAATAATCCTTATACCTTTTTCCCTCAGTTCGTCCCAAAACCTGCACCAAATCCACCAATGAGTAATGAAAACTTAGCTGAACTTCGCCATTTTGGCGAAGAACTAATGGATGCAGGGAATAAGATTTGGGAGATAGGAGAACAAATCTCCTGGAAATATGATGAAAGGGAACATCATTTCTGAAAGACTAGCGGACTAGGGGGAGTGTGGTTGTAAAACTATGTTTGTATAATAATAATAGTAATAAAAATATAAGTATGTATAATAACCTAAAAATAAAAACTTTTGTAAGATAATAGTGTGTACGGATGCATAATACAATATATAAAAATGGAAATTGAGAAATCGACAATTTTAGCTATACGTGTTAAATGTGATTATGTGCGATTGTTTTGTTTTGTTTAATTATTTTATGCTAATCACTTATATAAATTAATTACCAGATGGCAAACGCTGGTAATGAACAAATTAACGAGGGTAATCAATCTGAGCAACACCAGGAGGATCAATTTCTAAATAGGCAAGATATTGAGAATATTGTTGCTCAGGGAATAGCCAATGCTATTCCAGAAATCCTTGCTGCTGCTCGAAATCCAATTGCACCTCAACAAATTATTCCTAGCAAGCGTACAAACGACGATAATTTCAGTAATAGTATAAACGGAGGCGGCAACCATATTAATAACGACAATGGGGGGATACAAGCTCCACTCCTTAAGAAAATGAAAGCTGCAACACCCGGTTGCACTTATAAGGAGTTTCTTGCCTGTAAACCGGCTGAGTTTGCAGGTAACGAAGGGGCGACTGCTGCACTGCATTGGTTAGAGAAAACTGAGGCAGTAATTATGATAAGTAAATGTGCTGAGGACGACAAGGTCATGTATGCGTCGCATCTTTTTAAAGAAGGGGCGCAAGAATGGTGGAATACAGTTCTACAAGCTAAAGGAAGAACTGTGGCATATGCTATGAACTGGGAAGAATTTAAAAGTCTTGTAGAAAGAAAATTTTGTCCCGAGTATGAAAAGGAACAAATAACCAATAAATTCCTAAATCATCAGATGGTAGGCGTTGATTGTCGAGGGTATACTTCGACATTCTTCGAATACGCTAGAATGGTACCAACCCTGGCTTTGCCAGAACCGGTACTTATATCTCGTTACATTTTGGGATTAATTGGAGAGATCCGTAATATTATCAAGGCTGCGAGACCACGCACGATCGATGATGCAGTAGAGTTAGCTAACACTCTGACTGACGAACTGGTACGCACAAGAGAAGAAAACCGGAAGAAGGAAGTAGCCCAAAAGATTACCCAGGGATTCCGTGTGGGTAACCGTAGTAATTTCAAAGGAAGGAGAACTGGGCAATCTTCCACTATTCCATTTTGCAATTCCTGTAAAAGGAAGCATTTGGGAAGATGCAAGGGATATTGCAATTTTTGCAAAATTCCGGGGCATCAAGAAGAAGACTGCAGGAAGAAGAAAACCCCAGTCTGTTACAACTGTGGAGAAGCTGGACATATTAGGCCAGACTGCCCAAAAGTTGTCAAACCAGCTGATAACAAAACCAAACCTGCAGAAGGAGCTACCAAGAAGAACGTAAGAGCCTTCCAGTTGACTACTCAGGAAGCAGAGCTAATTGCTGATGTGATAGCTGGTACGTTTCTAGTTCCCAACGTTTATGCAAAAGTATTATTTGACTCTGGTGCAAACCAAAGTTTTATAAATACTTCGTTCTGCCAAGCACTTAATTTACCTTTAACCAAACTTAGGTAGATTTTTACAGTCGAAACGGCAGATGGGAATTCTGTCAACATAGATAAGGTTTTACGAGAAGAAAATATAGAACTTTTAGGCCATAAATTTTCGGCAAACCTATTACCTATGAATTTAGCCGGATTCGATGTGGTGTTAGGAATGGATTGGTTGGTAGCCAACCATGCTTGAATTCTTTGTGATAAGAATTCCATAGAAATTCATACCCCCACAAGAGAGTTAGTGGTGATTACGGGAGATCAGCCACGTAAGCCACTAAAGTTCATTTCAGTAATGAAAGTTGCTAGTTATGAACGAAAGCAAGGAATATTGTATATGATTTCAGTAATCATTAACACTAAGGGTAAGGAACTTAAAGAAATTCCAGTTGCATCAGAATATCCAGAGGTATTCCTAGAAGATTTACCTGGATTACCACCTGATAGGGAAGTCAAATTTAGAATTCATCTAATTCCTGGAACTACACCGATAGCCAAGGCACCCTATCAGTTAGCACCCACAGAAATGTTAGAATTGAAAAAGCAATTAGATGAACTACTAAGTAAAGGATTCATACAACCTAGTTCATCCCCGTGGGGAGCACCAGTATTGTTTGTAAAGAAGAAAGATAGTTCGATGCGAATGTGTATCGATTATAGGGACTTGAATAAACTTACAATTAAGAATCGATACCCATTACCTAGAATTGATGATCTATTCGATCAACTTCAAGGAGCTAGATATTTTTCTAAGATAGATTTACGTTCCGGATATCATCAATTAAAGGTACAAGAAGAAGACATACCTAAAACTGCTTTCAGGACTATGTATGGTCATTACGAGTTTACAGTCATGCCCTTTGGGTTAACAAATGCTCCTGCAACATTTATGGGCATGATGAATAGAATCTGTAAACCGTATTTGGATAAATTTGTAACTGTCTTCATTGACGATATACTTATTTATTCCAAGAGTTAGGATGAACACTGTCAGCACCTGCATGCACTCTTAACTCTGTTAAGAAAAGAGAAGCTTTACGCCAAATTCTCAAAGTGTGAATTCTGGCTGCAAGAAGTGCAATTTTTAGGACACATAGTGAATCACGAAGGTATTCACGTAGATCCTTCTAAGATAGAAGCAATCACCAAATGGAAGGTCCCACAGTCAGCTATGGAAATTAGAAGTTTTATAGGTTTAGCTGGATACTATAGACGGTTTATTAAGGATTTTTCCAAGATAGCTGTACCATTAACTAAGCTAACCTGTAAATCAGTTAAGTTTGAATGGGGACCAAGGCAAGAAGAAGCCTTTAGGATTTTGAAGCAGAAATTAACAAATGCTCCAATTCTAGCCTTACCGGAAGGAACAGAAGATTTTGAAGTATACTGTGATGCTTCAAAGCTAGGATTAGGATGTGTGCTGATGCAACGCAAGAAGGTAGTTGCATATGCATCAAGGCAATTGAAAAAGCACGAAGAAAGTTATAAAACTCATGACTTAGAGTTAGGAGCCATAATTTTTGCCCTTAAGATTTGGAGACATTATTTGTATGGAAGTAAGTTTACTGTCTATACAGATCATAAGAGCTTAAGATATATATTTGGGCAAAAAGAATTAAACATGAGGCAAAGGAGATGGATGGAAATCCTAAGTGACTACGGCTGTGATATTCAATATCACGAAGGAAAGGCAAACGTAGTTGCAGATGCCTTAAGTCGTAAGTATCATGAAAAGCAAAAGCGAGTTCGTGCTCTTAGATTAAATCTACAGTTAGATTTAATGGAACAATTAAAGGATGTTCAGGAAACAGCAATCCAGGAAGTTGCTGAAGGAATGAAAGGGCGGATAAAAGAATTAGAGCAAGGAGTAGATGGAATTTGGAGATTCCATAAGAAATGAATTTGGGTACCTAAGCAGGGAAAGTTAAGAAATAAAATCTTAGAAGAAGCCCATAAATCTAGGTATATCATGCATCCTGGTAACAATAAGATGTACCAAGATTTAAGGAATAATTTCTGGTGGATAGGAATGAAAAAGGACATAGCTAGATATGTTTCTAAATGTCTAACTTGTTCACAAGTTAAGGCAGAACACCAGAAACCTTCAGGTCTAGTACAACAATTAGAAATGCCTGTATGGAAATGGGAACTCATAACAATGGATTTTGTTACTAAGTTACCCAAAACCAGAAAAGGGAATGATACGATTTAGGTGATTGTGGATCGATTAACCAAATCAGCTCATTTTCTACCTATGAAAGAAACCTTTAGCATGGAAAGGTTAGCCAAGTTATATGTAGATGAAGTTGTATCCTTACATGGAGTTCCACTCTCCATTGTATCGGATAGGGATAGTCGTTTCACTTCCCACTTCTGGACAAGTTTCCAAGAAGCTATGGGAACCCGACTAAATCTAAGTACTGTATATCATCCTCAAACAGACGGACAAAGTGAAAGGACAATCCAAACTCTGGAAGACATGCTTAGGGCATGTGTGATCGATTTTGGTGGAAATTGGGACAACCATTTACCTTTAATTGAATTCTCCTATAACAATAGTTATCATTCAAGCATCGAAGCTGCCCCGTTCGAAGCACTATACGGACGTAAGTGTAGAACTCCAGTGTGTTGGGCAGAAATAGGAGAAAGTCAATTATCAGGTCCTGAAATTGTGCAAGAAACTACCGACAAGATCACTCAAATCAAGGAAAAACTAAAGACGGCTCGAGATCGTCAGAAGAGTTATGCAGATAATCGACGTAAGCCGTTAGAGTTTCAAGTTGGAGACAAGGTATTATTAAAAGTTTCTCCTTGGAAAGGATTTGTGCGGTTTGGTAAGAAAGGAAAGCTAAGTCCAAGATACGTAGGACCATTTTCAGTAATCTAACGTATAGGACCAGTTGCCTATTGTCACGGCCCCCAGCCCGGTTTGACCCGGTTCAGGAGCCGCGGGACAGAAATCCCGTGGTATTTATTTAACTGAGTTGACAGCGGAAGATTTTAGCAGGATCTTTTTAAAACTGAAAAGCCCGATTATTTTACTTTATAATTCGGGATAAAACCCCGTAGTTTACAATATAGTGATTTAACTGAGAAATCTTTATTTTACAAAACATGTTTCTTTATTTATATTGAGCCACTTCCTTAAGCTTGTAGTGCTTCGCGGCACTTTTTCCTGGATCACAACAGATCACCTGAAACATGTTTGAAAAAGGTTTTGTCGGCGGGGAAATACTGGTGAATCATTGTTTTTACTAAAAACGACGCGTTGTTATAATTTACAGTATTAAGAGCGATTACAATGCTTATACATATCAACCATCTACGCACGGTATTTATCACTCGACCACCTATTGGCTATCTCGTTGTCCAATGGTGTCTGTGATTATGGTCATATCACCCCTTGGCTAACCCGTTGTCCAATGGTGATGGTTATCAAGTAATGTATACAAAACCCCACATACCGGCTGTAATTTGGAGATTACAAAGACTTAATCCCTGTAATTATAACTTTGAAAACAAACATGATTTTGAAATCAAATTTGGTAAAAAGAGAATGACTCACTTTGCAGATTTACACGAGCAGAGTTTAGCCTACTGATTTAGCATGTTAACCTAATTCAAATAATAATGCACACGAACTAGGTTAATAACTAATACAGCATTTACGATAACTCATGAGATTAAAACCTTCACAACGAATGACAAAGTGCGATACTTAAACATCCATCGAATTCACAACGAATGACAAAGTATAAACCCTAATTTGGGCAGCACTTAAACATCCATTGGATAGTTTCAATCGATCGGACATTGAGTCGTAGCAGCGATCGAGTTATTACCCTGTTATTGCGGAAGAAATTCGAGATTGTGTGTGTTTCTGTAGTATTTGGACGATATCTCAGTGCATGAATCGAATTTTAACGTCTAACCAACGCGTAATTGCAATTGCCAAACTCCCCTATTTAAAACTGGAAAAAGGCGCCCTCGCCTGGCGCGAGGGGCCTTCTCGTGGCACGAGGGGTGCCCTCCTACCATAGGGTAGCCCCGTGTCTTGGTAGGCTTGCTGAGTTGGTCGTTCGTCAAAATTAGATTTCCACGTAAAACTGTGTGGATATTACTAACTAGGGTTTACCCCCCCCCCCCCCTGAGTTTTAGGGGCCCTGATCCTGATTCCGATTGTTTTGAAAATTTTAGGGGTTATACAGAATTACTTGGGGGTCTCAATTAGGGTTTCCTATTGGAAAAAAATAAATAATAAATAATAGTTTTGGTGAGAGTTGTTACATCCTCCCCACCTTAATAAAAATCTCGTGAGAAATTTCTGATTCTAGCTCCCAAGTATATTCAGGTCCTCTTTTCGACTCCCACTTGACTTTAACTAGTACCAATCGCTTGTGCTTGAGAAATTTGATCTTTCGGTCTTCTATTTGTAGTGGTTTCTCTACAAACTTTTAACTTTTCATTTACCTCTACATCTTGAAGAGGTACTACCAGGGATTCATCCAATAAACATTTCTTGAGATTGGATACATGAAATACGTCATGTATTCCAGCTAGTTCTTCTGGTAGTTGTAAGCGATAGGTAACTGGTCCTATACGTTGGATTACTGGAAATGGTCCTACGTATCGTGGACTTAGCTTTCCTTTCTTACCGAACCGAACTACTCCTTTCCAAGGAGAAACTTTCAAGAGTACTCTATCTCCGACTTGAAATTCTAGTGGTTTGCGTCGATTTTCGGCATAGCTCTTTTGGCGATCTCGAGCAGTCTTCAGTCGTTCCTTGATCTGAGTGATCTTGTCAGTGGTTTCTTGCACAATTTCAGGACCTGATAATTGACTTTCTCCTATTTCTGCCCAGCAAACTGGAGTTCTGCACTTTCGTCCATACAGTGCTTCGAATGGGGCAGTTTCGATACTTGCATGATAACTATTATTATAGGAGAATTCGATCAATGGTAGGTGATCGTCCCAGTTTCCACCAAAATCTATCACACATGCCCGGAGCAATTCTTCCAGGGTTTGTATTGTCCTTTCACTTTGCCCGTCTGTTTGAGGATGATATGCCGTACTTAAATTTAGTCGGGTTCCCATTGCTTCCTGGAAACTTTTCCAGAAGTGGGAAGTGAAACGACTATCCCTATCCGATACAATAGAGAGTGGAACTCCATGTAAGGATACTACTTCGTCTACGTACAACTTGGCTAACCTTTCCATGCTAAAGGTTTCCTTCATGGGTAGAAAATGAGCTGACTTGGTTAATCGATCCACAATTACCCAAATCACATCATTACCTTTTCTGGTTTTGGGTAACTTAGTAACAAAGTCCATTATTATGAGTTCCCATTTCCATACAGGCATTTCTAATTGTTGAAGTAGACCTGAGGGTTTCTGGTGTTCCGCCTTAACTTGTGAACAAGTAAGACACTTAGAAACATATTCAGCTATGTCCTTTTTCATTCCTATCCACCAGAAATTATTTCTTAAATCTTGGTACATTTTATTATTACCAGGATGCATGGTATACCTAGATTTATGAGCTTCTTCTAAAATCTTATCTCTTAATTCTCCTTGTTTGGGTACCCAAATTCTTTTCTTATGGAATCTCCAAATTCCATCATTTCCTTGCTCTAATTCTTTTATTCGTCCTTTCATTCCTTCAGCATCATCCTTGATTGCTGTTTCTTGAACCTTCTTTAGTTGTTCCATTAAATCTAACTGTAGATTTAATCTAAGAGCACGAACCCGTCGTTGTTTCTCATGATACTTACGACTTAAGGCATCTGCAACTACATTTGCCTTTCCTTCGTGATACTGAATATCACAGTCATAGTCACTGAGAATTTCCATCCATCTTCTTTGTCTCATGTTTAATTCTTTTTGCCCAAATATGTATCTTAAACTTTTATGATCCGTATAGACAGTAAACTTACTTCCATACAGATAATGTCTCCAAATTTTAAGGGCAAAAATTATGGCTCCTAATTCTAAGTCGTGAGTCGTATAGTTTTACTCGTGCTTTTTCAATTGTCTTGATGCATACGCGATTACCTTCTTGCGTTGCATTAGCACACATCCTAATCCTAGTTTAGAAGCACACAATATACTTCAAAATCTTCAGTTCCTTCTGGTAAGGCTAGAAGTGGGGCATTGGTTAACTTTTGTTTCAAAATTCTAAAAGCATCTTCTTGCCTAGGTCCCCATTCAAACTTAACCGCTTTACAAGTTAGCTTAGCTAATGGCACTGCTATTTTAGAAAAATCCTTAATAAAACGCCTATAGTATCCAGCTAATCCTAAAAAGCTTCTAATTTCCATGGCTGACTGTGGAACCTTCCATTTGGTGATTGCTTCTATCTTAGCAGGATCTACGTGAATTCCTTCGTGGTTCACCATGTGTCCTAAAAATTGCACTTCCTGTAGCCAAAATTCACATTTCGAGAATTTGGCGTAAAGCTTTTCTTTTCTTAACAAAGTTAAGAGTGCATGCAGGTGCTGACAGTGTTCATCCTGGCTTTTGGAATAAATAAGTATGTCGTCGATGAAGACAATTACAAATTTATCCAAGTACGTTTTACAAATTCGATTCATCACGTCCATGAATGTTGCAGGTGCATTCGTTAGTCCGGAGGGCATGACTGTAAACTCGTAATGACCATACCTAGTTCTGAAAGCAGTTTTAGGTATGTCTTCTTCTTGTACCTTTAATTGATGGTATCCAGAGCGTAAATCGGTCTTAGAAAAATATCTAGCTCCTTATAGTTTTCAAACAGATCATCAATCCTGGGTAATGGGTATCGATTCTTAATTGTAACCTTATTTAATTCCCTATAATCGATACACATTCACATCGAACCGTCCTTTTTCTTTACGAACAACACTGGTGCTACCCAAGGGGATGAACTAGGTTGTATAAAACCTTTATTTAGTAATTCATCTAATTGCTTTTTCAGTTCTAACATTTCTGTGGGTGCTAACCGATAAGGTGCCTTGGCTATCGGTGTAGTTCCGGGAATTAGATGAATTCTAAATTCTACCTCCCTATTTGGTGGTAATCCTGGTAACTCTTCTGGGAATACATCCGGGTATTCTGATACTACCAGAATTTCCTTAAGTTCCTTACCCTTAGTGCTAATGATTACCGAAATCATATACACTACTCCTTGCTTTTGTTCATAACTAGCAGCTTTCATTACTGAAATGAACTTCATGGGTTTACGTGGCTTATCCCCTGTAATTATGATTACTTCTCCGGTGGGTGCACGAATTTCTATGGAGTTCTTATCACAAAGGATTCGAGCATGATTGGCTACCAACCAATCCATTCCTAACACGACATCGAATCCAGCTAAATTCATAGGTAATAGGTTTGCATGAAATTTATGACCTGAAAGTTCTATATTTTCTTTTTGCAAAACCTTATCTATGTTAACAGAATTCCCATCTGCCGTTTCTACTGTAAAAATTTGCCTAAGGTTGGTTAAAGGTAAATTAAGAGCTTGGCAGAACGAAGTATTGATAAAACTTTAGTTTGCACCAGAGTCAAATAATACTTTTGCATACACGTTGTGAACTAGGAACGTGCCAGCTATCACATCTGGAATGAGTTCTGCTTCTTGAGTGGTCAGTTGGAATGCTCTGGCATTCTTCTTAGTAACTCCATCGGTCATCTTGATTTTGTTGTCTGCTGGTTTGACCAATTTAGGGCATTCTGGTTTGAAATGTCCAGCTTCTCCACAGTTATAGCAGACCCTTGTTTTCCTTCTGCAGTCTTCTTCACGATATCCTACAACTTTACAAAAGTTGCAGGTAACATTGCATTTTCCAAAATGTTTCTTTCTGCAATTCCTGCAGAACGGCGAAGTTGAGGATTGCCCCGTTCTTCTCTTCTTGAAGTTGTTATTATTACCCACACGAAATCCTTGGGTAATTTTCTGAGCCAGTTCCTTTTTCCTATTTTCATCTCTTGTGCGTACCAACTCATTAGTTAGGGTGTTAGCTAATTCTACCGTATCGTCAATAGTGCGGGGTCTCGCAGCTTTAACGATATTACGGATTTCACCAATCAATCCCCAAATATAGCGAGAAATAAGTACCGGTTCTGGCGAAGCCAGTGTTGGTACCATTCTAGCATATTCGAAGAATGTCGAAGTATATCCTCGACAGTCTACACCCATCATTCGATGGTTTGGGAACTTATTTGCCTTTGGTTCTTTTTCATATTCGAGACAGAATTTCCTTTCTATTAGCTGCTTAAATTCCTCCCAACTCATGGCATAGGCCATATTTCTTCCTTTGGCTTGAAGTACCATATTCCACCATTCTAGCGCCCCTTCTTTAAAAAGATGTGACGCATACATAACCTTGTCTTCTTCAACACATTTACTTATCATAATTACTGCTTCGGTCTTTTCTAACCAACGCAGTGCTACAGTTGCCCCTTCATTGCTTGCAAATTCAGCTGGTTTACAAGCAAGGAATTCTTTGTAAGTGCAACCAGGCATTGCAGCTTTCATTTTCTTAGGGAGTGGGGCCTGCCGTGGATCATTATCGTGATTAGTATGATTGTCGCCTTCGTTTTCACTATTACTGAAGTTATCTCCTTGGGTACGTTTACTAGGAATGATTTGTTGAGGTTCAACAGGTTTCTGGGCAGCAGCAAGGATTGCTGGAATAGCATTAGCTATTCCTTGAGCAACGATATTTTCTATATCTTGCCTAGTCATAAATTGATCCTCCTGGTGTTGCTCAGATTGATTAACCTCGTTAACTGGTTCATTATTAGCGTTTTCCATCTGATAATTAATATATATAATTTATTAGTATAGAATAAATAACAATTATACACAAAATAATCATATAAATTTCACAACACACATATATATATCCAAAATTATCGATTCCTCGATTTCCCTTTTTATATATCATATTATGCATCCGTACTCACTGTTATATTACAAAGTTTTATTTTTATTTTACAAGATTATATTTTTATTACTATTATTATTATTATTATTATTATTATTATTATTATACAATCACAGTTACGTTCTCACACTATCTCTTCTGTCGATATGTTAGTAACGACGCTCCCACTCGTCGTACTTCCAGGAAATTTGCTCTCCCACCTCCCGAATCCTATTCCCTGCACCTATCAGCTTTTCGCCAAAATGGCGGAGTTCAGCTAAATTTTCATTGCTCATTGGTGGGTTTGGTATAGGTTCTGGGTCGAACTGAGGGAAAAAGGTATAAGGATTATTAAGGAGGTTTTGAAACTGCCAATCGTTCGTCCACCACTCGTCCATTTCTCCTAAAGATTGAGTATGGATTAAAGGTTCTGCAATTGCTGGTTCCAAGTTTATTGGAAGTTGAGTTTCGGCAGGATAAGGATAAAGGTTGGTATTGATAGGTCTAATGATATCACAGCTTGCCAATATGCGATCTAACTCCTATTGTAATGGCAACTCCTCGACTTGCCTAGAGCTTTCCCCAATTTCCATTTCTACTTGCCTAGAATCCTCCCCGATCACAATTCCTTTTCCTTTATCTATGGGATTCTCTATTTTGGGAACCTTTCTAGTTGCTGGTTTCCTTCTGCGTACACGCCTCCAGCCTACGAATCTTCCTCTTTTCTTAGGCTTTGGTTTCTCCAGAGGTGGAGCGTGGAATTCCATAGGTTCTTCTACATCGGGTATGTAACCAGTAAAGTCTTTGGAAACTTCTACTTTCACCGGATAGAGATTGAGATTTTGAATGGCTTCAGATAACTCATTCATGTTGTTTAGCATATATGCAAAAATACACACAAAATGCTAAATTAAAATTTTATAACAAAATTTCACAGATAACCTTTAAGTATTATTGCATACCTTGTAACTAATTTAATACAAAGGATAACTGAAATTTTAAACATACTAGGGTTTATTGTAAACTTATTTATTTACTGGGTAAAGTTTCTGGCTTGTAGGTAATATGGGTGCTATAACTGAGTCAGGGTATTTAAAGATTTGCATTTACTGCTACAGTGGCTAGCATATAGAGATCTGTCCATTTTTCATCTAACTTGTCTTCCCATGGTGGGTTACTGTCAAATTCCTGGGTTTCTTGATTAACTCTCATTTCTTTTGGTCGTGATTTCTTTATTTTCTCCTGACTTTTCCTAATAATCAAACTTCTTTTATTAGGAGAAAGTGGTTCCTCATATTGTGCCTTTCGAACAAATATTCCTTCCTCGTTATCTGTTGGGTATTTCGAGGATGAAGTTCCTTTTTCTTTTGGTGAAATATCTAATTTATGGTAGATATCCAAAAGTCTTTGCTTACCCATACTGTAAATAAATATTCAAATAATAAAACACGTAATCACAAAAATGGCAATCAGTAAAATTAAGTATTTTCCAAATACTTAATTGGCTTAAATCAGTGGCTCTGATACCACCTTTTTCTGTCACGGCCCCCGGCCCGGTTTGACCCGGTTCAGGAGCCGCGGGACAGAAATCCCGTGGTATTTATTTAATTGAGTTGACAGCGGAAGATTTTAGCAGGATCTTTTTAAAACTGAAACGCCCGATTATTTTACTTTATAATTCGGGATAAAACCCCGTAGTTTACAATATAGTGATTTCACTGAGAAATCTTTATTTTACAAAACATGTTTCTTTATTTATATTGAGCCACTTCCTTAAGCTTGTAGTGCTTCGCGGCACTTTTTCCTGGATCACAACAGATCACCTGAAACATGTTTGAAAAAGGTTTTGTCAGCGGGGAAATACTAGTGAATCATTGTTTTCACTAAAAACGACGCGTTGTTATAATTTACAGTATTAAGAGCGATTACAATGCTTATACATATCAACCATCTACCCACGGTATTTATCACTCGACCACCTATTGGCTATATCGTTGTCCAATGGTGTCTGTGATTATGGTCATATCACCCCTTGGCTAACCCGTTGTCCAATGGTGATGGTTATCAAGTAATGTATACAAAACCCCACATACCGGCTGTAATTTGGAGATTACAAAGACTTAATCCCTGTAATTATAACTTTGAAAACAAACATGATTTTGAAATCAAATTTGGTAAAAAGAGAATGACTCACTTTGCAGATTTACACGAGCAGAGTTTAGCCTACTGATTTAGCCTGTTAACCTAATTTAAATAATAATGCACACGAACTAGGTTAATAACTAATACAGCATTTACGATAACTCACGAGATTAAAACCTTCACAACGAATGACAAAGCGCGATACTTAAACATCCATCGAATTCACGACGAATGACAAAGTATAAACCCTAATTTGGGCAGCACTTAAACATCCATTGGATAGTTTCAATCGATCGGACATTGAATCTTAGAAGCGATCGAGTTATTACCCTGTTATTACGGCAGAAATTCGAGATTGTGTGTGTTTCTGTAGTATTTGGACGATATCTCAGTGCATGAATCGAATTTTAACGTCGAACCAACGCGTAATTGCAATTGCCAAACTCCCCTATTTATAACTGGAAAAAGGCGCCCTCGCGTGGCGCGAGGAACCTTCGCGTGGCGCGAGGGGTGCCCTCCTACCATAGGGTAGCCCCGTGTCTTGGTAGGCTTGTCGTGGTTAACTTGAATCACTGGCTAGTGGGGTATTGTGCACATTACTAATTTCTCACGGGTTAGGCTAATAAATCCTAACAGTGATAAACGCCACTACTTGGGGAAAGACCCAATAGTGGTATGACCATCGTCACCAGGTGACACGGGGCCAGATAAAAATAAGATAAAAGCCATTGTAATCGCTCTTATGCTGTAATTGATAACTAATGTGTCGTTTTACATACTTGAATGACTCGCCAGCATTTCCCCGCTGATAAAATATTTTTAAAACATGTTTCATGCGACCTGCTGTAAATCAAGGAAAACGTGCTACGGAGCACTAACAAGCTTGAAGAGGTGGCTCAGTTAAAATGAATAAACATGTTTTAATAAATCAGGGAATTTACTGGTGAAATTCCTCTATTGTAATTTACCGGGGTTTATCCCACGTTATGAAATAAAATAATCGGGCATTTCGAGTTTTAAAAAGATCCTGTTAAAATCTTCCGCTGTCGCATCATAGATACCACGGGTTCCTGTCCCGCGGCTCCTGACCGGGTCAAACCGGGGCTGGGGCCGTGACATATTATACCAGGACTTCTGATTTTGCGGGAGCAATAGCCTAGTCCTCGTATAATACTTTGCATTGCTTTAATCTTAAAGCTCACCCTCAGCATAAAAAATGATGAAACATTGCAAAATGCTAATCATGTGCTGTTGAAGAAAAGATCCCCAAACGGGACACACCTAAAAGTCGAGCCATCATCTCTCTGATTTTGCGGAAGCAATAGCCTGAGCTCTCATGGTCTCGCATTACCCGTTTACAGATATCATTAGTGTACATTCACCTGTAAGACTGAATATAGAAGTCTGGATACGGGAGTATATTCTGAGGTGGGACACGTGAATAAGTTTAAGTTCTTAAAACACTAATTTCGTATCTCGAATCAATTGAACTTTGTGTGAAAATTTAAGTGGATCAGTATACTGACAATCTAAGTGAATCGTTTAGAACTTAAAGTGTTTAAAGCTCAACGGTACTAGTTATTTGTCAAAAACTGATATGATCCTCTGACGCAAACTCGAACAAAAATATTGTCTGTAAATATGTTTGTAAATATTTCTTTACTGCTTTATATTTCAGGAAAATACAAAAAGATTTTGATTTTTGCTTTATTTTCGACAACCGATGTCTGGGATGCTGAGTTTCAAAATCTAAGTATGCTGATTGTGTTTCTGAAAAATAAATCAAGTTCATTAATTTGAAACTTGAAGTTTTTACAATCAAAAAAATCAAAAACAGTTTGTGATATCTCCAAGGTCATTAAGTTGGACTTAGATGATTAACTGTGAGGGATTTGGATTCTTATATTGTTAAAATTTGTAAAAGAGCCAGTTTCCGATATAAAGATTGTTGATAGGGGGAGAGAATCAAGTATTTCTGGATATATTCATATTATTATATCTTAAAGCCAGGATCTTGATTTAGAAAGTTTAAAAGAGCCAGATTACGATTTCTGGACAATTAGATGATCAAAATGTTTTACTTATAAATGTATGAGTGTTGCAGATGTTGTACCAGACTATGATCCCGACAGCCGAGTCTAAGGGGGAGTCTGAAGACGAGCTCAACGCAAGAGGAAGCGTGGATTAAAGGAGCCATGTAATTATCCCAGAAGAGCTTGTATACGGAAAGCAAGGTGTCGATCCCAAAAGCACGGAAGCTTGACGAAAGAGGGAGCCTGATCAAGAAAAGAGTCTACAGAAAGGGGAAGCTGAAGCTGAAGACAGATCCACGGGGATTCTGTTCAAGCAAGAGGGAGTCTACATTGATGAAAACGTGTTAAAGCTTCAAGAAGACTCAAAGAGAGAGAGAAAGACAAGACGCTACGAGATTAACTGCGGCAATATCCAAGGGCGAGTCTGTTAGTGCATTTATGTCTATCGCCTTCGTCAATCCAACCCGTAGCAGAAACTGAAGAAAACTTGCATTATATTGTAATACCTAGATAAAAGGCAAGGTGGCATTTCTGTAATTAATGAGAAGTCTCATTAATTCCCCTTGGCCTATAAATAGGAGAGTTAGATTTAGATTAAAGACTTTTGGTCATTTGTGACTTGGAGAGCTTGAGATCTAGAGAGAGAGTCTAGAGAGAGAAAGTGTTCTCCACGTGATTCGAGGTGCTGTACATTATCAAATCTTTTATAGAATCACATTTATATTACGTCTCGTGTGTTCGGTCATGTTCGTGTACGGATTCCGCACGTCACACGTTCGTTTCGCAATCGTTTCGGAGTCAAAACCGGCCATAACAATTATTCTAATTGTTCAGGGGCAATCTAGTCATTTCACACACACTTAACTAAGAAATCTGACATGGGTTAGTGATAAGGATCACTCGAGTTTAAAATTTACAACCAGGGGAATCACCTATGTAATTATTGAAGTCTCGGGACTAACTCTGTAAAAATTGCAAATCACAGGGACCAACTAGACATTTAACTCATTATTTTACAAAAAGAAAAGATATTTTGATTTGTACACGGGTTAGTATGGGGTACGAACCGGGTTGACCCGTTAAGATCTGGACAGATCCGGGAACGAAACCTTTTAAGAGGGTGTTTGGAATCGTGTGTTGGAAATGACTTTTTAGCTTTTTCAAAAAGCAAATAAGTTAAAAAGTGTTTGGCATTTCTTAAAGTGTTTTTTATTTTTTCTTTTTGAAAAAGAGTAAAAAGTTATTTTTCAAAAGCCACAAAAACCTTGATTTTTAAATGGCTTTTGGCTTTTAAACGTAAAATTACCAATCTACCACTGCCCTTTAAAATAGCAACAAAACATGGAAACTTACCCTGCCCTTTTTGGCCATTTTACTTTTGCTACCACAAAAGAATCCAAACACCTTTTTAAAAACATTTTTTTGAAGAATTCATAAGTCAATAAGCACTTTTAACAAAAAGCACTTTTGGAGTTAAATAAGCAATCCCAAACACCTTGTAAGGGTGGGTGGATTTTGGGTTAGGCGGGCTTAAACAAGTCGAATTTATGTGGTTAAGTTGGTTCTCATCATTAATTTTTTATGTGGCTAAAAAATTATAGATGGTATTAGGCAATGTTATAAAACAAGGTCTAGGAGACCGAGTAATCGCTAGAAGGTAGGTAGCCGATGCGATTTTCTTCAACTCCACCTAATTACTCGGAATCAATCAAATGCGGTCAACCTCAGCAGAATCCGATCGAGTTGGTCAACTCGGGCCGAGTTTGACTTAAAGAAAATAAAACATGATTCCTATGACTATCATATGAAAGAATTGATATATGTTCTCAAGGAATGAATATCAATATTTTAAATACTTTACTATTTGGACATGTATTTTTTATTTATATTGATATTCACGTATTTTGTTGTAAATATTAGTAAACTTATGATATTTGACATACATGTAATTTCCTGAAAGCTAATTTCTTTCTAATTTAACATGTATGAGTACTTTCCGCCTAGGCCAAGTACTCAGAACTCCTCAGTCGACCGGCCTGAGAGCGTCTAATGACTTTTGCAACCATGGTATTAGGTTATCGATGCAAGATAGTTCCGTTTCACTCAAACCAAAGTCCTAATTGTCAATCAAAGCCTATATGGCCTATTGTATGTTCATCGGTTTTCAATTTCTATGAATATTTTACTTAAATCTGAGACAGGTTGAATATTGAAAGCTCATTTTAGTTTTCAACTCATTTAGATTTTGAATACCCTTTTAGGTCAATTTGAAACCGGACATTTGGATCAAAATCTACAAATGACAATGTTATAAATACTAGTGTTTTTGGTTAATTTTTTTCATGCTCATAAACATAAAAAAAACGTAAAATAATTGTAAAGGCCTAAATTGTGACTTGTGATTTAAAATAAAAAGTGAGCGCTTGAGGATAATCACACACTTTGAAGAAATGAGCACTTATGGCGAAACGTGCACATGAAGAAGGTTTATTAGTGAAGTGTGGCCTTCACAGGTACACGCTTGGAAGAATGTGATGTACACACTTCCAAGCTGTGATGCATGTATTTGGTCTCTACTATTAATAGGGGCTTATCTTGTTTGGTTCAGAATATGTGAGTTTATGGTGAGATCACCAACCCTAGCAAGGTCGTTCCATCATTTTTGAAGGTCCAAGGCGATATAAAATTGGTGCCCTTTTTTCTTATTTGATTATATAAATGATGCTCCTTTATCTGTGTTTGAAACCAAGCAAAAATCTAACACAACTATATCAGAGAGTGGTTTTTGTATAAGGAATCAAACAAATCTAAAACAATAAGTTTGCACTAATGCTAATAGTTAGCATATTAATTTTCTTTTAAGTGGTGGCCCAACTTTTTTGGGGGGCCAGACCTAAGAATGGGTTACTTGTATTATATGACTGGCCCTGAACCCTAGGGGAGCTCACATAGGGTTGGACTTGAGCTTAAACGATGTTTGTACATATGTGTGTATGTATGAATTCACGAATATGTGATGACCCATCAATGAATTCATACAATTCCTCATTTATTCTTACTTGTGTTTGATCGATTTCACCACGCACTACTGTCTCTATCTATGTTTAATTCAATGAGTGATTCGTGTGAAATATTTGGCCTTACAATAATCTTATTCCACTATCACTATTCACAATAAGATACTTGGCATAAACCCTTTATTCTTAATTTTATGATTTTAATTGTATACTGCATTTTGTGAATCTTAAGTTTTAGGGTGACTTTAGATAAAGTGATATACATATGAGGACAGCCTTGTTATGCCACAAGCATAACAAATGTGAGTTTGCATATACTATACATTAATGGTTATATATAATTTAAAGTATGTGCAAAGCACCCGTCTTTATGCATGTATTTAGGTGGATGGAAATTGGTATTTATATTTGTAAAAAAATGTACAATTCAGGATATATATGTGGCGTGTGTAGTTCAATGTTTTTCCTGTAACTAACTACAATTTCATAGGAGGTAGTTATGCGAGTTGCCTTGATATTGTCTTGTATTTGCTAAGCATGAGATTGATTTTCTTCATAATTGGCGGAATGGATGTTTGTTGCTGGAAATTAGGTTTAGACGGTGATACTACTTTGGGTATTAAATTGCACATTTTCTGTAAGTTCAAAGATCGTGTAATTTCAAGTCCTATATTATTATGTGTGTGTTTTTTAACTTTAATTTCAGTTTCCAATAGTACTTTAAAACATGTTTTGGACATATAGGCAATTTCCTACACATACGAAATTGCCTAAATCATCTTTCGCAAATCCATTCAAGTTTTATTAATTATTTTTGTAAATAACATAGTGTAAACACAAAATAAAGAAAAGTACAATTCTAAATTTGTTTAGGACAACGTATACTGCTTTGATTGCTTAAGATAATGTTGTACAATCCCAGTAGTTGAAAACTGACTTTAATAAATACCAATTGAAAAGAATACTCATTTGCCATCCCACGAATAACTAATAAGTTTTTAATCACTAAAATGTTTCCCAAAATATGATCAAGATAAACAATTGATAAACGTAACAAGATTGAATAAGCAGAGATGGTTGTAGGATCGTTTTCAGACCCGAATGAGTCGTTCAGAAGAGTTTATCTCAGTTTTAGAGGCGGAAACTAAGAAACTGAGTTCAATTCAGCAAGCAATACACTTTAAACTGTTGTATGATTGATTATAGAACGTTTTACAACCTGACAACACTTCGGTAGCACTTCGTTGCCCTGGCCGAAAAGTTACAAATGATGAAAGTTTGAAGGGTGTTTATAGGAGAGACCCTGTCCGTTTGAAGGTGGCATGTCACCCTTCAAACGGTTACACTTTCAAACGGTCAACACCTTCAAACTAATTCATGCATTCTATATTGTGATGTCATCATTATGATGTCACACGATGATGTCATATTGATGATGTCACACTTGTTTAAATCTTGCAACGAATCCAAGACTCGATATAAGATGAAGTCGACAGATGTATGCACTAACAATGGTTATAACATAAATTAGAATTGATCTTGATAGCAAATTGTGTGATTATTTATGCCCCAAAGTTAAAGAAAGAATATCCTTAGTATGAGACAACTTCTCTACTAAGGAACTCAAACTTTCATTGAGGGGATAAATTACGTTAATGAAAATGTGTGAGGGTAGAACGAAAGAGTTTGATGTGTTTGCAAACAAAACAGAAGTTGAACTGAAGAGGAATATCTAGATAAGTTTACAATTGTGTAGACGACTCAACAACATATGGAAAGAAAAGAGGGTTTGTAAGTGTTGGCTCATGTGATCCTTCCTTGAAGAACAGATGATACAAAGCCAAAACTGAGTAAGACTATGTCAAATCTGCCACCAAATGCTGATCTTCAAAGGGAGCTGAGGATTGATTATCTTGATATCATCATGAAAGACAAGCCCTATAAAGCCTTCAGATCTTATTTCAAAGATTGGTCTCTTGAAGATCTCAAAGAAGAGGTTAATAGCATTGAAATGATGAAAAAGGATCCTAAAATGAAGAAATCTGCACCTAACTAGAATAAATATAAGAAGGTTGATGTGGATGAAGCCTTGAGATACAAAAAAAAAGGGCAGAACTTGTAGCAGCCAACTATGGCACTGCTAGATCCATTGCAAGATGGACTAAGCAGGATGTTGATCTAACTTACAAAAAGTTAGAAGAGCTTAGAAAGACGGATCCAACACTCCCCAAGAAGCCAGTTTATGATGATGAAACCACTGATAGACCTTAGTAGACCCTTTCCTCTAAAAAGTTGTTCTCATCAGCAGATGTATCCATCAGTGTCTTGAACCAAAGAAAAAGACAACAATTGATTGATGACGAATTCAGAAAAGAGGGAAGCTGAATTCAGAAAAGAGGCTATCAAGAATCAATTACAGTTTGGATTGAATGATGCTTCTCTGCAACTTCAAGCTCAATTTGCTGAAACTCTTCAAAGGTTGGCAAGAAGACCTCAATCCCCAAACTCATCACAAATAAAACTTCTCCCAAGAAACCCATCAGACCCAAAAATACTAAAGTGGAAATCTGACAAACATACCCACGTATTGACATTGCTCAGGTCTGATGGTAGTGTTGAAAAGATAACAAGGGAGGATGCACTAGGTCTGAGTGCAGGTGACCTCCAGGAACTAATGAACCTTCAACTTCAAAGGGATGAAGATGATACTGATTCTTTGGATTTTGAGCTACAGTTCAAAGGGCAAGTCCGAGATGTAAGACGGTAAAAGACTTGTTGATATTATTGATGTGTTTGGTTACAAATATAGAGATCACAAGGAACCCTAAAACCTAACCGAGCCCGTGGGCTTACATTAATAAACCCTAGTCTATAATACAGTCCAATAAAACCCTAGTCTATAATACAGTCCAATACGCGAAAGGTTGATGAGAGAATAAAGATCAAAAATAAGGAAGTGTTTTGGCATCATCTGTTCTAGGGGGAGATTGTTAGCTCATGTGATCCTCCCTTGAAAAACAGATGATACAAAGCCAAAATTGGTTCTCAACAGATGATCACAAATAACAGTGTTTGAAGACTAATTCCCACCAATGGTAGTGGCACTTAACAACTGATGATTCTAAAGACTGTTGCTTTATAAAGACTGTTATAGCAAAGCCCTGTTGGTTGCAAAGACTGTTGAAGACCAATCAACTGCTGGTATCAAAGTGCTGCTGATTGTCAAAGAACTGCTGGAATCAAAGGTCCGATCAACCTTAGAGGAAAGCACTGCTTAACCTCATCAGAGCTTAAGCATCATCAGTGGATTGCCTCATCAGTGTTTAGTTAATCATTCATTAATGTAACAGTGTCTGTAATTGCATCAGTGTTTATAGGTTGTTAAGATTGTTAGATGTCACTGTCTAGGTGATGTCAACAAAGATGCCACAGTGGTTTGAGTTGTACTATAAATAGACAATGCCTGTACTATTCTATTTAGCTCTTTGCACACACACTCATCTTGTACGAACAACCATTGTGAGCTCAGGTTGAGGGGGAGTTAGTGTTCATGCATAAGTCAAAACATTGTATTTTCAATCTTTTGACTAATGAAAGCATTGTATGATGAAAGCTAATATTTCCCTGATTGTGTTATAAAGTTTACATTCATTCCGCTGCATTATTCTCTGTTTTATTTTCTTCCATTTCAACTTAATTAAAACAACACAATCAAGTCAAACTCGGATCATAACAGTAAGGAATCTATTGAGGAATCATATGAGAAGGAATTCCAAAGGTTGTTGAGGGAATCAAGTTCACATGTGAACCAAGAAGATATCAAAGTGGAACAGGTAGAACCGATTAGTCATTAATCAAGAAGGATGATGCTTTTGCTACTTGGAAGCCCTAGAATTAGATCCAATCTATACTATCTATAAAAGGAGCTTAGAAGCTGACCTCACTTTGCTTATGTGTCATCTTCTTAGATATGCCACATTGGATGCCACATAGACTCCGCTGATGTCACTCCGCTGATGTCATAAATCTATATTTAAACAATCTAATATAATATATAACTCTAATAAAGGTAAGTTGAAAAAAAAGCGGGTCTTTTAAATTTCAAATTCAAACAATCTAATATAATTCTTCTCAATAAACTCAATAAATGTTCTCAAAACCTAAAAAGCATCTCTCTCATATGCTCTCTTTCTCTCTGAAACTCCTTCTGCGATGGTGATTCATGCTCTCTTTCTCTCTCACTAGATGGTGTTGTCTGGAGTTGCAAGAGTAGAAAGAGAGATGGGAAGAAGAGCAAAATTCAATGCATCTCTCTCAAATCTTCAGATGATTATCAAATCTAGAGCTCCGATCTACTCTCTCAAATCGATGCAACAACCACTCTCTCCGCTCTCCTCAGCCTCCCGCCGGACTACTCCTCCGATCTACTCTTTCAAATCGATCAGCCTCTTCTGGTTCTTTTCACCTTTTTTTCTTTTTCAAGCCCTAATTTGCAATATTATACATCGATTCTGTAATTGTAGCTCGAAATTATTGATTTATTAATCGATTTTATTGTTATGTGTTGTTTGAGATTCAAAATAGGAGTTCCTAGGGTTAAAGATTTAATCAATTTCAGTTTAGTTAGGGATCCGTATGATGAATAGTTATGTGCATGAAGTTTGAGATTCTGGAAAAGGAAAATAGTGCAGGTTTCAGTTCAAGATGCCTTTTGGCATAAAAAAATATGCATCAGTGCATATATTCTGCATATAAGTTGTATTATGAAGGCGGTATTTCATTATTGAAATATTTACTATTTTTATGTCATTGTTGATTTAATTATCTGTTAGGTATTATGAAGGCGGTATTTCATCAGTATATCTGTGGGAAGATGATGACAATGAAGGCTTCGTAGCCTGGTTCTTGATTAAAAAAGGTTTTGCATGATTACTTTCTTAAACTTTTAAACCTTAACAGTAAAGTCCCATACTTTATTATTAATATATTTTTTTATTTATTAAAAGATGGATCAAAGTATGCACGTGGTAAAAGAGATTATCTTCATGAGGGTGAACTCTTTTGCATTATCCACATCACATAAGATGATTTGTTCTCTTATTGTTGCTTTATTAACTGTGTTATTATTTTAACAGAGAAAATCAAATGAAGCTGAGGTCGAGTCCCTACGAGAAGAGTATCACCAAAGGGTTTCAACTCTTGAAAGAAAGGCAAGCTGTTTTTTATATACAAAATCCCGTTTTAGAGGATGAGATCGAGTTCGATATTGACAATCTTAATAAAGAGACTGCTTTTGAATTGCGTAAGATGTTGGATGACCGTATTCGAGAGAAACAAAAAAATACCAAAGCAGAACCTTGAGGTCTGACTATTTGTTTATTGTTTGTTTTGTTGATTTCGTTGTTTTATTGTATCGTTCTTACTGTATATGTGATTTACAGAGGATGAGATCGAGTTCGATATTGACAATCTTAATAACGAGACTGTTTTTGAATTGCGTAAGATGTTGGATGACCGTATCCGAGAGAAACAAAATCATGCCAAAGCAGAACGTTGAGGTCTGTCTATTTGTTTATTGTTTGTTTTGTTGATTTCGTTGTTTTATTATATCGTTCTGTCTGTATATGTGAACACACGGGTTTGTTCTAGGTGTACACCCGTGTGAACACACGGGTTTGTTTTAATAACGATCGGAAGCAAATACTAAAAAACATATTATAATATATTATTTAAATTCTTTATGTTTAGTTACATATCTTTATAAAACAATGTTAAAGACAATTTGTTTTAGTGTACATGTTTGATATAGAAATAAGGTAAGTAATTGATAATATTTTGTCGAAAATGAAAGCATGACCTAATTTTATGTTGTCTAATAACTTCTTATATATGATGTAAATTTTTTTTGACACTTTGTTAGTGTAAAATTCAGTAAAGGTCCATTGTTATTGTATAATTCAATAATACTCAAAACAGATTATAATATATGATTTAAATTCTTTGCATTTAGTTACATATCTTTATAAAACAATGTTAATGAAATTATGTGTTAGTGTACATGGTTGATATACAAATAAGCTAAGTACTTGGTAATATGTTGTCTAAAATGAAAACATGAACTAATATGTTGTCTAATATGTTGTCTAAAATGAAAACATGAACTAATTTTTTGACACATTGTTACTTGTGACGCAATGGTGAACACACGGGTATGTTTAATAAAGATCGAAAACAAATATTAAGAAAGTATGTGTTAGGTCATAAAAATTTCATTACCATGTTACAAAAAAATTAGAGCAAAACGCAAATTGCGTCTCTGTGGTATGTGAAAAACATCACCCTGTTTGACTGTTTCACAATTGTGAAATGTCTTTTATACCCTCAAATCTTAATGATAAACATATATGTATGATTAGAACATTCACACTTCTCAATAAAATCATTTTCATCTTCTCTCAAGTGCCAAAACACAGATCTTCATCTTCATCTTCATCGGATCATCTTCATCTTCATCGAAATCATCTTCATCGGAATCATCTTCCTCTTCTGTAATCTCCACCGATCATCAGCTTCATCTTCATCATCTTCATCTTCTATAACAATCGAAGGTAATATCACATACCTAAAACATGATCGACACTCTGTTTTTGATATGCTAGAATGTAACAGGTTTTGTGTGAAAATATTGTTTGATTCTTGTGGGTTTTTATCTCGGGTATCAAAACAGAGGTTTGGGTTTTGGTTATTATGAAGGTTTGTTTCAGGTTTTATATGAAAGTAATGTTTGATTCTTGTGGGTTTTTGTCTCGGGTGGCAAAACAGAGGTTTTGTTTGATTATTGTGGGTTTTTGTCTCGGGTAGCAAAACAGAGGTTTTGAATGTGTTTTCGGTTCCTCATATGAGATCAACTGTGTTTTGGTTTTGATTCTTGTGGGTTTTTGTCTCGGGTATCAACTGAGTATATTGTTCAAAATGTATCATTGATTTCTATAGTTTCAGATCTCAAGTGATCATTTGGCTGATTCTTGTGTGTTTTTCTCTAAAACAATTACAGTACAGATCTAGGTTGTTTATTGAAACTATGATACTTGTGGGTTTTAGTTTCTGAATCAAATGCGAAGAAACAAATGATGGAAATTGATAAAGCGCATCAGTGTGTAGTTATTTGAACACATCAATATTGATACTTGAAATGTGAAAATTGATTTTTGGTTATTTGAGAATTGTTTAAAAAGATGAACTAAATCAGAATTAAATTTTATACAAATGAACTGATCGGATCAGTTTCGGGTTGATGTGTTCGTCATATTGATTTTTGGTTTGATACGATGATATGGGTTCCTCATATTGGTCATTTGAATGTGTTTATATTGGTCATTTGAGAATTGTTTAAGAAGATGAACTAAATCAGAATTAAATTTTATACAAATGAACTGATCGGATCAGTTTTGGATTGATGTGTTCCTCATACAACAGTTTGTGGTTTGATTCGATGATATGGGTTCCTGATATTGGTCATTTGAATGTGTTTTATTGTACAGAATGGCTGCGGATGTAAAGATACGCAAAAAACCAAACACGAAGGCGAGAACACTTGACAACCTCCTAGAAGATGGTGCGGTGCACATAAGGAAGTAATTGATCAGAACGATCAATTGTATATGAATGAATATAACCCCAGTGGCAGATATGTAATTAGCGAGCTCTGGAATTTCAAGGAAAATCGAAGAGCTACACTGGGGTTATATTCATTCATATGAATGAATATAACCCAAGTGGCAGATATGTAATTACCTACACTGGGATTATATTCATTCATATTTGCTACATTCCGAAGTGCACCCATCAGCAAGGATCCACAATTGCTTGTGGTGATACGACATTTTGTCTCTGTATTGTATGTTACGGTCTTTTGTTATCGAGTCTGTAAGTCCTGTCAAGTCTACGAAGTTGGTATGACGTGTTTTCTCTGTATTGTATGTATTAAAACTTTACATTTAATATACAATTTAGGCTTTAATAATTTGTTATATATACTATACACATAATTATTAGATTGCATTTATTTAAAAAAGATTTGATTATTAGATTGCATTTATTAGATTTAATATACAATTTAGGCTTTAATTTTTCTCAAAAAATTATTAGTTCAGGTTTGATATAGAAATAATCTAAGTAATTGATAATATGTTGTCTACAAATCCGATTATTAATCATTTCTAAATGTTTTCTAACCATTTGTATCTAAAAATCACATTATTAATCATTTCTTCATGTTTTCTAACCATTTGTGTCTAAATAACCCGAACAACATGCCATATACTTGTATATAGACACGTATGCAAAGGCAATGTCATTTTATTGCCTACTATGCCGTCGATCGCCTAAAACCACTTGGAATGCCCTGCCAAAGTATAGATACCATGATTGCATATCGAGCAGCAAAGGCAAAGCTGATTTTAAGGAACCTTTGCTTTAGTTCATGCATCATCTTTTATCTTTTACGTTTTTAAGGTGTGGAATGCCCTGCCAAAGTATAGATACCATGATTACCTTTGATTTTAAGGAACCTTTGCTGATTTTAAGAAACCACTGGCATTCTAAGTAAAGCAAAACAATTATATTTCTTAAACTGAGTTTCTATTTTTTTTCATGTCTAACTGGGATATAAGGTGTGGCCATAAGTATCAGTATCACTAATAAGAAGAAAATAACCAAAATTCTGATAAAGTATCAAATTTCAAAATTTGACAAATCAAAACAAACTCTTAAATAATAAGTCAAGAAGTCGAACACATACAAAAGAGAAATATTGATCATGGTGTTTTCACTTCCATGTTTATAAACTTGCGTATTTTTTTCTATTACATATCAAATTTGACTCTACATACAAAACATGGAATACAAATAACCTTTAACATACCCTAAAAATACCTTACGAACTCACAATTTGTAAACTATGATTCAACCCCAAAACCGACCCTGAATCATTTAAGCATGGCGTCCTGTTTCTGAACTGTTTTGTCAGCCGCAACCATCGCTTATGTGCATGAAGTTTGAGATTCTGGAAAAGGAAAATAGTGCAGGTTTCAGTTCAAGATGCCTTTTGGCATAAAAAAATATGCATCAGTGCATATATTCTGCATATAAGTTGTATTATGAAGGCGGTATTTCATTATTGAAATATTTACTATTTTTATGTCATTGTTGATTTAATTATCTGTTAGGTATTATGAAGGCGGTATTTCATCAGTATATCTGTGGGAAGATGATGACAATGAAGGCTTCGTAGCCTGGTTCTTGATTAAAAAAGGTTTTGCATGATTACTTTCTTAAACTTTTAAACCTTAACAGTAAAGTCCCATACTTTATTATTAATATATTTTTTTATTTATTAAAAGATGGATCAAAGTATGCACGTGGTAAAAGAGATTATCTTCATGAGGGTGAACTCTTTTGCATTATCCACATCACATAAGATGATTTGTTCTCTTATTGTTGCTTTATTAACTGTGTTATTATTTTAACAGAGAAAATCAAATGAAGCTGAGGTCGAGTCCCTACGAGAAGAGTATCACCAAAGGGTTTCAACTCTTGAAAGAAAGGCAAGCTGTTTTTTATATACAAAATCCCGTTTTAGAGGATGAGATCGAGTTCGATATTGACAATCTTAATAAAGAGACTGCTTTTGAATTGCGTAAGATGTTGGATGACCGTATCCGAGAGAAACAAAAAAATACCAAAGCAGAACCTTGAGGTCTGACTATTTGTTTATTGTTTGTTTTGTTGATTTCGTAGTTTTATTGTATCGTTCTTACTGTATATGTGATTTACAGAGGATGAGATCGAGTTCGATATTGACAATCTTAATAACGAGACTGTTTTTGAATTGCGTAAGATGTTGGATGACCGTATCCGAGAGAAACAAAATCATGCCAAAGCAGAACGTTGAGGTCTGTCTATTTGTTTATTGTTTGTTTTGTTGATTTCGTTGTTTTATTATATCGTTCTGTCTGTATATGTGAACACACGGGTTTGTTCTAGGTGTACACCCGTGTGAACACACGGGTTTGTTTTAATAACGATCGGAAGCAAATACTAAAAAACATATTATAATATATTATTTAAATTCTTTATGTTTAGTTACATATCTTTATAAAACAATGTTAAAGACAATTTGTTTTAGTGTACATGTTTGATATAGAAATAAGGTAAGTAATTGATAATATTTTGTCGAAAATGAAAGCATGACCTAATTTTATGTTGTCTAATAACTTCTTATATATGATGTAAATTTTTTTTGACACTTTGTTAGTGTAAAATTCAGTAAAGGTCCATTGTTATTGTATAATTCAATAATACTCAAAACAGATTATAATATATGATTTAAATTCTTTGCATTTAGTTACATATCTTTATAAAACAATGTTAATGAAATTATGTGTTAGTGTACATGGTTGATATACAAATAAGCTAAGTACTTGGTAATATGTTGTCTAAAATGAAAACATGAACTAATATGTTGTCTAAAATGAAAACATGAACTAATTTTTTGACACATTGTTACTTGTGACGCAATGGTGAACACACGGGTATGTTTAATAAAGATCGAAAACAAATATTAAGAAAGTATGTGTTAGGTCATAAAAATTTCATTACCATGTTACAAAAAAATTAGAGCAAAACGCAAATTGCGTCTCTGTGGTATGTGAAAAACATCACCCTGTTTGACTGTTTCACAATTGTGAAATGTCTTTTATACCCTCAAATCTTAATGATAAACATATATGTATGATTAGAACATTCACACTTCTCAATAAAATCATTTTCATCTTCTCTCAAGTGCCAAAACACATATCTTCATCTTCATCTTCATCGGATCATCTTCATCTTCATCGAAATCATCTTCATCGGAATCATCTTCCTCTTCTGTAATCTCCACCGATCATCAGCTTCATCTTCATCATCTTCATCTTCTATAACAATCGAAGGTAATATCACATACCTAAAACATGATCGACACTCTGTTTTTGATATGCTAGAATGTAACAGGTTTTGTGTGAAAATATTGTTTGATTCTTGTGGGTTTTTATCTCGGGTATCAAAACAGAGGTTTGGGTTTTGGTTATTATGAAGGTTTGTTTCAGGTTTTATATGAAAGTAATGTTTGATTCTTGTGGGTTTTTGTCTCGGGTGGCAAAACAGAGGTTTTGTTTGATTATTGTGGGTTTTTGTCTCGGGTAGCAAAACAGAGGTTTTGAATGTGTTTTCGGTTCCTCATATGAGATCAACTGTGTTTTGGTTTTGATTCTTGTGGGTTTTTGTCTCGGGTATCAACTGAGTATATTGTTCAAAATGTATCATTGATTTCTATAGTTTCAGATCTCAAGTGATCATTTGGCTGATTCTTGTGTGTTTTTCTCTAAAACAATTACAGTACAGATCTAGGTTGTTTATTGAAACTATGATACTTGTGGGTTTTAGTTTCTGAATCAAATGCGAAGAAACAAATGATGGAAATTGATAAAGCGCATCAGTGTGTAGTTATTTGAACACATCAATATTGATACTTGAAATGTGAAAATTGATTTTTGGTTATTTGAGAATTGTTTAAAAAGATGAACTAAATCAGAATTAAATTTTATACAAATGAACTGATCGGATCAGTTTCGGGTTGATGTGTTCGTCATATTGATTTTTGGTTTGATACGATGATATGGGTTCCTCATATTGGTCATTTGAATGTGTTTATATTGGTCATTTGAGAATTGTTTAAGAAGATGAACTAAATCAGAATTAAATTTTATACAAATGAACTGATCGGATCAGTTTTGGATTGATGTGTTCCTCATACAACAGTTTGTGGTTTGATTCGATGATATGGGTTCCTGATATTGGTCATTTGAATGTGTTTTATTGTACAGAATGGCTGCGGATGTAAAGATACGCAAAAAACCAAACACGAAGGCGAGAACACTTGACAACCTCCTAGAAGATGGTGCGGTGCACATAAGGAAGTAATTGATCAGAACGATCAATTGTATATGAATGAATATAACCCCAGTGGCAGATATGTAATTAGCGAGCTCTGGAATTTCAAGGAAAATCGAAGAGCTACACTGGGGTTATATTCATTCATATGAATGAATATAACCCAAGTGGCAGATATGTAATTACCTACACTGGGATTATATTCATTCATATTTGCTACATTCCGAAGTGCACCCATCAGCAAGGATCCACAATTGCTTGTGGTGATACGACATTTTGTCTCTGTATTGTATGTTACGGTCTTTTGTTATCGAGTCTGTAAGTCCTGTCAAGTCTACGAAGTTGGTATGACGTGTTTTCTCTGTATTGTATGTATTAAAACTTTACATTTAATATACAATTTAGGCTTTAATAATTTGTTATATATACTATACACATAATTATTAGATTGCATTTATTTAAAAAAGATTTGATTATTAGATTGCATTTATTAGATTTAATATACAATTTAGGCTTTAATTTTTCTCAAAAAATTATTAGTTCAGGTTTGATATAGAAATAATCTAAGTAATTGATAATATGTTGTCTACAAATCCGATTATTAATCATTTCTAAATGTTTTCTAACCATTTGTATCTAAAAATCACATTATTAATCATTTCTTCATGTTTTCTAACCATTTGTGTCTAAATAACCCGAACAACATGCCATATACTTGTATATAGACACGTATGCAAAGGCAATGTCATTTTATTGCCTACTATGCCGTCGATCGCCTAAAACCACTTGGAATGCCCTGCCAAAGTATAGATACCATGATTGCATATCAAGCAGCAAAGGCAAAGCTGATTTTAAGGAACCTTTGCTTTAGTTCATGCATCATCTTTTATCTTTTACGTTTTTAAGGTGTGGAATGCCCTGCCAAAGTATAGATACCATGATTACCTTTGATTTTAAGGAACCTTTGCTGATTTTAAGAAACCACTGGCATTCTAAGTAAAGCAAAACAATTATATTTCTTAAACTGAGTTTCTATTTTTTTTCATGTCTAACTGGGATATAAGGTGTGGCCATAAGTATCAGTATCACTAATAAGAAGAAAATAACCAAAATTCTGATAAAGTATCAAATTTCAAAATTTGACAAATCAAAACAAACTCTTAAATAATAAGTCAAGAAGTCGAACACATACAAAAGAGAAATATTGATCATGGTGTTTTCACTTCCATGTTTATAAACTTGCGTATTTTTTTCTATTACATATCAAATTTGACTCTACATACAAAACATGGAATACAAATAACCTTTAACATACCCTAAAAATACCTTACGAACTCACAATTTGTAAACTATGATTCAACCCCAAAACCGACCCTGAATCATTTAAGCATGGCGTCCTGTTTCTGAACTGTTTTGTCAGCCGCAACCATCACAAGCAGTCCATAGCGGATTCAGGGAGAAAGCCCATCTTCATATTAGAAGCCTATATTATCATTTATTTAGAGAACGCGAAGCTGAGCAAGAAATGCCGCACAAAGATCAAGAAACAGAAATTGAGGTCCCTGGATCCTCTGTAGATCAAGCAGATACTTGTCCTCACGGGTTTTGTACAGCTGCAATAAAATGTTTTGGTCATATTAGCATGAGTAAAATGCCATTTTCGTCCATCAGGTTTGGCTAGTTTTGTGACTTTTGTCCAAAGGTTTGTTTTTCCACATCCAGATCCAAAAGGTTTGAAATCTTGGCCATTTTCATCCGGCTTGTTAACTCCATCCATTTTCTTCGTTAACTCAGGGGTATTTCTGTCTTTTATGTTAACTTAAAGGGTGATTCGGTCTTTTTCACTTTATGTAAAATGACTGAAAACCCCTGAAAAGGACCGAATTGCCCTTAAAATTAACAAGAAAAACAGAAATACCCCTAACTTAATGGAGAAAAATGGATGGAGTTAACGAGCCGGATGAAAATGGCAAGACTTTAAACCTTTTGGATCTAGATGCAGAAAAACAAACCTTTAGACGAAAGTTGCGAAACTGGCCAAACCTCAGGAACGAAAATGGCATTTTACTCTATTAGCATATTAACTTATTATTAAACATGTGCAAACAGAGGTCGAGAATAGCTGTTACCTGGACTTCAAATTTGACCACATTGGGGGAGGTCAAAGGACCATTGGTCTCCTCAATGGTCAACTCATCTCCAAAGTAATGATTACTTTGCATAGAGTTGTTGCCAGAGACCCACCTGCATTTCATGTTGTAGTGGCCAATCTTTTTCCAGCACACATTCAGTTCTTGCAAAGCTTTAAGAACCTCAGTCATTATCTCACGCGGATGTGCTCTAGACTGTCAGTCAAACCATGAGACGTTATTAAGAAATTTATAATCTTTCTTTTTATCAACATATGCTATTGTTTTCTTGTTTTACAGAAACTTAACCTGAAGCCCAAGAGCCCATTTCCTCTCAACTTGGCTTCTGATATTTATTCCTTGATAATCCATATACGCGCTTGAGCGCTGCGGCATCATTGAAGCAGCAGCCTCATTTCGGTTGAATCCATCCTACAACCGCAAACGAGTAAAAAATGTTTATTTATTGCTAATAATCATTCCTGGCTGCAATTCCAAACAACCCCGAAATGAAATCAGAAAAACGATCTAACCATAGGTTTCTGGAATTCCGCTCCCAGATAGCCGCTTGAGTTACGAAACCTGTTGTCCAATAGCAAGTAATACGCCACAGTACCCTGAAAAATATGCAAGAATTAGCAACACTGTAGTATCATACCAATTTAAATACTTTAAAAAAATTACCTCATTTTGCACGCGGTTGCGAAGCGACTCAATGAGGGTGTCCCTGTCAAACCCCATTTTAACCACCTCTTGAAGAATATCTTCATCGGTCTGTCAAAATAAAATTACTTTAATTACCCAAAGGCTGTTAAAATATAAGATCCTATAAAGAAGTCAGGGGATGATCGATGAACGTGCCTTTTTTGCTTGCTGCATAGAATCTGGTGGAGGAACAGCCAAATAGCGGGGAAGATGCGCCTGAAACCAGGGGTGTATACGGATTTCAGGGATGGTTATTCGTTTCATGGGGTCAACCACAAGCATTCTCGGGATTAGGTCTCTTGCTCCAGGTGATAAGTGGCTCGGAAGTGTGTATATTCCACCCTGACAACAAACCAAGATATTTTTTAAAGAATTGATAACAACCTTTTCCACAATTTAAATGAAGAGTAAAATGCCATTTTGGTCCCTTAGGTTTGGCCAGTTTCACGACTGTCTTCCAAAGGTTTGTTTTTCCGCATCTGGATCCAAAAGGTTTGAAATCTTGCCATTTTCATCCGGCTCGTTAACTTCATCCCTTTTTCTCTGTCAAATACCCCGACTTAACGGAGAAAAATGGATGGAGTTAACAAGCCGGATGAAAATGGCAAGATTTCAAACCTTTTGGATCCAGATGCGGAAAAACAAACCTTTAGACGAAAGTCGCAAAACTGGCCAAACCTCGGGGACGAAAATAGCATTTTACTCTTAAATGATTAATTAAGAAATTATGAAATATCATATAAAAAACTCAAAATAAAAGCACCTTAATTTTCTTGAAGAGGTTAGGAATATTCTCATCATCAAAAGGAAGGGTGCCGCAGAGAAGAGCATACAAGATAACACCGCAGCTCCAGACATCAACTTCGGGACCCGCATACAGCTTTCCAGATATAACCTAAAACAAAACAAAAAACAACGTAAAGATAAAATACATTCATAAGTATAATGATTCTTATAAATGCACGATCACAAATCCATACCTCTGGGGCAGCATAGTTAGGACTCCCACAACTTGTTTTCAGAAAATGACCATCACGCATAATATTGCTTAGACCGAAGTCAGCAATTTTGACATTGCACTTGGAGTCCAACAGCAGGTTCTCGGGTTTGAGATCTCTGTGAACCACCATGTTCCTGTGGCAGTACTCCACACCGGAAATTATCTGCTTGACTAAAAATATTAATGAGTAAATTTCGTTAAGAGTAAAGTACGTGGATGATTCCTGTGGTTTACTAGAATTTTGGATTTGCTTCCTAGCTTTCCAAAAGTACACGGATGGTCCCTGTTGTTTGCACTTTGTAACGCATTTAGTTCCCAGCCAACAAATCTAAAGGTTTTAGCATGTACAAGTTAGGAACTAAATGCGTTATAAAGTGCAAACCACAGGGACCATCCATGTACTTTTAGAAAAAAATTAAGGACTAAATCGTTCAAAGTGCAAACCACATGGATCATCCGTGTACTTTTGGAAAGCTAGGGACCAAATCCAAAAGTTTGGTAAACCACAGGGACCATCCGTGTACTTTACTCTTTCAACAAATATAGTATATAGTAAGAATATAAGTACACAATCACCTGCTGAAAGAAATTTCGACCCTCGTCCTCCTGCAACCTGCCTTTCTCTACAATGTAATCAAACAGCTCACCGGACTTGACATATTCCATTACAACATAAATATCAGATGGTGTCTCTATAACCTCATAAAGCCGGATAATATGTGGATGCATAAATAATCTTAATATCTTGATCTCTCTTCTGACTGCAGAAGGCAATAACATTTATAACGATATATGTCCATGATATCATAAATTTTCCCATAAATCATGAAGCAACGAACTTTATTGTTGTTATTAGGTTTGTACCTTTTTCTTCCATGTCCAGGTTTTTGATCTTGCGACGGTTAAGGATCTTTATAGCAACTTTGTGACCAGTCAAAGCATGCTCTGCAATTTTCACCTTTCCAAACGAACCGATACCAAGTGTTTTCCCAAGCTTGTAGTTCCGTAAAAACATGTCCACGCTGCTCCCATGGCGTCCTGATCCCTCCATATCTTATCCTGAACAGGTGGTTGAAAAATCAAGTGGTTAAAAAAACACATCAATCGATAATTTTATAAGATCGTCCACAGCAAGCTTCCATAAGTGTTTGGTTAGTAGTTAAATGTTTAAAATGCCATTAAGTAATGACAAATGCAAACCCTTGTTAACTTTTAAGCTGAATTTGTCAAAAAGGGAAAAAGAAGAAAAGGAAAAATTTACGGTTGATATGGGACATCCCGCAAAGGCAGGGCGCAGGTTAGAAGGGGCCCGGGGGGGGGGGGGGGGGGGGGGGGGGTAGGTTTGCGTTTTCAGAACCAACAAAGGCTAAGTTCCCCAAACCTTTCAAGCAATACAAAAATTGCTAACACGTATTCACGGATAAAACCCCAAAGCCAAAAAACTTTCATTCAAACCATCAAACAAGGGAGTCTCACATCATCACAAATCGCTTCAAGTTCAGAATAGCACAACAAAACAAAAACCGATCGTCAATACTCGGTCCAAAACAAAGCGTCTAACGTCTTAGATCGTTAATCATTGAAATAACAATTTCATTCTCATTAGTTCACATTTAACAAACCAGAAACACGAATCAATATCGATGTATCCTACACAAACAATCATATTATAAGCTACTGCTTTAATCAAACACACTTTCCAAAACCTACAAAGCCTAATTTCCACATATCCACTGATAAAACCTAAAACCTAAAAATTCAAAAACAAAATCTTCATTCAAACATCATAACAAACAGCTTCAACTTCAAACCAGCACAAAAACATCAAAAATCAACCAATCGTACGGACCGAAAACCCCCAATCTTAACCAGATCTAAACACAATCACCAAAACTTCAAATCACACACATTCACCAACACAATTAACCAATTAAACAATAATCAAACGCAAATTTCACAAACTAATCGAACAATCTTAATAACGAGCTCGATTAACCCTAGGTTTACGTTTCTGACGATAACTTACGGAGAATAAAGGCGAAAAAGTGAAATGAATTGCACAGAGAATGTTGAAATGCATTTGATTAGAGAAAGTAATGAAGAAATTGGCGACATGTGTGCAGAAAAAATGGATGAAAAAGTGAAAAAGATTCGTGTAATGATGAAGATGATGATAATAATATAATAATAATATTAAAAATACCTTCTTCTCTGCAACAAGGGTTTGAAAGAGGGATGAAGAAGGAAACCTGCGTGAATGGGCAAACGAGAATAATTGAAGAGATTCAGTTTCCCTTTTTTCACTTGAAATGGACCTTTTTGTATTTATATATTTCATTGTTTTTTTTGTTTATTTATATACATTATGACGTCAGCATATAATATTCTATTATATGTTTATTTATTTATGAGTTAATAGCCAAAAAGGTCCCTGAGGTTTGCTCACTTTTGTCACTTTAGTCCAAAATCCAAAATTTTTAAATCTGGGTCGTTTGCATTTTGTTGCCATTTTAGTCCAAATTTCAAAAACCCTATTTTTTAAGTGTTGAAACCTGATTGTTTTTGTCTTTTTGTGCAAGGGCATTTTGGTCATTTTGATTTTATTATAACATATTAATATCATCATCTTCCCCATATATCATCTTCCCCATTTCACCAGATGGATAAACCAAACCCCATAATCACAACTGTTTCTCTCTCTCAATATCATCTGTTTCTCTCTAACCTAAACCAAACCCCACCATCACAACTGTTGGAAGATGAAGATGATGCTCGGAAAGCCACAGTTCTAGGGTTCCGTCACAATCTCGCACCCCTCTCTTCACCCCTATCTTAACAAAACTGCCACCGCCACCATCTTCCAACAACCACCGTCGCCTCCTCCGATAACCCCCTCCTCGCTCAAATCGCCACCATCCTCGGCCCGGACAACACTCAATTCGAAACCCTAATCTCTCACCTTATGTTCACCGGATAACATCCACCACCACACTCCACCCCCTACACCACCGCTGCCCTACCAAACCACCACCGCCGCACCACTACTGAACCACACTTACACCCATAGAACCACCACCATCTCCAACCCCCTGCACCACCGCTGCCCTACCAAACCACTTCCTTCACCCGAAACGTCAACCACAACGGGCCAAAGAAAATAGATAGATCTTCACAGATCTTAAAGAAAAGAGAAGGAGATGACGGGTTGAAATGCTTACCGGACTGACTTGGGTTTCAGCCGCCGGAGTCGTCGCCAGACGGCGATTGCCGCCGTCATCTCTCTCTCTCTCTCTCTCTCCTCCTCTGATTTCGTTACCGTGCCGCCGCTACCTATCTGATTTGGGTGTAGGTGTGTTGTGATGGTGGGGATTCCGAGCATCATCTTCATCTTCCAACAGTCAAAATCATCTTTTGAAGCAGAGTGATGGGGATTCCGAGCATCATCTTCATATTAAATATTAATCTGAAGCAGATGATATTGAGAGAGAGAAACAGTTGTGATGATATTAAAAAAGATGATTTGAAGCAGAGTTTGATGAATTATATATAATTAATTTAGTTTATTAATTTTTGAAATATTATAATAAATTAAGATGGACGAAAATACCCCTGCACAAAAGGACAAAATAATCAGCATTCAACAGTCAAAATATGGGTTTTTTGGATTTTGGACTAAAATGGCAACAAAATGCAAACCTCAGGGACCCAGATGTAAAAATTTTGGATTTTGAACTAAAGTGGCAAAAGTGAGCAAACCTCAGGGACCATTTTGGCTATTAACTCTTTATTTATTTTATTTTTTTTTTGAACAGTGAAGTTTATTAAGCAGTTGCATCCACACAAAGGAAACAGGAACAACAGAGAAATTACAAGAAAATAAACGAGCAACAATCCGATCAAGGGATCGAGCTATGTCTAGATCTACAATTATACCAAAAGAATCTTAAGGCCTTTATGTCCGTAAAAATCTCTTCCACCTTCGCTTCTTTATTGAACCTCATATCGTTTCTAGCCTTCTAAATGCGCCAACATCTTGTGATAATGATGCCTTGTAAAATCTCCTTTACCCCCTCCTCCAAATTACAAAAGTTGTGCACCTCCAAGGGGTCCCTAACCGAGAAACCGAAGATCTGAGGAACCTTGCACCAGGAGCTTACCATATTCCTAACTGTGGACGCGAACCAACAACCAGTAAACAGATGATCACTGGATTCATCAACAGTCCCACAAAGAACGCAGGAGGTTGAGTCGACTTGTATGTAACTTTTTTTGAAGAGCTTCCATAGTCGGGAGCCGATTCAGCTCGGCTCTCCATATGAAGATCGAACACTTGCTCGGAACCGATTGAACTGTCAGAACTAAAGAAATCGGTTTGTATTTAATTTGGTTTTAAAGCTTTGATGGTTTACAATTGACAACTTAGAGAGTTTAGCATTTGTTGATTTTATTTTCATTTTGGGTATATGAAGTTATGTATGTATATTATATTTTTTGAATAATTCTTTATAATCTTTTTTTTAAAACGTAATACAAAGTTAATCGATGAAAACCGTACAGAGTTTCGCTTAAAACTTGTTGAATCTGAGTGTATACATCCATAATTAAGATATAACTATATATTGTATTAATGAAGAGTCCTTATCAATTTAAAATTTTTTATACAAATTAGGCTTTCGGGAAAAAATGTCTAACACCGCTAAATGCCAAAATCGGTGTTGATTTGTCGTCTTAGAAAATCGTGCAAAGTTTTCGCTAAAACTTGCTGAATCTGAGTCTATACATCCATAATTAAGATATAATTATATTAATGAAGAGTCCTTATCAATTTAATTTTTTTATACAAATTAGGCTTTCGGGAAAAAAAATGTCTAACACCGCTAAATGCCAAAATCGGTGTTGATTTGTCGTCTTAGAAAACCGTACAAAGTTTTCGCTGAATCTGAGTGACTGAGTGTATACATCCATAATTAAGATATAACTATATATTGTATTAATGAAGAGTCCTTATCAATTTAAATTTTTTTATACAAATTAGGCTTTTGGGAAAAAAATGTCTAACACGCTAAATGCCAAAATCGGTCGATCCGATTTGTCTTTTTCCGGATTCGGAGATAGCGGTTCAACCCTTTTTTTTTGTTAAAAATGGTTGAACCAGATTGTAAGCATCCATAGTTGATGGTCGAGATGTAACTATACAAGTGTATTGTGCTTTTATATTATGAATCAAAGTTCGTTAATTTTTATGTGTGAAACGTATGAAGTATCAAGAATATGAGTATATATGTTAGAGCAAGTTATGTGTCTATTAATTTAATACTGGTTTTACAAGCATTGTTGCAATAGTTTGGACATGCATTAAAATCATATTGTTAGTTAAGTTATTAGACCTAGATAGCTTTTACGTATTAGTGTATGTTAGATGCCCTGTTATAATTTGTTTGAGTGACATATATACCAAAGTGTGACCAAGTGCATAACAATCTTGATCATATGTCAAAAGAGTTGTTTGAACATTTAAATAACATATGTAAGCAAATTAGTAGTCAAAAGTTTTGTATATACAATGTTCAATCTATCGTATGATACACATGATTAGGGATAAATTTGATGCAGTCATCGTAACCATTCCTTTGAATATAATTCACTAAGGGGCTGTTTGTTTACCTTTTAATAAGGCTCTTAATGGTTCAGATGTCTTACTGGTTCAGTACTTAATGGTTCAGACTGTTTGTTTCGTGAGCAGATGTCTGAATGATTCAGTCATTTGTCTCTGAATGGTTAAGTATTATACAGAGTCTGAATGGTTAAGACCTTTAATCTGAATTGGTCAGACATTTGCCTCTGAAGGGTTAAGCATTATACTGCCTCTTAATGGTTCAGACCTCTTACTAGTTCAGCACTTAATGGGTCAGACATTTTACTGGTTCAACACTTAACCATTCAGAAGTTGCCAAACAGCCCCTAACACCGAGCAAAAATGGCGTGCATTGCACAGCTAGCCACGTGTTAATGACTATTCAAAATGTGCCATGTCAATGAACTTGTATCATACGTGGTATAACAATACGTTGGTCAATTACAAGAAAAACATCAATTGTAACATCTTTTGGTTCTTAGATGACGTAATAAGCGATGTAAATATAGTAAATCATCAAATGTATAGGTAAATGACTAACTTGAAAACAAACAAGACGCATGTATTGTTGCATTCATTTCTTTTGTCATAATTTATTGAATAGTAATAGTTTCTTTTAAATCTTTTAATAAAAAAATATTACACTATCATATCATTACATAGTTATTTTAAAATTTTTAATTGTTTATAACAAATATAAGATAAAGAAGTGGGAATTGTGTCTTGTTAGTGGGTTAATGAACTGAGGACTCTTAGTTATCAATGCAAATCCGAAGCATGGTCTAAGCGCTTCGCCTCTTGGAACCTTTAAGGTTCCATGGTGTACAAAATTTTAATAGACTCGATCGAGTATGTAGTCTACACCTCATAATCCAAGCCAATATTTATTCCAAATTTCTCGTTTGCTCTCAAATAAATCCAATTATACTAATATGATATTGATGTCACTAGTTGAATTAGAACCGGTTAATCCAAAAACATGATTATATAAAACCAGTAAATCCAAAACATGATTACTTGACAGTAGTTACAACACAACGTGATTGTTAAACACGAGTTCAATTCAATCCGGTCAATCCAAAACATGATTATTTATGTATTTTAGATCATTCAAGCATAATTTATTTATCATTAGAAAAAAACAAATTGTGAAAAAAGTAAGATTCACAAGTACAATAAAAACAACTTTTATCTATCACATGCCAAGTCACTATATTTATATTCATTTAGAATATGATTCCATAAGTCCTTTATAGAATTGATACCAAATTTTCCCATGGTAGTGGCTAGCTAACCATGACTCGTTTGAAGCTTGAAGCATCATCAAACACTAATAAGAGATCAACTATAAATCGGTTTTACTTATAAATGATATCATAGTAGACGATTAAAATTGTTGAGATAAAAGAAATTATAATATACGCTATTTGTTGTGTTCTTAGCATTGACTTTATTCTTTATCCCAGACTCAACTCATTTCCTAGTCACTTGTTTTACTCTAGGTGCATACATACAACTCACTATTTTCTTGTGACATGTTTTTACCTGGTGAATACACACAATTTACTATTTGCTTGTTACATGTTTCACCTCGGTGCATACACACAATTTGTTATTTGCTTGTCACATGTTTTACACCTGTGCATACACACAACTTGCAATTTGCTAATCACATGTTTTACTCTACTGCAAATACGCAACTCATTATTTGCTGATCACATGTTTTATTCTACTACATATACACAACTCATTATTTGTTTGTCACATGTCTTACTATAGTCTATAGGTTCAAACGCGCAATACACATTGACCAAGTATAAAATAAAGGGTTACCTTATAGTTAAGTAAGCGTAAAAGGTTAAGTTGTCAAAGTAACAAACTCTTACAATTCTTTTTATTCTTTCTAAGAACTTTTACACAAGAATATTATTACATCATAGTCATGATTTACACATTGGAAATCATCTTTTTCTTATCATAGTCTTGTTATAGTCATGTCGTAAAAGTAATTTAGAAATTAACATGGTTATACATAGATAAAAAATAGTATAATAATGTGTGATGCTACGGTCTAAAGTCGTAAAAACAATTCAAATAAAATGAGACGTCAAGTTATTAAGTAGAAAAAGTTGGCGGATCAAAGTTGTCAATTACCAAAAGTTAGAAGTGAATGTGTAACTTACTTAGTTTGAAAGTGTGAAGTGAAAAAATTAAAAGTATAATGGGTTAGAAAGTAAAAGTATTGGAGTTAGAATTATAATATATGAAAGTTGAAAGAAGATAAATGTTCAAGGACTAAATGTGTATTTTTTATAAATGTTGAGGACTTAAAACACAAAAGGGTTAAATTGGTATTTTTTTGTAAATATTGAGGACTTAAAACACAAAAGTCAACCGACTTTGTGTTTTAAGATGTTATAGAATATGTTAGAGCAAGTTATGTGTCTATTAATTTAATACTAGTTTTACAATCATTGTTGCAATAGTTTGGACATGCATTAAAATCATATTGCTAGTTAAGTTATCAGATCTAGGTAGCTTTTACGTATTAGTGTACGTTAGATGCCCTGTTATAATTTGTTTGAATGACATATATACCAAAATGTGACCAAATGCATAACACTCTTAATCATATGTCAAAAGAGTTATTTGAACATTTAAATAACATATGTAAGCAAATTAGTAGTCAAAAGTTTTGTATATACAATGTTCAATCTATCGTATGATACACATGATTAGTGATAAATTTGATGCAGTAATCGAAACCATTCCTTTGAATATAATTCACACCGAGCAAAAATGGCGTGCATTGCACAGCTAGCCACGTGTTAATGACGATTCAAAATGTGCCATGTCAATGAACTTGTATCATACGTGGCATAACAATACGTTGGTCATTACAAGAAAAACATCAATTGTAACATCTCTTGGTTCTTAGATGATGTAATAAGCGATGTAAATATAGTAAATCATCAAATGTATAGGTAAACAACTAACTTGAAAACAAACAAGACGCATGTATTATTGCATTCATTTCTTTTGTCATCATTTATTGAATAGTAATAGTTTCTTTTAAATCTTTTAACAAAAAAATATTACACTATCATATCATTACATAGTTATTTTAAAATTTGTAATTGTTTATAACTAATATAATATAAAGAAGTGGGAATTGTGTCTTAGTGGATTGATGAAGTGAGGACTCTTAGGGGCTGTTTGGTAGCCTCTGAATGGTCATTAAGAGGCTACCTCTTAATGGAACCATTAAGAATTTTACCAATGAGAAGGTAGAAGAATGTGACATGTGATGATTTACCATTCAGAGGTTACCTCTTAACCATTCAGACTTGAGGTTACCTCTTATCCATTCAGAGGTTTTAAACCATTAAGAGGTAGCATCTGAATGGTCATTAAGAGGCTACCAAACAGCCCCTTAGTTATCAATGCAAATCCGAAGCATGGTCTAAGCGCTTCGCCTCTTAGAACCTTTAAGGTTCCATGGTGTACAAAATTTTAATAGACTCGATCGAGTATGTAGTCTACACCTCATAATCCAAGCCAATATTTATTCCAAATGTCTCGTTTGCTCTCAAATAAATTCAATTATACTAATATGATATTGATGCCACTAGTTGAATTAGAACCGGTCAATCCAAAAACACGATTATATAAAACCGGTCAATCCAAAACATGATTATTTGACACTAGTTACAACACAACGTGATTGTTAAACACGAGTTGAATTCAATCCGATCAATCCAAAACATGATTATTTATGTATTTTGGATCATTCAAGCATAATTTATTTATCATTAGAAAAAAACAAGTTGTGAAAAAAGTAAGATTCACAAGTACGATGAAAATAACTTTTATCTATCTCATGCCAAGTCACTATATTTATATTCATTTAGAATATGATTCCATAAAGTCCTTTATAGAATTGATACCAAATTTTCCCAAGGTAGTGGCTAGGCTAGTACTCGGTTGTAATCCCAGGCCCGTACTCGGTTGTAATTCTTTGTTTCAGACCCGGCCCGTTACCCGTCGGGTATTTATCGGGTAATTACCCGTCGGGTATCGGGCATACCCGCGGGTATCGGGTATACCCGTTAATTTCTTAAAAATACCCATTGGGACAAATGTGCAATTTTTACTTTGATGTTTATATAATTGACTATTTTAATGACTATAACAAATGAAAATATGATTAATAACTTACATATCATATTCAGACCATATATACTAAACTAAATTAAAACGATTACTTAATTAAGTAATTATATCAGGACCACCTAATTGCATAAAACATCCACATAATAAAGGGTGATAGCTTCTATATACAATATACATGCTCAAAAATAAGTTATATGTTCACTAAACACTTGCCATATACATATCCACATATGACTATAGAGAAGGTAATAAGTACATGTACTAAGTTTATATATTTGAAAATCTATAATACGATGCTTTCGGGTATTATTCGGGTAAATGGGCCGGGTATCAGGCGGGTATCACTAAATCCCATACCCGTACCCATACCCGAATTTTTTCTATTTTTAAGCCTCTACCCGACCCATACCCATTGAGCTTCGGGTATACCCGGCCCGTATGTTTCGGGTTTCGGGTATACCCGTCGGGCTTGGGCTTTTTTGCCATCCCTGGCTAGCTAACCATGACTCGTTTGAAGCTTGAACCATCACCAAACACTTATCATAGTTAGACTTCATTTGAGATATAACCTTTTACACTCTGTTCCCGAGTCTCATTTAACAGGGGGAGGGGAGGGAAAAGAGATGAAAATATGAAAAATCATGTTCCCGAGTTTCATTTGACAGGGGGAGGGGAGGGAAAAGGGAAGAAAATATGACCAAATATTCATCCTCCCAAATTGGAGAAATTATGAGAGAAAATTTTCCTTCCCCTCTCCTCCCCTCACCTCCCCCTGTTAAATGACTCGGGAACATAGTGTTAGGGGAAAGTGAATATGAGGCTGTTGCAGATATCTTTCTATACTAATAAATGAAAATCTTTTTGTACACGTGTCACTCTCTGGCGCCTCCTCTCTTTTAATAATAGTACTAGGTTAGAGCCCGCGTGTACACGCGGTTTAACAAAGTAAAATACTTTAAATTTGTTCATATTTAAAAAAAATTAAAATAAAATGAAAATTTATTCAATATTAGTAAAATAAACTTAAAAATACATAGAATAGATAAAAAATACAACAAATAATTCAAAAAAGATATAAAAGTCATCTATACAGTGACATCATACTTTGTATTGGTCAACTGAGTTCAAACGTTCCCATGGCCTAATCAAAGTGCTTATGGCTGATTGGTCTCCTAACTTTATTTAAAAACAAAATTAAGCTCTTGTTTTAATAAGGATTGTGGTTACAATATTTAAGATATTTATATAAAATTTATATCCAGAAAACAACAAAAAGAAAGTTGCATATCAACCCAACCTGACATGGCATGTTATTCTAAAACGCCCTAAACATTCACAAACTTTGATCCATTATTAAGTTTCACGCATCTGTGTTATGATGCTCTTCTGTGGGGATAAGAAAATTGTAACCACATTAAAGAAGAACAACTTTAATTTTAGGTTGATCTTTTCAAAATAGAGATTTCCGCGAGTACCAGCATTACAATAATTAAAACATAGGTTCATTTGTGTAATGGGACATCTTCATGTTGAAGTAAGAAGTAAAGATAGAATGTTTAACCACCTCAATTGCCTCATCAAATGGCATAAAATCATTGACAGTAACCTCCTTATTCTCCTCCTCCTTATCTAATTAGTTTTCAAGATAAACAACAAAGGATCCATTAACAGTGACATTAATCAAAAGGGTTGTAAATATTCAAGTTACTTAAGAGGTGGCGATAGAGGGGTCAAAATGGGTCATGTCCAAATAACTCACATATTTACTATGGGTTGAAACAGGCTGGATCGGGTTGGCCTGGGTTGTTCCACTAACACTTTTTGCGCTCATAGTAAATGAGGTAACATGTGCGCTATCTTGTTGATGCGGCGGTATCTTTTTCCCAGACTTTCCATTCGCATATCTGCATCAAAGAAACATTTAGGCTCTAATCAACTTTTTTTTAAAATTAAATTTGGTCTTTTATAGCTATTTAAATCGTCACCTATGCTTTCCCAACAATCAAAAGCGCCTTATATCCCTAGTTATCTTGAGCAAACTTTTAAAATAATCAAAAAGGTTAAATATAGAACAGTGGAGAATGAATAAATGTGAACCACAAATATTGATATCCAATTCAAGAATGAATAAAGATACTCTGTTACTAAAACATAAGTTTATACAATCTCAAAAAAAACAAAAAACAAAAAAAGAAATAATAGGTAACCTCGTAAGTCTTGACCAGAAGATGTAAATTGGATCATTCACAATGTCACAAAGCGTCACAAGCTTTCAATCACTAAATCACAAACAATAAATGGCAATTCGACTTCATTTGATTGCCTAACAACATGTGTGCAAAAGAGGTGAAAATATAACATTATAGTCTGGTAATGAAGAGAGGTAAAGGACAAAAAATTTCATGCAATCGTGATAAAGACCCCTGATTGGTTTCATGAAACAACAAACATGATTTTTAAACTGCATTTTAGATACATACTTTCCATCCAATGTATGTTAATCTGCAAATTGATTTACCGACATAAGCGTATTAACCTTCAAATCTAAAAGCCCAAAATTTTGTTGAAAAACACAAATTGATTGTCAACAAATTTTAAAATGAATAAATCCTCGTGATTGTTACTGTAAACAACACTCAATTTTGATGCAAATTAAGGATGAAGGATTCAAATATAAAATACTACCCGGAGTATAACTGATTTATCTAGAATTTCATAAAACTGATTTTATAATAAATTTAGATAAATTGATTTTATCTAGAATTTTATAATAACTTTAGATAAAACTAATTTTATCTAGAATTTTTAAATTTAAAACTGATTTATCTAGAATTATATAATATCTTTAGATAAAATTGATTTTATCTAGAATTTTATAAAACTGATTTCGATCACCCTGAAATATAGCATAAGTTTACGACAAATTAAAATGGTGAAAATATGGCAATGGTTTATGAAATAATGAAATGCACACCTTTGGTAAATATTCTACCACAATTATCATTGGACTACTTTGAGTTACAGCCCCGAGAAACTGAACCACATTCGGGTGCCGTATCTTTTGAAGTAATTCAAGTTCATCCCTAAGAGTCGCCCTGCACGAAACCAGAAATAATTTCATAAAAAGTTTTAACCAAAGAGGGCATTTGAAAAGATCATTTGTTTACAACAACTCACACTTTGTCCTCATCGGTAAATAGTTCATCCCCAAGCTTTTTAACAGCAACTTGTGTTCCACGCCATGAAGCCATGGAAAATGTTCCATGATAAAGTTAAACATATATAAACTTTTCATACACACATAAAGCTTTTAATGATAGAAAGTATCATGTTTGAATGTTTACCCAAAAGTATGACAATCTAGATGATAAAATTCTTACCAAGAACTTCTCTGATTACTTTGATATCTAACTGAAAACCATCCCCAAGCATCTGAAGCAAAAACATCTCGATATCACTGTTCAGAGTTTCAGTCGTTGCATTATTTTATAACGCACACCAACTGTTCGATGATATGCTTGAAAGAAAAAAAGGGTCAAACAACATCAAAATCGAAACTTACTTAATGGGGTCACCGGAAATAGCAAAAATATATAATGCTTGCAAGAGTAAAACGGTCAACCAACGTCAAAATCAAAACTTACTTAATGGGGTCACCGGAAATTGACTTAAGATGTGCAATTTATTCAGTTTTGATGGTTTCAAACATCTGGATTCGTTTAGGGATGACTGGTTGAAGATATGCATCATCTTTAGCAATAGATAGTGAAGATATGGGGGCGTTGTTTGCAGCTTTACCCATCTGTGGTTGCGGTGACGGTGGCGATGCATATAGGCGGCGCATCGTTTGGTTACTGGTAGATTTTTGCCAAAGGTTTTATTAGGGTACATAGGAGATGAGAAGGGAAAGAGGATATGATGGGAAAAAGGGTATGGGTACGGGTTATAATAGGATCCGAAAGTTGTTCATGGGTCAGGAGTTATACCCGCATCAACTACCCATTTAACCAAAGGCCCTCTTTGAGTGACATGTGTCCCAAACTTGGTTTCTTTTACGCATCAACTACCCATTTAACCAAAGGCCCTCTTTGAGTGACATGTGTCCCAAACTTGGTTTCTTTTATTATAGTATATAGATTCCATATTAATTTTTATACACAAAATATACGATAATATTAATTAAAATAGTTAGAGATAAACGTATAAATTCAAATTTAATTAATAATTATCTATAACAAATATAAATGTATCAAATAATATAATAAATATAATATTATTTAATATAGTTAGAGATCAAATGTATAATTTCAAATTTAATTAATAGTAAATTACTTTTGAGTCCCTTTGTTTTAGTGGTTTTAACCAATTGAATACAAAATCAAAAAGTTTAACGCCCTAAGTCTCTAACTGTTCATTCACACCCTCTGTAAAAAATTCAAAAAACCTTTTGTAAGGTTGAGTTCTTTAAGTTCTTACAAGTCGTAGAAGTTTTCATTTTACCCTAACCATATATATTTGTTAAGATAAAATATATTATTTGGATATAAACAATAATTACTAATAAAGTATCAAATCACATGTACAAGTAACGAAAATATAACTATTCTTTTTTTTTTTTATATAAATTTATCTAAATAAGTCATATCATTAATAAAGATTTTATAATTTACATTTTTCGTCATTCAACCCGTGTAATACACGGGGTTGTAAACTAGTAACCTTACATGCAAAACCAATCAAAACTACGTAGTTTTGATTAAATTTAATTAAAAATTTATTTTTTTTAAATTGTTTCCTTGATTATCTCAAAACTACTAGTTTTCATATATTTTTTACGAATACTTCGTAATATCCTAACATCGTTGGCCACCTAAAAATAGTCATCTAATTCTGAGAATTTGCTTTCGTAATGCTCCACATATATACGATTAATCAATGAGATCAATTGGTTTTTCACATTTTGATAAAGATGCAGTGGGTCTTGTAGACGAACTCTAATTGACATTTGAAATTATTTGTTTTGGTAATATATATTCTTTGCCTAACCTTTTAAATTCTCATACTCTTCTTCCCTTTCGTACAAGTTTTTTTTTTCTTTTTTTTTTTTTCATTTTTTGCACGGAATCAATCGTCTATTTCAAATATCTATTATCTAAAAACCGATCATTGTCATAGAATTAATTGGTTTGATTTGGAAACCATGGGTGAAACTGAGCGTGTGAAACCGCCTCCCTGATATTGCTGCCTATGATACACATGGTGAATTTAGATTGTTTCGTAACAATAACGAAATAGTATTGGATAGATTAATCATCTATTCAGGGCGTAAATACTGATGATGATCATAAACCGAATGATAACAAACAACTAATTAGCTCAAATTCCGAAAACAAAATATTAATCTTGATTGTTTTGAAAACAATACATGAAGAAGCATGGAGTAGTGAGGCTATGGCTACTCATGGGGAATGAGTCGAGTAGCCTTCATTGTCATTTTGATAAAGGAATCTGTTTTAGTCAGATAATCAAGGAAACTAATTTGTGAAAATAAAATTTTAATTGAATTTAATCAAAACTACGTAGTTTTAAGTGGTTTTATATCTAAGGTTACATGTGAAATAGCCTCATATTCACTTTCCCCAACTTTTTTTTTTTTTTTTTTTTCTGAAAGCTATAACCTTTTATTTAATATGGATTTCCGGGCATTTATAACTTTACAATAAAACTAATAAGAGATCAACCATAAATCGGTTTTACTTATATCATAGTAGACGATTAAAATTGTTGAGATTAAAGAAATTATAATATACGCTATTTGTTGTGTTCTTAGCATTGACTTTATTTTTTATCCGAGGCTCAACTCATTTCCTAGTCACATGTTTTACTCTAGGTGCATACATACAACTCACTATTTTCTTGTCACATGTTTTTACCTGGTGAATACACACAATTTACTATTTGCTTGTTACATGTTTCACCCCGGTGCATCCACACAATTTGTTATTTGCTTGTCACATGTTTTACACCGGTGTTATCACATGTTATACTCTACCGCAAATACACAACTCATTATTTGCTTATCACATGTTTTACTCTACTGCATATACACAGCTCATTATTTGTTTGTCACTTGCCTTACTATAGTCTATAGGTGCAAACGCGCAATACACATTGGCCAAGTATAAAATAAAGGGTTACCTTATAGTTAAGTAAGCGTAAAAGGTTATGTTGTCAAACCAACAAACTCTTACAATTCTTTTTATTCTTTCTACGAACTTTTACACAAGAATATTATTACATCATAGTCATGATTTACACATTGGAAATCATCTTTTTCTTATCATAGTCTTGTTATAGTCATGTCATGTTCATGCAAGACAAAACATCGTCTTTTCTGTTTTACTTAATTCTTCTAGTCTTTATAGTTTTGTTATCCTTATATTTCATCATTAAGAACATGGTGGATAATTGTTAGTTTTCGAGTTGCTATATTACCATATAGAGGTTACTAACATATATCTTAGAGTATCGAACAAGGGAAAGTCCAATACGATCGACAAATGAATGAGCATGAACAAGCTCACTATAAACATGACATTGTAGGTGTCATCTTGAGCTTATATCATATGCACGCCCATGTCTTAGGCCTTCATTCGACACGACTCGTTACTACATGTATGTGACTAATACTGGTGTCATTTTTGCCCTTAATGTGTATTAAGTTAATGTCATCACGCATTGTAGTGCACCGGCATTGTCTAGATTATCGTATGCCAACTAGCAACATAATATAGTTTTCTCCAATCTTGTCATTTATTAGTTACATATGTCCATTTTCTAAACATTATCTCTATTGTTGTATTTAGTTCTTGAACAACATGACATATCTTGTTTGTTTAATAGTTTCATACACTTAAATGACGTATATGAACACGAAATTGAAGAGAACTTACAAATACAAATAAGTCTCACATAGTTGAAGTCATAGTTTAAAGAAAGGTTTAGGTCGTAATAGTAAAATACACAAAGAAAGAATGGAAAAAAATAACCTCAACCTAACCTTAACTCTAAACAATATAAGTAAAGTAAAAACATATTCAATCATTGTCCTGGTGTAGGGCTATCAACAAAGTGACATGTGTTATCTAAATAACATGTATCTTTATATCAAGTGTATAAAGTTTAATCAAATTATGATGAAGTACATAAAAGGAAAATACGATGAGAAAAAGAAAAAAAGTTGAAAATCTTGAAGATACTACAAAATCAATTTCACCTTTCATGAATGTGATATCCAAGTCAGTCTCTCATTTCCAAAAATACAAAACACAATCACCACCATTCCTTTCCACAATTCTCAAAACAATTTATTGTTAATGAAACTTCTATTTGTGTACTATACAGAAGAACTTATAAAGTTTATTGATATTGATCAAATGATAAAATTAAAGGAGGTTTAAGAGAATCTACTAATTTTTTTAATCCGACACTAAGAATAAACTTAACTACTATCATAAAGAAAGCATAAGCTTTGCTTATTGTGGTGTGCACATTCAATTCAATGCATCCACTATATACATGGTCACCTTCAACACTCATTTAACGGGTTTCTCGTTAATGTAAACACACTTTTAGTTTTAGGGATTGTCTAGTCATTATAACGAAAGGCGAGGATCTCTATTCTCTAGGTCAAAAAGCTCACGGGTGACCCTACCTCTCTCATCCCTCTCCCATTCCTTAACTAACGCTACTGGTAGAGAAAGATTTCACTATCCCTCTCAAGTTAGTGTCGCCTGTCTTCCCTCCTCGTTACCTTCCACATCAGCCATGTATTTCTTCCACTCCTAGCATTGAAGATGATCAAAGTTTTTTTAAGTGAGTTTTGACAATAAGTATTGATTAGTCAATAACTTTATAGTATTACCGATATAACTACCATAAAAGTCCACAAATGAATTTACATCGAGATAGATGGTAAACAGGCAACAAGCTGCGCTGCTAACCCTTTTTGAATAGCAAATCTAAGTCTTTTAGAAACTACATCCATAGATATCGGGGTCATAACATTACTATGCATGACCCTTTGAACTCGACTAAGTAGGTCCACAGCCTCTGGCGCCAGGAAACCAAAAGCATTAAAAACAAATGGGATAAGCACGTGCTGGTTGTCAAGACACACTTTCTCGTGTTTGGTCACTTTGCCCGAAGCAGCTTGACCCACCATGAAAACACTACCCCCTAAGCCCACAAGTGGGGAAACCCCTGTTAGATCAACACATGCATGTTTTCCTCATACCCATTCAAAGAACAAACTATCGGATGATCTAAGGGTAGATCTCCCTCCCAATAGGTCACTTAACAAATTAACGGGTGATTCTTTCTTAGCAGAAATACAAACACACCTAAATATGTCAAATAGGACATCCCTAACCAAATTATGTCGATACTTGAACCCCGGAAGATCTCTACAATGAAGTGTATGGATTTATATAAAAAATGAGTTTTTAAATTGATCTAAGTTTTTTTAATAATTAATTTTAAAAAAATAATAATATACACATGGAGTTATAGACTTTAACCACTTTCTAATTATGGTTAGGAAAATGTAAAAGAAAAGCATAATCAAAAACCACAACCGAATTCCTTAGCATCGGCGAAGAAGGGGGTAGGCGATGCCATTGTCGAATAAGAAGAAGAAGAAGAAGATATTATTAGACTCGATGGAATGCGGATTTGTAGATTTAAACGGCTGAAACCGCCATTACCGACTCATCTCTCTCCTTCTCGATTCGTCATTCGTCGATATTCGTTAGGTAATTCCTCCATTTCACCTATTTCTCATTCATTTCATCTTCTTATTTCACCTAATTCTCATTGATTTCATGCTTTTATTTGACCTAATTCTTCATGTTTTGATGTCACCTAATTCTGATTCATTTTATGACTTAATTCTCATTATTTCATGTTTTTATTTGACCTGATTCTCATTCATTTCATGAACTTGATTTCAATTTGCAAACGGAGGTTGACGTACTAGCGATCGTGTAAATTTGTTAGTATATTGTTGAATCCTTCATGTTCATGAATGTCATTTAAATTTTGCATAAGGAGTTTGACGAACTAGCGATAGAGGTTTAACTTTGTTAGTATATATTCGGCCGATTTTGTTGAATCCTGTATGTTCAAATGATACTTCGTATATGATGTTCATGTCCTAGAATTATGTATTTATGTTTAAAAGGAGTTTGACCTAATATCATTGATTTCATGAACTTGATTTAAAATTTGGTGCTTGTCGTACCAGCGATCGAGGTTTAACTTTGTTAGTATATATTCACAGATTTTGTTGAATCCTTTATGCTCAAATGATATTTGATGTTTTGAACGTGTATAGAATTATCTGTGTTTGAGAACGTCGATTTTGTCAAAGGACGTAGATCATCATCATCAATTCATCGTACTTAGTAAATCCCACCAATAGCAAAGCTAAGGTAGGGTCTGAGGAGAGTTAGATGTAGACAACCTTACCTCTACCCCATAGGAATAGAGAGGCTGCTTCCAGTGAGACCCCCGGCTCGATAGTAGTTTTGCATCAAGCCTTGGACATAAGGCACATAACACTCAACAATCGGGACAAAGGCTGATTAGTGCATGTACCCCCTTGTCTTTCGGCTATCAATGCCACCACATGATGCATGATTAACCGTCCCCCGCTTTTAACATTATTTTCACGAAATTAGTAAAATAACGTTAAAATTGGTGCACTTTCACTTTTTCCCCCCAAGGGCCCACACATATATACATTATATGCGCATACCGCAAGCGAGCGGGGCGTTAATGTTGACATAGAACAATGGAGATGAAATGGCGACACGTGAGAATTGTTACTTTGATGAGTGTTGTTTATGGATGAACATTGACTCATTTGAATCTGAGCGTAATGTTGACATGAACTTTTAGGAGACAATTTACCAATTACAGAAGCTTAGAAGATAGAAGTAAATTGGATGCAATAGAATACTTGTAATTGCATATTATTGATGATCAGGAAAGCTGTACCGCTTAACGTATAGGAAATTTGAAAATGTTGAGATTGTGTCTGCCAGTTCCGGTCTCGACACAAGGAAATCTGGAATGATTGTTGCTGTTAGTTTCAAGTTTTCAACCTGCATTTACTTAGAATATATTGACCACTTAAAGGCAACTTAAGTTCTGTTGATATAGTTTAGTATGTTTCATCATGTGTACATGGTATTGGGAAGAGGTATGCTTGATATGTCGAAAATGTTAGATCTTAGTTGGTGGACATCTGGTCAATTTTAGTGTCATCGATGAAATAGGAAAAGATAATAGATGAAAGGGTTACGCTCCAGGTTTTGGCCCGCCAGATTCCAGAATGCCTAATTTATCATTCTTTCTTATTGCAAGTCGCAACCAACTCACACAATCAGCAACAACAAATACAAGATCTTAAAGTAAAATCCACACCAATATAAGGAAGTTGAAACGTTAACTGAGAACTGGAATGATCACTACTACATGCTTAATTTATTACGTATCCTCTTTTGGTGAAAATTGTTACTCATTAGAGTCACATGTTTGACCAAATCTTTGATTTCAGTTTTGTTAATAATTGTCACTGAATAAGTTCTTACCTAATCCTTGTTTTTAGGGTCTATTGAGATCTAGGTTCCTTTAGGGCACTTGTGACGATTTGAGAATTTGGTATCGGCAATCGGGGCTTCACATATCCCGCATGGGGCACCTGATAAATGCTTTGAGAATTTGGTTGCTTGCTTGTTGTTGAGACTTGAGCCTACACATCCTTTTCATATGTTCATTGGTTATAGTGATCATAGATGTCAATAGCACCCGTAGCGAGCGCTATACGTAGCGAAGCGGATTACAACAACAACAACAACCATACCCAGTATAATCCCACCTATAGCGAAGCTATTGATAGGGTCTGGGGAGGGTAGGATGTAGGCAAGCCTTACCTCTATCCCAGGGGATAGAGAGGCTGCTTCTAGTGAGACCCCCGGCTCCAAAAAAAAACCATAACCAAGACATAAGCTTCTGGAAAAACATATATAAGCACACAACTACTAAAAAGGTGGAAAAGAAAAATAATAAAAATAAACACATAAATAAATAAGTAGTTGTTAGTAAAACTACCACACCGGGAATAAGTGAAAACTTATAAAAAGCTATATCACACCTCATAGAAAACGAAAAAACTTAAACTCAAGTTTGAGAACGTGAATTGATGGCGCTATACGTAGCCAAGCGGATTGATGGCGCTATATAGGATTTAGCAACAAATAGTGAGATTTGTGTAGTTTTTAGTATTATTTTTATTTTTTAATAAAATATACATATAAAACATTTCCTTAAGTTTTCTTCTATTGTATCGCTGCCAGCTATTTCATCGCTATCGCTACGTAGCATATAGGTAGCTTATCGCTACTGTCCGCTATTCGCTATTGACAACTATGATAGTGATGGCGAGGGTTGGATCCTTATCTGAAAATTTTGAGAGAGATTTATCTTCTTGATTACAGTGGTTAATCAAGAACCTAAGATGCTATTGTGTTTTAATGAGTAAAGTGGTTAGGGTTATGAGTTCATATTACTAAGCATTAAAACAATCAGATTTGGTTAATTAGGTAAGGAGTTGCTGTAAGAAACTAGCAACATGTTACCTCAGCGGTCATATTTCTCTTTTTCCGATGTGTGTCATCCAATTATACGTAACATGTGATATTCTTATGTTTACTGTAGTTATTATTGTTAATGCATCATGTCTTCAACTTTTTGTGATCTCACTATGTTACCTGTATTCTTGCAGTTAGGTGATTGTAAATATGTTTATTTCTATGAGTGTGTTTTTGCTTATCTAAATAATCATCTCTACATGTGTGCTCATTTTGTTTTCTGTATCTATGTACATGTTGAAAGCAGGTGAGTTTGAGTTTGGATTGGATGCTTGTGGTGTATCGGAACTCGTTTTCTACAATTCAGAGTCGACAACACCAGTAGATATGACATTTAGACGCAACTTTAATTACACCCGTCTTGCTGTGGACGAAGACGGCAAAAGCACATTTGACCCTAGGTTTGACTTCTCAGGAGAAACATCGGGTAAAGTCCCATGGAAATCCATTGGGCTTGCACTTTTTCTTCTCTTGTTTGGATGTGTGCTCCTACTCCTTTCATTATCCATCTTCACAGGCTACATGGGAGGAGACGTATCCCAAGCGTATGGCCTGTTTGGACTTGGGACACTCACCTTCCTCCCAGGTATGTTAGTTATATTCACTTCATCCTTTACGGCTTCAAAGGCGGGTAAACGGGCCCAAACATGTGGAGACTGACCCATTAAATAGGGGTGTAAATGAGGGCTCGGCTCGTCTAATTTATGAGAGCTTGAATTCGAGTTCAATAAGCTTGAGCTCAATGTGTTAATAATAAAACAAGCCGAAGCGGCTCATTTATATCTTATTAAAGGTTAATTGATTTATTTTTTAAACATATATAATTTTTATTATCTATATATAGTTTTGTTGTTACAAACTATATATCGTTAGTCATTTTTTATCATTGTTTTATATATAATAATATCTATTTTTTATTTCATATTTTTATGATATAGAATAAAATAATTATATTTATACTAATAATAGGTTCACGAGTTGCGAGCCTAGTCAAGCTCGTGCTTCAACTCGTTTATTAAATGAGCTCTAATTTAGGCTTAGGCTCGAGCTTGTTTAAGATCGGCTCGTTTCGAGCTTTTAGTGAGACGATCTCGAGTGGCTCACGAGCGGCTTGCCTCGTTTACACCACTACCGTTAACACTCTTTTTTATCCATTTTATTTTGAAATTTATAGATAAGTAATGTCTTAAATAAGATTATAAGTCACCAGGATCTATTGTAGGAGGCTTTTTTAAACCATATACATGAGGTGACGACTTGGGCAAACGGATCCAAAACATGTGGGGTCCTACCCGGCTACCCGTTCACTAGATTAATAATGTATTAAATAAGATTATAACAATAATAATCTATTTTTAAAGTAAAGTGGTTTATGAAGCATTTTTGTTTGACCCGTTAGCAATAGAATACAACTTAAATTGGCCCATATATAGGTATGGGTTAGTCTTGCTGATGATAACTATTTGTTTAGGGTTCTACGAGACTCGAATTGCATATTATTCATGGAGAGGTGCACACGGTTTCCATTTTGCAGCTATCCCGGGTTACTAGGTCCCCCTTCCGGTCTTAGCTGTCCGGTGTAGTGGTGGGCACTTTTCTGTTCGGCTGTATATACATAACGCAAAGGACTAACCACATTAATTCAAGATCTGAGATTCTGGTTTGGGCCTCGGGGAGTTAATGGTTGGGCCATTTTATGATAAAGGTCTAACCAAACAAATTGTTCGGGTCAACAACGGGTCATGTTGACCCGTCACATTTTAGTCAATTTTTTTGTACGTTTTAGAATGTGTTTGAAAAAGTAGATTTTAAATTATTTCTATTTGAATATACTATTTCTTTATATTTATGTTTTTGATACTTTAAGAAGCATTAGAGGCGTTATAGAGAGAACCAAGGGTTCAGGAAATTGAAGGTGAAATTCGTAAAGCGAGCTAACTTATTACTCTAAAACTAGTTAGGAGTAAACATGCGTTGGTCCGGGTTGGTGAATGATACGCTGGTCCCGGTTGGGGTGGCTGTCCGGGTTGGGGCGTTCGGGTGGGGCTGCGGTCAGATCTTGGTAAGGCAGGTGGTCTGAATCGTGGTTAGGGGTGGCGGTGGGGATGGTGGATTCGACTAGAGGGTGGGTGATAGATAATTCCAATAGTTTTTGTTGAATTCCTTCACATATTAAAATGATTTTGAATTCCCTATACATGAAGGAGTTATATTTAATTTCAGTTCGAATTTCATAAATCAGATTGATTAAAAGCACTATGTGAAATATTCGGTTTTTTCCTCTTCCTCTATCCCATAGGTACAGTGTTTGAATCAATCGAGAGCCTTTTCTTCTGTCTGAATTGATATTATTCCACTCCACTTCCTTCCCGATACCTCTCAAGGAAAATATCGAATTGGATCCTAAATTGACGGGTTAGTGTGAGCTTATCCATGCGGTTATGCACTCTTCGAATATTCTAGTTCCAACAAATTCTGCGAACCAAATATGTTAGGGTTGATGGAGTCCACCTCGAAAACATCATCGGGGAAGGACACTCGCACCAAATTGCTCCATGTGGACATGAGCTCGGGAAGAGACTGGGAAGATTTAGAAGTACTCACTGATTGTGCCACTGGATTGTATGGATTGTGAGAGAGTGTGAAGAAAGGCGGGGAAAATGGACGCCGGGGGTGCGGGAACACCGCCCCGTCCTTGCGGTTGATACTCGTTAGAAGTCCCTGATGCCTTTTCCTGTTTTTATTCCGTGCATCCCTTAAGAGATGGAATTTAGATTTCAATTCCATTGAATTTCTCGAATCAAATGCACTCTACATATAATAAAAGTCTTATATTTTATATCGTAGACTAGTTTTACATATGTGTTTATGTATACAGGGACACATTTAATACTAATCAATTTTAAGTAGATAATTACGAGAACCGAGCATTTGTACGTAATGCATAAAAGAAACTCATTGGGAGAGAGAAAGAAAGACAGCTAGAAACCGTGTTACGTGCTTAAGTTTTATTTATTAAAACTGGTTATGTCGTTCTAAAAAAATAATTGTGTGTTGAATGCCGCTCCATCTATTCTCTATAAATATGTATAAAAAATTCCTACAAACTTCGTTGATAAAAGTGTGTACACGCCACCTACTTGTTGTCGATGAGGTACATAACTAATCAAACAGACATGTTAATCAAAGCCTTTTGGTTAATTCTTGGATTAAAAGTTGATAAATCAAAACCTTCTAAAGTTTTCTTTAGTATACATATCCGATTATGTGTAATCGAAGTAAAAAGAAATTTAATGACGATCAAAACATGTTCGGTACAGAACCAACATCACACTTATGGAAATCACATTAAACTCACCACTCGCAAGTTCTAAATCACCATTGAGGATTAACTCCAACCCACAATCAATTGAAGGGTACAATCCACGTGCATAGTCATTAACCTTTGAGTTCGGGTTAGTCCCTCCGTAAGCTGGTCATCTAACACATAAACTGCCCGAATGTGATGGAATTGCCTTCTTGCACCACGGTGTTGTTTGGTTTTGATATGAGGACCGTGGGAGGGCTATCACTGGAAATAGTGTCGTGCAAGAAGAAATGAAGATGACGTCCTTTATGGTGGTCGAAAGTCGAAACATCAATTGTGCGACTGCCTCAGTAAGCTTGATCGCTAAATATTGTCAGGTTATAGCTTGATCGCTAACAAGATTTTTTTTAACAATGACAGCTTACACCTAAATATCACCTAATCTTGCACTTGCAAGGATTTAAACTCACACCGTTTTTACAGGAGACAAACAACATACCACTAGACCACTAGGTTATAGGTCAACCAACAAGTATAATCACTATTAGAAATAAAGTCTTATGTCGTTCATCGAGGGCGACTTAATCGGCTTGGCATTAAAGCAATAGCTTTAGTACCAACTTTGGGCTTCAATTTCTTAGGCCCATGTTGTACATTAATTTTTTTAATTTATTTTGGGCAAATGCTCTTAAGTTATTATGTGCTAACTTTTGTTGACATCATAACAAACAAGTGGAAGATTTCTTTTATATCATATGCAAACAATACAAAAAATGATAAAAAGAAAGAAAAATACAGATGATAAACAGATCAGGGCTTGAAAGAAAGGGGTATATTTGAGATTTTACACAAAATTTGAACTCATGTTTCATGTTAACATTGAACCATCCAGCCAACCCTGTATATATTCATGTATTCTGCCTTCAATTGAAATGTCTCTTCTACCCTTGTTCCAACTTCCAAATGTCTCTTCTACCCTTCTCTTCTTACCCTCTTTTCATGGGCTACTGCATCTTTAGAGCCAAACAGGAGTTAACCTCTAACCTCTTATATGGTTATCTAACAGAATCAAGATTATATCATCAGTTTAGTTTCCTTAAAACAACAGAGAACACAAGATTTATTATGTTTACCTCTAGAAGGATGTGATCGATGAACACCCGGACAAATGTAATACTCGAGTTGTCTCACATCCGCACTATGCAACTGATCTAACATTATCGTGTGTCCAGACAGTTCGGGTTTTTGATGGTCCTGTCATATATTCAGATTAATTTATCATCTCACCAGAGTATGCATCTATCATAAAAAAAGAGTTTTTTAGGAAATAGGAGTTGAAACCATCCAAATCGAAGCAAGTAGGTCGGCTCAGATGGTTTGAAATCTTTTTGGGTTTTCACATAGTTGTCATAACTCAAGTGAGGTTTTGAGTTTTTCATTCTATACTTTCTCTATATATAAGTAGACATAACGCAATGACTTACGTATGATAAAACCTGAGGCTTGTATGCTTGACTAGAATTCAAAAAATCAGGCTGCATAAGATGTTGATGTCTATGCAAATGATCTTGCCTTGTTGTATCCCACATGTAACTACCATGTGATGCAATAGCTTGTGCAGGGACTGTGCCAATGCTGTCAGCTGTTTGTCCAACTCCTGATACCGTATCGTATGATGCTTTTGAGTTGACATACTCTCGCGATCTAAGGAGATACGGGTTCCTCTCCCCTGGAATCATTTTATAGCTACGCACTTTTCTCGCGTTTCTTGAACATCCAGATGCCCAAACTCTGCCACCACTCGTCTTCCTGCCAAAAGAAAATTATTTGATTATTGTTATTAATAGTTTTTAAAGCAAAAAAAAAAAAAAAAACAATGGAACTGACCTCGGTGCTGCCTCACGGAACTTTGCATTGATTTCTTTGGTGGGAGGGTATGTAGGCAAGCTCGCGGGATCACACGCATAAGGTTTTGTATAGAAGTACTGATCATAAGAACATGAGCATCATTAGGAACAATCTGATGAGGTACAAATAGGCAAGCGCGTTGGCTTGAGGGACTCAAAGTGTAGCGAAAAACAAATGACGGGAACTCAGGTATCCTTTTTCTTTTTTTTTTTCAAAATAAGGATGCAAGTTGAAGTTTACTCTTAAAACTGCTTTATCTACTTACTGCATTTTGATATAACAATAAATTGTTTGAGTGTGATGGAGTTATGTTTTAGTCGTAGAGGTGGCAGTTTTAATCCGTTTACTATAGATGAGTAAATGGGTTGATGGAGTTACGTTTTATCTCTAACGGGTCATACAGGTAAAATAAAAAGTAAAAACTTAGCATAAAATGAAAGAGGCAGAAAGTCACCTAAATGGTTAATATTACTGCATATAGCCTCTTAAATCATTTTATCTCAAAATTTTATATTGTTACTGAACAAAATAAAAACTTTGGGCAAGAAAAATATTTCAGGTCAACTCGAGACAAAAGTTTATATTGTTACCGCGGCTTGAAGGGCTGATCTAGCAGTCGGACGTTTCTCAGGTTCTACAGAAAGAAGTGTGTTGATAAGGTCAACTACGGTTCTCGGGAGTTCTTTACATCTTTCTCTTACATTTCTTTCATAAGAACATTGTGATCTAAACATTGCTGCAAGAGGAAGCCGTGAGTTCTTCCAGTACTCGTCCGGTGGTGTCCCACATAACTTGAATATCTTGTGCAATTGTTCCAACTGAATCCATAAAAAGAAACACCAAAACTAAGGGTGTCAAATCCTGACACGACCCAAAACACAACATGAAATTACAGGTTTGGGTTGTCACATCTAATCCGTTTTTATAAACTGGCCATGTTAAGGTTGACCTGTCTTTTAATTAAACATGTCGACCTGTTAACCCATTTAAGTATACAAGTCAACCCTTTTACCACTTGTTTGACCCATTTTTCACAATCTTCCAACCCCTTTATCATGTTTACAACCCCTTTGACTAGTTTTAAAAAAAGGGTTAAAAGGGAGTGTTCGGGGTTACACGATTTTAATTTTTAAGTGTGACAGGGTGATGTCTTTGGCGGGAATAAATATATGGGTTGTGTTCGGGTTCAACTATTTTACCAACCAACCCAACATCATTGACAGCGTCTAAATCAATATCTAGTAGACTATATTGTTATAGGCCCACGGACTCAGTTAGGTTTATAGTGTTTTGTTATTTGTGTGTGACACGGCGGAAACAATATAGAGCCTAGGTCAGCTTTGATACCATGTAAGATGGTAAAGGATTGATGAATCATTATTGAATGATTTGGTTACAATATATAGAGATAACGGCTAACCCTAGAAACTTAACTATGCATGTGGGCCCATAAAATATATAGTCTAATAATACATAGTATGTTGTTATGTGTTTGTTTAAAGTAGATCATAGTGTTCAAAATGTTGTCACCTCTGTCCTCCCCTTCAGTATCGGTTTGCCATTAAAAAGCTCAGCAAAAACACAGCCCACACTCCACATATCAACACATGGCCCGTAACTCGTGGATCCCAAAAGAAGTTCGGGTGGACGATACCATAATGTCACTACTCGATTTGTCAGCTGCTGCTTGTTTTTATTATCAAAGAAATTCGCGAGACCAAAATCCCCAATCTTTAATACACCTTCATTATTAATCAAAATATTCGAAGATTTTATGTCACGATGTAACACTCCTCGCGAATGGCAGTGTTCAATCCCTTTTAATAACTGCAACATATAACATTTAATCTGCAAAAAAAAAAAAAAAAAAAAAAAAAAAAACATTACGTATGTGATACTTGGATATGTTTTATATCTAACGTGTCAAATGGGCTGAACATGTCAAACAGGTTGAAAGTCATCCAAAGTGTGTTCAAAGTATTTGTGGTCAGCCCAACCCGTTTTGACCCACACAAAAAGTACCCATTTTGATCATAAGCTAACCAGCCCGTTTTGCCACCTCTAGTTAAAAGTAACAAACCTGTGAGTCGGTAAACTTGACATGCGGACAAGACAGGAGTCCAGAGAGATCATGTTCCATATACTCGAAAACCAAATAAATGTTGCAGGATAACTTTGATGTAATTATGCCCTCCAATTTCATAACGTTAGGATGGTCAAGCGTTCGGAGAATTTTTATTTCTCGAGCCATAAAGCTTACGCTTTCGGGTTTAAAGTTGTCAAACCGCACCTTTTTGAGTGCCACTATTCTACCAGTTTGAAGATCACGAGCTCGGTAGACATTGCTGTATGTACCTTGTCCAATCTACACATATAAAAGACAGCCAAAACAACATGCATAAATGATATTCATAAGCCGCAAACGAAAAGCAAATTCGCACATTATCTTTAGGGCGTCTAAATAGCTTGCTGGTGTGTATAAGATAGATCTTTATAAACTTGAGCTACTTAGGCTGGTATAAATGTCCAAGTCAAGTTCAAGCTAAGGCTCGCTCGCTCCTAAAACATAAGTTTTGTGAGCTAGTCTAGCTTGAGTAACTCACTCATTGGTTAATATAATTCACTTGTTTCCTTGTATATTGTAGTTTGGTGCTTGTTTTGAAAAAGGCGCACCTGATGCGTGAAGGCCACGAGGCGATCCGGTAGGGCCTCATGTACTTCCGGGTCAAAGTTGGTCAAAATTAGGGTTTGTAAGAGGCCAGCATGTAAAAACAACCAAATGGATGAAGAAACTATTAAATGTTTGTTTGATAAAATGGTGATATGTGTGAAACAGATTAGAGAGACACATCTTTTGGTTGTACATGCAACTTATTTGGTTATATATAGAGCAACTACTTGCGTACTGCACGCGCTTCATGCCTAAACGTCTAGGAGGACATTGCGCTTTTTTTAAACCAAGTTTGACAATGGATTATTTGAGACTTATATAACAGTTGCTAACTAGTTACTTGGAGGTTTTTATAAAAGAAACATACAAAATAAATAGAAAATACAACCCTCCAAGCAACACGCCAACACCCGAGCTAAATAAGAGCTTAGGCTCTAGCTCCATTGGAAATATTAAGGTGCTATCAAGTACCGAGTGTGAGTTGGTGTTGCTCACAAGATTCATTTTCTTAAGGACAATCGAGTTTTTTGCCTAAAAATTACATTAAATACTTTTAGGGGTGCCGCTGCCCCCCACCACTAAGTGTAGGCCCTCCACTGGTCTCAAACTAACTCGTTTAATTTAAAACTTTTGAATTTCCCCCAAATTTAACGGTAAAGTATACCTTTTCCAACCGCTCAAAGTTCTCCGATTTCAAAGGGAGCCAGCCATCAATGGCATCACCGGCTGCGGCTCTAAGCCACGCGGGCCAACCAGCCGCAGCCTGTTCACCTTCACTTGATCTTCTAGACCCATTCGAATGCTTATTATCCAAATTCGGATTTGAAGACTCAACAATAATTTTCCTAATGCCGGTTTTTTCACCTTCCCCTTCCTCTTTAATCTCATCCAACGGCTTAAAACCATTACGACGAAAATATTTACGACGGTTCTCAACTTTATGAACCTTTAACGAATCAGAAGCATCACGAATGATCACGGGAGGATCACGAATACGGGGGTTAGCAATATTTTTAGAATTAACACATCCCATTGAGATTGAGTTTGAGATTGAGCCCCCCAAAATCCGTCAAACGAATCGACAGATTTCGGGGAGACCCCTGGGCAGAAGGAGGAGGGTAAAAGATAGAACACTGAATAAAGATGTCACAAAAATTTCAGAAAACTGAATTATTTTCGGACAATAAGATGAAAATGGATTTGTTTTTGTTTGTTGGTATACCTTTTTTTTCTGTTCCAATTAAAGGTGGTGATAATTGTGGGTCCAAATTGATGTTTATTTGAGTTTCAATGGACGTATGATTGATTATGGGGTTTTAGTTGCTTTAGATTTGGATGAAAGAGACGAGATATCAAGGTGGTGGTTGCATTTTTCTTAACAAACTTTTAAAAATTTAACACTTCTTTTTTATAATTTACTAATAATCATGGTGAAAAAAATGTAGTATGTTTATGTAACACCTCATAAAAATATGTCCAATAATATATTAACACGTGTCCCTAATCCTAGTTATGTCTAAAGTTGGCTAGGTTGGACTATTTTTGCCAAAAATGAAAACTTTGAATGTGGAGGGACTAAAAGTGTCAACATGCTTAAACAATGCCTCTGAGTGACCTTACATGGTGTCCGTATTCTCAAATGAGCCACTTGTTGGACGAGAGGGACCGTTTGTGAAATTGTTTGAAAGTTTGTGAATTGGAGGGTTAAAAGCGTCAACATGTTAATTTATACCTCTGAGTGACCTTTTAACGAACGGGTAGCTTTATGATGTTCGGTCATACTCTCGAGTGTGCCTAATATTGGCCATGAAAAGTATTTTATGCCATTTTATAACAATACATAAGAGATTGGAAGTTTAGGGGCCAAACGTGTCAAAGTGTAAAAGTTCCTTTGCTGAACTCCACCCTATACAGACCCCAAGAAGAGGACCATACGGTCCGTAAGGCTGCTCTGTAGCTGGAAAATTTGTGTGCAGCCCAAGAAAACAGCCATAACTCTCATATTGTTTTAGAGACGTTATGGGACACTTGTTAACATCTTATGAAGTCTCTAAACACCTGGAATAATCTTATGAAGTCTCTAAACGCAATCGAACTCAATCGAAATAGAACTATGATAACTAGTAGGGAAGAGACAACGCTAAATATGAATAGTTGGGACTAAAAGTAATTTGAATAGGAAACTCCATCGTATTCGCATCGCTCGCCATCGAAATCAAATCAGCAAAAATCGTCGCGTCGAACACACGAACCAAGTGCCATCCGGCCGAATAGCCATCCGACCGGGCTGCCACTTGGTCGTGGTGCCAAGATGCCATCCGACCGAGATGACATCCGACTGACCCACACTTTCCCCTTTTGGAATCCTATAAATACGCATGTCACTCTCAAACTTTCTACTTTTGGAAACTCTCTGACCGACCAGCTCGTGCTCCTCACCTTTTCCTCGATTTCTCTCGATTCCAGTAAGATCTCGCCCTAAATCTTGTACTTTCTTGATTTACACGCGCTCCTACACCTTTCTATCTTTTGAATCTTAATTTTTAACCCGTGAAATCACTAGATTTGAGGTGTTCTAGGATGACGTCATCATGAGTTCTTGAAGAACTTCATGTTTTGGCTTCAATCCACCAAGAACAACTTAGATCTAATCGATTTCCACACGAATACACAAAGATCTTTCATAGATCTAAACACTTTCACGGTGAAAAAGGATTGAAAGATGGATTCTAACTTTCTTTCAACTCTTTTACACTCAATGCACTTAAAACCGGTAGAATCGGACCTTGTTCTAGTCTCCTACTCATTCTTAGTGTTGTGCTAGTCCAAGATCTGGGTTCTCCTCACGAGACCACCGATTTCGGGTTAAACACGAACAACCGTCTTGAACCGGGTAACTAGCCGAACTAGGGTGATTCCTGGTCAATCAGGTCACTTGGGTCAAGATGGGGTTCTGTTGGTTAACACAATGTCAAGACGTCTCGATAAAACTACAAACAAACAAGATGACCAAGTGTAAGACGGACGGAGCAACCGGGACGGACGGAGCAACCGGGACGGAGTGCTATCCGACCGGACTACTGTCCGAGCGGATAAGCCACCTGAACGGATTGCTGTCACACCCCGATTTCCACGTGTCACCGGTGGGCCCGGTGGGGGAGTATCGTGACGTGGTTGGCAACGTAATAGTCAAACAACACAATATTTAATATGCACAGCGGAAGCAAATTTAAAATATGATACAACCGAATTTAATATTGTTTATCAATGTAACAATATCCGGAAGTTTATCCACAGTAGGATCGAAACAAAATAATATTAATGGTTCAACAGACTTCAGGCATCCTAAGCTGGCGAGACTTTTTATTGATGCTAAGGAGACAATCCAGCCAATTTCGTTTAGTACATGCATTCAGTCTTTTTGGGAAAATACGTCAGTTTACACTGGTAAATACAATCAACTGACTCATTTTGAAAAATGATTTAAAATTGGTTTGGATGCACATGGCATAAACATTTTATTTAACTTGGGAGAATTATTTAATATTATAATCTTGTGAACGAATTACATGTTACTTATGCGTTCAGTAGCCCGGATCTTGTCCGGGTTAAAGATCAATAGACACACCACATTATTGAGTTATACACTGACAGGTGTACGCCTACACCCCGTGCTCAGGTCGTGGCCATCTCATAAGATGATGCCAAGGATATCCGGGACATGGTCATTAACCCCCCAAAGGCTGTAAAGTAAACAAGACTGTTTAAACGAGCCGATCAAATTATTCAACTACCCACTTAATGTGGAGATTTGATGCCCGATCAAGCGGTATGCTATATACCGTAACCCAAGCCCGTATAGGGAAAATAAGTTAAAAGTATTTACCTGAGTAAGTATTAATCACAATAAGCAAAATGCACGTAGCTTTTACTGGTCCTCCTAATTTGGAACGAAGGTTTATAATAACCTATTAGAATTCTAACGGGCCTTTTATTAAGCTTAAGCTTAGACCGGCAAGTTTCAAGATACGGTTCGTACGCACGATTAAGCGAAGACCGGATAGAATGTGATGTAGACCCGACAAGTTTGAAGACTTGTTTAATATGGGTTTATTATTCACATTCTGTATTTTGAGATAAAACCGTTACGGTTTGACCCGTTTCGGCTAATTTATGTAAACTTGTTACATAAACCGAACCGTGCGCGTAATAAGCGTGACGGGTATTCACGAGAGCTATATACAGGTTTCCTAAGTTAATTATGTCTCAAATATGTTGTGACATCAGTAAGGTGTCTTTCATTATGCCCGAAACGTGTTTAAACACAAACTAGGCCCCGTAGGGGTAGTTTGGTCATTTAAAAGTTTATAAAAGCGTTTAAGTAACAACCTGGGTTACAGGTCTGATGTAATCAGCAAATATACTCAATTTTCTAGGTTATATCAGTAGGTTAAAGCATGTATGTGAAATTTATCATTTTTAACCAAACTATGCCCCGTAGGGGTATTTTGGTAATTTCACATAAGCCGAAAAGCTCAAAACTGAAGTCTGAGTTTATCAACCTTTGCTTACTGTTAAAATATTATAATTTGCCTCATATATCAGTAGGTATCAACCCGGGTATGTTCAATAAAATTTTTATACATACTATGCGTTAATAACGCTAAATAAGGCGATTTAAGGCCATTTCCGGGTTCGATACTTAAATCTGATATTTTTATATTTCCAGAAGGCTTAAAATAATTTATTTATCATATGTGATCAGTAGCAAAAGGTTTGGAGTCGTTTAGATGTGTAAAACTCATTTTATGGCCCGTAAGGGCAAAACCGACAATTACCGGATTAAGCCTACGACTACTAGTTATGCTCAGCCTAAAATTAATTCAAAATCTTTAAAAATCCCAAAATAATATATTACATCAGTGGGTATTAAGTTTGATACCAAAAAGTAGGCTTAACTAGGCTATATGCTAATTATGCCGTTTAATTAACATAAAGCTTTAAATTTGCGATATTGAGTATAACTCTTAATCTACAAGTCAAACTGATGTCAAACTTTGCATACAAGTTTATATATCAGTATTTAAGGTTTCTACACTTTTACATTTTCATAAATCACGTTTTAAGGTAATAAGGGCATAACGGTCAACATATGAGCAATTAACGGAAACATGCATATTAATTGGATAACTAATGAACCAAGGTGTATAATCACAGAGGGTTGTTCTAACATGTAACTTAGTCCAATTAAAGCTCTAAGGCATTTCTAAAACATGCCTAAACGGGTCAGAACTGAAAGTCAAAGTGAAAATCAAACTATGTGACTTTCGGTTCCGAACCGAGTCTAAACAGGAAATTGTCGGGTTGGACATGTTTAGACATGTTCCTACACTTATTACTAAGTTATAACAATGATCAAACAGGTTGTATATGGTCTATAATGTTAATTATGCATAAATGACATTTTAAGTTTCCTGTTGACTTTTTCTAAACTAGTTTGACTCGATTTTTGACCTGGTTAGAGTGGTGATCAGGGGAAACCTTTTTGAGGTTTTATTACCCACTTAAATACCAAGCTATAACTACTTTTAATTCGAGATATGACTGAGCCATTATTGACTAATCTCGAAGTCAAACCGTAATTACGACGGTTTGACTTTTAGCTAGTTAAACAAGCTAAACTCAATTAAAGAGAGACTAGCAGACTTACAAGAGTCCAATGCACGAGATATGATCAGTTGGACCTGCTTGAGAGCTCCAGAATTGATCAGATGGCAAGAAGGAAGTGTGAAGAATGTTTGTGAACTTGAAGCCCTTTTATAGTGGTTTCAATCACCACAAAACAATGACAAACAAGTCTACCAGGTAACCACAACCTTCCAACATGTGTTCCTAGTGTCTAGGACTGTTTAGGGGTCGCCCACATTGCATTAATGTCGAAAAAGGGTCGGTTCTCCGCGTTTGCAGGCTGCTGTCACGATTTTCTGCTTCTGGGCTCCTGAGGCGGCCCGCCTCCCGATTAACACACCCGTACGCGGGCCGCATGGGCCTGCGTTTCAGATTTTTATTTTCTATTTAATGCAAAGTTGACCCTTGGTTTATTTGAAAGGGCAATCAAGCTTTTTAATTGCATTTTGACCCCCTTATCTTTACCCACAAGGGCTTTAGGACTTATACCCACTTTGCCAAGTCCCCGAACACTTCCGGTTAACCCGAAAAGCCTTAACTTTCAATGTTTGCACTTTAACCCTTCGCACACGAATTTGACCATAACTTTCTCATACGATAACGAAACTTTATGAAATTTATATCGTGCATTCTAGTGAGCATAATTAACATTTACAAAGCTTCGGGTTTGTCAAAAGGTCACTCAGAGGTATAAATTGAACATGTTGACACATTTAGCCCCTATAGTTTGTAATCTCTCACTTTTTGCTTCGTATGATCCATGATTTATTCGTTTGATGTTATAAACATCATGTAGGGTTATTATGAAGTATATTTATTCACTGTTGCCATTTAGAATACGTATATTCACATACTTTCCATGTTTGTCAACTTTAGTCCTTTTATAACATTCTTTCACACGTTCAAACTTTATGACACGTGTCAACATATTATAGGACGTGAATTTTCGAGGTGTTACATCCTCACCCCCTTAAAATAAATCTCAACCCGAGATTTACTGAAATAAGTAAGGGTACTTTTCTTTAATCGTGGATTCAACCTCCCACGTGAATTCGGGACCTCTACGGGCATCCCATTTGACTTTAACAATAGGCACATGCTTCCTTCGAAGCTTCTTAACCCGTCTATCCTCAATCGACAAAGGTTTTTCAACAAATCTTAAGCTCTCATCTATATGCACATCTGTATGTGGTATAACCAGTGATTCGTCAGCGAAACACTTTTTCAGATTGCAGATGTGGAACACATTGTGAATTCCACTGAGCTCTTCTGGTAAGTTTAACTTATAGGCAACTGACCCGACACGTTCGATAACCTCGAAAGGTCCTATGTATCTCGGGCTTAGCTTGCCTTTCTTACCAAACCGCATCACTCCCTTCCAGGGTGACACTTTAAGTAGGACTTTGTCACCTACTTCGAAGTGAAAATCCTTACGCTTAGGATCAGCGTAACTTTTCTGCCTATCCCGGGCAGCTTTGAGACGGTCACGAATCTGGACAATCTTGTCCGTCGTTTCGAACACGATCTCTGGTCCTGATAACTAGACATCTCCAACTTCCGCCCAACAAATAGGCGATCTACACTTTCTACCATATAATGCCTTAAAAGGCACAGCCTTAATGCTGGTATGGTAGCTATTGTTGTAGGAGAATTCGATTAATGGTAGGTTCTTATCCCAACTACCACCCAAATCGATCGCACATGCACGTAGCATGTCTTCCAACGTTTGAATAGTACGCTCACTCTGACCGTCTGTCTGAGGATAGTAAGCCGTACTAAAGTTCAAACGTGTGCCCAAAGATTGTTGGAAACTCTTCCAAAAATGTGACATGTACCTAGTATCTCTATCAGAGATAATAGCTACAGGTATGCCATGTAAGGCTACAATCTTATCCACGTATAACTGGGCTAACATATCGGAGCTATAAGTCTCCTTGATGGGTAAGAAATGAGCTGACTTAGTCAGTCTGTCAACTATAACCCATATTGTATCATTTCCTTTTCTTGACTTTGGCAACTTGGTAATAAAATCCATAGTTACCATTTCCCACTTCCACGTAGGAAGTTCAGGCTGTTGTAGCAAGCCTGACGGCTTTTGATGCTCGGCTTTGACTTGCGCACATGTCAAGCATTTAGCTACATGAGTGGCTACAGACTTCTTCAAGCCTATCCACCAATAATTTGCCTTCAGATCCTGGTACATCTTATCAGCTCCAGGATGAACGGAGTATTTGGAACTATGGGCTTCCTGGAGGATGACATCACGAAGTCCTCCAAAAATTGGAACCCATATTCGTCCATTTAATTTCAGAAGTCCGTCCTTGCTAAGAGTTAACTGCTCCTCAGTTACTCCTAACTTTTCATTAGGATAGTTAGCTTCCAACACAGCTTCCTTCTGTGCAGCTAACAACCTTTCCATCAAACTGTTCTTTATTTCCATGCGCTTGGCATTGATTCGGATGGGTTTAACCCTTTCCTTCCGACTCAAGGCATCGGCGACTACATTCGCCTTGCCGGGATGGTATTTGATTTCACAATCATAATCATTTAAAGTTTCCATCCAACGGCGTTGCCTCATGTTTAATTCCTTCTGGTTAAATAGATGTTGGAGGCTCTTGTGATCAGAATAAATCACACATTTGACACCATAAAGATAGTGCCTCCAAAGCTTCAGTGCGAATACAACGGCACCCAGCTCTAAGTCATGGGTGGTGTAATTATTTTCATGCACTTTCAATTGTCATGAAGCGTAGGCAATAACCTTGCCTTTCTGCATAAGCACACACCCCATGCCAGTGTGCGAAGCATCACAATAAACCACAAATTCTTCTATTCCATCTGGCAATGTCAGTACTGGGGCGTTGCTCAACTTTTGCTTCAGAATATCAAAGGATTCTTGCTGCTTAGGGCCCCAAACAAACTTAACCTTCTTCTTAGTTAAGGAGGTTAGGGGTGCAGCAATCCTTGAAAAATTTTCAATGAAACGCCTGTAATATCCTGCCAATCCCAGGAAGCTACGAATCTCGGTAGGCGTCTTTGGCTCTTGCCAGTTCATTACGGCTTCAACCTTAGCGGGATCCACCTGGATACCACGCTCACTCACCACGTGTCCAAGAAATTGGACTTCTCGTAGCCAAAATTCACACTTGGAGAATTTGGCATATAGCTTCTCCTGATGCAGGAGCTTGAGAATACATCTAAGGTGTTTCTCATGGTCAGCTTGATTCTTAGAATAAATGAGAATGTCGTCGATGAAAACGATGACGAATTTATCTAAGTAAGGCTTGCAGACGCGATTCATGAGATCCATGAACGCGGCCGGTGCATTAGTGAGCCCAAAAGGCATCACTAGGAACTCGTAGTGACCATAACGAGTCCTAAATGCAGTTTTATGCACGTCTTCATCTTTAACCTTCAACTGATGGTAGCCTGACCTCAAATCAATCTTCGAGAAGTAACTTGCCCCTTGAAGCTGATCGAACAAATCGTCGATTCTGGGCAAAGGATACCTATTCTTGATCGTGACTTTATTAAGCTCGCGATAGTCGATGCACAGACGCATCGACCCATCCTTCTTCTTGACAAACAAGATTGGCGCTCCCCAAGAAGATGAACTAGGTCTAATGAAACCTTTAGCCAGTAATTCATCTAGCTGCGTCCGCAACTCCTTCATTTATGTGGGTGCCAATCTGTATGGTGCTCTAGCAACTGGTGCTGCTCCGGGGATGATATCAATCCTGAATTCAACTTGTCTATCTGGTGGTAAACCAGGTAGATCTTCAGGAAACACTTCTGGGTATTCAGAAATGACAGGGATGTCTTCTATCTTTGGTTTAGGCTCATCAATAATCACTTGTGCCATGTAGATGACACACCCCTTCTTCAGACACTTGGAAGCCTTGAGCATAGTAACTTACTCAGGTAACCCATACTGGGTATCTCCCCGAATGGTAAGTGGTTCACCAGACGGAGTCTTTATTACCACTTGCTTCATGTTACAGACGATTTGGGCCTGGTTATGAGATAACCAGTCCATACCCAGAACTATGTCAAAACCGGCCAACTTAAATGGAAGTAGAGACAGAGGAAAAGAATGGTTCTTAATGGATATAACACATCCATCTAACACAGTTGAGACGGTTTCTATGGCACCATCTGCTAACTCTACCTCATAGTTTACGCTTAAGGTTTTGACAGGTAAATTCAACAATTTACAAAACTTGTGATCAACAAACGACTTATCTGCGCCTGAATCAAAAAGTACTCTTGCAAAGACATCATTTACAAGGAAGGTACCTGTTATGACATTATCGTCCTGCACAGCCTCTTTCGCGTCCATTCTGAAGACTCTAGCATTAGTCTTCTTATCCTCTTCAGGCTTCTTGTTGTACTTAGGGCAGTTGGTCTTGATGTGGCCCTTTTCATTGCAACGGTAGCACGTTGCATCTTTTATCTTCTTGCAATCCAAGGTTTTGTGGTCCGTGGACTTGCAAATACCACAAGCAAAGGGTTTTGACTGAGTCTGAGAGTTCGACTCATGTCTGCACTTTCCATAGTGCTGCTTCTTGCAAATTTTACACTTGGGCTTTTCACCAGGATTATGCCCATCCTTCCTCGACTCCGACCCTTTCTTGTTGTCACCGCTCCCACGGTGCTTCTTGTTCGACTTTCGTGAACCATCATCTTCACGCTTCCTCTTCTTGGCCTCCTTATTCCTCAGCGATCTCTGCCTGACCGCATCCAGAGTGAGGGATAAGGAAATGTCAGCTACTGACCTGAAGGTAGCTGGCCGAGAAGCTTTTACGCTTGCCTTGATTTCCGGGGCTAAACCACCAATAAAGCGAGCGATTCTTTTTGGCTCCGGGGTTACTAGGTAAGGAACCAACCGGGACAGCGTATTGAAGCTTGTCAGGTAAGCTTGACAGTCAAGGTTCGTCATCACCAACGATAGAAAGTCAGATTCTATCTTCTCCACCTCATGTTGAGGGCAGTAATTTTCCTTGATTAGGGCGACAAATTGATCCCACGACATATTATACAATGGGATCTTTCCGGTGGCCTCTATCAAAGATCTCCACCATGCCAATGCTTCACCCTTGAAGGATTGTGACACAAACTTAACTACATCCCTTTCAGCGCACCCGCTGATATCTACCACCGTGTCCATCTCGTCCAGCCAAGTCATACAGTCGACGGCTCCTTTTTCCCCAGTAAAATCCCTGGGCTTACAAGACACGAAGTACTTATAGGAGCAACCCTTGTTACGGGGTTCTTGATGCAGTACTAATTGCTGAGATGGGACACTTTGATGGTTGGTGGACTGACGGTCATCACCATCTTTCTTGGGTCCATTCTTTTTGGGAGGAGGCTTGCTATGAGCCTCAGAATGTGTCTTGGGCTTTGAATGTGGTGCAGAGTGGGTCCTACTTCGAGTACCACTGTATTCTTCATACTGCCTTTCCAAAGCCTGTGTAACAGCGCCGTCTATGATCGCTTTTAATTCAGCACCCGTTAACGTAATCTGGGCGTTCTCATTTTGCTCCACTGGATGGCTATTTATTTCATTTGAGTCAGCCATTTGAATTGAACTATTGCAGAAAACAAGGACAATATTTTATTTGGGAGTTTATTATGGAATTTCCCCTTAGGCTAACTCGTTAACCATGGTAACAGAGACCACATTTGGTTAACTTATTAATCGTATTAATTTAGGATTTCAATTAAAATTTATCCTAATTATAAACAATAACAATATATTTTAGCACATAAGGCTTAGTCACATGGACAATTTAAATTATAAGCTATGATTTCAGAGAATCAAGACTTTTAAGGTTTGAACCTAGTTCATTACCCTTATCAGACAGGGGTCATAGCCACCACTGTCTTTTGGCTCATATGGAAGTGAGCTGGGCCCGTAGGCATCATATTACCACGTATGGTAAAATATGATCATCTTAATTGATGATCTTAACCCATGATTCAGAGATCATATAATTGGGTTTGGAATCTTCTAAAGAATCCTTATACATATAAGAATGACATGTGATTTTTTATTTTTTTTAACGAATCACTTTTGCCAGGAGTGTTAACATGTTTTAAGATGTTAACAGGGATTTGAATCTTTTAAACAGGTCTTACCATCTTGGCCCGGTCTTATATTTGACACGAGGCTAGGTTTCACACTTTAAGACTCTTAATTAAATAATTACATGGGCAGATTAATTTAAAAGGAATGATCTTAATTTATTTATTTCATTTATAAATTATTTATGCGCAAAATGGCAAACATGAAATTTATAAAACAAACATTCCATTGATTTATTCAAAATATTATACACTGCCCTAAACGGGTCTTTTCAAATAACAAACTTACCCTCGCAGGGGTCAAACAGGTACTTACCCACGCAGGGGTTTAATAACACACATGCCCACGCAGGGGCTTAATAACATAATTGTCCACGCAGGGACTTACACAAACAATATACCCTTGTAGGGGTTTATGGAAAGATAGGCCCACGCAGGGGCTCAAAGCAAACATACCGACACACGTACCCACATAAGGGCTTAACAACCAAATACACCCACGCAGGGGCTTATACAGAAAAGGGAAGGATTCAATGATCCTTCTTGTTCTTCCCTTTGATCAATCCTACTAATCCTTGGAAGAAAGTCTGTCTCTCCCTACGGTCCCTGTGCACTTCCCGTTCCACCTGATCCAGCCTCTGAAGGAGTTCCTCATGCTCAGGTGGGGAGAACCTAGGCGGCTGCGATTGAGTCCGTATGATAGGCCTAGGTGGTATCTGGTACCCTTGTGTTGGGTACCCAACTCCCCATGGAGCTCCGTATTGTCCTTCTGGGTGCAGGGCATTGTAGTTAGCTGCCACCAAGTAGGGGTCGGCCTCTGCATACCCGTAGTTGTTGTGGACTGGCGGCTCGAACGGGTTGTATGCCATGGAACCTGTATAAGCTGGGATTGGGTTGTCAAAACCCATTGGCAGCGGTTGCGGCATCGCTGGGTTGGAAGGCCCACCCATTTGTGGGTCCTCCTGATGTGGCGGGTAGTGGCTGGCACTTGACTGACGTGGAGAGCTGAAATGAAAGTCTCCCGCACGTGATGACATACGTGCACCAGTTCTCCTACGCCTTGGCGGTTGAGGAGGTGCCGGTTGAACTGGTGGCGGTGGAGGTGGTGGCGTAACTGCCACAAACCGGTGATCCTCAGAGGAATCTTGATGATGTTGCTGCTGCTGCTCATGCGGCGACGAGTGGTGAGAAGGTGTGTAGTACCACTCGTGCCGAGTGAACATGGCTTGGAAGCTGTCTGGACCACCATAGGGTGATCCGTGGAAAGACGATCCGTCGGAGATCTCGATCGGATGGTTTGGAGTGCCACTTGCAGGTTCGACGGGATCAGTATCCTCGTTCATGTCGTCCGCGTTATCGCCGGAGAAGTGATCGTCTGGCCCCAGTGGGTTAAAACCCACGGGTTCTGGTAAGTAATTGGCCGGATTAAATTGGCCTCGAAAGATGGGTGTGGGGTCACCATACGAGTGATGAGACAGGGATCGCTGAAGTGGTATGTAGGACGGTTGAGGGTTATTGGGTTCATGAGGGTTAAGAACAGGAGGTGTTGAACTATGCGAAACCGACCGTCTGGCCGGCTCAAACAGGTTTCTCCGGTTCTCCCGAGGGTTGTCACTCTCGGTGGTGGATGGGGCTCGCCGTTGCGAAGGTCTAGCTTCATGATCGTTGGGGGCGGTGACTGGCCCCTTGCCTCGTCCTCGTCTCCTAAAGAATCTCGGCGGCATGTTGTCCTGTCAATACAATATAAGATAACAATATAAAAATAAATAAAATAAAGGACAACACAAAACCAAACAAAGTGGAATTTGTCCTATGTTATATGTCTAGACTCGAAAGTTTAGATTTGTGCAATTGTGTAACTGAGATTAAACACAAAAGGCTAGTGTTTAATTCACTCAGTGTTGGCTCTGATACCAACCTGTCACACCCCGATTTCCACGTGTCACCGGTGGGGGAGTATCGTGACGTGGTTGGCAACGTAATAGTCAAACAACACAATATTTAATATGCACAGCGGAAGCAAATTTAAAATATGATACAACCGAATTTAATATTGTTTATCAATGTAACAATATCCGGAAGTTTATCCACAGTAGGATCGAAACAAAATAATATTAATGGTTCAACAGACTTCAGGCATCCTAAGCCGGCGAGACTTTTTATTGATGCTAAGGAGACAATCCAGCCAATTTCGTTTAGTACCTGCATTCAGTCTTTTTGGGAAAATACGTCAGTTTACACTGGTAAATACAATCAACTGACTCATTTTGAAAAATGATTTAAAATTGGTTTGGATGCACATGGCATAAACATTTTATTTAACTTGGGAGAATTATTTAATATTATAATCTTGTGAACGAATTACATGTTACTTATGCGTTCAGTAGCCCAGATCTTGTCAGGGTTAAAGATCAATAGACACACCACATTATTGAGTTATACACTGACAGGTGTACGCCTACACCCCGTGCTCAGGTCGTGGCCATCTCGTAAGATGATGCCAAGGATATCCGGGACATGGTCATTAACCCCCAAAGGCTGTAAAGTAAACAAGACTGTTTAAACGAGCCGATCAAATTATTCAACTACCCACTTAATGTGGAGATTTGATGCCCGATCAAGCGGTATGCTATATACCGTAACCCAAGCCCGTATAGGGAAAATAAGTTAAAAGTATTTACCTGAGTAAGTATTAATCACAATAAGCAAAATGCACGTAGCTTTTACTGGTCCTCCTAATCTGGAACGAAGGTTTATAATAACCTATTAGAATTCTAACGGGCCTTTTATTAAGCTTAAGCTTAGATCGGCTAGTTTCAAGATACGGTTCGTACGCACGATTAAGCGAAGACCGGATAGAATGTGATGTAGACCCGACAAGTTTGAAGACTTTTTTAATATGGGTTTATTATTCACATTCTGGATTTTGAGATAAAACCGTTACGGTTTGACCCGTTTCGGCTAATTTATGTAAACTTGTTACATAAACCGAACCGTGCGCGTAATAAGCGTGACGGGTATTCAAGAGAGCTATATACAGGTTTCCTAAGTTAATTATGTCTCAAATATGTTGTGACATCAGTAAGGTGTCTTTCATTATGCCCGAAACGTGTTTAAACACAAACTAGGCCCCGTAGGGGTAGTTTGGTCATTTAAAAGTTTATAAAAGCGTTTAAGTAACAACCTGGGTTACAGGTCTGATGTAATCAGAAAATATACTCAATTTGCTAGGTTATATCAGTAGGTTAAAGCATGTATGTGAAATTTATCATTTTTAACCAAACTATGCCCCGTAGGGGTATTTTGGTAATTTCACATAAGCCGAAAAGCTCAAAACTGAAGTCTGAGTTTATCAACCTTTGCTTACTGTTAAAATATTATAATTTGCCTCATATATCAGTAGGTATCAACCCGGGTATGTTCAATAAAATTTTTATACATACTATGCGTTAATAACGCTAAATAAGGCGATTTAAGGCCATTTCCGGGTTCGATACTTAAATCTGATATTTTTATATTTTCAGAAGGCTTAAAATAATTTATTTATCATATGTGATCAGTAGCAAAAGGTTTGGAGTCGTTTAGATGTGTAAAACTCATTTTATGGCCCGTAAGGGCAAAACCGACAATTACCGGATTAAGCCTACTACTACTAGTTATGCTCAGCCTAAAATTAATTAAAAATCTTTAAAAATCCCAAAATAATATATTAAATCAGTGGGTATTAAGTTTGATACCAAAAAGTAGGCTTAACTAGGCTATATGCTAATTATGCCGTTTAATTAACAAAAAGCTATAAATTTGCGATATTGAGTATAACTCTTAATCTACAAGTCAAACTGATGTCAAACTTTGCATACAAGTTTATATATCAGTATTTAAGGTTTCTACACTTTTACATTTTCATAAATCACGTTTTAAGGTAATAAGGGCATATCGGTCAACATATGAGCAATTAACGGAAACATGCATATTAATTGGATAACTAATGAACCAAGGTGTATAATCATAGAGGGTTGTTCTAACATGTAACCTAGTCCAATTAAAGCTCTGAGGAATTTCTAAAACATGCCTAAACGGGTCAGAACTGAAAGTCAAAGTGAAAGTCAAACTATGTGACTTTCGGTTCCGAACCGGGTCTAAACAGGAAATTGTCGGGTTGGACATGTTTAGACATGTTCCTACACTTATTACTAAGTTATAACAATGATCAAACAGGTTGTATATGGTCTATAATGTTAATTATGCATAAATGACATTTTAAGTTTCCTGTTGACTTTTTCTAAACTAGTTTGACCCGATTTTTGACCTGGTTAGAGTGGTGATCAGGGGAAACCTTTTTGAGGTTTTATTACCCACATAAATGCCAAGCTATAACTACTTTTAATTCGAGATATGACTGAGCCATTATTGACTAATCTCGAAGTCAAACCGTAATTACGACGGTTTGACTTTTAGCTAATTAAACAAGCTAAACTCAATTAAAGAAAGACTAGCAGACTTACAAGAGTCCAATGCACGAGATATGATCAGTTGGACCTGCTTGAGAGCTCCAGAATTGATCAGATGGCAAGAAGGAAGTGTGAAGAATGTTTGTGAACTTGAAGCCCTTTTATAGTGGTTTCAATCACCACAAAACAATGACAAACAAGTCTACCAGGTAACCACAACCTTCCAACATGTGTTCCTAGTGTCTAGGACTGTTTAGGGGTCGCCCACATTGCATTAATGTCGAAAAAGGGTCGGTTCTCCGCGTTTGCAGGCTGCTGTCACGATTTTCTGCTTCTGGGCTCCTGAGGCGGCCCGCCTCCCGATTAACACACCCGTACGCGGGCCGCATGGGCCTGCGTTTCAGATTTTTATTTTCTATTTAATGCAAAGTTGACCCTTGGTTTATTTGAAAGGGCAATCAAGCTTTTTAATTGCATTTTGACCCCCTTATCTTTACCCACAAGGGCTTTAGGACTTATACCCACTTTGCCAAGTCCCCGAACACTTCCGGTTAACCCGAAAAGCCTTAACTTTCAATGTTTGCACTTTAACCCTTCGCACACGAATTTGACCATAACTTTCTCATACGATAACGAAACTTTATGAAATTTATATCGTGCATTCTAGTGAGCATAATTAACATTTACAAAGCTTCGGGTTTGTCAAAAGGTCACTCAGAGGTATAAATTGAACATGTTGACATATTTAGCCCCTGTAGTTTGTAATCTCTCACTTTTTGCTTCGTATGATCCATGATTTATTCGTTTGATGTTATAAACATCATGTAGGGTTATTATGAAGTATATTTATTCACTGTTGCCATTTAGAATACGTATATTCACATACTTTCCATGTTTGTCAACTTTAGTCCTTTTATAACATTCTTTCACACGTTCAAACTTTATGACACGTGTCAACATATTATAGGATGTGAATTTTCGAGGTGTTACATCCTCACCCCCTTAAAATAAATCTCGACCCGAGATTTACTGAAATAAGTAAGGGTACTTTTCTTTCTTCGTGGATTCAACCTCCCACGTGAATTCGGGACCTCTACGGGCATCCCATTTGACTTTAACAATAGGCACATGCTTCCTTCGAAGCTTCTTAACCCGTCTATCCTCAATCGACAAAGGTTTTTCAACAAATCTTAAGCTCTCATCTATATGCACATCTGTATGTGGTATAACCAGTGATTCGTCAGCGAAACACTTTTTCAGATTGCAGATGTGGAACACATTGTGAATTCCACTGAGCTCTTCTGGTAAGTTTAACTTATAGGCAACTGACCCGACACGTTCGATAACCTCGAAAGGTCCTATGTATCTCGGGCTTAGCTTGCCTTTCTTACCAAACCGCATCACTCCCTTCCAGGGTGACACTTTAAGTAGGACTTTGTCACCTACTTCGAAGTGAAAATCCTTACGCTTAGGATCAGCGTAACTTTTCTGCCTATCCCGGGCAGCTTTGAGACGGTCACGAATCTGGACAATCTTGTCCGTCGTTTCGAACACGATCTCTGGTCCTGATAACTGGACATCTCCAACTTCCGCCCAACAAATAGGCGATCTACACTTTCTACCGTATAATGCCTCAAAAGGCGCAGCCTTAATGCTGGTATAGTAGCTATTGTTGTAGGATAATTCGATTAATGGTAGGTTCTTATCCCAACTACCACCCAAATCGATCGCACATGCACGTAGCATGTCTTCCAACGTTTGAATAGTACGCTCACTCTGACCGTCTGTCTGAGGATGGTAAGCCGTACTAAAGTTCAAACGTGTGCCCAAAGATTGTTGGAAACTCTTCCAAAAATGTGATGTGTACCTAGTATCTCTATCAAAGATAATAGCTACAGGTATGCCATGTAAGGCTACAATCTTATCCACGTATAACTGGGCTAACATATCGGAGCTTTGTCATCCGCACGACTGACCGTCCGATCGACCGACTTGAAGGGTAGAGATACTTCAAGGTTTTCAAAATGCTACAACGAAAACTTCAAAAGTCAAGCCATCATACACAAACACCTCCTTTCCATAGGAAGAAACAATCCACTCGAATAGTCATCCGACCGGATAAGTTGTCCGACCGGATGACCATCCGAACGGATTGACATCCGCACGAACAAGTCGTCCGATCGGATTACCATCCGACCGAACTGCTGTCCGAGCCACTGATACTTTGCACTTATCGTTATGCTATCAAACTATCCAGGCTAACCTTACTCGCTAAGCGCTCCCTTCAATCCATCAATCGCTGTGAGTATACTCGATCCCTTTTTGCTTTACGCACTTTTGGGTGTTACATACGTTACGAATATTCAAATTACAACAATCACACTACTCAATACTATTTGAACGCTAACCGTTAGTGCATGTTATACGTGGCTTATGAATGCTTGTTTGTTATGTTTACACATGGAATGCTGTCTACCTGCCTTAGCAACGATAGTACTATAGTTTGGACTCAGCACCTGTTCGCAGGGGTTGTTAAGGACAATTACTTGCATGGATTACGGTGGTAATCATGTATTGCGAACTGCCTCAGGCAGTCAACCCGCAGTCATTGGTATCGATGGATCTATGTCGATAACTAACGTGCTTCATTTCTCTATGTGTACGTGCTGGTTATGCGTAAATGAAATTCAAACTTTATATGCTATTATCAAACTTGTATGCTCACCTTTACATTATATGTATTGACTTTATTTTAACGTATGTGACAGGTGCTTAGGATGCATATCTGGTAGGAATTCGAAGCTAGAATAAGGCTCTAGAGGCCAACAAATAGTTGTCTGTACAAATTCAATTAATGGTCTCTAGAAGCAGATAAACAATTGCTCTATTTAAATCTGAGTTGTCGGAATAGAACTATTTGCCTAGATTTTGTCTGTAATAATTTGTTTACCTTTTGAGACATGGTATGGGACATGTTATTTTTAATTGATTGGTAATGATAATTGTTATGGAAACTTCTGGACAATCTGTTTCGCTTAGTGCCATGCCCCGATGATTCTGCCATCGGTTGGGGTGTGACAGATTGGTATCAGAGCCGTAACTATAGGGAATTAGGCAAGACACGACCTAGTCCGGGTCGATGTCTTAGAGACCTAGTCTATAGTTAGGAACCAGCAGACCAACTTGTGCATATCCGTTAGGGATTTTGTATGAGCCTGCTATTTCTCGATACTCTCACTTACGCTACACTATCACTGAAAGAGCAACTAAGTCAAGATTAGGTGTGAAAACCGCAAACTCTCGACTAAAGTTGCTTAATAGACCCGCATTTTATCTACAAACGGGGAGAATTATGCCAAATCAGGAGTGAAATCCATATTTTGATGAATAATCTCCTCTATTTTATCAAAACAGGGACGAAGTTTTTAAGCTAGGGGTGAAACCCTAACCTTGACGACTTGTTCCGCCCATTTTATAAAACTCTCACCAAAGTCTCGACGGACTCCAACGACCTGAAGTCACAATATGACTAACGGGATGTGTGCCTAACGCCCAAGAATCGAGGTAAAAGCATAGCCCTAAAGGTCAAATGTGCACAACAAGTCCTTGAGAATAGTCAAATCACTCTGGTTAGTCCAAGTCTACTAGCCGCAGACGATCCATTTCTTGATTTTTATGTGTTTCGATTCTGAGCCCGCAACTGCCGACTCTGATGATTCGTCGATTTTATGTGTGTTTACCTGTTTATGTGTTTAAATTTTGGAAATTTACTCGATTTTTGCTTTCACTTCGATCGACACGCATGACTCGCATTGCACTTCTACCTCAAAACGTTAACAAATTGCTGAACTATGGACGACTTTATGCTACGTTATACGCTTATACTACACGACTCGATATATTAAACGCGATCGCTATATTCGAACACTCGCAACTGTGATTGATAGATTTATGTGTTCTGAGGCAGTTAGAATGCTCTACGTGTCTCTATATGCTCCTATGTGCCTCTTGTGACTACATGATTAGGTGCTTCTGTGATTCTGTGCCCTACGTGCCTACGTGCTTTACGTGCTTATGTGCTTCTATGATTAATTGAATCTATGATTACGTGCCGATGTGTTTATGTGATGCATGTTACGTTGCGTGTTCCTAAGCTTTAGTAAGTAGTAGACGAGTGAGGTGAGATTTAAATACGTTGTGTTGAGTCCTGTGACGATGTCTATTGCAGACAATGTCATCTAGATCCCATCATCCATCACTTTCTCATGAAGAAAAGAGAGACAAACGTCTTGCTGCTATCATTGCTAAACAAGTAGCAAAAGCCGTGAGTGATGTCTACGAGAACGTCAGCAAATCATCTGACGAGTTGAGAACCGAAGCTCCTAAAGCTACTACCAAAGCTCCCTTCAATTTCAAGCAGTTCAAGTCTTGTGGGCCAAAGGAATTCACTGGCGAGGAAGGCCCTACAGCGTTGTTCCAATGGTTTGATTCCATTGAGGTCACTCTACGACAGAGCGGTTGCCCAGACGATCTCCGCACTCTAAATGCTACCGGCGTCTTCCAGTCCCGCGCACTAGACTGGTGGACGACCGAGAGAAACAAACAAGGGAACGATGCAGCCTACGGTCTGTCGTGGGACGAACTCAAGGAGGTCATGCTGGAAGAATTCTGCCCTCCTCACGAACGCCGAAAGTTAGAAGATGAATTCTGGCACATAAAGCAGAAGGAATGTGAAAATGCTGCTCTCACTGCTCGCTTCAAACAGCTCAGCATCATCTGTCCTGACCAAATCAAGACCTCAGACATGGCGATCAAGAAGTATATTCGAGCCCTGCCTGACTGTGTTGCAGATTTCGTGTAAGCGGCTAAGACTAAGACGATCGAAGAGACCTATCTACTGGCCGCTGAAATCAACGACAAGCGGGTCAAGGCTGGTGTCTGGGATAAAACTCCAAAGCACCTGCATCAAGCTACCACCGCCGCATCAACTGCTGAAACCACCACCTCATCGAGCAACAAGAGGAAGAACAAGAGAAAGAACAGCCCCAGCAACAAGAACTGTGCGATCACTGTTGCACCGATTCAAGTTGAACCAGCCCAACAGCGTCAAGTAGCGGCGCCTGTGGCAAATGCACCGCTTGCCAAGCGTGCATACACTGGGCCACACCCGCTTTACCCTACTTGTACCTACCACCACCCGACTACCATCGCTTGCCGTTTCTGTGCTCATTGCAATATGTACGGCCCCTACCAACTGCCGTGCTCGACAAGCTCCTGCTCATCAAGCTCTACTCACCGCCCCTCAGGGTCAACAAGTTCCTCCGGCACCCACGGTCAACGCCAGAGCCTGCTTCGCATGTGGCGATCCTAACCATTTCGCCAACATGTGCCCAAACAGGGTTGTGAAGCAAGAGCCCCAGCAGCAGCAGCCTCAGCAACAGCAGCCTCACCACCAGCAGCAGCAGTAAGCAGCACGCGCACGAACTTTCAACATCAACGTGCATCAAGCCCAAGCCGACAACAACGTGGTCAATGGTATGTTCCTTGTGAATGGTATTTATGCTTTGTGTTTATTTGATACTGGAGCCGATAATTGCTTTGTGTCGTTCGAATTCGAAAAGCTCCTTAGTCGTAAGCGCTCCCGACTTTCCTCGACGTTTGATGTTGAAGTCGCTACTGGAAGAACCGTCGCCGTAAATTCTGTACTTCGTGATTGTACCCTTGAGCTCAACAATCAAATCTTCCCAATCGACCTTATTCCGAAGCAACTCAGAAGTTTTGACGTCATAGTAGACACGGACTTTCTTCGCGAAAACCATGCTGAAGTGGTGTGCTTCGACAAGATGATTCGATTCTCTCTCGCGAATGGTGATCTATTGTGCGTTTAACGTGAAACTACTTCGAAAGGTCTCAAGCTCATGACGTGTGTCCAAGCTAGCAAGTATCTCCGCAAGGAATACAGGGCTTTCTTGGCTAACATTGTAGTAGTGGAGAAGGAAAAGAAAGGAAAGACAGAGGTGAAAGACGTTCCTGTGGTTCGTGAATTTCCTAATGTGTTCCCTGACGACCTTCCCGGTCTACCGCCAAGTCGTGATATCGACTTTCGTATCGACCCCATTCCTGGAGCCAACCCTATTGCCGACTCGCACCGTCCGAAATGCGTGAACTTTCAAACCAACTCCAGGAATTACTTGAGAAAGGCTTCATTCGCCCGAGCACCTCTCCTTGGGGCGCGCCAGTCCTTTTTGTCAAAAAGAAGGATGGATCGTTCAGGATGTGCATCGACTATCGGGAATTGAATAAGTTAACTATCAAGAACCGCTATCCCCTCCCTCGCATCGACGATTTGTTTGACCAGCTACAAGGTGCTACGTACTTCTCAAAGATCGATCCACGCTCAGGTTATCACCAACTACGCATTCAAGAGGAGGATATACCCAAAACCGCGTTTCACACTCGATACGGCCACTACGAATTCGTTGTTATGTCCTTTGGTTTAACCAACGCACTTGCGGTTTTCATGGATCTGATGAATCGCGTGTGTAAACCATATCTCGACCGTTTCGTCATCGTATTCATCAACGATGTCTTGATCTATTCCAAATCGAAAACCAAACACGCGCAACGTCTACGTTTGGTTCTCGAGCTACTCCAGGGGAATCAACTCTACGCCAAGTTCTCCAAGTGTGAATTCTGGTTGGAGGAGGTTCAATTTCTGGGTCACATTGTTAATAGTCAAGGTATTCATGTCGAGCCCGCGAAGATTGAAGCCGTTAAAAGTTGGATTACACCTAAGAATCCATCTGAAGTCCGTTCTTTTCTCGGACTAGCGGGCTATTATCGACGATTTATCGAAGGATTCTCAAAGATCGCTGCACCGCTTACCGCTCTCACACATAAAGACAAGCCTTTTGTTTGGGGAACTAAACAAGAGTCTGCCTTCCAAACTCTCAAGCACATGCTTTGCAATGCTCCTGTTCTCACATTGCCCAACGGAAATGACGATTTCATTGTCTACTGTGATGCTTCCAAAATTGGTCTCGGTTGTGTCCTTATGCAGCGAGATAAGGTTATAGCTTACGCATCTTGTCAGCTCAAAATCCACGAGAATAACTATACAACCCATGATCTCGAGCTAGGTGCAGTCGTTTTTGCGTTAAAGATTTGGCGACACTACTTGTATGGTACCAAGTGTACGATCTTCACCGATCATAGGAGCCTACAACATATCTTTAATCAGAAGGAACTTAATATGCGTCAACGTCGATGGGTAGAACTTCTCAACAATTACGACTGTGAGATTCGTTATCACCCAGGCAAAGCAAATGTTGTTGCCGACGCACTCAGCAGACGGAGCTATCTGCTTAGCACTCGTTATGTTCAAGCCCAATACGATCTCGAAACCCTCATCCGCGAAGCTCAGCATGCATGTTTTAATGAACGCACTCTGAGGAAGGAAAGAATCTACCACGATGGAGCTCAACTTGTGAACAAGTCGAATGGGATATTCCATTTTCTGGACCGAATTTGGATACCTAAAAGGACCGATTTGCGACAGATTTTGATGGACGAAGCCCACAAATCCCGTGTAAGGTCTGTGTTTGCGTCTAATAAAAGACGACTAAAGGACACTAGAAACATAAAATTTTTCTTAAAAGTGTCCAAACTTTTCGCAATTTAAAACGATGATATCAATAACATAGGTGCATTAATTTAACAAAATTTGGGCATGACCCGTCCATAAAACGAGCATACCCCTGTTTTAAACAAAATCAAACTAAATACAATTCTACGATTCGTTCGACAAGATACTACTAAAAGCCAAGACAACAAGTTTTTAAAAGTATGACTACTAACAAGGTTATGCAAAATAAACAAGTATTGGACCAAAAACATTAGAACAGGCTAGCGGAAGCGTTTGGTATGACATAACATGAACACGTGCTCGCTCCGATTCTCCAAGTCGCCTAAATTGAGGATTTACCTACATTCAACAACAAAGCTTTAAAAAGTTAGTCATTATACTTGTTTTGCTTACAATACCATCATTTTGGTTCCATTTGTTTATGTACTTTCATTTCGCTTATGCATTCGATTACCCAATTAAATGGGTATGGCATATACTCTCATAATGAGATTCAAGCATACACTTACGACCCAGTAATATCGGGTTAATTGCTTTCAACATAAATCTTTCGTTCTATCCGTATAACGGGTTGAACTTCATACATTCGTTATTGCATTCATGACCACCCGTTCTAAATGGATGGTACCTTATTCTTACTCGACTTGTTCAACTCGAACCGGTCGACTTGCATAGCTTATTATAACCTTTGTTAACATAACCAAATCCGCAAGGGATTTGCTATCAACTTACTAATCACCGTAATCATTATAACAAGGGTTGTTTTTCATAATTATTAACAAAATTTAAGTAAGGTTTTGTATGCAACGGAACATACCTCGATCTTGTGAGCCTTCCGGTTTCTTAGTATTTGAACCTTCTCCTTCACGCCTATATCAACACATTCATTCATTCGTTTAGTACCCCAAATTTCATTCCGTTATTTTCCAAATTACACATAATTATTCTTTCAAGCATTTCATCAAACACTTGGCGGGTTTCGCATTTGTAGGACACTAAGTACAAGCTTTTAAAGTATAATTCCTACTAGCTCATTTCAAAGTTCATCAACAATCAATCAAATTAATAATATTCTTTGGTCCTACTTAATTTGTTTAAGATTCAAGTACCACAACATCATCACATGTCAAACCTACACATGATTCCTACCAATTTTCCACCTTTCAACATCTCTAATTATTCATACCAATGGGTTACGCAATTAGCTTTTCATATAATCAAATTCACGCATAAACATACATGATTCCTGTTCTATAGAGAAGTCCTAACCCAAATCTATACAATTTCTTGCAAAATTTCGAGATTGGGTCATAACTCACTTCCTACCATACATCAAAAACATCAAATTGAACTTACCACTTTATAGAGGGTGTTAGGTAAATTGAAAATCTGGTAACATGCAGACGATTAACACTGAATTTCCTTGTCAATTGATGAGTTTTGCAAGAACAAGGATAACCCTTGTTTCTCCTGCTTCTGTTCGACCAAAAACACGCCCAGATGTGTATGTTTTGGGTTTCCACCTTCTAATACCTCTATATTAGAATCATCCACATCTAGCCCTTCTAGTTTTTATATTTCTTTTAATTAGGCCCCTTTTCCATCACTTAACTAATATTTACAACACATTCTCCTTTTTAACTAACTAAGTTAAGTTCTTAGTATTTTAACTTATTTTTATGATAAACATTTTTTTTTTGGGTGTTACATCCCGGTATTCCATTCATCCCGGTGCCGACAAAATGTACCAGGACCATCGCTATAAGTACTGGTGGCCGGGCATGAAAAGGGATATTGCTCTCTATGTTGGAAAATGCCTGACCTGTGCAAGAGTCAAGGCTGAACATCAAAGACCCTCTGGCTTACTCGAACAACCATCGATCCCTATGTGGAAGTGGGAGAGTATAGCTATGGACTTCATAACAAAGCTACCGCACACGTCATCAGGTCACGACAGCATTTGGGTTGTGGTTGACCGTTTGACTAAATCAGCTCACTTCTTGCCAATACGGGAAGACTACAAGGTAGAACGACTAGCCCGAATCTACACCAACGAGATCATTTGTAATCATGGGACGCCTTGCGACATCATCTCTGATCATGATGCTCGGTTTACCTCGTGACTGTGGGAAACGTTTCAAACGGCACTCGGTACATCGCTTAATCTAAGTACCGCTTTCCACCCTCAAATCGACGGTCAGACTGAAAGAACGATCTGTACTCTTGAAGACATGCTCCGTTCATGTGTCATAGACTTCGGTGGTAATTGGGATAAATACCTGCCGTTAGTCGAATTCTCGTATAACAACAGTTATCATTCTAGCATTCAAATGGCACCATTCGAGGCTTTATACGGAAGAAGATGTCGATCGCCTATTGTGTGGCACGAGATCGGGCACTCGCAATTAACCGGTCCCTAGCTATTGCAAGAAACGACAGACAAAATTTTCCAAATTCGAGACAATCTAACGAAAGCTCGGAACCGACAGAAAAGTTATGCCGATAGACGACGCAAGCCCCTTGAATTTGACGTTGGTGACTACGTACTCCTAAAGGTATCACCTTGGAAGGGTGTGGTCCGATTCGGCAAGAAAGGAAAGCTCGCACCTCGATATGTGGGACCTTTTAAGATTCTGGAAAGGATCGGAAAAGTCGCCTACAGACTCGAACTACTGGAGGAACTTAGTAACGTCCACCCGACTTTCCATGTGTCAAACCTCCGAAAGTGCCTGGCCGACCACGACTTACCTGTTCTACTCGATGACCTTCAGGAGAACGAAACATTACACTTCGTGGAGAAGCCTGTCGAAATCATGGATCGCCAAACCAAGCAGCTCAGACGCTCTCGCATTCCTATTGTGAAAGTCCGATGGGAAGGCAAACGAGGCGCAGAGTTCACTTGGGAACTCGAAAGCGACATAAAGGCGAAGTACCCGCAGTTGTTTGTTACGGCTTCAGCCTAATTTCGGGACGAAATTCCCTAAACAAGGGGAGGCTGTAACACCCCGTGTTTTCGAAAAGTCAAAGTCAAAGTCAAGGTCGAAGTCAACGGCCGATTTCGCGCGACTTGACTTGTACTGAATTTCTTTTACATGTTTATTTTAGTTGCATTATGTGGAGTAAGTGTCAGTAATTACAATAAACGACGTGTGTTATTCGCCATTCAATCGACTTACGACTGTGAACTATAGAAAGTAACAATGCGATAAAGTTAACTAAACGATAATCAAACTTTGCTAATCGACATCGAATCAAATCGCAACTCGAACTACGCATTTTAGTAATTATTATACGTGCGTGTGTGTTTTACGTGTTACTTGTGCATGTTCAGTTATGATTATGTGTGGTAATCAATCGAATCGAATCGCAATCGAACTCAAAACGCAATCGAACTCAATCGAAATCGAACTATGATAACTAGTGGGGAAGAGACAGCGCTAAATATGAATAGTTGGGACTAAAAGTAATTTGAATAGGAAACTCCATCGTATTCGCATCGCTCGCCATCGAAATCAAATCAGCAAAAATCATCGCGTCGAACACACGAACCAAGTGCCATCCGGCCGGATAGCCATCCGACCGGGCTGCCACTTGGTCGTGGTTCCAAGATGCCATCCGACCGAGATGACATCCGACCGGATAGTCATCCGGGCGGGATGCCATCCGACCGATCCACACTTTCCCCTTTTGGAATCCTATAAATACCCATGTCACTCTCAAACTTTCTACTTTTGGAAACTCTCTGACCGACCAGCTCGTTCTCCTCACCTTTTCCTCGATTTCTCTTGATTCCGGTAAGATCTCACCCTAAATCTTGTACTTTCTTGATCTACACGCACTCCTACACCTTTCTATCTTTTGAATCTTAATTTTTAACCGTGAAATCACTAGATTTGAGGTGTTCTAGGATGACGTCATCATGAGTTCTTGAAGAACTTCATGTTTTGGCTTCAATCCGCCAAGAACAACTTAGATCTAATCGATTTCCACACGAATACACAAAGATCTTTCATAGATCTAAACACTTTCACGGTGAAAAAGGATTGAAAGATGGATTCTAACTTTCTTTCAACTCTTTTACACTCAATGCACTCAAAACCGGTAGAATCGGACCTTGTTCTAGTCTCCTACTCATTCTTAGTGTTGTGCTAGTCCAAGATATGGGTTCTCCTCATGAGACCACCTATTTCGGGTTAAACAAGAACAACCGTCTTGAACCGGGTAACTGGCCGAACTATGGTGATTCCTGGTCAATCAGGTCACTTGGGTCAAGATGGGGTTCTGTTGGTTAACACGATGTCAAGACGTCTCGATAAAACTACAAACAAACAAGACGGCCAAGTGTAAGACGGACGGAGCAACCGGGACGGAGTGCTATCCGACCGGACTACTGTCCGAGCGGATAAGCCACCCGAACGGATCACACCTTGGGTCCCACACTTAATCAAGTTTATCTAAGTTTGAGTATTGAACAAATTGTCATCCGATCGGACTACCATCCGACCGGATTACTCTTCGGATCATGAGATACTAGGACTTTAAAGACTTAAACAATTTTCAACATGTTCACTAACAGGGTTGCCACCCGGACGGATGGACATCCGACCGAGTGACTCTTCTGCTGTGAATTTGTTCCCACTAAGTAACCCTGTCACTAGAGTCGCCGTCCGACCGGATGACCATCCGAGCAGTTTGTCATCCGCACGACTGACCGTCCGATCGACCGACTTGAAGGATAGAGATACTTCAAGGTTTTCAAAATGCTACAACGAAAACTTCAAAAGTCAAGCCATCATACACAAACACCTCCTTCCCATAGGAAGAAACAATCCACTCGAATAGTCATCCGACCGGATAAGCTGTCCGACTGGATGACCATCTGAACGGATTGACATCCGCACGAACAAGCCGTCCGATCGGATTACCATCCGACCGAACTGTTGTCCGAGCAACTGATACTTTGCACCGTTTTGCGCGCCACTTATCGTTATGCTATCAAACTATCCAGGCTAACCTTACTCGCTAAGCGCTTCCTTCAATCCATCAATCGCTTTGAGTATACTCGATCCCTTTTTACTTTACGCACTTTTGGGTGTTACATACGTTACGAATATTCAAATAACAACAATCACACTACTCAATACTATTTGAACGCTAACCATTAGTGCATGTTATACGTGGCTTATGAATGCTTGTTTGTTATGTTTATACATAGAATGATGTCTACCTGCCTTAGCAACGATAGTACTATAGTTTGGACTCAGCACCTGTTCGCAGGGGTTGTTAAGGACAATTACTTGCATGGATTACGATGGTAATCATGTATTGCGAACTGCCTCAGGCAGTCAACCCGCAGTCATTGGTATCGATGGATCTATGTCGATAACTAACGTGCTTCATTTCTCTATGTGTACGTGCTGGTTATGCGTAAACGAAATTCGAACTTTATATGCTATTATCAAACTTGTATGCTCACCTTTACATTATATGTATTGACTTTATTTTAACGTATGTGACAGGTGCTTAGGATGCATATCTGGTAGGAATTCGAAGCTAGAATAAGGCTCTAGAGGCCAACAAATAGTTGTCTGTACAAATTCAATTAAGGGTCTCTAGAAGCAGATAAACAATTGCTCTATTTAAATATGAGTTGTCGGAATAGAACTATTTGCCTAGATTTTGTCTGTAATAATTTGTTTACCTTTTGAGACATGGTATGGGACATGTTATTTTAAATTCATTGGTAATGATAATTGTTATGGAAACTTCTGGACAATTTATTTCGCTCAGTGCCATGCCCCGATGATTCTGCCATCGGTTGGGGTGTGACACTTGTATACCCCTCAATCCTAAAAAACTCAAACATCTCCTTCTTCATCATATTCCAGGCGGCAGCCGCTGCACCTTCTCCACTCCAGACGCCGCACCCTTAAACCCGTCGGCGACCTTCTTGTTGTCACCACAACAAATACCAAGATCCAAAAAAAAAATCAGCACTGTATAAAACCAACAAGTTACCCGAAACTGAAGAGAAACAGCATTTACCGGAGCCTGTCAGAGGTTTGTGCAGCCGTTCACTCCTGTGGCTCCGCCACTGTGCCGTTTGCATCCCACCGGAGCCCCCTGTACACCTGCATCTAGCACGAAAACAACAAGCTCAGCCGCCGGCGACGTCTTGGGGTTGCCGGAAAAACATCGATGCCGAATTCTCTCTTCCCGATCTATCTCTCTCTCTCACGGATCTCTCTCTCTTCTTCCTGCTTCGAAACCCGCTGTCCGACACCACCACTTTCGCCATCAACCATCGCTATCATCATCATCATCGATATCACTGCCGGAGTTTGTGCCTTTTAGAGAGAGAAACAGAGAGCTTTTTAGAGAGAGAAGCAGAGAGTTTGTGAAGTGAGAGAGAGCAACTTTGGTTTTTATAATCAATTAGGTATTTAGTTTTGTTTTGAGGGGTAAAAATGTCATTTTACACAGTCATTCAGATGTGCAACCAAACAGCACTTTACTGGTTCAGCACTTACTGGTTCAGAGCCTCTTACCCATTCAGACCTCTTATTCATTCAACACTTATTGGTTCAGATGTTTCCAAATAGCCCCTAAGTAAGTGCTCCTTTCTTTTGCTTTATTGTTTATTAGGCTTTTAAAGCCGAAAGTCGAGCATTTTCGATAAATGCTTTGACTTTCGGTTTAGACCCTGAATGGTCCAGCCATTGTTCGAGGCGAACATGGCTACGTGATCGTAATTAGGTAGGTGTTAATCCCTCAAAAGGGCACCTCCTGAAAATCACGTTTGCTTGGTCAATTGACGGGTCAAAGTTATTAACATTAAAAAGTCAAACGGGTCAGTTTTGAAAATAATCGTAATCTGATAATGTAGCTGTTATAAAATACGTTTTAACACTTTAATAACTTGGTAATAATTATTAGAACATGTGTAAACAAGTTCGGCTCGTCAATTCCAGTTTAGGGTCGGTTCGCAACCGAAAGTCATGAAGTTTGACTTCTGCTTTGACTTTCAATTCTGACCCGAATTAAATTAGTTTGCTGCTGATTTAAGGTTCCATTATGATCATATTATTTTGTAGCATAATCTTCTAAGGTTATATTACATGATCATAGTAGTAATCTGAGTTTTTATACAAGTTCCGTTATTACTAAACTTTGACTATTTTGCCATTTTTTTATTAAAAATGAGGTTTTAAGCACCAATGAACTTGCAAATGAATTAAATACTGATATGTTAACATGTTTAACATATTTTGATGTTACTAATCTAATCATAAACTGAGTTTTCGTATAATATCGTAAATTATGCTTTTAATGGACCAAAATGCCCTTTCTGCACCTAAATTGGTTTTAAACATAATTTCGTATACCAAACTCATTACCTACTGATGTAATATCATAAGTAGAATTATTTGGGATATCAAGTTAGTTTATATTCTGAGTTTAAGTACAAGTTCTTGTATTATGTCGATAAATAACGATAATGCCCTTATGGCACTTAAAACGGTTTTAATCATGTTTTTCATACAAAACCTTTTTACCTACTGATATGTTATATTAAATAACATATGTTGATTATATAAACCTGATCATAACATCAGTTTTCATAACACATTGCAAATATCGCCATTTAACGACTTTTCGGCGCGTAGTATGCTTTTAAACCATATTTACCAACCAAGACTTGTTACCTACTGATTTTATAACTTACTTAAAATATTTTTACAGTAGGTACATGTTATAAACTCAGAATCACAAATAAGCTTTCAAACTATGTGTGAAATGACCAAAATGCCCCTACGGTGCATAGTTTGGTCTTAAACTATAAACCACAAATATATTTGATATCCTAGTGATATTATATCATAAATTAAGTATTTTTCTAGAATGTTTATGATCATAACATCAGATTATGTGCAAGCTCCTTTTATAAGTCGCTAAATGACCAAAATGCCCTTATGAGGCTTAATTTGATTTTAAAACCTTAACGGGCATACAAGTTGATATCCTACTGATATTATAACTTGTTTAAAGTATAATGACATATGTAACTTGTACATGACTCATCCGGTTACCCGTTATCGCTTATACGCGTACGGTTCGACTTATGTAACTAGTTTACATAAGTTTACCGAAACGGGTTTAACCTTATCATTTTTATCTCAATTTCCGGAATGTTAATAGTTTACCCATATTATACAAGTCTTAGTACTTGTTGGGTCTAAACTACATTCTATTCCGATCATCGCTTAATCGAGCGTATCGTACCGTTTTTAACACTTTAAGCTAGCCGGTCTAAGTCTTCGTCTTAAATAGGACCCGTTAGCATTCTAATTGGTTATTTATACCATCATTCCAGACTAGAGCCTTCCAGTAAATGCTACCTACACTTATTTAATTGAATACGACTGAGTTACTTTAAATCTTGCACTTGAATCAAGTATTAGCTCAGGTAAATACCTTTAACCTATTTTCCCTATACGGGCTTCGAATACGGTAAATTATTACCGCTTGGTCGGGTATGGGATCATATGCCGGATTGTGGCTACAAAATCATCATAACCCGTTTTAATCTGTTTTGTTTGGTAACTTAAACATTGGGGGTTAACCCGACCGTGTCCTGGATATCCTCGGCTCATTTAAGTTACTAATGTCCACAACCAAGCACGGGGTGTAGGTATACACCTGACAGATGCTTAATGCTAAAATGTTTTTACCCACAAGTTGGGGATAACTCCTTTGTGGGTTTATAAGTGGTGTGTCGGTTAATCATGTCTCGGTTTCTATACTAGGCCCCATATGTATTGACAAACATGTAAAACTGATACAAGATCATTTTGAATTATCCCAAGTTATAAAATATTTTCATGTGCCTTGTACACTTAAATCAATTTTGAAATATTTTCAAAACGTGTCGGTTGATTGTAATTACCAGTGAAAACTGACGTATTTTCCAAAGACTAAGTTACAGGTACAATACGTAATAGGCTGGAAGCTGCTTGGTATTGTTAGAAGAGGATCTTGCAAATCCTTTACATATGCCTAAAGTCTGTTGAACATCTTTTGTACATTTTTATGATCCGCCTGTGGATCTTTTATTACGAACCGTCTGTGTATTTATTTTGAACTTCGGACATTTTGGGTTGTAATAATAATTTATACTCCAAGACTTCCGTTGTGTTATTCTATGTATATTGACTATTATGATATCAACTTACGTCACGATACTCCCCGCCAGGCCCACCGGGTTTGTGGTTGAAATATCGGGGTGTGACAGGTTGGTATCAGAGCCAACGTTTGAGTGAATTAAACACTAGCCTTTTGTGTTTAATCTCAAATGACACAATAGCATATTCCTTAGACTTTCTGAGTCTAGACTTGACATAGGAATGCTCTCATCCCTATTAAGTAAACATTGTTTTCGATTTTATCTATTTCAGGAACATGTCGCCAAGCAAAGCAACCGTTGATGGAAACTCTCCTCACTCGAAGCCAAGGAATGCCAAGCTTCGTACCACGGCCCGGATAAGCTTGTGACCGATATGGAGAAAGGACCTTTACGGACCTTATCCCAAAATCAAACCAAAGGAAACCATTAACCAAACTTCGAAGCCCATATCGGAAGTCCCTGAGGCTCAAATTTTGAAGTCCGTATCTGTGGAGTCCATACCAGAGGTCCTTGAGGCTCCCATTTTGAAGATGATACCCGTGGATGCTAATGATCCTTGTTTCCTACCTCCAAGTTTTGGAATCCCAGACTTGGACTATACCAATCTAAACCCAATCCGTGATCCATACCATTCTCTAACTATTGAATCCTTGGATTCTACTTCTACAACGGATCCCGCTTTGGAAGACTTAAATTACCCACTGAAACCTTTAGTGTCAGTATCGCGTGCGGTGAACCAAGAAGAGAAATATCAGGAATGAAGCACAGAAGGCATTGAAGAATACTTCTTTTATTGTATTTCATTTTCCTTTAAGTCCCTACGTGGACACGTCTCTTTTGTTTAGTCCCTGCGTGGACATTTTTCCCTTATAGTCCCTATATGGAGATGTTTATCTTTTAGTCCCTGCGTGGACAAGTTAGTTATTGTATTCTAAGTCCTGTTTAAGGTATTATTGTAATTTTCTAATGTTTAATAGAAGGAATTTTGGAGTTATTATTCTGTATGTATTCATTACATCCTTTGTTCAAGCGATCGTCTTGATTTTAATTCGAACTTTATCGATCCACTAAATAATTCCAAAAGATCTTCTTAATGGTTTACATCAGCCGAGTGGCAAGTCCATATTAATTGGCAATTTTGGTAGTTAAGGACGAATAGCCATTCTATCATGATAGTTAAGGAAGATTATTCCTTCTATCCAGAGGTGGTGGACTATGTTCAAGCCTCCAAGCCTTATGGTCTATATGATCAATGAGATCATCAGTGCGATGATCATATTTTAACATCCTTAGTGATGGATGGCCTACGGGCTATACTTATTTGTCCATTTGAGACAATGACATTGTAACCTTATGGTTCCCTGTCCAAGGTAGTAGCCCAAGCCTCATAATATATACGATCAATGCGACCATGGCTTATTACTTAAACCATTAAGACAATTAGTCAATGTTGACATTTAAGTAATGTCAACACTCCTGGCAGTGTGACTTGAGGAACCACACTAGCCGTCAAGGTATTTGGACTACGTACAAGCCTTATAGCCTATATGATCGAGTTAGATCATGGCTAGTGTCATCAATGCGATGAACATATTATTAACATCCTTAGTGATGAAATGCCTACGGGCTATACCTTATTGTCCATTTGCGACATTGACAGTTGTGATCTTTCATGATTCCCTGTCTAAGGTGGTGGGTTATGCCCAAACCTCATAGTCTATGTGATCAATGTGATCAAGACTAATATCATCAATGCGATGATTAGCATTTTAACATCCTTTTGTGATGTCAATTGTTTACTCTATGGATGACAAATAGGAATGATGAGGTTTACTTTATTAGTATATAGATTCTTACAAAATTAGGTATTAAAAATTACACGAGTTCGTCTTGGGCCAAACCCAGAAACTGATGAACCGACCCGGAACGAACCCAAAATACTACAATCGATGCGGTCCATGGGCATATATTTTTATTCAATACGGTTTTAGCCACTCTACACAACAACAACAAGATACAAATATGATACTACACATAATGCATCACAACTATCTATCATTTGAAAGAATGCAACAGAAAATCAAACAAAAGCCAAGTTGTTTTCCTTCAAAACACGCGAGGCGCATACAATCATATCAAAATTTTAAACTCGAGTCCATGACGGGATGTGCTCTTCTTTCGATTGTAATAAGGTCATTTCTTCGATTTTGAAGCTCGTTATATTGTGACTTGAAGGCTTTGCAAGTACAGGAATGTCATGTTTATGTTTGCCTTCATATGTAGTTACCACAAATTTTGGATCTAAACAAACCCTCTCCACATGCTTGCGGACCTTGCATCCCGTGTAAGCACATCTATAGTAACTCCTGCAAGCAAGTTACAACTTATGTTAGTAAGTCTGGTAAAACGGGTTGGCTAACGGGTTAAAACAGGTTTAATTCAAACTAGATTCCGGCCAAAGGAGTCATTTTATTTGGCCAAAACGAATTCTAACCAAACAGCAATTATATAAAGAAAAAAAGCATTAATATAGATTCACCTTGGATAAGTATTTCCCTTTACCACTTTCTGCCCATATTTTCGCCACTTGAATCCATCGTCTAATATATCAACTTCACTTCTCGTTTGCACCACAATCTTGGATTCAACCACCGACACTCGCGATGAGCTAGCCCTGTCTACGCACCCGAAATCTGTCTTCCTGTACCCCAACGCAAAATCTCGTCAAAACAAACCAAAGAGGTCGGGGCTAGCGTGATCACCCGCTCCAATATTAAACAAAATTAAAACAACATTATGACTAAACAACCCTCTAAAAATTGTTGCTCTACCAATTGAATATTTTTTTAAATATTTTGATTATTAAAAAATTTTGTAAATTTGAAGATACAGTTTTTGTGTTAAAATATTTTGTAAATTTGAATATACAGTTTTTGTATTGATATGCTATAGCAACCCATTACAAATCTGAAATACATTCTCTTTTTTTGTTCTTTCATATTCATTTAGTTTACTCTAATAATCAATATTATTTAGCAATGTAGTACAGTTTTGTTCAGCTAATTTTCCTAGTATATTTTAATATAAATTTTATTGGAAATTGAGTTATAGCCAAAATAAAGTAATTTTTGGTTTCGTAATATTAAAAAAAATTATGTTGGATGCAACTCAATTTCCATTTCAATTCATCTGAAAACATAGAAAAAAATACAAACAAACGTGTATATCTATATTTTTATTAGGTATTAAACGTTACAAAGTTTTTTTTAACTAAAATATAAATAAACAAAAATTAAAAGATCAAGAAAAATTAATTTTTTAGAGAAAACTTCTAAAAATATTTACTTTAATTTTGCAAATTATTTTAATAATTACGATAAGACATCTACAAAATTATTTTAGTTTTGCAAAAAAAAATAATAAATAATTACTTACAATGCTAGAAAAGAGTTCTAAAAAGATAGAAATTTTGCCTTTTCTTTAGATTAGCCTCATGATCACCCTCAACCTCATTTGCTACCACATGGTTAACAACTTCTTGATGGGGGTTCGTTGGTTCTTGAACAAAACTCGTGTGTTGGTCCATTGGTGCACCATATTTGGCCTGCGCATGCACCAGTGGCGGCTCATGGTTATGTTGACCTTTATAAATGATGTCGCTAACACCCCCGTCAAGAAAATGTCCGATCTTTTTTGTGGCGGGGCAGTTTATGTGTGTGCATTTGTAGTAGCTACGAGGAAGCTCGCTCGCCTTTACTTGTTTTTGCCCGTATTTCCTCCATTTGTACCCGTCATTAGCAGGGCGGGTTATAGATACAACATATTCGGGCTTTGAGTTGTCAGATTCGGAATCCAAATCCTAAACAAGTCAATTAATAACGGGTCAGAAACTATCTAGATTTTATTTAAGGGAAAATTTCACAGAATAGTAATCAAGTTTTAAAAGTGTTATAATTAGGTCGCTGGTGTCGTTTTTGTTCCAGTTAGATAACTTGTTATTCAAATCGAGTCATGTCCTTTTTTCCATGTGTCAAGAAAAAAATGGAGCATAAGATGATGAGGTCGAATTATTTTAATATATGAAATTATATTTATTATGATGAGGTCGAATTATTTTAATATATGAAATTATATTTATTAAAAATAAAAACCATTTAATTACATTAAAAATTAGAAAAACAAGTTACAATCCACATCATCACTCGACGTTAGCATCAAATAAAAGAGAAAAAAGAAATAAAAATCCACATCGCCACGGTTACCTATGAAATGGATAAAAAACACTTAATTTTAATGAAGAATGAATGTTGAGTGACCTGATTGGAACACTTTTAAAACTTAAGTGACCTAATTGGAACATTTTTAAAACTGGGTTACTATAACCGGTTGTTTATTCGGTCAAACCAGGAGACTAGTCTCCATAATGGATGACATAAAAATCAATTTAAGAGTTAAATGTCATTTTAGTTCCTGTGGTTTGAGCCATTTTGTCAGTCTAGTCTAAAAATTTCATTTTTCGTCTATGGGTCAAAAAAGGTTTCACCGTTGCCATTTTAGTCCACTAGGTTAACTTCATCAATTTTTCTATTAATGAGAAGGGCAATTCGGTCATTTTATATGGCATAATTTCCCTTCTAGTTAACAAAATTACATATAAAATGATCGAATTGCCCTTCTCGTTAACAAAAACTGGATGAAGTTAACCCAGTGGACTAAAATGGCAACGGTGAAACCTTTTTAGACCCACAGACGAAAAATAAAAACTTTGGACTAAACTGTCAAAATGGCCCAAACCACAAGGACTAAAATGACATTTAACTCTTAATTTAATCTATATATATAATAAACAAAACCATTGGGGGACACATGTCACCCATTGGTTTAAGCCAAATAAGCAGCCTATGTGGCAGTACATGTGGCATATCTCTTAGGGCCGGATTGGAGAAGCTTCTCACATACGCTTCTTCTATACGCTTGAAAACACAAAACCCTAATCTAACTCCCTGACGAAATCCTCTGCGTCTCTCTCACTCTCTCAGTACCATGGGCGACAACCTTCAATCGGATCTTTCAATCATCATTCTATCGAAATTGACGGATAATCCTTTGAGTTTAAGGGTGTTCAAGGTGAGTTTTAGGGTTTCAATTAGGATTTTCATATGATTTAGAGTTCGATTTCGTATGATTCATGTTTTTTTTTTAATCGTTGTTTCGATTTTGGTTTTTTTTTATAAATCAAAAGCCCTAATTTTTGCCGGTTGTGTATTGTTCGTGTTGAATTGGTTTTGTGTCAGCGATCTAGAAATTCGGTGTTCTTGAAACCACCCGTTGATGATTGTTGTTAGGGTTTTGATTTCTTGGTTTTCTATTTCTTTTGAAGTATACACGGATCTGATTTATGGATCGAAGGACAAGAAATTGAGGGTGAAGGGACCTATAAGAATGGCATATTTTAAGAGTAATTCTTATTTTGTGCATAATGGGAAATTTGCAGCATTTTGTGCTTATGCCGAAGAGCAAGGGTTACTAAAAGCATGGTATGATATAATTATGTATGATGAATTAAGTCTGATTCTGTTCTTTATGTTTTTTAAAGGACTTGCAAAATTGGATTGGTAGGGCTACTGATGTATCCTAATGAAAAGAATCAGCATTATTGGTTGGATTTATATTTATCGGGTTGTTGCTATTTGTGCGTCACTGAATTGAGAGTTCTGTAAAGCCACTGAATTGTTTATTGTTGACTATTTGTTTAGCAGATCGTGTACACTACAATGTAATGAGCAAATATTGTTATAATGCTAACAAGCTTGGATTTATGACGGTGGAGCAAATGAGTAATGGTGTATGAAGTCATTTGGCTGTTTTAAATTTTCACTCACCGGTTTGTTTTTGACACATACTTTTTGAATGTGTAGTTAGTGAGGAATGAGGATCTTTTGATAATATCTTTTTTGGTTGGATTTATGCGTTGCGTAGGTTGGTGCGAGATTTCCTTATTGGTCCATGATTGCTTCTGCCTTCTTTGGGTGGACATAGAGAAGGTTGCAGGCTACAGATTCAACGACTGTGCGTAGCAAGCCGTCACCGTGTTCACATCTCCCCTAAGCCGAGCATTTATGGTTACCCTAAGTTGGTATGAGGTAATGTCATTTTGTTTATTAGATTTGCTATCAGAATTTTTTGTTTGTCCTGAGCTAAATTTATACTCTTTCTAATTCATGGTTTCTCTGACATTGATGATTAGGGTGTATAATTAATTAATTCATCCTTACTTGCACTTGATTCAGGCTTCATTGTACTTGGTATTCTCCAAAATAGTATTAACTCTCACCAGATTGTTTTCATTTTTTCCCTTTTCTATTTCACACAAACCACATGTTTTCTAATGGTAGGTGTTACGATGGTGGTTTAAAGGATGAAAATGGTAGCTGGTGGTGGCTACCGTGGTGGTGGCTACCGTGGTGGTGGAGGTTATGGAGGCGGTGGTGGCGCTTGCAGAGGCAGTGGTGGCGGAGGCTGATCTTACAATGGAAACCGCGGCTGACGCGAAGGTTATCGTGGTACATGCCATGGCAGAGGCGGAGGCCGTTAATAGAACAAATCCAAGATTCATGACGGCAAAATCTAGAGTTGGTCATGTCGGTAGGTGTTTATTACATTTCGTAAGGAATTTATTACATTGACGAAGGAAAAAAAATAAGGTTAACAAAAATGGATGAAGATGAAGTGTTTACGCTTGCAAAAGAATTGGGTGCACCTTATGACATTGTGCCGCAAAGTAAGCCATTGGGTAGGCTTTTGTTGAATTTGTGTTTCTGTATGTTATCTTTAATTCCAGGTGGAGGTGGATATCAAGGAGATCCTGGGCGGTGCGACGATGATAGAGGTGAGAGAGCTCGAGATTGGTCTTGCTCCGGTTCTGGTAATTTGTTTATATTTTGGATCTGCTCATGTCGTGTGCGTTATGCACATATGAATTTGTTGAAACCGTGATATGTATATAATGAACATTTTGAGATTACAAAGTTGAATTAAAACTTCTTATAGATTCACGTGTCACAAGAAAACAAAAGATCAATAGAAGCTTTTTAGAGCTTACACCGTATGGTGCATTTTTCTCATTAAGTAGCTTTTTTAGAGCTTGACACCGTATGGTTTATGGTGGACCTTTACACCGTATGGTGAATTAGTTTCCGATGATCAATATTCTGTCACTGATCTGAAAATTTTGCTCTATATCGTTTATCTGTTGAACGAACCTTCAACTTGAGACGGTATATTTCTTTGCATTTTATGTTTCTGATGATCAATAATTTGCTACTGATTTGGAATTTGTATTGTAAATCGTTAATTGCTATTGAAATTTGTACTTGAGACGTAGATTTTTTAGCATTTTGTGTTTTAAATGATAAAAGAATTGTTATAGATTTGGAATTTGTATTGTTTGTCGTTAGTTTTCTATTGAATTTAAACTTTAGACGGAGGATTTTGCATTTTGTGTTTTTGTTGATCAATAATTTGCGACTGTTCTGGAATTTGTACTGTATATCATTAATTTTCTATTGAAATATGAACTTGAGACGTAGCTTTCTTAGCATTTTGGTTTTTCGTTGATTAATGATGTGTTACTACACTGTAATTTGTAGTCTTAATCGTTAATTTTTGTTGAAATTTAAGCTTGAGACGGTAGATTTTTTTCTGAATTTTTTGTTTTTGATATTTCATTCATTTGTTACTGATGTTCAATTGGTACTGTTTGTTTTTAATTTTCTATTAAATTTGAACATGACACTATAGAATCCGTTAACATTTTAATTTTTACCTTTTATTTATTATAGAAGTTTGAACATGAGACACACATATTTCTTAGACTTTTTGTGTTTTTGATGTTCAGTTAATTGTTATTATTCTGAAAATTTTACTCAATATTCTTAAAATTTGAATTTGTTTTTCTGATGTCAATATTTTGTTATTAATCTTGAATTTGTACTCTATATTGTTAATTTTATGCTTAAGTTGAACTTGATATGGTTGATTTCTTCGTACTCGGTGGTGTTTTCGATGATTAATAGATTGTTACTGATATGGCATCTGTACTGTATAGTGTTAGCATTTGTAGAAATTTTAATTTCAGAAGTTAATTTTTGTTGCATTCTTGCTTTTGATGATCGATAATTTGTTACGAATTTGTACTTTTAATGTTAGATTTTGTTGAAATTAAAACTTGAGATGGTAGATAAACCTGTTCATTCTAGAATTTTGGTTGCAAAGTTTTGTTGCAATGTGTGAAAGAAGCCTAATATTTGCAATTTGTAGGGGAAAATGACGACCAGTTTGAGGAAGAACAGGAAGAAGCGCGGGCATGTGAGCGCCGGACATGGTCGTATCGGAAAGCACCTTAAGCATCCCGGAGGTCGTGGTAATGCTGGGGGTATGCACCACCACCGCATCCTTTTCGACAAGTACCATCCCGGCTTCTTTGGTAAAGTCGGTATGAGGTACTTCCACAGGCTCCGCAACAAGTTCCATTGTCCTATTGTCATGTTTTTTAAGTCGGTATGAATCATTATTGTTAAGTTTTTATTTTTCGAGTGTGGTCAGCCGACTTGTTCAGTTTGTCCATGTTGGCTCAACTCGGCTCGGTTTGTTTTGAAGTATAAACTAAGTTGAAAACTTGAGCTTGGCTCGACTTTAATGAAATAATACATCATATTTTAAAGAAGTATGCATGTTTAATAACATTACACTTTGTATTTTATTTTGTTTCGTTTATACACTTAATATACGTCTAATCAAATTTCTCCTACCCGAGAACTTTCTACCCGAGAAGTTCCCGGGTGATAATATTTCATTTCAAAGTAAATAATATGATTTTGGTTGAAGCCCGCGTATTACGCGGGCATTAACCTAGTGTTGATATATATTAAAAGATTTTAAATAAGTATATTATTTTATATATATTAAAATCATATGTCAGGAATGAAAGTAAAACTTTGGAAAAAAAAATCTTTAATTGCACTTCTTATACTATAAATAATACATGTTTTTAATTTTTATTTGATTTGATTTTTTCTAAAATAATATGCGTTTGTTAACGTTTAAAAAAATCTAAATTTCCCGTTGTGTTAATTTATTTTTTTCCTTAATATTCAGGCATAAATTATGTTGAAAACAAAGTTTTTTTTTTTTGGTTAGTAGACTATACGAGTGCTGAAATTGTGACAAACTTAACCGATTCTAACCAAACAACATCGAAACCAGTATAGGTATTCGTTTTTTGTTTTCAATCAATGTTAAAAACCTATCGATATCCTTTTAGACGTATCACGACTTTATTTTTTGGGTTTTCTTTTTCGGTTGCTACAACGAGTGTTGGTATTGTAACGACCAAACCAATACGGAACAGATTCTCACTGCATAGCATGGAAGAATCTCATTAGTTATAACTAAATTTAGTGTAGATCGAAAAAATTGATGTAAAATATAGGATAGAAAACATAAATGTAAAATATAGAAAAATATATATTTTTCGTACAATTAAATTAGATGTCCAAATAAAATTTTTGAACCAACTTCGGTTCAACCCAATAGATGGTTAGCCAGTTTAACCGCAAAGTCATATGACCAGCCGGTTCTTTCATTAGGGTCCAACCCATATGAACCGAACCGGCAAGAGTCCGGTACATAGGTTGAAAACTATGACTCGTCTTGTAGTTTTCTAATATAAAAAAAAGGTAAAAATTGTCTTCTTGTAGTTTTCTAATATAAAAACTATTACTAAAAAAGGTAAAAACTATTACTAAAACTACCTGTTGATTTTGCTTGTCATCTTCTAATTGTTTTCCACAAAGTAGAGGAGCAGCCTGGTTTCCGGCAGCAAGGCCCGGTAAGGTTTCATCGAAAAGCCGAGAAAAAGAGCCGAGATCAGTGTCGGGATAGTGATCAGAGAAAAAGTTGGAGACAAGTGTCATAGGCCCGGGGCTAAGCCCGATGGCCAAGGTCTCTATAAAAGACCGCTGTGGGAGCGTTAGTGTTGGTGGAACGCTCCGTTGTGATATTGGTGCCGCGTCTCCGCTACCGCCAGTCTCTGCCATATGGTCAAGATGGATTGATGGTTGTGTATGACGTTTGGTTGGTGACATATAAAGTGTAGATATATATGCTTGTAACTTGTTGGAAAATAAATCAAAGGGGACCTTTCGAGCATTAATTGGAAATCAATCATCATCTTGGTCACGGACCTTTTTGGAGTTTTGTATGGTATAAAAAGAAAAATAAAATATCTTAGAAATATTATAATAATTCATATATAAATTAGTTTACATCTTTGATGAGTTTTTAATTATAAAACATATAATAATCAATTTTAAAGCAAGATATAATTGGAACTTTATGTGATTTGGGTTTTCATTTGGTCAAAATGGGCTTGGATTCAGACGAAATGGGATTAGGCTAATATAAGTCAGGTTCCTTGATTTTATTAGAATAGAGTTTTCTGGAAGCGAGAACTGAACTGAAAACTGATTACCTGGTTTGGTTGGGTTTATATCCGAACCAAAAACAAAAACAAAAACAAAAACATGTAAGTTTGATTTTAAATGGTTTCAGTTGAGTTTGATTTAACGTTGAATTACTATACCCTACAAAAAGTAACTTGGGGTGCCTTAGAGTAAGTCAAAAGTTGTGTCACTTTACATCACACCTTTTACTAATACCCTTTGGGGTGCTTAGAGTAAGTCAAAAGTTGTGTCTCTTTACATCACACCTTTTACTAATACCCTTTCCTTACTAAACATGTAACCCAAACCAACATGTCCCAGTATCAAAAGTTGTGTCTCTTTATAATCCTATAAAAACCAAGTTAGGTTGTCTCTAAAAGTCACGATGATTAGAAAAGGTACATAGAGCATTTTAAACCTTAACCAACACAACCTTTAGAATAAAAAAAAAAATGAAACGGAACAGGTGACGCCTCTTTATTCCCCCTCTGAAAACTAACTGTTAATTAAAAGGGCTTCATCCGTTAATTCACAAAAGATGTTACGATCACATTTCCGTTAGACACGTTTAAGCAGTGCCGTTCCTACGTTTTCGGAGGCCCTAATCAAACTACAAAGTGGTGGCCCTTTTGCAAAATTATCATAAGCATAGTCCCTAAACAATAGATTCAAATTGGCAAATACACCCTAGTTCCCTATTCAACAGATGAGGATGTGAATGTCTAACCTGAGTGAGAGCCACAAGATTAAATCGCCAACCATAAAATTAATCGTAAAAAAAAGAGTCTGAGTGCCAATGTGTTCAGAGTTCCAAGCCAGTCACAATAGTGAAAATCGCAAAACTGAGCAGAGTGAGCAGTGTGTTCCTGTTCCAAGTTCGAAATTGTAAAATCGACAAATCACAATTTCGATTAAAAGAGTAGGTTTTATTGCAGAGTGCATATAAAAGATTAAAGGCTTTAGAAGATTGATTCAGTGAGGATATACAACAAATGGTTTGAAAATTGCACGCTATCAGAGGCTGTTAAATGTTAGTTACCTTGCGATGATGCAGAGTCGCTCCTGATGCCATGATTATTGCCTGGATACTTTGATTGCTCATTGCTCGATTCCATATCGTAAACTAAAACGTCTCTCAGAGACATCTCTGATGATATCGCCGCTTTGGCTTCTTGGCTTCTGCACCGCTGCACACTGCAGGGAGATATACCATTGGGTTATTAGGTTTATGATTAGAGATTTGGGTCTGATCTGCTAAATTGGTGGCCCTTCAAATTAGAAAACTGGTGGCCCTTCAAATTTGGTGGCCCTAGGCTTGGGCCTAGGTTCAATAGCCTATTGGGCCGGCTCTACGTTTAAGAATGTGATGAATAGGAAAAGCAACATGAACACATCGATTGCATGGGTGATTAATGTAACTTCCCTTTATAAATAACCATGAATACAAACATGAAGAACCACTACAAGATGAAAAACAGTTTGAAGGAGGTTCCCCTATCATTAAAAGCATCTACGGTGCATGAATGTAGATTCAACCGTCGATCGGAATCAATCGCCGGAGAGCAGCGGCAATGGCGGTGATGTGATCAGAACACAGAACATGGCGGATAAGTTTAGACTTTAATAAACGATTCAGATCGAGTGGTAATTATAAGGTTTCTTTATCCGAAAAAACGACGAGACTAGAATAAAACGTTCCTGAGACTGAATCGGTGAGATGTCGTCTCCGACACATTCAAGTGAAAAAAATGTACACACAATTGGTAACCAAACATTGCGCCGACAAATAAACATTAAAAAAACCGACAAACACATTCGAATGAAATACGTACAATTGCTAAACCGTCACCGAGGACGGAAACATGAAAAAAACCCTCGGACTTTACGGTTAATTCTTAATATTCTGTAAACGTTGGGTCGCGATGACTTCTATGGCAGTTATATTAATAACCGTTCCATATCCATATTGGCACACAAAAATCACATAACCCATGAAAAATAGGTGGGATTTGGGAACCCTCTGACTCCTTCGCTCACAAACTTTAGAGAGCAAATTTTTGGGTCTGTGTTGCAGACCTTGAACCAAGCTTTTGGAGAAGATTGTTCATTTGTCTGGTCGGTTTCAAGCGATGAAAAGATTCTTTATCGTTGATTAGTTTTATTTTTCTTGAATCACAAAACTGGAATTGGTGTGAGAATGGCACCCACATTCCTTTATGGATGCCCTTTTTTTTCTTCAAGAAACCGTCTTTTTACCATAACTTTCATAGAACTTTCAAATTATTTGCAGAATTTATGATATTAAAAATAACATGAAGTTGTAATTACGATGTTCATGTAATTTTAAATGTATTATTCATATAAGTTTAAAAATTGAGATGCTAATGACATTCATAATCAACATCCCGCTGCAACGCGCGGGTAATGTCAACTTGTTAGATAGAAACCATAAACCACGCACCCTTATTTAGGGCATGTGTGCTTATAAAACTCTTTATTGACTTTTTGAAAAAGTCAGTATGGAGTGACTTTTTGGAAAAATCATTTTTCCCCTCACATACATCCTCGTTGCTAAAAATCATTTTGGAGCTTATGACTTTTCAAAAAACCAATAAGTCAATAAGTTGTTTCAAAAAGCTTAGCCAAACATGCCTTTAGTAGTGTGTTAATCAAAATGGTAATTAATTATTGGTGTAGAAAGACCATAAGAACAAGTAATGTGATTAGAATAAGAATCTTAAAAACTCACGCAAGACAATTGGTAATACAACATATAAAATTTTGATTTAACGTTGAATCAGATAGAAACCATAAACCACACCATTATTTAGTAGTGTGTCAATCAAAGTAATGGTAATTATTGGTGTAGAAAGAGCCATAAGACTATGGGGTATGGGGCGGGGGTTTGGACGTGAGTTGGGGGAAAACGCCCAAGCCATCACCCCGGGTGGGCTTGGGTTAGGGAGTGGCCCTTGGGGCTTGGGTTTCAAGCCGGGCGTGGGGCGGTCTTGACATCCTAGCTGGCTGACCCCGCCATGTCATAACAGGCCATATGAAAAGTTTGAATTTTAAATTCAAACCGTTTGGCTTGGCCAACCGGTCACCCCAACCCCAACATCCCCCATAAATAACCCCAAACCCCACCGTGTGGTCCATCCCAAACCCCACTGTGTGGTACATCCCAAACATCCCACGAACCCGCTACCTCAACCGGTCACCCCAACCCCAACATCCCACGAACCCGCTATGGCATCCTGGACACACGAAGAAGAACTTGCTCTCGTCACAAGCGTCGTTGACACTATCAAGGGGCGGCCACCGGGCCAAACAAAATATTGGCCGGAAGCTTTCGCAACCTACCGACATAACGTCGGTAACGACCGCCACAACATGAACGCGTGCCAACATAAATGGAGCTACGGCCCAAACTCGAGCGTTTCAAGGCTTACTACGAAGCCGTTCCGAGCGGCGAGTTAAGCCACGAGGACCGGGTGGCGGTGGCGAACATAGAGTTTCGAGGCAAGGAGCGAAAGGCGTTCGACAAGATCGATCTTTTTGAAATTTATTTAACGCTCTAGGTTTGTTATTTTGTAATTTTTAGGATTATGTAATTTTTAAAATTTTAATGAAGTTGTAGGTTTTTTTTTTATAAATGTTGTGTGATTTTTATAAATTTTTTGTAATTTTTTTTTTAATATTCTGCCACGCGGTGCCCCCAACCCACGCCCCGCCATACCCCGCGGACACGTAACCAGGTGGTGGGGGGCTCCCATTCCACGTGTCAACAAATGCCCCAACCCAAGCCCCACAATTCCCCACGGTCTAAGAACAAGTGATTAGAATAAGAATCTTAAAAACTCACGCAAGACAATTGGTAATACAACATATAAAAATTTGATATAATATAGAGTAATAAATATTACATACAAGGTTACATTAAGAGAAAAATGCCCGGATAGTCCCTGTGGTTTCACTTTTTTTCACCTATAGTCCTTATCTTTCTAAAACTACTTGAATAGTTCCCAAGTTTTCCATTTTTGTTCTCGGATAGTCTATGGGTCTAACTTCAGTTACTTTTTTCTGTTAAAATGATGTGAAATGACAAAAATACCCTTTCCTTAAAAGGCCAAACCACAAGGACTATCCGGGCATCTTCTTCATTTTTATTTATAAAACCCCACCACCACACTTCATCTTCAACCTCCACCCACCATCACCCTCCTCCACCCTCCACCATCGCCGTCGCCGGCTGCCGGTCATCCAGTGTCTCCGGCCGCTGCCGTTCATCCTTTTACAGAGCCGACAGCCGTGCAAACCACCAACACCCAACACCACTTCATCTTCAACCTCCACCCACCATCACCCTCCTCCACCCTCCACCATCACCGCCACAGTCACTCTTCGTCGAACAAAACCCCCAAATCAAATACAAAACCCTTTTCAGTTTTTGCAAATTTATAATATGGAATGATATGTTTGCCTATTATCATTCTCCTACCAGCTTTAATCGGAATTTTAGAGGGCATTTTAAGCACGTTTCCAGTACCCTTTCTCTGAAAAGGTGTTAAATTTCAGGTCCCGGCCGTTTATGAAGAAATGATATTGTCTGGGTGCACCCCAGACCGCAAAGCTAGAGCTAAGCTACGGTCTGCACTGAAGTATATGAGACAAAGACTGAAATCAGAGTTCCATACCACGGCAAAGTACTGATATCATCATTCACGAACCACCCACAACACCCTGGTAAACCATGGTCCACCAACATCGGGTGGGTGGTCCGTTTGTTGCTCAATTGGGTTTGGAATTATCCACTATGAGCTTGTTTACTTTTGTAGCATACTTGCACATACCAGAATTATGTTCACCAGGTAGCCCTTGTTCTTACTTGTAAATGTTATCTGTTAAAAAGTAAGGGTCAAACAAGAAAATACAACAAACTGGAAGCAGCAGATACAAAATTCACATGGGATTCTTAATTTATTTAAGAGAAAAATGCCCGGATAGTCCCGGAGGCACTGGATGACCGGCAGCCGGCGACGGCGATGGTGGAGGGTGGAGGAGGGTGATGGTGGGTGGAGGTTGAAGATGAAGTGTGGTGGTGGGGTTTTATAAATAAAAATGAAGAAGATGCCCGGATAGTCCCTGTGGTTTGGCCTTTTAAGGAAAGGGTATTTTTGTCATTTCACATCATTTTAACAGAGAAAAGTAACTAAAGTTAGACCCAGGGACTATCCGAGAACAAAAATGAAAAACTTGGGGACTATTCAAGTAGTTTAAGAAAGACAGGGACTATAGGTGAAAAAAGGTGAAACCACAGGGACTATCCGGGCATTTTTCTCTTACATTAAATAATTTTCTAACAAAATCTACGTTTTACCTGATATTATCCGTAAACAATGTTGTAGAAGGCGCTAGGCGCTAGTCGGGCGGTGAGGTACAGCCTAGGGATTAATAGGGATTAATCGGAATGGGATTTTTATATGTATTTTTTCAAAATTATATATATATACCCAATAATATAAAAATAATACTTCAAAATTCACATAAATACTTCAATTTTCAGATAGTATGGTTCGATTTTGACTGATTTTGACCAATTCTGACCGCCTAGGGCCGCCTAGGACCGATTTTTTCCGATTTTTTCCGATTTTGACCGATTAATATAGGCCGATTAATCCGATTTTTGACCGCCTAGGACCAATTTTCACCGATTACGACCGCCTACGACCGACTTTGACCGATTACCGATTAATTGGACCGACTAGGTTAAAATTAGTCAGTGGACTACCGACTAGCGCCTAGGCGGCGATTAATCGGCCGCCTAGGCCGATTTCTACAACACTGTCCGTAAATAAGGTATTGGTGTATCTTGTAAATTTTTCAATAACAAGTTTGGTGACTAATCAAAATCTTATGGTTTTTTTTTTTATTGGTGAGAATCTTTTAACAATTGACAGAGAGAGATATCTTACATCCTCTCAAACAGAGAGCCCTGACACCACTCTGACTAGACTATGTTGTTTTTACCAGACCCACACTGGAGTCAGAGTTTGGCTAACAGTGTTCCCCGAGAAACCATACCACCCGCTGCCAGTGGCAGGGGCTTACGCCACCACAAGAGAGAATCTCTCTGGCGTAACGCACGGTGGACTAAAACCCGGGGTGGCTCTGACTCGAACTCTTGACCTAAAGTCTAGGAGAACTAGCATTCATTGCTTTTATCCACCAAATATGACACTAGTGGAGATTGAACTTGAGTCTCAAATGAGAACCCAAGTCTTTCCAACCACCAGCCACTACCCACTACACATCGTCGTTAAGAGATTTGATCGACATCCTCCACTTGTGGTGGAGTGGTGGAAAGGATTTGGTTTTCCTAGGATGGCCAAGTTCGATCCCCACACCCATCACATTTGGGGGAATGGCAATGAACGGGTGGAGGGCCAGTTGGTTCGAAACCCGGGAGCCACCCCGAGTTTTCTATTACAGTGCATTTACTCCAGAGAGTCCCCGACTCTTGTGGAGGGTGCAACTACACGCTCCCGGTTAATCGGGTGGGCAGTGGGTTGGAAATTTTCTCGGGGAACGCCTTAGCCAAACTCTGATGCACCAAGCGTGGGCCCGGTTAAGACAACATAGCCTTGGATGCCGGAGTGGGGCGGAGGGGCCTACCCGAGTTATAGGGTAGGTGCGATCTCTATCGCCTGTTGTAGAAATATCGCCGTTCAAAAAAAAAAAAAAGAGATTTGATCGTCATAAATGCACGATACATCACATGATGATGCTTTTGGGTACATGCATGCATGCATGATGCATTTAGAATCCAACTTGCCATGGCTACTTGTTCCTTCATTAACTGCTCCAAGTTGCACAAACATTCAACCAACAACACTTCCACTAGGCTCCATGTCATTAATAATTTAATATATATGTATTTTCACATAATAAATAAATAAATAAATAAAAGAAATAAACTAAGAAATAAGTACATGAATTTAGTTTCAATATTCAAAAGGGTGTCAAACGAAAGACTTCTATCTCTTTCAGCAGTAAGTGTACAACTTGACAATTCAATTTTGTTTTTTTATTTAAAAAAACATAGCTATATTTAAGCTCTTATTATTCTTATATATCTTATTTCTATATCCTTTTTCACTGTATCTCTCTTTCTATATATATATATATGTGTGTATCTATAGAAAGAGATAGAGGAAAGAGGTGTGTGAATATTAACTCTCATATTTTATAGTTCTTAGCATGAGTGTAAATCTGATGTACGAGCTGATATGACACACTTGAATGCATTAGAGATTGTTTATAATCATCCAAAATTAAATAAATATATATATTACAGTTGCAATAATTTGTGGAGGCATGAACCTTCTGAATAATAGACCTGGCAAACGGGTCGGGTCGGGTCATGGGTCAAAACGGGTAAGGGGTCGAAACGGGTTCGGGTCAAAACGGGTCAATTAAAAAAAGGGTTGTTTTGGATCGGGTCGAAACGGGTTCGGGTCGGAACGGGTTCGGGTCGGAGCGGGTTCGGGTCGGAACGGGTTTCGGGTCGGGTCCGGTCGGGTTGGTTAAAAATGTTTTTTTTTTTAAGTGATTGTATATCAAGAGGCAATTTTGTCGGGTTAAAACGGGTCCGTATTGGTAACCTTCGAATAATGTACTCTAATTATTAAAAACCAATATTCTTTTTTTATTTGGATTAAGATCCACTGTTTGTTTCCCTTCTTCTCTATCTATTCTATGTTAACTTACTTCAAATAAGATCTTTTAAATGAATTTCGCAAGAATCATAAAACCCTTAAAAATGAGTTTTATAATGTTTTCGAAATCGTCTGATGGTTCATACGTGAGCCACGTACATAAAAACAAAATTGTTTTCAAACCTTGAAAGCAAACATATTTCACTAAATCGTCTGATGGTACGTGTTGAAACAGTTCGCGTCTAAACGGCTCGATTCGAAACGGTTCGATTCGAAACGGTACTGGTCGAAACGGTACGGGTCGAAATGGTTCGATTCAAAACGGTACTGGTCGAAACGGTACGGATCGAAACGGTACGGGTCGAAACGGTTCTATACGAAACGGTTCGATACGAAACGGTACGGGTCGAAACGGTTCGCGTCGAAACGGTACGCGTCGAAATGGTACGGGTCGGAACTGACCGAAACTCGTCCTGACCGAAACTCGTCTCGTGCGAAAAGTCGTGTCGGCCCAAAACCCATTGCGATCCGAAACGGTTCGATTCGAAACGGTACTGGTTGAAACGGTACGAGTCGAAATGGTACGGGTCGAAACGGTTCGTGTCGAAACGGTTCGATTCGAAACGGTACGGGTCGAAACGGTACTGGTCGAAACGGTACGGCTCGAAACGGTCGGTAATGGTCGAAATATCTTACCCAAACCAACCCATATAATTTTAAGACACTAACCCACATCGACCCATTTCTTTAATGTTGTCGACCCGCTTTGACCCGAAAAAAACAAGATGGAATTTCAAGTGACTTATTGTGACCCAATTACTTAAAATATTCTACCCAAACCAACCCATATAAATTTAAAAGCAACCCAAACTAACCCATTTGAAAGACTTTGGGTCAAGATTGCCTCCTGTACTAAATAAGGTTATGACCGACATAGCTGCAAAATTAATTTGGTAGGCCACTTCCAAAATTCAGTCCGACCCAATCCAATAATTTGTCGGTTCTAACCAAAAATTCCAAAACCATAAGTTCACCCAACCCATGCCAACCGTGATATCTCGTTGCCGGTTCTGTCATGTTTTAAGAACATTGGACTTTTGTTTATAAAATTCTCAACATCGACTCATTTGAAGATGGTTTTCAAACTAAGGGGTTGTTTGACAACTTCTCAATGATTAAGTGTTGAACCAGTAGGAGGTCTCTGAACCATTAAGTGTTGAACCAGTAGGAGGTCTGAACCATTAAGTGTTGAACCAGTAAGAGGTCTGAACCATTAAGAGTCAGTATAATGCTTAATCGTTCAGAGACAAATGTCTGATCAATTCAGATTAGAGGTCTTAACCATTCAAACTCAGTACAATGTTTAACCATCCAGAGGCAAATGTCTGAACCATTCAGACATCTGCTCGCGAAACAAACAGTCTGAACCATTAAATTTTGAACCAGTAAGAGATCTTAACCATTAAAAGCCCCGTTAAAAGCTAAAACAGCCCCTAAGTCCAAAAGCTATATTTTGGGGTCAAAAAGTACGATATAGGGATTTATAAATTCTCAACATCGACGAGTTTAAGAACATTGGATAAAATACTTGATTTTTTTTTTAAAACCGGAATATTAAATCCAGAGAAAGGTTATTGTACAAGATGAAAGAAGTGTAAGAGAGAAGTTTGGCCCTTGATTTTCAAGATCAATGGTTGAGATTAAGTGGTTCCCAAATATAGAATTCACTTGACTAAAAACAAGGGAAACAAGTGGGGAAAATGACAAAACAGGAAAATCCAATATTGTTGACTTATAAACCCACTTTCCCTTTGATTTTCAAACGGCTATAACTTTTTTATACGTTAATATTTTTTATAAAAATTACACCATATTAACGAGCATATCATTTTCTTTAATTCGAGCAGCCTATTGCTATAGTTTTCTTAAAAAAATAATTTTGGTGGATTTTGAATACCTATTACGTGATTACGTGATTTTGAATACCCAGTGAGTGACTACGTGATCTTGAATACCCATTACGTGATTACTTGATTTCATTATAGTATTTTATGTGAAACTTAAGTGATTACGAAATTACGTAACAATAGTTGACTATGTATATTACGTGACTACGTGATTTTGAATACTCATTTCGTGATTTCATTATAGTGTTTATGTGAATCCACACTGAGTGATTACGTAAAAACAAAACATATAATACAAAATATTTCATATGGAATACCTAATATTTCAGGTACAATCATGTATTAAGGATAAATTATATAAAAAACATTTGCCAAATCAACCTATAATAACATAATGTTGTATATTAGAGATTTAACCACGTAATAAATTATAAACAAACAAGTTCTATTATTGAATGTGTAATTATGTAATAAGCATAATTGTATTAACATTAGTTATAACAAATCATATTGAATGTGTAATCACGCAATGGGTATTCCAAAATCACATAGTGATATAACGGGTATTCTAAATCACGTAATTACGTAATGGGTATTCAAAATGGGTGTTCAAAGTGTTGTAATTTGTTTTAAGAAAACTATAGCAATAGGCTGCTCGAATTAAAGAGAATGAAATGCTCATTAATATGGTGAAATTTAATAAAAAAATATGAACGTATGAAAAAGTTATGGTCATTTGAAAATCAAGGAGAAAACTAGTTCAAGGGTGGAAAGACGATCATACATTTCCCTCCTTAAATTGAGAAAGTCAAACGTGTAGTCATGATTCTCTCCTGCACTTAGTATAAAATTCTTGTATGTGATCTCTTATTTATGTCAACAAAACAAAAATACAATAAATCACTAATGTTGCAACATTTGTATTTTATTTTTAAATTACAAGTAATTCCATTTTCTAATTTTGTAAAACTATTTCACATGTTTATATTATTCCCGTATCATTAAAAATATGATTATCAACAAGCCCGGTGAGTAAAGCAGATTGAAACCGATTTAACGTCATAGGGTATTGAACTGATATATAACAACGGGTAGGGTCGGGTATAGAATCATGTACGGAAGAACCGGTTGTGTTTACAACCCGATTCTAGGTTTTTTCTATCATGTAAAGTTTAACACCCAGATTTTTTAGCACCTCTAGGATCTAGAGGAGATCCACCCCCTCTCTTCACATCATCCTATTTGTCATACAACAAACCTAAGAGGGTGCTTAGGATTACGTTTTGAAGTGATTATTTGATTATTGTGTTTGTAAAACATAAATAATCTAAAAGGTGTTTGGATGAAAAAATGATTATCTGCCTCCAAAACGCAGTTTTGGAGAAGCATGTACCTACATGCTTTTTCAAAGCGCAGTTTTGAAAACACAAAATCTATTTTGAAAACGCATAATCTATTTTGAAAATGCAACACCAAACACCCCCTAAGTCTAGCATCTCATCTCTAGTATGCAGATTTATCACACCTTCAACTTCATAAAAACAGAAAGGAACCATTCTCCATGATTGAGATGTGTCTGGACATTTTATTATCACTAAAGGAGGTCTAGAATATAAAATCAAAGTGAGACGATTATGACTTCAAATTGGACAAAGAAAGGATCCGTTGTGGTAGAGTCGATAGGTGTTGATTGTAGGACAAGCCACTAGAAAAGTGTTAACGTGGGTGGACTCTGTTACATCAGACCTCTCATACCAACTAATATTGTTTGGTTTGCTAACATGTCCAAAACACGTTAGGTTGGGCATTTCTTATGTGCCCAACATGTCCCTTGTCCATGATGATGGAATTTGCTTAAATAGTAACAGAAAGCCAGAATGGAAACAAGACTGAGGACTAGCGTCAAATGACCCATACTAGCACTCGAAAATCGATACACGTGTGTAGTAGCATAAAGCGACAAAATGAAAATGTTCAACCGCGCGGTCAATGGTTTTGGCTTTTCTTTTAAGTATAGGGACAGTAATATCTACAACTTCAAAATTTACACTTCCCATTAAAAATTGTCAAAGAAAGTCAAACCAGGGCTAAATCTACTGTCAAAATTTCAGCAGTCTCCCCCATCGCTCGGATCATCATCACCATCAGATGGAACCGAGAACAATTGGTTAGGGTCAGCTGGACCAAAGTGCAACTCCACACGGAACTCGGGACCTGCTATTGATTTTGCCTTACTGCCAACTTTATCCAATTCCAATATGGAAAACTGCAACATTCCAAACTTAATAAATTCAAATGTAAAAATAATTACTATGACTATGAAAGAATAACAAAGTTTTTCTGTAAGTAAAGTGCCATTTTGGTCCCTGAGGTTTGGCCAGTTTTGCGACTTTCGTCCAAAGGTTTGTTTTTCCTCCGCATCTAGATCCAAAAGGTTTGAAATCTTGCCATTTCCATCTAGCTCGTTAACTCCATCCATTTTTCTTCATTAAGTCAGAGGTATTTTCGTCTTTTTTGTTAACTTAAAAGGCAATTCGGTCTTTTTCAAGTGTATTTGGTCTTTTTACATAAAGTGAAAAAGACCATATTGCCCTTTTAAGTTAACAAAAAGACAGAAATACCCCTAACTTAACAGAAAAAACGGATGGAGTTAACGAATTGGATGAAAATGGACCCAGATGCGAAAAACAAACATTTGGACGAAAGTCGCAAAACTGGCCAAACAACGAAAATGGCATTTTACTCTTTTTTCTTTTTATAAATTAGCATCATAGAAAGAATCTAATTATAACCTGTAGCAAGCTGTTTTCGATGAAAGCAGTATTGAAACAAGCATAAAAGAGACGACCCCCGACGTTCTTTTCATAAAATGTGACCCGAACATCACCAGTAACCTGTCAAACCATGATTTTACGGAACCTTAAATTTTTAACGTCACGGGTCATGTATAAATTTGGTAACTGCGCGTTTCTGGAAGCACACCTGTAGTGTTTTATCAAAGCAGCAGTCAAGATAGTTCATTTCATCAGATTTTTCTTGCTCTGAGGTGACATCTTCCTTGATGAATGCGTAAAGAAAATTGTCAATGCCACTGTCTTTTATCTTTCTGGAGCAATAGTTCTTACATTTATGTGTAGATGGACGATAAAGTTGCCCGGGAACCTGTATTGTATGGTGTTCAATCAAATGATAATATTTTCTGTTTCTTATATATAGATATATAAATATATATATATATAGGCCGGTTATTGTACAATATGGCTTAACGTACGAAGCGTACGAGTTTCAGTATCAACATGCAAAAATTGGTTTATAACATGCGATTTTGGTATCTTTAACATCATGCGAATTTTGTTTTTTTACTAACATGCGAAGTTTGGTTTTTTTATAAACATGCGATTTTCATTTTGTTTTGAACATGCGATTTTCATTTTTTTAACATGCGGTTTTCATTTTTTAACATAACATGCGAATTTGATATTGCGTACGCTGTTAAGCCATATTGTACAATATGGCTTAACGTACGCAGCGTACGAGATTCAGTATCAACATGCGAAAATTGGTTTATAACATGCGATTTTGGTATTTTTTTAACATCATGCGAATTTTGTTTTTTTTTACTAACATGCGAAGTTTGGTTTTTTATAAACATGCGATTTTCATTTTGTTTTGAACATGCGGTTTTCATTTTTTTTAACATAACATGTGAATTTGATATTGCATACGCTTCGTACGTTAAGCCATATTGTACGATACACTTTTTCTATATATATATACACACGCATATTTACAAATAATACGAGAACCAATGTGAACCACCTACCGAAAAGGGTATTGTAAATAATTAAATGATTTATCTCTTATTAATTAATTTCCCTACTTTCTCCCTCTCTCTCGTCTTCGTAACAAGTTTCGTACACATGTGTGAATCAGAGAATCATAGTGAATCTACACATGTGTAGATGTTTATGATATATGAATGCACATAAATTTATGCATCTATGCATATAACAATTAAACTATATGCACATAACCATAATGTATTTAATAGTCATGTTAGAATCCTAGATAGATACAAATAAAAGAAAGTTTCATATTGATTTCTCGCAGTTTTTGCATTATTTATGGTTATGTATTGAACCCTCCACCGGACACACACACTCTAGAGGAGTGCCCACGCGATGCGACGGGGAACAAAGACACCGGTAATCCCGTAACATGTAAATTTTTTTAAGCCAAGTAAAACTATAGCAGTACCATACTCAAATTAAAGAGAATAAAAAACTCATTTTAATGGTGTAATTAAAAAAAAATCATTAACCTATGAAAAAAACTATGGCCGTTTAAAAATCATGGGGATAGTTGGTTTGAAAGTGAATATGTTTAAAACGATTGTAGCATATGTTTTAAAAGTTGTACTATGTTAACTCTTGAAATTATGTAAAATAATACATTTTGTCCTTTTTATATGTATTATAATATAGTGTGTGTATTAAATTATCAGTAAGTACCATATACCATAGTGCAATTTGTACAAGATGCTCAATACCAAACAAATATGACCTTATGGAATAATAAAAGCATCCCATCAAACCATTTTTTCCCTTTTTCTCTTTTTTATTTCCTTCATAAACAGTGTCCAATATATCCTTAGATAAAGCATGACATACCTCTTGCATTTCAGATAAAACAAAGAAGATCGTTTGTACATTTGCATCGTAAATTCGAATCCGCTGCAACACCCTGGTACTTGGTTCAGGAATGTTCACATCTGGAGGACAGCCTTCACGGAATGAAAGACATTTTTGCCAGTAGTCAACATAGCGGCGTTGACTTGGTATCGTCACCTGCTCATCATTCGCAAACTTATCATTTATACATATTTCAATTTTCAACAACATAAGCAAGACCGTAATTAAGAAATTAAGTAATGTTATTAAAATGAACATGTGTCCTACTCCAAGATTATTTGTCGTCCTTTTATCTGCATAAACCTGAAGAGCTTCCTCGGCTAACATGCCAGTGTAGACCAAGTAAGAACATACCATCAAACCTGTACGCCCTTTACCTGCCTATTATAGTTACAGAAATTAGTATCTTTTTAATACGACAAAGAGTAAAATGTCATTTTCGTCCCTAAGGTTCGGCCAGTTTTGCGACTTTCGTCCAAGGGTTTGTTTTTCCGCATCTGGATCCAAAAGATTTGAAATCTTGCCATTTTCATTCGGCTGGTTAACCCCATCTATTTTTCTCAGTTAAGTCAGGGGTATTTCCGTCTTTTTTGTTAACTTAAAGGGCACTTTATTTGCAACCGTACAAGCATGCATATATATATATATATATATATATATAAAAACAAAATAAGTAGGTAAAAAGACGAAATTACCCTTGACTTAACAAAGGAAAATGGATGAGTTAACGAGCCAGATGAAAATGGCAAGTTTTCAAACCTTTGGATGAAAGTCGCAAAACTAGCCAAACCTTAGGGACGAAAATGGCATTTTACTTATATGAAAATAAGAGACTTTGCAACATTACCATGCAATGAATGGCCACAATATTCTTCGGGTCACTTGAAAGCCACGAATGAACACTTTCACATAATTGCAAGATCAATGGGAGGGGTGGCACATGATTATCATCGAACGGGCATCGCTCCACACAGCCATTAAAATGGGATGGATCATAATCTTCCTCTATACATAAGTTATACACCTACAAAACATTTGAAAGAACATCAAAATTTAATATATTATTAGGCATCTATGCAGTTAATGTGGTAAAAAATCGGATATCAGTCAAGGACCAATATTTGAGATATAGGTTATCGCGGTGGGATATCCGAAATTTTAATATCATTCAGAATTTATATATATAGCAATTTAACACTAACAATTCAATATACTCTCATACCATTAACAAATTAACCTTTTGCAACTTGCAAAACACTAACAATTAACAATTAAGTCTTAAAACACTAATAGCAGCAATAAGAGAAAGACAAATGGTAGAACTAAGAAGAAAGGTACTGATATCGGGAAAATCGGTGATATATCGGTCAATATCGCCGATAATATCTGTACCGATATTCTGACCGGTATTAGACACCGATAATTTACATGGGGACCGATAACCGATATATCACCGATATTAACTGCATAGTTAGGCATGGAAGATTAAAGGGCCTTAAGAGAACTGAACAAACAACAAAGGCATGTGAAGTACCTTATAGTGTCCACGATGTCTCATTTCCAAAACTTCCTTAACCTGCCACATAGGATTGCGATATATGGCCATCATTCGCTCTGCAGGAAATGACATGCCTAATATACGAGGGGTAATATAAGACATATCGAGATCATAACCACCAACTAACAGCCGCCTTCTTTTTTGAGACACTAGCCTACGTATAAATATACTATGTGATACATAATTGATCAGTTGATACTGCGTAGCTAAAGCATCGTGATTGAGTGTAGAAGCATTCGCTCCCATTTTTGTTGTACAGGAGATCCTACTCTTAAGATCACCTGTACAAGAATATTGCCATAGTTAAACCCAAAAGGTAAAAACCCAAGAATACAATGGACACAAGTTTAGATGTCTTAAACAGTCAACAAAGATACAATCATCAGGTTCGGTCAAACTATGAGTTGTTTTCAACACTATACATCCAACCTTACCATGATATACAATCCATCCTAAGCAGATTGGGTAAGTTGCCATATATATATTGCTACCAATACAATGGAGATATTTAGGAGTCTTAAAAGGTAAACAAATATACAATCATCATTCCAGTATAGATATACAAAAGGGTGGTCTCGGTTCGGGTCGGGTCAAACTATGAGTTTTCTTCAACACTATACTATACATCCAAGTATCCAACCCTACCATGATCTACTGTCCACCATAATAAGCAGTTTGTGTAAGTTGCTACCATTACAACGTACACGTGTTTCGGAGTCTTAAAAAGTCGGCAAAGATACAAGCATCATACCAGAACTGATATACATAAAGGTAGACTAAGGTTCGGTCAAACTATGAGTTTTCTTCAAGACTATACATCTAACCCTACCATGATATACAATCCTTTATAAGCAGACTGACTGGTTAAGTTGCCATATAAGTTGCTACCATTACAACATACACATGTTTGTCGGACAAACATACGATCATCACATAAAGGTAGGGACGGGTCGGGCCGGGTCAAACCATGAGTTTTCTTCAAGACCTGATGGGTTAAGTTGCTGCCTACCATAGATTAACCATGCCAAGCAGTCACTGGAATTAACATACATACAAAATCATCCTAACAGCCAATTGTTCTCTACAATCTATCCATCTACAAGGCTAAACAAACACGAAATCTCAATTCAGTATACAGATATCTCAATCAACTAGTTGAGAAATTCATCCATACACAATGTTACGACACATAATTATACAAATCACCAACACATATCAATAGCGTCATTCATACACAAATTTCTCGTAACAATAATCATGCAAAATAATAAAAATCCACGTGAAATGGTGTGAAACAAATAGGAATGAATTGAAAAGGTACCGGTTCATAAGCTGAAAAGAGTTAGCGTTCGATCCTTGAAGAATGAGAATCCTAAAACCCTAACGGATGGATCCAAAAATCGCAATAAGCATTATTGTTACGATTTTTGGACCGGTTGAAGAGGTGAATTCTGGGGGTAGGATAATGGATTTCAAGGAGGAAGGAAAGAGGAAAACACGGTTGCCATATATCTATATTAAGAAACATCAAGGATCTCAAGAGTGAGTTTCAGCCACAATTTCTACGGAATGATCGGAAGATGTCATTCTTGTTTGTTTTGAGAAGAGTGAGGGAGGGAGGGAGGGAGGTGATGGATGAAAAGAGGGAAATCTATGTTCTAGTGTTGACCAAATTTGAATATTCGGGTTCACTTGTTTGATAGTGATAAACTATCAGGCTATATGGTGTGGGAAGTGGTCAGGGAGTAGAGTTGTACAAAAAAACCGGTTTTAGAACCGAAATCGGAAAAAAAAAACCGAAACCGGTTTTTTTTTAACCGGTTTTTTTATAACCGAACCGCCGGTTGTTGACCGGTTACTATTATTGATCCGAAAAACCGGTTAATAACCGAAATTGGTTTTAAGAAAACCGGTTACATCGGTTACTGTTTTGGACTTGAAAAACCGGTTAGTAACCGAAACCGGTTATTAAAAAAAAACCGGTTTTTGTTTTGAACGAAAAAAACCGGTTCGGTTAATAACCGTAACCGGTTTTAAAAAAAAAACGATTTGTACACCTCTATCAGGGAGCCGACGTGACCGAAATCTGTCCTCCTCAAGCTCCATTTTTTTGAGACATTTCTATCTCTCTATTGATTTATGGAAGGAGATGGAAGGAAATCATCATGGGGATTCGGAGATGAATGGATGAGGTTTGTACTTTGTAGATAGACCGAACAAAGCTTTGTTTGTTTTTCTTGGTTTAACTTTTATCGAACAAACAATAAAACACGAACATGGTTTTATGGTTCTTTCGTTAAGAAAATGAATGTGTTGGTGTTCATTTGTGTTCTTTTGTTTAATATAGATGAACGATTAAGGACGTAAAAGACACAAACGGTCATAAATGAACAAGCGTGACTGAACATAGATGAAAAACTATAAACAAAAATATAAGTGACTAAACAACTAATTTGTATTGGATGCAAAGATGGGAATCCACATTCTACTCTTAGGTGTTGGCTAAATTTGAATGTTAGGGTTCGGTTGACTTGTTGAACAAATATATTTTTATGTATAAATGGATTATGTTTGAGTTGATACAAGGTAATCATTTTAATTAAACAAGTTGACGTGTGTGAGTGTATAGAATTAGAATAGAGAGTAAATGTATATTATAAGGGAAGTACGTTTATCTGTTAGACTTGTTTAACCGATTGTTACATCTCACTTACTGCCCATCTATGACTTGACTACAACATGCCAACTGTTTACCACACGTTTAACTTGTTCAGAAAAATAGGTTGCACGAGGCGTGTTTGGGTTACTTTATTTTAAGTGTGTTTTGGTTATGATTGATGTCTTTAACACAAATTAATATATGATTCATGTTTTGGTTTATCAATTCAACCCAGTGGTGGATACATGCTTTGGGTAGGGTGGGCCCCCACTCTACAGCCCACACCTTGTTCTTTCCCAACTCATTAATTATTATATGTATCAAAAGACATCGCATAGTTGCGCCAGTATATCTTTTAGCTTTTAGGTTTTTTACACTGAAGTTTTGCTCATTTTAGAAGTTTACACAGCAAAAACAATACTGCAGGCATATTTCCACCCCCATGGCCATGGCCTGCCATCATTTATCTATGTTCTATCTTTCTCTCTATACAAATTAACACCATCAACCACCGATGCCCATTCTGAGAGACACGATCACATAGCGAGAAGCGGATGAGATCTTGCCGGAAGAGATAGGAAGATGGTAGAACGGTGGCGGTGGCGGTGGTGGGAACTAGCCGGCGTTGGAGGCTGGTGGTCATGTAGAGAAATGGTAGTAGACGATGAAGCTGGTGGCGGTGGTGGGAAGGAGTCGGTCCACAGGAGGTGGTGGTAGCCGTGCTATTTGCTGGTGGAGGTTGTGTCTTGGTGGTCGTGCCAGTGAACAGTGAAGAGATAAGGGTGTTAGGAATACCACTTCACCAAATGTCTAAATCATTGCCAACACTTTTCACCAAAGTTTAAACACTTTTCACTAATTGACATGGCACACTCTCATTGGTTGATTTTTTAGTTTGCCACTCTCAAGTGTTTAACCACTTCTAACACCCTAAAGAATGTTAAGATGAAGGAGTGAAATTAGAAACTAAATTGTCTTGCTTTGGCTTTGTCTCACTTTTTGTAAGCACGTGATTTTCCCTATGAAATATGCCAAGTCACAAAGGATGCAATTTTGATTAAATAATATGTGGGAAGATCACCGTTTAAACCAATATTCTTTTATATAAACTTTCGAAAACTAATTGTTTTCGCTGTTTAATACGAAGCAAACATACGGGTCATGTTTCTCTTTTTTAGAGAGAGCTCCTAATTGACCTCACGAATAAATGTGTACTGAAAGGAGTTTTTTTCTTAATTCCCCATACAAGTATTTCATTTTAACTTTTATTGATTAAATATTTACATGAAATTTAAAAATCAAAGATATATGTTTAAGATTGTGTACTTATTAAATATCACTAAATGAATTATATATTTTGGGTAAGGATTGTGTAAAAAGGGCCTAAAGTGTGAGAAGTGTATTATAACACTATATATAATACTATATAACATCATATAAACACCGTATAACAATATGTAACATCATATAATACCATATAACACTATGTAACACTATATAACATTATATAACAAATATAACACTATACATCTATCATAGACATGCTATCAGACAACCTATAGTGTTATATTTGTTATATAATAATATATAGTGTTACATAGTGTTATATGGTATTATATGGTGTTACATATTGTTATACGGTGTTTATATGGTGTTATATAGTATTATATATAGTGTTATAATACATTTCTCACACTTTGAGCACTTTTTACAGGATCCTCTACCTATTTTAATATATAAGTTTTTTATACGTCTTTAACCCATTTAGATGTCTTTAACCCATTTAGATTACATTTAATTTGATGTTTCTCTTTATTAAGTTTTAAAACAAGATGAATACGAATGTGTATTTAACTTTTTTTTTATTTCATAAGGTTTATTGAAAACAAAGTTGTATTCAAAACAAAGTATTTTTGGTATCATAAGTTATAGCAATTGTTGGCACCGTACCAATACCGGTATTCGTTTATATGGTTTCAATAAGTGTAAAACATGTGTCAGACCGTTTAGGGAATTTGGGTTTTCTTTTTCAATTGCTATAGCAAGTGTCGGTACCGTAACGAACCGAATTGATGCTAACCGAATTCCCGCCGCGAAGCGCGGGGGAATCCCACTAGTTCGTAATCAAACCACAAATATTGATGGATTCCAATTAAGGGGTCAAAGTATTCAAAAAATGAATACTAAAATACAAATATTTTATCATGTTTAATATTATTGTTACAAAATCAATTGAGTTACTAAGAAAAGAATATGCCAAATTTTAGTGTCTCGTTATTTGTAAAGGCAACTATGTTGATTTCGTTTCACATTTGAGTCGAATGGCTTATTTTAAGGTCCCGGACTCCATGTTGACACACCTAACAACTTTCTTTTCTCCTTGTCGAGTTTTTTTTTTCAACCATGATTCTTTTAGCTACCAACTAGCAATGTTTGCAACTCCATTCTTGCTTGTCCTGGTGACTGTTTTTAAATAAATCAGCTTTGCTTATCACAGGGCCGTCTTGATTTTCATCATATTGTCCACGATATTCAAATATTGCTTCATATTCGCAATAACCATAAATACTCATAAGCCCTTGTAAAGCTTACTTTGTAAGCTCTCTTTAAAACAACAAAGCTTTCTTTGCTTTCACTATCTCACGTTCGTTGTGCATCTTGTGGTTAAACATCACTATCATAGTTGGGTAAAATGCTAAATCTAGTACATAACTAAGTGGAGCACTTAACTCCATATGATTATACATTTTTCGTTTCAACTTTTAGTTGACTTGAATCACTAGCACAAACGTTTGATTCAGGTTTAAAACCAAATTGATGTGAAACTAATATTATTTGTTATTATTATACAAATTGATTTTTTTTTTTTTTTTGAACGGCTAATTTCTTTATTCCCCTATCGTCTGTGGGACTTGAACCCAAGACCTTCACTCCTTCCCAACCTAGGTGTTTTTAAAGGTTTTGCCTTTGACAATGGACCACCACCCCATTGGTACAAATTGATTACTTACAAACAAATTTATTTTAACAACAAACTACTAAATTTAAGGTACCATGTCGTCCAAAATAATGCAAGGTAGGCCTGTAAACGAACCGAACGTTCATGAACTGTTCGTGAACTTGTTCGGCGGGAAGTTCGTTTATTTAATAAATGAACGAACACAAAAAAAAATTTATTCGTTTAATTAAATGAACAAACATGAACACACCATGTGTTCGTTCGTTTATGTTCGTGAACATTTGTTTATGTTCGTTCATTTATGTCCGTTTATGTTTGCTTAAATTTTATTAAATACATAAATAGTTATATTTATATAAATATCAGGTTTTATAACTAAATAGTTATATTTATATCTATGAATCCTAATTTAGATGTGTTTTCGGATGAACTATAATATATTAGACTTGTTTATTTGTGTTCACTAATGTTAAATTATGTTTGTTTATATTTGTTCGGTTACGTTCATTTGTGTTCGTTTATGTTTGTTCAATCATATTAATTTATGTTTGTTTATGTTTATTCAAATATGTCCAGTTAATTTTTTTTTATGTTCGTTTGTGTTCGTGATATGTTCATTTAGTCTTTAAACGAACGGACATAAACGAACACGAACATGCCTGATTTCTTAATGAACGAACACGAACAAAAAAAATGTGTTCGATTATATGTTCGTGTTCGGAGCGGGGCGAAGCCAGAGGAAACTCTGGTGGAGGCCCGCAGCGATACTGACGTGCAAATCGTTCGTCTGACTTGGGTATAGGGGCGAAAGACTAATCGAACTGTCTAGTAGCTGGTTCCCTCCGAAGTTTCCCTCAGGGTAGCTGGAGCCCGGGTGCGAGTTCTATCGGGTAAAGCGAATGATTAGAGGCATCGGGGGCGCAACGCCCTCGACCTATTCTCAAACTTTAAATAGGTAGGACGGCGCGGCTGCTTTGTTGAGCCGCGCCACATAATCGAGAGCTCCAAGTGGGCCATTTTTGGTAAGCAGAACTGGCGATGCGGGTCGAGGAATTTGATGATTACAACGGTCTTCTCATCAAGCTCATCTTAGCAAAAAGCAACAAGCAGACAAAACTTTTTTTTTTTTTCTGAATAAAACCTGACACCATTGTTTCTCTCAACCCCTTTTCCCCAAATAAGATTCCGATCATCTCCATGGCCACCCACCACCACAACCACCACCAATGCCACTGTCTCCCCACCCCATCCCCCACCACCACATGTTACTGCACCATGTGTTGCACCACCACCTACTACCACCCACCACCTCCACCACCCCCATCAAACCCACTAATCCACTCCATCTCCCACCACCACCACCAACACGCGCCACCACAAACCCACCATACCCAACACCACAACCACTACCCACCACCTCAAACCCACCAAAAACACCACCTTTTTCAACAAAACATTCAAGAAAATGTTGAAGAAACAGAAACCGAAACTCCCACTGTGTCCTCCCTCATCCACCGCATCGCCGCCCTGGAGTCCTCCCTCCTCCGCCGTCGCAAACACTCTCCGGCACCATCATCATCCTCCTCCCTCCGTGACGCCGCCGCCCGTACTATTCAAACCCACTTCCGAGCCTTCCTTGTACGGAGATCCGTAACACTTCGCCATCTTAAACATCTTGCCTTCATCAAATCAGCTCTCAATCGTCTCAAATCATCGGTTTCTGACAATACCCACTTCGATTCTCGCACCCTTTCTCGTGAATCCTTGAGTTTGCTCATTAAGTTGGATTCTATTCAGGTAAAATAAGCTGCTAGCAATTAGGCATTCTGGAGATCTGATTAGGGTTTTGTGATTTGTGGTATTATGCTGCTAACGTGCACTGATATACTGCTAACATCAACTGCTTATCATACGCTGCTAACATGAACTGCTTAACAATTAGGCATTTTGATTTGTGAAGATTTGATTAGTTTTTTTTTTTTAATTTTCATTCATTCGCTACAAGCGTGCACTGCTAACGTGCACTGCTTATGAATTAGGCATGTGAACTGATTAGGGTTTTTTTAAAATTTTTGGTAATACACTGCTAACATGAACTGACATCAATTAGGCATTGTGATTTGTGAAGATTAATTAGTTTTTTTTTTATTAATAATTTTCATTAATATGCTGCTAACATGCACATGCACTGATATCATATGCTGTTAACGTGCGCTGCTACTAATTAGGCATTGTGAAGATCTGATTTGATATTTTTTTTCTAATTTTAATTTTCAGGGTAGTGATCCGATGATCCGAGATGGTAAACGAGCAATTAGTCGAGAATTGATTCGATTCATGGAGGTACTTGACGAAATGTGTACGGAAAGTCAAATGATTGCAGTCAAGAATGTTAGATTTGGTAAAAATGGTAGCAAATTTGTGATTAATGAAAGAAAATTTCTTGAAAATTTGAAAAATCAAATAAAAAATGAAAGGTTCAATCTTGAAAACCCTAGAAAAGCTGGTGGTGTTGGTCAAATTAGAATTGGGGATTTGACCAAAAGTCAAGGAAAAAGTCAACCAAAAGTGAAGAAAAATGTGAGCTTTGATGATAATGGAAATGTTTATAGATTGTTTAAAAGCAGCCGTAATCCGGTTTTGAGTGATGGGAGTGGCAGCAGTAATGGTGATGATGAAGAGGTTGAAGCTGAAGTTGAGGAAATCGGAGTTTCTTCGAAAGAAACGGAAGTGGAAGAAGACGAGTCTTCGGAAATGAGTGAAAATGAGATGGATCCGAGGAAGAATTTGAGAACGAGGATTCATCGTACGACTGAAAAGAAGCAACCGGATCAAGAAGATGATGATGATGAAGACGATAGTTTTGTGTTCTCTGCTCCATTGCCAGAGAAAATGGAGTACTGAGTTGACTCGGTGAGTAAGAAGCAGCCATTATGTTCAAAGGTATTTCGTTAAGTTTTCTTGTAGCATTTGGTTGTTTTTGCCATTTTTCTAGGTGTTATTGTCATTGTTGTTAGGCTGCTGCTTCGTTGTTTTGAAGCTTGTAGGATATAATCTAACCAAGTGATGTTTATGGCCCTAAATCAAGCTCTCGTGTAGAGTTTGAAGGTGTTTTTGTGTGTGGATTTCGGTTTAATTACTCAGTTGCTTAATAAGTTAATCCATTTGCCGAGCTTATCTACTAGTTTCATAGTTGGTCTCAAAGATGTAAGAGCGCTGACCGAGATTTGTGCAGGTTAAAATTGCAAGTCACTCGACCAGATTTATTACTCATCGGTAACTATTTTTCCACATGCTTAACTTCTATTTCCACACGTGTTGCGTGTATGTTTCATCTGAAACATATATATATATATATATATATATATATATATTGATTTAATAACATAAATCTAAAACCAACCATATTTATGTTTGTTGATATACTTAATTTTAGAAAACGTGTATGTGTGACATAAACATGTTACTCGGTTTTGAACGAGTACCAGCAATATAGTTGTTGAAAACACTTATGTCTGATTGTTTCCGGCATTTGACCCTAAGTAACATAGAACCCGTCATCCTTTATGATCACATGCTCGCAATGTGAGAATATTTTGATGGTTTAAAATGAAATCTTAGTAGTTTGATCTTGATATATGTATGTTGAGGATTAGAGAGAGTTCTACATATTATCAGTTCGTTTATATGATAAAACCCTCAAAACCAGTAGTAGATAAATATCGTTAGCTAAGCTTCTACAATTGATGCAAAGCCGTCAAAATGTCGAGTTATCAGAAACGCTAAAGCACAAATAGTTTTCAACAACTATATCGATCGTCCCAATTCATTCACCACCTAAAAAAACAGCAACAAACACGTATAGTGGTCAAGATAAACAGAGTTTTATTATCTACCAAATCTCTATAACCCCACGTCACCATTGTTGATGCCTCTTCTTGTGATGACCCAAATCTTTACCCGACCCACATCCCTAAATCAAATAGGGCAACTATGCTAATTTGAGTCTTTTCAACTCAAGTGAAATGTCAAAGAGTCTGTGTCATCTCTGTCACCAAATCTTGATGACTTGACCCTTGTTTCTTGGTTGACTTTCGAGTTTGTCGCCAGTTTGCTCCCTGGCTCTAACTCAGTTAAAACGTTCAATTAAAAGTAGGGGTATTTCGGTAGTTTACTCCCTGGCTCTAACTCAATTAAAACGTTTAGTTAAAAGTCGTGGTAGTCATGATCGGCAGGTGGTAGTTGCAGGTGGTGGTGGCCGGTAGAAAGAGTGGTTGGAAAGATGGGGATCAGAAAATAATTACTTATATACATGTAAATAAACAAGTTATAGGTTTATTTAGGTGAAAAGACTTACATACCCTTGCTTTTATCTATAAAATTACCAAAAATCCCTTCTAGTTAATGGATTTTTTTGGATGGAGTTAGAGACGGTGAGCAAAATTACGATAAGTTAGAAAAAACAAGGAGAAAAATGACTATTTTTAAACTATTGGGGCAAAACCGTTAAAATGACCAAATCACAGGGAACAAAATGGAAGTTAAGTCTAAATAATATATTTCTTTTAATGTTATAAGGAAATGGTATTTATGTCATTTCACACCCTCTTAACTGAGAAAACTAACTGATGTTAGGCCCAGGGACTATCCGGGAACGAAAATTGAAAAGTTGAGGACTATAGCTGTAATTTTAGAAAGTTAGGGACTAAAGGTGAAAAAATGGCAAACCACCGGGACTATCCGGGCATTTAACGCTAAAAAGTTGAATCGTATAAACTCTTAGTCGAGTACACTTTTAAAATTTAAGAAATTCTGTTTTTAATTTAATCCATCTAGATGGCTAGAAGTTGTGTTTATATATTGGCGATCCTTTTGAAAAGCAAGTCTCATAGAGTAACGAGTTGGGTTGAGTTGTAAATATGTTGCGTACGAGCTCAAGTATTAGCTCAATGAGGAGGTTTTGAGCTCAAGGGCCTAGACTTGGTTCAAACATTAAACATCTTAGCTGGAACAAGAATATTTTGTTCAAAACATTTTTATTTATTTTCCTCCTGATGTCGTCGAGCTACCATAGTCGTAGCTCCTATCACCATAACTCTGCCATTGTACCTCTTGTCGTTGCTACTATTCCCTTAGATCTGTCGTTCTTGTTTGACGCCACATAACAAATTACAAATGGCAACAACACCAAGTTTAAGAATCAAACGTTACAAATCAAGGACCTAGCGTTTTGTAATAAAAACAAATAGTTACCAACAACTACATCGTCCTATTTCGTTCACCACCTAAAAAATTTAGCAATAAGCACATATAGCGGTCAAGATTAACAGAGTTTTATAATCTACCAAATATCTCTATAAACTCACGTTAGCTTGAACCCCACGTCACCAGTGTTGATACCTCCTCTTGTGATGACCCAAATCTTGACCCGACCCGACCTAACCCGACCCATCATCCATATCCCTTGAAGCAAATATGACAACTATGCCAATTTGAGCCTTTTCAACTCAAGTGAAATGTCAAGATTCTGTAGCATGTCTGTCTCCAAATCTTGATGACTTGACCCTTGTTTCTTACTTGACTTGCACTTCCCCGGATTTAACCTGGACCGACCCGGATCCATTTGACCTGACCCAGATTCAAAAACCAAATCTTTTTTCTGACCCACTTTAAACTTGTTCTTCAGTTTACAATGCTGAATTGAAACCTCAAATCCAGCTTGACTAGAACTTACCATTTTAACCCCATCCAAACACCTCACTCCCCTAGAAAGCATCATCAAACAAATAGCCCCCTTTTCAACTTCATCACAATCATCATCATCAACACAACTCAACTTGTACCTAGTGCGTGATCTCTTGTTCCTTACTGGATTTGCTACTCCATAATCATGAGCATCCTCTGATATTGACAAAGAAGCCGACCCATTAGCCGGTCGAGATCTTTTAAGCGAATGACATCTCATATGACCATACAAAGCCCTCATTGAATCAAAACCCTTACCACATTTTTTACACACACTATCCTTCATTAACTCTGTTCTTGATGGATCATACTCTTCCCTCGAATTCGATACCCTCCAAGATCTTTTGGAATTCTCTCTCAAAACATACAGTTTACCACCAGAATCATTTTCTTGTTGACTTTCCTTGACCACCCCATTAATAATTTCTTCATCATTTTCTTGAATACTCTGTTTTTTCCACACACTATCCTTCATATACTCTGTCCTTGATGAATCATAATCTTTGCTCAAATTCAAAACCCTCCAAGATCTTTGGGTATTACCACTAGAATCATAATCTTGTTGACTTTTCTTGACCATTAGATCATCAAAATCAGTACTTTTTTCACCACTAACAGTTTCTTGATCACTTTCTTGAATACTCTGTTTTCTTCTACCATAATCATCATCATTGTTACAAACATGAACACCCTTTTCACCATTAATGGTTTCTTGATTGTTAACTTGATCAGTATTAGTTCTGCAAGCTGCAATTAATGCTACATGACGCCTCATGTGACCGCCAAGCTTCTTTCCATTTGAAAACCCCTGTTTACAAAATCTGCACACGTGGCACTTTTGTTCTTGATCTTCTTTCATGATTCAAGATCAAGAATACCCAGATCAAAACTAATCAGAAAGAACCCAAATTGGAAATAATAAACCCTAAGTTGGATTTGGTAAAATGGGGAAGAACAAGAGGGCAATTTATTTGGGATTTTTAGAAGTTGTGAGTTTGTGACTTGTGATGTCAATTTTTAAAGAGTGTGTATGTATATATATTGTATACATATATTGTGTTTCGTAGGGAAGAAGCTTGGGGTGGAAGCAAATTGGGTCTAGGTTTTGAAGGGTGGTTTGGTAATTTCACTTTAATCTCATATAAAATTAGTTTGCTTTTTTTTTGAAGTAGTGTATTAAGAGCATTCTCATTCAAACCACCAAAATCTGTGTGGGGGGTTTTTAAAATATAAGAAGTATAAAAAGTGGTTGTGAGTGGAGGAGAGAGAAAATGTTACTATTCATCTGTATATTTGGGGGGACACTATTCACCCCTATACTTTTTTAATATATATTGAAAGTGGTTGTGAGTGGAGGAGAGAGAAAATGTAATATATATTGAAAATGAGAGAGAAAAAGTATTTGTGTTTAGTGGAAATATATTGATATAGGAGTTGTTTTTTAGTGGAATGTAAGAGCATTCTCATCCAATCCATCAAATTATACATACATTCCACTAAAAAACAACTCCTATATCAATATATTTCCACTAAAAATAAATATTTTTTCTCTCTCCTTTTCAATTAAATAATATTATCATCACATTTTTCCTCTTTCCTTCACTCACAACCACTTTCAATATATATTAAAAAAATTATACTTGGTGAACAGTGTCCCCCCAAATATACAGATGAACAGTAACATTTTCTCTCTCCTCCACTCACAACCATTTTTTTACCCTTTACAATATAAAAACTCACCCTCACAAGTTTTGATGGATTGGATGAGAATGCTCTAATCTTTTTGAGTCGACTTTAAACACGTTTCAAGTCATTTGAGTAAATATAAGAAAATCTAAGAGCATTCACATCCAATCCACTAAAAATATACATACATTTCACTAAAAAACAACTCCTATATCAATATATTTCCACTAAAAACAAATACTTTTTCTCTCTCCTTTTCAATATATATTACATTTTTCTCTCTCCTTCACTCACAACCACTTTAAATATATATTAAAAAATTATAGTGGGTGAACAGTGTCCCCCCCAAATATACAGATGAACAGTAATATTTTCTCTCTCCTCCACTCACAACCATTTTTTATACTCTTTACATTTTAAAAACCCCACACACTACATATGATGGACATGATGGGAATGCTCTAAGTAAGTCTTTGCTCGGTTACTAAATCTAATGGCTACAAGTTGTGGTCATGATTATAAGTTCATTTAAACTTGTTTGAGTAAATATTAAGCTTTTGCTCGATTACTAAATCTAATGGGTAGAGCCTAGAGGTGGTGGTCATGCATTGATTTTAGTTACATTTGGAACTAAACAAGTCTTTTGAATATTTTGTTACGTGATGAAACACAGGTTAACACTAAGGTTAATTCGTGGGATTGTCTCTTCTGTGGGTTCAATCTCCTTCTCTACTCGTCGGATGGCTATGGTCTTGCAAAACAGAAACACTGTTAGCTCGTTAAGAGGGGAATATGAGGGTTTCCCTCTTAACCAGGCTCCGGCGTGAGAATAAGTACTCTTCCGAGGAAATAAAACAGTGTGTGTTTAGTGTGAGAGTATGGAGAGTAGAGTCGTCTTAACCTGGATGATGACGGGTCCTATTTATAGCCGGATGGTGAAGGAGGGAGGAGCAACCTTGCCAGCTGCTATAGGGTGCCAGCTGTCCGACCAAGGGGAATATCCTCTTGGTCTCCTCTGCTGTGGTCAGGGTGGTGGTACACGTGACGCGCCTATATTTGCCCATGCTGGAGACGTCGTACTGCTGTTGTCGGTCTACTCCTGGATTTGCTGCAGGTCCACATGGCGCTTGGTGACTGGTGACACGTGTTGTCCTTATTGTCGGGAGGAGCATCTTTTGGTGCCACCTTGACGTCTTCCAGAAGCTTCTGGAAGCTTCTGGATGCACTTGCTGATGTAGGCGCCATGTTGGATAAGAAAAGTGGTATGGTCCTTGCCATGTAGGCAAGGAATTGGAACCATACCTCTTCAAGTCCCCACAGTCCAGTGTGCCTTCTAGTTGAGTTGATCGCCTAGGAGGGATTCTGGACTTGTAAGGATAGTGGTTGTTGTTTAATGCATGTTGGTTACCTTGCGCGCTTGAGCCAAGTGGATGCATGGCGCATGGCGTGATGGTAGCTTAACAAAGTTAAGCTAACTGGACGCACGGCGCATGGTGTGTTGGTAATTTGAGAAAGTTGAGCCAACTGGACGCATGACGCATGGCGTGTTGGTAACTTTACGAAGTTGAGCCAACTGGACGCATGGCGCATGGTGTGTTGGTAACTTTGACAAAGTTGAGCCAACTGGACGCATGGCGCATGGCGTGTTGGTAACTTTACAAAGTTGAGCCAACTGGACGCATGGCGCATGGTGTGTTGTGGTTCCTTCTAAAAAAGGTTTCCTTTCTTGGAATGGATACAACTGATGTGACTGTCTGGTGTCCCTGTATTGTCGGAGATGAACAGGCGCCTTTTCAGTGGTGTCAGTTACTTTCCGTCATGATGTTAGACGTGTGCCGCCCACGCTCCCGAAGAACGAGGTGACGATTTCTCTCTCTGCTGACGTGTCTTTCTCCTGTTGGTTGATGTTCCTGATTACTGACGGCCCACTACCCATCGCATTAAATGCGATGGGTATAAATACATGGCGGTTTTCTCCTTCTTCTTCACTTTTCGAAATTTGAACACCAGTTTTCTCTCGTACTTCTCTACTTCTCTCCTTTTTCTAAGTTCATTCATATTATCTCTTTTCATCTTCTTTGCAATATATCTGGATCCAATCCTGTGGTTAAGAAGAGGAAATATCAGGGTAGGAATCCTCCAGGCCCAGATCGAGCGGCGATAAATTAGAAAGAAGAAGAGTTCCAGAACTTGGTGAGAGATATGGGTTTCCTTCCCGAGTGGGTACCCAGTTTCCAACCCCAAACTCTACTGCCATAGATGCACCTCCTGGTTACATATCATTGTACGCAGCCTTCTTCCGGGAGGGTAACTTTCGTCTCCCTATGGCGAAGTTTACTGCCGAGGTCTTGACGAATTACGGGCTTCATATTTCTCAAATCAACGCTTTGGGACTTCCTCGTGTTACCCACTTTGAGTTTATCTGCAGGGCTAATCGTGTTGAACCGACCTTTGAGATGTTCAATGTTTTTTACATGGTGACCTACACTGGTGGTTTTTACTTCTTTAACTCCCGGACCAGTGGTGTTATCCCTTGTAGTTCCAATCCCCCAAAAAGCCTTCATGATTGGAAACATAAGTTCTTTTACATCCGCCGTGGTGTTATTCCAGTAGATATGCATTATCGGGTAGAAAATGAAGGGATCCCTAAGGTGGGTGTGACTATAGATTTTGCTCAGCAAGAGTGGTACAAGAAGGTGACGCACAAGGCCACTTCTATTTCTCAACTGGAGGAGAGAGCGTTGGTGGGTGCTGGTATGAGTATGCTCTGGGTTCCGAAGAACCCTTTGGGTGTCCCCGTTTATGGTTATCAAGGCAAACGTATGTAGTGTTTCATATTTGTTTGTGTTTTCCTCTAATTTTGTTGTGTTCTTCCTCATGTCTTTGTATTTCGCAGTTGGATACAGCTTGTTGAACGTTCTTGACCCGAAGGCCGGTGGTGCCATGGTTGAGGCGGTTCAAGCGGAGGGGAAACCGACTTGGTTGGACCAGATCCGCAACCGTTTCTTGCACCCTACTAGCGAGAGCTTTGCCGCCTATGCCAATGTTATTTTAGGTGAAGATGATGGTGATGAGCATGATGACTCTGTTGATCCTACTCGAGAGGAGGTTATTGTTCTCTCGAGTGAGGGTTCTGACAGATCACGTGAGGGCCTAATTCCTCGTTCCCCTCGTGCAGGTCCAGCGCAAGGGGATGTGAACGAGCCTGTGAATGAGCCCGTTGATGTTGATGTTGATACCCCGGTGGAAACTGTTGAGCAGTTGGAAACCAGAAAGAAGAAGAAGGTGGATAAGTCTGCGAAGAAGGGGAAGAAGGCTGAGGAGAATGTTACTGAAACTCCTCGTAAGCGCCCTTCTACTCTTCCTTTCCTGGATTATGTTGTCGTTTCTGATACGCTGTCTGGTTTGGGCGCAGGGAGCAAACGTACTGAACGTGACCCTGAGGATGATGAGACTCTAACCGAGATTATGAAGAGAAGAAAAACCCTTGATGCCAAGAAGAAAGAGCTTGACGAACAAGCTGCTGCGGCTCTTGCTGCCAAGAAATCTAAACTTCAGAAGGAAACTCCTCCTGCACCCTCGGAGTCTGAGATTGACATGAATGTTTTTAGCGCGAAGCGCGGTAATCTATTAGAGAAGATATACGTTGCTTCTGCTCCTCAAGGTAAAGACTTTGTACTTGTAAGTCTTATTATTTGGCTTTCGACCTTGTCTTTGACTATCATGATTGTCTTGGTGATAGGTGTGAAGTCAGGGAAAACTTCCCGGAAGGTTGACATTTCAAAGATTACTCCTCTTACCTCTCCACATTCTAGGACTTTTGGTCTGTCCCCCCATCCTGAAGATCAGGCTGAGAATGAGAGACAAGTTTATGTGGAAGGTGAACAAGTCGGAGAAGGTGGTGGTGATGGTGCAGGTGGTGCTGGTGGTGATGGTCGGGGCAAGGGTGTTGACACTGAAGCGGAGTCTAGTGAAGCTACACATCGCCTAACCATCTATACCAGACGTCCACCAGCCTCTGGTGGTGGTGCTACTTCGGGGGTACCCCGGAGTCATAAGTTTGAAAATATCCAAGTTGGGTCCTGGGATACTCATAACCCAACATGTGATGATCTGCCGCATGCTCCTCGGTGGAATTTAACTCAGGGCTCTCGGATTAATGATCATGACAACTGTCGAGAGTTCTTCTCCTTGTCTCTCCCCCCTGCTGAGAGGTTATTTCAGAAAAGGCGCAACCGGTTTGATCTCTTGGATGATCATATCCATGTCGGGGTCAACTTTTTTGCTACCTCTCAGGAGATTGTTCGAGAATGGAAGCTGATGGGAGAGGAGACTCTTGAATTTGAAAATGATACAAAAGCATTTGCTGAGGAGAGGGAGAAGTTCAATTCCGAGAGGAAAGGTTTGTTGTGGAGGGTGTCTAATGCAGAGCAAAAACTTGCTCAGGAGAAACAGATTAACTCCAACAAACAAAAAGATTGGGAGGTCGCTTGTGAGCGGACCAATAAGGAGTTGCAATCGCAACGTGATGCTATTGTTAGATTGTCCGGTGAGAAGGCCAAAATCAGTGAAGAAGCTGAAGAAGAGCGCGTTGCGCATAAAAAACGAGAGCAGGAGTATGTCGAGCGCATAGCTAAGTTGGAAGAGTTTATTGAGAAAAAGATTGCTGAAAGCAAGGCTTCTGAGATTTTAGCTGAGGAAATGTCTGTTGATTGCAAGTGGTTACTTGCTTGTGCAGTGCCTCTAGTAATATTTGTTGTTTGTTTGTTTTTTGGTATTCCTTGCCATTTCCTTAATGTGTGTGTTGCTTTTGCAGATTGCCGAACGTATCGCCGGGTCTGAATAGTTGGCCAAGTACGTATATGAGCTTGGTGAAGCTGCCCGTGATCTTGGTCGTAAGGAAGGGTATGCTGAAGGAAAGGCGGCTGCTGAGTCTAAAGAGCCATTGAAGAGTTTTGAATTATATAAGACTGATTGTGTCGGTCGTTATGCTGAAAAACGACAGGAGTTTGCATCTCTGGAGTTTGGTGTTGTTAAAGCTGCTCAGAAATTATCTCGGAAACCTAATGGTGTTGCCCTGTTGAAGAAGGCCCTTGATGATGAAGATCATGCAACTGGGGGCGCTGATACCAGTCATCAGGAATGAAGGATTCCGGTTTGCACGCCGTGTACGGGCTTTGATAGCCTTGTAGCCAACTGACAACTTCGTGAACAATTTATCTTTATGCTTCATGAACAATTTGCCTATAGTTGTCGTACTTGTTAACATTTTGTGATACCTGACCTATTTCATGTTAATATTTGTCTTTGTTTCTTTGTTCGTTGTGAATTTTGCTATTGTTACAATATGTGCATGTGTAATTACTTTGATTAGGTATCGCGAATGAATGATGGCGCTGACAGGTTGTGCTGTGTTAGTAACAACGTTTGTTCTGTCGTTTAAGCGCGCAGGTTGATTCGTGTATACGAAGTGACCGAGTTACAGGTTATTGTGTTGACCCGGCTGTGCTCAGCTTTGGGGGTCTTACAATGTTTATTTACCATGTTTTCGATGCTTTCGTGTTTATGTAGGCACGAAGTATTTATTTGGCATTTTTTAGGCTTTGGTTGTGTTTTTGACCCGGCTGTGCACTTGGTTGTGACGAGCCTTGGAGGTCTACAACGTTTCCTAATCTTGAGCCATTGATGTTTTCGTGTATGCCCAAAGTAATATATGCAGTTGTGACAAAAATTCGCATGAGATAAGATAGCCGAACACTTCTTGTATTAGTATTAAATGTGTTGGCTCGCAACCATTACAAGTACGATAAATGTTGACTGTCTACATGTAGCATCTTCTTAGCTGTTGAGCATTCCAGGTTCTTGGGACCTCTTTGTTGTCCATGGTGCGTAGTTTATACGCTCCTTTTCCAAGGACTTCATCTACAACATAAGGCCCTTCCCACTTGGGAGCTAACTTGCCCGGTTTTTCGGCGTTAGACGCCTCATTGTCCCTTAGGACGTAGTCGCCGGGGTTGAACGTGCAAATTCGGACCTTGCTGTTGTAATACTTCTCCAACTTGGTCTTGTATTTCGCCTCGTTGATCGCCGCCATTTCCCTTCTCTCTTCTAGAAGGTCCAGATCCAACCTTCTTTCTTCTTCGTTGTTGATCATATTCATGGAGAGCATTCTTGGGGATGGCAGGCCAACCTCTGCCGGTATCACAGCTTCGGACCCATAGACCAAACTGAATGGTGTTTCTCCGTTGCTTGTCTTTGGCATCGTCCTATGGGCCCACAGTATGCTTGGAAGTTCATCAACCCAACCTCTTCGTTGTGTTCCCAGCCGGGCCTTGATACCGTCCACTATGCTCTTGTTAACAGCTTCAACTTGACCGTTTCCCTACGGGTGCGCAACCGAGGAAAAGGCATGTTCTATGTGCAGCTCTTTGAACCAGCGTTGGAGATCGTCGGCAGCAAAATTTGTCTCGTTGTCGGTGATGATTCTTAGAGGCAGCCCGAACCTGCAGATGATCTGTTCCCAGATGAACCTTCGCACTACGGTAGATGGGGTTGACGCGAGTGCCTTTGCTTCCACCCATTTTGTGAAATAGTCGACTACGACTATTATGAATTTCACTGCGCTCGGGGCTTCTGGAAAAGGGCCAACCATATCTATCCCCCATTGTTGAAACGGCCACGCCGTTGTTACTGGGACTAGTTCATTTTTGGGGCGCATTGTCTTCGGGGCATGTCTCTGACAACCGCTGCATTTCCTTAGAACTTTTACCGCATCTAGATGCATACCAGGCCAGTAATATCCGACGTTCATGACTTTGGCTACTACCATTCTTGGGCCGGCGTGAATGCCGCAAATGCCCTCATGTACTTCGCGGATCAGGTAGTTTGCATCTTCTGGATCGACACATCTCAATAACGGTCCTAAGTAAGACTTTCGGTACAGAATGCCATCAACCATCTGGTAGTGTTCAGATTTGTACTGCACTTTCCTTGCTTCAGCTTTGTTTTCCGGTAATATTCCAGACTGGAGGTACATGATTATGGGAGTCATCCACGATGTCGTTCCTAGCTGAATAACGCTTACTTGCCTTAGCGGTACCGATGGATTGCTCAGAACTTCAATGCGCACGTCCTTTGCCAAGTGCTGGAAACTGGTGGATGCGAGTTTACTTAATGCATCTGCTGGTTTATTCTCGCTTCGATTGATATGGTGCACTTTGTAAGAATTGAAGTTCTGCAGCAATGCTTTCGCTTGGTCTAGGTATAGCGCCATTATGTCTCCTTTGGCATCGTACTGGCCGTTGATCTGCCCGGCTACTAACATGGAGTCCACATGCGCCTCAATGTTTTTGACTCCCATCTTGATTTCCAACCTCAGACCAGCAAGAAAGGCTTCGTATTCGGCTTCATTATTCGTGCTTTTGAAGTCTAACCTGATGGCATACGTGAATTCATGTTTTTCTGGACTTACCAGCCTAAGTCCTGCGCCTGCGCCATCTTCATTGGACGCGCCATCTGTGTACAGTAGCCATGGTTCTTCCGAATGTTGCCTTTCAGCTCTTTCCATTGCCTTGCACTCCCTGTCTTTGTCGTCAGGTACCTCTGTCATGAAATCGGCCAACACCTGGCCCTTAATTGCTGGCCTTGGTCTGAAAACCACATTATAGCCTCCCATCTCTATAGCCCACTTCGCTAACCTTCCAGATATCTCGGGCCTTGCAAGGATGTTGCCGATGTTGTAATTTGTTAACACATGAATGACGTGGTTGGCGAAATACCTGCGCAGCCGCCTTGATGCATGAATCAGTGCCAGTACCAGTTTTTCCATTATGGCATACCTTGTTTCTGGATCATTCAAAGTGCGAGACACATAATAAACTGGTGTTTGAGTGCCTTGACGTTCTACGAGCAGAACTGCTCCCATTGCTTTATCATATGCTGACAGATACATTACTAGGGGTTCTCCCTTCACTGGCGCCGTTAGTGTCGGCAGTCTTATGAGACAATCTTTCATCTCTCGGAATGCGCTCTCGGCTTCCGGAGTCCACTGAAATTGACTTTTCTTCATGCAGTTGCGGAGTGTTTTGATAAATGGAAAAGATTTAGCTGCGTGATTGGCTAGGAAACGGTTGAGTGCCGCTAACCGTCCAGCCAATTTCTGCATTTCCTTGATTGTTGACGGTGAAGGCATTCGTTCGATTGCTTGTACCTTTTCAGGGTTGACTTTAAACCCATCCTTTGTTACGATGAAACCCAAGAACTTTCCTTCTTCCATGCCGAAAGAACACTTCACTGGGTTTAGCTTGATACTCACTCCGCGCAGGGTGTCGAATGTTTTTTGAATGTTGGCCAGCATGATACTTTCTTCTTTGCTCATGATGAACAAGTCATCCATGTATACTTCGATGTATTTGCCGATAGCTTCGCTGAATGTTTCATTCATCAATCTCTGATAAGTTGCGCCTACATTCTTTAAACCAAAGGGCATTTTGGTGTAGCAGTATAGCCCTGTTGGTGTGCGAAATGCAGTCTTGTCTTCGTCTTGGATGGCCATTTGGACCTGATGGTATCCTTTGTAGCAGTCAAGGAAACATTTCCATCTGAATGTTGCCAGCGAATCGATCTTCTCATCAATATCTGGTAAAGCGTAACAGTCGCGTGGGCATGCTTTGTTCAGATCTTTGTAATCCACACACATTCTCCAACTGCCGTTTCCTTTTTGGACCATTACAGGGCTCGCCACCCAAGTTTGATATCAGACTTCTCTGATGATACCAGCGTTCAACAGTTCCGTGACTTGCTCTTGCATAGCATCGTGCTTTATGTCTCCTAGGTGACGTTTGGCATGTACCACAGGTTTTGCACTTTCTGAGACGTTTAATCTGTGTTCTGCTATGTGCCGTGGAACACCCACCATGTCAGCTGGTGTCCAGGCGAACACATCCATGTTTTCAAACAACAACTTTTTTAGCGCCGCACGCGTGAGATCAGACATTGCAGGGCCCAAGGTAACCATTTGTTCTGGATGTTTGCTGTTCAGCACCCATTTTTCAGCTTCTGCGCGTCGAGCGCTTTTGCTTGCTTTTGATGGCCTGATTTCATCTGTTGTCAAGACTTCTTTGCTTGCGTAAATTATTGCTACCCCTGTCTCTGTTGGGAACCCAACAGCTGAATGTGGTCCAGAGCAAATCATACTAAAATCTCCTTGGGATTCTCTTCCCAGAAGGATATCATGTCTTGAATGTGCGGGCAGCACCATGAACGTAACTTCTTCTGTTCTCGAATTTCTTCCATCTGAGAGCAGCACCGGGAATGATATCTGGCTAAGAGGAAAAACGACTTCGTTGCAGAAACCAGTTAGCGGGTAATCTACTGGTTCTAAGCGCGCTTTGTCCTCTTGGTCAAATTTATTGAAGCATTGTTCGTATATGATATCTGCGGTGCTCCCTGGATCAATGAAAATGTAGTCGGTTTGGTAGTGACCGAGTACACCAGATATGACTATGGGCCTTCTCTCTCTTGGACCTCCTCTTACTATGGGGAAGACAACTTGTCTTTCGCGCCATGAGTCATCTTGTGTGCGCTTGTAGTTCTTTCGTGGCCTTCGTGGACCCCCTTGAACCATGTGAGTCTCTAACTTTCGCTGCTTTTTGTTGTCTGGGCCCTCTTCTCTTCTGTGAATTTGACGGTTATCGCACTTCCCGCCTTTTACCAAATGGGTGAGCCTTCCATCCCTCAGGGCTCTTTCTATCTCCTGCTTTTGGCTAAAGCAGTCGTCGGTTAAATGACCGGTGTCTTTGTGGAATTCACAGAAAAGATTTGGGTCTTGGCCTCTTTTGTTGCGCATTTGTAGAGGTGGTTTGAACTGATGGTTCTCAGATGACAGGACCTCGGAAGGGGTCTTTGTTAGGGGCGTCCACTGTTTCTCTCTGTTTTCTCTTTTTACCTCTTTGCGATGAGCGATCTGGTTGATTATATTGCGCGCGTCTTCTCTTGCTGGGCTTCTTTCCCTGTAACCAGATGTTTTCCATGATTGGCCTTTGCCTTTCTTGTTGCGCCTATCATTATGATTGTAACCATATTGACGGTTGTCATCACCGGTCAATTGTTTGTCAGTGCGCGCAATTGTTTTTGCTGCTTCGATGAAGGTGTAACGCCCTGCGTTTTCATACTTACTGTAACACCCCGTGTTTTCACGAGTGAAAGTCAAAGTCAAGGTCAAAGTCAACGACCGATTTCGCGCAACTTGACTCGTAGAAATGTTTCCATTTTAATTATATTATGTGGAGTAAATGTCGTACATTACAATAATCGAATCGTGTTTACCATATTTCAATCGACCTACGACTGTGAATGATAGGAAGTAACAATGCGATAAAGTTAATCAAGCTATGCTAATCAAATCGACATCGAACCGTAACTCGAACTGTACATGTTACTTGTTAGTTATACGTGTGTGTGTGCCTTACGTGTTACCTGTGCATGTTTATTTTGTATTATGTGTGATAATCAAGCGAACTCAATCGAACTCGAAGTCTAACTCGAATGTAAACGAACCCGAATTCCGAGTCGAACCCTATAAGAAGTAGTTGGGACTGAAAGTAATTTGACTAGGAAACCCTATCGAATCGCTCGCAAATCGAAACCGAAGCAACATCGTGCCGAATACACCAAAGCAGGCGGCATCCGCACGGATGGTCAATCCGCACGGATTGCCAATCCGCACGGATTGCCAATCCGCACGGATGACCAGTCCGCGCGGATAGCCTACCCGGGGTGCGTGCCATGCGCACGGCTCACCCCTTTCCCTTTTTGACATCCTATAAATACACTGGTCACTCTCCAACTTTTCCACTTTTGGCAAGTGACGTCCGAACCGCACGCATTCTTCATTTTTCTCAGATTTCTCTCAATCCAGGTAAGATCTTGCACTAATTCTTGTACATCTTTGATCACTACACAATTCTACACATTTCCATCTTTCAAATCTTCACTTTTAACCATGAAATCATCCGGATTTGAGGTATTCTCGGGTGACGTCATCCTGAAGTTCTTATGAACTTCAAGCTTGACCTCATTCCACCAAGAATAACTCAGATCTAAACGATTTCTACAAGATTTCACAATAACCTCACCTAGATCTAAACTTTTCTAAGGACAAAAGAGTTGAAAGAAATAAACCTAAGTTCTCTCCTTCTTTTCCCTTAGAATCGGTACGAATCTGATCGGTTCTAGTCTTTACTCGATAATAGTGATGTACTAGTTCCAGATCTGGAATCCTACCCACAGACAACTGATTTCGGGGTCAACCGGAATGACCGTTCTGAGTCGCCGACAGGCCGAGTTAGGGTGGTTCCTGACCGGTCTAGTCACGCGGGTGAGAATACAATTCCAAGTGGTTGCCACGTAATCAGAACGTCTCGATAAACGACAACAGAAACCAAGAGTAGACGAACAGGACAATCAGACCAGAGACTGTCCGCACGGACCAGTTGTCCGCACGGACAAGCTGTCCGCACGGATTACCATCCGCACGCACAGGTCGTCCGGACGGGTTGCCACCCGGACGAGCTACCCTTGGGACCCACTTTCCAAACAAGGTTTGAGTATCGACGAATGAACAATCCGGACAGACGACCTCTGAAAGGATTACTCTTCGGATCATGAGATACTAAGGCCTCCAACTAAAATTCAAACAATGATCATCCGCACGGCCAAGTCGTACGCACGGACAGACTATCCGGACGGATGGTCCCTGTCCGCGCGCACAGACTGTCCGCACGGATCACCACTGTCCGCACGGACTACCATACGCACGGATCGTCGTCCGCGCGACTGGCTTGAAAGGTAGAAACACTTAGGTGATTTCTAAATGCTACAACGAAAACTCCAAAGCACAAGCCATCATACACAAACACATCCTTAGGAAGAAACAATCCACTTGAACGTTTATCCGCACGAACAACTTGTCCGTACGGATAAGTCGTCCGCACGTACAACTAATCCGCACGGACAGTCGTACGCACGGATAGCTTATCCGGATGGATCACCATCCGCACGCATCACCATCCGCACGGATAGGTCATTCGCACGGATAGCTGATCCGCACGAACAGCCATCCTAGCCACTCTCACTTTGTACTGTTTTACGCGCCACATATCGTTACGTTGTCAAATCTATTCAGGCTAACCGTACTCGCTGTAAAGCGCTCCCTTCAATCCACAATCGCTGTGAGTATACTCGAACCCTTTTTGCTTTAGCACTCTTGGGTGTTACATACGTTACAACTATTCAAACTACAACTATCACACTACTCAAGCTATTTTAACGCTTAACCTTTAATGCATGTTATACGTGGCTTATAAATGCTTGTTCGTTATGTTTACACGTGGAATGCTGTCTACCTGCCTTAGCAACGATAGTACTATAGTTTGGACTCAGCACCCGTTCACACGGGGGTTGTTAAGGATCTTTTACTTGCATGGATTACAGTGGTAATCATGTATTGCGAACTGCCTCGGGCAGTCAACCCGCAGTCATTGGTATCGATGGATCTATGTCGATAACTAACGTGCTTCATTTCACTATGTGTACGTGCTGGTTATGCGTAAACGAAATTCGAACTCTATATGCTATTATCAAACTTGTATGCTCACCTTTACATTTTATGTATTGACTTTATTTTTAACGTATGTGACAGGTGCCTAGGTTGTTTATATGCTTCTCGGGCTGTGATGAAATTGAAGCTAGGAACTGGAGTCCTAGAAACCAACGAATAAATTAGCTATGTTTAAATCTGAGTTGTCGGAACAGAGTATTTGTTTTGGATGTTATCTGTAATAACTTGTTTGACTATTTAAGATACGGTATGGGACGTATTGCTTTAATTAAATGGTAATGATAGTTGTTATGGAAACTTCTGGACAATCTGTTTCGCTCAGTGCCACGCCCCGATGATTCCGCCATCGGTTGGGGTGTGACAGATTGGTATCAGAGCCATAACTATAGGGAATTAGGCAAGACTCGACCTAGTCCGGGTCGAAGTCTTAGAGACCTAGTCTATACTTAAGAACCAACAGACCAACTCACGCGTATGCGTAAACTCGCCACTATCACTCACTCTTTTCTATCACTGCACGCGAATTTTCAAGTTGTGAACAGGCAATGAGGTTGAGAATAGGTGTGAAAACCGCAAACTCTCGACTAAAGTTGCCTAATCAACTTACATTTTAGCTACAAACGAGGAGAATCATACCAAATCAGGAGTGGAATCCATATTTTGATGAATAATCTCCTCAATTTTTATCAAAAGCGAGGACGGAAGTTGCAAGATAGGGGTGAAACCCTAACCTTGACGACTCGTCCTGCTTTTATACAAAACTCTCACCAAAGTTCGATGGACTCCAACGATCTAAAGACACAATGTAACCAATGGGAATTGCGCCAACGCCCAAGAATCGAGGCAAAGGCATAGTCCTGGAGGTAATTGTGAAGGATCCTTGCGAATAGTCGAGCCGCTTGGTTAGTCGAAGTCTATTAGCCACAGACAATCCATCTTCGATTTATCGACCTTTATGAAAATATTATGCATTTTCTGATTATTTGTTAACATCTTGAGGTATTATTGGTTTCGACCCAACACTATTGCTTCTGCTATAACCCAAAACCCACACAACTCATCGCTAACGAATCGACAATAGAGGCAGTCAGAATGCTTGTACACTCGTATGTGCTTTAGTGATTAAGTTATATGTGTTCTTGCTATTATGCTTACGTGTTTAGGAATATTGTGCTCTACGTGTTTATGTGATTTTGTGCAATTCTGTGATTTTGTGACTATATGCGCTTACATGGTACGTGTTACTGAGCTTTAGTAGTAGTAGACGTGTGAGGTGAGATTCGAATACATGTGTTGAGTTCCATGGCGATGTCTATTGCAGACAATGTCGTCTGGATCCCGTCATCCACTCTCTCACCAAGAAAAAAGGACAGACGTCTTGCTTCCATCGTCGCGAAAGCTGTAGCAAAGGCAGTGAGCGATGCCTATGAGAATGCCAGCAAATCATCCGAGGAATCGAGGACTGAAGGTCCCAGAGTTGTCGCAAGACCTTTCAGTTTCAAACAATTCAAGTCATGTGGGCCGAAAGAATTCACAGGCGAAGGAGGTCCTACTGCTCTATTCCACTGGTTTGACTCTATCGAGGTTACTCTGCGACAAAGTGGTTGCCCTGATGACCTTCGAACTCTGAACGCTACCGGCGTCTTTCAGTCCCGTGCTTTGGACTGGTGGACGGCCGAGAGGAACAAGAGAGGGAATGATGCAGCTTACGGTTTGTCGTGAGATGAGCTCAAGGAAGTCATGCTAGAGGAATTCTGCCCTCCTCACGAGCGTAAGCTTGAAGATGAATTTTGGCACATACATCAGAAGGATGGAGACAATGCTGGTCTCACTGCTCGCTTCAAACAGCTCAGCATTATCTGTCCCGATCAGGTCAAGACTCCCGATATGACCATCAAGAAGTACATCCGAGCTTTGCCCGACTGCGTTGCTGATTTCGTGCAAGCGGCTAAGACTACCACGATCGAAGAAACCTATCTGCTGGCCGCTGAAATCAATGACAAAAGGGTTAAGGCTGGGGTGTGGGATAAGACCTCCAAGCATCTGCATCAAGCTACCGCTACTGCACCAGCTACCGAAACCACCTCGTCAAGCAACAAGCGAAAGAACAAGAGAAAGAACAGCTCCGCCAACAAGAACTGTGCGATTACTGCTGCACCGATTCAAGCTGTACCTGCCCAACAGCGTCAAGTAGCGGCGCCTGTGGCCAATGCACCGCCTGCAAAGCGTGCATATACTGGACCACATCCACTCTGCCCTACTTGCACCTATCATCACCCGACTGCTATTCAATGACGCTTCTGTGCTCATTGCAACGTCTACGGCCACTTTACTGCCAACTGCCGTATTCGCCAAGCTCCTGCCAATCAAGCTCTACTCGCTGCCCCACAGGGTCAACAAGCTCCTCCGGCACCCGCAGTCAAAGCCAGAGCATGCTTCACGTGTGGCGACCCGAACCATTTCGCCAACATGTGCCCGAACAGGGTAGTGAAACAAGAACCGCAACAGCAGCCGCCACAGCAGCAGCAACAGCAGCAACATCAACAACAGGCAGCACGCGCCAGAACTTTCAATCTCAATGTGCGTCAAGCCCAGGCCGACAACAACGTGGTCAATGGTACGTTCCTTGTGAATGGTATTTATGCTTCATGTTTGTTTGATACTGGAGCCGATAATTGCTTTGTGTCACTCGAATTTGAGAAACTCCTTAGACGTAAACGTTCCCGACTCTCCTCTGCATTCGATGTTGAAGTCGCTACCGGAAGAACCGTCGCTGTAAACTCTGTTATTCGTGATTGCACTCTCGAGCTCAACAATCACATCTTCTCAATCGATCTCATTCCAATGCAACTAGGAAGCTTTGATGTCATAGTAGGCATGGACTTTCTTCGCGAAAACCATGCCGAAGTTGTGTGCTTCGATAAAATGATTCGTTTTTCGCTCGCAAACGGTGATTCATTGTGTGTTTATGGTGATACAACTTCGAAGGGTCTCAAGCTTATGTCATGTCTCCAAGCTAGCAAGTATCTCCGCAAGGAATACAGAGCTTTCTTGGCCAACATCGTAGCAGCGGAGAAGGAAAAGAAAGAGAAGAAGGAAGTGAAAGACGTACCAGTGGTTCGAGAATTTCCCAATGTTTTCCCAGGGGATCTTCCCGGACTACCTCCTAAGCGTGATATTGATTTTCGCATTGATCTCATTCCTGGAGCTAATCCTATCGCCAGAGCTCCTTATCGACTCGCGCCGTCCGAAATGCGCGAACTCTCAACCCAACTCCAGGAATTACTTGAGAAAGGCTTTATTCGCCCGAGCACCTCTCCTTGGGGCGCACCAGTCCTTTTCGTCAAAAAGAAGGACGGGTCGTTCCGGATGTGCATTGACTACCGGGAACTGAATAAGTTGACTATCAAGAACCGCTATCCTCTGCCTCGAATCGACGATTTGTTTGATCAGCTACAAGGCGCTACGTGTTTCTCGAAGATCGATCTACGTTCAGGATATCATCAGCTACGTATACAAGAGGAGGATATACCCAAAACCGCGTTTCGCACTCGTTACGGCCATTACGAATTCGTTGTCATGCCTTTTGGTCTAACCAATGCACCAGCAGTTTTCATGGATATGATGAATCGAGTGTGTAAACCATATCTCGACCGTTTCGTCATCGTGTTCATCGACGATGTCTTGATCTATTCCAAAAAAGATCCGAACACGCGCAACATCTATGTTTGGTTCTCGAGTTACTCCAGGGGAACCAACTCTACGCCAAATTCTCCAAGTGCGAGTTTTGGTTGGGGGAGGTTCAGTTTCTGGGTCACATCGTAAATAGTCAGGGTATTCACGTCGATCCTGTGAAGATCGAAGCTGTTAAGAGCTGGGTTACGCCTAAGAACCCGACTGAAGTCCGCTTCTTTCTCGGGCTAGCGGGCTATTATCGACGATTCATCGAAGGATTCTCGAAGATTGCTGTACCACTTACCTCTCTCACTCATCAGGACCAGCCTTTTGTCTGGGGAACCAAACAAGAGTCTGCCTTTCGAACCCTCAAATACATGCTCTGCAATGCTCCTGTTCTCACACTACCCGACGGAAACGATTATTTCATTGTCTACTGTGATGCTTCTAACCTTGGCCTCGGTTGTGTCCTAATGCAACGAGACAAGGTCATAGCTTACGCATCTCGTCAGCTCAAAATCCACGAGAAGAACTACACAACCCACGATCTCGAGCTAGGCGCAGTTGTTTTTGCATTAAAGATTTGGCGACACTACCTGTATGGTACAAGGTGTAAATACAACACATTTGTAAAACTTCCTACGCAATCTATTTTATTGATTTCAAAGCAAACAAGTCCCTGGAACTCCGGCAAAAAGGCTTGACCTTAGCTTCGATTCTAGGGGTGTTTCACAGCAAACAAGTCCCTGGAACTCCGGAAAAAAGGCTTCAAAGTCTAGTGTTTAAATTTGTTTTCATTAATCTTTGCTTAAACATGAGTTTAACTCACTCAAACCTATGTCCTTATGCTTATAACCACTCCTATGGTTAGTTAGGCTTAAAAACAAGGTTGAGACATACAAAATCAGAGGATAATCCTCAAATACTTTCTGTTTTGTTTAGGGTTTTTGACCCACAAGTCATGTTCAAGCTTCAAGTTTGATGTAGGAGTGATTATGGAACAACTTCGGTTGTCCAACATAAAATCCCCACATGACTTGATGATTTCCCATAGCTTAGATTGTTTACATTCTTGTACTAATCCTAGTTCATGACCCTCCTTGTTTGTTGTTACAACAAGTGTAGTGGTGAACATATACGAGGTGCCTAAATGGGAGCTTGTTCTTCCTACCTCCTACATGACTTCTATGACACATTGAGGTACCTAAATGAAGATTAAATCTTCTACCTCATGCTTGAAATACTTGTACTAAGGACTTATTAATATGTACTACCTAGCCTAAATAATATCTATGTACATTCGAACCTTTGATGTTGAATTCATGTTCATTTGTCAAAGTAGTAGGACATCATCTAGGACCTAAACCTTGTTATGATTCTTATGAGGGTTCAACTCATGAAAACATTATTATAACCCTCGTGGTTACCAAGTGTCATACAAGTGTTATGTGTTGAAAATGATTATGTTGATATAATACTTTCATGTTGTTTTATTCTGAATCTCGACTCTAAGCATACTTGAACTTTAACCCTTATACATTCGGACTCTAAATCTCTACTCGTCAACAATTGGATAATCGGAAAGCATATGCAAGCCTTGTGAGTATACTTGAACCCCTTTTTCGTTTACCACTTTTGGGGTGTAACATGTTATTTATAAACTTACACACAAACTTTATCATAATACATAAACATTCCTATTACACGCATGCTTATTTGATTACTTGATACTTTAAACTTGGGTTGAGGACATTATGTGTTAGACTTATCATTAACTTCGTACGAGCCAAACCATGACATATGTAGCGCTTTAGGATTAACGACCCGCCCGTAAACGTGTGGTTATGTCATGAGCATCTTCCGTTTCATTATTGGTTTGATATGTTTGACACATGCCAATTTTATTGTTTATCTCGTATCAAGAGCTTGCCACACGAAATTGTTTAAACTTATCTTTTGATACGTATGTACCAAACTTGTATACTCGCCTTTGCTTTTGCATTGAACTTTATTTTAAACATGTTACAGGTTGAGGATGATGATGCTATGAAATGAAGTAGCGTTGATGCCTAGATACACATATAGACGTTTAGGTTTAATTGTTGTATCAATTTGGATTATGTTGTATTGTAGTTCCCTTGAAGTTGATGTATTTGATTTCTTTGTAATGTTGACAAATGAATTATGAAATGAAATCGGTTTATTAAATATTGTCACAAATAGCGTTATGATGTCTCTAGCAATCTTCACACTTCGTCTCATCCCGATGTTTCCGCCATTGGTTGGGGTGTGACAGATTGGTATCAGAGCCATAATGTAACACCCTTATTATTATTTAACGATTTTCGTATAATTTACGAAAATAAACGGGTAATTAGAATTTCAAATACATTGAAAATACGGGTTCATTAAACTTTAATTACAGAATTAAAACTATACAACATAACATGTGTGTGTTCGTCATTTAACATATCAACGATACATAGTGCGGAAGCTTATATCTTGATCGTGTTCGGTTCTTCGTTGTGCTTGATCGTCCTCCGGTGCTAAAATTATACCTGAAACTCATAAAACATGAGTTAAATTAGTCATACGTAACTTAGAACGTATCTAAACGAGTCCGGGAAGCAAAACTGATTAAAATAAATTTTTTTCGCTAAAACAGTGCCCTTTCGCGCCACGCGAAGGCACCCAGTTGCTCCCTCGCGCCACGCGAGGGAGACCGTTTTCCAGCAGGTCTGGAGATGGGTCCTGCAATTTTCAGCAATACCAGTTTTTACGGAAACGGCCATAACTTCTTCGTTATTGATCCGTTTTACGCGATTCTTTTTCCTACGCGTCCGTAATTTAATTCTCCATCATATGAAGTTAAAATCCAACATCCAACAAAATAAATTTTGAGACTTCTAAGCCTTCGACTCGTTACCTTTTTACCGAATTTTAACCCGTTTATGCATTTTATCAAACAAACGCATTTGTTTGATCCTTATATCACTTACACTTCTTCAAATTAATGTTATCTACCATTTTAGGTTCTAATTACAGGTTTATTACACAATTTAAACCCGTTTACGCTCGTATGCTTATTTTGACCCGTTAAGGGTATTTAAGCACTTTAAAGCTTGAAATCGCTTTAATTCATTTCTAGCATCTCATTCCTACATTTCTTATCAAGTAAATCCTCCACTACAACTATAAGTGTGTTGGATCTAATGTGGATATCTATATGTTCCGAGTTTTACCCCTCGGATTATTATTTTACGGCAAGACTCAAATAGAGCCATTTGACTAACGTATTACATCTTTCAACTTCTACACTTATTCTAAGTATTTATCTAATCATGAATCTCGTTTCCAAACAACCTTTAAGGGTTGTTTGTTCAATTTAGCCTACAAGGGCGTTTTGGTCAATTTTGGTCCTTCTTTTACGACGAAGGACTTTCAGATACTTGTTTGACCCAAAAAATCCGGTCTTTTAACTATAACCTTGTTTAGAAACCATTATGTTTCTAAAAAACTACATTTATAACTTGAATTATTCGGTTTATCTTTAAGATAACCAAACATCCAATTTGACCTTGTTTAACTCTTAGAAAACCTCAAATTCTACATGATGAGTTGAATCATTACACAAACCTGGCTCGGATCAATGTATTGACCCGTTACGATACCTTGCCTTAGTGGCGCTAAGTAATAGCGATGTCATCATTCAATCGTTATTTATTCCTGTAATCATGCAACTCGACAAAACATCAGCCGATATTGTCAAAGGGTGATATTTTCACCTTTTGACCCGTTTGGTCTATATGACCGTTTACTTTTACGAGATGGATTTATTATCATCTCGTCTACATGACTTGTACCGGTTTACACTGTACGGACAGTTTACTTATAAATCTATTTCTTGATTATTTTGACCCCTTTATATCTTACGCCATAAAGTGTCCTTCAAAACTAACAGTTATCGTCACGAGTGACTACATTGCCGTTTTACCCTTATTAATTGTATTGATTTACCTTATAAGGTAATTCATTCAAAACTCGTTATTTACTAGTCATTACATGACTAAATGACCTTTTTAGCTCTTTTTAACCATTCAACATGGTTTATCATTATTGTCTTTTGTTCCGAACCTCGCATGTCGGGTCGAAACATCATAAATCAAATGTGACTTTTGATTATTCAAAATCTATAAAACCAATAGATATCAAATAAAAGGTGTAATTTTTAACTTACCTCACATCCAAATTACGCTTTTCTTTTCTCACTTGCTTCGATCGACCCGCTTGCTCCCCAAGCTTTACCTAGCTTGTTAAGCGCCAACTATCATTCATCATTCACAAGGTTGTTAGATTAGTCATTCTAAATCATGACTTTCACACCTTATGAATCTTTGACTACTTTTCTTATTGAACTAAATCATAAATCATGAGTTTAATTCTTGTGTCAAGACCCACTTCAAATCAAGTATGAACTCTTAACAAATCCCCATTTTGTTCAAGTAGTTCATTCATACAAGTTAGTATGGTGTTTATAAACACCAATACAACATCAATTTCATTAAATCATCCAAAACCCATTTTCAAGTCATGTATGATCAACACTCAAGCTTGGAAATTGTTCAAGTATCTTGCATCAACTATCACTTATGATGATTTCTAACACAAACATATCATCATCTTCATTATTAAATCAAAACCCACTTAGCACATATATGGGTAATCATCAAATCCCTAGTTTCTAACACCAATTCATCAAGTTTTCAACTAGGGTTTGTTTCTAAACATGAATTCAACACATATATCACTCATACATTCAACATTCATACGAGAATTTCATTCATGCATGTTTATCACAAATTCGAAATATCACCAAACATCAAAATTCAACATACCTTGTGATCCCCTAAGCTTGGTGATCACGATTTTATTAAAAGCCCCAATTTTCCGGCTCGATTTCTCTTTGATTTTGTTGAATTTGTGGGTGTTTAGGGTTCTTGAGGAGAACCCCCTATTTTTTCTCCTGGACATCGACCAACACACCTTGTGTGTGTGTGTTTTGGTTTTTGTTTTGTTTTTAATTATAAACTTCTTTCACATATTGCCCATTTTAGTCCCTCTTAGTTTAAAGGTTCTATAAATGGGTCAATTACTACAAGTTCCTTCTTGTTTTACTAAACAATAACTAACTAGGTTAATTATTCCTAGTTAACTTAGTGGGTTCCGGGAGTTATAACCCGTTTTATTTTAAGTCCCGTTAACTTGGGCATTTTTATATACTTTGTTTTCTCAAGGTATTTATGCTCTTTCAAATTAATATTAGGTTTATTTATTTAAATTCCTAATATTTACCGGGTTAATTTTTACCACTAACGGTATTTTACCCCTAACGGTATTTTACCCGTCTTTACTAATAACGTGGTTTGATTACCAAACCCGTTTTTGGGGTGTTACAAGTCTACCCCCCTTAAAGAGGTTTCGTCCTCGAAACCTTATTTACGTAGTTCATTGGTTTAATCAAACGAACCTAGTTTCGTTTTCAAGGCCCCCGTTTCTTTTGGTCAAAGTTCTCATTATATTGACGCGCACGTCTTTCATGTGTAAGGCCTCGTGGGCCGTTACTTTCAGCTCGTGTCTGTTATCTTTATTAATTATCTATTTTGGCGGTTAGACTTGTTAGTCGCCGTCACTTCATACCCCGTCACCCGGGTATTCTCTTGCCAACTCGCCCCTTTTGCGTGTTTTTTTTCCTATCTCGTAACTCACGTTACGACGTGGTTATATTATGTATCACCCCCTTTTTGACCGTGATCACATCACGTCTTGTTTACGTTTATGTCCACTTTTCATTACCGTAAATCTTTCTCTCGAATGTTTCGCCTTGCACCCGTCGGTGTCAAGATCTTTATTCTTTGATATTAATCATTTTTCCGAATTCATCTCAAATCACTCATATTTGTTAAAACGTTATTTCTTACCAAAACTAGATTCTAGTTTAACGTTTTTCCCTTTAACTATGTCAATTACTCATGTCAAGGAAATTGACAACCCATAATTTGTCCGTTCTCGTTTTACACAGGGAATCGTAACCAGTTCCCCTCGCTTTACGCTATTGGCCCGTAGGTTCTATTACTTAGCCTCATAGGCTATTTCGATTAGACTTTCACCTCTTTAGGGCGAAGTCCTTATAACTTCTTTCTAATCATGACCCGTGGGTCGTTTTAGTCTCGTAGACCTTTCATTTGTTTATAACCCTAAAGGTTATGTTGATCCCGTAGATCACTCCTTACTCATGTCATTCTTAAAATACATGTTTGGTGTCAAGGCACCCTGTTTTTGTTCGAAGAATCATTTGGTTTCAAGCTTAGGTTCCGTTAACCTTAATTGTAGTTTCGTGGCTACAATTGTTTTCTTTCGGACAATTTTCTGATTTTATGACTTCTCACGTCATTTATGCATCAGTTCTTCTTATGCTTACTGTTATTTGATTTGCATATATTCTTATTTGGTTATGTCCCATTACCGGGCTCATTACTCTTTTGCTTTTAACGTTACCATTATCCTGCTCGCGTTTACTCATGCCGTCAGGCATGATATTATATTCGACCCGTTCAACTTAAAAATGGTTGAACATAATTTATTCAAAATTTCTAATTACATTATCTTGTCGTCTTTTAGTTATGGCTCAAAACCCGAGTCTTTTAAGCTTCCATCCGAGTTCCCGTTTCTCGGTCTACGCATGTGTTAAATTTTTACCCATCCACCGGGTGTTTTACCGAAGTCGTTATTATTGCAACCCTCCCGGTATGCATTAAGACCTCGATTCATTTTTATATTCCGACTTAGTCCTCGAGTTTGACGTTTTACAAAAACGACCCGTTTAGAGACATATTCGCATTTTCCGGGTTCGAGTGTAAGTACACCCCCTCCCAGTGCATATCTTAATCATTTTACATGTTTCTTTGTCCCTTCTCTCGGGCTCATTATCCTAATATAATACGCTTCCGTCACTCGGCTGTGCGTTTACATTATGATCAAATATTTTGCTTATCTGATTCATTTGGGTACTTTTTAATCTGTCCCTTTAACCCCGTCCTTACTACATCGGATGTAAACGTGTCCGCTATAAGAAGTTCATGGTATCATATGCCACTACTTACTTGGCCAGAGTAAGCGATTAACACATGACACGCATGACCTTTTTATAGTTTTCACATCACACCCTATGTAAGTAATGCCTCTATTTGTTTCTCTTGGAAACAATATCCCGAATACATTTTCTATTCGGGTTTTTCCAAGTTTTTAATCTACATATGCAACTTTCAATTTCTACATATTTGTTGCATATTACTATTTGTGCAATTAAATTTAAAATGTGCACCTGGTAATGTTTGCCTTAACGGGCTTCTCTTGCCATTAGCCTTGTTCGCGACCGTTACGCGATTTAGGTCCTTGATGAGCATACTCTTTGGACCGTTCCTCTGTCAAATCTGCGATTTGTCAAACTCTCGTTATCCTCATATGCGAGTGTCCTTCAACTAAAACATATACAACAATTAGTAATTTCAACATTAAAGGATGCTCGTATTATAATACAAGGCTTTTCTACTACACGCATCAACGCGTGTAATTTCGTTGACTATATCTATTCTATATCGTTTTTATTGGTGTAACGTGTATTACACGATAACCATATGTGTTGTTCTCAACACTTTAATCATACTAAACCATTGATATACATGTACTTACCGGATTTGCGATCAAGCCTCGAACCGAACACACTTTATTCTTTAACCATGAGCTCTGATTACCAACTTGTAACACCCTTATTATTATTTAACGATTTTCGTATAATTTACGAAAATAAACGGGTAATTAGAATTTCAAATACATTGAAAATACGGGTTCATTAAACTTTAATTACAGAATTAAAACTATACAACATAACATGTGTGTGTTCGTCATTTAACATATCAACGATACATAGTGGGGAAGCTTATATCTTGATCGTGTTCGGTTCTTCGTTGTGCTTGATCGTCCTCCGGTGCTAAAATTATACCTGAAACTCATAAAACATGAGTTAAATTAGTCATACGTAACTTAGAACGTATCTAAACGAGTCCGGGAAGCGAAACTGATTAAAATAAAATTTTTTTGCTAAAACAGTGCCCTTTCGCGCCTCGCGAAGGCACCCAGTTGCTCCCTCGCGCCACGCGAGGGAGACCGTTTTCCAGCAGGTCTGGAGCTGGGTCCTGCAATTTTCAGCAATACCAGTTTTTACGGAAACGACCATAACTTCTTCGTTATTGATCCGTTTTACGCGATTCTTTTTCCTACGCGTCCGTAATTTAATTCTCCATCATATGAAGTTAAAATCCAACATCCAACAAAATAAATTTTGAGACTTCTAAGCCTTCGACTCGTTACCTTTTTACCGAATTTTAACCCGTTTATGCATTTTATCAAACAAACGCATTTGTTTGATCCTTATATCACTTACACTTCTTCAAATTAATGTTATCTACCATTTTAGGTTCTAATTACAGGTTTATTACACAATTTAAACCCGTTTACGCTCGTATGCTTATTTTGACCCGTTAAGGGTATTTAAGCACTTTAAAGCTTGAAATCGCTTTAATTCATTTCTAGCATCTCATTCCTACATTTCTTATCAAGTAAATCCTCCACTACAATTATAAGTGTGTTGGATCTAATGTGGATATCTATATGTTCCGAGTTTTACCCCTCGGATTATTATTTTACGGCAAGACTCAAATAGAGCCATTTGACTAACGTATTACATCTTTCAACTTCTACACTTATTCTAAGTATTTATCTAATCATGAATCTCGTTTCCAAACAACCTTTAAGGGTTGTTTGTTCAATTTAGCCTACAAGGGCGTTTTGGTCAATTTTGGTCCTTCTTTTACGACGAAGGACTTTCAGATACTTGTTTGACCCAAAAAATCCGGTCTTTTAACTATAACCTTGTTTAGAAACCATTATGTTTCTAAAACACTACATTTATAACTTGAATTATTCGGTTTATCTTTAAGATAACCAAACATCCAATTTGACCTTGTTTAACTCTTAGAAAACCTCAAATTCTACATGATGAGTTGAATCATTACACAAACCTGGCTCGGATCAATGTATTGACCCGTTACGATACCTTGCCTTAGTGGCGCTAAGTAATAGCGATGTCATCATTCAATCGTTATTTATTCCTGTAATCATGCAACTCGACAAAACATCAGCCGATATTGTCAAAGGGTGATATTTTCACCTTTTGACCCGTTTGGTCTATATGACCGTTTACTTTTACGAGATGGATTTATTATCATCTCGTCTACATGACTTGTACCGGTTTACACTGTACGGTCAGTTTACTTATAAATCTATTTCTTGATTATTTTGACCCCTTTATATCTTACGCCATAAAGTGTCCTTCAAAACTAACAGTTATCGTCACGAGTGACTACATTGCCGTTTTACCCTTATTAATTGTATTGATTTACCTTATAAGGTAATTCATTCAAAACTCGTTATTTACTAGTCATTACATGACTAAATGACCTTTTTAGCTCTTTTTAACCATTCAACATGGTTTATCATTATTGTCTTTTGTTCCGAACCTCGCATGTCGGGTCGAAACATCATAAATCAAATGTGACTTTTGATTATTCAAAATCTATAAAACCAATAGATATCAAATAAAAGGTGTAAGTTTTAACTTACCTCACATCCAAATTACGTTTTTCTTTTCTCACTTGCTTCGATCGACCCGCTTGCTCCCCAAGCTTTACCTAGCTTGTTAAGCGCCAACTATCATTCATCAGTCACAAGGTTGTTAGATTAGTCATTCTAAATCATGACTTTCACACCTTATGAATCTTTGACTACTTTTCTTATTGAACTAAATCATAAATCATGAGTTTAATTCTTGTGTCAAGACCCACTTCAAATCAAGTATGAACTCTTAACAAATCCCCATTTTGTTCAAGTAGTTCATTCATACAAGTTAGTATGGTGTTTATAAACACCAATACAACATCAATTTCATTAAATCATCCAAAACCCATTTTCCAAGTCATGTATGATCAACACTCAAGCTTGGAAATTGTTCAAGTATCTTGCATCAACTATCACTTATGATGATTTCTAACACAAACATATCATCATCTTCATTATTAAATCAAAACCCACTTAGCACATATATGGGTAATCATCAAATCCCTAGTTTCTAACACCAATTCATCAAGTTTTCAACTAGGGTTTGTTTCTAAACATGAATTCAACACATATATCACTCATACATTCAACATTCATACGAGAATTTCATTCATGCATGTTTATCACAAATTCGAAATATCACCAAACATCAAAATTCAACATACCTTGTGATCCCCTAAGCTTGGTGATCACGATTTTATTAAAAGCCCCAATTTTCCGGCTTGATTTCTCTTTGATTTTGTTGAATTTGTGGGTGTTTAGGGTTCTTGAGGAGAACCCCCTTTTTCTTCTCCTGGACATCGACCAACACACCTTGTGTGTGTGTGTTTTGGTTTTTGTTTTGTTTTTAATTATAAACTTCTTTCACATATTGCCCATTTTAGTCCCTCTTAGTTTAAAGGTTCTATAAATGGGTCAATTACTACATGTTCCTTCTTGTTTTACTAAACAATAACTAACTAGGTTAATTATTCCTAGTTAACTTAGTGGGTTCCGGGAGTTATAACCCGTTTTATTTTAAGTCCCGTTAACTTGGGCATTTTTATATACTTTGTTTTCTCAAGGTATTTATGCTCTTTCAAATTAATATTAGGTTTATTTATTTAAATTCCTAATATTTACCGGGTTAATTTTTACCACTAACGGTATTTTACCCGTCTTTACTAATAACGTGGTTTGATTACCAAACCCGTTTTTGGGGTGTTACACATAACTATAGGGAATTAGGAAAAGTAGGAACGTTTTTACCTAGTCTATAGTTTTAGAGCCTTGTTCGTATGTTTTGCTTGAACTACTACATGATACTTTATTTGTTTCTTATTTATGCTCTTTTAAACATGTATATCACTCGTGGGTAATACTCGACATGTTATTCTTATGCATTAATGCTTGTCTTATTATGTGTTAATACTTGTTTCGTTGTTCGATTCCTTACGTATTATTCTTGACCTATTTCTCTATGTGTTAATACTTGATTTATCATTTCATTATTTATGTACCATTCTTGATATGCCTTCTTACGTGTTTATACTTGTTTGCGTATTCCTTTGACATACACTTCCCTCATGCATTTTGCTCGATATTTCTAAATCCGAAAACACTCATAATACACAAACGAGACGACTTCACCAAAATAGGCGTGAAACCCACAATTTGGTGAATGACTCCCAATCCTTCTACTTTTCTTACACGAAATTCACCACCAAGTTAGGAGTGAAATCCTCACCTTGATAGAGAAATTCAAATTTTGAATTCTAGTGGACCCTCGTCAAAGTGTTGAAATCAAATTTTTACCCGACGAGTACCAACCACACTTAGGATACTAAATCGCCAAGTTAGGGGTGAAACCCGCACCTTGTCGACTAGTTCCACTCTTTGATTTTCATTAATCCCGCCAAGTCTCGAAATTTCAATTGAATTGGGGACATGTAGTAACCGGAAGGGTAAATACCGTTAACCGACTTGTCGGCGAGAGTATTTCACCTATTAGGCCAAATCATGCTCCTCAAATTCGAAAGACTTTTCGACCACTTTGGTTAGTCAAACTTTCGTTTTGGAACCATCCTAAATTTTAATCAATCATGTGTTTTACTATTTATTTTATACGATGCAATCTTTCAAATTCGAATTTACTTTCGACATTTACTCATCACACACACAATATATTAAATCCTTTTCATACATTTATACATATGCATAATTTCATATAATTTGAATTTGTATTCCTTGTAACGACGAGTGGGGACATATCATCGAGATATGAGTGATTTCCTTACCTCGACGGTTGACTCCACTCCCCTCTTCTTAAAAACGACCTCACCAACGAGTTAGGGGTGATTCCCTTACCTAGGTGATCGTTACCAAAACGTCTCTTCAAGATATCTTATTATGCAAACTCGATCATATTTTATACCTAAATCGTTTATCATTATTCAAAATACCTACTTATACCGACTTCAAAATACATTGTTTTATCAAGCGTACTTCTTATTCTACAATCTATTTTCACACGAGATTCTTAATCATGTCTTAAAACGTTTTATTACTCGAACCTCCAAACCTTACGAAATGCTACCTATCAATTTAATCGGTCCAATGAAACTCTTGCCCATGAACTTCATATTCAACTTAATCACTAAAACACACACTCACGATTATATCACCATACTAAAGACTTTCATTCCCAATCGGAATTCAAATCAACTTTCTCATATACTTATAAGATCTTATAGATATTATACGATCACTTTACCAAAGACACTTTTCAACATCAACAAATCATTTGTTAAAAATTAAAAAAAAAATCACTAAGTCCTTTTGCTAAATTTCTTTTCTAAGGATCGACGTTTTCACAAGAACCTTCAAAATTCAAATTTCTTATTTTGATGCAAATGAAACAAACCCGTTATTTTCGAAAACCTTTTTTCCACACCGCTTAATTCGCCGTTCAAATTTCAAAACATGTGGGCTAGAAGACTTCATGGGGACCGACAATCTTCAACATACGTAAATTTAAAAAATAGTAGCATTTCATTCATTACGAAATACATTATGCTTAACCAATGAGTAATGTTATCCTTTTACATGTACAAACTATATTTTTCCCTCCAACTAAACTCAATCTATCTTGATTCGATAAAATTTAACGTTGCTCGAACAACTATACATGCACGTCGTTTCACGTGTTCTAGTTTATACCTCACGACTACTTCACATGTACTACTCAGTTTTGTTTCTTTTATACTCAAACCTCTTGATCTTATACGTATTTAAATTCATACCATATATAAAATCATTAACTCATACACTGACAGTCGCGATTTATACATTTTACGTTGTACTCATATGTTACACTTATATTCAAATTTATATTCATATTCATATTCTTAGAATTATACTTACACTCACGTTTACACTAATATTCATATTCATGCTTACAATCATACATCCTACTTATACTCATGTTTGTACTCACACATACACCCATTTTCATACACGTTATGCTCATACTCTTACTCATAACCATGACAATACATTTATGCTTATATTCATGTTTATATCAAACTCATACGTCATATGTTTATACATACATTCGCATGCGTATTCATAACTTACACTTATACTCATACTTATCTTTCATACATATTCATGATTCATACATTCATGCCCGTACGCGAGCGGAATCCAAGGGATTCGCTTACGTGGGTCCTATACATACTTAAGCATGGACTTGCTTACATACTTTATTCTTATACGCACACATTCTTATTTTTTTTGGTGTACCTACCCAAATTCATACACAACTAGTACAAGCTATGCGGATCATGCGACGATCAATATAATCATGGGTGCACACGGGATTATAGTGATAGGCGTATGAGAACCATAGAGTGTACTACTGTGTATGGTAAGGCACGGAACGTAACATGGCACCGAATACGGAACGGACGTAATGTGGTCAAAACGTGGTGGATACGCCGCTGGTACTTCCTATATATAAGTGTTTTCACCACGTTACCAAACTTTCGTAAAACGTGTCACGAGAAATTCAGTGGATTACAGACCTATTTAGACCTAATACAACTTTAGACAACACACAAACGCATTATATCTGATTATCCACGACGAGACTTCATCCTTAACACACTGCGTTCATCTATCCAACTCTTATGCTATTCTTATACTTGCACTCTTTAAGAGTCATTCGTTCATTCTATACTCGTATTATACTCCTATATCCTTTCTTTCATACGAACCTCGTTCACAATCAAGCTTGTTTAAACATTCGAATTCTATCTTATCTTATTACCTTTAGAACCGATTTTCTATTCTTTATTCTTGTGTAAACGCATTTAGTAGGTCGTTAATACTTTATCTTACCAAACCTCCTCGTTCCACTCGAGAAGCAATTTCTATGAATATGTGGTCTTATACTATCTTTAAAACTTCCTACGCAATCTATTTTATTGATTTCAAACCATTGTTTAAAGACCTCCTTCGTAAATACAACACATTTGTAAAACAACTCCAATTTTAGCCATTCAAAATCGTTTTACCTATACACGTTTACCCCTGCTTATGCCTCAAAACCATTTTAGCCAGACAAATCATTTTACAAACTTATTCTTATTCTCCCAAAATTTCGTACTTTTCAAAACGTTTCAAAATTTCAAGCCTCAAACTTTTACCAAAACTCTTTAAAATCTACCTCCTAAATAAATTTCGGGACGAAATTTCCTGAAGGAGGGGAGACTGTAACGCCCTGCGTTTTCATACTTACTATATTTAGAAACCATTGCTTGAAATTCTACTTTTGGAAAACTTGCATTCTCGTAATCATCCTTTCTTCTTAATCAAATGTAAAATACGGGACTTGATTCATAAATGAAACGCGTACTTTGTTAATTACATGTTATACATACTTTATACATAATCATACGTTTAATTGTGAAACAATTGTTTACATATCCGTAACACTTGCAAACGTGTAATAAACCTACTAATACGTAACATACATGCTTCTTACGATACTTACATACGAAATCTATACTTAATCTTATTCATTTGACACTTGTGTTACCTTTAGTACATGCTAAGTATGCCTAAATACCCTAAAATGATCATAAAATACGTAATATATAACACCTAGGCATGTTGCAAAGCTTTAAAATCAAAGAAATAAAAATTAATATTTCTGCCAAAGGCTTACGGACCGTAAGCCTTACCCCTTACGGTCCGTAAGGGGGTCTGGCGGGCAGAAGTTTCAAACAGCCGCGATTTTTGCACGAAATCCCACTTCTAACTCTCACCCAATGGCCTCAAATCACCATTAAAACCCTCCTAACCACTCCCTAACTTCTCCCCTATAAATACACACCTTCTCCAAGCTCAAGACACTTTACAAACTCATCTAAATCTCCTTCAATCACTCAAAATCGTTGCTGAAAGTTCAGGTTCGGACAGATTCATCGAGCTTTACGAAAATGGACATAACTTCTTCATTTCTTATCCGTTTTGGTCCATTCTTTTTCCAGAATGCTTGGCTTGACCTTAGCTTCGATTCTAGGGGTGTTTCACAGCAAACAAGTCCCTGGAACTCCGGAAAAAAGGCTTCAAAGTCTAGTGTTTAAATTTGTTTTCATTAATCTTTGCTTAAACATGAGTTTAACTCACTCAAACCTATGTCCTTATGCTTATAACCACTCCTATGGTTAGTTAGGCTTAAAAACAAGGTTGAGACATACAAAATCAGAGGATAATCCTCAAATACTTTCTGTTTTGTTTAGGGTTTTTGACCCACAAGTCATGTTCAAGCTTCAAGTTTGATGTAGGAGTGATTATGGAACAACTTGGGTTGTCCAACATAAAATCCCCACATGACTTGATGATTTCCCATAGCTTAGATTGTTTACATTCTTGTACTAATCCTAGTTCATGACCCTCCTTGTTTGTTGTTACAACAAGTGTAGTGGTGAACATATACGAGGTGCCTAAATGGGAGCTTGTTCTTCCTACCTCCTACATGACTTCTATGACACATTGAGGTACCTAAATGAAGATTAAATCTTCTACCTCATGCTTGAAATACTTGTACTAAGGACTTATTAATATGTACTACCTAGCCTAAATAATATCTATGTACATTCGAACCTTTGATGTTGAATTCATGTTCATTTGTCAAAGTAGTAGGACATCATCTAGGACCTAAACCTTGTTATGATTCTTATGAGGGTTCAACTCATGAAAACATTATTATAACCCTCGTGGTTACCAAGTGTCATACAAGTGTTATGTGTTGAAAATGATTATGTTGATATAATACTTTCATGTTGTTTTATTCTGAATCTCGACTCTAAGCATACTTGAACTTTAACCCTTATACATTCGGACTCTAAATCTCTACTCGTCAACAATTGGATAATCGGAAAGCATATGCAAGCCTTGTGAGTATACTTGAACCCCTTTTTCGTTTACCACTTTTGGGGTGTAACATGTTATTTATAAACTTACACACAAACTTTATCATAATACATAAACATTCCTATTACACGCATGCTTATTTGATTACTTGATACTTTAAACTTGGGTTGAGGACATTATGTGTTAGACTTATCATTAACTTCGTACGAGCCAAACCGTGACATATGTAGCGCTATAGGATTAACGACCCGCCCGTAAACCTGTGGTTATGTCATGAGCATCTTCCGTTTCATTATTGGTTTGATATGTTTGACACATGCCAATTTTATTGTTTATCTCGTATCAAGAGCTTGCCACATGGAATTGTTTAAACTTATCTTTTGATACGTATGTACCAAACTTGTATACTCGCCTTTGCTTTTGCATTGAACTTTATTTTAAACATGTTACGGGTTAAGGATGATGATGCTATGAAATAAAGTAGCGTTGATGCCTAGATACACATATAGACGTTTAGGTTTAATCGTTGTATCAATTTGGATTATGTTGTATTGTAGTTCCCTTGAACTTGATGTATTTGATTTCTTTGTAATGTTGACAAATGAATTATGAAATGAAATCGGTTTATTAAATATTGTCACAAATAGCGTTATGATGTCTCTAGCAATCTTCACACTTCGTCTCATCCCGATGTTTCCTCCATTGGTTGGGGTGTGACAGAAGGTTTCCCAATCTTTGGGGCCTCCATCCCTTCCTTTCAATCGCTTGATCAGGTCGTCGCACTTTACTGCCCTCATGAAGTGCGCGCGCATCATCTTTTCGCCTACGTCTCCGATTTCCAGACATTCTTTGTTGTATCTGGTTATGAAATCTTCTACGCTTTCGTGATCTTTCCTCCATATATTCAAACAGTCGGCTGGATCTCTAGTATGCCTGCGCTGTTGGGAGAAGTGCGCGAGGAACTTGTCTCGAAAATCGACCCATGACTTAATCTTCCCTGCTGGTAGGCTATCAAACCAGACGCGCGCCGCGCCAACGAAGGTTTGTGCGAAAAGATGACACCAAGTTGGTAAGTTCCAGCCACCTGTTACTCCCGCGCCATTGAATACTTGGAGGTGGTCATCGGGATCTGTTAAGCCATTGTACTTGCCCACGTTGTGTGGCAGTTTTGTCTTGTCGATATCGGCTGTTGCGATTTCTTTGATGAACTTGGAGTTTTCGGCCATGCCGTCTGGGCGATAGCTCAATGAGTAATCATGCTCTGCCTTTGGATTGTACCCCGCACGCTTGTGGGGTTTGTATGCCACATGCTTTGGTGGCAGTCTGCTGAATACCGTGCTTTCTTTCTTGTATGTTGGATCGTCTTCCTCGTTATAACTGTCCCACTCGTCATTTATGTTGCGCGGCCCTAGACGAGTTTGTACTGGCTTTCTTTGTGGATGGGAGTATTGCACATAGTTGCTTTCTGTTTCGCCATACGTATCGCGTGTGTCGTGCGCGCTTTGCCTTCTGATATTTGGCATAGGTCCTTTTTCAGGATTCAGGTTCCATGCATTAGCCAGCTGAGTCGTGTGGGTGCTCAGAGACCTCTGTGGTGGAGTAACAAAAGCAGATTGGTTGGCTTGCGCTTGAAGTACAGCTTGTTGCGCGCTGAGTTGTGTGTAGACGAGATTTAGGGACGCCATTTGTTCGGCATACCAGGATGTCACACCCCAACCGATGGCGGAAACATCGGGGCGCGGCATTGAGCGAAACAGATTGTCCAGAAGTTTCCATAACAATTACATTTACCAAATATTTTAAGTAACACGTCCCATACCATGTCATATAAGATAATATAATTATTACAGCACAAATCTAGGCAAATTGTTCTGTTTCGACAACTCAGGTTTCATTAGTACAGACAACTATTTATTGGTCTCTAAGACTCTTTCCTAGCCTTGATTTCCAAGCAAATAGACACCTTAAGCACCTGTCACATACGTTAAAATAAAAGTCAATACACATAGTGTAAAGGCGAGCATACAAGTTTGATAATAGCATATAGAGTTCGAAATATTTTACGCATAACCAGCACGTACACTGAGTAAAACGAAGCATGTTAGTTATCGACAAGAACCTATCGATGCCAATGACTGCGGGTTGACTGCCCAAGGCAGTTCGTAATACATGATCACCACTGTAATCCATGCAAATAATTGTCCTTAACAACCCCCAAGTGAACGGGTGCTGAGTCCAAACTATAGTACTATCGTTGCTAAGGCAGGTAGACAGCATTCCATGTGTAAACATAATAGACAAGCATTCATTAAGTCACGTATAACATGCGGTACGGTTAGCGTTAAAAGTATTGCGTAGTGTGTTCGATGTGATTTCGTATAAGTAACGTATGTAACACCCAAAAGTGCATAAAGCAAAAAGGGATCGAGTATACTCACAGCGGTTGATGGATTGAAGGGAGCGCTAGAGGGTAGGGTTAGCCTGAACAGATTGATAGCATAACGATAAGCGACGCGTAAAATGATGCAAAGTGCGAGTGGTTCGGATAGCAGTTCGATCGGATGGTAGTCCGATCGGACAGCCGGTCGTGCGGGTGGAAATCCGTTCGGAAAGTGGTCCGGTCGGACAGTGGTCTGGTCGGACAGTAGTCCGGTCGGATGACTGTTCGAGTGGATTGTTTCTTCCTTTGAGAAGGATGTGTTTGTGTATGATGGATTGACTTTTGAAGTTTTTGTTGTAGCATTTCAAAACATTGAAGTATCTCTACCTTTCAGGTCGGTCGATCGGGCGGTCGTTCGATCGGCCGGCAACCCGATTGGTTGGGCACTTCAGTGAGAATAGTTCATAGTAGGCTGTCACTCTATCGGACAGCATGTAGGATCGTTTTCAGACCCGAACGAGTCGATCAGAAGAGTTTATGCTCAGTACGAAAGGCGGAAACAGTCGTACTGAGGTCAATTCAGCAAGATACACACTTTAAACTGTCGTATGATTGATTTAACAACAAATTACAGCGAGATGACACTTCGGCAGCACTTCGAGACTCAAACCGGAATTCTTACAAATGATTTCGCTTGAAGGGTATATATAGTGTTCTAATTCCGTTTGAAAGAGTTTCAAGCGAAATTAGATTCCAAACGGAATCTAATTCCGCACGGAATTACCTATGGCCATTCAAACGGAATTACCTCCTTTCAAGCGGAATTACATATATCACGAACTATGTGCCCTGATCTAACATTCTAAATATAAGACTCGATACAAGACGAAGTCGACAGACGCATGCACCAACAGACTCCCCCTCGAATGTTAACGAGTCTTAAGTGTCGAGTCTTCAACATCTTCAATCTTTATCAGTCTTTGGGCTCTTCTTTGAAGTATCTGACATTGTAAAGCATCCTCAAATCTTTCTCTTCTTCCTAGAAACGCAACCTGACTCTCATACATCTCTTGATCAGGTCTCTTGATTCCTTAAGTTCATCAACATCAGCAGTTCCAGGATCGTAACCTGGCTCTCCAGAATCAGGAACCTGGCTATCCTACACAACTACTTAACCCAGAAATAAATTTCACACATTTAAAATTTGACAAATTTATTCTATGCTTACCACTTGTAAATACAAACACAACAGATTTTACAATGTTAATCACTGATGAACCACTTGTAAAAATATCATGATTTAACATTTACAAACTTCTGATGACCACTTGTAGGAAAGATATTCAAAAATCTTTTTCTCAATTTAAACAGACTCCCCCTCACTGATTGTCATCATGTTTAGCACTTGGAATTTTGAAACTCAGCTCTCCAACATCAGTTGTCAAAAATCTTTTTGGATTTTTCAAAATTTATGCTAAAACACACTGAAAATCTTTTTGGATTATTGAATTTAACAAAATGCATTAAAGAAATATTTACAGACAATATATTTGTGAGTTTGCGTAAGAGGATCATATCAGTTTATGAGACAAATCACCAACACCGTTAAGCTTTAAACATTTTAAGTTCTAAACGATTCACTTAGATTGTCAGTATACTGGCCCACTTAAATTTTTACACAAAGTTCAACTGTTTCGAGATACGAGATTATTGTTTTAGAGACTTAAACTTATTCGCGTGTCCCACCTCAGAATATACTCCCGTATCCAGATCCCAATATTCAGTCTTACAGGTGAGTATACCACAGATGATATCTGTAAAGGGTTAAATGCGAGGACCGTGAGAGCTCAGGTCAGAACTTCCGTTCAGCAGAGAGATGACGGCTTTGATTTTTGGTGTGTCCCCTTTAGAAGATCTTTTGTTTCAACAGCACATGATTAGCATTTTTCAATGTTTCATCAATTTTTATGCTGAGGGTGAGCTATATTTCAAGCAAGCGGAAAGTATTATACGGGGACTAGGCCATTGCTTCCGCAAAATCAGAAGTCCCGGGATAATACCCCAGATATCACTGAGTATAAAGACCTAGTATCTCAGAAAGAGGGACCTTTCAAACAAGATTTCGGGGGTTACCCATATATCCGAGAGATGTTCCCCAGGATATAAGTAAGTTTGAAATTTAGGTTTATATCTCGTCACAATCTACTAAATGTGTAAAAACCTACTGGCATATCATCAGTGAGACCGTTTATCACATATTGACTTTCCAGTTCTTTAGCATGCTGTGATTGTCCACTGATGTACTATCATTTCCTCTTTTTACAACAAAACTCATTTTTGATTTTATCATGTCTTTGACTTTTTCAAATTTTCAAATGTTTTTGGATTTTCTAAAAAAATTACTTACTCCCCCTAAAATTCAAACACATTTAAAGGAAATTTGAAAACAAACTATACAAATAAAGTGACAACTGTTATCGAATCGCTTCAATTCGCCATCCACTTGGCATAAACAATCAGAACTCCCCCTCACAACAAACTATTTTCCCATTATGATTTCAAAACACTTAAGTTTGTTTTAATCAAATGGTTTTTCCAGAAAATTAGTTTTGTTGATTACATAAAACCACTTAAAGGTTAGGGGTTCAATTCATCACATTGTTCTTTCAACCACTTAAAAAATGTAACAATTTTAAAATTAATCACCAAATACCACTAGTAGAAAATCAAATACAAATTAATGTCCCTGATTTACCACTTGTAAGTCGAAATCATTTTCGTGAATTTCTAAAGAAAGATGCCGATACCTGCTCCTCGCTTACCAACCTGGGAGCTCCGGCAAATCATATTTTTTACTCATCATAATATGTTCCATCCCAGTCACAAACCTGGGACGAAACACCTTTACCTGGTTTCTTTGTTTTCTTCTCATAAAACTCTTTCACCCCTTTGACTTTCCTGTCAACCATTTTACCAAAAATATGGTGCACTTTGGGGTTAAAAGCTTTTTCAATATCAAATTCTTTCTTATCAGAGAAAAATTGATTTGAAATCTCCACTTTACCAACTTTCTTCTTAAAATTTTCAGCCCTCAATAGTGGAAAATTGACATCATCCATTGGAGGTACTGATGTTTCAATTTTTAGCTCAACCTGTGGCTCCTCTGATTTTGTGGAATCAGATTCATCGCCTGAAGTTAGCTCCTCTGATTTTGATGAATCAGAATCATTGCTAGACTCATTATCAGATTTCTTAACAACCCATTTTTGGTTGTCAAGATTTGCACTTTTCTTGTAAAACCTCTTTGAACATTCACCAATTTCAAATTTTGAATTTTTGAAAAGTTTAGTTCTCTCAATTGGTGGTTCAAACACAACCTCTTTATCTTTCAGTTTAGAAACTCCCTGTTTAGTTTGATTTGCCTGTGAACATTTTATGGCAATATGACCATTTTTTCCACATTTGAAACAGGTTCGAGTTTCCTTCTTCTGATCAACAGTCTGCATCACTTCTTGCTTCTTCGCAAGGAATTCTTTGTTTGATTGATTTCTGAACAACTTTTCTTTTTCCTCTTCAGAAGATGTACCTGAAACAAATATCATTTTTGATTTAAAATCTCGAACATATTTTTCATTTTTATAATTTTCTGGTGGAATAAATCCAAGACCTTTCTTTTTGAAATTACCGTTATGGTTTGGTTTCTTTCGAAAACCTGAACCAGAACTGTAACCTTTTTTCTTGTTTTCTCTTTGTTGAATTCTTGAGGTGTATTTTTTAGGTTTTTCAGAAAGATTTACATCTTTTATTTCAGAAATATTAATTTCTGTTAGTTTGAAAACCTTTTTAATCATTTCTGGTTTAACACCTCTTATTGGAAATTCCTCATCAGAATATAATTTGTCGGAATCATTCAATTTATATGCAACTTTGAATGTTCCGTCATTCAAATTAGATTTTGATAAAATGAAATCTTTATTGTAAACTTTTTTGCCCTGTTTGTCGATTTAACTCGGAGTGCTGGACTCAGACTTTGACTCTGACATAGACTCCGACTTTGACTCCTCAGTTTCATCGTTATCTAACACATGATCCGCTACTTTCTTCATCAATTGAGATTGTTGATCAGTGTCAGACGATGTAAATGTAACATCAATATTTTCTGGCAGTTTAACTGAAGACTCCGACTCCCACTGTAAGTTTGTTGCCTTTTTTACTCTTTCTGAATTTGGATTTCGTGGTGAATATCTATTTTCAAGTGGGGGTGGACACTTGTTGTAACTGGCACTGTGTTTCTTACCATAATCTTTCATTTTAGTATCCTTCTTCTTTTCAGAACTCTTGTCTTCAGAAACTTCCTCTTCATCAAAAACCTTCATGCCTTCAACAGTTGGATAAATCCTGTCAATGACATAAGAAGTACATGAGTAACTTTTTAATAATCGATTAACTCTTTCAGTTTCAATTCTTTGAGTTTCCAATTTTTGTTCTAGCACAGCACACTTCTCAATGTAATTGTTAACAACTTTCTGCTTCGTTATAAAAGCTCCCTGAAGTGTTTTCATTGCTGTTACTTGCTCTTCACTGGATTGATTGTATTGATTCATTGCTTTATTCAAAACATCGTAAGATTCCTTCAATCTGTTCATATTGTTAATCAGTTCGCTGTTTTTCTTCTTCATAACCTTACAGGTTTCACAATTCACTGGAATCTTTCGTGCATCAACTTCTTCATCAACTTTGAACTTTGGAACTTCTTTCACTTTCCTTTTGATCACTGGAGCTTCTTCATCATCACTGCTGACTGGTGTTTTGATTTTCTTCTTTTTCTTTTTCGCTTTTTCATCTTCACTGTCACTTTCTGCCATCATTTTCAAATGTTTCTGCATTCGTTTTTCATAATAATCATTATCATCATCACTATCTTCTTCAATTCGAGCAACAAAAGCTTTAGCTTTTAACATCTCTTTATCCGGACAATAATCATCCCAACTGAAATTTTCCCAACTAAAGTCTTTAGGTAATTTTTCATCATCTTGATTAATCAAACATGCTTTGCTATCAGCTGAAACATATTTGTCCCAATTGAAATCTTTTGATGATTTTTTTATCTTCTTGGTTCACTAAACATGCTCTCTTTGAAGATTCCTCTATTATTTTTCTACCGTGTGCCACTTGTGGTTCTTGTTGTTGTTGAGCAACTTGATGATAGATAGCTTTCCGGTAGTAATCATTGTTGTTGAACGGATTTTGAGCTCCACTTGCTTCGCGATTAGTGCACTCCCTCTTGAAGTGTCCTTTTTCCCTGCAACGAAAACAAGTAACTTTAGATTTATCAAAACCCAAATTAGAAACACATGCATCACAGAAATCATCTCTTCCTGTGATCTGTTTGAATTTCTCAGCTCATCTCAACAAACTTTCCAAACACCACTTAATATCCATTAACTCCATCTCTTCAGCATCAATCTGATCGTAATCCTCTTTTGTAAGCATTGGATTCCCGATCCGACCTGCAACAAAACTACCATAAGACTCCAACACAGTCCCCAACAAAGACATGTGACTTTTCGCAACTTCTTCAGAATAATCCTGATCATTCTCAAGATTCAATACAATGTTGCATTGTAACTTTCTGCCATTCTTGGTTGCTGACATGTTCGGATCAAAAGATGGATATGATGAAAAACTTGTTTTGCTGTTCGATCCTTTAGATGAACCTCCCGATGAACTCTTTGCATTGAATGCAGTCTCAACCTTTGGTGACATGTTGGTAGTTTTGTCATTCAACCCTGCTTTGTAATAAAGTCCAATGTCTTGTTCACCATCAAAATCTTTCATTCTTAAGACCTTTCTCTGTTCCATCTCCTGAGCCTCAATCTTTTCAATAAACTTGCTCAGTGTTAGACTGCTAAACCCTTTCTTGTTCCTTAACATCATGAGATATGTACCCCAAGTCTCGTGTGGCAATGCATCAGCTAGCTTTTCAATCAACTCTCCATTCTCTTTATTGATGCTCAATCTCTTCATGTTCATTAACAAATTGCAATATCGTTCAATAATTTGCTTTGTGCTTTCATTTTTCAACCCACGAAACAGATCAAACTCTTTCTTCAAAAGTGACTTTTTGTTTTTAACCATCTCTTGACTTCCAACAAACTTTGATTTTAAAGCTTTCCAAATCGAGTAGGCACTTCCATTATGTTGCAATAGAAACAAAATATCTTCTTTCACAGCTTGTTGTAGAAGACTTAACATCATTTTTTCATTTTTGTATTTCTTTTTATCATCAGCACTCATATCTTTAATTGCAACTTCCTCTTCGTCATCATTCGTCGGTCTAACATATTTTGTCTCAACACATTCCCAAGCATCTAAATAATTTGCTTGAACCCAGTTTTCAAACCGTCCTTCCCAACCTTTATACTCCTCAATGTTCATGAGCTTAGGCGGTTTTTGCACTGTCCCTGTTTCATTTTCCAACATTGTCTGATGAGTAACAGTAATCGGGGTAGCAAAGGCGTTATAAAATTCCTCTTCCATGTTTCGGTTTTTCAAAGTTCACAAAACAGTCCTGTTCAAACGAAATTACTTCTTCAAACGAAATTTCTTTCAAGCGGAAATACCCAGTTCAAACGAGATTAACTTTGAAACGAAATTACCCTAATTTCGTTTGAGGTAACACACTTTCAAACGGAATATCTAATTTCGTTTGAACTAATACCCTTTCAAACGGAATCACTAATTCCGTATGAAATTCCCAAACGGAATTACAACTTGCAGCGGAAAAGTTGTTTTCAAACGAGATTACTCAAACAGAATACCTGTTTCAAGCGGAATTAAGGACTAATTCCATATGAAATGTTGCTGACATCATCATCTCGAGCTGATTTTCAAACGGAATTACAAATATTTACCAGTTTTAGATCGAATTAAGGTCCAATTTTCTCAAGGATTTGTTAAAACACTATTGCGCACATGATGTGTGAAATTCAAGACATTTTGACCGTGAAATCAAGTTTAATTTTGAAAAGAAGGTGTAGAAATCAGAATTTGCAGCTGAATTGGTAAGAACTCTTCTTCCTGAGCTCTGATACCACTTGTAGGATCGTTTTCAGACCCGAACGAGTCGATCAGAAGAGTTTACGCTCAGTACGAAAGGCGGAAACAGTCGTACTGAGGTCAATTTAGCAAGATACACACTTTAAACTGTCGTATGATTGATTTAACAACAAATTACAGCGAGACGACACTTCGGCAGCACTTCGTGACTCAAACCGGAATTCTTACAAATGATTTCGCTTGAAGGGTATATATAGTGTTCTAATTCTGTTTGAAAGAGTTTCAAGAGAAATTAGATTCCAAACGGAATTACCTATGGCCATTCAAACGGAATTACCTCCTTTCAAGCGGAATTACATATATCACGAACTACGTGCCCTGATCTAACATTCTAAATATAAGACTCAATACAAGACGAAGTCGACAGACGCATGCACCAACACAGCAGTTCGATCGGGTGGCATTCCTAGTACATTGAACATGTTGAAAATTGTTGAAGTGTTGAAGTCTAATGGTCACACGTTCGAGCGGTTAACCCGATCGGATGGTAGTTCGATCGGACAACAACTCGTTCAACGATCAGACTTCAAATGTTGGTGAATAGTTTAAGTGTGGGACCCAAGGTGCAAGCCGTTCGGTTTGGCCAGTCGATCGGATTGGCTGTTCGATCGGACAGCAGTCCGATCGGACGGCGCTCTGTCCTGGTCGACCTGTTCGTCTTACCCTTGGTGTTTGATTGTTTGTCGTTTTTATCGAGGTGTTGTGACAATGTGTAAAACAACAGTAACCTCGTCACTACTTGGTACTCCTGATCGGACAGGAACCACCCAAACCCGGTCAGTTTACCTTTCGTGACGGTGTTCCATGTCTAACTCGAAATCGGTGAACCTCGTGGATAGAATCCAGATCTTGGGCCACACGACCACGAGATTGAGAAGTAGGTCGGCACAAGCTCTGTTTCTATCAGTTTTGAAGGCATTGAGTGTAAAAGAGTTGAAAGAAAATTTGAAAACCATTTTTCAATTCTTTTTATTGTGAATATGTTTAGATCTATGAAAGATCCTTGTTAGTTTATGTGGAAATCGGTTAGATCTAAGTTGTTCTTGGTGGATTGAGGCCAAAGCATGAAGTTCTTCAAGAACACATGATGACGTCATCCTAGAACACCTTGAATCTTGATGATTTCATGGTTAAAAGTTAAGATTCAAAAGATAGAAAGGTGTAGGAGTGCGTGTAGATCAAGGAAGTACAAGATTTAGGACGAGATCTTACCGGAATCGAGAGAAATCTGAAGAAAAGTGAGGAGTATGCGCTGGTCGGATGTCACTTGCCAAAAGTAGAAAGAATGAAAGTGACATGGGGTATTTATAGGGTTACCCGAAGGGGAAAGGGCTGGTCGATTGGCCAGGCAACTTGATCGGACAGCCTGTCCGATCGGACGGTAGTCCGATCGAACGGTTGGTCGATCGGCTGGTCGCCTGATCGATCAGTCGCTTGATTTGAGCGTTCTGCGCGATGAGTTTTGTCGTTTCGATTTTGATTTGCGAGCATTGCGATGCGATAGAGTTTCCTAGTCAAATTACTTTTAATCCCAACTACTCATATCTCGCGCTATCTCTTCTCCACCAATTATTATACTATATCTACATACAAGCATCCTTAATTCGTATTCGTTTAGCGTTTGCGATTCGATTGTGATTGAGTTCGATTGCGTTTCGATTGATTACCACACATAACGTAAATAAATAAACATGCACAAGTAACACATAAGGCACACACACACGTATAACAATAACCAAAATGCGTAGTTCGAGTTTGCGAGCGCGATGTTGATTAGATTAGTTCGATTAGCGTTTTGTTGACTTTATTGCATTGTTACTTCCTATTGTTCACAGTCGTAAAGCGATTCATAGCGATAACTATTCGTCGATTGTTGCGATTATAATTAATTACTCCACATAATACAACTAACGTAAAATATAAAATAGAATAACTACGAGTCAAAGAAGTCAAAACAGGAATTGAGCAAGGAGTGTTAGATCACAATTAGCAATCTTGTCTCCCTTTGACTTTAATTTTGACTTAACTTCGAAACACGGGGTGTTACAGCCTCCCCTAGTTGAGGGAATTTCATCCCGAAATTAGGCCGAAGCCATAACAAACAATTGCGGGTACTTCGCCTTCATGTCGCTTTCGAGTTCCCAAGTGAACTCTGCGCCTCGATTGCCTTCCCATCGGACTTTCACAATAGGAATGCGCGAGCGTCTGAGCTGCTTGGTTTGGCGATCCATGATTTCGACAGGCTTCTCCACGAAGTGTAGTGTTTCGTTTATTTGGAGGTCATCGAGAGGTACAATTAGATCATGCTCAGCTAGGCACTTTCGGAAGTTTGAAACATGGAAAGTCGGGTGGACATTACTAAGTTCCTCCGGTAGCTCGAGTCTGTAGGCGACTTTTCCGATCCTTTCCAGAATCTTAAAAGGTCCAACATATCGAGGCGCTAGTTTCCCTTTCTTGCCGAATCTGACCACACCCTTCCAAGGTGATACCTTTAGGAGTACGTAGTCGCCAACGTCAAATTCAAGGGGCTTGCGTCGTTTATCGGCGTAACTTTTCTGTCGATTCCGAGCTTTCAACAAGTTGTCTCTTATTTGGAGGATTTTGTCAGTTGTTTCTTGCAATAGCCCAGGACCGGTTAATTGCGAGTGACCGATCTCGTGCCACACAATAGGCGATCGACATCTTCTCCCGTATAAAGCCTCAAATGGTGCCATTTGGATGCTGGAATGATAACTGTTATTATACGAGAATTCGACTAACGGCAGGTAAGTATCCTAATTACCACCGAAATCTATGACACATGAACGGAGCATGTCTTCAAGGGTACGAATCATCCTTTCGGTCTGACCGTCGGTTTGAGGATGGAATGCGGTACTCAGATTAAGCGTAGTACCGAGAGCCGCTTGAAACGTTTCCCACAATCGCGAGGTAAACCGAGCGTCACGATCAGAGATGATGTCGCGAGGCATCCCATGATTACGAATGAACTCATCGGTGTAAATTCGGGCTAATCATTCTACTTTGTAGTCTTCCCGTATTGGTAGAAAGTGAGCTGATTTGGTCAAACGGTCAACAACAACCCAGATGCTATCGTGACCTGTTGACGTACGCGGGAGCTTGGTTATGAAGTCCATAGCTATACTCTCCCACTTCCACATAGGGATTGGCGGTTGTTCGAGTAAGCCAGAATGTCTTTGATGTTCAGCCTTGACCCTTGCACAAGTCAGGCACTTCCCAACGTAGAGGGCAATATCTCTCTTCATACCCGGCCACCAGTACTTGTAGCGAAGATCCTGGTACATTTTATCGGCACCGAGATGAATAGAATACCGGGATTTGTGGGCTTCGTCCATCAAAATCTATCACAAATCGTTCCGCTTAGGGATCCAAATTCGGTCCAGATAGTGGAATATCCCATTCGACTTATTTACAAGTTGAGCTCCATCGTGGTAGATTTTTTCCTTCTTCAAGGTGCGTTCATTGAAACAGGCATGCTGGGCTTCGCGAATGAGGGTTTCGAGATGATGCTGGGCTTGAGCATTGCGAATGCTGAGCAAATAACTCCGTCTGCTGAGGGCGTCGGTAACGACATTTGCTTTGCCTGGGTGATAACGAATCTCACAGTCGTAATCGTTGAGAAGTTCTACCCATCGGCGTTGACGCATATTAAGTTCTTTCTGGTCAAAGATATGTTGTAGACTCCTATGATTGGTGAAGATCGTACACTTAGTACCATACAGGTAGTGTCACCAAATCTTTAACGCAAAAACAACCGCGCCTAGCTCGAGATCATGGGTTGTATAGTTCTTCTCGTGGATTTGAGCTGACGAGATGCGTAATCTATAACCTTGTCTTGCTGCATAAGAACACAACCAAGACCAAGGTTGGAAGCATCACAATAGACAATAAAGTCGTCGTTTCCGTCGGGTAAAGTAAGAACAGGAGCATTGCAAAGCATGTGCTTGAGGGCTTGGAAAGCAGACTCTTGTTCGGTTCCCCAAACAAAAGGCTTGTCTTTATGCGTAAGAGCGGTAAGCGGCACAGCGATCTTTGAAAATCCTTCGATAAATCGTCGATAATAGCCCGCTAGTCCGAGAAAAGAACGGACATCAGACGGGTTCTTCGGCGTAATCCAACTCTTAACTGCTTCAATCTTCGCGGGATCGACATGAATACCTTGACTATTGACAATATAACCCTGAAACTGAACCTCCTCCAGCCAGAATTCACACTTAGAGAACTTGATATAGAGTCGATTCCCCTGGAGTAGCTCGAGAACCAAACGTAGATGTTGCGCGTGTTCGGCTTTCGACTTGGAATAGATCAAGACATCGTCGATGAACACGATGACGAAACGGTCGAGATATGGTTTACACACCCGATTCATCAGATCCATGAAAACCGCGGGTGCGTTGGTTAAACCAAAAGGCATGACAACGAATTCATAATGGCCATAACGGGTGCGAAATGCGGTTTTGGGTATATCCTCCTCTTGGATGCGTAACTGATGATAGCCTGAGCGTTGATCGATCTTCGAGAAACACGTAGCACCTTGCAGCTGATCAAACAAATCCTCAATGCGAGGCAGGGGATAGCGGTTCTTGATGGTTAGCTTATTCAATTCCCGATAGTCGATGCACAACCTGAACGTCCCATCCTTCTTTTTAACGAAAAGGACTGGTGCGCCCCAAGGAGAGGTGCTCGGGCGAATGAAGCCTTTCTCAAGTAATTCCTGAAACTGACTCAAGAGTTCACGCATTTTGGATGGTACGAGTCGGTAAGGAGCTTTGGCAACTGGGTTGGCTCCAGGAATGAGGTCGATACGAAAGTCGATATCACGACTTAGCGGAAGTCCAGGAAGATCATCAGGGAACACCTGAGGAAATTCACGGACCACAGGGACGTCTTTCACTTCTGTCTTCCTTTTCTTTTCCTCCTCCGCTACTACAACGTTTGCCAAGAAGGCTCTGTATTCCTTGCGGAGATACTTGCTAGCTTGGACACATGACATGAGTTTGAGACCTTTCGAAGCAGTTTCGCCATAAACACACAATAAATCACCATTCGCGAGCGAGAATCGAATCATCTTATCGAAGCACACAACTTCAGCATGGTTTTCGCGAAGAAAGTCCATGCCTACTATGACGTCGAAACTTCCGAGTCGCATCGGAATAAGGTCGATTGGGAAGATGTGATTGTTGAGCTCAAGAGTACAATCACGAACAACAGAATTAACGGCGACAGTTCTTCCGGTAGTGACTTCAACATCGAATGTCGAGGGGAGATGGGAGCGCTTACGACTAAGGAGCTTCTCGAATTCAAATGACACGAAGCAATTATCGGCTCCAGTATCAAACAAACACGATGCATAAATACCATTCACAAGGAACATACCATTAACCACGTTGTTGTCAGCCTGGGCTTGGCGCACATTGATGTTGAACGTTCTGGCGTGCGCTGCTTACTGTTGCTGTTGTTGCTGCTGCTGCTGTTGGTGAGGCTGCTGCTGCTGGGGCACTTGTTTCACAACCCAGTTCGGGCACATGTTCGCAAAGTGGTTGGGATCGCCACATGCGAAGCAAACTCTGGCGTTGATCGCGGGTGCCTGAGCCGTTTGATGGCCTTGCGGGGCTGGGAGCAAAGCTTGATGAGCAATGGCAGGAGCTGCGGTGTTGCGGGGACCAGTACGGCAGTTAGCAGTGAAATGGCCGTACAGGTTGCAGTGAGCGAAGAAACGACAGGCAAGATCCACCGGGTGATTATAAGAGCGTGTTGGACAAGCAGGGTGGGGCCTGTGTATGCACGCTTTGCAGGTGGTGCATAGGTAACTGGTGCTGGGCGGTGGTGAGACTGCTGCTGAGCCGGTACGGCTTGCAGTGGAGCAGCAGTGGTGGATACAACACAGTTCTTGTTGCTGGAGCTACTGCTGTTGTTCTTCTTCCTGTGGCGTGAGGACTTTGATGACTGAGGTGCGGTGGCGGTGGAGTCAGCAGTTGGTGCGGTGGTAGCTTGATGCAGAGACTTTGAAGTTTTATCCCAAAAACCAGCTTTTACTTGCTTGTCATTGATTTCGGCGGCAAGCAAGTAAGTTTCTTCAATCGTTTCTGTTTTCACGGCATGCACAAAATCAGCAACACAGTCGGGTAGAGCTCGGATGTACTTCTTGATTGCCATATCAGACGTCTTCACTTGATTGGGGCAGATGATGATGAGCTGCTTAAAGCGAGCAGTCAGGGCAGCGTTGTCTCCATCCTTCTGCTTAATATTCCAGAACTCGACCTCCAGCTTTTGGCGTTCATGGGGAGGGCAGAATTCATCCATCATGATGGCTTTCAACTCTTCTCAGGTCAGCTCATAAGCTGCATCATTCCCGCGTTTGTTTCTCTTGGCCGTCCACCAGTCTAATGCGCGGGACTGGAAGACGCCGGTAGCGTTTAGGGTACGGAGATTTTCAGGACATCCGCTCTGGCGCAGAGTGACTTCGACGGAATCGAACCATTGAAAGATAGCCGTTGGGCCATCTTCTCCAGTGAATTCCTTTGGACCGCAAGCCTTGAACTACTTGAAGCTGAAAGCAGTCTTGGTAGCAACTTTAGGAGCGTCAGTTCTGGATTCCTCAGACGACTTGCTAACATTCTCGTAAATTTCACTCACGATCTGAGGCACAACCTTGGCCACTTGTTTAGCGAGGATGGCAGCAAGGCGTTTGTCCCTCTGTTCTTGGCGAGTGAGTCGTGGGTGATGAGGTCCAGATGATGGTCCTGTCGACATTGTCTGCAACAGACATCGTCATAGGTCTCAGACACGTCATAATCGAATCTCGCCTCACACGTCTAACACTTACTAAAGCTCAGTAGCACGCATAATCACATGAATACATAGGCACGAAATCACAGATTCACATAAACACAGTAGCACATAAGCACGTAGGGCACAAAAGCACAGAAGCACATACGCATGTAACCACAGAGGCAATTTAAGCACGTAGTTCTCCTAGAAGCACATAGAGCATTCTGACTGCCTCAGAATACAGGATTCTATCATTCAAAGTTCGCGAGCGTTCGAATATATCGACCGCGTTTAGCATAGCGATTAGTATAGTATAAGCGTGTAGCATAGCGAGCATCATAGCGTACGGTGTTTCCTTATGGTAGTAGCGATTTATTAACGTTTTGAGATAGAAGTGCAGTGCGGGTCGTGCGTGTCGATCGAAGCGAAAGCAAAAATCGAATAAGTTTCCAAAATTTAAACACATAAACAGGTAAGTACATACAAACTCATAAAATCAACGAGTCATCAGAGTCAGCAGTTGCGGGCTCAGAATCGAAACACATAAAAATCGAGAAATAGATTGTCTGCAACTATTAGACATTGACTACCCAAAGTGATTCGACTATTCTCAAGGACTTGTCATACACATTTTGACTTTTAGGATCGTACTTCTGCCTCGATTCTTGGGCGTTCGACACGCATCCCTTTAGTCATATAGTGACTTCAGGTCGTTGGAGTCCGTCGAGTCTTTGGTGAGAGTTTTGTAAAACCAAGTAAAAGTCGGAACAAGTCGTCAAGGTTAGGGTTTCACCCCTGGCTTAACAACTTTGTTCCTGTTTTGATAAAATGTAACACCCATAAATTTATTTAGCGATTCCCGTAAATAATCACAAATTACTGAGTATTTATATTTAAACATTCATGCTCAAATACGGGTTTATTAAAACTTTTCTAAACTTTGAAAGCAAAACAACATAGTGTAATTTAATTCATCGTTTTAGAACAACCACGAAACATCATTGCGGAAGCTTCGTTTAACGTGTGTTCGGTTCTTGCTCGATGCTTGATCTTCATCCGGGACTCTCGACATTCACCTGTGATCAAAACCAACTTAAAAGTCAGTTTTGATAATTAAATAACTAGTACAACAAGGAAGATTGGGTCGAATAATCGAATTAAACAAGGAAATCAGGAAAATTCCAACATTGATATCTTGATCCCAGAAACAAAGACTTGAAACTGGCCTCCACCGTAACTTATGGTGAGCACCGTAATTTACGGTGGCCCCTGGTATAAAATACCCCCACCGTAAGGCAGGAGGTAACTGCCGTAACGCTTTCAGCCCCCACCGTAACTTACGGTGCCCACCGTAAGTTACGATGGCCCCTGTATCAGACCCTCCCATTTTGTCGTTTTTGATACGAAAACTTTCGTATCTTTCAATCCGCTTGCCCGTTTGACCTACCGTTTCTTCCTACGTGATTGTAATTTGATCCTCCATCAAATGGAGTTAAAATCCAACATCCTACATAATAAATTTTGAGACTTCTAAGCCTTCGACTCCTTGCCGTTTTACCGAATTTTGACCCGTTTATGCATTTTATCAAACAAACATAATTGTTTAATCCTTATTTCACATGCACCTCTTCAAATTAATGTTATCTACCATGTTAGGTTCAAATCACAGGTTTCTCACACAATTTAAATACGTTTTCGCTCGTATGCTTATTTTGACCCGTTAAGGGTATTTAAGCACTTTAAAACTTGAACTCGCTTTCATACATTTCTAGCATCTTATTCCTACATTTCTTATCAAGTAATCTTCCACCACAACTATATGTGTGTTGGATTTAATGTGGATATCTATATGTTCCGAATTTTACCCCTCGGATTATCTTTTCACGGCAAAGGCTCATATAAAGTCATTCGACCCAAGAATTTACATCTTTCACTATCTTTTCTTATTCTAAGCATTTATTTAATCATAAAACTCGTTTCCGAACCTCTTGCAAGGGTCGTTCGTTCGAATTAGCTTACAAGGGTAATTTGGTCAATTTTCATCCTTTCTTTACTACAAAGGAACTTTTAAATACTTGTTTGACCCATAATCCGACCTTTTAACTATAATCTTGTTTATAAACCCATGTGTTTCTAGAACACCATAATCATAACTCAATTTATTCAGTTTACCTAAAAGATAACCAAAAAACTATATTTTAACCTTGTCTAACTCTTATAGAATCTCAAGTTCTACATGATGAGTTGAATCATTATACATACCTGGCTCGGATTAATATATTGACCCGTTTCAATACCTTGACTTAGTAGCCGCTAAGCAATAGCGATGTGCGTATCCATTTGATATTTATTCCTATAAACATGTAACTCGACAAACCATTAGTCGATATTGTCAAAGGGTGATAATTTCACCTTTTGACCCGTTTATTTACCTAGTGATCTTCGTCACTTCAACTAAATGCCAATTTCATGTATTATGCTAATTTAAAGTCTACTAGCGAAAATACGAAATCAAGCATAATGTAACGTAACGGAATCGTAGTTACGTACCTTTTTTAAGCATCCTTTTCAAACGTGTATTTCCACCGGCTTGTCCACTTGACGATCCGGATTCCTCGCCTAAAGAGTTCAATTCACAATCCGTTTAGAACCCTTTTTATATGTCTTAACGCACAATTTTCCATAACCATCAAACATGCGTTTTTGTCCAATTTTCAACATTTATCTTTCATTTAGGCATTTTAACGAACACCTAACGGGTATAATTTTACATATTTAAAACCAAGTTCATAACTTGATATTTTTGTCCAATATAAACATACATATTGATTCCATTATGTCAAGCTTGCATACTAATCTCAGAATCATTTCATAGAAATCAAGTAACACCATTTTTGGTAGTCATGATTCTTGTGTTCATCTTAATTTTACAAAACCCATTTAACTTGTCAATGGATTGTCATGAATTTCATAGATTATCCACTAATCCAACATGTTATTGACTAGGGTTTACTCCTAGACATCATATTACTTCAAGATTCATTCATCCATGCATGACATATTTAAGCTCAATTTCAGTTTCTCACAATTAACCTAGAATTCAAGATGAATCAAAACATCACAATTTTACATACTTATGATCCTTTCAACTAGGTGATCGTTAATTTGTGCTTGAAAATCGATTTGGACTTGATTTAAACCCTCAATTTGTGGTTTTTATGAGAATTAGGGTTGGGTGAAGAATCCCCTTGTCGCCCCCTGCTTCTTGATCGACCAGACACTCCAAAATGGGTGTTTGGTGTGTTTTAATTTTGTTTCATGTTATTAAGTTTCAAATTTAACAACATAAGCCCCTCAACTTTAGTTTGGTTTATAACTTGATATTTTGTTCTTTCATTTAATTACAAGACTTGTACTAGGTTATTTATTTCCTAGTTACTTTATCTTGTTCACAACCCGTTTTATTTTAAGTCCCGTTAAATCTAGGGCCTTTTATATACTTTGCTTTCTCAAAGTATTTCTCATCCTTTTAATAAATATTAGATTTATTTATTTAAATCCTAAAATTTACCGGGCAAGTTTTACCATTAACTGTATTTTACCCGTCCTGTAGTATTAACGTGGTTTGATTACCAAACCCGTTTTCGGGGTGTTACAAGTCTACCCCCCCTTAAAGAGGTTTCGTCCTCGAAACCTTGTTTACATAGTTCCTTTAATTTGGAATAACCGAACTTAATTTCGTTTTTCAAGGCATGCATTCATTCCTTTCGATCTAACATTTCCATTTATATTGACGTGTAAGTCTTTCGTGTGTAAGGCCTCGCAGGCCGTTACTTTTCAGCTTGTATCCATTATCTTTATTGTTTATTCATTTTGGCGGTTAGACTTGTTAGTCACCGGTTACTTCATACCCCGTTACCCGGGTATGCTATTTGCCATCTCCGGCCTTATGTGTTTAAAATTTTCTAGGTCACCCCGTACCACTTATGTTTTGTTAAAACATTACTTTTGACTAAAAACTAAATTCTTAGTTTACGTTTCTTCTTTGTCGTACACCTTTCTCCTGTTTCTAGGAATGTTACTTCCGAGAATCTAGTCCTTTCCGTTATTATTTAATGCGGGGAATTATAACAAATCCCCAAGCTTAACCCCTATGACCCGTAGGTTCTTTCACTTAGCCTCGTAGGCTATTTATTTAGATTTCCACCTTTTTATCTTTTCTAAGGTGAGACCTTTACAATTCGTGTCTTTCTATCTGTGACCCGATGGTCTTTTTGGTCCCGTAGACTTTAACACTATTTATGATACCGTAGGTTAGGATGATCCCGTAGATCGTCTTTTATCCATGTCATTATTCAACTGTATATATATATATATATATATATATATATATATATATATTTACGGTGTCAAGGTACCATTTTTATCTTTCAATTCTTTTATTTTCGCTTTTGCATTTAGTTTTACCTTGACCGTAGTCTAAGGCTACATTTGTTTTCTTTTAAATTATTCTTCCGACTCTATGACTTCTTCCGTTATTTACACGTCGGTTCGTCTCATTCTTATCGCTATTCAGTTTACGCCTCTATTTCCTTTCAAACCGTTACCTGTGTTCTTTATCTTAATGTTTTTAACACTCCAGTTTCACTGGTTTGCATTTTCCTTTCTATACTCTTTCATGACCTATCACATAGGTTCATTGATATTTCGCGCTTTCATTATTCAGCTTGCGCTTACTTTCATTTTCAAGCGTTATTCTTTATTAGTCTCGTTTGACTTGTTTGTGTGAAACTTCCTCACTTAGGAATGTCAAACTTCACTCTTTATTTGACCCATTCATCTTAAAATAGTTGAACGTACTTATCAAAAATTTCTGTTTGCAAAATCTTATCATCTTTTAGTCATGACCCATAATCCGAGTCTTTTGACTTTCTAATCCGCGTTCCCATCTATTGGGTTACGCATATCTTAAAATCATACCCATCTATCGAGTATCCTTATCGAAGTTATTATCAAAGTAATCATTCTGATATGATTTTAGACTTTGTTTTAACTTAATTGGTCGTCTTAGCGAAATCCATCGCTTTTATTCAATCGTGTCCTTTATTCTTCATTTAATTTGTTCGACTTGTCCGTGTGAAGTTCATCACTTGTGACAGTCAAACCTTTATCCCTATGCCTTAGCATTCCCATTAGTCGGTTTGTATTTTCATTTACCTTGATCCTTGTCCCTTCTCTCGGGCTCGTTATCCTAACGTAATACGCTTCCGTCCTCCGACTTACGTTTACGTTTACTATCAAACATCTTACTTGTTTGATTCATTTGGGTAACTTTTTAACTCGTCCCATTCACCCAGCCCTTACTACATCGGATGTAAATATGTCCATCATAAATGTTCATGGTACCACGTGTTCACTACTTACTTGGCCAGAGTAAGCGATCAACACCTGATATACATGACCTTTTATAATTTTTACATTACACCCCATGTAAGTAACGTCTCTATTTAATTTTCTTGGAAATAATATTCTGGATAGGTATTCTATTCAGGTTTTCCAAGCTTTTAATTTACATATGCAACAATCATTCTCTACATGTTTGTTGCATTTTGCTATTTCTACGATTAAATTTAAAATGTGCACCTGGTAATGCTTGCCATAACGGGCTACTTTTGCCGTTAACCTTGTTCGCGATCACTACGCGATTTAGGTCCTTGATGAGTATGCTCTGCTTGTCATACCTCGGACCGTTCCTACGTCATATCCACAATTGATTTAATTCTCGTCATTTTCAGATGCGAGTGTCCTTCAACTAGAACATTCACAGAGGTTAGTAATGTCGACATCAATAATCGCCCGCATTATAATACGAGGCTTTCTGCTATACGTGTTAAAATAAAAGTCAATACACATAGTGTAAAGGCGAGCATACAAGTTTGATAATAACATATAGAGTTCGAAATAGTTTACGCATAACCAGCACGTACACTGAGTAAAAAGAAGCATGTTAGTTATCGACAAGAACCTATCGATGCCAATGACTGCGGGTTGACTGCCCAAGGCAGTTCGTAATACATGATCACCACTGTAATCCATGCAAATAATTGTCCTTAACAACCCCTGAGTGAACGGGTGTTGAGTCCAAACTATAGTACTATCGTTGCTAAGGCAGGTAGACAGCATTCCATGTGTAAACATAATAGACAAGCATTCATTAAGTCACGTATAACATGCGGTACGGTTAGCGTTAAAAGTATTGCGTAGTGTGCTCGATGTGATTTCGTATAAGTAACGTATGTAACACCCAAAAGTGCATAAAGCAAAAAGGGATCGAGTATACTCACAGCGGTTGATGGATTGAAGGGAGCGCTAGAGGGTAGGGTTAGCCTGAACAGATTGATAGCATAACGATAAGCGACGCGTAAAATGATGCAAAGTGCGAGTGGTTCGGATAACAGTTCGATCGGATGGTAGTCCGATCGGACAGCCGGTCGTACGGGTGGCAATCCGTTCGGACAGTGGTCCGGTCGGACAGTAGTCCGGTCGGATGACTGTTCGAGTGGATTGTTTCTTCCTTTGAGAAGGATGTGTTTGTGTATGATGGCTTGACTTTTGAAGTTTTTGTTGTAGCATTTCAAAACATTGAAGTATCTCTACCTTTCAGGTCGGTCGGTCGGGCGGTCGTTCGATCGGCCGGCAACCCGATTGGTTGGGCACTTCAGTGAGAATAGTTCATAGTAGGCTGTCACTCGATCGGAAATCAGTTCGATCGGGTGGCATTCCTAGTACATTGAACATGTTGAAAATTGTTTAAGTGTTGAAGTCTAATGGTCACACTTGCCAAACACCACTTAATATCCATTAACTCCATCTCTTCAGCATCAATCTGATCGTAATCCTCTTTTGTAAGCATTGGATTCCCGATCCGACCTGCAACAAAACTACCATAAGACTCCAACACAGTCCCTAACAAAGACATGTGACTTTTCGCAACTTCTTCAGAATAATCCTGATCATTCTCAAGATTCAATACAATGTTGCATTGTAACTTTCTGCCATTCTTGGTTGCTGACATGTTCGGATCAAAAGATGGATATGATGAAAAACTTGTTTTGCTGTTCGATCCTTTAGATGAACCTCCCGATGAACTCTTTGCATTGAATGCAGTCTCAACCTTTGGTGACATGTTGGTAGTTTTGTCATTCAACCCTGCTTTGTAATAAAGTCCAATGTCTTGTTCACCATCAAAATCTTTCATTCTTAAGACCTTTCTCTGTTCCATCTCCCGAGCCTCAATCTTTTCAATAAACTTGCTCAGTGTTAGACTGCTAAACCCTTTCTTGTTCCTTAACATCATGAGATATATACCCCAAGTCTCGTGTGGCAATGCATCAGCTAGCTTTTCAATCAACTCTTCATTCTCTTTATTGATGCTCAATCTCTTCATGTTCATTAACAAATTGCAATATCGTTCAATAATTTGCTTTGTGCTTTCATTTTTCAACCCATGAAACAGATCAAACTCTTTCTTCAAAAGTGACTTTTTGTTTTTAACCATCTCTTGACTTCCAACATACTTTGATTTTAAAGCTTTCCAAATCGAGTAGGCACTTCCATTATGTTGCAATAGAACCAAAATATCTTCTTTCACAGCTTGTTGCAGAAGACTTAACATCATTTTTTCATTTTTGTATTCCTTTTTATCATCAGCACTCATATCTTTAATTGCAACTTCCTCTTCGTCATCATTCGTCGGTCTAACATATTTTGTCTCAACACATTCCCAAGCATCTAAATAATTTGCTTGAACCCAGTTTTCAAACCGTCCTTCCCAACCTTTATACTCCTCAATGTTCATGAGCTTAGGCGGTTTTTGCATCGTCCCCGTTTCATTTTCCAACATTGTCTGCTGAGTAATAGTAATCGGGGTAGCAAAGGCGTTATAAAATTCCTCTTCCATGTTTCGCTTTTTCAAAGTTTACAAAACAGTCCTGTTCAAACGAAATTACTTCTTCAAAGGAAATTTCTTTCAAGCGGAAATACCCAGTTCAAACGAGATTAACTTTGAAACGAAATTACCCTAATTTCGTTTGAGGTAACACACTTTCAAACGGAATATCTAATTTCGTTTGAACTAATACCCTTTCAAACGGAATCACTAATTCCGTATGAAATTCCCAAACGGAATTACAACTTGAAGCGGAAAAGCTGTTTTCAAACGAGATTACTCAAACGGAATACCAGTTTCAAGCGGAATTAAGGACCAATTCCGTATGAAATGTTGCTGACATCATCATCTCGAGCTGATTTTCAAACGGAATTACAAATATTTACCAGTTTTAGATCGAATTAAGGTCCAATTTTCTCAAGGATTTGTTAAAACACTATTGCGCACATGATGTGTGAAATTCAAGACATTTTGACCGTGAAATCAAGTTTAATTTTGAAAAGAAGGTGTAGAAATCAGAATTTGCAGCTGAATTGGTAAGAACTCTTCTTCCTGAGCTCTGATACCACTTGTAGGATCGTTTTCAGACCCGAACGAGTCGATCAGAAGAGTTTACGCTCAGTACGAAAGGCGGAAACAGTCGTACTGAGGTCAATTTAGCAAGATACACACTTTAAAATGTCGTATGATTGATTTAACAACAAATTACAGCGAGACGACACTTCGGCAGCACTTCGTGACTCAAACCGGAATTCTTACATATGATTTCGCTTGAAGGGTATATATAGTGTTCTAATTCTGTTTGAAAGAGTTTCAAGAGAAATTAGATTCCAAACGGAATCTAATTCCGCACGGAATTACCTATGGCCATTCAAACGGAATTACCTCCTTTCAAGCGGAATTACATATATCACGAACTACGTGCCCTGATCTAACATTCTAAATATAAGACTCAATACAAGACGAAGTCGACAGACGCATGCACCAACACAGCATTTCGATCGGGTGGCATTCCTAGTACATTGAACATGTTGAAAATTGTTGAAGTGTTGAAGTCTAATGGTCACACGTTCGAGCGGTTAACCCGATCGGATGGTAGTTCGATCGGACAACAACTCGTTCAACGATCAGACTTCAAATGTTGGTGAATAGTTTAAGTGTGGGACCCAAGGTGCAAGCCGTTCGGTTTGGCCAGTCGATCGGATTGGCTGTTCGATCGGACAGCAGTCCGATCGGACGGCGCTCTGTCCTGGTCGACCTGTTCGTCTTACCCTTGGTGTTTGATTGTTTGTCGTTTTTATCGAGGTGTTGTGACAACGTGTAAAACAACAGTAACCTCGTCTCTACTTGGTACTCCTGATCGGACATGAACCACCCAAACCCGGTCAGTTTACCTTTCGTGACGGTGTTCCATGTCTAACTCGAAATCGGTGAACCTCGTGGATAGAATCCAGATCTTGGGCCACACGACCACGAGATTGAGCAGTAGGTCGGCACAAGCTCTGTTTCTATCAGTTTTGAAGGCATTGAGTGTAAAAGAGTTGAAAGAAAATTTGAAAACCATTTTTCAATTCTTTTTATTGTGAATATGTTTAGATCTATGAAAGATCCTTGTTAGTTTATGTGGAAATCGGTTAGATCTAAGTTGTTCTTGGTGGATTGAGGCCAAAGCATGAAGTTCTTCAAGAACACATGATGACGTCATCCTAGAACACCTTGAATCTTGATGATTTCACGGTTAAAAGTTAAGATTCAAAAGATAGAAAGGTGTAGGAGTGCGTGTAGATCAAGGAAGTACAAGATTTAGGACGAGATCTTACCGGAATCGAGAGAAATCTGAAGAAAAGTGAGGAGTATGCGCTGGTCGGACGTCACTTGCCAAAAGTAGAAAGAATGAAAGTGACATGGGGTATTTATAGGGTTACCCGAAGGGGAAAGGGCTGGTCGATCGGCCAGGCAGCTTGATCGGACAGCCTGTCCGATCGGACGGTAGTCCGATCGAACGGCTGGTCGATCGGCTGGTCGCCTGATCGATCAGTCCCTTGATTTGAGTGTTCTGCGCGACGAGTCTTGCCGTTTCGATTTCGATTTGCGATGCGATAGAGTTTCCTAGTCAAATTACTTTTAATCCCAACTACTCATATCTCGCGCTATCTCTTCTCCACCAATTATTATACTATATCTACATACAAGCATCCTTAATTCGTATTCGTTTAGCGTTTGCGATTCGATTGCGATTGAGTTCGATTGCGTTTCGATTGATTACCACACATAACGTAAATAAATAAACATGCACAAGTAACACATAAGGCACACACACACGTATAACAATAACCAAAATGTGTAGTTCGAGTTTGCGAGCGCGATGTTGATTAGATTAGTTCGATTAGCGTTTTGTTGACTTTATTGCATTGTTACTTCCTATTGTTCACAGTCGTAAAGCGATTCGTAGCGATAACTATTCGTCGATTGTTGCGATTATAATTAATTACTCCACATAATACAACTAACGTAAAATATAAAATAGACTAACTACGAGTCAAAGAAGTCAAAACAGGAATTGAGCAAGGAGTGTTAGATCATAATTAGCAATCTTGTCTCCCTTTGACTTTAATTTTGACTTGACTTCGAAACACGGGGTGTTACACAGGAAGCCAGAGTTTTTCCTTCGGGTAGCCCTAAGAGTGCCGAAAAGTTCAGCTGTGTTTGAACCGATGGGGTTGATGGACCAGCCCCATGATTTTGTGTGGGAACTTCCGGAGGTGTTTGATTGACTACCCTTGGCGGAGGTTGGAAAGTGGCCCCATTTGTGGTCTGGTTAATGATTCTGGGTGGGGGCTGGAAAGTTGCCCCGTTTGTGGTTTGACTAACCACTCTGGATGCGCTTCCAAAGATGTCGGGAAACTCATTGTTCATTCGCCCTTCTTGGATGGCCTCGTTCCCCTGGACTCTTTGGACGTGCGCGGTGTCCGAAATGAGTCCAAAGGAAGAGACTTCTCCGTCCATTTGGGGAGAAGGGTTTTGTTCAGCCATTTCAGAGAGTTTTTCGAAGAAAAAGGAGATGAGAATGGTTTGCAAAAAATGCGATGGGCGCCAATGATGAAACACAGGTTAACACTAAGGTTAACACTAAGGTTAATCCGTGGGATTGTCTCTTCTGTGGGTTCAATCTCCTTCTCTACTCGTCGGATGGCTATGGTCCTGCGAAACAGCAACACCGTTAGCTCGTTAAGAGGGGAATATGGGGGTTTCCCTCTTAACCAGGCTCCGGCGTGAGAATAAGTACTGTTCCGAGGAAATAAAACAGTGTGTGTTTAGTGTGAGAGTATGGAGAGTAGAGTCGTCTTAACCTGGATGATGAAGGGTCCTATTTATAGCCGGAGGGTGAAGGAGGGAGGAGCAACCTTGCCAGCTGCTATAAGGTGCCAGCTGTCCGACCAAGGGGAATATCCTCTTGGTCTCCTCTGTTGTGGTCAGGGTGGTGGTACACGTGGCGCGCCTATATTTGCCCATGCTGGAGACGTCGTACTGCTGTTGTCGGTCTGCTCCTGGATTTGCTGCAGGTCCACATGGCGCTTGGTGACTGGTGACACGTGTTGTCCTTATTGTCGGGAGGAGCATCTTTTGGTGCCACCTTGACGTCTTCCAGAAGCTTCTGGAAGCTTCTGGATGCACTTGCTGATGTAGGCGCCATGTTGGATAAGAAAAGTGGTATGGTCCTTGAGATGTAGGCAAGGAATTGGGACCATACCTCTTCATTACGTAAAACAAATAAATTGTTATAAAAATAAAAAATTTATAATCACATTTCACCTTTTAATCAGCTGTAACTTGTTAGTTTTAACCCCCCCTTCCCCCCAAATTCGTTTTGTAAATTTGTTTAACTTTCTATGAAACCAATGTAAAGCTAATCATTTGAATTAACATATCTTGCAATGTTTTGAGGGCCGGACCGGACCGGCCGGCCGGCCGGTTGGACCGGCCCGACCGGGAACCGTAGACATGAACGGTCCGGTTGTGATGGTAGAGCCGTTTTAACAGTGGCCGGCGGTCAAACCGGAAAACCGGCGAGATAACCGGTTGAACCTGTAAAGAAGGTGTAGGATGAAGAGAGGATTTTTGTCTAACCGGAACTTTTTTTGGCGAGTGAGTGACTAATAAGACGTGACAAGCTCCGTTTAAGATAAAAGGGAAGAAGATGACTTCAATGTTTTTTTGTTTTTTAAACAATCATATGGAATAATCTGAAAACATGAAGCCTCTGAGTTTTGATATGTTGGATCTCTTTGAAGAAGAAGACTTACAGTATGCCTTTTATTTGAGATTGTTTAAATTTTTTATGTAAAGTGGGGGGATTTACGAAGTCTGCAAGTGAGACTTGAAAACCAAAGGCACTGACCTACAACCTATAATAGTCAATAATATTCAACTATTTATTTGATTTTTCTTTATTAATTGATCCTGTTATAATACCGCAATTTTGAATAAAAGATTAATATCCTTAAGAACTTTAGAAAGATTATAAGAGTAAGAAGTAGAGATTTTTATAAAAGTATATCCGGCTCTTAAATCCGGTTCGACCAGTGAACCGCTAAAGAGACCGGTTCGACGTCCGGTCCGGTTCTGAAAACATTGATATCTTGTTTGTATCGAGTGATTTTAATCTTCCAAAAATTGAAGCAACAATGAGTAGTGATCAACATCTTTTATAAAGTACTTGTACCGTATTGAACTGATACCAATCGTCATTGCAGTGAGATTGAGGGTGAGGTTGAGGTTTCGCGTTGCTCTTTACCACAAAGACCCTGCATCATTTGCAGGTAATTTTATAGTTGGAATTTAAGTGCAAGTACACAATTAGTTCTAAAGAGATTCAAAACTAAAATTGCCAAACACTTTGATATTGCTACTTATTTGTATTTATTTATATATTTATTATGATAAAAGTAGCTAAGAAAGAATTAAATATATATTTAGATTTATTATAAATAGAACTAGTAGTAGAAAACTAAATTTATGAAGTTTTATTGTAAATAGAACTAGTAGTAGAAAACTAAATTTATGAAGATTTATTATAAATAGAACTAGTAGTAGAAAAGTTATGGGAATAAAAGGGGCTGCATTTTGATATTCCAAAAAAAAAGACAAGAAAAGTTACGGTCGGTTCCTAGCTTGAGTTTTCTTAACGCATTTATTAATACTTTCACAAGTTCTAAATTGATTTTTGATCTGAATGGTAATATGAGCGTCTAGACGCACTATGTTTAGAATCAATTTTATGGTGAAAACTGCGTAAACTATATAAAACACTTGTACGTAGTGCATTGATGATTTAACAAGATTGTGGAGCAAACCACCATGTAATTGTATTCTATATCACTCTAAGTAGAACGTACAATTGAATTATGCCGTTCTTATAGTTTCTTTTAGACAAGTTTTTTTTTTTTTGAGTAAACTGTAGTTGTACACCCTGAGGTTTGGGGCGCTGACACTCTTACCCCCTATTTTCAAATTTTTGTTGTGACCCTGCCACTAACGCCGTTTATTGTCAACGTTTCTCTTTAATGGTTAAAGGGTATAATTGTGTTTTCACGTCTTTTTTACTAACAAACCCCCTATATGTAAACCAGTTTACTTTTACTACCCCCCCAACCATTCACACCCCATCGAGACAAGCTTTTCGGGTAAAGTTCAATTCATATCTCTATCCGTTTTTGTCATCTGATCAGAACCCCATTCTTGGTTCAAATTAACAACAATTTATCGTGCTAGTTTAGGATTATAGGAATTGGGTTTATGTTTGGTTCGATTTAGGAGATAGGGTTATTTTTTCAGTATGTTTTAAATATCATCTGGGTTTAATCGTAACTCGGATTCTTCAAATATTGATGATAGCCCATATTACAATTTCTACCAATTCAAATCCCAATATTAACTACTGAACAAATGGCAAGAACCATTTTTCAAACTTCTAAACAAATGGCAAGAACCATTGATTGAGATTTGTGCAATTTCAACATCAAATTATCAACTATCTTCAATTTCATTTACTTATACCCAATTTAAAGGTAAACCATTTCTCTGCTTAACAAATGACTGGTACAATTGCAAAACTTTATCTTTAAAGTGATGATATTGAAGTTGTGAGATTGACGGTTAGTGTCACACCCCGCTTTCCTGGTGGGCCCGGATGTGGGGTTTAAGCGTGACGATTGTATATCAGTTTCACAACACATCCGAAGTAAAGAGTAGAAGATAAAGTACAAGTATTAAAACGCCAAATTATATTAAAACTTAAAATATCATAATTCGGTACAAGATGTCCCAAAGGTAGGATCTAAATAAAATGGACTTTGAGACATCATAGGTCTTTTCCCTTTGGAGTCACAAATTCCAAAGCTTTTGACCGATCCTTATCCAGCCTGCCATTGAGGTTTGTCACATGTAAATTAATCTTTAAAAATACGTCAGCCTTCGCTGGTAAATACAATTAACCGACACATTTGTAAACATTTGAAAATCATTTGATAGTCATTGCGATAGTATTCTTGTTACCAGATTTACATGTTTGTCACATTCGGGAAGCACCGTTAAAAACTGGTTTTTGATTATGCCTACACCCCACACTTAATGGCTATTACAGTAAATGAATCGAGACGCCCGAATACGGTACTATAAACTCCTAAATGCTTTATGTTAATCAAGCAATACAGATTAAATCGGATTATCAAAATTCTGAAAGCATATGCCCATTGCAATACCCGAACCAAGTGGTTTTATACCATATCCCAAGTTTTTATAATAAAAGTGCTTAAAAATATTTACATGTACTAGTTGTGCTCACAGCGTATTTGAATCGTAGTACAACCAAATTCAAAGTTTATTAGCATATGGTGCGATTACTGGAGGGCTCTATAGTCCAAGGTGAATGGAAATAATATTCATGAGAATTGTTTACGGGTCTTTATAAGTCATTTGACTTGACCGATTAATGTAGACTTGAGCACGATTTCGCTAGATTAAGCGTTGACCAGATATAATGTTGGTTATAACCATACGAGCGAGGGGTCTCATGTGTTATGGTTGAATAGCCTCCCATTATGATTTTGAAAAGGTTTTGGCCCGTTACGACTTGTTCATATGGTTCATGTCATTTTAACGAGTCATACGTGTAAATATAAGTTTAGACGAGAAAATGGGTTTGTGACAAGTCAAATATGTTAGAACATATTTTTTGTTATATTGTACAAACTGTTTTGGTGTCAAAACATTAGATGATATATGTTTAAAAGTTCATCCTTTGATAATTACATAAAGTTGAGTTTGACTTTTTTTAGAATTTCAGTTTTGACTTGCCATTTGACCCATTTAGACGTGATGATCACGTGATATAAATGCAGGGTTTTATACCCGACATTTTGAGGACCATATGGGTGAAATTAATTTGAAAATAGTCAACCAAAGTGGTCAGAATCAAAAGTCAAACAGTATGGTCAAACTGTTGACAATTCTCGACGCTCAGACAAAATTAAACTATGAAACTACTTGCTATGGAAAGAGCTAAAGGAAAAGAACTTACTAGCTTTAGAAGACTACTCCAAATGATTATAGGAGAATCTTGAATGCCGAAAGAAAGAACTCTTTACAAGATTTGTTTGTGATTTTGAGTTGTTGTGAATAAAAATGGAACTTAGGAGTGCTATTTATAACCATAGGAAGGTTATAAGGTTAAGACAAGTGTACATAGAAGCTTAGAATGCTGCTTAGTGTCTAATGATGTGTCAAAACCAGGTTAAGTGTGACAAGATTTGAAAACGTGGAAGATGGGTGCTGCCAACAGTTTTTCTGCTGTTAGGTACCACTTGTGGACCGCAAGGGATTTCCTAAACGGTCCGCAAGGACCTTTAGCGCAACATATTTTGGATTTTGACCATTTTAGCTCCTCAACTCCGTATTTCGCACTTTTTGACGATTTTAACCCCTCATTTTTAACATAGTGAAGCATATGGAGGGTCTTTAGACACATGTCACCTTAGGATTCAATCGATAATTATCGGGGTGTCATAGTCAGGTAGAGTTGAAGTTGCAAAGCTTCAAGATGAAAAATAAGAAGATAACAATTTGGGTGGAAAATTAGGGTTTTCTTATAGCAGGAGGGGTAAATAAGTAATTTCGTAAAAAACTAATGTTCATTCGGACGACAATGGACCGCAAGATGATGAAGGGTCCAACATTGATGCAATTAGGAAATGTTGGAGGTAAAACAACAAAATTTTAAAAATAGAAGGTAAGAATGTCACGCCTCAAACCTCAGGGTGTGATAGGAAACGTTGGAGGTAAAACAACAAAATTTTAAAAATAGAAGGTAAGAATGTCACGCCCCAAATCTCAGGGTGTGAAATTATAATTTGGTTTATTTATCTATCTTTTAATCACACCATTTTCTTACCACTCTTACAATTCTAACCAATCTAAACAATCTAGCCTCATAATAACGAAATTAAGGGCATGTTTGGATGGGCTTCTCAAAACAACTTATTGGCTTATTGACTTATCAAGAAGCCAATAAGTTGTTTTTGTGTTTGGATAGACTAAAAGGACTTTTGGAAATAGCTTTTTGCAAAGAAGGAAAATGAGATTTTGAAAAGCCAAGATTTCATGACTTTTGGATCCAAAAGTGACTTTTCAAAAATGAAATTACTAAATTACCCCTTCTTTACCCTCTTATATCTAAAAGAATGCCCATTTTAGTCATTTTACACCAATAAGCTAATCCAAACACTTTTTTTAAAAACTCCTTTTCCCAAAAGTCCTTTTCCCAAAAGTCCTTTTTAACTCTAATAAGCTTAGCCAAACATGCCCTAAAAAAAAATATATCATCTAAAAAATTAGTGCAAACTCAACTAATTAAATTATTACGTGATAGACTCCACCGACCGACTTGACGTGCTCGTGATTAAAACAAACAAACAATATAATCTTTTTACCTCGACTCATACAGAGACAACACAAAATCGAGCTCAGATCTCTTCTTCCGGCCGGAGCTAATCACCGGAGATTCTTCAAAATGATGTCCGGCAATTACACAACAATCGACAACCAGAACGTTTCTGGATCTGTACCTGTAAATCTCCATTTCATCTTCTTCTATTCTGTCATTTCATCACTTTGATACCAGATCTGACCCCTAATTTCATCTTTTAATCGATTTCAGGCCGTTTCAGACTCTCCGGGACAGGTTTCGGTGAAATTCAACGGTGATTTTACGCGTTAACCTAATTTTATGTAGATTTGATTGATGCTAGATGAATATGTTTGTAAGTGAGAAGTGAATTTGATGTTGTTGTTGTTGTTGCAGATACGAGTTTGCAAACGTTTCCTCCGTCTGGAGCGCAGGGGAAGATCTCGGCCGCTGCTGGACCGCCTCGTGATGCGGATGGTATGTGTATTGTTTTAACTTTTTACAGCAATGTTGTAATTTCAGTTGACTTGGATCTTATCTAGTTGGATTAGTTTAAATGGATGTAATGTTTGTTATGTTGGTTAGATTGATTGCATTGTTAGTTTCTTCTGGTTTTAGTGTTTATAAGTGTGGGAGGATAGATTGTAAGGGGTGCATAACATGTGTTGATTTGTGGATATTCAAGTGTAAGTCGATCGGATAGGAAACGTCATGTTTTATATCCTTAGAGCTAGCAGCATAATTTATCCATTGGATTCAGGGATAGGATCTTTTGATATGCTAGGCTGTATTAGAGGATTTGGTTATGAATTTGGACCCAAAAGATGAAGAATAACTGAATATGATGTTTTAATGTGTGTTCTTGGTGCCGTGACATTTACTTATGGATATTAGTTAATGCTATTTCAAGCGTTAGGTGATTAGTTAAAGGAGGTGTCACTAGTTGTTTGTGTACTTCAACCTTTAACTGCACCATAATGCGAGGTTTTAGAGTCTACAGACTACAGAGAACTTGTGTGTGATTAGAGTAGAGTCTGTTCAAGTACAGGTAGATAGGTTGCAAGTTAACATTGCATGTAGAAGCAAGTAGAGTTGGCACAGGCTAGGGGTTTTGGGTAAGGTAAAGGAATATTCTTATGTGCTGCTGAATCCAGCATGTGAAAGATGCCTATCCTACATTGTGTTGCTGGTTTCTGTTTTCCCTTTAACAATATACTTTCTTTCCTGCTTACTCAAGTACCGAACTTGAAACTTTGGTTTCATTAGGCTCCTTTATGGAAAATGGATAAATTGCTAGATTTAAGATGTGAACCCTCTAAAAAGGTATACCCATAACATCTATGTCAGCTTTTTATTTGAAAATATTCAATTCAAAACGACTTGCTTTCTAGATGACCCCTCTAGAAGAAGGCGATTCTAACAATCATTCTAGTTACTTCGTTCTCTATTTCTATTTGAGAGGGTCCTAAGGAAAAGGATTTTATTTCCACCGAGCTAAAATAATATGTCAATGTCTTTAGTAAACTAAAGACATTATAATAGCTATTTTGCTTCAATTTATTAACTACAAATCAAAACAAACACTGAAGATTTAGTTACGATTAGAAATCTACTTGTATAAATTTAAAATTTTGTTTCGCAATTTCACTTAAAGGGCTAATAACTCCGGACTCTGAGGTGGAAAAATCCGAATTATACACACTCAATATACAATTGCCTTTCCTTGTTTGTTTTCAAGGGACAATGACTGACCTATATCGCAGATACATTCTCAAAGCCAGCATCTGGTTCACCGGAATCACCATCAAGCGGTGGTTGGTTTAAGATTTTCACAGTTGCTGCTTACCGTCCTTATTTCGATGTCGACACATCTGATGTTCTAGAAAGGATCAAAGATTCCCTCTTGCCTTTTAATGGGAGCTTCAATGAGAAAACTGCTAGCAACCCAGATTTGTAAGTCGATTTTTCTTCAGATCTTAATTAACAATTAGATTCAGATCATCAAATTAGTTTATAATAATATTTGATTACAAATATGATCAGGTATGGGCCTTTCTGGATATGCACTACCTTAATCTTTGTAGCAGCTTCAATTGGTACATTTGTGACCTACTTGGCTCACAAGTTACAGCATAAAGAGTGGAACTATGATATCAATCTGGTAACGTGGTCTGCTGGTGTGTTCTATGGCTATGTTCTTGTTGTCCCTCTATGTTTGTATGTGATTCTCAAGTACTTCTCTGCACCGTCGACCCTCGTCCAGTTGTTCTGTCTATACGGATACTCCCTCTTTGTCTTCATTCCTGCAATGGTAAGAATTTTATATCTTTTTTTACATTTATATAATTTATTATCTTAATTAAAGGTGGCAATTTTGATTGTGAATGGGTCAGTCCGCGTTATGTTCTTATCTATAACGGGTAAAACACGTAAAATATAATATAGATATAGCTAGAAAGTTAACCAGTCAAAGTAGAGGTGTTATATGGGTCGTGTCTAACGACACACGAACTTGGAATCGTGTTAAGACACTGAAACTGAACATGACATGAGTTTTCGCGGGTTGATAAGAATACAACCTTTTTAACCTGATTTTTTTTGTATATTAGTTCTAAAATTTTAATTTTTTAAGTACAAATGTATGTTACATAATTACATTTAAACTACAAAACATGATGAATGCTCATTTATCTTTTATCTTTTACAAATTGGTATTTATGACATAAAACACCATTTTTAGGAAGTATAAAATTAAACGGGTCAACCTGAACACATCATTTAGCAAAACATGTTCACGGTTTTGACCCGAAACCATTTAGACCGAACCTATGCGGTTAATGCGGTAAAAAATCGGATATCGATCAAGGACCGGTATTTGAGATATAGATTATCGCGGTGGGATATCGGTAATTTTACTATCATGTAGTTTATATATGTATAGCAATTTAACACTAACAATTCAGTATACTCTCCTACCATTAACAAATCAACCTTTTGCAACTTGCAAAACACATCGTAGCAAGTAGAAACTGATTAAGACTTAAACACTAACAATTAAGACTTAAAACACTAATAGCAGCAATAAGAAGAAAGACGAATGGTAGAACTAAGAAGAAAGGTACCGATATTGGGAAAATTGGTGATATATATCGCCGATAATATCGGTACCGATATTCTGACCAATATTTGACACCCGTATTTTACATGGGGACCGATAACCAATATTAACTGCATAGGACTGAACCAAACCTGCGAATTTCTAGTGGTTTTTTTTTAGAAATTCATACCGCTAGTCTAAAGTGTTCCACAATATGTATATTTTATGCATAAAAACTCATAAATTAATATCGAAATTGTTACTTTGTGATCACGTTTGAGACGCCAATTATTTTAGAAAGTAAACAATATGGACATAACCGTTTGATTCGTACAAAAAACTGCCATTTTGACCCGTTAACTAACCCTTCCGTTTTTTTGTTGTTAAATGCAGTGTTTATCTGTTATCCCGGTGGAGATATTCAGATGGGCGATAACGGGTGTGGCGGGGATCATGTCAGCATTATTTGTGGCATTGAATCTGCGGAACCACATCGTGTCGGCTGGTGAAAGGTGGTTCCTGATCGTCGTTGGGATTTTCCTGTTGCAGTTGGCTCTATCCTTTGTACTTAAGCTCTATCTGTTCAATGTGAGTGTGTAGTGTTCTTGTTTCTAACAGCAGCAAGTGTAGGGGAGTTGAGAGTAAATGTGAACTTAATAGTTGTTCAAGATTTGAATGTTCCCCATGGACAGAAACAAATATATATTTTTTTAAATTCGATTTTGATCATATACACGGATCCTACATTTTAATAAATTCTTGATGTTGTGGAAGAAATCACATTTTTCCCTTTTTTTGTTTTTTGTTTTTTTCTATTTTATAACTTTGGAAAAATTCTGAAGAGTTTGAAAAACATAAGTCTTGAGATCAAGATGCTCAGGAAGTCCCGAACGTTCTAGGCGTGACATCCTTATAAAATTTAGACGCGTTAAGTAAAGGATTAATTGGTACAGAATGTTATAATCAGAATACAATTCTTCACGGTTAAACACCCACGAATCTTTATTATGGAGAAATCTAACTCAAAAACTCCAAGTTACAATTTTCCCTACCAATTTGTTTGGTATATATAGCTAACCTAAACACGTTAGACTATAACTAGGAAACCTATTAATTAATTACATGATATTTATCTAAACACACTTCCTAATAAGATTCGTCCAAGTCTTTCAGGCTTCTTTTCCAGTTGTATTTATGGGAGATTTGTTGTTTTTTTTGCTTGAGTGTGATGTATTTTTGGTGTGTTTTTTGCTTTAATTTTAGGGGTCTTTGGTTTTTGATGGTCAGACCGCGGTGTTGTTTTGATGAATGAATTTTTTTGGTGTGTTTTTTTGCTGTAATTTTAGGGGTCTTTGGTTTTTGATGGACAGACCGCGGTGTCTTATCGATGAATGAATTTATAATCTGTTTTCGATGAAGATGAACATGTTTCATCCGAGACATTTTGGTTAATATATATTATTTAGGTTTGTTTTTGGCAATCTGATGCTTTTCGGATAATGATGATTTCAGAGATGTAGTTAATGTTTTTTTTCTTTTCTAGTTTATGAAGTTGTTAGATATATTGGTTTGTTTGTGGTCATTTGAGGCCTTTGGGATAATGTTGATTACTGGTTTTTTGATGAAGTAAATGTTGTTTGTGTTTGGTAATCTGAGGCGTTCGGAATAGTGTTGATTTTGTGAGATGTAGTTACTGTTTCGATGACGATGATGAAGATTATGTTGGTTTGTTTGTGGTAATTGGGTCCTTTCGGATAGTGTTGATTCAGTTTTGTTCTAAACTCATTCCATTTTCGATGATGATGAATATATGGTTTCATCCGAGAGGCTTTTGTGAACGCAGATATTGTTAGTTTGTTGGAGGATACAATTCCATTTTAAATTGTTCCTTCGTTAAAGCATATTCTTTGTATAGTTATTGGATTGCGTGTTTTTAAGGGCGATGATGTTGCTTTTCATTTGACGTGGCATTATTTAATGCAACCACTTTCTTTGGTTGTTTGAAGCCGGTGTGCATGCGCTGTCATATCGGTCATACTTTATGACTGCTGCATTTTCAATTTATGTATTATCGATTAGCAATATCTTTTATCTTTGTTGACTTGTACCTCTTGGATTGAGGATGTTTTATGCTTGAGCTATTTACGAAAATAGCCATTGACTGACACCAATTACGAAAACAGCCACATGAAGCGTCCATATACAGACTCCTCACGTATTTGATGCGTCTCCCAATAGAAAATGGACAAGTGGCACAGGCTTGCAGCCTTTTTGGGTTTCTTGTCTGCAAAAGTCTGCATTGGGAGTCCCATGCGTCTGCACTTGAGCCCATGCGTCTGTAGACCCCTCCGGCAGGTTTTTGTCTCTGGGTTTGTGTGAAAAATGATAAAAAGGTGAAATCTTTGAAGGGTTTGTTGAAACCTTCTCCGGTGAGTTTCAATTTTTCCAGTGGGTTAAGTTCTTTGAAGGTTCTTGACAAGTGGGTTGTTGATATTTTCTTGAAACAGTAACTTTAAAACACAATATTTTAAAGGGTGGTAGCCTCAAACACAACAAATGCCGGAAAATAATGGCTAAAACCTGCAACTCGCCGGAAAAAATGGTGAAAACCTGCAACTCGCCGGAAAAAATGGCGGAAACCTGCATATCACCGGAAAAAATGGCGGAAACTTGCCCGACGCATCCCGTGCATGATGCCTCGCTCCAAGGACGCATCCCGTGCACTTTCAGACGCTTCAAGTTTTCAAGACGCATCCCGTGCACTTTCAGACGCATCCCGTGTACTTTCAGACGCATCGGTCAGTGAATTATGTTCAAAGACGCATCCCGTGGACTTCAGACGCATCCCGCGCATTTGAATCCGTGATGCGCTTCTCCAAGGACGCATGAGGTGGCCAATTTCGTAAGTCAACACTATTCTTGGCCAAATTCGTAATTTTCTCTTTATGCTTTATATATCTTTAATGTGGGTTTTGTTGGTTGTACCCCCTTTAGGTATTTAAAGTGTTGTTTGGCTGTTTGCATCCTCATTTGCGACGGTTCTGTAGAGAATTGGGTCTCGATGATGTGAATGTGTATAATTACTATGATGATGCACACCATTTGGCTAGGCAACATTTGTTGCAGCTGTTTCACGCTTCTTAGTTGTAACATCCGTCAAAAACGGATCATAGAACCCGACCCATTTGTAAACCAGATTCGAATCATAATAAATGAAAAACGTGATTTTTTTTATTACCATTTGGATTGTTATTTAGCAGTGTGTATGTTGTCATTTATTACGCTAATCAATAGACACCATACTTTAAACGATACTCCCAACTTTTTTTTTTTGAACGGCGATACTTCCAACTTGAAAACAACATTACCTAACTATCGCCAACTAAACGACATCATCTAGAATACCTCTTAAACGCAGGGGCGGACCTAAATGGGTGTCAGGGGTTGCCCGGGATACCCCTCAACTTTCTTGGTGAAGTGTAGTTTTCGTTTTTATTATCATTTTATTTATAGGGGATACACCTGAGCAAATACTAGGATACCCCTGAATGTAAATGAAGATATAATGAGATGAAATAATATATTTCGACGGAAACGAAAATTTCCGGCTGACGAAAAGTTGCAGTGGCAGAGATAAAATTTTGTAGAAGATGAAGTTATATATTAATTAATAATAATCGTATTGGAATTGTAAAGGGAAACACCTGTTGCAAAAGTAAAAAGTAAACATCTTGTCAACAGTCAAACTTTACTTAATATTTAAACATTAGTTTTATTGTTTTGATATTTTTTTGCTTATCATTTTATTAACTATTATTTAAATTATTTTTTTCTTTCTTAAAATTTGGAAACGTACAACAAGTCACAAATTTCTATTCTATTAATTATTTTACATTTTTTTATTTTATTACTTGTATAATATAGTACTAGGTTAAAATCCCGTGTATTACACGGGTTGCATAAATATAATTTTATATAATATAATAAAAAGATATATTTTTAAAAAACTCGTGTATTGCACGTGTTGAATAAAATATAATGTCATATGTTAATACAAACAGTCGTCTAGATTTATCTTTTAAAAATGAACATTAGTGTACTATTTACCTATTATAATATTTTACTTTGTTTTTTTTATTTTGCATAAATGTGATTTTATATAATAAATAATAAAAAAGATATATATCTTTAAGAAAAACTCATATATTGCACGTGTTTAATAAAATATAATGTCATATGTTAACACATACAGTCATCAAGATTTATTTTTTAAAGATGAACTTTAATGTACTATCTACTTATTATAGCATTTTACTTTGTTAACTATGTATTATTAACTAAATTTTTGTTTAAAATTATTATTATTTAATATGATCATAATAAAAATAAACGTTTATATTCTTATCTAATTTTTTGGTTTAAAATCATTATTATTATTATTATATTAGTATTATTTAATATGATTATAATAAAACAATTGTTTATCCTTATCTAAATATTCATTCTTATCCAATATTTTTGTTTAAAATTATTATTATTATTATTATTATAAGGAATAAATAGGAAAATAAGATGAGAAAACACCAGAAAGTGACACGTGTGCAAAAAAGATTTTCATTTATTAGTATAGAAAGATTACAATTAATAATTTAACTTTAATTGAGTTACATATTTTTATTTTATTACTTGTAGTATAGTATTTAATTTTGAGTTACATATTTTTATTTTATTAGTTGTATTGTATAGTATTTAGTTAATTTATTATTCATTAAATTGTTAATTTATTTGGAGCTTACTACTTGTAACATCCTTTTTATTCGTTGTTATTTGTTAATTTCTTTTATTTTATTTGGAGCTTATTACTTATAACAACTTTTTTATTCGTTATTTTTTAAACATGTAAATGATTAGATAACATTTTTCGTCATGCAAAAATGTTTTTTTTTTTAAATTATTTAGTAATAAGAAACCACATACTAACAAATTTACTAAATTAAAATTTGTGATGAATTATTAGTACCCATCAGAAATACAAAAACATATGCTAGGACCCAACATGAACCGAGTTAGGGCTGTAAACGAACCGAACGTTCAACGAACAGTTCGTGAACCGTTTGACGGGAAGTTTGTTTATGTTCGTTCGATTAGCTTAACGAACGAACACGAACAAAAAATTTCGTTCGGTTAGCTTAGCAAACGAACACGAACACATGTTTCGTTCGTTCGACTGCGTTCGTGAACGTTCGGTAATATGTTTGTTTACGTTAGTTCATGTTCGTTCGTGTTCGTTTGATTATATTAAAAATAATAAATAATAATTTTTTTATCTAAACATATTGAAAACTTGAAGCCCCGTCTTTTTCTAAGTTAGCTAAAATTTGGACACCCGAAGACATTTTTTGGGATAATTATGTCTAGATTAGTTAACCTTGATTTATCATTTGGTGGTGTAGTAGACTTCTTGTGTTTTGATTTATCATTTGATGGTTGTATTTAACTACTTATATCCAATTTTTAAGGATAACAATGTTTTTTATTTTTTTATTTTCAAGTTAGGATAAATTACACTTTTCGTCATTTATGTTTGTAGCAGATTGCAATGGATAGCCTTTAACTTCAGTAATTACTGTCACAGTCCTTTATTTGTAAAACATATTACACCCTAGGTCCTTTGGCCTTAACCTAGTTAAAATTTTCAGTTAAATATAACATGTGCCTTGCACATGAGGGTAGATTTGTAATTTACTCATATCCCCAAATTCCTCATTTAATATACAACAATCCAACCAAAAAATATTCATTCAATTAAAATTCAAACTAAAAAGATACAGAATGTAATCAATTCAATAAAAAAAGGTTAATATAAAAACCTCTTTCCTTTTTTCCTTTTTCATCTTCTCTGATCTATGCTATTCATCTTCTTCAATCCCTTTTAATCTTCTTCAAATTTCACTTCTCTGCAACCAAATCTTTATGAAAGATACATCAATGACAGTTTAACCATCACAAACTCATTTTCTCCATTAAAGCTCCATTTAAAAACCTTTAGGTCAAAGACACAACACAACATTTTCACAGATCAACTCAAAAAATTCTTCAATTTGTTCAAGAACTCGTCGGTTTCTGTTCTTCCGCCCTTGAATCCGATTCTCCGGCCACCGGCACCGCGGTAGTCGCCTCTTTCTCCTTCTCCGGCCACCGGCACCGCCGCATAAAAAGGAGTTAAGAGAGGGAGAGAGAGAGAGATCGGTTCTTTGAGTTTTTAGAGAGAGAGGTAGATGGGTTTTTTCAGATCTAGAGAAGCAGGTGGCTTTTCAGATCGGAATGAGATGAAGATGGGTGGGAATACGGTGGTGGCGTCTTGTCAGTGGGAGAGAGTGGTTGTTGCAAAGATGGTGGTTGTAGGTGGTGGCTATCAGTGGCGGTGACTGGTGAGGGTTTGTTGAAGAGAGAGAGAGAGAGAGAGGGAGCTGGGAGAGTTTTCTTCAAAGCTGATTTCTTTTTGGGGTCCCTTTCTTTTTCATATGTATTGTATAATTTTCTGATTTCTTTTATTGTTTGATATTATTCTTTGAGTAAATTACACAGATTGTCCTTTAATTACACCCTAAATTGCAGTCCTTGCCCTTTTCCTTTAATTTGTGCATTTCATGTCCTTTAAATAACAAATTTGCACACTCGTTGTCCTTTTCTCCAAACCCCATCCAACAACCCAGTTAAATGCACCCATGTGCCTCTCACATGATGGGTAAAATTGTAAATAACCTTCCACCTACCCTTAAAAACCCCAGGAGTCTTCTTCCTCCCCACATAAATTGCAGGGACTGCCCTCAACTGGTTTAGATCTATTAAAGATAACTGTTTCATTTGCTAGATCTTATTTTACATGTATTAATGCCTGTGAATTGCCATATTTCTGACCTAGATCTGATCAATTTGAACTGCACTGTTGTATATATTGGATTGAATCTGCACCGACTAGTAGTTGATTTGTGTTGGCATGTTTGTTTTTAGATGAATTTTATCGAACAGGTGGTGTACTAACGCTTGTGAATTACTGCATCTCTGGCCTAGATCTGATCAGTTTAGTTGATAATTCTTTGATTTGACCTTAGTAGTAGGAATTGTGTTGATATGTTTGTTCTTAGAGAAATAATATCAAACATGTGGTGTGCACAAATTTAGTAGGCGTTCAGCGTTCTGGTATTGCATGTACCTATGCTTGTGAATTACGGTATTTCTGATCTAGATCTGATCAGTTTAGTTGGTAATTGTTCTATATGAAATTTAGTTTGATATGTATAGGTGGTGTGCACTATTGTGATTTTCTTGATCTGATTTCACTGTAACTTATAACGTACGTGTTCAATTTTGTTACAGTTCGACAACTTGTACAGATGCCGTCACTCTCTTCCTGATGGTTTGATGAGAGCCACCGATGTCATGATTGCCGGAAAGGTCGCCGTCGTCTATGGTTACGGAGATGTCGGAAAGGGTTGCGCTGCTGCCATGAAATAAGCCGGTGCCCGTGTCATCGTCACATAAATCGACCCCATCTGCGCTCTCCAGGCTACCATGGAAGGACTTCAAGTCCTCACCTTGGACGACGTAGTTTCCGAAGCTGACATTTTCGTCACCACCACCGGTAACAAAGACATCATCATGGTTTCTGACATGAAGAAGATGGTGAACAACGCCATCGTCTGCAACATCGGTCACTTCGACAACGAAATCGACATGCTTGGACTTGAAACCTACCCCGGTGTTCAAAGAATCACCATCAAACCCCAAACCGACAGGTGGGTCTTCCCCGAAACCAAGACCGGTAACAAAGACATCATCATCAGACTATAAACACTTCCTGCAATTTATGTGGGGAGGAAGAAGACTCCTGGGGTTTTTAAGGGTTTGTGGAAGGTTATTTACAATTTTACCCATCATGTGAGAGGCACATGAGTGCATTTAACTGGGTTGTTGGATGAGGTTTGGAGAAAAGGACAAGGAGTGTGCAAATTTGTTATTTAAAGGACATGGAATGCACAAATTAAAGGGAAAGGGCAGGGACTGCAATTTAGGGTGTAATTAAAGGACAATCTGTGTAATTTACTCTTATTCTTTTATTGTTTGATATTATTTTAGATAAATAAAATGAGTAAAATTACCAATCTACCCTCATGTGCATACCACATGACATATTTAACTGAAAATTTTAACCAGGTTAGGGTCAAAGGACGTAAAGTGTAATGGGTTTTACATATAAAGGATTGTGACTGTAATTATTGAAGTTAAAGGTTATCCGTTGCAATCTAGTACAAACATAAAGGACGAAAAGTGTAATTTACCCTTCAAGTTAAATGTTCGTTAACATTCTTTATTATTTGCTTGCGTTCGTGTTCGAGACCAGTGTTCACGAACTGTTCGTGAACAACTGAATTTCCTTAACAAACGAACCCGAACATAAACTTATGTTCGTATGCGTTCGTGAACAGTTCGCGAGCATGTTAATTTCCTTAACAAACGAACATGAACATTGCTTTGTTCGTGTTCGTTCGGTTCGTTTACAGCCCTAAACCGAGTCGAAAAGTTTTATGTCCGCTTGTATGAAATTGGAGCAATTAAAAACCAGTGACTCCATACAAATAAAATACTGGATCCGTCACCGAGTGTACGTTAAAAAATGGTTTTTCCGTTTTATGAATTTATTTTTTGCTAAAATTATTATTATTTTTTAAAATCAAACGGGTATTTACATCGAGATAGTTGGTAAACGGGCAACAAGCTGCGCCGCTACCCCTTTTTGAATGTACGGCAAAAAAAATAGGGATACCCCTGAATTTTTATTCTAGTTCCGCCACTGCTTAAACGATACCCCCTTTCCATTTCAAACATGCGATAAAAAGATACAAATATGTAGCAACAGAAGAGTGGGTATAGTAAGAAAAAATATATCATATCTCATAAGAACTCATATTACAATGATGCAACTATTTATTTTTTAAGTGTTCCTACTGTATTTGTTTGAAACAAACAAGTAATGATGAGACATAGTAAAGTCATAGATTAACAAAATTAAGAAATATAGTCACCAACGAAACGCTTTTAAGCCACAGCAGGCATGTCCTTGAGCCAGGCATCCAGCGGCTTACCGATCGAGTAAACAATGAACCCAATCTCCCTTAACTTTTCAGCATCAACGACGTTCCTTCCATCGAAGATAAACGCTGGCTTCTGCATGTTGTCATATATCTTCTGAAAATCTAGTGTTTTAAACTCATTCCACTCGGTCAAAATACAAACACCATGCGCATCCTTGGTGGCTGCATACGCGTCCCACACAACGCTCACTTGTTTCACGGTACTCGGGCTCATCGGCTGCAAGTGAAGAGGATGGTCCCAATCGAACTTGTTCATTGAAAGATCTCGTTGGATCTGATCCTCGGTAACTTGCGGATCGTAGATGCTTAAACGTGCCTTGTCACCTAACAAACCCTTGCAAACGTCAATCGCAGGGGTTTCTCGAGTATCGCCGGTATCTTTCTTGAATGCGAATCCGAGAACCGCAATCTTTTTGTTTGAAACCGTGTTGAACATAGAAGCGACAATGCGGTTTACGAAGCGGGATTTTTGGTAGTCATTGATCTTGATGACTTGTCGCCAATATTCTGCCACTTCCGGGAGGCCATTACACTCGCAAATGTAAACCAAGTTCAATATATCCTTCTGGAAGCAAGACCCGCCGAATCCGACACTAGGGTTCAAGAACTTCGAACCGATTCTAGTATCTTTACCCAGGGCCGTCTCCGAAAATCACAAAAAAGATTTTGGCCCCGTGCGAAATAAAAATTTGGGCCCTCTTCGCAAATCTCCATGTAATATAAACTCATCAATCATTCAATCACATATATAAAAACTAAAAAACGATAATACAACTATAATCGTTATGAAATAGATCAAACAAATTAACAAAAATGCTGTAACAAGAAATTCACTATAAATATAATTTTAAGACAAATTTCATTTGAGTATATCGAACCTGATAACGTGGAAAGAAGAAATGTTTTCATCAAATTTCTCACCAATACATTAATTGTGTTCGATCTCCATTAAAAAAAAACTCACAAACTTGCGGTTGTGGTGTCATACAACAAGAAGTGTCATCACTTCGAGATGGTTAACAACTCAATTTCAAAAGTTGTGTTAAGATCTATACAATGAAATTTTGCATATCCCACGTACAATACAACCATGACATTGGAAAAAGTAATACCTTTTAACTTTGCTTCAATTATCTGTACAATGAAATTTTGCATAGCCCACGTACAATACAACCATGACATTGGAAAAAGTAATACCTTTTAACTTTGCTGCAATTAAACTTGCATAGATAGAAGGAAGCAAAACGAAGAGACTTTGTTCGTTCATTTTTTTTTCCAGCTCTAAAACAGAACATAGAACATGGGGCCCAAAGGAAACAACCCAAAGAAAACTAAAACATTAAGGAAACTTAAAAAAATGTTTGGGGATATGCATGTTTCGATCCTAGCATCTCACACATACCATCTGTTGCGCTAAACCATTGAGCTGCATCAACATTTTTTATTGCTTCACATGTATATATGTTATTTATACACATAAAAGGAGAATATTTTCTGTTGGGCCCCTAAAAGTTTTGGGCCCAGAGCGGTGGCACACCCTGCACACCCTCTGGGCCGGCCCTGTCTTTACCGACTGCATATGAAACCTCGGTAACGTTTGCACCGGTTGCTTCGCAGAGAGCTGACATGGCGTTCACAGAAGAGATTCTTTGTGCCAAGAACGCGTTGGCAGCAAGTTTAGAAAGCTCTGCCGACCATAGATTTGTTGTGATGATGTTTTCTTCGGGGACCCAGTGTGCGTAAACGTCTTTTAACGTTTTGATTGCTTTCTGGCCTTCGGGGGTTTCACGACCACCGATGAGGACCCTATCGGGTTTGAAAAGATCTTCGATAGCCGTTCCCTCAGCGAGAAACTCCGGGTTGGAAAGAATCTGGAAGTTGATTCCTTTGCTGTTATGAGTCAGTATCTTTTCGATCGCTTCTGCTGTTTTAACCGGAACGGTTGATTTCTCGACAACGATTTTATCTGACTTTGACACATCAGCAATCATACGAGCAGCGCTTTCCCAGTACGTGAGATCTGCAGCTTTTCCAGCACCAAGACCGCGAGTCTTGGTTGGGGTATTGACTGAAACGAAGACTATATCGGCCTCGCATACATGTTTCTCGACATCTGTGCTGAAGAAAAGGTTTTTGCCTCTGCACTGCTTTACGACATCATCGAGGCCCGGCTCGTAGATAGGGAGTTGGTCGCTATTCCAGGCGTTGATACGAGGTACGGAAATATCGACAACTGCCACTTCGATATCGGGACATTTGAGTGCTATGACGGCCATTGTAGGGCCTCCGACATACCCAGCTCCAATGCAGCAGATCTTCACCATTTTGGTAGTTTATTGTGATCCTGTGGACAGTGATTCTGAACAAAAGCATAGTTACTTATCTCAACACTAAACAAACACCATTTTTACATATTTAAAGCTTGGGGATGAGTCTCTTTGAAGCATCTTGAAAAACTCCATTCTGCGTGTAAACGAGCTGAGCCGAGCCAGAGCTTGCCAAGGCTCGAGCTCGGCTCGTTTATTATTTTTAATTAGTTTATATCCATTTATAATTATTTTCATATGTATCAACAATTATAATATTAAGTTATTCCATCATAACTGTATACATAACAATATATATGATTATATATTTTATAAATTAAATAAAAATTGTATAAACAACAAGCTCGTTTAGGCACGCGAGCCTCCTCGAGCTCGATAAGTGAATCTTGTGCGATCTCGAGTAGTTCACGAGTGGATCGGTTCATTTACACACCTAACGTAATCACAAATATGATATCCCATTGTAAATTAAAGAAAAATGTATAAACAACAAGCCAGTTTAGGCTTACGAGCCTACTCGAGCTCAATAAGTGAAGCTCGGTCTAAGACATGTTTATCAAACAAGTTTGTTTTTAGGCTTGTGCATGTTTAAGCTCATTTCGATTCGAGCTTTTAGCAAGCCGATCTCTAGTAGCTCTCACAACTCATATCAATTCCCCCAAACGATGACACATTTGTTTTAACATAACATCAAACAAAAATTAAACGTACTCACAATCACAACACACATCAAATAGCGTGCAAATTCTTACCGCATAATTTCAACTTCAAAACTCGGATCTACTACAAAACGATAGATTAAACGATCACATAACTAAATCCCGATCTTAACCGTCACAAAACCTAACTAACCGACACTAGCTAATCATCACATACAACTCAGATCTAACAAAATTACTTCCGATCAGTCACCGTTAACACAAAATTCACTTCACAAACAAAAAGATAACCTAATAAACACTTCATGCAAATGGATCTAATCATATATAAAGTGATATATTAACAGATCTGATGGATTTAAGCAGGAATAATGACGAGAATAACACATTGATTAGCGTCAAGTATGAAGGTGAAATGTTACCTGTTTGATATGCAGTGATGATTTTGGAGCAGAAAGTCGGTGAGTTTTGGGCAGAGAAAAGAGAAAGCGGGGACGTGTATTTGTAGTCGCTGAAGTTACGGAAATGGGCCTCGTGTTTCGGGGAATTACGTTTAGTGCCATTATTACGATGTATGCCTTTCAGCCACTGTGATGCTGAATGTGAAGGGAGTGAATAATAATAATATACACGTGAATAATATTTATTATGACTAGTAGGGTGCCCGCGCGATGCGGCGGGGCCACACTTTGGATTGCGGCACTCGTTTTTGGTAGTTTTCTTATTCGTATAATATTTATGATAACAATATTGTGGTGGATATATGTCATTAGTGTTACACATATGTAAAGTTTTGTTTTTTTTATAAAAATTAATAATCAAAAGACAAAAAAAAATATTGTTTTTTTATAAAAATTAATAACCAAAAGTAAAAAAAAATTAAGTTGTTATAACTGAAAAGTATGTTTATTTTATTGGTTAAATTATAAAGTATAATTTTATTCTTTAAAGTTCATAACTTTTTTTAAATATCCACAAAGTACTCATTGTGACATTCGCCACAAAACCAGGTAAATCCTAATTTGAATTACCCAGCTTACACGATTAACAAACTGGTATTGATTATGCCTCAGTGGAATCCAAAGGCACGTTATACATAGCATAAAAAGGACCAAAAACAGTTACATTGGGGCCATTGAATTCAGAAAACTGTCGTAGGTGCCGTAAGCGAACCTAGGAGTACAGAAATGCTCAGACATGATCCGTAAACTATAACATAGGATCATTGATGCTTTATTGTGTAGAAAACGCGTTAAACAAAACAGTTTCCGGTTAGCGAAACACCTTCAATTTTAACGCGCACTGTACAATTCAAACATGCGTTGTATTATCAGTTAAGCCGAAAAAGACTAATATAACCTAAATACAAGATGTTTTGAGTAATAACGTCCAAGTGTTCGAGCTTTTGCGTCGGTTGGGTTCGTTTTAATTTTCTGCGCAAAAACGCCTATAAAAACACCCCGTTTTACGAATTTTTACCGCACCCGGGGAGCATTTAAGACCCGATAACGAACCTACACCTAAATATCTGATTATACTTGTCATATAACTTGGATAATGGCAGCTTTGACTAGTCAAAGAAGGACACATAGTCCTCCTTGATGTCCGTTCGTAAGCCACACAACACAAGCACACACCCACACACCTTAATCACTTCATTTTAAACCACACAAGCTACCAACCTCTGATTATAACTTTCAAACCTGCAATTCCATTCCAAAAATTCTGCCAAAAAGCTCAAGAACAAGTATTTAGTAAGTTTTTTTTTCCTATTCTTTGTAAACTTTATTATACCATAACCATACTTATTTTGATCGATACAAGGCCAAGCTTATGGCCATCCAATCTGTTTTCAAGTGGGTTTTATATAACAATGAGTTTTACAATTGATTTGGGTGAAAATGATTGAGTTTTGGATCAAAAACGGCATTAATACGACACCGAAATCGCCTATCAACAACTAATAGAACAACACTACGAAAGGGACTTAATTGATGATTTCAGTTGCATGGTTGTTTTGTACATGTTGTGTAGGTACTATACCCAGAAACTCGGCGCAAACGGATCTCGGAATCTAGGCCTAACGAATGATACGCGGAAAGGTATAATAATTAGGCGAAATTTTAAGATTTATACAATTTGTTTTGCCTACAGATTCGGACGTGAGTACTATTCGAACTTGAGATTTTAGGACATGGTGTGGGACTACATAAAGATGATCTCGGCAAAATTTGGGAATTTTTGGCCAAACAAGGAATATTTGGCGAATTTATTACGTTTAAACAACAATTAAATCAGAAAAATAGTTAACTATTTCAATAAATTCCGAATTTTTGCAGAATGATCACATACACTATGGGTAAGCTTCACACAAAAAATTAGGCTCAACGGATAACCCGAGCTACAGTTTTAAAATCGCGTGTTTTACGAGGTTTTCGGTATTTTAAAACCGGGTTTAGAAAATTTTCGTGAACTTCAAATTTTTACTGGGAGTTTATATGTATATAGAGAGTGTTCAGTAAAATTTTTGGAATTTTTAGAGTTCGGATGGTCGGTTCGCCAAATTAAACGGTTTATATACGATATAAACCATATTGTTTAAAAATTATAAAAATAATTTCTCTGGGAAAATTATATCAGAAATATATTCTAAATTTTTTTTTTGAATTTTATAAATTACGGGTTTATTTTTTTTTATAAAATTACGCGTTTAATTATTATTTTTAAATAATAATCGACAAAATTTAAACGCGTAACGAACCCGTCAAAGTTTTTATACCACTCAGGTGATATTTGGCAATAATTGGAAGGTCAAGAATAAATCCCGACCCTTCCAGACTAAACTGGATTAAAACAGGTATATTACACGCTTATCCGGTAATTAACGACTTTAAATACGAAAACGCTTATTTGGGCGACCTAGACCCTCCAAACACCCGAACTCCCTTAATATAAAACTAATCATTTTTCATACACTAAAATATGGTATACTTTGTTTAAACATATCATTTCCCGAACACCTCGAACAAACAACTTTGTCTGACACGGTAAACAGTGTCCGGCGTCCAAACCTGATTTCAAAACGCCGACCATGTCCAACTCCATGTTCTAATTACCCTAGTTTGTTCCTAGACATTTAAACCTAGGCTAACCTAGCCTACAGACATTAACCGTATGATACTGGTATTAGGTGTGGATTAGCATACTTTGATAGCCTAGTACCCGTGCAACCTGTGAGTTTCACTAACCCTCTCTTTTTAATACATGTTTTACAGTTTTCATAGAGGGTTCATTTGATTAACATACTTGTGCACATGCAAGCTGTTTGATGCTATTTATCTGAGTAGACACCTAACATGCTTAAATCCCCACAAGCAAGTTATACAATGCCGGTGAATACTGTGGATAGTACTATTTGGCCCGACAAGCCTAGACCACACTGAATACAAGGCTGTATGCCAGTTGCGCAAACACGCGGTCGCACATATTCATAACGAGCTATGATGTGTTAGGAGGGTGGTGAATCAATTGTTGGTATGATACTCAAAATGAATATGTCCGTAATGAATTTACAGACATACAGGAAAGGAATAGTCTAAAACGGTATGCGGTTTTGGGCGAAATCCACAAAATAGTCAAATGGCAAAATCACAGAGTCCACCGTAAATTACGGTCTCCACCGTAATTTACGGTGGAAAACAAAAATGTTACGGTGGTTCACCCCTGTGTTACGGCAGACCAGAATCATTCAGGGTCTACCGTAACTTACGGTAGACAGGTGGAGCCCAGAAAAACTTGTATTTTATTTATCACTTTTCGATGTCGGAATTCGTTTATATGTATTGTATTAATGTCAAAACTAATGTTTTTAGTGGTTTGACCCTAGGTATGGATGAGGTCCTTCCGGATGGTGATCAAGTACGTTGTCAAGAACCGAACACGCATTTTGAAGCTTCCGCACCAAACTTAACTTTGTCTAGACTTTAATTATGTTGTAAACGTTTTGTCAATCGTGTTTTGAATCCTTTAAACTAGTTGTTAGTTGACTAGCAAGGGTTAACTTTAAACTTGTTATGCACTATCTTGGATATGTTTGGGTACTATCACAAATATGTATGGTCTTTAAACACGAAAAGTTTTTGTAAACTCTGATTAGTATGAAGTTAATATAATTATTACTTAAATTCCGTCCAAATATTAAGGGTGTTACAGTACCTATGAGAGAGGAGAGCCATCCTACGCAACTCGAGGTATCCCTATGCCACCGAGAGCTAGAGCTCCTACGCCACCTAGGATTGGATGGTTAGGTTTCCTGTTCAATCGAGTGGTAGAAAACACCATAGCTCTGACTGATGAGATACACCGTAGGAATGAGATCTACGATTACATTGTAGCTATGCAGCAGGCAGTTATATTAATGCATCAGTCTATGTCATATTTAGTTTATCACGTTTGTCGTAGAGAGGGGCAGATGCAGCTTTGCATGGGTGTACTTGCGATCGTAGTGATGTTGGTGATATGGCTGATTATGCGTACGTGAGGACAGTAAACAGTGGTAGCATATGTGTATATATATCTTTTGCACCATTTCAAGCACTAGGCTTGCATGTCTATGTCGAGATTGGGGATACTATATATATATATATATAGGGGGAGGTTCATTTGAGAAGAAAATTAAATTGAGAACAAAAAGAATAAAGGGGACAATTGTAAAACATTAAATAGTTTTTCTCTTATCTCATTTATTATTATTTTGACTAATTAATTAGTCATAAAGAGTATCATCCTACACACTAAAAATTTTGCCTAGACACATCAAAATTTATCCTACACATTTTTGAAAATTTATCCTACACATACTGAAATTTATCCTACACAACTCGTAATTCATCCTACACACCTCATAATTTATCCTACACTTTAAATTAATTTTTTTCTTCTTTGAAAAAATATATATTTTTTAAAATAAGTTACAAATTTAATTTAGTTAGCTATTAAAAAGGAAGACTAACAATTAATGATCTATCTAATTTTACCAATATACCCTTACACCCATATTAAATACAAAAATTAAATGAAGTAAAATGAAGCATTATTATTGGTTGAAGTTTGTTCTTTTTTATTCTTACAAAAAAATTCTTCTCATTTGAACCCTCCACTATATATATATATATCCTTTTCAGATCTTAGTGATCCTTGTATGTACGATGCCTTAGTGGCTAGCTTTTGTTTGCAATCCTTAGTGGATTACGGTTGTATACCGAATTTTGTCATGTACAGCGGCTTCTATGTATGATAGTGGTTTCTTTTATGCGTTATATATATGTGTTGTTGCTATGTTTTGGATGCACATATTTGCTATGTTTTGGATGCACATGGTTGCTATTTTTGACATATATGCTAGGATGCGTGCGATTGTTATGTGTGAAACATGTGCAAATGGGTTGATACGATACCAATCAATGTGTGTTTGCATGATTTTAGAAATAGCCCCAAAACAAGCTAATGTGATGTCCGAGGCGGACAAAGCCCAACTAATAGCGCAACAACTTTAGGCCGCAATTCCTATAATTATTATCCAAGTAACTGCTGGCGTTAATACGAGGTTACATAATAATCAACTAAACCCTGGTAATCCTAATCCTGATAACCATCCCCCGCAACGTCCTTGTTCTTACAAGGAGTTTATGTCATGCAAACCGTTAGAATTTCATGGTACTGAAGGACCTAATGGGATAGTTAAGTGGATTGAGAAAATGGAAAAGGTTATCAATATTTGTAATTGCCCGGACGATTGTGTTGTTAAGTATGCCACAGGTACATTTCAAGACCATGCATTGACATGGTGGAATACAGTTATTCAGACTCGTGGCCAGGAAGCCATTAACCAAATGCAATGGGCTGAATTGAAACAGATCATGTTGGACCAATTATGTCCTAAGAATGAATTCAGAAATTAGAAAATGAGTTCTGGAATCTACAAATGCACGGTGCGGATCACGTGGGTTATACTAATAGGTTTCACGACTTGATCGGTGAATCAATTGTTGGTATGATAATCAAAATGAATATGTCCGTAATGAATTTACAGACATATAGGAAAGAAATAGTCTAAAACGGTATGCGGTTTTGGGCGAAATCCACAAAATAGTCAAATGGCAAAATCACAGAGTCCACCGTAAATTACGGTCTCCACCGTAATTTACGGTGGAAAACAAAAATGTTACGGTGGTTCACCCCTGTGTTACGGCAGACCAGAATCATTCAGGGTCTACCGTAACTTACGGTAGACAGGTGGAGCCCAGAAAAACTTGTATTTTATTTATCACTTTTCGATGTCGGAATTCGTTTATATGTATTGTATTAATGTCAAAACTAATGTTTTTAGTGGTTTGACCCTAGGTATGGATGAGGTCCTTCCGGATGGTGATCAAGTACGTTGTCAAGAACCAAACACGCATTTTGAAGCTTCCGCACCAAACTTAACTTTGTCTAGACTTTAATTATGTTGTAAACGTTTTGTCAATCGTGTTTTGAATCCTTTAAACTAGTTGTTAGTTGACTAGCAAGGGTTAACTTTAAACTTGTTATGCACTATCTTGGATATGTTTGGGTACTATCACAAATATGTATGGTCTTTAAACACGAAAAGTTTTTGTAAACTCTGATTAGTATGAAGTTAATATAATTATTACTTAAATTCCGTCCAAATATTAAGGGTGTTACAAGTTGGTAATCAGAGCTTAAGGTTGTCAACAAAGTGTTCGGTTCAAGCTTGATCAAGCATCCGGTAAGAATTAATTGTTATAAGTAGAGTTACTAAGTATAAAAAGGGAATGATGAATAGATATGCATGGGAAGAGCGTGTTAATACACTCAAACCTGGAAAGTGCATTAAATAAGAGCGGTAAAAACAAGTTATGAACTTGAATAAACCGAAGTAAATAAACCACATGCTATAGATGAAATGTTTAACGCTTGATGTAAACATTTCAGTTAAAGATGATGGATAAAGGTAATGATAATGCGGTGCCAAGAGTCACCGAGCAAACGAGAGAAGTGATTGCTGAAGAGGTAGGGAAGGCAATGGAAAATAGTCTGTCGGGTTTCATCGACAAAATCCAAAACACGGTATTATCAGTGGTGGAAGAAAGAATCAAGAAATTGGAGGATAATACCAATTTAGCAAAGGAGAAGTCGGGAGGACGGAAATCTTGTTCGTGCAAACCGCCAATTTACAATGGGGAGGTTGACCCGATAATATGCCAGCGGTGGCTAAGCGATATGGATGGAGTATTCGAAAGGACTCATTGTGATCCAGACGACTACGTAGCCTATGGCACGGGTCAGTTAAGGGGTCAAGCGAAAGACTGATGGGATAACAAGAAGAAAGAAATTGGAAGCGAAGCGGCTAAAGCTATGACATGGGACGAGTTTAAGACGCCGTTTCTTAAACATCACAGTCCCAAGGCAGTTATTAACAAGATCAAGGAAGAATTCATGCAGCTTCGACACAAGGGTAAATCTATTGATAAAATCACGGGAATGTTCATGGATAAGATGAAGTTTTGTGATGAATTGATAACGAATGACGAGCAGAAAATATATTATTATTATAATATGTTGAGCGCCGAGTATAGGGAGTTTATGACTCCTTCAAAGTATGAGACTCTCACCGAGATTATAAACGTTGCTCGGGAACGGGAGATAGAGTTGAAGAAACAGATTGAAAGAGGTGAAAGAAGGGCGTAGATAGTCAATCCAAGCCCAACGAAAAAGGCGCGCACAACAGAATCCTCAAAGAAACAAGAAGGGAAAAGCGGGTCATCAAACTGCAAGATATGCGGGAAGGGGCACAAAGGTGAGTGCCGGTTCAAGGACAAACCGTGTCCTATATGTGGGAAAACGGGGCACACGGCTGCATTGTGCCCGGGGAAGGTGTCGGTGTGTTACAAATGCTACCAACCGGGTCACAAGAAATCTGAGTGCCCAGAGTTGATCGGAAAGAAAGATGACAAGAATACACACACTGAGACACCAATAGTAAAGGCAAGATCTTTCCAGTTAACAGCAGTGGAGGCAAAAACAGAGCCCGATGTGGTCTCAGGTATATTTGCCATAAATTTAATTCCTGCACATGTGTTATTTGATACGGGTGCGAATAAATCCTTTGTTTCACATGGATTTATTCGACATCCTTCTTTTGTACTAACAAAATTGCCTATGCCATTAGAAGTAGAAATAGGTGATAACAAAAGTTTCCTTGTGTGTGATGTATGTCGAGATTGTAAGATAAACATTGACGATGAAGAATATTCAATAGACTTGATTCCTATGTCGATGGGGGAATTCCAAGTTGTAGTCGGGATGGATTGGCTATCCCGGTACCATGAGAGAGTCGTATGTTTCCGTAAGGAGATAAAACTAACATCTCCAAGTGGAAAATCTGTTACCATATACGGCGAAAAGAGGGGTAATCCCGTTATGTGTTCAATGCTAAAAGCTCGCAAGCTCATGAGGCATGGTTGTAGGGCATTCATGATATACGTGAACGAACCAGACAAGAGATCACTAGAGATTGAAGATGTACCAGTGGTACACGAATATGCCGATGTATTTTCGGGGGACCTACCAGGAATACCGCCAGAACGGGAGGTAGAGTTCAGGATCGAATTGGTTCCGGGCGTGAAACCTGTGGCCAAGGCGCCGTATCGACTCGCGCCATCAGAATTACAAGAATTGAAGTCGCAAATTCAAGATCTGTTAGACAAAGGGTTTATCCGGCCTAGTGTGTCTCCGTGGGGCGCACCGGTGCTATTTGTGAAAAAGAAGGATGGGAGCATGCGCATGTGTATCGATTACAGGGAGTTAAATAAACTCACGGTGAAAAATCGATACCCACTTCCAAGAATCGACGATTTATTTGATCAATTGCAAGGCGCAAGTTGGTTCTCCAAGATCGAGCTTAGATCGGGATACCATCAGTTGAAAGTAAAGGAGAAAGATATACCGAAGACGGCTTTCCGTACACGGTATGGACATTACGAGTTCCTTGTAATGTCCTTCGGGTTAACTAATGCACCCGCAGCTTTCATGGACCTCATGAACAGGGTCTGTAAGCCTATGCTAGATAAGTCGGTAATAGTGTTCATTGATGACATCTTGATATATTCGAAGAATGAAGCGGAACACACAAATCATTTGCGTGAAGTATTAGAGACGCTCAGAAAAGGGAAATTGTACGCAAAGTTCTCGAAATGTGCTTTCTGGTTACGAGAAGTACAATTTCTCGGGCACATCATTAGTGCAAACGGGGTGTTAGTAGACCCGTCAAAGATAGAAGTCGTGGCGAGATGGGATCCACCGAAGAATCCTTCGGAGATCAGAAGCTTTTTGGGGCTTGCGGGTTATTATCGAAGATTCATACAGGATTTCTCCAAAATTGCTATGCCATTAACCAAATTAACCCGTAAGGACGAAAAGTTTATCTGGGGTGAAGATCAAGAAAGGGCGTTTGTAACACCTAGAAAATTCAGGTCCTATAATGTGTTGACACGTGTCATATGTTTAAAACGTGTGAAAGAATACTATAGAAGGACTAAAGTTGACAAACATGGAAAGTATGTGAATATACGTATTCGAAGTGTCAACAGTGAATAAATACAATGTACATTAACCCTACATGATGCTCATACCTTCAAACGAATAAATCATGGATCATACGAAGCTAAAAGTGAGAGATTACAAACCACAGGGGCTAAATGTGTCAACATGTTTAAGTTATACCTCTGAGTGACCTTTTTGACAAACCCGAAGCTTTGGAATGGTTAATTATACTCACTAGAATGCACGATATAAATTTCATAAAATTTCGTTATCGTATGAGAAAGTTATGATCAAATTCGTGTGCAAGGGGGTTAAAGCATCAACGTTGAAAATTAGGCCTTTTCGGGTAACAATAAAGTTAACCAAGGATTAAACAAAGTGGGTGAATGTCTTAAAGCCCTTATAAATCAATTTAGAGGGCTCATTGTGCAAAACAAGACGCGAAAATGACCTTTAGAAGGACCAAGGACCAAAACTGCAATTAATGAAAATTTGTGTTGTCAGATCATACACGCTCGCGTAGCGCGAGCATGAGACCCTTTGCCGTCGCGCTACGCGACGGCCTCATCTGAACAGCCAGCTCCGATTTTCTTGGGTTCTTGTCTGCCTTTGCATTTGTGATCGACTTTAATCAATTTTTTCACATCTCCCTTGGCCCCTAAACGACCCCTAAACATCTAGGACACCTGTAGGAATGTTATGGTCAGTTGTAGACTCATGTGTCAAAGATTTGTGGTGAGTAATTCACTATAAAAGGCCATGATGTGCAACCATTGTTCTTCACACCTTCTCTCAAGCTTTCTGATCATTCCTGGAGCTCAAGTCTTCTTCCAAGTGATCACTAATCAAGCTTAGGACTTCAGTAAGTTACTAATCCTTTCTTTTATTAAGTTTAGCTTAGTTATTTAGCTAAAAGTCAAACCGTCGTAATTACGGTTTGACTTCGAGATTAATTAATAATGGCTCAGTCAAATCTCGAATTAAAAGTACCTTTAAGTAGGTAATTATGTGGGTAATAAAACCTCAAAAGGGTTCCCCCTGATTCCCACTCTAACTAGGTCTAATGTCGGGTCAAACGTGTAATTAAAAAGTCAACAGAATGTTTAAATTTCAATTTATGCATGATTAGCAATGTAGAGCACATAAAACCTGTTTGATCATTAATATAACTCGGTAATTAGTGTAAGAACATGTCTAAACATGTTCAACCCGACAATTTCCCGTTTAGACCCGGTTCGGAACCGAAAGTCGCATAGTTTGACTTATACTTTGACTTTCAGTTCTGACCCGTTATGGTATGTTTTAGAAATACCTTAGAGCTTTATTTGGACCAGGTTACATGCTAGTATAACCCTCTGTGATTATACACCTCGGATCATTAGTTATCCAATTAATATGCATGATTCCGTTAATTGCTCATATGTTGACCATTATGCCCTTTTCACCTTAAAACGTGATTTTTGGAAATGTAAAAGAGTAGAAACCTTAATTACTGATATATAAACTTGCATACAAAATTTAACATCAGTTTGAGGTGTAGGTTAAGAGTTATGCTCGTTAGCGTAAAATTAAAGCTTTATGTTAATAAAACGGCGTAATTAGCATATAGCCTAGTTAAGCCAACTTTTTGATATCAAATCTTCTACCCACTGATGTAATATATTATTTTGGGATTTTTTAAGATTTTTAATTAATTTTAGGCTGAGCATAACTGATAGTCATAGGCTTAATCCGGTAATTGTCGGTTTTGCCCTTACGGGCTATAAAATGAGTTTTATACATCTAAACGACTCCAAACCTTTTGCTACTGATCACATATGATAAATAAATTATTTTAAGCCTTCTGGAAATATAAAAATATCAGATTTAAGTATCGAACCCAGAAACGGCTTCTAATCGCCTTTTTAAGCGTTTTTAACGCATAGTATGTACTAAAACTATTTTAAACATACAAGGGTTGATACCTACTGTTATTTGAGGAAAATTATAATATTTTAACAGTAAGCAAGGGTTGATAAACTCAGACTTCATTTTTGAGCTTTTCGGCTTATGTGAAATTACCAAAATACCCCTACGGGGCATAGTTTGGTTAAAATTGATAAATTTCACGTATATACTTTAACCTACTGATATAACTTAACAAATTGAGTATATTTTCTGATTACATCAGACCTGTAACTCAGGTTGACACTTAAACTCTTTTACAACCTTTAAAATGACCAAACTACCCCTACGGGGCATAGTTTGTGTTTAAATTCGGTTCGGGCATAATAAAAGACATATTACTGATGTCACAACATATATGAAGCATATTAACTTAGGAAACCTGTAAATAGCTCTCATTATTACCCGTTACGCTTATTACGCGTTCGGTTCGGTTTTTGTAACTAGTTTACATAAATTAGCCTAAACGGGTCAAACCTTAACGGTTTTATCTCAAAATCCAGAATGTGTATGAAATACCCATATTAAAAAAGTCTCTGAACTTGTCGGGTCTAAATCACATTCTATCCGGTCTTCGCTTAATCGTGCGTACGAACCGTGTCTTTGAAACTAACCGGTCTAAGCTTAAGCTTAACTAAAGACCCGTTAGGATTCTAATAGGTTATTATAAACCTTCGTTCCAGATTAGGAGGACCAGTAAAAGCTACGTGCATTTTGCTTATTGTGAATTATACTTTGCTCAGGTAAATACTTTTAACTTATTTTCCCTATACGGGCTTGGGTTACGGTATATAGCATACCGCTTGATCGGGCATCAAATCTTCCATCGTTGGGTGGTTAATTGAATAATTTGATCGGCTCATTTAAACAGTCTTGTTACTTAAAGCCTTTGGGGGGTTAATGACCATGTCCCGAATATCCTTGGCATCATTTTACGAAATGGCCACGACTTAAGCGCGGGGTGTAGGCGTACACCCGTCAGTGCACAAAAGAATATTGTGGTGTGTCTATTGATCTTTAACCCGGACTTGATCCGGGCTACTGAACGCACAAGGAACATGTAATTCGTTCACAAGATTATATATTTAAATAATTCTCCTAAGTTAAATAAAATGTTTATGCCATGTGCATCCAAACCAATTTTCAATCATTTTCCAAAATGAGTCAGTCGATTGTATTTACCAGTGTAAACTGGCGTATTTTCCGAAAAAGATTAAATGCAGGTACTAAACGTAATTGGCTGGGATTTCTCCTTAGCATCATTAGAAGTCTCGCAAGCTTAAGATGCCTGAAGTCTGTTGAACTATTGTTTCCATTTTGTTTCCGATCCATCTGTGGATAAACTTCCGAATATTGTGACATATGATATTACAATATTAAATTTGGTTGTATTATATCTTTTAAATTGCTTCCGCTGTGCATATTAAACATTGTGTTGTTTGACTATTATGTTGCCAACCACGTCACGATACTCCCCACCGGTGACACGTGGAAATCGGGGTGTGACAGGTTGGTATCAGAGCCAACACTGAGTGAATTAAACACTAGCCTTTTTGTGTTTAATCTCGGTTACACAATTGCACAATTCTAAACTTTCGAGTCTAGACATATAACATAGGACAAATTCCACTTTGTTTGTGTTGTCCTTTATTTTGCATATATTTTTGTTTTGTTATCTCATGCCATATTGACAGGATTAACAAAATGCCGCCAAGATTCTTCAGGAGAAGAGGAAGAGGCAAGGGGCCAATCACCGCCCCCAATGATAATGAAGCTGGACCTTCGAATGCGCGAGCTCCATCTACCACGGAGAGTGACGATCCCCGGAAAAACCGGAGGAACCTCTTTGAGCCGGCTAGACGGTCGGTCTCACACAGTTCAACACCTCCTAACCCTTACGGGCCACAGCCGGAGTACGAGCCCAACAACCCTCAACCCTCATACATACCACTGCAGCGATCTTTATCGCACAACTCTTTTGGTGACCCTACACCAGTTTTTAGGGGCCGGTTTAACCCGACAAATTTTATACAAGAACCAGTGGGTTTTAACCCATTGGGGCCAGAGGATCATTTTCTCTGGCGATCACGCGGACGACATGGACGAGGATACGGATCCCGTCGAACCCGCCAGTGGTACACCGAACCACCCCATAGAGATTTCGGATGGCTCTTCGTTTCACGGATCACCCTATGTTGGTCCAGATAGCTTTCAAGCTATGTTCACCAGGCACGAATGGTACTATACACCTTCTCACCATTCGTCGCCTCATCAGCAGCAACAGCAACAACGGGATCCCTCTGAGGATCCAAGATTTGTGGCAGTCACGCCACCACCTCCACTGCCACCAGTTCAACCGACAGCTCCGCAACCGCCAAGGCGTAGGAGATCTGGACCGCGTATGTCTACACGGGGAGGAGACTTCCATTTTAGCTCTCCTCGGCAATCAAGTGGCAGCCACTACCCGCCACATCAAGAAGATCCACAAATGGGTGGACCTTCACACCCAGTTGCACCGCAACCACCGCCGATGGGTTTTGATAACCCAATTCCAGCATACACGGGTTCTATGGCGTATAACCCGTTTGAACAGCCAGTGCACACCAATTACAACTACGCCGAAGCCGATCCTTACATGGTAGCGGCTAACTACAACACCCAAGGACCCTATGGAGATCCATGGGGAATAGGGTACCCAACACATGGGTACCAGATACCTGCAAGACCTATTATCAGGCAACAATCGCAACCACCAAGGTTCTCTCCACCAGAGCGCGAAGAAATTCTGCAAAGGTTGGACCACGTAGAGCGAGAGTTTCACAGGGAACGAAGGGAGCGACAAACATTCTTCCAAGGATTAACGAGCCTAATTAAAGGGAAGAGCAAGAAGGACCGCTAAATCCTTCCATTTGTTGTTAAGCCCCTGCGTGAGCCAGTCTTGATGTATAAACCCCTGCGTGGGTGTGCTTGTTTGTTTTGACCCCTGCGTGGGTCTACTTTTCTGTAAACCCCTACGAGGGTATGCTATTTGTGTAAGTCCCTGCGTGGACTATTATGTTATTAAGCCCCTGCGTGGGTAAGTACTTGTTTAAACCCCTGCGTGGGTAAGTTTGTTATTTGAAAAGACCCGTTTAGGGCAACATGTAATATTTTAATAAATTAATGGAATGTTTGTTTTATAAATTTCATGTTTGCCATTATGTGCATAAATAAATTATATATGAAATAAATAAATTAAAATCATTCCTTTTGAAATAATCTGCCTATGTAAATTTTTAAATAAGAATCTTAAAGAGTGAAACCTAGCCTTTGGGTCATTATAAGGCTGGGCCAAGATGGTAAGACCTGTTAAAAAGATTCAAATCCCTGTTAACATTTGAAAACATGTTAACACTCCTGGCAGATGTGATTCATTTAAAATCACACGCATTATTATTATATAAGGATCTTTCAAAGATTCCAAACCCAACTAAATGATCTCTGAATCATGGGTTAAATCATCAATTAAGATGATCATACTTTTACCATACGTGGTAATACGTGCCTACGGGCCCTGCTCATTTCTATATGAGCCAAAAGACAGTGGTAGCTATGACTCCCTGTCAGATAAAGGTAATGAACTAGGTTCAAACCTTCATGCTTTGATTCTCTGAAATCATAGCTTATAAATTAAAATGTCCATGTGACTAGGCCTTTTGTGCCACAAATAAAACTGTTATTGTTTTATAATTAGGATAAATTATTATAGAAATCCTAAATAAATATGATTAATAAATTAACCAAATATGGTCTCTGTTTACCATGGTTAATGAATTACCCTAAGGGGCAATTCCATAATAAACTCCCAAATAAACTATTGTCCTTGTTTTCTGTAACAGTTCAATTAAAATGGCTAACTCAGATGAGATAAATAGTCATCCAGTGGAGAACATTGATAACGCCCGGATTAATTTAACGGGTGCTGAATTAAAAGCGTTGGTCGACGACGCAGTTACTAAGGCATTGGAACGGCAGTACGAAGAGTATAGTGGGACTCGTAGTAGGACCCTATCTACACAGCCTTCAAATCCACCGTCCAAGAAAGACGACCCGAAGAAAGATGATTATCGACACTCCTCGAACCACAGTGCTCCATCTTAGCAGGTTATACTAAACCAGGGACCCCGTGACAAGGGTTGCTCATATAAATACTTTGTTTCATGTAAGCCCCAGGATTTCACTGGGGAGAAAGGAGCCATTGACAGTATGACGTGGCTGGATGAGATGGATACGGTTGTGGATATCAGCGGATGCGCTGAGAGAGATGTAGTCAAGTTTGTATCGCAGTCTTTTAAGGGTGAAGCTTTAGCATGGTGGAGATCTCTGATTCAAGCCACCGGAAAAATCCCATTGTACAACATGTCTTGGGATCAATTTGTTGCCCTTATCAGGGAAAATTACTGCCCTCAACATGAGGTGGAGAAGATAGATTCTGATTTTCTATCATTGGTGATGACAAACCTTGACTGTCAAGCTTACCTAACGAGCTTCAACACGATGTCCCGGTTTGTACCGTATCTGGTAACCCCGGAACCAAAAAGAATAGCTCGTTTTATCGGTGGTTTAGCCCCGGAAATCAAGGCAAGCGTAAAGGCTTCTCGGCCAGCTACTTTTAGATCCGTAGCTGACATATCCTTATCCCTCACCTTGGATGCGGTCAGGAAAAGATCGCTGAGGAATAAGGAGGCTGAGAAGAGGAAACGTGAGGATGATAGTTCACGTAGGTCGAACAAGAAGCACCGTGGGAACGGTGACAACAAGAAAGGATCGGAGTTAAGGAAAGATGGGCAACATTCTGGTGAGAAGCCCAAATGCAAGATATGCAAGAAACAGCACTTTGGAAAGTGCAGACTTGAGTCGAACTCACAGACTCACTCAAAAACCTATGCATGTGGAATATGCAAGTCCACGGATCACAAAACCTTGGATTGCAAGAAGATGAAAGACGCAACGTGCTACCGTTGCAATGAAAAGGGCCACATTAAAACCAACTGCCCTAAATACACCAAGAAGCCTGAAGAGGCCAAGAAGACTAATGCTAGAGTCTTCAGAATGGAAGCCAAGGAAGCGGTTCTAGACGACAACGTTATTACAGGTACTTTCCTTGTAAATGACGTCTATGCTAGAGTACTTTTTGATTCAGGCGCTGATAAGTCTTTCGTTGATAATAAGTTTTGTGAATTGCTGAAATTACCTGTCAAAACCTTAAATGTGAATTATGAGGTGGAGTTAGCAGATGGCACCCTAGAAACCGTCTCTACTGTGTTAGATGGATGTGTTATATCCATTAAGAACCATTCTTTTCCTCTGTCTCTACTTCCCTTTAAGTTGGCCGGTTTTGACATAGTTCTGGGTATGGACTGGTTATCTCGCAACCAGGCCCAAATCGTCTGCAACAGAAAGCAAGTGGTGATAAAGACTCCGTCTGGTGAATCACTTACCATTCGGGGAGATACCCAGTATGGGCTGCCTGAGCAAGTGACTATGCTCAAGGCTTCAAAATGTTTAAAGATGGGTTGTGTCATCTACATGGCACAAGTGATTATTGATGAGCCTAAACCGAAGATCGAAGACATCCCTGTCATCTCTGAATTCCCAGAAGTTTTTCCGGGAGAACTACCTGGTTTGCCACCAGATAGGCAAGTGGAATTCAGGATTGATATCATCCCCGGAGCAGCACCAGTTGCCAGAGCGCCCTACAGGTTGGCTCCAACGGAGATGAAAGAATTGAGGACACAACTAGACGAATTGCTAGCCAAGGGTTTCATTAAACCTAGTTCGTCTCCTTGGGGAGCGCCTGTGCATCGACTATCGTGAGCTTAATAAGGTCACGATCAAGAATAGGTATCCTTTGCCCAGGATCGACGATTTGTTCGATCAGTTACAAGGGGCAAGTTATTTCTCGAAGATTGATTTGAGGTCAGGCTACCATCAACTGAAGGTCAGAGATGAAGACGTGCATAAAACATCATTTAGGACTCGTTATGGTCATTACGAGTTCCTAGTGATGCCTTTTGGGCTCACTAATGCACCGGCCGCGTTCATGGATCTCATGAATCGCGTTTGCAAGCCGTACTTAGATAAATTCTTCATCGTTTTCATCGACGACATTCTTATCTACTCGAAGAATCAAGCTGACCATGAGAAACACCTTCGATGTATTCTCAAACTCCTGCATCAGGAGAAGCTCTATGCCAAATTCTCCAAGTGTGAATTTTGGCTTCGAGAAGTCCAATTCCTTGGACATGTGGTGAGTGAGCGTGGTATCCAAGTGGATCCCGCTAAGGTTGAAGCAGTTATGAACTGGCAAGAGCCAAAGACGCCTACAGAGATTCGTAGCTTCCTGGGATTGGCAGGATATTACAGGCGTTTCATTGAAAAATTTTCAAGGATTGCTGCACCCCTAACTTCCTTGACCAAGAAGAAAGTAAAGTTCGTTTGGGGCCCTAAGCAGCAAGAATCCTTCGATATTCTGAAACAAAAGTTGAGCAACGCCCCTGTTTTGACATTGCCAGATGGAATCGAAGATTTTGTGGTTTACTGCGATGCATCGCACACTGGCATGGGGTGTGTACTTATGCAGAAAGGCAAGGTTATTGCCTATGCATCACATCAGTTAAAAGTGCATGAAAAGAATTACACCACCCACGACTTGGAGTTGGGTGCCGTTGTATTTGCACTAAAACTGTGGAGGCATTATCTATATGGAATCAAGTGTGTGATCTATTCTGATCACAAGAGCCTCCAACACCTGTTTAATCAGAAAGATTTAAATATGAGGCAACGCCGTTGGATGGAAACTTTGAATGATTATGATTGTGAAATCAGATATCATCCCGGCAAGGCGAATGTAGTCGCCGATGCCTTGAGTCGAAAGGAAAGGATGAAACCCATCCGAATCAATGCCAAGCGCATGGAGATAAAGAATAATTTGATCGAAAGGTTGTTAGCTGCACAGAAGGAAGCTATGCTGGAAGCTAACTATCCTAATGAAAAGTTAGGAGTAACTGAGGAGCAGTTAACTCTTAGCAAAGACGGAATTCTAAGATTAAATGGACGAATATGGGTTCCAATTTATGGAGGACTTTGAGATGTCATCCTCCAGGAAGCCCATAGTTCCAAATACTCCGTTCATCCTGGAGCTGATAAGATGTACCAGGATCTAAAGGCAAATTATTGGTGGATAGGCATGAAAAAGTCTGTAGCCACCTATGTAGCTAAATGCTTGACATGTGTGCAAGTCAAAGCCGAGCAACAAAAGCCGTCAGGCTTGCTACAACAGCCTGAACTTCCTACGTGGAAGTGGGAAATGGTAACCATGGATTTTATTACCAAGTTACCTAAGACAAGGAAAGGAAATGATACAATATGGGTTATAGTTGACAGACTGACTAAGTCAGCACATTTCCTACCCATCAAGGAGACTTATACCTCCGATATGTTAGCCCAGTTATACGTTGATAAGATTGTAGCTTTACATGGCATACCTGTGTCTATTATCTCTGACAGAGATACTAGATACACGTCACATTTTTGGAAGAGTTTCCAACAATCTTTGGGCAGACGTTTGAATTTTAGTACGGCTTATCATCCTCAGACGGACGGCCAGAGTGAGCGTACTATTCAAACGTTGGAAGACATGCTACGCGCATGTGCGATCGATTTGGGTGGTAGTTGGGATAAGAACCTACCGTTAATCAAATTCTCCTACAACAATAGCGACCATACCAGCATTAAGGCTGCGCCCTTCGAGGCATTATACGGTAGAAAGTGTAGATCGCCCGTTTGTTGGGCGGAAGTTGGAGATGTCCAATTATCAGGACCAGAGATAGTCTTCGAAACGACGGACAAGATTGTCCAGATTCGTGACCATCTCAAGGCTGCCCGAGATAGGCAGAAGAGTTACACTGATCCAAAGCGTAAAGCCTTTCACTTCGAAGTAGGTGACAAGGTGTTGCTTAAAGTATCACCCTGGAAGGGGGTGATGCGATTTGGTAAGAAAGGCAAGCTAAGCCCGAGATACATAGGACCTTTCGAGGTTATCGAACGTGTCGGGTCAGTTGCCTATAAATTAAACTTACCTGAAGAGCTCAGTGGAATTCACAATGTGTTCCACATCTGCAATCTGAAGAAGTGCTTCGCTGACGAATCATTGGTTATACCACATACAGATGTGCATATAGACGAGAGCTTGAAGTTTGTGGAAAAACCATTGTCGATTGAGGATCGACAGGTTAAGAAGCTTCGAAGGAAGCATGTACCTATTGTAAAGGTCAAATGGGATGCCCGTAGAGGTCCCGAATACATGTGAGAGGTTGAGTCCACGATGAAAGAAAAGTACCCTTATTTATTTCAGTAAATCTCGGGTCAAGATTTATTTTAAGGGGGTGAGGATGTAACACCTCGAAAATTCACGTCCTATAATGTGTTGACACGTGTCATATGTTTAAAACGTGTGAAAGAATACTATAGAAGGACTAAAGTTGACAAACATGGAAAGTATGTGAATATACGTATTCAAAGTGTCAACAGTGAATAAATACAATGTACATTAACCCTACATGATGCTCATACCTTCAAACGAATAAATCATGGATCATACGAAGCTAAAAGTGAGAGATTACAAACCACAGGGGCTAAATGTGTCAACATGTTTAAGTTATACCTCTGAGTGACCTTTTGACAAACCCGAAGCTTTGGAATGGTTAATTATGCTCACTAGAATGCACGATATAAATTTCATAAAATTTCGTTATCGTATGAGAAAGTTATGATCAAATTCGTGTGCAAGGGGTTAAAGCGTCAACGTTGAAAATTAGGCCTTTTCGGGTAACAATAAAGTTAACCAAGGATTAAACAAAGTGGGTAAATGTCTTAAAGCCCTTATAAATCAATTTAGAGGGCTCATTGTGCAAAACAAGACACGAAAACGACCTTTAGAAGGACCAAGGACCAAAACTGCAATTAATGAAAGTTTGTGTTGTCAGATCATACACGCTCGCGTAGCGCGAGCATGAGACCCTTTGCCGTCGCGCTATGCGACGACCTCATCTGAACAACCAGCTCCGATTTTCTTGGGTTCTTGTCTGCCTTTGCGTTTGTGATCGACTTTAATCAATTTTTTCACATCTCCCTTGGCCCCTAAACGACCCCTAAACATCTAGGACACCTGTAGGAATGTTATGGTCAGTTGTAGACTCATGTGTCAAAGATTTGTGGTGAGTAATTCACTATAAAAGGCCATGATGTGCAACCATTGTTCTTCACACCTTCTCTCAAGCTTTCTGATCATTCCTGGAGCTCAAGTCTTCTTCCAAGTGACCACTAATCAAGCTTAGGACTTCAATAAGTAACTAATCCTTTCTTTTATTGAGTTTAGCTTAGTTATTTAGCTAAAAGTCAAACCGTCGTAATTACGGTTTGAATTCGAGATTAATTAATAATGGTTTAGTCAAATCTCGAATTAAAAGTACCTTTAAGTAGGTAATTATGTGGGTAATAAAACCTCAAAAGGGTTCCCCCTGATTCCCACTCTAACTAGGTCTAATGTCGGGTCAAACGTGTAATTAAAAAGTCAACAGAATGTTTAAATTTCAATTTATGCATGATTAGCAATGTAGAGCACATAAAACCTGTTTGATCATTAATATAACTCGGTAATTAGTGTAAGAACATGTCTAAACATGTTCAACCCGACAATTTCCTGTTTAGACCCGGTTCGGAACCGAAAGTCGCATAGTTTGACTTATACTTTGACTTTCAGTTCTGACCCATTATGGTATGTTTTAGAAATACCTTAGAGCTTTATTTGGACCAGGTTACATGCTAGTATAACCCTCTGTGATTATACACCTCGGATCATTAGTTATCCAATTAATATGCATGATTCCGTTAATTGCTCATATGTTGACCATTATGCCCTTTTCACCTTAAAACGTGATTTTTGGAAATGTAAAAGAGTAGAAACCTTAATTACTGATATATAAACTTGCATACAAAATTTGACATCAGTTTGAGGTGTAGGTTAAGAGTTATGCTCGTTAGTGTAAAATTAAAGCTTTATGTTAATAAAACGGCGTAATTAGCATATAGCCTAGTTAAGCCTACTTTTTGATATCAAATCTTCTACCCACTGATGTAATATATTATTTTGGCATTTTAAAGATTTTTAATTAATTTTAGGCTGAGCATAACTGATAGTCATAGGCTTAATCCGGTAATTGTCGGTTTTGCCCTTACGGGCTATAAAATGAGTTTTATACATCTAAACGACTCCAAACCTTTTGCTACTGATCACATATGATAAATAAATTATTTTAAGCCTTCTGGAAATATAAAAATATCAGATTTAAGTATCGAACCCGGAAACGGCTTCTAATCGCCTTTTTAAGCGTTTTTAACGCATAGTATGTACTAAAACTATTTTAAACATACAAGGGTTGATACCTACTGATATTTGAGGAAAATTATAATATTTTAACAGTAAGAAAGGGTTGATAAACTCAGACTTCATTTTTGAGTTTTTCGGCTTATGTGAAATTACCAAAATACCCCTACGGGGCATAGTTTGGTTAAAATTGATAAATTTCACGTATATACTTTAGCCTACTGATATAACTTAACAAATTGAGTATATTTTCTGATTACATCAGACCTGTAACTCAGGTTGACACTTAAACTCTTTTACAACCTTTAAAATGACCAAACTACCCCTACGGGGCATAGTTTGTGTTTAAATTCGGTTCGGGCATAATAAAGGACATATTACTGATGTCACAACATATATGAAGCATATTAACTTAGGAAACCTGTAAATAGCTCTCATTATTACCCGTTACGCTTATTACGCGTTCGGTTCGGTTTATGTAACTAGTTTACATAAATTAGCCTAAACGGGTCAAACCTTAACGGTTTTATCTCAAAATCCAGAATGTGTATGAAATACCCATATTAAAAAAGTCTCTGAACTTGTCGGGTCTAAATCACATTCTATCCGGTCTTCGCTTAATCGTGCGTACGAACCGTGTCTTTGAAACTAACCGGTCTAAGCTTAAGCTTAACTAAAGACCCGTTAGGATTCTAATATGTTATTATAAACCTTCGTTCCAGATTAGGAGGACCAGTAAAAGCTACGTGCATTTTGCTTATTGTGAATTATACTTTGCTCAGGTAAATACTTTTAACTTATTTTCCCTATACGGGCTTGGGTTACGGTATATAGCATACCGCTTGATCGGGCATCAAATCTTCCATCGTTGGGTGGTTAATTGAATAATTTGATCGGCTCGTTTAAACAGTCTTGTTACTTAAAGCCTTTGGGGGGTTAATGACCATGTCCCGGATATCCTTGGCATCATTTTACGAAATGGCCACGACTTAAGCGCGGGGTGTAGGCGTACACCCGTCAGTGCACAAAAGAATATTGTGGTGTGTCTATTGATGTTTAACCCGGACTTGATCCGGGCTACTGAACGCACAAGGAACATGTAATTCGTTCACAAGATTATATATTTAAATAATTCTCCCAAGTTAAATAAAATGTTTATGCCATGTGCATCCAAACCAATTTTCAATCATTTTCCAAAATGAGTCAGTTGATTGTATTTACCAGTGTAAACTGACGTATTTTCCCAAAAAGATTAAATGCAGGTACTAAACGTAATTGGCTGGGATTTCTCCTTAGCATCATTAGAAGTCTCGCAAGCTTAAGATGCCTGAAGTCTGTTGAACTATTGTTTCCATTTTGTTTCCGATCCATCTGTGGATAAACTTCCGAATATTGTGACATATGATATTACAATATTAAATTCGGTTGTATTATATCTTTTAAATTGCTTCCGCTGTGCATATTAAACATTGTGTTGTTTGACTATTATGTTGCCAACCACGTCACGATACTCCCCACCGGGCCCACCGGTGACACGTGGAAATCGGGGTGTGACAGCGTTCCAAACGCTTAAGGAAAAACTGACCCATGCACCGGTATTGTCATTACCGGATGGAACAGACGACATGGTAGTTTACTCAGATGCATCACATTCGGGGCTTGGCTGCGTTTTGATGCAACGAGGCAAGGTTATAGCCTATGCCTCGAGGCAGCTAAAGACTCATGAGAAGAGATATCCTACCCATGACCTCGAGTTGGCGGCGGTGGTGTTCGCCTTGAAAATATGGAGGCGTTATTTGTATGGGGTGAAATGCACTATCTTTACCGACCATAAAAGCTTGAAGTATTTCTTCGATCAGAAGGAATTAAATATGAGGCAGAGGCAGTGGTTAGAAACCGTCAAAGACTTTGATTGTGAAATACATTACCACCCCGGGAAGGCTAATGTAGTGGCAGACGCGTTGAGCCGAAAGACAGATTATACGCCTATTCGAGTACGATCGATGCAACTAATTGTGACATCGGGTTTGCTGGAGCAAATCCGGAAATCTCAAATTGAAGCAATAAAGGAAGAAAATGTAAAAAGGGAAAGAATAGCTGGGCAGTTAAAAGGCCTGACGGATAATAACCAAGGATTGAAAACTCGATTTGGGAGAATTTGGGTTCCAAACTCATGTGGGGCCAAGGCACTTCTACTTGACGAGGCCCATAAATCTCGTTATTCGATACATCCGGGGGCGACCAAGATGTATAACGATTTAAAACAAAATTATTGGTGGCCAGGAATGAAAAGAGACATCGTGAAATATGTGGAGAAGTGTTTGACCTGCTTGCAAGTCAAAGTGGAGCACCAAAAGCCATATGGTAAGTTGCAACCATTGGACATCCCAGTTTGGAAATGGGAACAAATCACCATGGATTTGTTGACCAAATTACCCAAAACCAACCACGGGTTTGATGCTATATGGGTAGTCGTGGATAGATTGACGAAAAGTGCTCACTTCATTCCGATTCGTGAGACTTATACATCCGAGAAGATGTCGAAGGTGTACACCAATGAAATCATAGCTCGTCATGGGGTACCGATATCCATTGTGTCAGACAGAGATACTAGGTTCACTTCGAATTTTTGGCGCGACTTCCAAGAACAAATGGGGACTAAACTGTTCATTAGCACCGCTTACCATCCACAAACGGATGGGCAGAGTGAAAGAACAATGCAAACGTTGGAGGATATGCTGCGGGCTTGCATTATTGACTTCGGGGGTAGTTGGGATGTCTATCTACCCTTGGTTGAATTTTCATATAACAATAGCTATCAATAGAGCATTAAAATGGCCCCATATGAGATGTTATATGGTAGAAAGTGTCGAACCCCGGTATGTTGGGGAGAAGTGGGTCCACGAGGACTAGCACCTACTGATATAATCCGAACTACGAATGAGAAGATCGACATGGCCCGAACTCACCTAAAAGCGGCTCAGGATCGACAAAAGTCGTACGCGGATAAACAAAAGAGGGCGATTGAATTTCAAGTGGGCGATAAAGTAATGCTGAAAGTATCGCCGTGGAAAGGAATAATACGGTTCAGAAAAAGAGGGAAGTTGAGCCCAAGATTTATTGGGCCATTTAGAATCACCGAACGGGTTGGCAAAGTAGCATATCGTCTCGAATTACCCGAGGAGTTGAGTGGGATTCATAGCACATTCCATGTGTCACATCTCCGAAAATGTCTAGCAGATGAAACCGCTTGTATTCGCTATGATGATATCGAGGTGGATAACAGCCTCAACTATGCAGTAAAGCCAATTGCGATATTAGATCACAAAGAGAAGAGTTTGAGGAACAAAGTAATTAACCAAGTAAAGGTTAAATGGGAACACAGGAAGGGTGCGGATACCACATGGGAGTCCGAAGAAGAGATGCAACGGCTCTACCCTAAACTATTTGGTACGTATTACGGTTTCGGGGACGAAACCCTTTTTAAGGGGGGTGGACTTGTAACATCCCGAAAATACAAAACTTTATATTAGAATTATAAAGTGTATAATAAACAAGAAAAAGCTAACTAGGATAAATAACCCAGTTAGTTAGGAGTCTTGTAGTAATACACGAAGGGGTTAAAAAGCCAAGAATATAAACTAAATAAGAGTGGAGGGGCCTAGGTTGTAAAAATTGAAACTTGTATTACCAATATTTGATAAAAACAAAACCAAACACCCCATCAGAGGGGGGTCTAGTCGATCAAGAGCAGGAGAGGGCGACACCCTCATCCTCAAAACCCTAAATCTACTAAACTCTCAAATTGAAGGCTCAATCCAAGTTGAAATCGAAATCTGAACATAGAATCGTGATCACCTCGACAAGAGGATCATAAGGTATGTCGAATTAAGGTATTTCGATTCAACCCAAGTTCTTGCATGTGATTGAAATCGAGTGTTGAGCTTAATTATGTGTTGTAAATATGAAATTGATAGTGATATAAGGTTTAGGGGCAAACCCTAGATGATTTCTTGTCAAATCCTTGCATGATGGTTGTATGGATCAAAATCATCATAGTGGGTGATTAATATGTTAGTAGAACTTGATAAACACTAGGATTAAAACTCTTGTTCTAGTGTAAACTGAAATTTATGAGATAATCTTTAAATTAGTGATGTTAAAATATGTGTATATTGTCTAATTGAAGTTAATTAGAGTGATAAACTCAAGTCATGAACTTGGTTTAGATCATGTAGAAATCTGACCCGCTAGGTGTTCGATAAAACGCCTAAATGAAGGTTAAAATGTTAAAAGTTGGGTAAAACGCAGATTTGAATATGTTAAGAAATAATGCGTTAAAACTTATGAAAGAGTCCTAAATTTATTATGAATTGAACTCTTTAGGCAAGGAATCCGGAACGTCAAGCGTACACGCCGGAGGAGATACACGCGGAAAAGGTGTGCTTTAAAGGTACGTGACTTTAGTCTCGTTAAATTACACATATATGTTTGAGTTTAGTGTATAGACAGAATCGTAGTATAAAGGATGCGTTTGATGTGTTCTAAAGTGGCGTAGTTCCCTTGAACATCAAACGGGTCGAAATAAAGACTTGGGATTAGGTTTGACTTGTTAATAAATTGATGGTTTTCACTAGATAGTCAAACGGGTTGAATAGATACCATAAAAGGAATCATGACAATAGCGATATGATGGTTTCATAAGTTGTTAAGTGTTGGATTGCACTACGCTTATGAACCTAGCTATGATACTTTAAATTGTGAATCCAGGATATTGGAATAATAAATGGGGGTATGTTGAAAAGGCCGTTAAAAACGGAATGTTGAATTCCGAGGAAACGAGCTTTTAGTCCCAAGGGAACACAAAGTCATGAATAGCGCAAACACACCAAGATGTATAAGCCCGAGAACTTGGGTAATGGCATCTAAAAGGTTTTAGAAAAAAGAAACTGGAAATATACACTAATAGTTGGAATGGGTCGAATAAATAATAGTATCGAAACTTTTAGCCGTATGATCGATGAATCAATTGTTGGTATGATAATCAAAATGAATATGTCCGTAATGAATTTACAGACATACAGGAAAGAAATAGTCTAAAACGGTATGCGGTTTTGGGCGAAATCCACAAAATAGTCAAATGGAAAAATCACAGAGTCCACCGTAAATTACGGTCTCCACCGTAATTTACGGTGGAAAACAAAAATGTTACGGTGGTTCACCCCTGTGTTATGGCAGACCAGAATCATTCAGGGTCTACCGTAACTTACGGTAGACACCGTAAGTTACGGTGGAGCCCAGAAAAACTTGTATTTTATTTATCACTTTTCGATGTCGGAATTCGTTTATATGTATTGTATTAATGTCAAAATTAATGTTTTTTAGTGGTTTGACCCTAGGTATGGATGAGGTCCTTCCGGATGGTGATCAAGTACGTTGTCAAGAACCGAACACGCATTTTGAAGCTTCCGCACCAAACTTAACTTTGTCTAGACTTTAATTATGTTGTAAACGTTTTGTCAATCGTGTTTTGAATCCTTTAAACTAGTTGTTAGTTGACTAGCAAGGGTTAACTTTAAACTTGTTATGCACTTTCTTGGATATGTTTGGGTACTATCACAAATATGTATGGTCTTTAAACACGAAAAGTTTTTGTAAACTCTGATTAGTATGAAGTTAATATAATTATTACTTAAATTCCGTCCAAATATTAAGGGTGTTACAGTACCTATGAGAGAGGAGAGCCATCCTACGCAACTCGAGGTATCCCTATGCCACCGAGAGCTAGAGCTCCTACGCCACCTAGGATTGGATGGTTAGGTTTCCTGTTCGATCGAGTGGTAGAAAACACCATAGCTCTGACTGATGAGATACACCGTAGGAATGAGATCTACGATTACATTGTAGCTATGCAGCTGGCAGTTATATTAATGCATCAGTCTATGTCATATTTAGTTTATCACGTTTGTCGTAGAGAGGGGTAGATGCAGCTTTGCATGGGTGTACTTGCGATCGTAGTGATGTTGGTGATATGGCTGATTATGCGTACGTGAGGACAGTAAACAGTGGTAGCATATGTGTATATATATCTTTTGCACCATTTCAAGCACTAGGCTTGCATGCCTATGTCGAGATTGGGGATACTATATATATATATATATATATATATATATATAGGGGGAGGTTCATTTGAGAAGAAAATTAAATTGAGAACAAAAAGAATAAAGGGGACAATTGTAAAACATTAAATAGTTTTTCTCTTATCTCATTTATTATTATTTTGACTAATTAATTAGTCATAAAGAGTATCATCCTACACACTAAAAATTTTGCCTAGACACATCAAAATTTATCCTACACATTTTTGAAAATTTATCCTACACATACTGAAATTTATCCTACACAACTCGTAATTCATCCTACACACCTCATAATTTATCCTACACTTTAAATTAATTTTTTTCTTCTTTGAAAAAATATATATTTTTTAAAATAAGTTACAAATTTAATTTAGTTAGCTATTAAAAAGGAAGACTAACAATTAATGATCTATCTAATTTTACCAATATACCCTTACACCCATATTAAATACAAAAATTAAATGAAGTAAGATGAAGCATTATTATTGGTTGAAGTTTGTTCTTTTTTATTCTTACAAAAAATTTCTTCTCATTTGAACCCTCCACTATATATATATATATATATCCTTTTCAGATCTTAGTGATCCTTGTATGTACGATGCCTTAGTGGCTAGCTTTTGTTTGCAATCCTTAGTGGATTACGGTTGTATACCGAATTTTGTCATGTACAGCGGCTTCTATGTATGATAGTGGTTTCTTTTATGCGTTATATATATGTGTTGTTGCTATGTTTTGGATGCACATATTTGCTATGTTTTGGATGCACATGGTTGCTATTTTTGACATATATGCTAGGATGCGTGCGGTTGTTATGTGTGAAACGTGTGCAAATGGGTTGATACGATACCAATCAATGTGTGTTTGCATGATTTTAGAAATGGCCCCAAAACAAGCTAATGTGATGTCCGAGGCGGACATAGCCCAACTAATAGCGCAACAACTTTAGGCCGCAATTCCTACAATTATTATCTAAGTAACTGCTGGCGTTAATACGGGGTTACATAATAATCAACTAAACCCTGGTAATCCTAATCCTGATAACCATCCCCCGCAACGTCCTTGTTCTTACAAGGAGTTTATGTCATGCAAACCGTTAGAATTTCATGGTACTAAAGGACCTAATGGGATAGTTAAGTGGATTGAGAATATGGAAAAGGTTATCAATATTTGTAATTGCCCGGACGATTGTGTTGTTAAGTATGCCACAGGTACATTTCAAGACCATGCATTGACAAGGTGGAATACAGTTATTCAGACTCGTGGCCAGGAAGCCATTAACCAAATGCAATGGGCAGAATTGAAACAGATCATGTTGGACCAATTCTGTCCTAAGAATGAATTCAGAAATTAGAAAATGAGTTCTGGAATCTACAAATGCACGGTGCGGATCACGTGGGTTATACTAATAGGTTTCACGACTTGGCTAGGATCTTACCCCGGTGACACCTGAGAATAAACAAATAGAACGGTATATATGGGGTTTAGCTCCGAAGGTTAGGAGTATTGTGAATTCAGTTGATCACCCTATGATGCAAAGTGCAGTGCAGAGGGCATGTACTATTACTTTTTATATGGTACGTAGCAATATACTGAAAATGCCCAATGAGGGAACGATTGGAAACCGAAGTGTGAAGGAATATAAGGCGGAAAGTAGTCAAGTTAGTAAACAGAATAGTTCCACCGCTAGAAATTTTGGTATGGCAGTCACTAAGAAGAAAGCGGGAGGATATAGGGGAACTATCCACGAATGTAACAAGTGTGGATTTCATTACACGGGCAATTGTAGTACTTGTAACCAATGCCATAAACCTGACCATTTTGCAAGGGAATGCAAAGTACCCCTAGGGAACAGTTCGGACCACCAAGAACCCGTTCACAATTTCAACAACAACCCAACCATTACAACAACGCCCCCAACAACAACAACAACAGTTAGTGCCACTCCGAGCATGTTACGGATGTGGTAGCACTAACATCTTAGGAATACATGCCCTAAAATTAACCGAGGAACGGGTGGAAGGCAGACCCAGGGGTAGACATCTACTGCAAAACCAGGCTAGAGGATATACATTCATTATGGGAGCTGATGATGCACGACAAGACCCAAACGTTGTCACAGGTATTTTCTTAGTTTCCAGTCATTACGCCTCAGTCTTATTCTATACTGATGCCGATAGAGCTTTATCTCCCTTAAGTTTCAATCTCTTATTGGAATATTGCCCTGGTAGAATTGGGAAGTTTTGATGTAGTAATAGGAATGGATTGGTTGTCGAAATTTAAGGCAGAAATCATGTACTTAGAAAAGATCGTTAGGATTCCATTAACAAGTGGAGAAGTGTTAATAGTTCAAGGAGAGAAACCCGGTAGAATATTATCATTAGTATCCCAAACTAAGATGCAAAAGTACCTTCGTAAAGGTTGTATGGCATACATAGTAAATATGGAAACCAAAGATCATAATGAGAAGCAAATTGAATATATACCGTAGTTTACGAATATGCTGATGTATTCCCTGATGAATTACCCAGATTGCCATTACCTCGACAAGTTGAATTCCGTATTGATATGATCCCTGGAGCAGCCCCTATTTCCAGAGCACCTTATAGGTTAGCACCCTCTGAGCTACAGGAATTGTCTAGTCAATTACAGGAAGTATTAGACAAAGATTTATACGGCCTAGTTTTTCACCTTGGGGAGCCCCTGTATTGTTTGTTAAGAATAAGGATGGAAGTTTTCGTATGTGTATAGATTACCCGGAACTAAACAAGGTTACCATTAAGAATAGATACCCATTTCCTCGCATAGACTATCTATTTGACCAATTGTAGGGAGCAAGTTGTTTCTCCAAAATCGATCTAACATCGGGATATCACCAAGTTAAGATTAGAGAAGACGATATTCCGAAAACTGCTTTCCGAACTCGTTATGGACATTACGAATTCTTAGTTATGCCTTTCGGGCTAACTAATGCACTTGCAGTATTTATGGACCTTATGAATCGGGTCTGTAAACCATTTTTTTATAAGTTTATAATAGTCTTCACAGATGACATTTTGATATACTCTAAGAGCAAAGAAGAGCACGCACAACATTTGCGACTAGTTTTAGAACTACTTAGACACGAGCTGTTGTACGCGAAACTTTCAAAATGTGAATTCTGGTTGGAGGTAGTCCAATTCTTAGGTCATGTAGTGAATCACCAAGGAATTCAAGTTGACCCTAGTAAGATTGAGGCTATTAAGAATTGGCAAGCACCGACGTCGCCTACAGAAATTCGTCAATTTCTAGGCTTAGCCGGTTACTACCGACGCTTCATTGAAAATTTCTCAAGCATTGCGTAATCCCTAACCCTTGTAACTCAAAAGGATAAGAAGTTTGAGTGGAGAGAGGAACAAGAGGCAACTTTTCAGTGGTTTAAACATAATTTATGCAATGCCCCGATTCTTACCTTGCCTGAGGGAAATGAAGATTTTGTAGTTTATTGCGATGCATCTCGTAAAGGTTTAGGATGTGTGCTGATGCAAATGAATAAAGTGATTGCCTATGCCTCCAGACAGCTTAAAATACATGAAAAGAATCATTCTACGCATGACTTAGAGCTTGGAGCCGTAATTTTTGCACTTAAGATATGGCGACACTACTTGTATGGGACTAAGTGCACTATCTACACGGACCATAAGAGTTTACAACACATCTTTGACCAGAAAATGTTAAACATGAGGCAGAGAAGGTGGGTAGAGTTATTGAATGATTATGATTGTGAAATTAAGTATCACCCGGGTAAGGCCAATGTAGTGGCAGACGCATTAAGTAGAAAGGGACATATAAAACTGCTTCGAGTACGGGCTTTAGGAATGATTGTGCAAACGAATCTCAAGGAACAGATTCTTATGGCCCAACATGAAGCTCTGGGTGAAGCTCAGTTGTTAAACGAGGAACTACATGGGAACGAGAAGGACTTTGAGGTTAAGACTGACCAAGTGTGTTATTTCAAAGACCGATTATGGATCCCAAAGTGTCACAATTTACGGGAATTGGTTATGGATGAAGCACATAAGTCTAAGTACTCAATTCATCCCGGTACTGACAAGATGTACCATGATCTAAAGTAGTTTTGTTGGTGGCATGGTATGAAGAAGGATGTGGCGATATATGTTAGTAAGTGCTTGACTTGTGCTCGAGTCAAGGCAGAATATCAAAAACCATCCGAAATGTTACAATAACGTGATATTCCCCAATGGAAGTGGGAACAAATCACCATGGATTTTGTAACTCATTTACCAAAAACACCAAGAGGTCATGATGCTATTTGGGTAGTCGTGGATAGACTGGCCAAATCTATACATTTCATACCCATTCATACTAATTACAAGATGGAAAAATTGGTGGAACCTTACACAAACGAAATTCTAGCTAGACCTGGAGTACTAGTTGCAATTATTTCTGACCATGATAGTCGTTTCATGGTTCAGACTTTCATAGATATGTTTAATTCAAGGAAAGTGATATGAATCTCGAATATCTTGATAAATGGAACTTTAATAACGTATCTGGGTGTGGTGGATATGCTGCGGTACTTCCTATATATAAACACCCAGCTACAGTATGAAGGTACCGTTAATCAAGGTATACGAGTTTCATGAGTTTCATGTTACGCTTAGTTCTCCGATTTGTTATGCTTTGGTCGGTATTGCGTCTTGACTTCGACCTTGTTTCACGCGGTAGGTTCATACTTTCTTAAACTCATTATCGCATGCTATAATATATGTTACCCACATCTCTTCCCCTACAAGAGGAAACTTAGTAATTGAATTTCGGGGACGAAATTTCTTAACTGGGGGAGAATGTGACATTCGCCACAAAACCAGGTAAATCCTAATTTGAATTACCCAGCTTACACGATTAACAAACTGGTATTGATTATGCCTCAGTTGAATCCAAACTCACGTTATACATAGCATAAAAAGGACCAAAAACAGTTACATTGGGGCCATTGAATTCAGAAAACTGTCGTAGGTGCCGTAAGCGAACCTAGGAGTACAGAAATGCTCAGACATGATCCGTAAACTATAACATAGGATCATTGATGCTTTATTGGGTAGAAAACGCGTTAAACAAAACAGTTTCCGGTTAGCGAAACACCTTCAATTTTAACGCGCACTGTACAATTCAAACATGCGTTGTATCATCAGTTAAGCCGAAAAAGACTAATATAACCTAAATACAAGATGTTTTGAGTAATAACGTCCAAGTGTTCAAGCTTTTGCGTCGGTTGGGTTCGTTTTAATTTTCTGCGCAAAAACGCCTATAAAAACACCCCGTTTTACGAATTTTTACCGCACCCGGGGAGCATTTAAGACCCGATAACGAACCTACACCTAAATATCTGATTATACTTATCATATAACTTGGATAATGGCAGCTTTGACTAGTCAAAGAAGGACACATAGTCCTCCTTGATGTCCGTTCGTAAGCCACACAACACAAGCGTCCCACACACCTTAATCACTTCATTTTAAACCACACAAGCTACCAACCTCTGATTATAACTTTCAAACCTGCAATTCCATTCCAAAAATTCTGCCAAAAAGCTCAAGAACAAGTATTTAGTAAGTTTTTTTTCCTATTCTTTGTAAACTTTATTATACCATAACCATACTTATTTTGATCGATACAAGGCCAAGCTTATGGCCATCCAATCTGTTTTCAAGTGGGTTTTATATAACAATGAGTTTTACAATTGATTTGGGTGAAAATGATTGAGTTTTGGATCAAAAACGGCATTAATACGACACCGAAATCGCCTATCAACAACTAATAGAACAAGACTACGAAAGGGGCTTAATTGATGATTTCAGTTGCATGGTTGTTTTGTACATGTTGTGTAGGTACTATACCCAGAAACTCGGCGCAAACGGATCTCGGAATCTAGGCCTAACGAATGATACGCGGAAAGGTATAATAATTAGGCGAAATTTTAAGATTTATAGAATTTGTTTTGCCTACAGATTCGGACGTGAGTACTATTTGAACTTGAGATTTTAGGACATGGTGTGGGACTACATAAAGATGATCTCGGCAAAATTTGGGAATTTTTGGCCAAACAAGGAATATTTGGCGAATTTATTACGTTTAAACAACAATTAAATCAGAAAAATAGTTAACTATTTCAATAAATTCCGAATTTTTGCAGAATGATCACATACACTATGGGTAAGCTTCACACAAAAATTTAGGCTCAACGGATAACCCGAGCTACAGTTTTAAAATCACGCGTTTTACGAGGTTTTCGGTATTTTAAAACCGGGTTTAGAAAATTTTTAGTGAACTTAAAATTTTTACTGGGAGTTTATATGTATATAGAGAGTGTTCAGTAAAATTTTTGGAATTTTTAGAGTTCGGATGGTCGGTTCGCCAAATTAAACGGTTTATATACGATATAAACCATATTGTTTAAAAATTATAAAAATAATTTCTCTGGGAAACTAATATCAGAAATATATTCTAAATTTTTTTTTTGAATTTTATAAATTACGGGTTTATTTTTTTATAAAATTACGCGTTTAATTATTATTTTTAAATAATAATCGACAAAATTTAAACGCGTAACGAACCCGTCAAAGTTTTTATACCACTCAGGTTATATTTGGCAATAATTGGAAGGTCAAGAATAAATCCCGACCCTTCCAGACTAAACTGGATTAAAACAGGTATATTACACGCTTATCCGGTAATTAACGACTTTAAATACGAAAACGCTTATTTGGGCGACCTAGACCCTCCAAACACCCGAACTCCCTTAATATAAAACTAATCATTTTTCATATACTAAAATATGGTATACTTTGTTTAAACATATCATTTCCCGAACACCTCGAACAAACAACTTTGTCTGACACGGTAAACAGTGTCCGGCGTCCAAACCTGATTTCAAAACGCCGACCATGTCCAACTCCATGTTCTAATTACCCTAGTTTGTTCCTAGACATTTAAACCTAGGCTAACCTAGCCTACAGACATTAACCGTATGATACTGGTATTAGGTGTGGATTAGCATACTTTGATAGCCTAGTACCTGTGCAACCTGTGAGTCTCACTAACCCTCTCTTTTTAATACATGTTTTACTGTTTTCATAGAGGGTTCATTTGATTAACATACTTGTGCACATGCAAACTGTTTGATGCTATTTATCTGAGTAGACACCTAACATGCTTAAATCCCCATAAGCAAGTTATACAATGCCGGTGAATGCTGTGGATAGTACTATTTGGCCCGACAAGCCTAGACCGCACTGAATATAAGGCTGTATGCCAGTTGCGCAAACACGCAGTCGCACATATTCATAACGAGCTATGATGTGTTAGGAGGCATAACCACATGGGGTATTTGGTTATTGGTTGTGGTTGATATTGGCCACGGTGATTGGATACTGGTCTCGGCTTAACTTGTAACTCAGAGAAATTTTATCACATGTGCAACAAAACATTTTCAAATATATTTTGAACACAAACAAACTTGTGGAACTCGCCAACTTTTTGTTGATGTTTTTCTTTTAAAAATTAACTTTTCAGGTAACCAGGACACTACGTGACGACCCCCTTTGTGTTAGCTGCTTGTGAAGTTTATGTGAGATACTATGTGGATAGAGGCATGCTACTTAGCTAAGTAAAACGGTTCATGGAAACTCGCGTAGTATCAAGTTAAAATATGTAACAGTAATGTGTAATAGCGATACGTAAAACAATGATGTATCATATTGTTTAATTAATATTTAATAGAGCATCTTTATAACAATGACTCAAACCAGAAGTGTCTGTCGCATCCCTTTTTATCGTTTCCGCTGCTAGTCGGGGTGTGACACTCATCCAGTAAACTTTAAGTTTAAAATTTTTGTTTTAATAAAAATAAAAAATAGTATTTGACTCGTAAGTACGTTTTAGAGCTTTAACTTAAATTGTTAATTTTCGGTTTTTACAGATATAAAAATATATTTTTATAAAATTTCAAGAAATGTTTTTATAGAAAAATAAGATGTTAAGAGTTTATATCTTTACTAGGTTTTTACCCGGGATTGCTTCCCGGCTCGGGAAAGTTATTTAGATTAATTAATTACCATTGGTTATTAATACGACCGCATTACATCAACCATCTTATACTGTTATTAATACGACCAAAAGTCAATCAGATGTTGACCAAAAGTAAAACAGAGTATATTGTTTTTAGTTCACAACTCCACATTGTTTCCGTTAGACATGGAGCTAATAATTTACATGTACATATATAGTTTTAGAATCACAACTTCAAAACTAAACAAACAAGTCTAGTATCAGTTTTGAAAAGCAAACAACTACAACCCGAAAATTTAGTTCAATGTATGCTTCTGCATTTGCCTTCTTCAAACCACAAACATTCATCCGAACATAAAAAACTTTTTACCTTTCACAAAGTTAAGTGTAAATGCTTGACCTGAAACCATGCCTTTATCTCTCACAAACTTTCTCATTCCTTGCAGATAATATCTTGGTTGACCTCGAGATGAACCTATAGCAGCTTGAATATTCCAAACATCACCTGCCACGTCCACAATCTTCAAACCCATCTTACGATTCAGTCCAAGATCTTCAGCCTGTTTTTTAAAAAGGTGCTGTAACAAACAACGAACAATTCAATAAACAAAGAATTAACACATCTTTAAAATCTGACTAAAGTATTATATATTAGTAAACTCATCATCACAAACTTACAAAATGACCGTCCACACGGAAAGAAAGAGGTACGATCTGATCATCTTCATTCCCAACAACCATACCATTATTATTGACATCAACGACGTCCTGTACAGCTTCACTATCTGAACTCAACACAATCGCTTCTATCACCTTTTGTTTAACAACAGCACAAACCTCAGGTGGAAGCACTAAATCACAGGTAGCACAATTGAAAACCGTGATATGAAAAGTCTGAAGATCTATCATCTCAAAGACAATGAGATGATCAGCAGTTAATGACAAGTCATTCTTTATCTCCTTCCATCCGGTGATTATGTAAAGTTCATTGTTGATATCTTCCACCCCTACAGACCAGTTCTTGTTTTCAGATCCTTTAATAACGACCGGATATGAAGGAATAGTGTTTAACATCTTGTGATGAACAAAAGAACGATTAATACTCTACAATCAGAATAAAACACATTATATAGTACATTAGTAAAAATATATCAGAAAATTAAGTAAAAAAATAAAACACAACAAATAAACAATTGTATCTCCAATAAAATTACATGATGAATAATATTCGAAGTTACATACCACATAATCTTCGTTACCAGATGGTTTGTAGTAAAACTCTTCACAAGGAGAAAGAGCAATGTCTTGATAAAATACAATATTCTGAAACTTTGTAAAGCTTCTTCATAATGAAATATCAACCATGAATCTGAAGGTATTTTCAAACTGTCTACCAATTGACACCAACCATTATAAAAATAATATCTGCCATTGCTTAGGGGATAGATCTTGACTTTAAAAACATTTCCAGCTGTGGTTCGGATATTTGTATTTCCAATTGGATAATTAAACTGTTGAATCCAATTTTGATACTGTTTTGGCAAAATCTAAGCATAAATAAAAGAAACACTTTTATTGCTAATTATCATACCAAAAAAATTAAAATTAAGTGTTAAACTAAGATCGGATAAAACTACTAACCAAACATTTCCTTTTACTGCTTTGAAGGTAACACGGAAATCCATAAATCATTCTCACATAAAACTGTAACAGTATCAATCATATATAATCAAAATCAATAACATTAAGAAACAAATGAATACAATGCATTAAGGTATGCAATACATCTAAATAAAAGATGATACAACTAATATATATCAAAATAACAATAGACAACATCAAAAAGGTGAGAATACATGTAATTTCTTATCATATCGAAATATATATATATATTTTTACATCAAATCATATAATTAAAACTTAAAACCTACTTTTCCGATTAAGTATCACAAATATACAAGAACGATCAACAGCTGTATAAATTGTATAGAAAAACAGGATAGTGACTTGTGTCTATTCAAAAGAAAAACTTAAAAACAGTATACCAAGTACTAATCAAAATAAATTCAACTTTTTTAAATACACATGAGAATACATCAGATGGTATATCATAAATCAGAATAAGATAAATACATGAGCAAAGTGAAATCCAATAAAATCAACAATAGATAACACAAATGGTAGATACAGGAAATGCAGATCACTTTTTTTAGAAACATATATGTCTATCATAACATGCATAATAACTACATATTAATCGGATATTCAAAAAAATTAGGACTATAAAAAATTGTTCAAGTATAAGCCGCAACAATAAACGCAATCATAACCAACAATGGATTGAAAAAAAAAACAGGGACATACATGAATACACTATCGTCGACTACAACTTCTTCATTTAAATAGAAAGAACCATAATCGCCCAAAGAATTCATAACTAAAAGAATAAACATAAAAAATACAAAACAAATCAGATTATTTAACAATACATTTATTATTATACAAGATGATATTGATGAAGATCGGAAGAAATCGAAGAAGATGACAGATTTTGTTGGAGAAAGTGTAGAAAGAAATGTGGAGAGAGAAATGAACCGAGATTTTGTGAGGATCTTTAAAATGTTAGAAGTTTAAAAATATCCCATGTAACCGGGTCGGATAATCCCATTTTTTCGTCAACATCTGTTTGACTTTTGGTCAACCGCTGTTTGAGTTTTGGTCAACATCTCATTTAGTATTCAACAGAAATTTGGATAAGTCAATCAGTGGTTTGAAAATCTGTTTGACTTTTAGTCAACAGATGCATGGAAACCCATGTTAGATTGAACAGTGTTTTGAACAGATATTTAAACATCTGTTTAGACCTAAACAGGTGTTGGGGCTTAAACAAATGTTTGGCGTTCTATATCAGTTGTTTGGACTTAAACAGATGTTTGGATTTAAACAGATGTTTGGCCATAAACAGAATTTGCCAATAAAGATATGTTTGGCCTTAAACAAATGTTTGAAGTTAAACAGATGTTTGCTCATAAAGAGATATTTGGCCACAAACCAAACATCTGCTTGAGGTCAACATCTGTTTCACTATTCGCCAACATCTGTTCGACTTTTGGTCAACATCTGTTAAAATATAAACACTGTTAACATAAATTACAAATAATTAGCTAATAGACGGCACACAATTAGCAACTTAAATCATCAAGACCCTTAACAATTTGACCATATGATTTAATCATGTGTTTTATATTAGATGGGTCAACTGAAAAAGAAAATTCACTAAAAGGATAACAAATTAAACAGCTCAAAAAAAGCTCAAAGAGTATTTTTACTACAAAACAGGATTAACAAACAATGCCAATAGTGAAGTCAACCATGTTTCTTTCACCTTTGACTTTCAAAGTCAATTCAGTTACTTACCAAATTCACAAATACATAAAATTTCTTATATAACCGCAAACATTACCACACCTAGTAATCTTAACTCTGCTATAAACTTTAAAACACAAACCCAAATATCACATTTCCATTGTGAATCTTTATTGCCTCATCAATAATTCCCTGACTTGCCCTTTGAATTGTAATTCAAAGTCCAACGAATCTGTATTAGGATCTCCTGATTTGTAGCTTTTTTGGCTTAGCTGGAACCACTGCTTCAGGGTAAACAGGCTTTTGGGGAACATTAGGATCTTTCTTTCTTAATTCTTCCAGCTTTTTGTAAGAGAAAAACACTTTATCCTCTTTCCACCTTGACACTTGGTTCTTTGACCCAAAATTAGCTGTTATTAACTCTTCTTTCATTCTTTTCAGCTGCAGAGACCTATCCGGTACATTTTTCTTAAACTTTGCCAAGATAGGAGGAGTCTGCTTCACCTTCTTTTTTATCATATCTTGAATTCTGGCTGTTTCACTTTCTAGCTCACTGATGGTCCATTCTTTGTACTTGTACTTTTCTCCCTTGTATGTTTTGTAAGCCATGATATAGTCAATATAATCTTTCTTCAAAGTTTCATCAGCTCTTTCTGATAAATTTTGACAGAGATCTTTTGAAAACTGCTCCAAAATTTTCACTTGGGTTAGCAAATGTTGGTAAAATGTTTGAATCTCTCTGTCAGATTTTCCTTGTGTATTTCTTTTGGAGATATCCTTTGCTTGTTGAGCCTTTAACTTCAAGTATTCATTAATGTTATTAGGCCTTGGATATCCTTGAACAGATGGCAAGTTCCTTTTAGCAGGGTCATCTTCAGAGTAGAAGGATATGATCTCCTCTCTAACTGCTTCCAGTTCTAATGGATACAGGACTCCTGCAGGAAGAATGGCAGTGTTTGAATTTGAAACTTGTGCTGAAGAGAATGGGACAGCATTGGGAATGGTAACAAGGGACAATGGTTGGGTGGATGTTTGCGGTGTTGAAGGATCAACATTCAGAATTATCCTTCTCCTTTTATGTTTTGGAGAGGTTGGTGGTGTTTTGGTGCGTTTAGTGGTAGTGATTTGAGTGGTAGATGGTTGACTAACAGTTGTTGAAACAACTGGTGTTTCAACCACTGTTACCATTACTAAAGATGATGTGTCACCTGAAGTATTTTCCTTTTTGGCAGGTGGTGTTGGTAGTAATGAGGATGTTTTTTATGGTAATGGGATTTGTGGTAAGGCAGTGGATTGAATTTGTGTTGAAGTGGTGCAAATTGTTGGTGTAACATATATTGAAACAACTGAAGTACATACAGCTGTCGATACAACAGATGTTTTAACATCTGCTCGTTTTGAGGTTTGATGTGTGGAGCTTTTGGGAGGTGTGGATTTGGGTTCCTTCACTTTTCTAGTGGGCTGTTTTCTTTTAGGCTCAGGATTTTCTTCATTCTTGGCCTCAGAAACACCCTGCTCATCCTTCTCCATACAAACTCTTTTCTCCTGTTCCCACCTTGCTTTATCCTTTGCCTCCATATCCCTTTTACCGTTCCTTTTGCATCAGAAATGGCATTTGTGGTTACATCAACCTTTTTAGTACCATCTCGCTTAGGTATCTCTGCAAGCATAGTGGATTTGTCTGGTGCAATGTACAAACCATCTTCATATCCCTTTTTCTTTAGCTGCTTCATTTTCTCCCACTTTTTGGCATCAGCTGGTGGTGGGTTGTCCACAAAGATGATAGTAGGAGGAGCAGAACCAGTGGTTTTCAGCGAGTGGGCCTTCAATGCCTTTATGTCTGCTTGTGTATCCATAAACCTAGCTTCCATCATATTTCTGATCTTTTGAATCTGTATTTCATGTTGATGATCAGAATATGCCCTTTGTTGGTGAAGCACAGGTTGAAATAAACTCCAAAGCTCAATGGGAGTAGGAGCAGATGATGGAGCAGATGTTGTATCTGGTGCTGCAGTGGGTGTTGCCTTTTGGGCTTGTAATAACTGTTGGAGCATTGACTTAATATCTGCAACAGAAGTTTCCAATTTCTTAACCCTCTCCCTCAATTCCTTGTACATTAAACCATCACCCAAGTTAATGGGATCATCTGATTTCCCACTGGCAGTGGTTGTATCAGCAGTTGACTTAGGGAAAGTTTCCCAAAAGTCATCCACAGATGCCCCTTTTTCTTGGTACTGGGGACTTCTTTCCTCAGCAATTGGGATCCTTTTAATAGAACCAGGGGTTGGAAAAAAGACAGCAGCGGATATCACAGTTGCTGGAGAGGAAATTGCCTTCAGATGAGTCTTATTGATGAAACAACTGTCCAGGTGTAGATCAGTGGATCCAACACCTGTAGTTGCTGCTCCAATTGAACTACTGACAGGAAGTACTTGTATTTCCTGCAGTGTAACCTCCTCAGTTGTTGGTGGGTTAGCAATGATTGAGACACCAGACCCAATCACTTGTTGAGGTATATTCTCATTAACAGGTGTTTGAGAAGAATTGGTTTGTGTTCGGGCTAAATCAACTGCATCCAACAAAAGTTTTGTTTCTGGGGGGATTTGAGAAGTGAGGATAGGTGTAGAAAGCGAATTTGCCCCGGACAGTGGGCTGTGGATGATGGAATCAAGTGATTCCAGAGCATCATAATTTGGTGTCCCTATTATTACAACCTGCTCTTTTTTAGAAGAAGCAGGAGGAGTTTGAGGCTCAAGTTGAGATCTTTCTTCCAACTGCTGTGAGGTAGTAGCAGCAGTGGTTATTGGTGACTTTTGTGTTGTCACTGGTAGTTGCTCTGGGATCTCATCTTCCAGAGTTACCTTTGTTTTGGGTTTGGGGGGCTTTTGTGATTTTTTCTGTTTTGGTCTTTTGGTGGTTTTAGGTGGGGGTTTAACAGCAGTTGTTTTATTGCTATCATCACCTTGAGCAGTGGGCTCAACAGCAGGTGCCTGAGGAGCAGTGGTAGCTGCTGAAGTCTGCTCAGGAACCTCTGCTTGTGTTTTGGAAAGTTTTGACATCCTTGTAAAGGTTTCAGTAGTGAGGCTCTTAATTGAAAAAGGATTACCCTGGATAAGCACATGGGCATTATCTTCTGAAAATTTCTTTTTAAAATAGTAACTTAAAAACCTTGGAAAGAGCAAAAACGCCTTTTTATTAACATTTCTAACAAGATAATTGAAGATTACCTGGGAATAGTTAAAATTTTCACCATGTAATATAGCATAACCTAGATATTGAATCTTCAATGGGATTTCATTGAAAGCAGTGGTCTTGTTTGAGACACACATCAGTAGGGTATGAAACAAAAACCTTGTGGCAGGAGGAAAACTGCCTTTTTCTAAAGTGTCTTTTTTTATTTCCTCTTCATAACCCATTTGAATGAAAAACGTTTGATACTCTTCTTTAGGGAAAGATGTTTTACCTTTAAGATCATCGAGTTCAAAAACTTCCGAAATGGTTTGAGGTGTTATTGTGACTGGAACGTCCCTTATAGAAGAATTGATGGCTAAGGGCTTTTTATCCTTAGTTTCCAACTTAGCATTTTTCCAGAATTCTTGCTGGGTATCCATGTAGATCGGAGCATCACAAGTCAACAAAGTTTTGTACTTTGAAGAAGACAGAACATCAATGATGGAATTGAAGGTTTTGGTGTGACTGGGTTTTTCAAGTAGACCTAAGTAGTTATGTGTGGATTTGCGTGGGAGAGACATCGTGATTTGATTATGATTGCGAGAGGAAGAAGACGATGAAGAGGATGACTGATTTTGAGAGAAATGGATGATAACTGCTTTGAGAAAAGAATTTAGAATTCGATTCGACAGTAAAAACACTGTTTGGGGGTTTTGATCAGGGTTTTTTTTTTTGGTGAAATAGTGAATGCTGACGTGGCATCGGTTACTAATAGATCTTACCGCTATGTACTGTCCACGTGCCAACCTCTGATGATAATGGAGGACAGTTGGTAGGAAACCACTGATGGAACAATAACAGTGGTTTGCAACAGTCACAAATGAGAACAGTGAGTAAGTTTTTGCTAGCAGTGGATAGCCATCAGTGTGTTAAAACACTGATTTTATACAACAGTTTTTTTTATTTTTTATTTTAACTTTAATTTTTATCACCAAAACAATATTCGAGGAACTCTTATCTCTTTGGAATGTAACGATTAGATAATATAGTTAACCTATCATTGTAATTCTAGTATTCAGTTAATAATATCATTCTATAATTAATTAACCACATCAACAATAAAAATGTGAGCAGTGGATGATTTTAAAAAAAAACCAATGATTGTAAATTTCAGTGCATGTCAACAATAAAAGGGGAGCAGTGACTATTTTTTAACTATCAGTGGATACCCAACAAAATGTAACACAGATGTTTGGTCAGTCAGTGGTCAACAGTTGTTTATGAAGAAACAGAGGATGGCCTTCAGCAGTGGATAACATTTAACAATCACATGTTTGCGCTTAAACAAATGTTTGACATTAAAAACTGTTTGCAAGAAAAGACCAATTTGAAGAATACTATACCCAAACAATCAAAATGAGGAGCTTAATAATCATCCAAGTGTACTTCACTTTTATTCAGTGGATGTCAACCTCCAAAATGTGAGCAGTAGTTGTTTTTTATCTAACAGTGGATAGATATTGATTTAATTTGCAACAAATAGTCATCAAGAATATTTTTTATTTTGTAATTTAACTTGACATTTTATCATTAAAACAATGTTTTAAATTAAATACTGTTAAACATCTAATCTGGACATAAACAAAATTTTGAAATGAAATAAATATTCGACCTGAAACATCTGTTTGAACATAAACAGATGTTTGAAATTAAATAAATACTGTTAACATAAACAGAGATATAATATTAACAGTTTGGACATATAAATATTGTTAACAAAAACAAAGATAGAATATCTACTGTTGATGATGAACCACTTTTGTTGTTGGGCAATGGTTAATCTTTGAGTTTGTATAGGTTTGTCTCGAGAGATAAAGTATAGAGAACCAATGTTTGTCCTAAACACTGTTACATAAGAAAAACTGATACATAAATACTAAAGTTGAATCCGCTGTAGAAGCTGTTATAACTACACCATAAGTGCTAGTCTTTAACAGGACTTTGCCTTCAACAGTGCATAGCACTCATGAGACAATAAGCCCATCAGTCTTTATATGGAGCATGAATTAATTATAACAGTCCTTAGCATGATCAGCTGTTATAACCACACCACCCTTTCAGAGTTGGACCATTAAACAAATCCTTGACACTATTAATCCTCTGTTGACTTACCAAACAGATCTTCAGACACAATTCAACATCAACATAATCTAAATATTACTGAAACAATAAATAATAAGTAAAAATAAAACACAACAAAGATTCATAAAATTATATTTAATCATTTATTCAGGACCTTAAAACTAAAAGTCCAATAATTACATGACATACTGAACAATATTCAAGTTCAAATCTAAGAATAACAGCAAGAACTAATAAACTTTAGTTTCCACTACATCTATTGTTGAACCTCTTGATGTATGTCCTTCAGCATCGCCATAAACTGCACGTCTCTATCACCACACTCCATATTACTGACAACACAAATAAGAATAAGAAACTAATCTAAAATTCAAACGTGTCTTTTTCATTTTTATTGCACATCTGAGTTTTCACGAGCTTTGGACGAATGTATACTTTCTTTAAAAGAAGAAAATCTTCCTGGAGCAAGAAAACGTGACTTTGGATTTAACGGAAATCAAAAAAAAAATGGCACATGTAACTTTAAAGTTGCATCTCTGCCATCAAAAAAGGTAACACATGCAACTTTTCACGATGTTGCAACAATGATATTGCAGCATCGATATTGAAAGGTTGATGTGGGATGCGAATTTACATTGAAACAACGATGTTGGAACAATGATACAGGAACGATAACATGTAAACATTATCAACAAACATTCGAACAAAGAAGTGTAATGGGAAATTAGCTGCTAAATCACAAGAAAGATGCATTTGAGAGAGAAAGATACGGTCACATATATGAGCGAGCGAGATTTGAATGTGAAACCAGATAATTGTATCTTATTTATAGAATAATAAAAATATATATGGTTTGAAATTTGAATTTCAAAATTACTAATATTAATTAGTAATTACTGATTTGATTTGAAAGCAATTGTTATGATGTTTTTTGGGAACTGAAATATGCAAAGTAGGAAAAAAAAAAAAAAAAGAGAACGTCAATTTTAAATTACCTTTTAAATATTTTTTATTTCAAAATTTCAAAATTACTGAGAGATAATAACCGTCAGTTTGAAATTCTAGTTTTGCATATTTTAAAAGTCCAAAGCTCAAGAAATTACAATTAATTATTATTGATTAGATTTGCAACAAATAGTCAAAAAGTATTTTTTTATTTTTTAATTTAACATTAAGGATAAAAATATATATGGTTTGAATTTTGAATTTCAAAATTACTGATATTTAACATTAAGGATAAAAATATATATGGTTTGAATTTTGAATTTCAAAATTACTGATATTATTAGTAATTACTGATTTGATTTGACCGCAATTGTGATGATGTTTATTAGGAACTGATGTTTATTAGGAACTGAAACGTAAGTAGTGTATATCTTTATATCCCTCCTTATTAAAGTAAATAAATATTAGTAATGATATGCAAAGTAGGGAAAAAAAAAGAGAGAACGTCAATTCTAAATTACCATCTTGCATAAATTTAATTTCAAAATTACTGATATTATCAGTGATCTGATTTGAAAGCAATTGTGATGTTGACTTTTCTAATTTTTATTTTAACTTTAATTAAGAGATAATAACCGTCAGTTTGAAATTCATATTTTGCATATTTTAAAAGTCCAAAGCTGAAGAAATTACCATTAATTAGTGATTTGATTTGCAACAAATACCCATCAAGTATTTTTTTTTTTATTTTTTAATTTAACATTAAATTTCATCAGGAAAACAATATTGGAGGAACTCTTATCTCATTGCAATGTAACGATTAGGTAAAATGGTAATTTCATTTTAATTCTAGTTTTTATTTGATAATTTCAATATATCACTAATTAACACCATGGATGGTAAATATCAATGGATGTCAAGAATAAAAAAGTGACCAGTGGCTATTTTTTCCTATCAGTAGATACCGAACGTCAATTGTCATTATGACTTTTCTGTAATTACTGATATTATCAGTAATTACTGATGATGATTTGAAAGCAACTGTCATTGTCATGATGACTTTTCTAATTTTTAAACCGTGAGTTTGAAATTCACATTTTGCATGTTTTAAATGTCCAAAGCTCAAGAAATTAGCATTAATTACTGATTTGATTTCCAACAAATAGTTATAAAGAATTTTTTAAATTGTATGATCAAAACAATGTTGGAGGAAATCTTACCTCATTGGTATGTAAAGATGAGGTAAAATGGTAATTTCATTGTAATTCTAGTTTTTATTTGATAATTTCAATCTATCACTAATTAACACCATCAATAACAAAAAAGTGAGCAGTGGCTGTTTTTTAGGAAAACAACTGATGGTCAATATCAATAGATGCCAACAATAAAAAAAGTGAGCAGTGGCTATTTTTCCTATCAGTGGATACCCAACAGTTTTTTAAACACTGATGTTTGGTCAGTCAATGGTCAACATATTTTGAAGAAACATATGTTTCGCCTTAAACAGAAGTTTGCCCATAAACAGAAGTTTGACCATAAACAGGTGTTTGCACATAAAGAGATGTTTATCTGGTGGTTTAAAACCACTGTTGGGTCAAACAAATTTCACAACAGGACCAATACTCAAATAGATGTTGACCTTAAACAGATGTTTGGTTTAGAGCCAAACATCTGTTAAACCCCAAACATCTATTTAACCCTGAACAGATGTTTAAGTTAATAACATCTACTGTTCAACCTAACAGGGGTTTCCATTAACTATTGACCAAATTGCAAACAGATGTTAAAACCACTGTTTGTTATTGTACTTCTTTACAAAATTACATAGAATTCAAGAAAACGAAACAAACACTTAAAGAACTATAATTTAACACATAATCTAATCGGGCAAAGCAATCTATTTGATGTGCACAAAGTGGTTTAACAAAAACAACTAAATTAAACCCTAAACTAGACTCTCTAAGTTTTAAATTTATAAAACTAAGACTCTCTAAACCCTAAACCACACGACCGGCAAGTGTACCGATCGATGCAGTATAGCCTAAGGAAGTCCGAGTATCGAACCCAAGAGACTCTACTGGTTACGCTAACGACTCTATTCTAGACTTAGACTGACACGACCTATCTAAATTGTTTGTTTATTGGGGGGGTTTTCTAAAAAAAATCCTAAGAATGCAAATAACGAATAACTAGATTAGCTAAGAAACTAACACGAACTCACACGAAGTCTGAACTCAAGGATGATGAAGGAACTACCTAGACAGGAATCCTGATTGCTTTTAGTTATGATTATAATTGGAAGTTGTCTGCTATGGAACCGGGATCTTAAAATTCTCACCTATCGGGAAATCTAAGGACCCCTAATCCTTCTCAAGAGCACGCTAAGATCCCCTAAAGGTTGTTAATTTACCGGTTATTAGACTCCTTTACATGACATCTAATAGGTTTATAAAAGTATCCTACAAGGCTCACTCCCTTACGAGACCTAAACCTAGGATAGGTTTGTTTTCTCAGCTAGACTTGCTAGACAGCAGCCAAAAGGTTAACTTCCTAAGAAGGACCCACCTTGCGGTTTAATCACTTAGACCTAGCAATAATCTCGCACCTTACAGCTATTGATGATTAGTAGAACACTTGATTTTATTAAATTACTAATTATTACTTCTAAGGTTACTTATGCAATTTTCACCCTAAAGGATCAAAGATTTATTATGTGATATAGACACTCACCAAAACCTAAAACCCTAGCCCGATTCTATTCCGTGATAAAGACCGTCACCAAGATTCGAACGAAGCAATAAACAATAATTAAACAATATCAAGCACGCAAACACATCTAACTGATAGAACAAACCATTTACAATTTATAAACTATCCATAGCATTCAAAAATCCAAGAATAATCAAAACCTATGCAATCATTCAACCATGTCTAGGTAGTATAAGAAATCTAGCCAATAATCATTGTCAAAAACAAAGCATCAAACAATGTATAAACTGAATTCATCATTAAACAATCAAAGATAAACGAAAAACGAAGAAACAAGATATTAGAACCCGTAAACTTCGATCCCGTGTGCTCCCGAATGTTACCCGATGATTCCTAGGCTTCCCGAACCTTCAAAAACCTCTGAAATCAGTCTCCAAGATGTCCAAGAACTCTAAAATTCGTATCTTCTGCTGCTGTTGTTGATGATGATGATTTATAGCTTTTCAAAAACCCTATAGCCGTTGCTGATCAAGTCGGTGCCTTATTTTACCTTTTACGCGGCCCACCACACTTTTCGTCCAAGTCAACGTGCCCCCCAATATTGATTGGCAGCCTCTTTTTTTTTTTATAATTGCCGCCTCCCAAAGTCTTGCGTATCATATTCACTCCAATCATGCTCCTTCTTTTGCTTCGAATCTCTAATTTCTTTCTAGTCCAAGGCTTCTGTTGTATGGACCCCCTCACAAAAATAATAATGGCCAAGTCTAATAATCTGGTGAAACCACATGTGTATGGGCTTGTGACCCAATTACACATAAAATAAAACAAACGATGGCATGGTCTATATAATAATTCATATTGCCAATTTTATAATATAGAGATAAGTGGGCTCGGCCCAATCACGGAAAATAGCGGCAATTTTAATTCCGTCACTAGCGTTCTACTCTGCCCAACTGACTGGTCATTTCTATATTACTCGTTTTCGCTCCATTTGCACCAGGACCTGGCAAAACACAAAAGAATATAATATAATACTAAAACTAAATAAAAACAAATAAAAACTATACAAAAATTATACACTTTACACGGGACAAATATATATATTTTACCACATATCAAATATCCCCACACTTAACCTTTTTTCGTCCCCGAAAAAGAATTATGCAAAACGGAATCATAGTCGGAATAATCGTTTGGGACAAAAGCTTAATTTATTTTATTAAAACCGAAACTCGTGTTAGCCGCGATTGCAAGTACATCGATCCTCTTAAACCCAACCCGGTTCCAAGCCCTTATCATGCAAGTTTAGTTCAAGTTCGGTCAATCTACCTAGGGTCTCACGCTAAGAATTGCAAGTCTACCTAATCCCCCCTCAAGCTTATAGGACAAAAGGAACAACCACTGGGTTATTTCCTAACCGTTTTATACCAAGATCAAGAGAGTTTAAAATCAAATCTATTATTTTTTTTTTCATACGAGCTTAGACTTTGTTTTTTGCTCTTTTTTTTTTTTTTTTTTCTCTCGTGAGTCTAGACGATGCTTTCCCTAACCAAGAGGTATTCCGGCTGTAGAGTCGCTATCCCCAACCACAGATTACTTAGGTTTCGGTACTTTTAATCGGCAATTCGATTTCACACATCCCAGAGGCATTCCGGCTGTAGAGTCGCTATCCCCAACTCGGATTACATAGACCTGTGTTACTTTCATTTAGTTTCTAGCTCACTCTTTATTCTATTTTTCTTTTTCAACGAGATAATGACCAAAAACTCTAACGATCTTAGCTTATAACGGCATCCCTTATACTATTTTTGGCGGTTTCAATTTCCCCACTCTCCCTAGATGAGAACCCACTAGTAAACCAACAATTAGGTATATTTTAAATCAAATGAACCTAGAACCGAATCGAGCCTACCCGCATATCCCAAACTAGACACAAGCACGATTATTTTATCTCATATTATTATTATATGAACCCGAACAAAAACCCAACTTTTCTATCATTTTCCGTTTTTATTTTGCAAACTTCTTATTTCAAAAGACATTTTTCTAATTTTTTTAATTTTTTTTAACTCAAGACTCTACTAACTAGACACTAAACGATAGTTCCCATCCCCACACTTAAACTCTACATTGCCCTCAATGTAGGATGGAAACCGACTCAAAAACTAAAAAATAAATAAGAAATAAAAAGACCAAAAGGGCAAATCGGAAAGGACTTAGCTGGTTTAATTCGTGCGTAAGCTCCAAAATCTCGTCCAATCCAGCTCGATCGTATAGCATTTCATTCGCGATCGGCTTTTGACACTAACTAGTACACTCGATAAATGCCTGAAATCTGATAAGCAGCTCCAAATTCACCCGAATGGAGATTGAGTACGGGTGGTACATATTCAAACCTGCATAAACAAAAACAAGCAAACACCAAAGCAATATCGACTCGACACAAACGACTGACTCAAAACTACTAAATTAGACTCATAGTACAAACTCTACACATCTCCCCACACTTGAATTTAATCAGGAGGTTTCTCTTTGACCTGGACCCTGTCCAACCCGTTTAATTCCACCCGAACCTCAAAAATTTTCAAAAATAAATTGGTGGAATTATAAAATATTTTAAAAATTTGAAATGGGTCAGACCACCAAAATTTAAACATACCTGGAAGAAACCGGATGCGTGGCATGTAACGAAAAGAATGATCGTGCGTGAACGGCTCCTTCCTCTCCATCTCGCCCCAACCTTCGATCCTCTTCCGGTTCAGAACCTTTTCCTTTCTTTTCTTTGCCTTCTCTCGTGGCTTTTCTGATTTTTCAGTTACCCCTACCACGGGCCAGCTGTGGTGCTCTTCCTCTTCCACCACTCTTGCAGGATGATCCCCACACTTAGTCTCTTCGTAAGGGGTAGGTTCGATCAATTCCGACTCTAAAACCTCATCCTCCCCAGAAGACTTAATTTCAACCTCTTCACTTTCTTCCTCTGCACCAAACATCCAACCAGAGGAATCCCCCAATTCCACTTCTTCTTCCTCCACTTCTCTCTTTACTAACGACCTCTGATACGCCACCCATTCTTCTTCGTCTATTTCATCATCAGAGTCACTCCCGAAGTCATATATAATACCCTTCTGGACCGAAGGTGGGACTTCGTCGTCCATTATCGTCTCCGTGACTGGAATGATCTCCTCATCTGACTCTTCTTCTACTTCCTCTAGCTCACCCCACTCTCGAACTACCTCCTCTAAACTCTCTCCACTACTGGTGGTGATATAAAGCTCTGGATTTTTATTTCTCTTCGCAAATTCAGCCATGGTTTCCAGGGTAGCTTGATTTTGCGCTATGAACTGCGCATTTTGTGTCATTATCTGAGCGAACATCTCTTCTATCCTACTCATACTACCCTCAAAACCTCTATCGCTCGTCTGAACCAGGTTACGTTGCGGCTGCTGATACAGATCATTGTAATATGGCCGATGATCATAACCTTGCAGAGAATACCCCTGTGAAAAATATGGTTGCGGCTGCACAAAAGGGTTAGCATAATATGGCGTAGAAGACCCCTCATATTGTGGGCAATTAATAGTAAAATGAGGTCCTCCACAAATTTCACACATATTTACAAGACTTAAGAAAAATAAAATAAATAAGAAAGCAAAAAAAAAAAAACACGGACAATTAGATTCCTATGACTCAATCTACAAAAACACTAGCACGTATAATGTCAGTTAAGTCCAAACAAAGTAATCAACGCAATCGCCAAGAGTCCCCGGCAACGGCCCCAAAAACTTGATGTGCACAAAGTGGTTTAACAAAAACAACTAAATTAAACCCTAAACTAGACTCTCTAAGTTTTAAATTTATAAAACTAAGACTCTCTAAACCCTAAACCACACGACCGACAAGTGTACCGATCGATGCAGTATAGCCTAAGGAAGTCCGAGTATCGAACCCAAGAGACTCTACTGGTTACGCTAACGACTCTATTCTAGACTTAGACTGACACGACCTATCTAAATTGTTTGTTTATTGGGGGGGGGGGGTTTCTAAAAAAATCCTAAGAATGCAAATAACGAATAACTAGATTAGCTAAGAAACTAACACGAACTCACACGAAGTCTGAACTCAAGGATGATGAAGGAACTACCTAGACAGGAATCCTGATTGCTTTTAGTTATGATTATAATTGGAAGTTGTCTGCTATGGAACCGAGATCTTAAAATTCTCACCTATCGGGAAATCTAAGGACCCCTAATCCTTCTCAAGAGCACGCTAAGATCCCCTAAAGGTTGTTAATTTACCGGTTATTAGACTCCTTTACAAGACATCTAATGGGTTTATAAAAGTATCCTACAAGGCTCACTCCCTTACGAGACCTAAACCTAGGATGGGTTTGTTTTCTCAGCTAGACTTGCTAGACAGCAGCCAAAAGGTTAACTTCCTAAGAAGGACCCACCTTGCGGTTTAATCACTTAGACCTAGCAATAATCTCGCACCTTACAGCTATTGATGATTAGTAGAACACTTGATTTTATTAAATTACTTATTATTACTTCTAAGGTTACTTATGCAATTTTCACCCTAAAGGATCAAAGATTTATTATGTGATATAGACACTCACCAAAACCTAAAACCCTAGCCCGATTCTATTCCGTGATAAAGACCGTCACCAAGATTCGAACGAAGCAATAAACAATAATTAAACAATATCAAGCACGCAAACACATCTAACTGATAGAACAAACCGTTTACAATTTATAAACTATCCATAGCATTCAAAAATCCAAGAATAATCAAAACCTATGCAATCATTCAACCATGTCTAGGTAGTATAAGAAATCTAGCCAATAATCATTGTCAAAAACAAAGCATCAAACAATGTATAAACTGAATTCATCATTAAACAATCAAAGATAAACGAAAAACGAAGAAACAAGATATTAGAACCCGTAAACTTCGATCCCGTGTGCTCCCGAATGTTCCCCGATGATACCTAGGCTTCCCGAACCTTCAAAAACCTCTGAAATCAGTCTCCAAGATGTCCAAGAACTCTAAAATTCGTATCTTCTGCTGCTGTTGTTGATGATGATGATTTATAGCTTTTCAAAAACCCTATAGCCGTTGCTGATCAAGTCGGTGCCTTATTTTACCTTTTACGCGGCCCACCACACTTTTCGTCCAAGTCAACGTGCCCCCCAATATTGATTGGCAGCCTCTTTTTTTTTATAATTGCCGCCCCCCAAAGTCTTGCGTATCATATTCACTCCAATCATGCTCCTTCTTTTGCTTCGAATCTCTAATTTCTTTCTAGTCCAAGGCTTCTGTTGTATGGACCCCCTCACAAAAATAATAATGGCCAAGTCTAATAATCTGGTGAAACCACATGTGTATGGGCTTGTGACCCAATTACACATAAAATAAACAAACGATGGCATGGTCTATATAATAATTCATATTGCCAATTTTATAATATAGAGATAAGTGGGCTCGGCCCAATCACGGAAAATAGCGGCAATTTTAATTCCGTCACTAGCGTTCTACTCTGCCCAACTGACTGGTCATTTCTATATTACTCGTTTTCGCTCCATTTGCACCAGGACCTGGCAAAACACAAAAGAATATAATATAATACTAAAACTAAATAAAAACAAATAAAAACTATATAAAAATTATACACTTTAAACGGGACAAATATATATATTTTACCACATATCACTATTATCTAAGAATTCACTGATTCTTACAACATGAAACAAACTCATAATGAAATACTAAAGTTACATAAGAACCACTGATAATTAAATACTAAATTTGAATCCGTTGTAGATGCTGAACCACTGCTGATACTAAACAGTCGTTTTCCTTTGATTAATCAAACTCTAGGTACATAAAGTGCAAACAGATGTTTAAGTTAATAACATCTACTGTTCAACCTAACAGGGGTTTCCATTAACTATTGACCAAATTGCAAACAGATGTTAAAACAACTGTTTGTTATTGTACTTCTTTACAAAATTACATAGAATTCAAGAAAACGAAACAATCACTTGAAGAACTATAATTTAACACATAATCTAATCCGGCAAAGCAATCTATTATCTGAGAATTCACTGATTCTTACAACATGAAACAAACTCATAATGAAATACTAAAGTTACATAAGAACCACTGATAATTAAATACTAAATTTGAATCCGTTGTAGATGTTGAACCACTGCTGATACTAAACAGTCGTTTTCCTTTGATTAATCAAACTCTAGGTACATAAAGTGCTTGTCTTTAACAGGACCTTGTCTTCAACAGTGGATAGGCCTCATCAGTCTTTGTTCATAAAGAGCTCCTTTAAAACAAACTTTATGCTTCTTTTAATACAAAAAAGGTAGGAAACACCATTACTCTAGACTCTCTAGTAACATAAAATCTTATCTTACAACAATAGCATATCCTTTCTTGCGTTTAGTAGGAACTACTGTGGGTTCTCCATCATCATCTTCTGCACAAGTCAATTATAATCATCATCATCATTTAGACATAAGCAAAAATTATTTTAACTATAAATTTAATAATCTTTCTTTGTGTTTAATTAAACTTTATGCTTCTTTGAATACAAACCTATAATAACCCGCAGCAGATTGTATGAATTTCAAACAACTGTGATTAGACTGAAATATAAACCGAGAATTAGAGTATATCACTTCAAAATAAAAAACTGAAAATTGAAAATCAGAGTAGCAAAAAACACATACTTTAAACGATATTGGAACAATAATACTGGAAACAACCGTGGAACAATCATCATCATTATATGAGAATACCCTTAATTTATGGAACCTGTAGAATGAAATGCTCCACTGTTGGGTTATTAACTTTCAACCTCACTTTCCCTAAATTTATCAATTCTAATTTTCAACAGGATGTAATACAATTATTACCTTAATTAAGATATCTTCAACTGCAAACAACAATAGCAAACAACATCAAACAACAATTGCAAACAACATCAGACAATAATAGCAAACAACATCAAACAATAATAGCAAACACCTGATGTTGAATCCACTGTAGATGCTGAACCACTGCTGTTACAAACAGATAATACCAATGAAACTCTAATTTCAGAAAGAATAATGGCTGAACATACTCAAACATCAATAATCAACAGATGTTATACTCATATCATCACCATCTAGAAAAAAACGCTAATTTCAAAACATATTCAAACATACCAGCTTATGGCAGAAATCTATCCGCAGCTAAGCGGATTTCAACTTTGATGACAACAACCCTGGAACCATATGATTAGATTACGAGTAGAAATTAGGATTAGTGTAAATAAGAGGAAATCATGAAAGTATTTCAACTAAAAAAAAGAACAAACCTTTTGATGAAGTAATCGATGAACAAAAGAAGATTTTATGGTGGTGTCTGAAGAAGATTAAGGTTTGGATGGAAAGAATTATCTCAATAATTTGCAGGGTTTGTGAAATTTGAATTTGAATCGCCTGAATATAGAGAGAGAAAGAACCCAAGGTTTGTAAACAAAGATTAGAAGTGAGAAGAGAGATTATATAAGGAAAAGGGGATGGCACTGTTGGGCGGGAAAAGAGAACTGAGGATGCCCTAATCAAGTGACACGTGACCCAAATAACTTTCATTTATTATATATAATAGATTAACTTTATATCATACTAAGTTCAGATTTTTAGTTCCTAACTAATCTTATCTATATGAGTCTACTTTTAACTTATAAACCCTAAAAATATGCAACACAATCTACTATGTATCTAGTCAAGTTGGTAAAGAATTCTTTTGAAACCGACTAATATTATCTATAACAATATAGTTGAACTTATAATTCCTAAACATTTGCAACAGAATTTAGAATTTATTTAGTAAAGATTGTAAATTTCTGAAGTATTTTATTTATGTTACTAGTTACAAAAAAAATGTTTATAAAAGAATTATTTTTTTATAAAAACAAAATGTTTTGTTTATAAATGAGTAAATTGCCATTTTAGTCCCTGAGTTTTGTCCAAATTTGCCATTTTGATCCAAATAGTTTTATTTTCCCCCTTGGGTCCCTGACTTTTACATTTTGTTGCCATTTTGATCACTTTGCCTAACTCCATCCAAAAACCCAGTTTGTAACAGGGGTATTTTGGGGATTACCTTAAAAAATGTTTTCAGTTGCCATTTTGATCCAATTCCAAAAAATAAAAAAAATTCCAAAAAATTCCAAAAAATCAAAAAAAATTCTAAAAAATTCAAAAAAATCTAAAAAATTCAAAAAAATCTAAAAAATTCAAAAAAATCATAAAAATTCTAAAAAATTCAAAAAAATATAAAAAATTCTAAAAAATCAAAAAAATTCTAAAAAATCCAAAAATCATTAAATGTTTCGGCACGAACCGTTTCGACCCGTACCGTTTCGAACCGAACCGTTTCGACCCGTACCGTATCGAACCGAACCGTTTCGACGCGAACCGTTTCGAACCCGTACCGTATCGAACCGTACCGTTTCAACGCGAACCGTTTCGAACCGTACCGTTTCGACCCGTACCGTATCGAACCGAACCGTTTCGACGCGAACCGTTTCGAGCCGAACCGTTTCGACACGTACCGTATCGAACCGTACCGTTTCGAACCCGAACCGTTTCGAGCCGAACCGTTTCGACGCGAACCGTTTCGACCCGTACCGTTTCGAACCCGAACCGTTTCGAGCCGAACCGTTTCGACGCGAAGCGTTTCGACCCGTACCGTTTCGAACCGTACCGTTTCGAACCGTACCGTTTCGAACCGAACCGTTTCGAACCGAACCGTTTCGACCCGTACCGTATCGAACCGAACCATTTCGACGCGAACCGTTTCGAACCCGAACCGTTTCGACACGAACCGTTTCGACCCGTACCGTTTCGAACCCGAACCGTTTCGAGCCGAACCGTTTCGACGCGAAGCGTTTCGACCCGTACCGTTTCGACCCGTACCGTTTCGACCCGTACCGTTTCGAACCGTAGCGTTTCAACGCGAACCGTTTCGAACCGAACCGTTTCGACGCGAACCGTTTCGAACCCGAACCGTTTCGAACCGTACCGTTTCGAACCCGAACCGTTTCGAGCCGAACCGTTTCGAGCCGAACCGTTTCGAACCGTACCGTTTCGACGCGAACCGTTTCGAACCGAACCGTTTCGACCCGTACCGTATCGAACCGAACCGTTTCGACGCGAACCGTTTCGAACCCGAACCGTTTCGAACCGTACCGTTTCGAACCCGAACCGTTTCGACCCGTACCGTTTCGAGCCGAACTGTTTCGAGCCGAACCGTTTCGAACCGTACCGTTTCGACGCGAACCGTTTCGAACCGAACCGTTTCGACCCGTACCGTATCGAACCGAACCGTTTCGACGCGAACCGTTTCGAACCCGAACCGTTTCGAACCGTACCGTTTCGAACCCGAACCGTTTCGAGCCGAACCGTTTCGAACCGTACCGTTTCGACGCGAACCCTTTCGAACCGAACCGTTTCGACGCGAACCGTTTCGAACCGAACCGTTTCGAACCGAACCGTTTCGACCCGTACCGTATCGAACCGAACCGTTTCGACGCGAACCGTTTAGAATTATTTGGATTTTTTAGAATTTTTATGGTTTTTTAGAATTTTTTTGATTTTTATATTTTTTTGAATTTTTTGATTTTTTATGATTTTTTAGAATTTTTATGATTTTTTAGAATTTTTTTGAATTTTTTAGATTTTTTTGAATTTTTTGATTTTTTTGGAATTTTTTTGATTTTTTGGAATTGGATCAAAATAGCAACTGAAAAGGTTTAAATTGAAAAGAGTAACTGGGTTTTTGGATGAAGTTAGGCAAAGTGATCAAAATGGCAACAAATGTAAAAGTCAGGGACCCAGGGGGGAAAATAAAACTATTTGGATCAAAATGGCAAATTTGGACAAAACTCAGGGACTAAAATGGCAATTTACTCTTTATAAATAAAGTAAAAACTGTTTTACACATGTAAAGTTTCGTTTTTTTAAATATAATCAAATGACAAAAAATAAAATATAAGTTGTTATAGTTGTAAAGTAAGTTTATTTTGTTGATTAAATGATAAAGTTTATAATTTTATTATTTAAAGTTCATAACATTTTTTTTAAATATCAACATGATACTCATCCAATAAACTTTAAGTTTAAGTTTTTTGTTTTTATATAAAAAAAATAGTAGTTGACTCGTAAGTACGTTTTACACCTTTAACTTTATTTGTTAAATTTTGTTTATATATATAATTTATATTTTTATAAAAATTTTAAAACCGTTTTTGTAAAAAATAGATGTTAAGAGTTTATATCTTTGTTAACTTTATATCATAGTAAGTTCAGTTTTGTTTGTTTAGTTTTGAAGTTTATTACTTTATTATTTTTTAATTTAGAAATACAAATTATTAGATTAATTTAGAAATACAAATTTATATCTTAGTTAACTTTATATCATAGTAAGTTCAATTTTTAACTGCAATATTTTATAATTTCCGCTTGACTTCATCTAACTGCAATATCTATTTATTGCAACGTTAGGATATTAACTTATATAAGTATAGCTGACTTGTAAATTTAGGATACTAACTTTATTTTGAACTTTATTAACATGGTCAATACCTGCGTTATATTAACACCAACAATAAAGTTCAAATATAAAATAAACTTTATTCATACGTCTAGATCAAACATAACAGCTGGAAATGAAAAAAAACCATAAAAACACTTGATAGATTTCATATTAGACTGCATGAAATCTATTCCGCTTCTGAATTGACACTCGAGGTATTTTTAATCAGGTTTTCTGGTTTGTGCTTGAATCGACAGTATCTTTTAATTCCTCTTCTTTGTCATTGTCCTCAGAATCGTCTAAATTAGTAACCTCACTCCATTTCCAATCAGAGAGTCTTTTGGATCTCTTCCTTTGAATTTCAAACTTTCGATCCTTAAAAAAGAAAAAAATTGAATAAAAAAGTTAAAAAAAGATTAAATAAACCTTAAAATTACATATTCACTAAATTCACGTTGAAGATTAGACTTGTATAGACGAAACATTGCACCATAAGAAATAATATCAACACTTTTATCACCATCATCCTACAATAAAACACACATGTAATAACATAACGAACATGTTAATATGAAAGATATACGAAAAAATAATATTTAAAAACCAGCAAAATCAATACCTTAGAAGCTTTTTCCACAAATGGGTTGTTTAAATTGGCATGTTCATCATGCAACTGAATCTGAAAAACAAATAAGTTAACATTCACATAAAAGTAATTAAAAGAAAACAATTATTCACTGTTGCGATATAACAGAACTGGCCTTACAATTTCCAATCTCGCATGCTTGATTTTTTGCAGTAATTGAATTCAGAACTGCATCCATTTTTTTAACTTTGTTCAGCAATAGATATAGGGGTGTCCTGCTATGTATTTATAGTAGTAACTATAGAAGTGCATTAGGGTTTGATTTTAGATTTGCCACCCCTTTATTTAGGAAGTTTGTTGTAGTTAGTTTTAAGTTTTTTATAAGATATATCTAAGTATAGATATTAGGCAGTTTTAATAAAATAAAATGTCACACATAATATATTCATTTTATGTTACGGTACTTTAAATTCTTTTTGTTTGCATAGATGGACATATCTTTGTAGATTAGGCGCATTAGATCACAAGTATTAATTACTTGTACATTAAAGCATTATCGATTTGTACATTTTAATCTGTGCGTCGATATTGAACAAGACAACTATCGAAATGTCGACAAAAATGTGTAGGTCGTCATACTATCTTTGGATTTTTTTTAAACATTATAGTTTATAAGATATGTTAAGAATACGTAAAAAAATATAAGTTTGTTGTGGATGGATGAATTGTAATTATTATCTATAATTTTGTTAAAACCTTAGGGATTTAAGTGTAATAAGTTTAGGGGCTAAAAAATAAATAGTATTTAAAAGACTAAACTACCCTCATTTTAGGGGTCTATCTATAAATAAAGTGGGGGAAAGTTCTTATTTTTTGGGTATCTTAAAATACCCCTCCCTCATGCATTATAATATAGTATAGATTTATAGGTTTTTTTTTTCGAACGACGACTTTTCATTAGAATTTAGAAACACCTCGCTAGCAATTAATGAGGGCAAAACTACAAGAAAACGACAAAAAGAAGACGGGAAAACATTTAAGATTAAATATATATTATTTTATATTTAATTTAGTAGCCATTATAATCATTTACATTATATAGATCAAAATATATAACAACCTATTAAATAATTAGTTGGTAATTGTTGATGCCTAATTATTAACTAATTAGGGTTTCCTCTTGGGTGCATATATAAGGAGACTTATGTAGAGGTTCTAAGGTTAGACATAACCTAACTCTAATAACATCAATCGACCTCCTCTCCTCAACCGATTACCCTTTATCGGTTTTCTCATAACCATCATTAGATTGCACCCTAAGGAGGAACCAGATCAAGCTGACAATCATGTCAAACACTGTTGCTGCGTCTCCATCTGGATTCTCTGCTGGCCTGTACTGATGCAATCAAAGGTATGTTTATATGTTTTCCATTATGTCTAAACAGAACTGATCAACATGTGGTATCAGAGCATATGTTGATTAGTCAGTTCTGTTTTCATATCCATCAATTCTGGGATAGAAATCTGGAAAACGGAATTTTGAAAGCCTAATATAATTTACAGCTGGTTTCGAGTTGCATATAGCCACTCGAGATCAATGATTTCAGAAAAAGACTAATATTATGTTTACTTGAAATCAAATGGGTTATGTTTTTATGACCGAAATCTGTTTAAAAGCCTTAAAAATTCAGGTTTCGGTGTCACGGCCCCAGCCCCGGTTTGACCCGGTCAGGAGTCGCGGGACAGGAACCCGTGGTAGTTATTAATTGATGCGACAGCGGAAGATTTACCAGGATCTTTTAAAACTTAAAAATGCCCGATTATTTTATTTCATAATTCGGGATAAACCCCCGTAATTTACAATAGAGTAATTTCACAAGGAAATTCCCTGATTTACAAAACATGTTTATTTATTTAATTGAGCCACTACTTCAAGCTTTGTTAGTGCTCCGTAGCACTTTTCCTTGGTTCACAGTAGTCACCTAAAACATGTTTTGAAAATATTTTATCAGCGGGGAAATACTGGCGAGTCACTCAATTTGATAAAATGACACATAGTTATAAATTACAGCATAAGAGCGATTACAATGGCTTCTATCTTATTTTTATCTGGCGCTGTGTCACCTGGTGACGATGGTCATACCACTATTGGGTCCTTCCCCAAGTAGTGATGATTATCACTGTTAGGATTTATTAGCCTAACCGTGAGAAATTAGTAATGTGCACAATACCCCACTAGCCAGTGATTCAAGATAACCATGACTTAATCCCTGTAATTATAACATTTGAAAATGGAGTATTGGAAAACAAGAGAATGACTCACATTGCAGATTTATACGGGCAAAGTTTAGCCTACTGATTAGTCTTGTAACCTAATTTAAATAACAATGCACATGAACTAGGTCAGTAACTAATACAGCATTTACGATAACTCACGAGATTAAAACCTTCACAACGAATGACAAAGTGCTATACTTAAACATCTGTCGAATTCACGACTAATGACAAAGTATGGCCCTAATGTGGGCAGCACTTAAACATCCATTGGATAGTTTTCAATCGATCGGACATTGAATCGTAGCAGCGATTGAGTTAATACCCTGTATCGTAGCAGCGTTTCACTACCGTGAATTGTAATTTCGAATTTTTGAGCAGTGTACTTCGTGATTTTGATTGAGATTTCGACACCAGTGAACTGCTCGTAACCCATTCTATTTATAGGTGAAAAATGGGTCTTACGCGGCCCGCGTAAGACCCTTCAAGACCTTTACGCGGCCCGCGAGGACACCTATTCATAGATTAGGGCATCCGTGTCACTGGTAGGCATGCCACGTGGGTGACACGTGGATCTGGACACTTATCCGGTCAAACTTCACTTTGACGCGACCCGCGTAAGCTTCCCTTATGGCTTACGCGGCCCGCCTGAAACCCAAAAATCTTGATTTCTTTGATTTTTCATGCACAGTAGGGTTTCAGGGGTCCGGGTTTTCACTTATGAGTCGTTTTAGGACATTTTTTTTGAAGGTCCTTACATCCTCCCCACCTTATTTAAAATATCGTCCTCGAGATTTACTGAAATAAGTGAGGATACTTTCGCTTCATCTCCGATTCCAACTCCCAAGTATATTCCTCTTTTGGAATCCCATTTGACTTTGACTAGTACCAATTTTTTGTGCTTGAGAAACTTGATCTTTTTGTCTTCTATTTGCAGTGGTTTCTCGACAAATTTTAGCTTTTCATTTACCTCTATGTCTTGAAGAGGTACTACCAGGGATTCGTCAGTTAGACATTTCTTGAGATTGGATACATGAAATACATCATGTACCCCTGCTAACTGCTCGGGTAGTTGCAAGCGGTAGGCAACTGGTCCTATTCGCTGTATTACTAGGAATGGTCCTACGTACCTTGGACTTAGCTTTCCTTTCTTACCGAACCGAACTACTCCTTTCCAAGGAGAAATTTTCAAGAGTACCTTGTCTCCAACTTGGAATTCTAGTGGCTTGCGTCGATTATCGGCATAACTCTTCTGGCGATCTCGAGCCGTTTTCAGTCTTTCCTTGATTTGAGTAATCTTGTCGGTAGTTTCTTGCACGATTTCAGGACCTGATAATTGATTTTCTCCTATTTCTGCCCAGCAAACTGGAGTTCTACACTTGCGTCCATACAGTGCTTCAAATGGGGCAGTTTCAATACTTGTATGATAACTATTGTTGTAGGAGAATTCAATTAATGGTAGGTGGTCATCCCAATTTCCACCAAAATCTATTACACATGCCCTAAGCATGTCCTCCAGGGTTTGGATCGTCCTTTCACTTTGTCCGTCGGTCTGAGGGTGATATGCAGTGCTTAGATTTAGTCGGGTTCCCATTGCTTCCTGGAAACTTGTCCAGAAATGGGAAGTGAAACGACTATCCCTATCTGATACAATGGAGAGTGGAACTCCATGTAAGGATACGACTTCATCTACATACATCTTAGCTAACCTTTCCATACTGAAGGTTTCCTTCATCGGTAGAAAATGAGCTGATTTCGTTAATCGATCCACAATTACCCAAATTGCATCATTACCTTTTCTGGTTTTGGGTAACTTAGTAACAAAGTCCATAGTTATAAGTTCCCATTTCCATACAGGCATTTCTAATTGTTGTGGTAAACCTGAGGGTTTCTGGTGTTCCGCCTTAACTTGTGAACAAGTAAGACATTTAGAAACATATCTAGCTATGTCCTTTTTCATTCCTATCCACCAGAAGTTATTTCTTAAATCTTGGTACATCTTATTGTTACCAGGATGCATGGTATACCTAGACTTATGGGCTTCTTCTAAAATCTTAGTTCTTAATTCTCCCTGCTTAGGTACCCAAATCCTTTTCTTATGGAATCTCCAAATTCCATTAGATCCTTGCTCTAATTCCTTTACTTGCCCCTTCATTCCTTCAGCATCATCCTTGATTGCTGTTTCTTGAATATTTTTCAGTTGTTCCATTACATCTAACTGTAGATTTATTCTAAGAGCACGAACTCGCTTTTGCTTTTCATGATACTTACGACTTAAGGCATCTGCTATTACGTTTGCCTTTCCTTCGTGATATTGAATATCACAGTCGTAGTCACTTAGAATCTCCATCCATCTTCTTTGCCTCATGTTTAATTCTTTTTGCCCAAATATGTATCTTAAACTCTTATGATCTGTATAGACAGTAAACTTACTTCCATACAGATAGTGTCTCCAAATCTTAAGGGCAAAAATTATGGCTCCTAATTCTAAGTCATGAGTCGTACAATTTTCCTCGTGCTTTTTCAATTGTCTTGAGGCATACGCAATTACCTTCTTGCATTGCATTAGCACACATCCTAATCCTAGCTTAGAAGCATCGCAGTAAACTTCGAAATCTTCTGTTCCTTCTGGCAAGGCTAAAATTGGGGCATTTGTTAACTTTTGCTTTAAAATCTTAAAAGCTTCTTCTTGCCTAGGTCCCCATTCAAACTTAGCTGCTTTACAGGTTAGCTTAGTTAATGGTACAACTATTTTAGAAAAATCCTTAACGAATCGTCTATAGTATCCGGCTAACCCTAGAAAGCTTCTAATTTCCATAGCTGATTGCGGGACTTTCCATTTGGTGATTGCTTCTATTTTGGAGGGATCTACGTGAATACCTTCGTGATTCACCATGTATCCTAGAAATTGTACCTCCTGTAGCCAAAATTCGCACTTCGAGAATTTGGCGTAAAGCTTCTCCTTTCTTAACAAAGTTAAGAGTACATGCAAGTGTTAACAGTGTTCATCCTGGCTTTTTGAATAAATAAGTATATCGTCGATGAAGACAATTACAAATTTCTCCAAATACGGTTTACAGATCTTATTCATCATGTCCATAAATGCTGCTGGAGCATTTGTCAGTCCGAAGGGCATGACTGTAAACTCATAGTGACCATACCTAGTTCTGAAAGCAGTTTTAGGTATGTCTTCTTCTTGTACCTTCAATTGATGATATCCGGAGCGCAAGTCGATCTTATAAAAATATCTAGCTCCTTGGAGTTGATCAAAAAGATCATCAATCCTAGGTAATGGATATCGATTCTTAAATGTAACTTTATTCAATTCCCTATAATCGATACACATTCTCATTGATCCATCTTTCTTTTTCACAAACAACACTGGAGCTCCCCACGGGGATGAACTAGGTTGTATGAATCCTTTACTTAATAATTCATCTAATTGCTTTTTCAATTCTAGCATTTCAGTGGGTGCTAACCGATAAGGTGCCTTGACTATCGGTGTAGTTCCAGGAATTAAATGAATCCTAAATTCTACTTCCCTATTTGGTGGTAATCCTGGTAGTTCTTCTGGAAAGACATCCGGGTATTCTGATACTACTGGAATTTCTTTAAGTTCCTTACCTTTCGTGTTAATGATTACTGAAATCATATACACCACCTCTTGTTTTCTTGAATAACTGGCCAACTTCATTACTGAAATGAATTTCAGTGGCTTTCGTGGCTTATCTCCTGTAATCACCACTAACTCACCTATGGGTGTATGAATTTCTATGGAGTTTTTATCACAGAGAATTCGAGCATGGTTGGCTACTAACCAATCCATTCCTAATACTATATCGAATCCGGCTAAATTCATAGGTAACAGGTTTGCAGAAAATTTATGGCCTAAGAGTTCTATTTTTCCTTCTAGCAAAACCTTATCTATGTTAACAGAATTCTCATCTGCCGTTTAGACTGTAAAAATCTGCCTAAGGTTGGTTAAAGGTAAGTTAAGAGCTTGGCAGAATGAAGTATTTATAAAACTTTGGTTTGCACCAGAGTCAAATAATACTTTTGCATAAACATCGTGAACTAGGAACGTACCCGCTATTACGTCAAGAATTAGCTCTGCTTCCTGAGTAGTCAACTGGAAGGCTCTTACGTTTCTCTTGGTAGTCCCTTCTGCAGGTTTGGCTTTGTTAACAACCGGTTTGGCCAATTTTGGGTAGTCTGGCCTGAAATGTCCAGCTTCTCCACAGTTGTAGCAGATTGTTGCTTTCTTCTTCCTGCAATCTTCTTCTTGATGCCCCAGAATTTTGCAGAAATTGCAATACCCTTTGCATCTTCCAAAATGCTTTCTTTTGCAGGCATTGCAAAATGGAACAGTAGAAGATTGCCCTGTTCCCTTTTTCTTGAAATTACCACGGTTACCCATACGAAATCCGTGGGTAATCTTGTGGGCCACTTCCCTCTTTCTATTTTCTTCTCGCGTACGTACCAGTCCGTCCGTCAAAGTGCTGGCTAATTCCACAGCTTCGTCAATAGTGCGGGGTCTCGCAGCCTTGACGATATCATGGATTTCGCCAATTAATCCCCAAATATAATAAGAAATAAGTACCGGTTTTGGCGAAGCCAGGGTTGGTACTACTCTAGCATATTCGAAGAATGTCGAAGTATATCCTCGACAATCAACATCCACCATCCGATGGCTCAGGAATTTATTCGTCATTTGTTCTTTCTCATATTCGGGACATAATTTTCTTTCCACCAGTCGCTTAAATTCTTCCCAACTCATGGCATAGTCTATATAGCTTCCTTTGGCTTGAAGTACCGTATTCCACCATTCTAGCGCCCCTTCTTTGAAAAGATGCGACGCGTACATGACTTTGTCTTCCTCGACACATTTACTTATTTTAATCATTGCCTCGGTTTTCTCTAACCAACGCAGTGCAGCAGTCGCCCCTTCGTTGCCTGCAATTTCAACCGGTTTACAGGCAAGAAATTCCTTATAAGTGCAACCAGGCGTTGCAACTTTCATTTTCTTAAGGAGTGGGGCTTGCATTCCATCGTTGATGTTATTAGTATTGTTGCCGCCTCCGTTTACACTATTACTAAAATTATCGCCATGTGTACGTTTGCTAGGAATAATTTGTTGAGGTTCAACTGGATTTCGGGCAGCAGCAAGTATTGCTGGAATAGCATTGGCTATTCCCTGAGCAACGATATTCTCAATATCTTGCCTATTCAGAAATTGATCTTCATTGTTTTGCTCAGAATGATTAACTTCATTAACGGGTTCATTACCAGCGTGCTCCATCTAGTAATTAATTTATATAAATAATTAGCAGAAAATAATTAATAATCAAATATAACAAAATAATTGCACATAATTACGTTAACAAGTATAGCCAAAATTGTCGATTTTTTGACGTTCGATATATTATATATTATAATAGGCATCCGTACACACTGGTTATCTTACAAAAGTTTTATTTTTAAGTTATTTCATACGATTATATTTTGATTATTATATTATTATTAAACACATGCTTCCATCATTCCATGCTATCCCATCAACTAGCATTTTTAGTAACGACGTTCCCTCTCGTCGTACTTCCAGGAGATCTGTTCTCCCACCTCTCGGATTCGATTCCCTGCATCCACCAGCTCCTCGCCAAAATGGTGGAGTTCAGCCAGGTTCTCATTGCTCATTGGTGGGTTTGGTGCAGGCTCGGGGTCAAACTGAGGGAGAAAAGTATAAGGATTGTTTAAAAGATTCTGGAATTGCCAATCGTTGGTCCACCATTCTTCCATTTCTCCAAAAGGTCAGGTATTGACAAGGGGATCTGGGATGGCTGGTTCCAAGTTTACTGGAAGTTGGGTTTCGGCAGGATAAGTGAAAAGGTTTTCATTGACAGGCCTAAGGATATCACAACTTGCTAGTATGTAATCTAGTTCTTCTTGCAACAGCATTTCCTCGGCTTGCTTGGAGCTTTCTCCAATCTCTATTCCTTTCCCTTTATTCATTGGGTCCTCCGTCTTGGCAACTTTCCTAGTTACTGGTTTCCTTCTGCGCACACGCCTCCAACCCACAATTCTTCTTCTTTTCTTTGGCTTGGGTTTCTCCGGAGGCTGAGCTTGAAATTCCATAGGTTCCTCAACATCGGCACAATACCCAGTAAAGTCTTTGGAAACTTCCACATTAACAGAATATAGATTGAGATTCTGAAGGGCTTCAGATAATTCATTCATGCTGTTTAGCAGATATGAAGAAACACACAAAATTCTAGGTTAAAATTTTGTAAATTGAATAATCACAGAAAGAAATCTTATATTTGTACAAATAGATTGATTAAAACAAATTATTGCGATATATATATATATTTATTACAAAATACATTTGAAATTTAAAATATACTAGGGGATAATTTATTTTAGTCTATCTTTTCTTACTAAGTTGTTTATTTAACGGGAAAAGTTTCTGGCTTATAGATGATATGGGTGCTGGTACTAGTTTGGCGATTCAACTAGAGGTTAGCATTTACTGCTGTAGTAACTAACATATAGAGATCTGCCCATTGTTCGGCTAATTCATCTTCCCATGGTGGGTTATTGCCTATATCTTGAGTTTCCTTATTACTCATCACTCCTTTTGGTTGTGACTTCTTTATTTTCTCTTGGCTTTTTCTAATAATCCAACTTCTTTTATTTGGGGTAAGTGGTTTCTCAAACTGTGCCTTACGGACAAATATTCCTTCCTCAGTATCTGCTGAGTATTTTGAGGAATTTGATTGAGATGAAGTTCCCTTATCTTTTGGTGAACTATCTAATTGACGATAGATGCCCGAAAGTCTTTGCTTACCCATACTGTAACTAACAAGTAGTCAGTTAATAAAACACGTAATCACAAGATGGCAATCCGTAAAATTAAGTATTTCTAAATACTTAATTGGCTTAAATCAATGGCTCTGATACCACCTTTTCCTGTCACGGCCCCAGCCCCGGTTTGACCCGGTCAGGAGTCGCGGGACAGGAACCCGTGGTAGTTATTAATTGATGCGACAGCGGAAGATTTATCAGGATCTTTTAAAACTTAAAAATGCCCGATTATTTTATTTCATAATTCGGGATAAACCCCCGTAATTTACAATAGAGGAATTTCACAAGGAAATTCCCTGATTTACAAAACATGTTTATTTATTTAATTGAGCCACTACTTCAAGCTTTGTTAGTGCTCCGTAGCACTTTTCTTTGGTTCAATTTAGTCACCTGAAACATGTTTTGAAAATATTTTATCAGCGGGGAAATACTGGTGGGCCCGGTGGGGATACCAACCTGTCACACCCCGATTTCCACGTGTCACCGGTGGGCCCGGTGGGGAGTATCGTGACGTGGTTGGCAACATAATAGTCAAACAACACAATATATAATATGCACAGCGGAAGCAATTTAAAAGATATAATACAACCGAATTTAATATTGTAATATCAAATGTCACAATATTCGGAAGTTTATCCACAGACGGATCGAAAATAAAAATGGAAACAATAGTTCAACAGACTTTAGGCATCTTAAGCTTGCGAGACTTCTATTGATGCGAAGGAGAAATCGCAGCCAATTACGCTTAGTACCTGCATTTAATCTTTTTGGGAAAATACGTCAGTTTACACTGGTAAATACAATCAACTGACTCATTTTGGAAAATGATTGAAAATTGGTTTGGATGCACGTGGCATAAATATTTTATTTAACTTGGGAGAATTATTTAAATATATATAATCTTGTGAACGAATTACATGTTCCTTGTGCGTTCAGTAGCCCAGATCATGTCCGGGTTAAAGATCAATAGACACACCACAATATTCTTTTGTGCACTGACGGGTGTACGCCTACACCCCGCGCTTAAGTCGTGGCCATTTCGTAAAATGATGCCAAGGATATCCGGGACATGGTCATTAACCCCCCAAAGGCTTTAAGTAACAAGACTGTTTAAACGAGCCGATCAAATTATTCAATTAACCACCCAACGATGGAAGATTTGATGCCCGATCAAGCGGTATGCTATATACCGTAACCCAAGCCCGTATAGGGAAAATAAGTTAAAAGTATTTACCTGAGCAAAGTATAAATCACAACAAGCAAACACAAGTAGATTTTACTGGTACTCCTAATCTGGAACGAAGGTTTATAATAACCTATTAGAATCCTAACGGGTCTTTAGTTAAGCTTAAGCTTAGACCGGTTAGTTTCAAAGACACGGTTCGTACGCATGATTAAGCGAAGACCGGATAGAATGTGATTTAGACCCGCCAAGTTCAGAGACTTGTTTAATATGGGTATTTCATACACATTCTGGATTTTGAGATAAAACCGATAAGGTTTGACCCGTTTAGGCTAGTTTATGTAAACTAGTTACATAAACCGAACCGAACGCGTAATAAGCGTAACGGGTAGTAATGAGAGCCATTTACAGGTATCCTAAGTTAATATGCTCCAAATATGTTGTGACATCAGTAAGATATCATTTATTATGCCCGAAATGAATTTAAACACAAACTATGCCCCGTAGGGGTAGTTTGGTCATTTATAAGGTGATAAAAGAGTTTAAGTAGTATTCTGAGTTACAGGTCTGATATAATCAGCCACAATACTCATTTTACTAAGTTATAACAGTAGGGTAAAGTCTATATGTGGAATTTATCAATTTTAACCAAACTATGCCCCGTAGGGGTATTTTGGTAATTTCACATAAGCCGAAAAGCTCAAAACTGAAGTCTGAGTTTAACAACCTTTGCTTACTATGAAAATATTATAATTTGCCTCAAATTTCAGTAGGTATCAACCCTTGTATGTTTAATATAGTTATGGCACATACTATGCGTTAAAAACGCTTAAAAAGGCGATTAAAGCCATTTCCGGGTTCGATACATAAGGCTGATATTTTTATTATTCCAGAAGGCTTAAAATACTTTATTTATCATATGTAATCAGTAGCAAAAGGTTTGGAGTCAATTAGATATGTAAAACTCATTTTATAGCCCTTAAGGGCAAAACCGACAATTACTGGATTAAGCCTACGACTATGAGTTATGCTCAGCCTAAAATTAATTAAAAATATTCAAAAATCCCAAAATAATATATTACATCAGTGGGTAAAGATTTTGATATCAAAAAGTAGGCTTAACTAGGCTATACGTTAATTACGCCGTTTAATTAACATAAAGCTTTCATTTTACGCTAACGAGCATAACTCTTAATCTACACCTCAAACTGATGTCAAATTTGCATACAAGTTTATATACCAGTGATTAAAGTTTCTACTCTTTTACTTTTCCAAAAATCACGTTCTAAGGTGAAAAGGGCATAATGGTCAACATATGAGCAATTAACGGAATCATGCGTATTAATCGGTTAACTAATGAACCATGGTGTATAATCACAGAGGGTCATACTAGCATGTAACCTGGTCCAAATGAAGCTCTTAGGTATTTCTAAAACATACCATAACGGGTCAGAACTGAAAGTCAAAGTATAAGTCAAACTATGCGACTTTCGGTTCCGAACCGGGTCTAAACAGGGAATTGTCGGGTTGAACATGTTTGGACATGTTTCTACATTCATTACCAAGTTATATTAATGATCAAACAAGTTGTATGTGTTCTACATTGCTAATTATGCCTAAATTGTAATTTACACATTCTGTTGACTTTTTAAATACAAGTTTGACCCAACATTTGACCTAGTTAGAGTGGGAATCTGGGGGAACCCTTTTGAGGGTTTATTACCCACATAATTACCAACTTATAACTACTTTTGATTCGACTAATCACTAGACCATTAGTGATTAATCTTAAAGTCAACCGTTAATTACGACGGTTTGACTTTTAAGCTAATACTAAGCTAAAACTTAATTAAGAAAGGATTAGCAAACTTACTGAAGTCCTAAGCTTGATTAGTGATCACTTGAGAGAAGACTTGAGCTCCAGAAGTGATCCAAAAATGCAGATGAAGGTGTGATTGCAAAGTTGCAACTCATGGCCCTTTTATAGTGGATTTAATCACCACAATGTGTTGACAAATAAGTCTACTACTGACCATAAGTTACTAACATGTGTCCCTATATGTATAGGGATTGTTTAGGGGCCAAGGGATATGAGGAAAACCGTTTAAAGTTTGAATTTCGCGTTTAAACAGCAAACAGGTAACTTTTCTGTCGCTGGGCACTGCTTGCGCACCGTAAGGCTTCATGCTTGCGGTGCGCAAGCCTTCATCAGGGACCAAAATTTCTTGTTCTTTCAGTATTTCGAAAGGGCAACCTCATCTATATGCACATCTGAATGCGGTATTACCAGTGATTCATCAGCGAAGCACTTCTTCAGATTGCAGATGTGGAACACATTGTGAATTCCACTGAGCTCTTACGGTAAGTTTAACTTATAGGCAACTAACCCGACACGTTCGATAACCTCAAAAGGTCCTATGTATCTCGGGCTTAGCTTGCCTTTCTTACCAAATCACATCACTCCCTTCCTGGGTGATACTTTTAGCAACACTTTGTCACCTACTTCGAAGTGAAAAGCTTTACGCTTCGGATCTGCGTAGCTCTTCTGCCTATCTCGGGCAGCTTTGAGACGGTCACGAATCTGGACAATCTTGTCCGTCGTTTCAAAGACTATCTCTGGTCCTGATAATTGGACATCTCCAACTTCCGCCCAACAAACGGGCGTTCTACACTTTCTACCATATAATGCCTCAAAAGGCGCAACCTTAATACTGGTATGGTAGCTATTGTTGTAGGAGAATTCGATTAATGGTAGGTTCTTATCCCAACTACCACCCAAATCGATCGCACATGCACGTAGCATGTCTTCCAACGTTTGAATAGTACGCTCACTCTGAACGTCAGTCTGAGGATGATAAGCCGTACTAAAATTCAAACGTGTGCCCAAAGTTTGTTGGAAACTCTTCCAAAAATGTGACGTGTATCTAGTATCCCTGTCGGAGATAATAGACACAGGTATGCAATGTAAAGCTACAATCTTATCCACGTATAACTGGGCTAACATGTCGGAGCTGTAAGTCTCCTTAATGGGCAGGAAATGTGCTGACTTAGTCAGTGTGTCAACGATAACCCATATTGAATCATTTCCTTTCCTTGTCTTAGGTAACTTGGTGATAAAATCCATGGTTACCATTTCCCACTTCCACATAGGAAGTTCAGGCTGTTGTAGCAAGCCTGACGGCTTTTGATGCTCGGCTTTGACTTGCGCACATGTCAAGCATTTAGCTACATAGGTGGCTACAGACTTTTTCAAGCCTATCCACCAATAATTTGCCTTTAGATCCTGGTACATCTTATCAGCTCCAGGATGAACGGAGTATTTGGAACTATGGGCTTCCTGGAGGATGACATCTCGAAGTCCTCCATAAATTGGAACCCATATTCGTCTATTTAATCTTAGAATTCCGTCTTTGCTAAGAGTTAACTGCTCCTCAGTTACTCCTAACTTTTCATTAGGATAGTTAGCTTCCAACACAGCTTCCTTCAGTGCAGCTAACAACCTTTCAATCAAATTATTCTTTATCTCCATGCGCTTGACATTGATTCGGATGGGTTTCATCCTTTCCTTTCGACTCAAGGCATCGGCGACTACATTCGCCTTGCCGGGATGGTATCTGATTTCACAATCATAATCACTTAAAGTCTCCATCCAACGACGTTGCCTCATGTTTAAATCTTTCTGATTGAACAGATGCTGGAGGCTCTTGTGATCAGAATAGATCACACACTTAATACCATATAAATAATGCCTCCACAGTTTTAGTGCAAATACAACGGCACCCAACTCCAAGTCATGGGTGGTGTAATTCTTTTCGTGCACCTTTAACTGTCGTGATGCATAGGCCAGAACTTTGCCTTTCTGCATAAGCACACACCCCATGCCAGTGTGCGACGCATCGCAGTAAACCACAAAGTCTTCTATTCCCTCTGGCAATGTCAGTACTGGGGCGTTGCTCAACTTTTGTTTTAGGACATCAAAGGATTCTTGCTGCTTAGGGCCCCAAACGAATTTTACTTTCTTCTTAGTCAAGGAAGTTAGGGGTGCAGCAATCCTTGAAAAATTTTCAATGAAACGCCTGTAATATCCTGCCAATCCCAGGAAGCTACGAATCTCTGTAGGCGTCTTTGGCTCTTGCCAGTTCATAACTGCTTCAACCTTAGCGGGATCCACCTGGATACCACGCTCACTGACCACATGTCCAAGGAATTGGACTTCTCGAAGCCAGAATTCACACTTAGAGAATTTGGCATAGAGTTTCTCCTGATGCAGGAGCTTGAGAATACAACGAAGGTGTTTCTCATGGTCAGCTCGGTTCTTCGAGTAAATGAGGATGTCTTCAATGAAGACGATGATGAATTTGTCCAGGTACGGCTTGCAAACGCGATTCATGAGATCCATGAACGCGGCCGGTGCATTAGTGAGCCCAAAAGGCATCACTAGGAACTCGTAATGACCATAACGAGTCCTAAATGCAGTTTTATGCACGTCATCATCTCTGACCTTCAGTTTATGGTAGCCTAACCTCAAATCAATCTTCGAGAAATAACTTGCCCCTTGTAACTGATCGAACAAATCGTCGATCCTGGGCAAAGGATACCTATTCTTGATCGTGACCTTATTAAGCTCACGATAGTCTATGCACAGACGCATCGATCCATCCTTCTTCTTTACAAACAGGACTGGCGCTCCCCAAGAAGACGAACTAGGTTTAATGAAACCCTTGGCTAGTAATTCGTCTAGCTGTGTCCTCAATTCTTTCATCTCTGTGGGCGCCAACCTATAAAGTGCTCTAGCAACTGGTGCTGCTCCGGGGATGATATCAATTCTGAATTCCACTTGCCTATCTGGTGGCAAGCCAGGTAGATCTTCAGGAAAAACTTCTGGGTATTCAGAAATGACAGGGATGTCTTCTATCTTCGGTTTAGGCTCATCAATAATCACTTGTGCCATGTAGATGACACAACCCTTCTTTAAACATTTGGAGGCCTTGCGCATAGTCACTTGCTCAGGCAGTCCATACTGGGTATCTCCTCGAATGGTAAGTGATTCACCAGACGGAGTCTTTATCACCACTTGTTTCTTGTTGCAGACAATTTGGGCCTGGTTATGAGATAACCAGTCCATACCCAGAACTATGTCAAAACCGGCCAACTTAAAGGGAAGTAGTGACAGAGGAAAAGAATGGTTCTTAATGGATATAACACATCCATCTAACACAGTTGAGACGGTTTCTAGTGTGCCATCTGCTAACTCCACCTCATAATTCACATTTAAGGTTTTGACAAGTAATTTCAGCAATTCACAAAACTTATTATCTACGAAAGACTTATCAGCCCCTGAATCAAAAAGTACTCTTGCATAGACATCATTTACAAGGAAAGTACCTGTAATAACGTTATCGTCTAGAACCGCTTCCTTTGCGTCCATTCTGAAGACTCTAGCATTAGTCTTCTTGGCCTCTTCAGGCTTCTTGGTGTATTTAGGGCAGTTGGTTTTTATGTGCCCTTTTTCATTGCAATGGTAGCACGTTGCGTCTTTCATCTTCTTGCAATCCAAGGTCTTGTGATCCGTGGACTTGCATATTCCGCATGCATAGGTTTTTGACTGAGTCTGTGAGTTCGACTCAAGTCTGCACTTTTGCACTTGGGCTTCTCACCAGAATGATGCCCATCTTTCCTTGACTCGGATCCTTTCTTGTTGTCACCGTTCCCACGGTGCTTCTTGTTCGACCTACGTGAACTATCATCTTCACGTTTTCTCTTCTCAGCCTCCTTATTCCTCAACGATCTCTGCCTGACCGCATCCAAAGTGAGGGACAAGGATATGTCAGCTACAGATCTAAAAGTAGCTGGCCGAGAAGCCTTCACGCTTGCCTTGATTTCCGGGGCTAAACCACCGATAAAACGAGCTATTCTTTTTGGTTCCGGGGTCACCAGATAAGGAACCAACCGGGACATTGTGTTGAAGCTCGTTAGGTAAGCTTGACAGTCAAGGTTTGTCATCACCAATGATAGAAAATCAGATTCTATCTTCTCCACCTCGTGCTGAGGGCAATAATTTTCCCTGATGAGGGCAACAAATTGATCCCATGACATATTGTACAATGGGATTTTCCCGGTGGCTTGAATCAGAGATCTCCACCATGCTAAAGCTTCACCTTTAAAAGAATGCGACACAAACTTGACTACATCCCTCTCAGCGCATCCGCTGATATCCACAACCGTGTCCATCTCATCCAGCCACGTCATACAGTCAATGGCTCCTTTCTCCCCAGTGAAGTCCCGGGGCTTACATGAAACAAAGTATTTATATGAGCAACCCTTCTCACGGGGTCCTTGATTCAATACAATGTGTTGCGATGGGTTACTGTGGTGGTTTGAGGAGTGTCGATCGTCATCTTTCTTGGGTTCATCCTTTTTGGAAGGTGGCTTTGAAGGCTGTGTAGATAGGGTCCTACTACAAGTCCCACTATACTCTTCGTACTGCCGTTCCAATGCCTTAGTAACTGCGTCGTCGACCAGCACTTTCAATTCAGCACCCGTTAAATTAATCCGGGCGTTATCAATGTTCTCCACTGGATGACTATTTATCTCGTCTGAGTTAGCCATTTTAATTGAACTGTTACAGAAAACAAGGACAATAGTTTATTTGGGAGTTTATTATGGAATTGCCCCTTAGGGAAATTCATTAACCATGGTAAACAGAGACCATATTTGGTTAATTTATTAATCATATTTATTTAGGATTTCTATTATAATTTATCCTAATTATAAAACAATAACAGTTTTATTTGTGGCACAAAAGGCCTAGTCACATGGACAATTTAGTTTATAAGCTATGATTTCAGAGAATCAAAACATGAATGTATACTGGCACAATAGGCCTAGTCACAAGGACATTTATAAATTTTAAGCTATGATTTCAGAGAATCAAAGCATGAAGGTTTGAACCTAGTTCATTACCTTTATCTGACAGGGAGTCATAGCTACCACTGTCTTTTGGCTCATATGGAAATGAGCAGGGCCCGTAGGCACCATATTACCACGTATGGTCAAAATATGATCATCTTAGTTGATGATTTAACCCATGATTCAGAGATCATTTAGTTGGGTTTGAATCTTTGAAAAGATCCTTATATAATAATGACGTGTGTGATTTTAATGAATCACGTCTGCCAGGAGCGTTAACATGTTTACAAATGTTAATAGGGATTTGAATCTTTTTGAACAGGTCTTACCATCTTGGCCCGGCCTTATAATGACCCGAAGGCTAGGTTTCACTCTTTAAGATCCTTATTTAAAATTTACATTGGCAGATTTTTATTAAAAGGAATGATTTTAATTCATTTATTTCATATATAAATTATTTATGCACATAAGGAAAACATGAAATTTATAAACTTTCATTCCATTAATTTATTAAAATATTACATGTTGCCCTAAACGGGACTTTTCAACAAACAACTTACCCACGCAGGGGTTTAAACAAATACTTACCCATGCAGGGGCTTAACAACAAACATCATAATAGTCCACGCAGGGACTTACACAAATAACATACCCTCGTAAGGGTTTATAGAAAGATAGACCCACGCAGGGGTCAAAACAAACAAGCATACCCACGCAGGGGTTTATACAGCAAGACTGGCCCACGCAGGGGCTCAACAACAAATGGAAGGATTCAGTGGTCCTTCTTGCTCTTCCCTTTAATTAGGCTCGTTAATCCTTGGAAGAAAGTTTGTCGCTCCCTTCGTTCCCTGTGAAATTCTCGTTCTACATGGTCCAACCTTTGCAGAATTTCTTCCCGCTCCGGTGGAGAGAACCTTGGTGGTTGCGATTGTTGCCTGATAATAGGTCTTGCAGGTATTTGGTACCCATGTGTTGGGTACCCTATTCCCCATGGATCTCCATAGGGTCCTTGGGTGTTGTAGTTAGCCGCTACCATGTAAGGATCGGCTTCGGCGTAGTTGTAGTTGGTGTGCACCGGCTGCTCAAACGGGTTATACGCCATGGAACCCGTGTATGCCGGAATTGGGTTATCAAAACCCATCGGCGGTGGTTGCGGTGCAACTGGGTGTGAAGGTCCACCCATTTGTGGATCTTCTTGATGTGGCGGGTAATTGCTGCCACTTGATTGCCGAGGAGAGTAGAAATGGAAGTCTCCTCCCCGTGTAGACATACGTGGTCCAGATCTCCTACGCCTCGGTGGTTGCGGAGGTGCCGGCTGAACTGGCGGCGGTGGAGGCGGTGGCGTGACTGCCACAAATCTTGGATCCTCAGAGGGATCCCGTTGCTGTTGCTGCTGCTGCTGAGGAGGTGAATGGCGAGGAGGTGTATAGTACCATTCGTGCCTGGTAAACATAGCTTGAAAGCTATCTGGACCAACATAGGGTGATCCGTGGAAAGAAGATCCGTCAGAGATCTCTATCGGGTGGTTTGGTGTACCACTGGCAGGCTCGACGGGGTCCGTATCCTCGTCCATGTCGTCCGCATGATCTCCAGAGAAATGATCTTCTGGACCCAATGGGTTAAAACCCACTGGTTCTTGTAAAAAGTTTGCTGGGTTAAACCGGCCCCTAAAAACTGGTGTAGGGTCACCAAAGGAATGGTGCGATAAGGATCGCTGTAACGGTATGTAGGACGGTTGAGGGTTGTTGGGCTCATACTCCGGCTGTGGCCCATAAGGGTTAGGAGGTGTTGAACTGTGTGAGACCGACCGTCTAGCCGGCTCAAAGAGGTTCCTCCGGTTCTGCCGGGGATCGTCACTCTCCGTGGTAGATGGAGCTCGCACATTCGAAGGTCCAGCTTCATTATCATTGGGGGCGGTGATTGGCCCCTTGCCTCTTCCTCTTATCCTGAAGAATCTTGGCGGCATTTTGTTAATCCTGTCAATATGGCATGAGATAACAAAATAAAAATATATGCAAAATAAAGGACAACACAAACAAAGTGGAATTTGTACTATGTTATATGTCTAGACTCGAAAGTTTAGAAATGTGCAATTGTGTCATTGAGATTAAACACAAAAGGCTAGTGTTTAATTCACTCAATGTTGGCTCTGATACCAACCTGTCACACCCCGATTTCCACGTGTCACCGGTGGGCCCGGTGGGGAGTATCGTGACATGGTTGGCAACATAATAGTCAAACAACACAATATATAATATGCACAGCGGAAGCAATTTAAAAGATATAATACAACCGAATTTAATATTGTAATATCAAATGTCACAATATTCGGAAGTTTATCCACAGACGGATCAAAAATAAAAATGGAAACAATAGTTCAACAGACTTTAGGCATCTTAAGCTTGCGAGACTTCTATTGATGCTAAGGAGAAATCCCAGCCAATTACGCTTAGTACCTGCATTTAATCTTTTTGGGAAAATACGTCAGTTTACACTGGTAAATACAATCAACTGACTCATTTTGGAAAATGATTGAAAATTGGTTTGGATGCACGTGGCATAAATATTTTATTTAACTTGGGAGAATTATTTAAATATATATAATCTTGTGAACGAATTACATGTTCCTTGTGCGTTCAGTAGCCCGGATCATGTCCGGGTTAAAGATCAATAGACACACCACAATATTCTTTTGTGCACTGACGGGTGTACGCCTACACCCCGCGCTTAAGTCGTGGCCAATTCGTAAAATGATGCCAAGGATATCCGGGACATGGTCATTAACCCCCCAAAGGCTTTAAGTAACAAGACTGTTTAAACGAGCCGATCAAATTATTCAATTAACCACCCAACAATGGAAGATTTGATGCCCGATCAAGCGGTATGCTATATACCGTAACCCAAGCCCGTATAGGGAAAATAAGTTAAAAGTATTTACCTGAGCAAAGTATAAATCACAACAAGCAAACGCAAGTAGCTTTTACTGGTACTCCTAATCTGGAACGAAGGTTTATAATAACCTATTAGAATCCTAACGGGTCTTTAGTTAAGCTTAAGCTTAGACCGGTTAGTTTCAAAGACACGGTTCGCACGCATGATTAAGCGAAGACCGGATAGAATGTGATTTAGACCCGTCAAGTTCAGAGACTTGTTTAATATGGGTATTTCATACACATTCTGGATTTTGAGATAAAACCGATAAGGTTTGACCCGTTTAGGCTAGTTTATGTAAACTAGTTACATAAACCGAACCGAACGCGTAATAAGCGTAACGGGTAGTAATGAGATCCATTTACAGGTTTCCTAAGTTAATATGCTCAAAATATGTTGTGACATCAGTAAGATATCATTTATTATGCCCGAAATGAATTTAAACACAAACTATGCCCCGTAGGGGTAGTTTGGTCATTTATAAGGTGATAAAAGAGTTTAAGTAGTATTCTGAGTTACAGGTCTGATTTAATCAGCCACAATACTCATTTTACTAAGTTATAACAGTAGGGTAAAGTCTATATGTGAAATTTATCAATTTTAACCAAACTATGCCCCGTAGGGGTATTTTGGTAATTTCACATAAGCCGAAAAGCTCAAAACTGAAATCTGAGTTTAACAACCTTTGCTTACTGTTAAAATATTATAATTTGCCTCAAATGTTAGTAGGTATCAACCCTTGTATGTTTAATATAGTTATGGCACATACTATGCGTTAAAAACGCTTAAAAAGGCGATTAAAGCCATTTCCGGGTTCGATACATAAGGCTGATATTTTTATTATTCCAGAAGGCTTAAAATACTTTATTTATCATATGTAATCAGTAGCAAAAGGTTTGGAGTCAATTAGATATGTAAAACTCATTTTATAGCCCGTAAGGGCAAAACCGACAATTACCGGATTAAGCCTACGACTATGAGTTATGCTCAGCCTAAAATTAATTAAAAATCTTCAAAAATCCCAAAATAATATATTACATCAGTGGGTAAAGATTTTGATATCAAAAAGTAGGCTTAACTAGGCTATACGCTAATTACGCCGTTTAATTAACATAAAGCTTTCATTTTACGCTAACGAGCATAACTCTTAATCTACACCTCAAACTGATGTCAAACTTTGCATACAAGTTTATATACCAGTAATTAAAGTTTCTACTCTTTTACTTTTCCAAAAATCATGTTTTAAGGTGAAAAGGGCATAATGGTCAACATATGAGCAATTAACGGAATCATGCGTATTAATCGGTTAACTAATGAACCATGGTGTATAATCACAGAGGGTCATACTAGCATGTAACCTGGTCCAAATGAATCCCTTAGGTATTTCTAAAACATACCATAACGGGTCAGAACTGAAAGTCAAAGTATAAGTCAAACTATGCGACTTTCGGTTCTGAACCGGGTCTAAACAGGGAATTGTCGGGTTGAACATGTTTGGACATGTTTCTACATTCATTACCAAGTTATATTAATGATCAAACAGGTTGTATGTGTTCTACATTGCTAATTATGCCTAAATTGTAATTTACACATTCTGTTGACTTTTTAAATACAAGTTTGACCCAACATTTGACCTAGTTAGAGTGGGAATCAGGGGGAACCCTTTTGAGGGTTTATTACCCACATAATTACCAACTTATAACTACTTTTGATTTGACTAATCACTGGACCATTAGTGATTAATCTTAAAGTCAACCGTTAATTACGACGGTTTGACTTTTAAGCTAATACTAAGCTAAAACTTAATTAAGAAAGGATTAGCAAACTTACTGAAGTCCTAAGCTTGATTAGTGATCACTTGAGAGAAGACTTGAGCTCCAGAAGTGATCCAAAAATGCAGATGAAGGTGTGATTGCAAAGTTGCAACTCATGGCCCTTTTATAGTGGATTTAATCACCACAATGTGTTGACAAATAAGTCTACTACTGACCATAAGTTACTAACATGTGTCCCTATATGTTTAGGGATTGTTTAGGGGCCAAGGGATATGAGGAAAACCGTTTAAAGTTCGAATTTCGCGTTTAAACAGCAAACATGTAACTTTTCTGTCGCTGGGCACTGCTTGCGCACCGTAAGGCTTCATGCTTGCGGTGCGCAAGCCTTCATCAGGGACCAAAATTTCTTGTTCTTTCAGTATTTCGAAAGGGCAACTTCATATTCCGACTTTGGGACCTCAATTATCAGTTAGGGACCTCCCAAAATGGCCTTGAACAGTTACATACCCTACCATTTTGAATTGTTTGCTTGGATTCATTTTGAAAGTGCCGAACAAGAAGGTTTACCGAGCTTTTCTTCGTAGGAGTCCACCATTTCAATTATTGTCAAGAATTTCTGGATTTAAGATATATTAGATGTTTAAGATATATATACTTGGGTCTTGGGATTTATAAATGAGGTCGTTCAGAGGTAAAAATTAACATGACGCCACTTTTAAATCCTGCCAAAACATCTTTATTAAATCCGGGTTTACAACGCGTTTTGTCTTACATGACACGTGTCGTTATTTCATTGAACACGAATTTTCGAGGTGTTACAGCATCCATGTCACTGGTAGGCATGCCACGTGGGTGACACGTGGACCTGGACGCTTATCCGGTCAAACTTCACTTTGACGCGCCCGCGTAAGCTTCCCTTATGGCTTACGCGGCCCGCCTGAAACCCAAAAATCTTGATTTCTTTGATTTTTCATGCATAGTAGGGTTTCAGGGGTCCAGGTTTTCACTTATGAGTCGTTTTAGGACATTTTTTTTAAGGTCCTTACATTCGGGCTCCAGAATTATTATTTTATTTTTTAGGGTTCATCATTGTTCTTAGAAAAATTCGAAATTCCTTTATGTTTTGGAATATGATTTGGATTATTGAGTGTTTTTCCATGTTTTGATATGTTTTAACTATTAAAATTTTCGAAAAACTGTTATTAGATCAACAGATAAAATTTTCGAAATTTTTTATAAAATTAGATATCACTAAAACAGGAAACCATATCTCAAAATCCCTAAGAATTCGAATTTTCAGTTATGCTTTCACAACAACAGATGTTAACAGGAGTTTCGAGATCACTTTTAACGACCCGAGACCAAGATCTCGACTCGAGACCACAAGGTCTTGACTCGAAATCATAAGGGTTCTCAAATCTTTATAACTCGAGACAACGGTTTCGACTCAAGACAACGATTTCTACTCGAGACCATAAGGTTTCGACTCGAGACCACTGAGGTTTCGACTACGGGTTTTAAATCTTCACAACTCGAGACCATGGTTGCGACTCGAGACCTCATTATGGAGTCTAGATCTCATAAAATTCAGTACTCGAGACCATGTTTCTGAGTCGAGACAACAAGATGAGTCGAGATCTCACTCGAGACCTCATAACTGAGTCGAGATCTCACTCAAGACCTAAGACTAACTTGAAATCTCAACCTCATTACTTTAGGCTGTTTGATGTGACTAAAATTTAGCTCGGGGCTCGGGCCCGAACCCCGTGCGGGGGCACGCGGTCCCCCTGCACCCCTCGCAGAGTTCGATCCGCGCTAACAGGTGGTTTGCTATTAAATGATTGATTTTGTAAATACTTAGTTAATTAATCAGGATCAAATAAAGTTTTACAAAACCAAAACGGCTTTACTTGAATGAGCTTTTGATGTATCATTTCTGCCCAAAGCTGATTTGATACATCTACTTATCGTTCAAGTATTATGAAAGCTATGTTAAGTGTGCATTACAAACGTGAATGTCTTAATATCTGGCCAAAGCTGATTTAATTCTTTCATGTATAGCATACTTAACGAGTGCATAACTAAAGTGATTGTTTCATTTCTGGACAAAGCTGATTTGTCACAAACACTTGGCACACATGCTTAAATGATTACACTTCTGGCCAAAGCTGATTTGTTTTCGTTTAAGTAGAATTTTAACTAAGTCTATTATTTTGATGTTAGTAATAGACATATCACAACTTCTTCATACAATGATTCTTATATTAATGATCCTTCATTAACCTTATGATCATTTCGTCTGCCTTATTTTTTAGTACCCATAATTTTACTCACTGTAATTTTCTTCTATAAATCAATATCTCATCCACTCTAATTCTTAAACCTAAAATGTTTTTCTTTATTTAAAGTTTCTACAAGATTAGCTCTTAAATTAAATTCTCGATTATCTCTTAAGACACGATAATCCTATTGCTCTCTTCTGATAAAGATACTACAGAAGAAAATTAGAGCATGCTGAATAGGATAAATCGAACATGATGTCTCTTATGATAATCAAGATCTCTCTAACATAATGCTATCACTGAAGTTATTCCAGATTAAGTCTTTCCTAAGACTAATCTATTATCTGTGGAATAATTACAAGAATTCCTAAGATGCATGTCTTCATTTAAAATTATAAACTATAAAGCTAAGTGGTATATGTGAATACATAATAATGTACAATACCATGACCCATAAAGTTAAGGGCTTACGCACGGAAATAAGTACAATTTTTCCAGTACATTACATACTAAGATTTTCACTTGTGCAATTTGATGCCTTATAAATCAACTATAACACTCAAAAGTACCAAAGTATAACGAGTGTGTTGATAAGCTACATATGTACAAAGAAATAAATGTTTGAAGCTGGAAAATAAATTGTTACTCACCTTACAACCACTTAAACTTTAAAAGAGGATTGTTCTAAGGTCCATAGTCAAAATACAAGTATAAAATTCCAACTCTAGGGTTCTTCAAGGGAGAATCTCACTGCAAAATTATGCCATTAGACGAGGCATAATCAACGAGACTATCCATTATTCAAAAGAACAACTGGATAAATTAATTAGATAGTCATTTACTAATGATATTTAAGTTTGCTAATCTTAATATTTCAATTAACACATGATTAATTGACTCTAGTTCCATACGTTTCCTTACCAGAACTCGACAAAATAACTAACATGAGAGTTAGTGACAAAATTAAATGTTAAGGCTATAAGAACCATAATAAGCAGTCTTCTAACAGCGTTTTTTGATACCTTATATATATTCTGAAGATTAGTCAGAATATGGTATCATAATTAAGCAATGTTATGAAGCTTGTGAGGTTTGCATAGTCAACATAAAGTCACACTTACCTTAAACTCTCATTTTATTTGTTCTAAATATCTGGATAGAAACATTACTAAGATGAAACTAGATGGTACCTTACATTTTCACAACTTTTGTTATCATGCAAATGAGAATTTGACAAAAGGAAAATGAGACTTATAAATTTCATCCATTAGGCCGCCCGTAGTGGGGCGTGTTTTTTAAATTTAAAAAAAAAAAAACGCCCTATAACGCCCCGGTAACCACTACACCCGGCGTTACCGGGCGTTATTTTCAAAAAAAAATTGGTTCGGCGTTTTAATTAAAACGCTTAAAATGAGGGGGGCCCACCTTTTTTACCGTTGACAAACGGTCATATTATTTATTTATTTATTTTTTAATTTAAAATATTACCCCACTATATATATATCACCCCACATTCTCACATTTTTTATAAAAAACCCACTTTATCTCCTACTTTCTCTCCCACTTTTCTTCTATTTTAAAAAAAAAAAAACACCCACTTTCTCCTACATTTTTATACAATCATGCATCCATTTCGACCCCCTTTTGGTGTCCCCGCAAGACCCACGAACCCGAACACAACTCAACCGCAAAACCCGTATAACCTTCAAGACATGGACCCGAGCTTTTTAACGTACGCGGCTTACTTGAGTGGCGCCACTCCGTTTGTGCCTCCCACTTTCGGCTATGGTCAAGCCGGCGGGTCTCAACCGTCACAACCCGAATCTGAACCCGATGTCGAAGTCGTGCCGGAGACGCAACCCGAACCGGTGCAAGAAACATCGAAACGCGGCAAAAGGTCGCATAAAAAGAAGGAAAAAGACGCACCACGGCGTACAAAAAATATCATTAAATGGACGAAGGAAGAGGAATTCACGTTGACTCGGGCGTGGCTCGACATTTCGGAGGACGAAGATACTGGTAACCATTTTATATATATATATATATATTATTTTACTTATTTTGTTACTATATTTTTTAACATACAACTTATAATTTTTTTTTAATTTGTAGCAAACTTTCAAACGGGCCCGGTTTTTTGGGATAGGGTTCGTGCACTCTTTTTTAGCACGTGGGGTCAAGGCGAACATCGGGACCAAGATTCCATTTCTAGCAAATGGACCGACATCAACAACAAGTGTCATGCGTTCCAAGAAGTCTTCCAACGTAACTACGATAATCGCCCGAGCGGTGAAGGTGACGTCGGGGTTTTAACGAAGACTTTGGAGGAGTTCGAGAGGACAAAATGCCCTTTCACGTACTATAAGTGTTGGGAGCTACTACGAAAAAGTCCAAAGTGGGAGGTAGTTAATCCAATGACGTCTAGTAGTAGACGTCGAGCTAAAAGGTCAAAAACATCATCCTCCGTTGACCCGTCAACTCCGACATCGGATGCCCACAATGTTGATTTAAATGAGGCGGTGGACGTTGACGAGGGAATTCAAGAAGAGTTGGTCCGACCCACCGGTAGAAGAAAGGGAACCGGGAAAAAAACGGTCGAGTCGTCTTCCGATCTCGAGTTAAAGGAAGATTTCGAGGAGATGAACCGTCGTCTCTAAGACATTCGCGACCTCGGCCACCAACATTATGAGATTATGAAGGAACGAGTGGCCGAAACCAAAATATTTAACGAGATGCAAGAGGCGAGGCAAATGGAAAAGGACATTGAGTTTTTGTCCAAACCTACCGACCACCTACAAGGCGATGCGTTTATCCTTGCGCAAATGCGTCGCCAAAAAATTAGAGAAAAATATGGACTCTAGATCATGTTATTTTTTTTAACTTTATTTTAATTTTTTCGGTTTTTTTTCGGTTTTTTTTCTGTTTTTTTTTCTGTTTTTTTTTTCAGTTTTTTTTATTTTTATTTCAAGTAATGTAATTTTTTTTTAAATTAATGAAGTTTTTTATGTTTTAAATTAAAATAAATAATTGTGAAATGATTGTGAAATGATTGAATGGGGGTTATTGGCATAATGCCCCACTACGCCACTTTTGCTATAATGCCCCATCGCTGACTAGGACGCCACGTGTCGGATAATGCCCCATGGTGGGGGCATTATAACACATTACCACTACACATGGTCTTATAACCAAAATTCATGAGAAATTATGACATGGTTAATGAGGATGATTTTTTTATCTAATCTCATTCTAAGTGATTTTAAATCATGACGTTACAGCCCTAAATATTACTTGGCTTAAGGAATAAGTATGGGTCCATCATAAGTCATTCATTGACATTCGTGGAACTTATTCCAAATGGAATATTCAGACATAATTCATTTATCATTTAAAAGACTATCAACTTGTGTCTAAATTTTGTCGCATATGGCCCACGGTATTAGAAGAAATCTATTCATATATATACTTAATAAGATTTCTATTAAATATGTCCCTAAAGTTTCTTATGATATCTGGACATTAAAGAAATCAAATAAAGTCTAACGTATATGTGATAGGTTCCCACGTCACGTAGCTCATTGAAACTTCTCTTGTAGCATTCTAGAGATATTAAAGATCAGTGGGAGCATTAAGTGTCTTAATAATAACTTGCAATAGTTGCAAGATGTGGGGGAGTGAAAATTTTACATTACCTAAATTTACACCTCTTGTACAAGACACCGCTCCATCACGACACTGTTCCATCAAAACTTGTCTCCTTAAAATCTAATGCTACTCTTACAAAAGTTTCATTGTTGCTTAATTGTGGGCACACTTAGATTTCTTACCTAAACTAACATACTCCTCAACAAGAGAAACTACAAAGACTGATGTCATTAATTTGTTTTCTCTATTAGAATTTGTTGGTCATTAAATGTTGACCCTAAGCATGCCAAGTTCCTAAAGTTTTCTAAGGTCAGTAGGAGCAGTCAAAGTCCTTATCATGACTTGCAAGGAATACAAGAGGCGGGGGGAAGAGTGTCATTAAATTTCACTCTGAATTTAACTCCGATTACACCTCTTGTACACCATACTGCACCAACTCTTACAAACCTAGAATCCTGAAAATGATAGCAACCTAACCAAGAGCTAATCCATAAAACTGAAACTTCTAATAAACCCAATAATCAACTCAGGAGGTCATCTAGGTTTAAAAACTTACTAACTTTGATGATTACATAACCTCCCTAACTGAAGTTGAAATGGATTTTGGAAAAGTTTACTGATCCTATATCTTATAATTAAGCCATTAGCGTCAATTAATCTTCTAAATGGAGTAAAACAGTTTTCTAGTAAAACTGATTTTATGTGTTCGTATAACGTTTGGGATTTGATTGAATTACCTAAGAGTGTTCATAACTAAACCGAATCCTAATATAAGATTTAAGACATAAAGAAGCATGATTGATTGTCAAAGGTTGTACTCAGGAAGAGATAAATTATTAAAGAATCTTTATTACATATCTAACAAAATATTTCTTTGAGGATCATCACTGTTCCAGTAGCTTATAATACTTTAAAGCTACATTAGATGAACATTAAAAACAATTTTCCCTAACAATTGCCTGACACATTTACATGTTCATAAAACAACCTGAAAGTTCTAAACTTAAGGTTAAAGAACAGTTTGTCTATAAGCCAATAAAATTCATATATGGGTTAATGCAAACATCATAATGTGATGAAATCTTAACGTAATTATTTTCATCAATAACCACGTGGATTAATGTACCTATCTCAAGATGAGTGGGAGCAACTAAATTAAACTTGTCAATGTAGATGATATTCTTTTGACAAGTATATGTTACATAAGTCAAAGCATTGTTAACACAAACTTTGATATAATAGATCTCAGAGATATCTCGTACGTGATAGATATCGTAAAATACTGAGATAGACCCAATGGGACATTAGTTTCTGTAGGATCGTTTGCACAACCAAACGAGTCGTTCAGAAGAGTTTTTTTATCAATACGAGAGGCGGAAACAAACGTATTGATGTTGAATCAGCTTGATATACACTTTAATTGTCTTGTTTATTGATATAACAACGTTTTACAGCCTGGAGACACTTCGGCAGCACCTCGGCTTCGGAATCAGAAGATACAAATGAATTGAATAAGACACATATTTATAGGCAGTCCCATTTCTCACGAGTTGGCCTCACACGAAATGGCATTTCCATTTCGTGCGAAATGGCTTTTCCATTTCGTGCGAAATGGTCACATCCCACATGATTCTCAATTTTCTCGTATATCGTGTCCTGATCTATCTAATCTATTACAAGACTCAATACAAGACGAAGTCGACAGACATATGCACCAGCAGACTCCCCCTTGGATGTTGATGAAGTTTCGGTGTCGAGTCTTCGGTATGTCAACTCTTCAGTCTTTATCAGTCTTCATGCTCTCTCCAAAGAATCTGACAGTGTAAGCATCCTATCTCTATCTTCTTCCATCAACTTCTATACTCCCCCTTGAATGTTGATCTTACAATCTTCAATCTTCTCTTTCTCTCACTCTTCAGCAACAGCAACTGGCTCGGACAACAGGATTCGAAACTGGCTCTACTATCTTCAGACTCTCCTTTGCTAGCAGACTCCCCCTTAAGTTGTTCCGGGATCGCAATCTGACATAGCATTTCCACAAGTTCAGGTCGTATCCTGGCTCTCCGTAGCAACAGGATCAGGAACCTGGTATCCTGCACAAACCTCAGGAGTCGAAACCTGGCTGCTTCTGCCTGCACAGTCTCTACCTCAAAATAAATTTCACAAATTTAACAATTTGACAGATTTATAAACCTCTTGCAGGTATCGTTCAAAATGATTTAACATTTATAATCTCTGATGACCACTTGTAAGAATACCATTTTCGTTTTTTTTTTCAAACAAACTCTCCCAAACCTGTTCATCATGTTTAGCATTCGGAATTTTGAAAATCAGCTTTTCAACATCAGTTGTCAAAAATCTTTTTGATTTTTCAAAAATTTAAGCTAAAACAAATTATTTTTGGATTTTGTTTTTAACGAAAAACAGTAAAGAAATATTTACAGACAATATTTTTGTGAGTTTGTGTAAGAGGATCATATCAGTTTATGACAAATCACTAGCACCGTTGAGCTTTAAACACTTTAAGTTCTAAACGATTCACATAGATTGACGATATTGTTGTCCTCTTAAACTCAATCTAAAAACTTTTGAAATGCTTACTGATACGTTAAGATATACTAATTTTGTACTAAATTCTTATGGACCCCACGATCTCAGCATATCCCCTCATCATGGAATACACTGACTCAAGTAATGCCTTAAACTTTCATCAACTGTGATATGTGCGAAAACAACGCAGAATGTTTAAACATTAACAATCAGGTCGATCTTTCGATACGCAGAGAAAGTCCAATGTTTAAACAAAATAAGAAATAAAAACAAGTTGAATATGTTTAGATCTTAACCACCAGTTCGATATTCACATATACGCAGAGATGATCCAAGATTTAAACGAAACACCAAGAAAAATAAATCAGAACGTTCAGGCACTAACATCCAGTTCGATACTCACGTATACGCAGAGGATGTCCAATGCTTAAACAAAATAAAGAAATCAAACAAGTTTAAATCTTTGCAAAATGAAATGCATAATCACAGTGACTTTTTCAGCAAGTTGTGAAAGTTCACAAACTGACCGGTTTTTATGCTCTTTTTAGCATTCAACGATTACTGAGTGGGTACACAGTCACGAAGGATAAAACTAAGTACTATGCTTTCAACCGCGTTTCCCACTAGAACTAGACTTTTTCATTTAAGTTTGTATCGTTATCGCAAATCTACTAGTCTAGCTGAGCCTATCGTCACATCTTTAGTGAGACCGTTTATCACATTTTAACTTTCCATTTCTTTAGCGTACTGTGACAGTCTAACTGATGTACTATCATTTCCTCTTTTTTCACAACAAATCTCATTTTTGATTTTTTTATTTTTTGACCTTTTAGATTTTATCATGTTTTTATATTTTTCAAATTTTCTAAATTTTCTTACTCCCCCTAAAATCAAAATATATTTCAATTTTGATTTTCTGGGAAAATTTGAAAATGAAAGCAATAAATTGTACAAATAACATGACAACATGATGTGAATTGCTTCAATTCACCATCCACTTGGTATAAACAATCAGAACTCCCCCTAACAACAAACTGTTTTCCCATTATGATTTCAAAACACTTAAGTTTGTTTTAATCAAAATGGGTTTTCTGGAAAATTAGTTTTGTTGAAACCACTTGTTAGATTGGGGGTTAAATTCATCATTTTGTTCTTTCAACCACTTGTATGAAAGTTAAATCAAGTTCAACTTAATGACCTTGATTAACCACTTGTAGGTGAAAACCCTTTTTTTCTTTAACCACTTGTAGGTTCTCTTATCAACAATATCACTTGTAAATTGAAATATGACAATTTTTTAGATTCTTAAGAAAGATGCCAATACATGCTCCACGATTACCAACTTGGGAGCTCCGACAAGTCAGGATTTTATATATGGAATACAGACACCCAAGCCTGACTAGCTTTGGGTGTTCCCGATTTATTTTCACTCGGCCTTTGAACATTCCTTTTTGATTCATAAAAATCTTTTACCCCTTTGGCCTTTCCATCAACCATCTTTTCAAACATGTTTTTCACTTTTCCATTAAAAGCCTTTTCGACATCAAATTCTTTCTTTTCAGAATAGAATTGATTCGAAATTTGTACTTTACCAACTTTTGATTTTAAATTTTCAGCACGCAATGGTGGAAAGTTGACATCATCCATTGGTGGTACTGAATTTTCTACTTTTGGTTCAACTGGTGGCTCCTCTGACTTTGACGAGTCAGATTCATCGTCAGATTTCACATCTAATTTCTTAACAACCCATGTTTGGTTGTTAAGATTTACTCTTCTTATGTAAAACCTTTTCGAACACTCACCAACTTCATATGTTGAATTTTTAAACACTTTGAATTTTTCAGTTGGTGGTTCGGTTTTATCAACAATCTTTTCTTTGAGTTTAGAAACAACTTCCTGTTTTATGTTGGTTGCCTTTGGATAGTTCCAGGCCGATGTGACCAACTTCTTGACATCGGTAACAGGTTCTTGTCTCCTTTCTCTGATGAACTCCATTCTTATCATGTTTCTGTTTTTCTGCAAAGAATGCTTTGTTCGATTGCTTCCAGAATGAGCCGTTTTCTTCTTCCTTTTTAGGACTGTATTGTTGAGATTCGTAGTAAAAATATGCCAAATCTTCTTCAGAATCCATGTTTAGGTATTTGAGCTTTCTCACAAACAAACTTTTCAAACGAACTGGATGATCTTGAAACGAACTGGAATCTTTCACACAACCTGAAAACAAATCTTAAACGAACTAGATAAGTTCAATTCGTGCGAACTGGATCACAAATGTTCAATACGTGCGAATTGAGTCAAATCCGTACGAAATGGATGTATTTTTCACACGAATTGGACTTTTCAAGCGAATTGGACCAACCAATGCTCAATTCGTACGAAATGACATGGTGTGAATTGGCCCGATTGTTCAATTCGTGCGAAATGGAGGTATTTGGTGCGAATTGGATCAACTTCAAGCGAAATGGTTCTCTAAATGACCATTTCGTGCGAAATGGGGTTCCTTTCAAACGAACTGGCACTTTAATGCGATCTAGATGTCCAATTCATGCGAAATGGAAGTCTGTTTCACATGAATTGGCCCATTTCGTACGAAATGCTGCTGATGTCACACGATTGGGTATGTTTTTTTATAAAATTGATCACGTTTTAGGTCGATTTTAGGTCTAATTCTTTCAAGGATTGATTAAAACTATATTTCGCATGTTATATGTGAAAATCAAGCCATTTTATCCGTTAAATCTCAGTTAATTTTGAAAAATGTGTAGAAGAATGAGTAGAAAACAGAATTCTCGGTGCAATCGAGCTGAATCGGTAAGAACTCTTCCTCCTGAGCTCTGATACCACTTGTAGGATAGTTTGCACGACCAAACGAGTCGTTCAGAAGAGTTTTTTATCAATATGAGAGGCGGAAACAAACGTATTGATGTTGAATCAGCTTGATATACACTTTAATTGTCTTGTTTATTGATATAACAACGTTTTACAGCCCGGAGACACTTCGGCAGCACCTCGGCTCCGGAATCAGAAGATACAAATGAATTGAACAAGGCACATATTTATAGGCAGTCCCATTTCGTGTGAAATGGTCACATCCCACATGATTCTCAATTTTCTCGTATATCGTGCCCTGATCTATCTAATCTATTACAAGACTCGATACAAGACGAAGTCGACAGACATATGCACCAACAGTTTCGTTCCATTAGTTTAACCTTAAATGGGTCCTTACACATGTAACAAACAATACTGCTCTCCTTTTGAGGATAATAGGATAGTTGAGATTATTTATTTACGCTTCATTAATTAGAAGCCTTATGTAAGTTTAAGTCTATACTCGTTTAGATATTACTCACATTGCAATACACTAGATATGTCTAGATTAATGTGAAGCATCTGATAGAGTATTACAATATCTTTAAAGGAAACGAGATGCTATGATTTGAAGAAGTGAGAACTCAAACCCGTTTATTACTTTAACTTTGTGATATTCGAAGATGACAAAATGTATTTTCGGGTATATCCTTATGTTAGCAGACAAAACCTATCTCATGGAGGAGTCATAATGGACTGATATTAACAACCTAAGTTATAATGACATAATATAGTCGCTAAATGTTGTTGGAAATTTATCAGTGGACTCATAAGTTTATTAACTCCATATAATTAATGTTTTGAAGACTTAGTGTGATAAAGTTAGCTACCATGACTCCTTGAACGGTAACAATTCGAGAGGTGCTGCATTAAGTTACGATACACAATTAATTATTCGTTTATGAACGAATTGAGGAAACTAAGACTTTGTATTGAATACATTCATGATATGCTTAAGGATTCTATACTGAAGGGCTATTACCCATAAGTCTTATTAAGAGAGCTCATAGACGGGTATTAATTAACGACCGTGCACAACCGCATATCGTACTATGAATGACTAAGTATTAGTTAATTTTCCTCACCAGTTTGATTTTGTATGTCTCTAAGAATATGTCAAGTTGGCATAATGGCATATAGACAAATAAAGTTACAAATCAAACAAAGGGCTTATGCGTATTTTGATCATAACGATTAGGTTTTAAATTAAGGCTATAGTATGACTAATGGGGGTCCTGAGTCGCATAATGATTCAACGGCTGTATTTCTCTGCTATAGTTCTTGTTTAAGGCTAAAATGAGTGTTAACTCCTGATCAGGATTATCTAATACTCATAGTAAATGATTACTCGGCTAAGTGAGAGAATGTAAGATTAAATATATATTATTTTATATTTAATCTAGTAGCCATTATAATCATTTACATTATATAGATCAAAATATATAACAACCTATTAAATAATTAGTTGGTAATTGTTGATGGGCCTAATTACCCTTATTAACTAATTAGGGTTTCCTCTTGGGTGCATATATAAGGAGACTTATGTAGAGGTTCTAAGGTTAGACACATAACCTAACTCTAATAACATCAATCGACCTCCTCTCCTCAACCGATCACCCTTTATTGGTTTTCTCATAACCATCATTAGATTGCACCCTAAGGAGGAACTAGATCAAGCTGACAATCATGTCAAACACTGTTGCTACGTCTCCATCTGGATTCTCTGCTGGCCTGTACTGATGCAATCAAAGGTATGTTTATATGTTTTCCATTATGTCTAAACAGAACTGATCAACAAAACAACCATCTAAACATCAAAAGCAATCCATGTGGACCAATCCAATGATATACCTTTAGACCGATTCTTAGCTCTTAATGGTTTAGACCTCTTACAGGTTCAGTACTTAATGGTTCAGACTGTTTGTTTCGGGAGCAGATGTCTGAATGGTTCAGACATTTGTCTCTGAATGGTTAAGCATTATACAGAGTCTAAATGGTTAAGACCTCTACTCTGAATTGGTCAGACATTTGCATCTGAACTGTTAAGCATTTACGAATTTTTTTTCTTAAAATATATTTCAATCCAATAATTTGGGCAAATTACATAAGGATGGCAGGTAGACGAGCAACAAACTGCGCCGCCATCCCTTTCTGAATAGAAAAACCTAACCTACTAAAAACAAAGTCTCGCCCCTGAGGGGTCGAAAAGTTGTTGTGGACCACACGCTGAACTCTAGACAAGAACCGAACTGCCTCCGGCGCCAAGGAGCCGAACGTGTCAAACACCAGGGGGACAAAGGCATGTTGATTATCCTCACAAGCTTTCGTGTGCTTTCCACCTTCTTTGACTCTGCTTTGAGTACCGCTTGCCCCGCCACAAACCCATTTTCCCGAAACCCGGCTAGGGGGTGTCACGGCCCCCGGCCCGATGTGACCCGGTCTAGGAGCCGCAGGCAGAAAAGCCGTGGTATTTATTATTTGAGTTGACAGCGGAAGTTTAACAGGATCTTTTTAGAACTTGAAAATACCCAATTTATTTATTTCACAATTTGGGAATAACATTTATGATTTACAGTAAAGGTGATTCCTCAAGGAAATCCCCTATTTTACAAAAAACATGTTTATTTATTTTATTGAGCCACTTCTTCAAGCTTGGAGTGCTACACGACACTTTTTCCTGGATCACAGCAGATCACCTGAAACATGTTTTAAAAAAGGTTTTATCAGCAGGGAAATACTTGCGAGTCATTCAAGTTGCACAAAACGACACATTGTTATAATATACAGTATTAAGGGTGATTATATTGTTTTTATCTACCAAATACCCCAAATCGGTATTTGTCACTCGACAGTATCTACGACTATGGTCAGATCACCCATTGGCTAACCTGTTGTCCAATGGTGACGGGTATCAAGTAATGTATCCAAAACCCCACATACCAGCAATAATTGAAGATTACAAAGACTTAATCCCTGTAATTATAACTTTGAAAACAAGTAGAGTTTTAGGAAAACAATTTGATAAAAAAAAGAATGACTCACGTTGCAAGTTTAGATGGGCAGAGTTTAGCCTACCGATTTAGCCTTGTTAACCTAATTCAATTAACAATGCACACGAAAAACTAGGTCAGTAACTTAATACAACTTTTACGACAACTCACGAGATCAAAACTGTCACGACGAATGACAAAGTATAGCCCAAATACGGGCAGCACTTAAACATCCATCGGACTGGTTTTTATCGATCGGACATTGAATCGTAGCAGTGATCGAGTTATTACCCTGTTATCGCGGCAGAATTTCGTACTTGTGTGTGTTTTTAAGTGAATTTGGAAAGAACAGAGCACAACTCAACGTAGAAAACCTATTTTCACGTCGTAACAACTCCCCCATGAAAGTGCCAAGCCCCTAATTTATATGTTGAAAAATGGGTTCCCCCGCGTGGCGCGCCAGACCCACCTGGTCCTGGCGCGTGGCGCGACGGGTCACTTTTAGGGTAGGGTAGTTTCGTGTCCAACATAGCCTTGGTGAGTCACAATTCGACGAAATTCAAATCCTACAACAAACTGTGAGGATAATATTGATTAGGGAATACCCCCCCCCCCTTGAGTTTTAGGGGCCCTGATCCTAGTTCCGATTATTCTGAAAATTTTAGGGGTCATGCAATATTATCTGGGGGTCTCAATTAGGGTTTCCTATTAGACATAATAAAATAAGAAATAGTAATTTTTTAATGAGAGTTGTTACATCCTCCCCACCTTATAAAAATCTCGTCCTCGAGATTTACTGGAACAAGTAGGGATATTTTCGTTTCATCTCTGATTCCAGCTCCCAAGTGTACTCAGGTCCTCTCTTCGAATCCCACTTGACTTTGACCAGTACTAGTCTTTTGTGTTTGAGAAACTTGACCTTTCTGTCTTCTATCTGCAGTGCTTCTCAACAAATTTTAACTTTTCATTTACCTCTACATCTTGAAGAGGTACTACCAGGGATTCGTCAGATAGACATTTCTTGAGGTTGGATACATGAAATACGTCATGTACCCCTGCTAGCTCTTCTGGTAGTTGTATACGATAGGCAACTGGTCCTATTCGCTGGATTACTGGGAATGGTCCTACGTACCTTGGACTTAACTTTCCCTTCTTCCCGAAATGCACTACTCCTTTCCAAGGAGAAACTTTCAAGAGTACCTTATCTCCGACTTGAAATTCCAGTGGCTTGCGTCGATTGTCTGCATAACTTTTCTGGTGATCTCGAGCCATTTTCAGTCTTTCCTTGATTTGAGTGATCTTGTCGGTGGTTTCTTGTACGATTTCAGGACCTGATAATTGGCTTTCTCCTATTTCTGCCCAACAAACTGGAGTTCTGCACTTTTGCCCATACAGTGCTTCGAATGGGGCAGCTTCAATGCTTGCATGATAACTATTGTTATAGGAGAATTCAATTAAGGGTAGGTGGTTATCCCAGTTCCCACCAAAATCTATTACACATGCCCTGAGCATGTCTTCCAGGGTTTGAATCGTCTTTTCACTTTGTCCGTCTGTTTGGGGATGGTATGCAGTACTTAAATTCAATCGAGTCCCCATTACTTCTTGGAAACTCGTCCAAAAATGTGAAGTGAAACGACTATCTCTATCTGATACGATAGAGAGTGGGACTCCATGTAAGGATACTACTTCATCTACATACAATTTTTCCAACCTTTCCATGCTAAAGGTTTCCTTCATGGGTAGGAAATGAGCTGATTTGGTTAATCGATCCACAATTACCCAAATTGCGTCGTTACCTTTTCTGGTTCTGGGCAACTTAGTAACAAAATCCATGGTTATGAGTTCCCATTTCCAAACAGGCATTTCTAATTGTTGGAGTAATCTTGAAGGTTTCTGGTGTTCTGCCTTAACTTGTGAACAAGTAAGACATTTAGAAACATATCTAGCTATGTCCTTTTTCATTCCTATCCACCAAAAGTTGTTCCTTAAATCTTGGTACATCTTATTATTACCAGGATGCATGGTATATCTAGATTTATGGGCTTCCTCTAAAATCTTATTTCTTAATTCTCCTTGCTTAGGTACCCAAATCCTTTTCTTATGGAACTTCCAAATTCCATCGCTTCTTTACTCTAATTCTTTTACTCATCATTTCATTCCTTCAGCATCATCCTTGATTGCTGTCTCCTGAATATTCTTCAGTTGTTCCATTAAGTCTAATTGAAAACTTAACCTAAGAGCACGAACTCGCTTTTGCTTTTCATGATACTTACGACTTAGGGCATCTGCGACTACATTTGCTTTTCCTTCGTGATATTGAATATCACAGTCGTAGTCACTTAGAATTTCCATCCATCTACTTTGCCTCATATTCAATTCTTTTTGCCCGAATATGTATCTTAAACTCTTATGATCTGTATAGACTGAAAACTTACTACCATACAGATAGTGTCTCCAAATCTTAAGGGCAAAAATTATGGCTCCTAACTCTAAGTCATGTTTCGTATAATTTTCCTCATGCTTTTTCAGTTGTCTCGAGGCATACGCAATTACCTTTTTGCGTTGCATTAGCACACATCCTAATCCTAGCTTAGAAGCATCACAGTAGACTTAAAAATCTTCTGTCCCTTCGGGTAAGGCAAGAATTGGGGCGTTCGTTAACCTTTGCTTTAAAATCTTAAAAGCCTCTTCTTGCCTAGGTCCCCATTCAAACTTAACTGATTTACAGGTTAGCTTAGTTAATGGCACAACTATCTTAGAGAAATCCTTAATAAAGCGCCTATAGTACCCAGCTAATCCCTAACTTCCATAGCTGATTGCGGGACCTTCCATTTAGTGATCACTTCTATCTTGGAGGGATCTACGTGAATACCTTCGTGATTCACCATGTGACCTAAAAATTGCACCTCCTGTAGCCAAAATTCACACTTCAAGAATTTGGCGTAAAGTTTTTCCTTTCTTAACAAAGTTAAGAGTGCATGCAGGAGCTCACAATGCTCTTCCTGGCTTTTGGAATAAATAAGTATATCGTCGATGAAGACAATTACAAATTTATCCAAGTACGGTTTACAGATTCTATTCATCATATTCATAAAAGCTGCCGGAGCGTTTGTTAGTCCAAAAGGCATAACTGTAAACTCGTAGTGACCATACCTAGTTCTGAAAGCGGTTTTAGGTATGTCTTCTTCTTGTACCTTCAATTGATGATATCCGAAGCGTAAATATATCTTAGAAAAATATTTAGCTCCTTGAAGTTGATCGAAAAGATCATCAATCCTAGGCAATGGGTATCGATTCTTAATTGTAACCTTATTCAATTCCCTGTAATCGATACACATTCGCATAGAACCATCTTTCTTCTTTACGAACAACACTGGTGCTCCCCAAGGGGATGAACTAGGTTGTACGAATCCTTTACTGAGCAATTCATCTAATTGGTTTTTTCAGTTCTAACATTTCAGTGGGTGCTAATCGATAGGGTGCTTTAGCTACGGGTGTAGTACCAGGAATCAAATGAATTCTAAATTCTACCTCCCTATCTGGTGGTAATCCTGGTAGTTCTTCTGGGAATACATCCGAGTATTCTGATACTACAGGAATTTCCTTAAGTTCCTTACCCTTAGTGCTAATGATTACCGAAATCATATATACTATTCCTTGCTTTCGTTCATAATTAGCAACGTTCATTACTAAAATGAACTTCATTGGTTTACGCGGCTTATCCCATGTAATCACAATTACTTCTCCTGTGGGTGCACGAATTTCTATGGAATTCTTATCACAGAGGATTCGAGCATGGTTGGTTACTAACCAATCCATTCCTAATACGACATCGAATCCAGCTAAATTCATGGGTAATAGGTTTGCAGAAAATTTATGACCTGAAAGTTCTATAGTTTCTTTTTGCAAAACCGTATCTATGTTAACAGAGTTCCCGTCTGCCGTTTCTACTGTAAAAACTTTGCCTGAGTTTCGTTAAAGGTTGCTTAAGAGCTTGGCAGAATGAAGTATTTATAAAACTTTGGTTTACACCAGAGTCGAATAATACTTTCGCATAAACATTGTGAACTAAGAACGTACCGGCTATTACGTCAGGAATCAGTTCGGCTTCCTGCGTGGTCAGTTTGAAGGCTCTTGCGTTCTTCTTGTTAGTCCCTTCAGCAGTTTTGGCCTTGTTATCTGCTGGTTTGACCAATTTAGGGCATTCTGGTCTGAAATGCCCAGCTTCTCCACAGTTATAGCAGATCTTTGTTTTCTTTCTGCAATCTTCTTCACGATGTCCTATAGCTTTGCAGAAGTATAGTCAAAATTGTCAACACGTTTATATGTCAACACGTATAGTCAAAATTGTCAAAAATGTCCTATATCTTCTTCACAGTTATATGTCAACACGTATAGTCAAAATTGTCGATTTTGCGACTTCATCTTTTTATATATTAATATGCATCATTACACACCCGTTATATTACAAAAGTTTTATTTTAAGTTATTTTACACGATTATATTTTTGTTAATATTTATTATTATTATATTATTATTAAACACACATCCGCACAACCACATACGATCCTGTCAGCTGGCACTTCAGAAACGACGTTCCCTCTCGTCGTATTTCCATGATACCCTCTCCCCCACATCTCGGATTCTATTTCCTGCGTCCACCAGCTCCTCGCCATAGTGGCGAAGTTCAGCCAAGTTCTCGGTGCTCATTGGTGGGTGTAGTGGAGGCTCAGGGTCAAATTGGGGGAAAAATGTATTAGGGTTATTCAAGAGATTCTGAAATTGCCAGTCAGTTGTCCACCATTCTTCTAGCTCTCCTGGTAGAGGTCGGGGGTGGATAATAGGATCTAGGATAGCAGGTTCCAGATTAACTGGAAGTTGTGCTTCCGCTGGGTAACTGAAGCGGTTTTCATCGGCAGGCCCGATGTGGTCACTAAGTGCCAGTTTACAATCCAGCTCCTCCCATGATGGCATTTCCTAGGCTTGCCCGGAACTTTCCCCAATTTCTTTTCCTTTTCCTTTACCCTTCGGGTCCTCAGTCTTTATAACTTTCTGTACCGCTGGTTTCTTCCTACGTACACGCCTCCAGCCTACGAGTCTTCTTCTCTTTTTCGGTTTTGGTTTTGGTTTCTCCTAAGGTTGGGCTTGGAATACCATTGGCTCTTCAGTATCAGCCTGATAGCCAGTGAAGGTACCGGTGGTATCCATATCTGTGGTATGGATAGTAAAGTTTTGAAGTGCTTCGGATAGTTCATTCATGCTGTTAGCATACAGGAAGAAACATACAAAATTCTAAGTTAAAATTTTGTAAATTGAATTTTCACATAAACACAGAATGGTAATCAGAAAAATTAAGTATTTCTAAATACTTAATAGGCTTAAATCAGTGGTTCTGATACCACCTTTTTCTGTCACGGCCCCCGGCCCGATGTGACCCGGTCCAGGAGCCGCGGGCAGAAAACTCGTGGTATTTATTATTTGAGTTGACAGCGGAAGTTTAACATGATCTTTTTAGAACTTGAAAATACCCAATTTATTTATTACACAATTTGGGAATAACATTCATAATTTACAATAAAGGTGATTCCTCAAGGAAATCCCCTATTTTACAAAAACATGTTTATTTATTTTATTGAGCCACTTCTTCAAGCTTGGAGTGCTACACGACACTTTTTCCTGGATCACAGCATATCACCTGAAACATGTTTTAAAAAGGTTTTATCAGCAGGGAAATACTGACGAGTCATTCAAGTTGCACAAAGCGACACATTGTTATAATATACAGTATTAAGGGTGATTATATTGTTTTTATCTACCAATTACCCCAAATCAGTATTTGTCACTCGACAGTATCTGTGACTATGGTCAGATCACCAATTGGCTAACCTGTTGTCCAATGGTGACGGGTATCAAGTAATGTATCCAAAACCCCACATACCGGCAGTAATTGAAGATTACAAAGACTTAATCCCTGTAATTATAACTTTGAAAACAAGTAGAGTTTAAAGAAAAAAATTGATAAAAAGAGAATGACTCACATTGCAAGTTTAGACGGGCAGAGTTTAGCCTACTGATTTAGCCTTGTTAACCTAATTCAATTAACAATGCACACGAAAAACTAGGTCAGTAACTTAATACAACTTTTACGAGAACTCACGAGATCAAAACCCTCACGACGAATGACAAAGTATAGCCCAAATACGGGCAGCACTTAAACATCCATCGGACTGGTTTTTATCGATCGGACATTGAATCGTAGCAGTGATCGAGTTATTACCCTGTTATCGCGGCAGGATTTCGTACTTGTGTGTGTTTTTTAGTGAATTTGGAAAGAACAGAGCACAACTCAACGTAGAAAATGTATTTTCACGTCGTAACAACTCCCCCATGCAAGTGCCAAGCTCCTAATTTATATGCTGAAAAATGGGTTCCCCCGCGTGGCGCGCCAGACCCACCTGGTCCTGGCGCGTGGCGCGACGGGTCACTTTTAGGGTAGGGCAGTTTCGTGTCCAACATAGCCTTGGTGAGTCACAATTCGACGAAATTCAAATCCTACAGCAAACTGTGAGGATAATATTGATTAGGGAATACCCCCCTGAGTTTTAGGGGGCCCTGATCCTAGTTCCGATTATTCTGAAAATTTTAGGGGTCATCCAATATTATTTGGAGGTCTCAATTAGGGTTTCCTATTAGACATAATAAAATAAGAAATAGTAATTTTTTAATGAGAGTTGCCACAGGGGGGAAACACCTGTGAGATCGACACAAGCATGTTTCCCACCCTCCCAACCAAAAACTAGCACGTCAGCCGGGCGTAGGGTGGATCTCCTCTCCGACGGATCTGTAAGAAAATTAACCGGTGCCTCTTTCTTTTCCGAGATCCCTGCGTGTCTGAGAATATCCATTAACGTGTCTCGAACAAAGTCATGGCGATGCTTAAACCCCGGAAACTCTCTACAGTGTAACGCATGCTCCTCGTATTTATCCAGACATGCTTTACGGCAGACTGAACAAGTTTCATCATTCGGGAACATGGGGATCATCACTTAATGGTTAATCATTATATTGGCTCTTAATGGTTCAGACATCTTACTGGTTCAGCACTTAATAATTCACACCTTTTACTGATTCAGCACTTAAACATTCAAAAGTTGTCATATAACCCTTTAACCAATAAGTAGCTAAAAGATTTGATTTCTCCGCAAATTTAATCAATCTTTTTCATTATGTGAATGTGTATTTAATATCATGGTGTTACGGTTATTTTAAGTTATGACATTCTTGAATCGTTTTGATATGAAAAAGAGTTAATGATATTTTTAATCGTTGAATTTATGGTTAGGATATATTTTGATAGGGATTATGTTACGCATAAAAATATTGTAAATAACTAAAATATACAAAAAAAAAAAAACATTGTAGTAAACCAAAATATAGTTAATTTTTCCTTGCGTCATATTTTGTGTCTCAAATTGAAATTATAGAGAATGAACATGAATAACGGAATTTGCAAATGATAAAACTGGGTGTTTTCAATATTCGGTTACATACTAATCACACTAAAACCGTTTGAAGTCGAACCAAGTTAGCATTCGGTTTTCAACCGAACCTAATTTATATTCGACTTTGAAGCAAACCAAATTATTATTTGGCTTTAAGAAATTTAACTCGTGTTAAACAAGGAAACCGAGATAGTTATTACTTATTAGAGCATGAATCTTTTTATTTGTATAACTCATTAATCAATTTAGACTTTTCTTTTGCGAAGCCGGTTATAATATTACACTTTTAATGATCTTGACACGTGAACCATTCCAATATTGATATTGACTTGTGATATTTCAAATAATTAATCTTGTTAAAATTCTTTTTTTTTTTTCGGTTTGAAACAGAAACCGAATCGACTCCAAATTTGATTTCAACCAGTTTTGACTATTTTGAATTTAATTCGTTTTTAATTTGAACTTTTTCGTGTGGAATGATATTGTAGTTTATGAGAAAAAAAAATTGACCGATTAAAAAATTAAAAGAGTGTTTGTGATCGAGTTTTGAAATGATCTTTACTTATTAAGTTTTTAAAAAAGCTAATAAGTCCAGTCAATAAGTTATTATTAAAAACCAACCAGGATTTAGGGTTTTTTTTTTTTTTTTACTTGCACATATATTGCTATGCTAAGTTTTATATATTCGACAAAATGCACTTTACATCAATATCGCAGATAAGTGAGCAACAAGCTGCGCCGCTACCCCTTTCTGGATAGCAAACCCTAGCCTATTAAAAACAAACCCCTACCCCCTGTTGATGAGCCACTGCTGTGGACAACCTGTTGGACCCTAGTCAGCAAACGGATAGCTTCTGGAGCCAGGGATCCAAAGGTGTCGAAGGCGAAGGGGACAAATGCATGTTGGTTATCAGCACATGCTTTAGCGTGTTTGTCCACCTTTTTAGATTCTGCTTTCTTTACCGCTTGTCCTGCTACAAACCCATTTTCCCTTAACCCAGCTAAGGGAGAGACTCATGTGAGATCTACACAAGCATGTTTCCCTCCCGCCCAGCCAAAGACGAGCAGATCCGCTGGTCTCAATGTAGATCTCCCTTCCATGGGGTCTGTAAGGAAATTCACAGGGGCCTCCTTCTTGGCAGAAATCCCCGCTCTCCTCAAGATGTCCCCCAAAACATCTCTCACCCAGTCATGCCGGTATTTGAAACCAGGGAGCTCCTTGCAATGAACAGCATGCTCCCCGTATTTATCCATGCAGGCTTTACGGCAGATTGGGCAGGTTTCGTCTTCTGGATACACAGGGATCATCAGCCGGTATTTGAGGATAGCCCTGTACTCAACAGCCGACATGCATTGCCCCAGCCCCTCGATCGGGATAACCGTCAAAAAGTCTTGCGCATGGGGTTTTTTAAATGAATTATTAAGTTATTGACTCAAATAAGTTAAGAAACACCCCTGTGTATATAAAGGGTTTTTTTTTTTCTTAAAATTTTTTAAGTGAAAAATGCTTTTGTTTCACCAAGGTGATGCTTTAACTTGAAAAGGAAGACTCAAAAGTCAGAGTTGCTTGTAGTTGAAAAAGCGACTTGGTCTGACTTGAGTGAAACGCACGTCTATATTTATGATTATGTAGCTTTAAGTCAGTTCTTCAATAAATAAACCACGACTAAATGTCACAAAAAGTTAATATATGTTAGCTTAGAGTTATTATTTTTGGCTAACGAATCCTTTAAATGGTCTACTGACGAAATTTACCACATCGGGATACACTCGTCTCCAAACTGGGGAAAACCCTCACCTAGGGAAGAAGCCCGTGAACACTCGCCCAAAGGAACGACAGAGCGGTGAGGTAAAACTCATTAAGTTCAAGGATCGAACTAGCGATCGCCGACTACTCGCCTAGTCTCCCATCATCACCAGGTGCGGCTAAAAACTAATGGGGAGAAGCAAGAATTGAACTTGGGTCTCTTGGAAACCCAAGTTTTTCCCTTACCACTCCACCACAAGCTCATTAGCGTTAGCTTAGAGTTATAATTAAAATTGAGTTATTGGATTTTAATAATCTTAAGTTTTACATGTTTGCCAATAATAATCACAACTTTAAAAATTTTCTCCAACAATTTCAACTTGTAAAAATTTGGTCCACATTGATCATTTTATAACATATAAGACCATGTGTAGTGGTTTGAGCAATAATGCCCCCCCACCTTAGGCGTTTTCTGCCACGTGGCAGTCTAGTCAGCAAGAGGGCATTATTGGACGTTTTTACAAAATAGGCTTAGTGGGATAATGCCCCAATAATCATTACACAATTATTGATTTTTTTTTAAATTAAAAACTAATAATACTTCATTAAATTAAAAAAATTACAATATTAAAAAAAATAAAAAAGGGGTAAAGTTAAAACAAAATTACTAAAAAAAATAAAATACATTAATTTTCATCTTCGCTTTCTTCATTCTCGCCAACTTCGTCTTCCTCGTCCTCCGTTTCTTCTTCACCCTCAGGTGGGATATACCGAACCGACCATGCGTGTTGTACCAAATCAACCGTTAACGCGTAATGGTAGGGTTCGTAACGCAATTCTCGTGCATTATTCACTTTTTCTTCCATTGACGCTTGCAGATGCTCCTCCTGAACGACTTCCGGTACATAATTCTGGCATATTACATTTCCTTCGTCTTCCAAAATCATGTTGTGCATGATTATACAAGCGTACATAGAATCTCTCATTTTTTGCTTGGTCCATGCACGATGAGGATTTCTCAAATATTGCCATCTTTGTTTAAGAACCCCAAAACATCTCTCAATGTCTTTTCGTGAAGACTCTTGAACCTTTTTAAAGTGTGCTATTTTTCATCGATAGGATCCCTAAACGTATTCACAACAATCGAATACCTAGGATAAATTCCGTCGCACAAATAATATCCATAAGGGTAGTAGTTTCCGTTTGCGTAAAAAGACGTTTTTGGAGCTCTGACAGAAATCCAGTCCTCTAACAACGGAGATTGTTCAAAAACATTTATATCATTGCATGACCCGACCACGCCAAAGTAAGCCGACCAAACCCAATGGTCCTGTGAGGCAACTGCTTGAAGAATAATAGTAGGCCCCTTTTGGTCACCCTGTGTGTGTTGACCTCGCCATGCGGTCTGCCAGTTATCTCAATGCCAATGCATGCAATCCAAGCTCCCGATCATACCCGGCAAACCATGCTCACCAGAATGTACCTCGTAAATATTTTGAAGGTCATACCATGTGGGCGTTCTCAGATAACACACACTATACAAATTTATAATACCTTTAACAAACGTATACAACCATAAGCTATAAAAAATAAAAAAAATACTTGTAATGTTTATAGTAAAGTATAGGAATGTACCGTGACAAAAATGCTCCAAGGTGTCTCGTGTTGTTTTCTCGGCCATTTTTAAATACTCGTCGTTGATGTCACTCGTGTTTCCGTAAGCAAGGACTCGTAGCGCCGATGTACACTTTCGAATACCGGTGAATCCAAGTGTCCCTTTCGCATCCGCTTTTTGTTTACAATAATCCAAGTTGTTTTCAAAGTCGTCGACGATGCGTAGAAACAAACGCTTACTCATTCGGAAACGGCGCCTAAAAACTTCTGGGTTCGGAAATGTTGGCGCTTCATCGAAATAATCTTTCATCAACCGATCGTTTGCCGCAAATCGGTCTCGTTCAATATAATCTCTTGTTTTAATTTCACGTTCGGGCCGGCTACAATACTTTACATATCGCACCGCTAGTTGACAAGCACTCGTAACCGCCTCTTGCTCGACCTCATCGTCTGTGGATTCACCATCATCCGCTGAAAACTCTCTATAGTAATAATTTGCGATGGACGAGGAACTAGGGGAAGCCATTTTTTTTATAAAAATGGTTTAATATTTGAGATTGTAGAGGTTTTTGTTTGTAAAAATAGAATGGAAGTGTGTGTATATATATATAGGTGAGAAATGGAAAAAAATATAAGCTAGCTGTTGCTTTTGCCCATTGAAACGATCTGCTTTGTCACACCCCGATATTTCCACATATTACCGGTGGGCCCGGCGGGGAGTATCGTGACGTAGTTGATATCATCATTGTCAATACACACAATTTAATAGCACAACGGAAGGCTTGGTGATTAAACTATTACAAACCATAATGTCTGAGTGTTCGATGAAAGAATATACAGACTGGATTGTACTAAGATCCACAAGCGGATCATAAATAAAATACAATAAAACGGAAAATAACAGACTCCAGGTATCAAGGGATTTGCAAGATCCTCTTATATGACACCTAGTAGCTCCAGCCTATTTACGAGAAGTACCTGTCAATCAATCTTTAAAAAATACGTCAGTTTACACTGGTAAATACAATTAACTGACTCATTTGAAAAGTATTTATGAAAATTGATTTTGGTGCACAAAGCACAAATCATTTATAACTTGGGACAATTATTTAAAGATAATCTTGTATACAGATTTATATGTTTGTCATACAATTGGGGCCGGTTGGAAGCCGGTCATGATTAACCGACTCACCACTTATAGAACCCACAACGGAGTTATCCCCAACATGTGGGTTTATATTTTAGAATTTGCATGTGTCAGGTGTATGCCTACACCCCGTGCATAGGTAGTGGCCATTTTCAAATGAAATGAGCCGAGGATATCCAGGACACGGTCGAATTAACCCCCAATGTTTATGTTATCCAACAAGACAGATTAAAACGGGTTATGTAAATTTATTAATCACAATCCGATTAAATGATTTCATACCCGACCAAGTGGTATTATTATAATACCATATCCCAAGCCCGTATAAGGGAAAATAAGTTAAAAGTATTTACCTGAGCTAAACGTGAAAAGTAACTCAACTATAAAATCCTAAAGCTTTATGATGGTGCCTTCTACTGGATGCTACTAATCTGTATAGAAGGTTTAATAACCTATTAGGATGCTAACTGGTCTTTAATTAAGTCAAGGACTTAGACCGGCTAGCTAGGAAGAAACTTTACGGTTCTAAACGCTAGATTAAGTGGAGACCGAAATAGAATGTGGTTTAGACCCGACAAGCTTGGATACTTGTATAATATGGGTAAACTAAACACATTCTGGAATTTGAGGATTTAATGATAAGGTTAAACCCGTTTCGGCTATTTTACATAAACTAGTCACATAAACCGATCTGAACGCATAAATGCGTAACGGGTAACCAAATAAATTATATACAGGTCTTATTTGTTATTATGCTTAAAATATGTTAACACATCAGTAGGATGTTAACATATATTGCCAAAAAGTATTTAAAGCCAATTTAAGTCCCATAAGGGCATTTTGATCATTTTAGTAATTATAAAAGAGATTTTATAACAAACTGAAGTTCTGGTTTTTGGTAATCAGTAAAAATATTTATTTTATCTCATTACATCAGTAAGATACTACATATATGTGAGGTTTACCATTTATGGCCAAACTATGCCCCGAAAGGGCATTTTGGTCATTTCACATATGCTTTCAAGGACATTTTTTGGAAACCCGAGTTTATAACTTATACCTACTGTAATAATATTGAAATTTGTTTAAAAATTCAGTAGGTAACAAGTCTTAGATGTTAAGTATGGTTTTAAACCATACTATGCACCTAAATAGTGTAAAACTCGCTAATTGACGATAATCAAGATGTTTATGTAAATCTGAGATTTTGATAAGTTTTAAATGCTCAAAATAATTTATTTAATGTATAAAATCAGTAGGAAAAGGTTTGGCATTCAAATCATTTGTAAATCTCATTTTATGCATGAAAAGGGTATTATCGTCATTTACCGAATTACACAAGAACTCTATGGTTTAAACAGATTATAATCTGACCAAAAATCTTAATATTCCTTAAAAATAATATCTTAATAGTAGGTAATGATTTTTGGTTCAAAATCCAAGTTTAAACATGTCTTATGCAAGATATCGTAATTTAATTAACAAAAGGCTTCTAATTACGATATCGAGCATAACTCCTATTTGAGACCAAGAACTGATGTCAAATTTTTGGGACAAGCTTATATATCAGTAGCAAAGTTTTTTGTCCTCTCACATTTCTAAAAATCTCATTTATATGTCAAAAGGACATTTACTGCATTTATAAGCATATTAACAAATACGAGCATATAATTCAAACCAATAAGGACCAAGCAATATAACTCCATGAGGTTACACTACTATATAATATGGTCCTAATGGAAGCTTAAAACATGGAAGAATTAAGCTTAAACGGGTCAGAACTGAAAGTCAAAGCAAAAGTCAAGCTTTTGCGACTTTCGGTTATAAACTGACCTTAGACTGATAATTATCGGGTTAGACCTGATTAAACATGTTCTAATACCAATTACCAAGTCATTAGAATGTTAAAATATAATTTAGAACCTCTATTTTATTAGTTTAAATTATTTTTAAACTTTTTGTCCAGTTTGACTTTTTGACTAACTAGTTTGACCCGACAATTAACTAGTCAAACGAAATAATTAGGCGGTGCCCTTTTAAGGGTTAATCACCTACCTTAATATGGTTCTATAACCACTTTCGTTTCGATCAGTGACTGGACCAATTATGATTAAACCGAAAGTCAAAGCTTAATTACGATATGTTTGACTTTTCGGTTTTTAAGCTAATTAAAAGGACTAAGCAGGGATTAAAACTCTTACTTAGGGTCCTTGCTATCTTTTCTACACTTGGAAATCTTCACCTAATGCTTGCAAGCTCCAGAAGTGTGTTCTTTGAAAGTTGTTGCAAATAAGTGTGCATAAGAACAAGGATACTAGCTCCTTATATACTAATTTCCAAGTGGTTGGATCTTATGCAGCTGTAATGGAGGCTCCTAGGATCCCCCCAGGTGTCCTAGTGGTAAAATAAATCCGTCCAACAGCCCCTAGTATCGATTAGAACAGGTTAAAGGCGGTTCTGAACTGAAACTTGCACCTGTCCTTATTTTTCTACGCTGGGCATTTTTAGGCGGGCCGCGTAAGACTCAGCAAGAGTCTACGCGGGCCGCGACAACCTGTAAATCAGGTTAAAACATTTTACAACTTGGCAGATTCAGTCCCTGGAGGTTTAAAACCTTATACAACCTCATTTTTGACATATAATGCCCTTGTAGTTAATTTGTAGAGGCTCAAGGAAGTATAATCAAACTTCGTTAGGCTCGGATTCGTTAAATATCACTATAAACACAAGTTTCACCACATTGACACTTTTCACCCAAAGTCTTGAAACTTGCTTAACGATCTCGAAACCATTTGAAATTTATACCACTTATTCTTGAGAGTATATTTGAATATTTTGAAGCCTCGGGTTCGTTAAAAGGTCACTCAGATGTAAGAATTAACATGTTGACACGTTTAACCCTTGTAATTCATAATCTTTCGATTATTCTCATGAACGGCTTCTTATATCCAATTAATCACTCGTTTAAGAATATATTCTTCATGTATGGTCATTCAGAGGCACAAATTTGGCATGTTGACACTTTTAGTCCCTGTGGTTTCATATTTTCATCGTTTTGCAACTTTAGTCCTTCAAACTCAATTTTTCACATATGTAGAGTTTAGGACACGTGTCTTTACATAATTGGACACGTTTTTACACGGTGTTACATCCTCACCCCCTTAAAAGAAATCTCGACCCCGGGATTTACTGGAATAAGTGAGGATACTTCTGTCGCATAGTGGACTCGACTTCCCACGTATATTCGGGACCTCTACGGGCATCTCACTTGACCTTTACTATAGGCACGTGTTTCCTTCGGAGCTTTTTAACCTGACGATCCTCGATCGATATAGGTCTTTCAACAAACCTCGGGCTTTCATCAATTTGTACATCCTTATGAGACATAGCTAATGATTCATCAGCTAGACATTTCTTAAGATTACAGATGTGGAACACATTGTGGATTCCACTCAGCTCCTCAGGCAAGTTTAGCTTATAAGCTACACTGCCGACACATTCGATAATCTCGAATAGTCCAATATATCTAGGGCTTAACTTACCCTTCTTACCAAAACGCATCACACCTTTCCAGGGAGATACTTTCAGTAAGACTTTATCACCCACTTCAAATTTTAGGGGTTTCCGCCTCTTATCAGCATAACTTTTCTGCCTATCCCTGGCAGCTTTCAGATGATCACGAATCTGGACAATCTTGTCCGTCGTTTCATGGACTATATCAGGTCCTGATAACTGAGCTTCTTCTACTTCCGCCCAACAAACAGGCGTTCTACACTTCCTTCCATATAATGCCTCAAAAGGCGCAGCCTGGATGCTAGAATGGTAGCTATTGTTATAGGAGAACTCGATCAAAGGTAGGTGGTCATCCCAGCTACCTCCCAAATCAATAACACATGCTCGAAGCATGTCTTCCAAAGTTTGAATTGTACGCTCATTTTGTCCATCGGTTTGAGGATGGTAAGCAGTACTAAAATTCAAACGAGTGCCTAAGGATTGCTGGAAAATTTTCCAAAAGTGAGAGGTGTATCTAGTATCTCTGTCAGAAATAATAGACACCGGCACTCCGTGGAGGGATACAATTTTATCTACATACAACTGAGCTATCTTGTAGGAGCTATAAGTCTCCTTGATGGGTAAGAAGTGTGCTGACTTAGTCAGTCTGTCAACTATGACCCATATAGTATCATTTCCATGCCTTGTTTTAGGTAACTTAGTTATAAAATCCATGGTTACCATCTCCCACTTCCATGTGGGAAGTTCTGGATGTTGTAGCAGACCTGATGGCTTTTGATGTTCAGCTTTAATCTGAGCACAGGTCAAGCACTTAGCTACATGGGTGGCAATAGATTTCTTCAATCCTATCCACCAATAATTAGCTTTCAAATCCTGATACATCTTGTCACCTCCAGGGTGAACTGAATATTTGGAGTTGTGAGCTTCTTTGAGGATTACATCCCGAAGTCCTCCATGAATGGGAACCCAAATCCTTCCATTCATTCTAAGGATTCCATCCTTTCCAGGTGCTAACTGTTCAACAGTTACACCTAACTTTTCATCTGGAAGGTTAGCTTCCAAAACAACATCTTTCTATGCAGCTAATAGCCTTTCATTCAGGCTATTCTTCAGTTCAATGCTCTTGGCATTAATCCTTATAGGTTTGACTCTTTCCTTCCGGCTTAGAGCATCAGCGACTACATTCGCTTTGCCAGGATGATAGTGAATTTCACAATCGTAATCATTTAGAGTCTCCATCCAGCGGCGCTGTCTCATATTGAGCTCTTTTTGATTGAATAAGTGTTGAAGACTTTTGTGATCTAAATAGATCACACATTTTGTTCCATACAAATATTGTCTCCATAATTTTAGTGCGAATACAACGGCACCCAATTCTAAGTCGTGGGTGGTGTAATTCTTTTCATGCACCTTTAGTTGTCGTGATGCATAGGCAATCACCTTGCCTTTTTGCATAAGTACACAACCCATACCGGTGTGTGATGCATCACAGTAAACGACAAACTCTTCAATTCCTTCGGGCAATGTCAACACCGGAGCATTGCTCAATTTCTGCTTGAGAATCTCAAAGGATTCTTGTTGTTTTGGACTCCAATCAAATTTTACATTCTTACGGGTCAAAGAAGTCAATGGTACAGCTATTCTTGAGAAGTTCTCAATGAATCTTCTATAATATCCAGCTAGACCCAGAAAGCTGCGAATTTTGATAGGCGTCTTCGGTGCTTCCCAGTTCATGATGGCTTCTATTTTGGCGGGATCGACTTGGATACCCCGCTCACTAACAACATGTCCAAGAAATTGGACTTCACGGAGCCAGAACTCGCATTTGGAGAATTTAGCATACAACTTCTCCTGCCGAAGCAATCCTAAGATACATCTGACGTGTGCGTATATATACATAATTTTGCAATGAAATTACACACGATTTGGTTTTAAATTTATAAAAGTGATTATTACTTTTACATCAAAACACACACGAAAGAGGCAAGTGTACCCCGTCATATATGTAGTAAAGTATCGGTAAGAACCAAGTATCGGTAAAAACATAAGTTGTTTGATTTTAATTAAACTAAAGTAAGCATAAACTAATATTTATAAAACATACTAGATAATAGATAAAAAGCCTTGCTTAATACACAACCAAAGCATGTCAACTAAGTCGGTTTTGGCACTAAGAAGCATTCGGTCAATTTTCCATTTTAAGACAATTAGTATCCCTTTCGGGAATCCTAACATGACAATCATTCGGAAAGCTAAAACGATAAACACACTTTAACCACCTAAAATTGTTCTTTAACGTGCAATTGATAAATGTCTATGAAAATCTCTTAAAAATGAGTTAGTCATCTGTTAGGAGTTTTCTAACCGCACTTAATCAAGGAAAGCGACACCGATAAACACAATGCAACCACCGAGACAAGCATAAACTAGATTAAATCACAACCGAGTTCATTTTACAAATCTTGCACAATAATTCACCAAGATAGCAATTTTGGCCTAAACTACTAACTAAGCTAACAAATCATGGCAAGAATTTATAACGACACTATCTAACCCGTTAAGGTCCTTACGTGACGGCAAGCTCTCTTGATTAACAATAATTACATTTTATTAAATCACTAACCATTTCTAGTATCATGATGCACACGTTTAAACCAAGCTAAACTAGTTAACCAAGTTTAAAGTTTACTAATACAAGATTAATTAAGCTTCATTTTTCAACTATCTTAACTAACCAAATACTAATCATCCAACACAATTACTTATAATCAAGAAATCAATATCAATAACAAGGTTGCAAACTAATCATCAAAGATTAACATAGAAAATACTTCCAAATGTCATTACAAACAAAGATTAACACACTAATGGTTATAATCAAGCAAGGGATTGTTGTGTTTTTGCCCAAAGGCTACAATACTACATAAACATTAATCTAAATGCTTGAAAGATTAACAAAATTATGGAAAGATTAGAAAACCAAACCATAAACAAGCATAAGATTAAGAATCCGGATAGTAATCGAGCTAAACGAGACAATGTGGCTTGAATCCGGGTGAAAGCAGAAGCCTCCGGAGCCTGAAAATCGCCTGAATTGCTCTCCAAAATTCCAGAGTTTTGAGCAGAATTTTTCTGCAGGTTTTTATATTTTTTTGATGTCGCACGGTCGTTCTTCCTGTTGCACGACCGTGCACTTTAAGCAATTATTGTAGGTATGGTGCACCATACTGCATGACGTCACAGATCTTGACCAGTCGTAGGTCACGCACGGTCGTTCTTCGTATCGCACGACCGTTCCATTCCGGGTTCTTGTTGCACGAGATGTTGCACTGGTCGTTCATCACCGAGGTTTTGGCTGATCATCGGATCCGCACGGGGTGCAATATATGGAACGCCCGTGCATCACCGGGGTGGCCTTGAATGCCTTGCACGCTGAGTCGCACTGGTCGTTCAGTTCCGGATTGATTTGCATTTGTCGGAGATGCACGGTCGTGCATTAGGTCGCACGACCGTTCAACACGCCCAGGTCAGTTTTCTTAACAGAATGTTCGCAGCTTCGTCGTTTTGTCCGGAAAGTCCTGATTTTCGTTATCATCTTGTCTGGTTTGCTGTTTTAGGCCTGTAAACAAAAGTGTAGATGATTAAGCATCCGAATGACGGTTTTACGGCCGAAAACGCATAAAATAGGAGTAAAACGGGGGACTAAAATATGTGTAAATTAGCGAATATCAAATCTCCCCACACTTGAACCTTGCTTGTCCTCAAGCAAGCTAAACTAAAATATAATAAAAGATAGAAACAAACAAGAACGATAATTTACACACTATTTTATTGAAAACAACTATAAACAGTTAGCCGGTTTTTCGAAAGACAACATCAAAAGATTTAAACCCAACAAGCATATGCAAATATATAGCGACAACCAAAAAGCCGTGACTTCACATTTAATTAACTCAACATGTTAATCTTCACACAACTCACAATGTTCACACACACTCGGTTTTATTTATGAAACATACATAAAATGTGTACGTGCAAACACTCAACGCCTCGTCAATGAAATGTGTAATATCATAAGCTTGTCATAAGATCTCGTCTCCACCAACTAACATGCGAAAAAGTGTAAATCAAGAGGTCTATACGGGTTATAACATTAGGCTTGGGTGAAGGGTATGGAAATGGATATTTTAAAGTGGCGAAAATGGTTAAAACTCGGTAGTAGCGTTTAACTAGCAACAAACAATACAACTATACATACAAATGCCTTAAAAAGGCGACTATTGCGCAATCGAGCTAATCAACGATATTTTAACATTTAAGCATTCAAAATTGCTCGATTTTCGTCGACTTCACCCTATTTTAGGGTGTTTTATTTTCTTTTTTTTTTTTACAAGAAACTAGATAGATAAACAATAAACTACAACAAACGCTAGTTAAACAATTATTTTGACCGAGTTTTAACACTAAAAAGGGTTTAAAACATAAAACGGCTAAATTTGGCTAAGTGGGCGATAATGTGGGTAAACAAAGGTAAACGGGAAGGCTCGACATGGTTAATCCTAAAGGGTAATATAAGGTGGGAAGCACAACACAAAGAACAAGGTTTACAACAAAGGGTAATCTAAGTGCCTCTATCACTTTTACACAAATCCGCACGTTCATGGTGTTAACAAGCATACTAGTGACAAGTTCTAAATTACACATAACATCCGGCTCACTCCTATATCCGAAATGAACAAATATATAACAATATCAAGGCTCAAATATGCTCACGTAACGGAAGGAATGGGTAAAAGTGTGAAAACTATCATGTAAGTCTTTCTTTGTTTGTCACGCTTTCCGGTTTCCTTTTTCAAAAATATTTTGCTTGTCGAGTTTTTATCAAATCCGACGCTTTCTAAAACACAACCAACCGGTTTATTTACTAAAATATATACACAATACAGGTATTTTTGAATGATTTTTCTGATTTTCTGATTTTTTGTTTTTTTTTTGTTTTTTTTATATAGAGGACAAAAAAAGTTAACAAAGTTAACCCCCTCCCCACACTTGAACTTCGCATTGTCCCCAATGCGAGACCCGAAATATAGAGAAAAGGATAAAAGTACTCCCCTCAAGATGATGTTGATGCAACGAGACTTCCGAAGCTGTATCTGTCACGTGCTCCGGTCCAAGATATGTCGGCCAAAAACCTGATGGCTTTTGATGTTCAGCTTTAATCTGAGCACAGGTCAAGCACTTAGCTACATGGGTGGCAATAGATTTCTTCAATCCTATCCACCAATAATTAGCTTTCAAATCCTGATACATCTTGTCACCTCCAGGGTGAACTGAATATTTGGAGTTGTGAGCTTCTTGGAGGATTACATCCCGAAGTCCTCCATGAATGGGAACCCAAATCCTTCCATTCATTCTAAGGATTCCATCCTTTCCAGGTGCTAACTGTTCAACAGTTACACCTAACTTTTCATCTGGAAGGTTAGCTTCTAAAACAACATCTTTCTATGCAGCTAATAGCCTTTCATTCAGGCTATTCTTCAGTTCAATGCTCTTGGCATTAATCCTTATAGGTTTGACTCTTTCCTTCTGGCTTAGAGCATCAGCGACTACATTCGTTTTGCCAGGATGATAGTGAATTTCACAATCGTAATCATTTAGAGTCTCCATCCAGCGGCGCTGTCTCATATTGAGCTCTTTTTGATTGAATAAGTGTTGAAGACTTTTGTGATCTAAATAGATCACACATTTTGTTCCATACAAATATTGTCTCCATAATTTTAGTGCGAATACAACGGCACCCAATTCTAAGTCGTGGGTGCGAATACAAAGGCATCACTAAAAACTCGTAATGTCCATACCTCGTCCTGAACGCCGTTTTAGGCACATCTTCTGTTCGGACCTTAAGTTGATGGTATCCGGATCTCAAATCAATCTTTGAAAAGAAACTCGCCCCTTGAAGTTGATCAAATAAGTCATCGATCCTGGGTAAGGGATATCGATTCCTGATCGTTATCTTGTTTAGCTCACGGTAATCAATGCATAAGCGCATTGTTCCATCCTTCTTTTTCACAAACAATATTAGAGCTCCCCAAGGCGAAGAGCTGGGTTGAATGAAACCTTTCTCCAGTAGGTCATCCAATTGGGTCCTGAGCTCTTTCATTTCAGTAGGTGCTAGACGATAAGGAGCTCGTGCAATTGGTGCAGATCCTGGGAGAATGTCTATCCTGAATTCAACTTGCCTCTCAGGAGGTAATCCGGGTAATTCGTCAGGAAAGACATCAGGATACTCGGAGATAATAGGAATATCTTCAATCTTGGGTTTCGGGTCATTCACCGTCACTTGTGCCTTGTAAATGACACCTCCGTTCTTTAGAAACCTTGATACCTTGAGGATGGACACATTGTTGGGCAGACCATACTGTGCATATCCTTGGATGGTGACGGATTCACCAGAAGGGGTTTTGATGATAACTAGCTTTTTGTCCCAGTCGATTTGGGATTTGTTACACGACAACCAATCCATGCCCAAAACTATATCAAACCCAGCCAATTTCATTGGCAAGAGGGATAGCGGGATAGAATGATTCTTAATGGATATAAAACATCCATCAAGAAGAGTTGAAGCTGTTTCTAAGGTACCATCGGCAAGCTCTACCTCATATTTTATGTCTAGAGTCTTAATGGGCAGATTCAGTAACTTACAAAACTTATGGTCTACAAAAGACTTATCAGCACCTGAATCAAATAAGTCTCTAGCATAATTATTATTGATGAGGAAGGTACCTGTTATGACGTTCTCGTCGTTCACCGCTTCCTTAGCATTCATCTGGAAGACTCTCGCATTGTTTTTCTTTGCCTCCTCGGGTTTCTTAGCATTCTTGGGGCAATTTGTTTTGATGTGCCCCTTTTCATTGCAACCGTAACAGGTTGCGTCCTTGATGTTCCTGCACTCCACAGTCTTGTGCCCTTTCCTTTTGCAAATCCCACATGGTTTGGCTTGTGGGTCTTGGTTGCACTTTCCAAAGTGCCTTTTGTTGCAAGTCTTACACCTGCGCTTATCATTTGACTGCCCTTTCTTAGAACCAAAGTTCCCTTTGTTCTTCTTGTTTGATTGAGGGGACTTGTCTTCCTCCCTCTTCCTCTTCCCGTCATCGGTAGTTTTCTTTGCCCTATTCCTCACAATATCAAGAGTAAGGGACAACGATAGATCCACAGCAGATCTATACGTAGTAGGCTTAGAAGCCTTGACATTTCCTTTCACTTCAGGGGCTAAACCACCGATGAAACGCGCAATGAATTTGGGTTCAGGAGTGACTAAATATGGTACGAGCCTCGACATCGAGTTGAAACTGGTCACATAGGACCTACAGTCCAAATCCTTCATCACCAAAGTGAGGAAGTCAGTTTCAATCCTCTCAACTTCATGCTGAGGATGATATGTGTCTTTCACAAGATCAACAAACTTTCTCCACGAAAGGTTATACAAATGAACTTTTCCAGTGGACTGTACCAATGTTTTCCACCAAGTGAGGGCATCGCCCTTGAAAGATTGAGACACAAACATAACTATGTCTTCCTTAGCACATCCACTGATGTCAATCACAGTCTCCATTTCGTCTAACCATTTCATGCAGTCGATCGCTCCCTTTTCTCCTGTAAAATCCCTCGGTTTACAGGAGACGAAGTACTTATAGGTACAACTCTTTTTGTACTTAGGAGTCTGATTTAACACCACTTTCTGAGACTCGGATCTCTGGTTGGATGAATGCTGAGATTCATCCCTTCTTGATGCATGCGACTGCGATAAGGGTTTTGTGTGAGGTTTGGACCGAACATTACTCGGTTCCTTGAATATCTTATCCACCACTTGAGCAACCGCGGTGTCAATCATGGCTTGCATTTCAGCGTTTGTAAGATTTATTTTGGCCTCATTATTGTTTTCTTCCCGCGGATGACTGTTTACTTCATCAGATCCAGCCATAATTTGGGTACTATATCAAACAATAATGTTATATTTAATTTATGTAATAAACTATCACATTGATGATTAGATGGTCATGGTATTATTAAACCTTATAGACCATTTTAAGAAATAAATAACAATCAATGGAATATAATTCTTTATATTTATTAGACAAGGGAATATAAATCACATCTGTCAATGTCATAAAAGACATTTTCATTTGGAACAAGGCTCGACTCGAAGGACATTTAGATAGCGCAAAAGGCCATGTCACAGGGACGATTAGAATATAACTAATGATCTCTTGGATCAGTGATCTTTTAAGGATCGAACATAGTTCATTGCCTTATTGATAAGAAGTTTATAAAATAGAACTATCATTGTCATTATTACACCTTTGCTTATAAGCATACATCTCAAATGGATGTTTTAGGCGTATACATCATATTGATGTTTATTAGCCATGATTCATATAGATCATATAGGCTATGAAAGTGACTTGGGAAAGTACAAGTACATTTGGAAGCTTGTGTGGTTTTTCGTACCGCACAACCAGGAATGTTAACATGTGTTCAGATGTTAACAGGGAGTTATTTTTCTTAAAAAGGTTATACCATCATAGCCATTAATATTTTGGTTAGTTTATACCCTTAAGCATTTCTTTGGTAGATCAATTTAAATTTGAAAGGATATAGCATGATGATATAATAAAATACATATTTAAAATCAAAAATAAACTTCATTAAATCATAAAACTAGTACAAGGATGCCCTAAACGGGACTTGAAACAACACACTGCCCACGCAGGGGCTACAAAAATAGAAAATAAGTCCACGCAGGGACTTGGTACTGAAAATAAAAATAATGTCCTCGCAGGGACTTGATTAAAAGACAATACAAGATAAAATAAACAACTTCCTACTTCTTCTTGCCTTTAATGAGATTCGCAATGCCCTTGAGAAAGCTGTTATGCTTCTTTTTGGTTTCATCTGCTTCACGCTCAACCCTGTCTAACCTCTGCAGAATCTCCTGAGTTTGCTCCTGTTGGGGAGGGGGAGGTTGTTGATATGGTGGGTATTGATACCCTTGCACCGGATATCCAGTTGGGTAAACTGGTGAGTAAGAAGAAGGATAAAGTGCATTATATTGTGCTGCAGTAAGATATGGGTCTTGGGCTCCATATTCCGTAGTGGTTGGATACCCAGATGGGTTATACCAGACGAACCTGGGTATGTTGGTATCGAGTTGTCAAAACCCACTGGCGGTGGCGGTGGTGCATAAGAAACTGGCGGGGGATTGACTTCCGGCACCGCATGCGAGGGTCCGCCCATTTGGGGGTCCTCGGGAATAGGAGGGTACGAGCTTGAACCAAGAGGGGATGTGAACCGTGGTCCCCCACGCACAGACATTCGAGCATTTCTCCTTCGCCTAGGCGGCTCAGGAGGTGGTTGAGGTGGCTCCTCAATGGGTAGAGGTGGTGGGGTAACCGCTTAAAGATACGGTTCATTTAAAGGAGGTTGAGCAGGAGAGTTATGATATGAAGGAGTGAATGCCCATTCATACGTGGCCCACCTTTCGGCAAAAGAATCGGGCCCTTGGTACGACGATCCTTGATATGGAGAACCGCTAGAGATGCTGATAGGGTGACCCGGTGTTCCGGTTTGCAGCTCAGGACCAGGGTCGTCGTCCATTTCCATCTCCATCTCCTGGGAGAAGTGATCTTCGGGTCCTAAGGGATTGAAATCAAAAAGATTGTTGACATAATCGTTGGGATTGAACTGAGCTGGGGAATAAATGGAATCGGAGTGATGGAAAGAATGGGAGTGAAAAGAGTGGTGAGATTGGTTCGAATGGTGTGATTCTTGAGAGTGATGGGAATGTTGGGGCTCGTTAGGAATGGGTAGCCCAAAGTATGGAGGGTCGGATGGTGAGGATCCGAGCGAAACAGAATGCCTTGCCGGCTCGAAGTTATGACTCCACTGGTCCCGAGAGTCGGAACTAGAGAAAGACGCTGACGGGGTACGCCATTGGGAAGGTCCTGCATGGCCTGATGGCCCTCCTCTCATTGGTCCCTTTCCTTTGCCTCTTACACGTGGCGGCATTTTTCCAATTAGTTAACCTGTCAAAACAAGTAAATATAATATAAACAATAAAAGGAAAGTTAAGAGTAAATCCTAGGTCATTTGCCTAGACTCGAAAGTCTAAGGAATGTGCTTATTGTGTCATTGATATTAAACACAAAAGGTTAGTGTTTAATTCACTCAATGTTGGTTCTGATACCAACCTATCACACCCCGATATTTCCACATATTACCGGTGGGCCCGGCGGGGAGTATCGTGACGTAGTTGATATCATCATTGTCAATACACACAATATAATAGCACAACGGAAGGCTTGGTGATTAAACTATTACAAACCATCATGTCTGAGTGTTCGATGAAAGAATATACAGACTGGATTGTACTAAGATCCACAGGCGGATCATAAATAAAATACAAGAAAACGGAAAATAACAGACTCCAGGTATCTAGGGATTTGCAAGATCCTCTTATATGACACCTAGTAGCTCCAGCCTATTTACGAGAAGTACCTGTCAATCAATCTTTAGAAAATACGTCAGTTTACACTGGTAAATACAATTAACTGACTCATTTGAAAAGTATTTATGAAAATTGATTTTGGTGCACAAAGCACAAATCATTTATAACTTGTGACATTTATTTAAAGATAATTTTGGTCATTTTAGTAATTATAAAAGAGATTTTATAACAAACTGAAGTTCTGGTTTTTGGTAATCAGTAAAAATATTTATTTTATCTCATTACATCAGTAAGATACTACATATATGTGAGGTTTACCATTTATGGCCAAACTATGTCTCGAAAGGGCATTTGGTCATTTCACATATGCTTTCAAGGACATTTTTTGGAAACATGAGTTTATAACTTATACCTACTATAATAATATTAAAATTTGTTTAAAAATTCAGTAGGTAACAAGTCTTAGATGTTAAGTATGGTTTTAAACCATACTATGCACCTAAATAGTGTAAAACTCGCTAATTGACGATAATCAAGATGTTTATGTAAATCTGAGATTTTGATAAGTTTTAAATGCTCAAAATAGTTTATTTAATGTATAAAATCAGTAGGAAAAGGTTTGGCATTCAAATCATTTGTAAATCTCATTTTATGCATGAAAAGGGTATTATCGTCATTTACCGAATTACACAAGAACTCTATGGTTTAAACAAATTATAATCTGACCAAAAATCTTAATATTCCTTAAAAATAATATATATCAGTAGCAAAGGTTTTTGTCCTCTCACATTTCTAAAAATCTCATTTATATGTCAAAAGGACATTTACGACATTTATAAGCATATTAACAAATACGAGCATATAATTCAAACCAATAAGGAACAAGCAATATAACTCCAGGAGGTTACACTACTATATAATATGGTGCTAATGGAAGCTTAAAACATGGAAGAATTAAGCTTAAACGGGTCAGAACTGAAAGTCAAAGCAAAAGTCAAGCTTTTGCGACTTTTGGTTATAAACTGACCTTAGACTGATAATTGTCGGGTTAGACCTGATTAAACATGTTCTAATACCAATTACCAAGTCATTAGAATGTTAAAATATAATTTAGAACCTCTGTTTTATTAGTTTAAATTATTTTTAAACTTTCTGTCCAGTTTGACTTTTTGACTAACTAGTTTAACCCAACAATTAACTAGTCAAACGAAATAATTAGGCGGTGCCCTTTTAAGGGTTAATCACCTACCTTAATATGGTTCTATAACCACTTTCGTTGCGATCAGTGGCTAGACCAATTATGATTAAATCGAAAGTCAAAGCTTAATTACGATATGTTTGACTTTTCGGTTTTTAAGCTAATTAAAAGGACTAAGCAGGGATTAAAACTCTTACTTAGGGTCCTTGCTATATTTTCTACACTTGGAAATCTTCACCTAATGCTTGCAAGCTCCAGAAGTGTGTTCTTTGAAAGTTGTTGCAAATAAGTGTGCATAAGAACAAGGATAAGTGTGCATAAGAACAAGGATACTAGCTCCTTATATACTAATTTCCAAGTGCTTGGATCTTATGCAGCTGTAATGGAGGGTCCTAGGATCACCCCAGGTGTCCTAGAGGTAAAATAAATCCGTCCAACAGCCCCTAGTATCGATTAGAACAGGTTAAAGGCGGTTCTGAACTGAAACTTGCACCTGTCCTTATTTTTCTGCGCTGGGCATTTTTAGGCGGGCCGCGTAAGACTCAGCAAGAGTCTACGCGGGCCGCGACAACCTGTAAATCAGGTTAAAACATTTTACAACTTGGCAGATTCAGTCCCTGGCCGTTTAAAACCTTATACAACCTCATTTTTGACATATAAGGCCCTTGTAGTTAATTTGTAAAGGCTCAAGGAAGTATAATCAAACTTTGTTAGGCTCGGATTCGTTAAATATCACTATAAACACAAGTTTCACCACATTGACACTTTTCACCCAAAGTCTTGAAACTTGCTTAACGATCTCGAAACCATTTGAAATTTATACCACTTATTCTTGAGAGTATATTTGAATATTTCGAAGCCTCGGGTACGTTAAAAGGTCACTCAGAGGTAAGAATTAACATGTTGACACGTTTAACCCTTGTAATTCATAATCTTTCGATTATTCTCATGAACGGCTTCTTATATCCAATTAATCACTCGTTTAAGAATATATTTTTCATGTATGGTCATTCAGAGGCACAAGTTTGGCATGTTGACTCTTTTAGTCCCTGTGGTTTCATATTTTCATCGTTTGGCAACTTTAGTCCTTCAAACTCAATTTTTCACATATGTAGAGTTTAGGACACGTGTCTTTACATAATTGGACACGTTTTTACGTGGTGTTACATGATTGGTCAACAATTCGCCCCAACTGCGTGATCCAACAAACACGCCAAAACAAAAAAATTCATCAAACATGCCCAGGGGGTGGTTGTTCGGCGATGTCGAGCGTTATTGAGGGCTTTTTTTTTTAAAATAAAGGCCCATTACGGACGGTCTAAGAATTTTCCCTCCTCAATAGATTCACGTGCACCTGAGCCTCCTTAATTGATTAAGTGTACCTGCAGTTTGAAAAGGATCGATGAGGGCCAAAATTTTACAAGTTATGATCGTTGGAGGGAATTTTTAGAGTTACTTAGAATTATTAGAATCCAATAGGTTTTCCTTTTATAGGAAATTTTGTTGCACGTCTTGTCCTTTAGCCCTAACCCAGTTAGATTTTTTTGTTAAATCCGATCACATGATGGCATTCTTGTAATTTCTCCTTTCTAAGGTATATTATGTAAATAACTTATATTCAAGAACTATTTTGTAAAAAAATAAAAAATATTTATAAATAAAATACACCTCCTCTCTCTATTCTCTCTCTATCAATCTGAAGATTCTTGTCTTTCTTCACTCTCTCTGTAAACAATTCATAACAAACCCAGATGTAAACAATAGTATAAACAAGTTGAAAAAAACCCAGATGTTAAAATCACTTGCAAGAAACAACCACAATCATCGGATTAATCAACTTACAACGAGCTTTTATTGACTTCCTCCACCGTCACTTTCTCCGGCAACGGTGTCGGAAAAAATTCCGATTCTGAATACCAACACAGATCCGATGGGGTGGTGTTGCAGGTCCGAGGGGGTTCCGGATGGTTGGTCGTTGAGAGTGAACACCGGGTTTTTTTTTCCGTTGAGGGCGAACTCCGATAAGTAGTAAAAGATCAAACCGTCGGAGGAATGGCAGTGCAAACCGGTAAGTACAACAGTACTCATAACTTCGCCGGATCTAGATAACGATGGTGATTGAATCTTCATGTTCTGATTGAATCTTCGTTTTCTTCATGTTCTGATTGAGTCTTCATGTTCTGATTGAATCTTTGAATGGAAATAGTTTGGTAGAGGTGGAGATGATTTGGTTGGGGGTGGGGTGTAACGCCCAGCGTCCCTAAACTTTAGGCTCTTGGCAAGATCAGTCCCTGAACTTTTACCTATTGTCAATTATAGTCCCTGTAGTTGTGTGATGTTGATACTTTGATACTTTTGGCATAAATCTTATTGATAATTGATGCTTGATACTATGATGCTTGATTCTTTATTTTAGATGCTTGATTCTTTATTTTAGATGCTTGATTCTTGACACTTAAACTATGAGACTTGATACTTAACCTAGATATTTGACTCTTGATACTTTATCTAGACACTTGATTCTTGATACTATGGAAACTAGATTCTTTATGATTCTTGATACTTGGACTCTTGATTCTTGAGAAACTATGATTCTCGACTTTCGAAACTTATTTGGTGCTTGACTCCTTAGACTCGTGAAACTTGATTCTTGGTTAAACGAGAGACTGGAGCCTTGTCACTGGCGGAATCTATGAAACTTGGAAACTTTTGGTTTGTAATGTAATCTAGATACTTTACCCAAACTATACGCAATACAACGCTAAATATAACTCGCAAAACGAATCTAAGTCAGGAACGTGGAAAGAGGGATTGGTCAGAGTGGCCGTCTGATCAGATGACCACCCGATTGGATAACCACCCGATCGGGTGACCACTCGAACGACCAGCCACCCTATCCGCCTTAATGCACTCTCACCCTATAAATAGACCTGTCACATCACCATTTTGAGTGATGTGACAGCTCTGCTCGACCAGGCACGCGCACTCTTCAATTCTTCATTTCTCTTCGATTCCAGTACGTTTAAGGCTAGATTCTTGTACTTTCTTGATCTACACTTCATTCTCTACGTGATTCTCACTTGAAATCACACTTTTCACCGTGAAATCCCTCAAATCTGAGATCCTAAGGATGACGTCATCATAAGTGGTTTGTACAAACTAACATATGAGGTCATTCTTGGTGAGAATCTAGCTAAGATCTAAGGGATTTCATGTGCATATCACTAAATCTAACCTAAACCTAAGATAAATCTAAACTTTTTCTATAAAACTTGAGTATCTTCATCTTTTTCTCAAAAACTTTTACTTTATTAGATGGAAATCGGGTCTAAACGGATTGTGGACTGGATGAATAGTCTAAAGTCGGCTTACATCTGAGTTAATTACCAGAAAAAACAAGCATGGGACGGATTTTGACATAAACTTGTTGCGAACGGACGACTGATCGGACAGGGGTGATTCCCACCCGATCAGGACGACTGTGTGCTAAGGAGTTACTGTTGTCACAGTACGTGCCGTACCGTCACCGTTAATCTAGAAACTTAGAGATTTTACAAACATGTTAAACAAGAATAAGGGTCGCCCGATCGAGTGGCAACCCGATCGGACAGCTGTCTGATCGGACAACCACCCTATCAGGTGACGCTTGTCATAGTCTTGAAACTAACAAACACTTGGTAAACAAACAAACTTGGAAGTCTGATCGAATGGCAACCCGATCGGACAGCCGTCCGATTGAGAGGACCAGGATACCCACACTCGGATCGAGCGACAACCCGATCGGACTGCCGTCCGATCAAGCAGTCACCCTATCCCTTCCACCTATGAAATTCAACACAAGTGGCAACTCGATCAGATGGCCATCCGATCGGGCAGCTATTTGTCTTTTCACACACATGAGTCACCTGACCGGTTGGCCATTCGGTCGGACAGCCATCTGATCCAGTGACTGGTTTGACACCTTTTTCAATCTCATACTCCGCCCGACTCTTATCCTATTGTAATCTAATCAGGCTAATTCTAAAAGAGCTCCCTTTGATCCAATAGCAGTTTATACTGTTAAGCAATCACTGTGAGTATACTCGATCCCCTTTTTACTTTAAACTTTTGGGGTGTAACATGTATTCTATGAAACTTAAACTTGAATCTTTGAAACTTATACTCTATCCTATATGAAACTTGTGATTCTTGATTCATGATTCTTTGTGCTGTGTGATTTTTAATCCAGAGTGTGTAGTTTCGCCTTAATAATAGTAGCCCTATAAGAGATGCACCTCTCCCATTATTCTCGGGGAGTATTGTTAAGAGGATTCTAGTTTACCTTGAGTCTTGGGTAAACACCAAAGCATCGGGATACTTGGGCTATCACTGCGTGGACTGCGACACTAGCACGGCTGAAACTATTTTATTGATTACACTGTGGATATGAGTTGTTTTAACCTATTATTCTATTATCAAACTTGTATACTCACCAATACTTTTGTATTGATATTTTAATACATGTTGCAGGCTGATAGGATGCTTGGAATGCATGGAATTCAGCTAGGAGATGCTAGAAACGTCGCCTAGATAATAATAGTCTTTTGAAATAATTTGAACAATTTATGATTTGGTCTGTAATGTGATACTTGTGATGACGTTTGTTAGACAATTACATGAAATCAATTAATCTTTATCGAAACAATAGTGTTATGGAATTTCTCATGAGCAATCTGAACACTTAGTGCTCGCACCTCGATGTTTCCGCCATCGGTTGGGGTGTGACAGATTGGTATCAGAGCCATAACTATAGGGAATTAGGATAAGTAGGAATACTTGCTCTAGTCTATAGTTCTAGGGATCTTGACTCTTATTTGTTATTTAAGACTTATGTATTCTACCGAATCTGCTTCCTAGCAGCACTTGTTCTGTTAAACTTACATGCCTTTCCTAAGGCTAGCATAATATACACTTGATGCTTTGAAAACACTGTTCACCGGTGATTGAATTTTGCATGAGATTTCCCTTCAAGACAGGAGTGACATCCAAACCTTGATGGAAAATATTCATATTATTCTAGTAGGTCTTATCTGTGGATGAGTACCAACGCTATTACGGTACGATGTTGTCTAGTTAGAGGTAAAACTCAGATCTTGATAACTAGTCCCACTCCTTGATTTTCAGGTCTCGCCAAAGTCTCGTAACTTCCGATCAATTGAGTACGTGCAATGACCAAAAGGACGAATATCATAGGCCTAACATCGATGACGTATTTATCTAAGTAAGTCAAGACACGTTACTTCAATTCGAAAAGGGGTTCGAATCACTTTGGTTAGTCGCCGTTCCTCTACCCGAAACAATCCTATGTTTTATGAGCCTATCTTGCTTTTACGTTACCTCAATTTTATGCATGTGGTTTTAAACTCGATTCTTAACTCATTTGATATGCTTTTACACGAATCACACGTTGTCCGCAATCTAAAACATAAATTCTAATCTCAGATCAAACTAAATTCATGACGCTTTATGTGATAATGTAATCATAAGACACTAGATGTAACATGACATGGAATACGAAGGGAAAGTGACGTGTCCGAAACATGGTGGATACGCCGCTGGTACTTCCTATATATAAGTGTTTTTGGCATGTTACCAACTTTTCGTACCAAGTGCCATGCGAAATTTAGTGTCTGATGAGAGATTCTAAAGCTATGGAATGACTATTTGTGTAATCTATGAGAAACTTATGTGAAGTCTATTGTGTACTCTAGTGAAATCTATGTGTAAACTACGTACGTTTGATGGAGAAACAAAATGCGAAATGTAGCCTAGCGCCGAAGACGAGGGGGAACGTGGCATGTCCGAAGCGTGGTGGATACGCCGCTGGTACTTCCTATATATAAGCATTTCTGGCACGCTACCAAACCTTCGTACCACGCGCTAAGTGAAATTCGTAGTTTTGTAGGCTCGGGTTGAGTGATTGAATCTCCCTTATTAATCCATGTGGTTGAATCTATCTGGTTAATCTATGTTTGAGAAGTGGTGAAATCGAAAGCAGTGGTTAAGGAGGCATGACACCGACGACGAGACGGACGTGACATGATCGAAGCATGGTGGATACGCCGCTGGTACTTCCTATATATAAGTGCTTCCGTCATGTTGTCGAACTTTCGTAACACGTGCCATGCGGGATTTCATTGTTTATGGATTGTTAGCACAAATCTATGTGAATCTATTGAATCTATTAAAGACTATTGAGTCTATTGAATCTATTTGGAGTCTATTGAATCTATTAAATCTATGGGAAACTATTGAATCTATTAGAATCTACTTGAGACTATTTGAATCTATTTGGATTAATCTATGATGAGTGTGGATATCGACATGTGAACATGACATCGAGTACGAGGTGGAAGTATTGTGTCCGAAGCGTGGTGGATACGCCGCTGGTACTTCCTATATATAAGCGCTTCCGACATACTGCCAAGCTTCGTACAACATGCTATGTGAGGGTAGTGGATTGCAGTGTGTAATCTAATGGAATCTATTGGTTTAGTCTATGTGGGTGTTGTGATAATGATAAATGTATTGTTTGGCAATTTCGACGCGTGGCATGACGCCGAGTACGGGGTGGGAGCAATGTGCCCGAAGCATGGTGGATACGCCGCTGGTACTTCCTATATATAAGCGCTTCTGACCTATTGCCAAACTCCGTACAACGCGCCATGTGAAGGTCGTGGGTTTGCGGAGTCTATGAGAATCTTGAGTTTTAGTCTACTGTGTGTAAATCTATATTGTGAGGCTTCGTGAATTTAGACTTATACGATCCTCTTATTGGATCTTTAGGATGTCTTCTCGAAAGCTATCCGACATTCTCAGGAAATCCAGAGAAGTCTCAGAAAAAGATGATGCCGTTCATGGCCGACCAGATTGCTCGAGTCGTGCCAAAGATCGTCTCTAAACTCCAAGGATCAAACACTCCTCCATCCTCTGTAGACTCCAAGGCTGAGAAGCAAAAACCTACTAAGTTCAACTACAAGCATTTCATCTCTTGCAACCCTAAGTCTTTCACAGGCAGTGATGGGGTGACTGCTATGCTCTAGTGGTTCGACAGCATTGAGGTTACCTTCATTAACAGTGAGTGCCCATACCACTTAAAGATTAGGAGTGCAACTGGGATGTTTCAAGGCAGAGCGTTGGAGTGGTGGTCGAATGAGAGAAACATCCATTCAAATGAAGAAGCATATACTCTTGCATGGACTGAGGTGCGAGAACTAATGATGCTTGAGTTCTGCCCTCCTCAAGAACAATTGAAACTAGAAGAAGAGTTTTGGCATTTGAAGCAGATTGGTGATGATAACCTGGCTTATACTACCCGTTTTAAGCAGCTGAGTCTTATCGTTCCTCACTTGGTTTCGACTCCTAAGCGAATGATAACCAAGTACATCAATGGTCTACCTCCTGCTATGCGTGATTCTATTGAAGAAGTCTATCGTTTGGCCGCAGGTTTGAACAACAACCGTGTGCGTGATAAGCAGTTTGCTACTCCTGCTCCCTCCAAGTATGCAAATCAAGTTACACAGCAGCCAGGAGGTAGCAAGAACAAGAAAAGGAAATCTCAGGGTTCCGGATGTAATGCTATTACTCCTACTGCAAACCCTGCTGCTAAACCCGCTCCTGCTACTGCTGCTGCTAACCCTGCTGCCCCAGAAGCTAAGAAACAATACACTGGGTCTCATCCCAGGTGCGCAACTTGCAACTATGATCATCCTGCTACTTCTGCATGTCGTATGTGCAACAACTGTAATCGCTATGGTCACACGACTCCTTATTGCCGTCAAACTAACCAGGCCCAGCAAGCTCAGCAAGCCCCAGCTCAGGAAGCTTTACCAGAACCTCCAACACCTCTGCAGAACCCAAGGCCAGTCAACGCTGTTCGTGCATGTTACAAGTGTGGAGATACTACCCACCTCCATAACCAGTGTCCTCAGCTGAACCAGGACCAACAGCCAGCCGCTCTTGGACGAGCGTTCAACCTTAACGCGAATCAGGCTCGTAATGACAATGACGTTGTCAATGGTATATTCCTTGTTAATAACCTTTATGCTTCGATTCTATTTGATACTGGTGTCGATAAAAGCTTTGTGTCCGTGGAATTTGAGTCTTTGATAAACTGTACACGCTCCAAGTTACCTGAGTCATTCTCTGTTGAGGTCGCTAATGTAAAGTCGATTCTTGTAAATTCTATCGTGCATGATTGTTCCTTGATTCCTAACGATCACGTCTTCTCTATTGATCTTATACCCATGCGGTTGGGTAGTTTTGACGTCATCATTGGAATGGACTGGTTGCGCAAGAACGATGCTGAGATTGTTTGTCATGAGAAACTTGTTCGTCTTCCTCTTCCCTCTGGTGATACTTTGATCGTCTATGGAGACCGACCTTCAAAAGGGCTGAGGTTGATGTCATGCACACAAGCAAGCCGAAGCTTACGTAAACAGAACCCTGCTTTCTTGGCCCACGTGGTAGAACAAAAATTCAAGGGGAAAAACATAAGCGACGTTCCAGTTGTGTGTGACTTCAGTGATGTCTTTCCCTAAGATCTTCCTGGTCTTCCTCCTCCCAGATCTGTTGAATTTCGTATTGATCTCGTACCTGGTGCGACTCCTGTCGCCAGGGCTCCTTACCGTCTTGCACCTTCCGAGATGCAAGAGTTATCTAGTCAGCTACAGGAATTACTCGATAAGGGTTTTATTCGTCCAAGTACCTCCCCGTGGGGTGCTCCTGTATTATTCGTCAAGAAGAAGGATGGTTCCTTCCGTATGTGTATCGACTATCGTGAACTGAATAAGCTTACCATGAAGAATCGTTATCCGCTTCCTCGTATCGATGACCTATTTGATCAACTACAAGGCGCGTCCTGTTTCTCGAAGATTGACCTACGTTCTGGATATCATCAATTACGTGTCCTCGAAGATGATATTCCAAAAACTGCATTTCGTACGCGATATGGGCACTAGAGTTCGTAGTCATGCCTTTTGGCCTGACCAACGCACCTGCGGTGTTCATGAACCTTATGAATCGTGTTTGTAAACCCTATTTGGATCGTTTTGTGATAATCTTTATTGATGATATTCTTATTTATTCTAAGTCTAAAGCTGATCATGCTCGCCATCTACGTCTTATGCTCGAACTTCTACGTGGTGAACGTCTGTATGCTAAATTTTCTAAGTGTGAGTTTTGGATTGATGAAGTGCAATTTCTTGGCCATATTGTTAGTAGTCAGGGTATTCATGTTGACCCTTCTAAGATCGAGGCAGTGAAGAATTGGTATACGCCTAAATCCGTGTCTGAGATTCGTTCTTTCCTAGGATTGGCGGGTTATTACTACCGATTCATCGCGGATTTTTCTAAAATCGCTATTCCTCTTACTACGCTAACCCAAAAGGAGAAACCTTTTGTTTGGGGTCCCGAACAAGAGGAATCCTTTAAACCCTTAAGAATCTTTTGTGTAATTCTCCTGTATTAACTCTGCCAGATGGCAACGACGATTTCGTGGTATATTGTGATACCTCAAACCGAGGATTGGGTTGTATGCTCATGCAACGGGACAAGGTTATTGCTTATGCCTCTCGTCAGCTCAAGGTGCATGAGAAAAACTACACTACTCACGATCTGGAACTTGGTGCGGTTATTTTTGCGTTAAAAATCTGGCGACACTACCTTTATGGTACTAAGTGTGTGGTCTTTACCGACCATAGGAGCCTTCAACATATCTTTAACCAAAAAGAGCTGAACATGCGACAAAGGCGTTGGGTGGAATTGCTTAATGACTACGATTGCAAAATTCGCTATCATCCAGGCAAGGCGAATGTAGTAGCCGATGCCCTTAGTCGTAAGACCCATTGCAAGGCTATTCGTATCTCTAGTGATCTGCAGGCTCGTATTCGTGACGCCCAATATTCATCAGCAAATGAAGGAAGTCTAGAAGAAGAAATCCACGGCGCTAGGATTGACCAACTTGAAACAAAACCTAACGGACTGCAGTATTATCTGAATCGTACCTGGGTGCCAGATCGCGATAATCTCCGTGAGCTCATTATGACTGAGGCTCACAAATCCTGTTACTCTATCCACCCAGGTGCCGATAAGATGTACCAGGATCTGCGTACGACTTACTGGTGGCCTGGCATGAAGAGGGACATTGCTGTATATGTGTCTAGGTGCCTTACTTATTCGAAGGTAAAGGCTGAACACCAGCGTCCTTCTGGACTCTTAGAGCAACCTAAGATCCCAGTTTGGAAATGGGATAGCATTGCTATGGACTTTATTACCAAACTACCCCGTACCTCTAAAGGTGATGATAGTATCTGGGTGATTATAGACCGTTGTACCAAATCAGCCCACTTTCTTCCTATTCGTGAATATTACAGAGTGGAAAAACTTGCTTGAGTCTATACTGATGAGATTTTATGCCGTCATGGCATACCTCTTGGCATAATCTCGGACCGTGATAGTCTTTTTACTTCGCGTCTTTGGCAAACATTTCAGTCTGCTATGGGTTCGCTCTTGAATCTTAGCACGCCCTTTCATCCTCAAACGGATGGTCAGACCGAGCGTACTATTCAAACCCTAGAGGATATGCTCCGTTCTTGTGTCATCGACTTTGGTGGTAACTGGGATGTACATTTACAATTGATAGAATTCTCGTACAATAATAGCTATCATTCCAGCATTCGGATGGCTCCTTTCGAAGCTCTATATGGGCGAAAATGCCGATCCCCTCTCAGCTGGCATGAGGTTGGGGAAAAGCAGTTCACCGGACCTGAGATTGTTCGAGTGACAACGGATAAGATTCTTCAAATCCGTGATAACTTGATCAGGGCTAGGAGCAGATAAAAGAGCTATGCTGATAATAAGCGAAAGCCCTTGGAATTTGTTGTTGGTGACCAAGTTCTTCTCAAGGTATCTCCCTGGAAGGGAGTAGTTCATTTTGGAAAGAAGGGAAAGCTTGCTCCTTGCTATGTGGATCCTTTCGTGATACTTGAAAGGATTGGCAAGGTAGCATACAAAGTCGACTTGCCACAAGAACTAAAAAACGTGCACCCAGTGTTCCACGTGTCCAACCTACGTAAATGCCTAGCCGACAAGGGACTGCAGGTTCCTCTTGAAGACTTGCAAATAAACGAAGTTGTTCAATTTGTGGAGAAACTGGTCGAAATCATGGATCAAACTGTCAAGCATCTAAGGCGTAGCAAAATTCCCATTGTCAAGGTTCGATGGGAAGGAAAGCGTGGTGCCGAATTTACTTGGGAGTTGAAAAGTGATATGAAGGCCAAGTACCTGCATCTCTTCGAGCAGTCTTCTTCTAAGATTTCGGGGACGAAATCTCCTAAAGGAGGGGAGACTGTAACGCCCAGCGTCCCTAAACTTTAGGCTCTTGGCAAGATCAGTCCCTGAACTTTTACCTATTGTCAATTATAGTCCCTATAGTTGTGTGATGTTGATACTTTGATACTTTTGGCATAAATCTTATTGATAATTGATGCTTGATACTATGACGCTTGATTCTTTATTTTAGATACTTGATTCTTGACACTTAAACTATGAGACTTGATACTTAACCTAGATACTTGACTCTTGATACTTAATCTAGAAACCTGATTCTTGATACTATGGAAACTAGATTCTTTATGATTCTTGATACTTGATACTTGGACTTTTTATTCTTGAGAAACTATGATTCTTGACTTTTGAAACTTATTTGGTGCTTGACTCCTTAGACTCGTGAAACTTGATTCTTGGTTAAACGAGAGACTGGAGCCTTGTCACTGGCGGAATCTATGAAACTTGGAAACATTTGGTTTGTAATGTAATCTAGATACTTTACCCAAATTATACGCAACGCAACGCTAAATATAACTCGCAAAACGAATATAAGTCAGGAACGTGGAAAGAGGGATTGGTCAGAGTGGCCGTCCGATCGGATGACCACCCGATCAGATGACCACCCGATCGGATGACCACCCGATCGGGTGACCACTCGAACGACCAGCCACCCTAACCACCTTAATGCACTCTCACCCTATAAATAGACCTGTCACATCACCATTTTGAGTGATGTGACAGCTCTGCTCGACCAGACACGCGCACTCTTCAATTCTCTTCGATTCCGGTACGTTTAAGGCTAGATTCTTGTACTTTCTTGATCTACACTTCATTCTCTACGTGATTCTCACTTGAAATCACACTTTTCACCGAGAAATCCTTCAAATCTGAGATCCTAAGGATGACGTCATCATAAGTGGTTCATGCAAACTAACATATGAGGTCATTCTTGGTGAGAATCTAGCTAAGATCTAAGGGATTTCATGTGCATATCACTAAATTTAACCTAAACCTAAGATAAATCTAAACTTTTTCTATAAAACTTGAGTATCTTCATCTTTTTCTCAAAAACTTTTACTTTATTCGACGGAAATCGGGTCTAAACGGATTGTGGACTGGATGAATAGTCTAAAGTCGGCTTAGATCTGAGTTAATTACCAGAAAAGACAAGCATGGGACGGATTTTAACATAAACTTGTTACGAACGGACGACTGATCGGACAGGGGTGATTCCCACCCGATCAGAACGGCTGTGTGCTAAGGAGTTACTGTTGTCACAGTACGTGCCGTACCGTCACCGTTAATCTAGAAACTTAGAGATTTTACAAACATGTTAAACGAGAACAAGGGTCGCCCGATCGAGTGGCAACCCGATCGGACAGCCGTCCGATCGGACAACCACCCTATCAGGTGACACTTTCCATAGTCTTGAAACTAACAAACACTTGGTAAACAAACAAAGTTGGAAGTCTGATCGAATGGCAACCCGATCGGACAGCCGTCCTATTGACCAGCCATCCGATTGAGAGGACCAGGATACCCACACTCGGATCGAGGGACAACCCGATCGGACTGCCATCCGATCAAGCAGTCACCCTATCCCTTCCACCTATGAACTTTAACACAAGTGGCAACCCGATCGGATGGCCATCCGATCAGGCAGCTATTTGTCTTTTCACACACATGAGTCACCCGACCGACTGACCATCCGGTCGAACAGCCGTCCGATCGGACAGCCATCCGATCTAGTGACTGGTTTGACACTTTATTGTAATCTAATCAGGCTAATTCTAAAAGAGCTCCCTTTGATCCAATAGCAGTTTATACTGTTAAGCAATCACTATGAGTATACTCGATCCCTTTTTTACTTTAAACTTTTGGGGTGTAACATATATTCTATGAAACTTAAACTTGAATATTTGAAACTTATACTCTATCCTATGTGAAACTTGTGATTCTTGATTCTTTGTGATGTGTGACGTTTATTCCAGAGTGTGTAGTTCCGTCTTAACAATAGTAGCGCTATAGGAGATGCACCTCTCCCATTATTCTCGGGGAGTATTGTTAGGAGGATTCTAGTTTACCTTGAGTCTTGGGTAAACACTAAAGCATCGAGATACTTGGGCTATCACTACGTGGACTGCGACACTAGTACGGCTGAAACTATTTTATTGTTTACACTGTGGATATGAGTTATTTTAACCTATTATTCTATTATCAAACTTGTATACTCGCCAATACTTTTGTATTGATATTTTAATACATGTTGCAGGCTGATAGGATGCTTGGAATGCATGGAATTCAGCTAAGAGATGTTAGAAACGTCGCCTAGATAATAATAGTCTTTTGAAACAATTTGAACAATTTATGATTTGGTCTGTAATGTGATACTTGTGATGACGTTTGTTAGACAATTACATGAAATCAATTAATTTTTATCGAAACAATAGTGTTATGGAATTTCTCATGAGCAATCTGAACGCTTAGTGCTCGCACCTCGATGTTTCCGCCATCGGTTGGGGTGTGACATGGGGCGGCGATAGAGGTGGAAACATTTGAATGGGTGTTTAATTGGGGGTGGGGCGGCGATGGAGGTCTGTGGTAGACAGGGGCGGCGGCAGATGGCTGTGGTGGGAGGTGGTGGTGGATGATGGTTGAGAAGGGTGGCAGATGGTTGTGGTGGTGGGAGGTGGGAGACGGTGGTGGTAGATAAAGGTGAGAGAGAACTATTTGTGTTTGTAGAGAGAGAGAGAGAGATTTTAATATTTATAAAGATATTAGTTTTTTAAGTTCTTTTTGTTTTATATATTAAAAAGATTTATAAATAAATGGGTATAAAGACTAAATTACCCCTGTTTAACCAGACTTAACAAAAAAACTAACTGGGTTAGGGCCAAAGGACGTAATGTGCAACAATTTTCCCTATAAAGGGCAAAAGCTGTCAAAATTCGTTGAAAAGAACACCGCCTGCAAAATGGTGTTAAGATAAAGGACAAAACGTGTATTTTTTCCTAAAAAATATACAAACAAGGGTGAGTGAGGTAACTTTAACATTTATTTTCACGTTGTGTCCTATTTCTCCAACCTACCCGTATTAATGATATGTCATGTCGGTTTTTCTAAATTCGACACCGACACATTTGAAAAGGAAGTGTTTGTTACAAAACTATGATAATTGATTATAACCACAGAAGATAAAGTATTTAAAGCATTCAGAATGGATGCCTTATATTTGTGTGATTGAGTTAACTATATTTATAAGAAATGGTTGTGAGTAGTTTTGAGTGATTGTGAGTGGAAAAGAGAGAATATATGAGAATGTTACTTTTCATCTGTAAATATATGGAAAATACTCTTCACCCTAATATATTTTTTAAATTTTTAAAAGGTGGTTGTGAGTAGAGGAGAGAGAAAAGATAATGATAAAGGTATAAAAATATTATTTAGTTAAAAAGTAGAAAAAAAATAATTTTTAATATAATTATATAGATATGGATAAAGAATCAATTGTGAATCTTTTATGGTGTTTGCAAGGTATGACCCAAGAGCACATTCATACCTAGTTAAGTATATGATCTAAAGGTTGCATTTTTCCTTTTTAGCAAACTTTTAATTTTTTTTTCTTTGTGTTTTATAGAGTTAATTATATAGATAGTTCTTCTTTATTGAAAATAACATCTTTGAGTATTAACTTTTTTTTTTGGTAACAGGTTAGGATTTTATGGTTTAGATATAATACCTTTGAGTATTAAGGTTATTTGTTAATTTATTGTGTTTAATTAGTGTAAAATGACTAAAATACGCTTATATAATTTTTTGTTAGTACTTAAAGGTGTTACATTCAATAAACCACAAGAACTATATGTGTAATTAACTCTAAAAAATATAAAAATTCATTATATTTGTAAATAACTATTATAAAATATACTACATAAAACATTTAAAAGTTATATTCCTAAAATTAATATAATATTACGAGGGAAAATAATGTAGTTGGGACAATAGTTTTATATTATTTTTTTATATAACTAGTTTCTAAAAGAAATATGATTAATATAAAATTCATGCATGTTATCTCAAATATAATATACACACTTTTTTTTATGTGTATTAGATGCGGACCTATAAATCTTTATTACGATTCTTGGTTTAGTTAGTTAATATTATATTACTTTTGTACCAGGGTTTACAAGCTATCAATATATCAACTCCAATAATGTTGATATATTATAAGTTTTTATGTTGGTTGATGATTTGATTGAACTATATAAGGATTTCTATAAAATAATTTGATGATTTGAATGAACTGAATTGGTGTAAATATGTTTTTTTTTTTAAATAGAACGGGTTAACTTGATTTCATATATATTCTATCTAAATTTAAATGCTTAACACTTCTTAGATTAATTTGTTTAAAAGGTTATATTCATAGCATATTTATCACTAACAAGCAAATCTATATAACTTCCTATTTAAAATGCGTTTTTATAGAAAAAAAAAGTAGACATAAAAAAAGAAAAATATGTGGGATATATATTGGTTAAAACACGCGTGAAGGAAATTGGGCTGGGGCTAGTTTTGTTGCATTTGTTTTCTTTTTTTTTTTCTTCATAATTTTGCATTTTACTATATATATATATTCAAAAATGTCACCGTGTATTTTTTTATCTACGTTTTATTGTGTGATACTGAGCTGAACTCTCAATTTATTTTCTATCTATGTTTAGTTTTCTAAAAAGTTACATATTCTGAAAGATTTTATCCACATCACAACGTATTTTTTATTTACGTTTCTCTGTGTGAAACCAAGCGGAACTCAATACGTATTTTTCTATCTACGTTCGTTGTATGAAAAAATATATATTCTAAATATTTTACCAATATCACGATGTATTTTTTTAAATATTTTTATGAAGCATATTTTATAATATTTTATTTTACGAATATAATGAGTTCTTTTTATATTTTTTTAAAGTTAATTACAAAGATAGGTCTTTGAGACAGAAAATTATATAAGGGTGTTTCAGTCATTTTATATTAATTTAACAGAAGAATTAATGACAGTTAACCATAATACTCAAAGGTGTTAAAAAAATCAAAACCATAGAACCGGGACTTTTTACAAAAAAACCTTAGTACTCAAAACTAATTCATATATGATAAAATTCAAGTTGAATATAATATTATTAAATTAAAATTAGAATTAGAATTATTTAAAATTAGAATTAAGAGATGAGCAAATGGTACTGGGTATAGGTACCGGTCTCAAATTTACCAAACCGGTGTATTTTCGGTACCGGTTCTGCACAGGTATTCACCGGTTTTTACCCTCAAATACCGGTGCCGTACCAGTACCGACCGGTACCGAACCGTACCATACTAGGTATATTCGGTACCGGTACCCACTTTTGGGGATTTCGGTAACGGTATTTTCGGTACCGGTTGGTACCGAGCTCACAAATCCTGTAGCAACGCAGCAATGCAAGTAATTGCACCGTTTAGATTACTTTTCATACACACAGTAAGTAAATTTACCAAACCGGTGTATTTTCGGTACCGGTTCTGCACAGGTATTCATCGGTTTTTACCCTCAAATACCGGTGCCGTACCAGTACCGACTGGTACCGAACCGTACCATACTAGGTATATTCGGTACTGGTACCCACTTTTGGGGATTTCGGTAACGGTATTTTCGGTACCGGTTGGTACCGAGCTCACAAATTCTGTAGCAACGCAGCAATGCAAGTAATTGCACCGTTTACATTACTTTTCATACACACAGTAAGTAAACTATTTTTCATTTGAATAAGGTTTTATATACACAACAACTTATTTTGCTTTCTTTTTTGTTTTTTTCTGTAATGAATGAATTGTAGCAAGTAAAATTAACTTGGATATTTAGAATATTGATGAGCAAATCGTATCAATTCCTGTAAACGAACTGGTATCGTATCGGTACCAAATCATTTTCGGTACCAATTTGGTATCCACCTTTTGGTGTTTTCAGAATCGTTACTTTAGGTTCGACACCGGTCTAGCACCATACATGTATTTATTGATTTTTACCTTCAAATACCATACCGTATTGTACCGAGCATTTTCGGTGCCGGTACCTAATTTCGATGATTTTCCAGATCGGTACTTTCGTTGCCGTTACCGGTACCGAGCTCATCCATATTTTAACGTGTTAGCACCGTAAAAACTGAACTAAAAACAACCGAATTTCCAACGTGTAGGACGTGTGGGTCCTATTATTATATATTAGGTTATTTAAAATCGTTTTTTATGACGGAGTGACTATCCTTACCACGTCATTTTATTTATGTTTTGATATTTGGTATCTGTTTGCCGTTGCTTACACGCCTTTTGTAGTCATTGGGTCCCGCCGCAACGCGCTGGTGGAAAATAACTAGTATATTCAATAAACCAAAAGGACTATTTTTATAACTAACTTCATCTTTTATTATAACTAGTTTTTTACTATCGCCGTGTTGCGGCGAACCTCTTTTGTTGTTTAGTCTGTGTTTACATGTGTTTTGAAATCACTACGAGCGCGTTGCGCACGGAAACCGCTAACAAGAATAAAAAGAAAATATAGAAAAAAACACTAAAAGATAACCAAAAGAAAATCAACCAAAAAGTTGTATGGTAATAATGTTGTTCGTATAAAACCTATGGTCAGAAATGAGCAAATGATACTGGGTACCGGTACCGAATTTGGCGTTCCTGATACCGGTTCGCTATCGTTTTTTACCTTCATATACAGGTACCGTAATTGGTATTTTCGGTACCAGTACCAATTCGGTATTAGTTGGCACCGAGCTCATCCCTACCCCTGAAACTAAAAAAAGAAATCATTAAAAGTTGAAGAAAATCAAAAAAAGTTGCACGATACCATTGTTGTTCATACGACACCCGTGATCAGGGATAAGCAAATGGTACCGGGTAGCAGTACCGAATTTCTCGAACTAAAAGATTTTCAAAATCAATTCGATACCGATTTTTGGTGTTTTCTGTACCAGGCTGGTGTCGGTTTTTACCTTTATGTACCGATAACCGTACTGGTATTTTTGATACCAGTACCGGTTGACAAAAGTTTATCTAACTTAAAAAGTAAAAAAGATAATAAAACTATTAAAAAAATAATATATATTATTATAACTTTTACTGTTCAAATCATTGTATTATTAATATAGGGTCCTAATATTAACACATGGTGAAAAATTATTTACACATGGTGTATACTGGCCGTATACAGTTATACGGCCCGTATAGAATTAAAATAACTAACAAAGTCTATGCCAGCAGACTTTGTCAGTTTTTTTTAATTCCATACGGGTCGTATAACAGTATACGGCCCGTATACACCATGTGTAAATAAGTTTGCCTGGTCGTATACAATGTATACGAACGTGTATACGGGCCGTATACTGTTATACGACCCGTATTCTTCGAAAATTAGATTTTTCTCAAAGTATTTAAGGGATTTAAGGTGTAAATCACACGAGATATTTTATAGGCGTGAGGTGCTCAAACCTTTCTAAAAGTAGAAAAAAATAAAACACTAACAAGTAACAAAGATTGAAGAACAAAAGAACGTGTCGTATGACTGTAATAAAACGGAAGCTATCAACGCGGGATTACGGGCATGGTGTTATTCTTTATTTAATATTTACAGAATAAAAGGAAGGGTGAGGCATTTGATGAGAGTTGTAAGGAGTCTGAGTCTTCGGTTTCATCAGCCTGTACCGAAGAAACCAAATTCGCAACAATGAGTCTGAGTCCATTGTTGTTCGTGAATGTTTCGAATCATCATAGAAGACGTGTCGGGTTCTTCTGCTAGTGGTCGGGCTTCCAATGCTCACACAAGGTGATAAACAACGCTGATATGAACACAAACCAACTGCTTTATCTTGAGTCGTCGGGAAAACTTTTCCTCAGGGGAGGGTGAGTAGTATGAGTCTGAGTCCATTGTGGTTCGTGAATGTTTCGAATCATCATAGAAGACATGTCGGGTTCTTCTGCTAGTTATTCGGAATGTTTCGAATCATCATTAAAATTAACAATGCGGTCTTGATTGAAGACGTAATTGCAAGACTGTTTGTCGGGCTTCCAATGCTCACACAGGGTGAAAAACAACCCTTGATGTTGAAACCGGTTTTACCTCATGAAAATAAAAGAAACAATTTTTTTTTAGAGAAGCGTTGGGATTCAAGGGTTTATGAGTCAAAGTTAACATTCAGATTCAGATTCAGAAAGCAGATGATTAGTACTTGGTTTATTCTCTTTAATCTATTAAAACGATCCTTGTTTTGTCACGTACATGCGTTTAATTCCCAACATACTCGTTTTGTCACGTACATTTCGTAAGAAATTTTCATGCACTGAACCTTTAGTTGTGTACGCAAATTCATCACCGGTTTCTACAGCACAAGCACATACACAGGGAGATTGTTCTCGAAATTGAAGGGAAAGAAAAAATTGTTGCTGATGTTTTTCACTATCAGGATTTTGTTGGTTTGTTTCCAGGTAGGGTTTAGAATGTTTGAAGTATTCTTGGTTCAATACCAACTCTTCTGAAAGACAAGAATACAACGTTCATGTATCACAAGGAATGACCGATCTAAGGCAGAGAACCTGATTCAGATACACAAATTCATCACCGGTTTCTACAGCACAAGCACATACACAGTTAGGGTTTAGAATGTTTGACTATTCGGATTTTGTTGGTTTGTCGGGTTCTATAACTACAATCCTTCCAACATTATTGAAAATTAACGTAAACACCGCATTCGAAGATCCTTGCATTGGATACAATTTGTTGGAAGAACCTGACACGTCTTCTGCTTGTTACTCTTTTCTTCGATTTCAACAAATCTTTCAAGGTCTTAAGTGATGGGCAATTAGCTAAAAGATGTAGAAGAGTTTGTGTAGAGATCTTTACATAAATCAAGCATGGTTTCTCGACAAATGAAGTATTATCTGACAAAACTCAAAACAATTGAAATCTTCCCAGTAATAATCCATAACAAGGGTGAGCTCGTGTATTGGACCCTGGCGCAGCAACAAAACTTGGTGTAAATCATTCATGTCCATGTTTTTCCTTGTGCTTGCTATGTCAGTTGTTAGCTCGGAAGTTCTATTACACAAAGTAAACCGAAGGCTTGGAATATTGGTCCACTTAGTTTATTCTCTTTAATCTATTAGAACGATCCTTGTTTTCTCTTCCGGTTACCAGGCCTATCATCTCCGTCTCTTTAATCTATTAGAACGATCCTTGTTTTGCACATCGTCGCTCTCGTCGGCTTCAGAATAATCGTCGACGTCGTCACTGGGGCTTTTTTCTCTTCCGGTTACCAGGCCTATCATCTTCGTCTACGTTTGGTTTCCTCAACGAAGAACCATCAGCCATTATCTGCCCTTTTTCCTTTGGTTTTCTGGTTGATTTTGAGAAAGAGAGAGAGAAAGACAAGGGAGGGTTAGGGTTTTGAATTGATTTATTCGCTCAAGTTTCAAGTACTGCGCTCAAGTTTCAAGTACTGGAGTGAAAGATTTGTTGGAATTTGTGGATCAACAGAAATAACTGCTCAAAGATTTGTTGAAAACCCAACATCAACAAATAATTGGTTTAATACCAACTGCTCGAAATCCCTTTCGTTTTTTGGATCGTTCTAATAGATTAAAGAGAATAAACCAATTTTTACCATTTTTTACCATATGAATACGAGCCGTATACAGTTTTACCATATGGTTGTATCAGACTCTCCCCCTCTTTCAAGACCATTCACCTCATTCAACCTACCAAAACACCGTAAATCCCTTCTTTTCCATACTATTCTTCATAGCCATATTCCCACTCACAAGTTGTTGATCTTTGGGTGGTGATTTACTCCCGAACAAACCATGCCCACCTTGACCATTGAGCTACGCTGAGAATCCACAACGCTTATGGCCATATTCTTTCCTTCAATCTTGGCAAAATCAATGCCTGCTTGTTTTATTATTTTCGTCTACATGTGTTTTGAAACAGTACGTTTTGCATCGGTGCCTGCTTGAATTGCAGAAAGCAAAGGACAACGAAGATGAACATTGTTTGAGAACCTGATTCAGATACACAACAGTCTCTTTGCTTCGTCCACTAGAACTATTTGTGTATGCATTCTTTTGGTAGTTAACAACGCTAATTAGAACATTGTTTGAGAACCTGATTCAGATACACAACGGTCTCTTTGCTTCGTCCACTAGAACTATTTGTGTATGCATTCTTTTGGTAGTTAACAACGCTAATTAGAACATTGTTCGAGAACCTGATTCAGATACACAATGGTCTCTTTGCTTCGTCCACTAGAACTATTTGTGTATGCATTCTTTTGGTAGTTAATAACGCTAATTAGAAAAAAATCTGTAAAATTAATCATATCGATTGCTATAACAGGATGGATGTGACACACACAGATAGATAAGCTGTCACAGTTGTCAAGACTGTTTGTCGGGTTTCCAATGCTCACACAGGGTGATAAACAACGCTGATACGAACACATGTGTTTCGAAATAGGCTTTGTTCTTGGTTTAATGAAGTTACACGTAACATCTAATTATATTCAGATTTAAACAATGCACGCCTCAACTGAGATAACGGACATCCATCAAGCTCAAAAAGAAAACTTGCGTTTCCCATAGTTACAAAAGATTGCGGTTTGTATTTCGCATAGCCACCGTTTCCGTAGTAAAAAATGGTTGCGGTTTGTATTTCGCATAGCCACCATTTCCGTAGTAAAAAAACGGTTGCGATTTGCACATTCAATCTTCAATACTTCATTAAAATACCACTAACAGAAGAACCCGACACGTCTTCATATTACGGAGAATGTTCTAGAAATTGAAGGAAAAGGAAAAGATTTGTTGAAATCGAATTTGACAACTATGACAGCTTATTAAAAGTAGCAATCACCTCCAATCATTTTCTGGTCAAATCACACAATATAAAGTTTAAAGTTAACATGTGTTGTAGTTTGGAAAGATGACCGAATAGAGATCTGAATAACAAACTGTGGAGAACTTGTTTGTATCGGGTTCTTCTGCTAGTTATTCGGAATCGATAAATAACCAACACGAAGATCTCTACGATCGCTAAGGTTTCCATCAACGGACTGATCGGTAACGTTACTCTACCTGTGCTCCGATTTAAGCGGCGTGTTCCGATCAACGTTTATCGACATTGTAAAAGTTGATGAAGAGTTTAACCCTAGAATGATTTTGTTTTTACCGGAAAAAACGTGATACTTGAAAAAAACACCATTATATACGGCCCGTATACAGTTATACGGCCCTTATAAATGTGGTAACATCACAAACCTCCCAAAATAAATCCATTGAGCCGTATACATTTTACAAATCGTATACCGATGTATACGGCTCGTCTAACTATATACGGGCCGTATATAATAAATTCAAAAAAACATTCTCTGCGCATTTTCCTATTAAAAAACATTCTATACGGGCCGTATAAGTGTATACGGCCCGTATATAATAGGGGATGTGAAAATAAGATATAAGGGGTGTGGGAACAAGACACCCCTTAATATATAGGAGAATAGGATCTATATTGATCATAGTCACGTGCTTTAATCTTTATCTTCTCGGTTTTAAATCATTAACGTAATTTTGATCTAAAATTAAATACACAAGTTTTTTTTACATACGAGTAAATTGCTAAAATCGTCCCTGACATTTGTTCGCATTTGCTAGATTCACCCAAAAAAGGTTTTTTTCTCATAGGAACCACTGAAGTTTCAAAAAAGTTGCTAAATCTATCCAAAATGACCAATACTCTAACAATACTAAGTTGATAGAGTGGTTATTTAGTCATTCTTTTAATTTATTTAATTTACCTATTTTTAACAGGTTATTACAGACCCTACCCTTTTATAAACAAAACCCTAAAAAAAGAAGAGGGTGAAAATTTAAATTCAACAATGAGTCTATGTCAAACCACATTTCTACGGCTGATTATAACTAATACATCAATACTTTCATAAAATTCATAGTTTAACATGATATTTGGATTTAAAAAAAAGGTACTACAAAGTACAAACATTTAAACAACCACATGTATCTAAATATAATAGTTCACTCTCTGTTAGTAACTTAATATTGACTATATATTCAAAGTCAAAACATATAACTTTTATTGGGTTAAGCTATTCTAAAAAAACTTCTAATTGTAAGAAGTGTAAGAAGGATTTATAGAGTGACAAGTGTTAAATAACATAAAATTAAACCCACTACATCACCACCAAAAACCTAAACACCCCCCCCCCCCCCCCACCACCACCCAAAAACCTTACCCCCCCCCCCACCACCCAAAAACCTAAACCCCCCCACCCCCACCCCCGGCAAAAAAAAAAACTATACCTCACCAAAAAACCCCAAAAAACCTAACCCCCCACCCCCCAAAAACCTAAAAAAAACCAAACCCCCCTCCCCCGGCAAAGAAAAAAAAACTATACCTCACAAAAAAACCTAACCTCTTCCTCACCCCCCAAAAACCTAAAAAAAAAAATCTAAAAAAAAAACTAAACATCCACCCCCCCACCACCCAAAAACCTAAATCCTCACCCCCCACCCCTCAGATTTTTTTTTTTTTGGGTTGGGTGATGGGGGTGGGGGTTTAGGTTTTTGGTGGTGGTGGATGTTTAACTTTTTTTTTCTTTTTTATGTGTAGTGGGTTTTTTAGGAGCCTTTGTACCCTTCTTATAATTAGGATCCTTTGTACTTGATCCTAATCCATGTTTTATTATAAATTAATAATAACTTTATAATATTTATACATTTATATTTATACACTTCACAACATACAATATATATAAATACTATTATCAAATACATATATTAAAAGAAAATTTACTTTTTTACATTACGAACATACTAAAATAAATCACTAATATACAAGGGTTAATGGAAAATAAAAATATAAATTAAAAAATTCGGGTATATGATCGGGTATATAGTTCGGGTAAACGGGTATGCCGTTTCGGTTAATCGGGTCGGGTATCTCTTAATCGCATACCCGACACATACCCGCGAAAATTTCTAAAACTAATCCCATACCCGACCCAATACCCGTCGGGTATCGGGTATACCCGTCCCATTTGTGTCTGGTTTCGGGGTATACCCGTCAAGCTCGGGTATTTTTGTCATCCCTAATTATGTGTTGAAGTTTTTTAAAAAAGTAACATAGATAGAATTATATACGAATCCAAATTACTATTTAGTGGTTAGTTTTTTTTTTCAAGAGAAAAATGCAATTTGCGTCCCTGTGGTATGTGCCAAACATCAACCTGAGCCCCTAAATTCATTTTTTGGTTTTTTGAGCCCCTGAGCTTATGAATTCTTAACACTTTGAGTCCCTGCCGTCTGTTTGACTGTTTGAGCCAAGGGTAAGACCGTCTTTTGGCATATATTAATAACACTTTGAGTCCCTATGGTATGAGTAAAATATCAACCTGAGCCCCGAAATTTTTTTCTTGCTTTTTTGTTAAGAAATCTAATAATTCAAATTAACTCTTTTTAAATAAAGGCAATCTAATAATTAACTATTTTTAAATAAATGCAATCTAATAATTAAATGTATACTATATATAACAAATTATTAAAGCCTAAATTGTATATTAAATGTAAACTTTTAATACATACAATACAGAGACAAAACGTCATACCAACTTCGTAGACATGACGGAACTTACAGACTCGATAACAAAAGACTGTAACATACAATACAGAGACAAACCGTCATACCACCACAAGCAATTGTGGATCTTTACTGACGGGTGCACTTTGGAATGTAGCAGATATGAATGAATATAACCCCAGTGTAGCTAATTACATATTTGCCACTGGGGTTATATTCATTCATATGAATGAATATAACCCCAGTGTAGCTCTTCGATTTTCCTTGAAATTCCAGAGCTCGCTACTTACATATCTGCCACTGGGGTTGTATTCATTCATATGCAATTGATCGTTCTGATCAATCACTTCCTTATGTGCACCGCACCATCTTCTAGGAGGTTGTCAAGTGTTCTCGCCTTCGTAGTTGGTGTTTTGCGTATCTTTACATCCGCAGCCATTCTGTATAATATAAACACATTCAAATGACCAATATAAACACATTCAAATGATCCGATTAGTTCTTTTTAAACAAACCCAAATCATCGAATCAAACCAAAAATCAATATGAGGAACACATCAATCCGAAACTGATCCGATCAGTTCTTTTTAAACAGTTCTCAAACAACCAACCAAAACGATTCGAAATTTACCAAAAATCAATTTTCACATTTCAAGTATCAATATTGATGTGTTCAATTAACTACACAAGAATCAACACAAAAACACATTCAAAAACCTCTGTTTTGAATTTAGTACCGTATTCATAACTAAAACACATTCAAATAGCTACACAAGAATCAACACCAAAACACATTCAAAAACCTCTGTTTTGAATTTAGTACCGTATTCATAACCAAAACACATTCAAATAACTACACAAGAATCAAACCCACAAGAATCAAACCGTATAATGACTTTAGTACCGTATTCATATCGTATATGAGTTATCTAACCCGTATGAAGATAACCCTCTGTTTTGATACCCGAGACAAAAACCCACAAGAATCAAACAAAACCAAACCTCTGTTTTGATATCCGAGACAAAAACCCACAAGAATCATGTTATCGATGTGATTTAGGTATGTGATTTTACCGTATGAAGATAACCCTCTGTTTTGATACCCGAGACAAAAACCCACAAGAATCAAACAAAACCAAACCTCTGTTTTGATATCCGAGACAAAAACCCACAAGAATCATGTTATCGATGCGATTTAGGTATGTGATTTTACCTTGGATTGTTATCGATGAAGATGATGAAGATGATGAAGCTGATGAAGATGATGAAGATGAAGATGATGAAGATGATCTGTTCTGAAGATGAAGATGATGATGATGATAATCGATGTTGGGAGTTGGAGAGATCTTGTTGAGAAGTGTGATGATTGATGAAACTGATCTTTACATTCATATCTGCTATTAAGTGTAGATGTTAAGGGTCAAGGGCATAAAGGACTTTTCACACTTGTCAAACGGTCAAACTGACGGAACACTGATGGCAGGGACGCAAACTGTTTAAGAATTCATAAGCTCAGGGGCTCAAAAAACCAAAAAATGAATTTAGGGGCTCAGGTTGATGTTTGGCACATACCACAGGGACGCAAATTGCATTTTTCTCTTTTTTCAAATTAACTTGAAGTATGAGGAAATAGTGAAGAAAAAAAGCACAAAATAGTAACTGGGTTGCATAATTGTTCAAATTAAGTCAAGTTAGAAAAGAAATAATCATTAAATAATAACCAAAATTCATATATGTCACTTAATTTTTACATTCATTAAAGAATTCACAAGATTGAAACATCTAAATAAAAGTTAAATGATTTAAAATAAAAATAAAAAAATCGAGAGACTTGTATTATTTAACACTTATAGAGTAAAGTTTTCCTTTCTTTTATCTAATACTATACATTGTTTATAAAAGGGTGTGGCATGTAATAACCTGTTAAAAATGGTAAATTAAATAAATTAAAAGGATGACTAAATTACCCCTCTATCAACTTAATATTGTTAAGAATTAGTCATTTTGGATGAATTTAGCAACTTTTTTGAAACCTCAGTGGTTCCTATGAGAAAAAAACCTTTTTTGGATGGATCTAGCAAATGTGAACAAACGTTAGGGACAATTTTAGCAATTTACTCTTTACATACAAAAGAAACTTGTTTAACATCCCAAGAATTTCAAACTACTATAAATATATTTAACATTTACACAATACAAAATAAAATAGATCGGTAAAGGGGTGTGCAAAGTGATTACATAGCTAATTTAAACATGTTGCTTTTGGATATCATACAAAGATATAAGCAAAACCAAATCTTTTGATCCAGAATTAGCCTCTTACCACAGTCTAGTGAAGGCCTTTTACCTCAAACCACATATGACACATGATTAGCAAAAATGTTTGTAAATTCAAAATCTCAGATCTAACTAATGAAACCAGTGATGTTTCTTAACAAGATTCAGATCTGTAACATCAATTAGCTTGATGTTTGACCCGAAAAGATAGAAAACTAAGTAAATCCGTTTAAGAACAATTAATAACGAGATGAAATATAATAGAAGCTTTCGTTAATAGTCGATAATGGTTTACAATACCGATCTGACTTCCCTAATTTGAGCCACACACACAGTAAGTGGGAGAATATACTAAAAGCATAACCTAATCCGACTTTGCTAATTTGAGGCCAAACACACATACACACATTAAGGTTAACGATATATTTTGCATAATGACTACCACTTAATATGTGTTGGTAATACGTTTTAGCCACACTTGGCGTTAGAGGGAAAATTACTCCCAAAATTGACTACACTTAATATGTGTTGGTAATCAAGCTTTTTATGATTTATATAGTCTTTTTAAGTTTGGTAACATCTAGTTCTATGGTCATTTTTGGCTAGATTCTTGAGAGTTTTGGGGGAAAATTACTCCTTTGATGTTGAGTTAATTAAGATCATGGGTGAACAAGGTGTGTGTGTGTTAATGACTTTAACTAATTAAATAGTTTATTGAAAGTGAGTGAAATAATACCATCACCATTAACTTGCGTCACTAGAGTTTCTGCCTAATCCTTAAAATCTACCAATAATTTTGTAACACCATTAGTTTGGGTCGTTCATGTCTTCTATGCCTATGTAGAGTCAAAGCATGTCGATGCTCTTAGCGGACGTTAAAGGTTTTGGATCGGACTTCGGGTTGGGTAAGCTCTTGCCTTTGCACGGAGATAACACCAAAGTGTAAAGGGCTTAGTTTATATAAAAGTATGAATTGGCGACTCACCGATGGACTCATAGAGACATGTAATGTTGGTGCATATGTCTGTCGACTTCGTCTTGTATCGAGTCTTGTATTTGATTAGATAGATCAGGGCACGAAATACGAGAAATATGTGAGTGTGACCATTTCGCACGAAATGGAAAGGCCATTTTGCACGAAATGGAAAGGCCATTTCGCACGAAATGGAGATGTCCATTTCGTGTGAGCCATCTCATGCGGAATGGTTTGCCTGTAAATACGTGCCTTGACCATTTCATTTAGAACTTTCTGATTCCGATAGCGAAGCTCTGCCGAAGTGTCTCCAGGCTGTAAAACGTTGTTATATCAATAAACAAGACAATTAGAGTGTATATCAAGCTGATTCTAAGTCGATACGTTTGTTTCCGCCTCTCGTATTGATTAGAAATCTTCTGAATGACTCGTTTTGGTCGTGCAAACGATCCTACATGTGGTATCAGAGCTCAGGAAGAAGAGTTCTTACCGAATTCACCTTGATTTCAACAAAATTCTGACTTCTACACCTTTTTTTAAAACATTTTTCAAAATTAACGGAGATTTTACGGTTAAAATGGATTGATTTTCACATATAATAAGCGAAACACTGTTTTAAACATTCCTTGAAAGAATTAGACCTAAAATCGACCTAAAACGTGATCAATTGTGCCAAAAACTGCCCGAGAGTGTGACATCAGCAGCATTTCGTACGAAATGGGCCATTTCGTGTGAAACAGACCTTCATTTCGCACGAACTGGACATATTGGACCTCATTTCATTCGCTTAAAATCACCTCCTTTTCGCACGGATTGGTCAAAACAGCCTCCATTTCGCACGAATTGGGTGTATTAGGTCCATTTCGCTTGAAACTTCATTCCATTTTGCACCAAAGTCACCAGTTCGTTTGAATTTGACCATTTCGCTTGAAAGTGTCTAAGTTTGTGAAATTCTATACCGAAACATGGAAGAAGAGTTTTACAACGCATTTGCTACTGCCCCGGGTACTCCTGTTACCATTGCTCAGAGCGTGAACATGGAAAATGAAACAGGAACGTTACAGAAACCTCCAAAGTTTATGGGCATTGAAGAATACTATTGTTGGAAAGACCGTTTCGAAAATTGGGTTCAAGCAAATCATTTGAGGTCTTGGGAGTGTATTGAGAAAAAGTATGTTAAACCTCGTATAGATGTGGGAGTTATCAAAACTATTTCTGAATTGTCGGATAAAGAGAGAGACATGTACAAAGGAGAAAAAATGATGATTAGTTTACTTCAGCAAGCTGTGAAAGAAGACATCTTCATCTTACTTCAACATGATGGTACTTCACGTTCAATTTGGGAAGCACTTCGAATTAAGTTTGAAGGAAGTACATATATGATCAGGTGAATCTACAAAGAAGCTCATTGAGAGATATTGTCATTTAGTGCGATCAATGTCCCTGTTGGATATCAACAAAGATCGAGAAGGATGGGTTAACAAATTAGCTGATGCTTTACCGCAGAAAGAATGGGGTACATATCTGATGATCTTAAAGAACACTGGAGAATATGATAAATTGACAATTTCTCAGTTCATTGAAAAACTTGAAGGACAAGATCTTGAACAACAAAAGATTGCTAGAATGAACAATCCAAGTGGTCAACAAGACATCAAGATGTATTACAAAGGGAATGTTCAGAATGTTGAAGCAAGTCCGAAGGTCCAAACTGCTTTCAGCACAGAAAACTCATCCGGATCAGTTAATCAAAGTCCAATCAGCAACAATGGAGTTTCATCATACTCAAATGTTAATCCGAATGTTTCAACCTCAAGTCGTCAGTCTCAAAGTTCAAACAACGGTAATGGTCATGTGATACACTGCAACATCGCATTGCATCTTCAGAACGGTCAAAATTTCTCTGAAGAAATTGCTAAAGGTCATATGGCATTACTAGCTACAGTGTTAGAATCATATGAGGGTTTGGTTGCAGGAAGAATCAGAAATCCTATGTTGACAAAAGAGGATTACGATCAGATTGATGCTGAGGAAATGGAACTTATGGATATTAAGTGGTGTTTAGCGAGCGTGTTGAGGAGAGCTGAGAAATTTAAGCTGATTACAGGAAGAGATGACTTCCGTGATGCTAATGTTTCTACTTTAGGTTTTGATAAATCTAAAGTTACTTGTTTTCGATGCAGGGAAAAAGGACATTTCAAGAGGGAATGTACCAATCGAGAAGCAGGAGGAGCTCAGAATCCGTTCGGGAATAATGATTATTATAGAAAAGCTATATATCAACAAGTTGCTCAACAGCCATCATCATCCCATGCTATTGAAGATGGAAAGAAGAAAGCTTATCTGGTTAACCAAGATGATGAAATATTGCCAGAAGGTTTTAGCTGGGACAAATACATTCTGAATGATTCCAACTTTAGAGCATTCATTGCACAAATAGTTCAAGAACCAGATTTGATGAAGGAATGGATGGATGTGTTTGTCAATAATGAGAAAAGTCAAGATGGAGAGTCTGTCTCTTCAGAAGAAAGCTCAGAAAAGACAACAGTCTTTGATCAATCATCAACTGATAACAGTGATGATGAAGAAGAGATACAAATAAACATTGGCAAAACTCAATTATCTCCTGAAAGTTTTAAATTTTATTTTGCAGATAGATTGGAGAAACTAAATGAGAAGCGAGCAGCAAAAGATCAGAAAAAGAAATAATGTGAGAATGTTGCTAGAGAAGAGAAGTCTGAAAAGAGTGAAGAAGTTAAAGTTGCTGAGAAGGTGGTTGAAGTTGAAAAGATGGTTGAAATTGAGAAGATTGTTGAAATTGAAAAGATTGTTGAAGTCACAAAACCTTCTCTAAAATGTTTGGAACCATGCAAACATTGTGAAGAAAAAGATGAGAAGTATAAAGAGCTAGACAAGATGAAAAGCAAAAGGCTATCAATCACTATACTGAAGAATGTGCAAAGTTGAAGCAGGAGTTAGAGACAGAAAAGATAGAAAATGAAAGAATCAGACGATTGCTGCAAAGTTATTCAAGTTCTGATTATTTGATTGATAGAATTTATCCAACTGTTGCAGGTTTTGAAGCTTTTCAGGACAAGAAGTCGGAAGAGAAGGATACTAGTAAGAAACAAAGTGCAAATTATAACAAGTGTCCGCCTCCGATCTGGGAAGGTTATTCTCCCAGAAAACCAAATGAGGAACAAGTCCAAAAGGCTGTCAATATAAAGTTAAAGTCCGAAACAATTGATGAGTTACCAGAAAACATTGACGTCATATTCACATCGTCTGACACTGATCATGAGTCTGAGTTAATAAAGAAAGTGGTCGATCAAGTGTTGGATAAAGATGAGGAGTCAGAGTCAAAATCCGAATCCGAGAGTTCGAGTTCATCATTAGTTGACAGTCCAAAATCATCGGTCAAAAGGGTTTACAATAAAGAATTTCTATTATCAAAATCTAATTTGAATGACGAAACAGTCAAAGTAGTATATACTTTGAATGATTCTGACAAATTATATTCTGATGAGGAATTTCCAATAAGAGGTGTTAAAACTGAAATGATCAACAAGGTTTTCAAATTAACAGAAATTAATAAGAAAAGCTCATTCTGGAAGCAGTTAAACAAAACATTTCTTGCAGAAAAGCAAAAGTTTGAAAAGAATGGAGCTAATCAGAAAAGGGAGACAAGAACCTGTTATCGATGTCAAGAAGTTGGTCACATTTCCTGGAACTGTCCAAAGGTAACCAACACAAAACATGGAGTCTCTTCTAAATTGAAAGAAAAAGTTGTTGATAAAACTGAACCACCAACTGAAAAAATCAAAGTGTTTAAAAACTCAACATATGAAGTTGGTGAATGTTCGAAAAGGTTTTACAAAAGAAGGGTGAATCTTAACAACCAAACATGGGTTGCCAAGAAACCAGATGTTAAATCTGGCGATGAATCTGAGTCGTCAAAGTCAGAGGAGCCACAAGTTGAGGTAAAAATAGAAAATTCAGTTCCGCCAATGGATGATGTCAACTTTCCACCATTGCGGGCTGAAAATTTAAAATCAAAAGTTGGTAAAGTGGAAATCTCGAATCAATTCTATTCTGAAAAGAAAGAATTTGATGTCGAAAAGGTTTTTAATACTACAAGAAAACTGGGTTTTTAGTACGCGCAAAAGTGTCCTAAAATGTTATTTTATAGGACCTTTCATTTAATAGGACCAACGGTAAAAATGTTTCATGTAAAGGGGTCGTAATAAGTCCCGGAACTAAAAAAGTGTCCTAACATCTCAAATAAGATTATGAAACCAATTTTATGGTCGCATAATATGTCTTTGAACAACCAAAATAGTGTTCTAATAAAAACATATTAGGACACTTTTGCGATGTTCTAACATGTGCTTACATACTTTTAATTTTTTGATACACTTACAAGCGTCCTTAGAAATTAATTGATAGGACCCTTATGATGTAACATTATAGCTAATTTAGTACCAAGAAAATGGTCCTAATATACCAAATAAGATTATGAAACCAATTTTATGGTCGCATAATATGTCTATAGACAACTTAAATAGCGTCCTAAAAAGAACATATTAGGACACTTTTACAATGTTCTAATATGTGATTACCTACTTTTAATATTTTGATACACATACAAGCGTGCTTAAAAATTAATTTATAGGGCCCTTATGATGTAACGTTATAGTAACTTTAATATCAAGAAAATGGTCGTCCTAATATCCCAAAAAAGATTATAAAACCAATTTTATAAACAGACCATCAACATATAACATCCTAATAGATATTGTATAACATCAACTAATGAAAGAAATACAACTTTATTATATTTCAAATAAGGATGTTCATAACAAAAACACTAACCAAAAAATAAGTTATAACATTATCTAACATAAAGTCTTAACATTTAACAAAGAAATTAAAAGCAATTAAAAAAATTAGAAGCATAAAATCTTAAGTCATCATGCGTCCTCAATCCTCATAGACTACCTACAAATAAACCATCCATGTATAAGAATTAAGTTCCATGATATTAAAATTATTTGTATCACAAGTTTAATAAATACATACCGAGATGAATGTCCATGGCTTTATAGCCTAGTGGCATTCTGGGGGTGGGATAAGACTTTGGGCCTAATAGGTCCTGGGTTCGATTCCCACAAGGGGGTTTTTCCCATATTTATTGGGTTTCCTCCTGAATTGGTGTATAGGCATAATGCCTAGTGGAGATGGATATGATCGGGTGGTTCTGCTGGTGGCACGATGATACTCCAGTGGTCCGTCAGTGATCCAAATTTGCCGTTTAAAAAAAAAAAAAAAAAAAAAAACGAGATGAATGGATAAGGCCATGTGATGGATGCACCAATACTATCTTGAATTGTAGAAAATAAATCATATGGTCTTACCAACTTTTCATCTTTTTTTTATTGGTACTTGAACGTTTACCTCACACCATTCTAGTCCAATCTTTGTACCACCAACTAGATCATTTGGGTCCAAGCTCTAGGTCCAAGGCCATGTGATGGATGCACCAATACTATCTTGAATTGTAGAAAATAAATCATATGGTCTTACCAACTTTTTATCTTTTTTTTATTGGTACTTGAACATTTACCTCACACCATTCTAGTCCAATCTATGTACCACCAACTAGATCATTTGGGTCCAAGCTCTGGACCCTTCCTCTTGCTACAGTCTAGGTAGAGTTTAGAATGCTTTTGAGGAAAACTTCATCTCAGACCTAGATTTTAGTTTTCAACAAATATTTATTAAACTCTAGTCATAATAGTGCAAAAAATCATTTTACGAAAAATTTAATAAAGTTTTACACTAGCAGGTTAGGGAGGCTCGTCATGATCGAAGTTAACAAGATGTAAAAATAATAATATAGAAACAATTATTATAAAAACCTACAATCATATATGCTTATACATTACATGTATATAAGTTTGCCAAACAGGTTAGGGAGGCTCGAGCATGTCGTTTTTGAAATCCCAGAAAGTGATGTATTTAGTAGGGATGTAAATTTATGACATGACCCGAAAACACGACACGAACCTAACACGAAATTCGTGGGTTTAGGTTTAGTCTAAACGGGTTCGGGTCAGTTTCAGGTTGAACCCGCGAACCCGTTTAACTAAACGGGTCAAGTTCGGGTCCACCTGTTCGGGTTGACGGGTTGACCCGTTTAACCCATTTATATTTTATTTTATTTTTTTACAATATGTTTTATGTCATAAATTAATTTGGGTGAGTATTTAATGAATAATTATAACTTAAAAAGAGAGATTAAAATATATTTTATAATTAAAATGCAATTGTATTACATACATTTGTGTTTTTTGTAGTAAAATTTTAATTATAATATATTAATTTGTGAAAAAAAAATAAAAATTTGAAAATTCGGGTTGAACGGGCCGTGTTCGGCTCAACCCGCTAATATTCGGGTCGTGTTCGGGTTCATATGTATGACAAGATTTTCGGGTTCGTATAAATTTTTCGGGTTCGGGTCGGGTTGGACCCACCAACCCGTAAACCCGACCTGTTTAACCCCCGTTAGTATTTAGTAGACTTTGTCATCTTATATGTCCACCCCTATTGTCAAATTAGGTCTGATATAAACAAAACATATACACCATATACGTTTAACATGTATGGAACATCTACTACTATGGCATATAGATTCACTGAAATTCTTGCAGACCCATTAGTGATGGTAATTTCAAATGTTTTGGCTCACATACTTTTGAAATAAGAAAGAATTTACAGCCAACATGATCAGATTTTAAGAACATGAACATCCAATTCAAAGTGGGGAAGGGAACTAAATTAATAACATAACCTGGTGTTTAGTCGAAAAGACTAACAGTTTATTGCAATATTCATATCAGATAGCTACTTAATAATTAGATGGTTTATTGTAATATTATATCAGAAAACTAAGCTTACCATCATTCTCAATATATGATCAGGTTGCAGATTGAATGTGGATTTGGAAGTTGAAGAAAAAAAGAAGATTGCAAGAAAAAAAGCAGAATATGTGAAAATTATAACTAAAGTCAAAGACAAGTTTCTAATCCTTGTTTGGTAGAACTAATATTTGGTTAGTTGCAAGATATACAACAAACAAAATACAAGCATGCACAAAGAGCGAAAGTTACAATATTAATCAACTGCAATTCTTTGAAATTCAATATTCAAGCAGACATCAATATTCAAGCATGGAAAATTGTTTTAATTTGCTAGCACAATGGTTCAATTAAATCACACACGGAACCCTAATGTGTTCAACTACCATAGAATTCAGGGAAACCTAATAACACTAAACAATCCAACCAAAAAATAATCAAAAGAAAGAAGATAACGACAAAAGAAGGCTTACCAGAGACCCGAAGATCTCCGTTTCTGAAGCAGAGTGGGACGAGACAATCGACGAACAATCTTTGAGCGGCAAAATATAACGTTTTTTATCACAACCCATTCATTGGTTAGAAGATACGAAGAAATCATCGATGAAGAAATGAATTGGTATGCCTTATCATACCGATTTTGTTTAGGCGACACCTTTCTCACAACCACTCTGCATCGCAGTTCATAGATTTGTAATACTTTGTAATCAGTTATATCAAGTAACATTATTACACCATCTTTATTCAGTAAGGAAAGAATTGAAGAGAAAAGTCAGAAAACATACCGATTTTTGGTTAAACTTGAACAATTCAATCTTTATTCAATCTTCATTCTTCATTCGCCATTGTTGTGGGGAGAGATGGGGGTTACGGCTGAAAGGATAAGTGGAGTAGGGTTTTGTGTTTTAGGGGGAAATGGGGATAAAAAAACGAATAAAAAAAGAAAATAACAGGTTGAACCTTCCGAACCGATTGAACCGGGAAACGGAGATCGGATCGGACCGGGCGATTTTTTACCATGTGCTGAAAACACCCAAACCGGATCGGCTTATGCAGCGAATCCCGGTTGGACCGGTTGAACCGGCCGGTCCGAACGGGTTACGAAAACGTTGGCCGTATGCGTTCTAGATCCTTTACCTGTTTTACCTACACTGACCCGTACAATATCAACCCACCAACGGATGTTTAGAATAAAAGGAAGAAAAAAAAACTTACGTTGTTATGACATAAAAATGCCCGTCCAACGGACGGGTATAGAACTAGTTGAGGAAAATAGTGAGGAAAATAGAAGGGAATACGAATTTTTTTGGGTAAATAGTGAGGAAAATAGAGGGAAATACGAAATTTTTTAGTCAAACATTTTTATGCCAATGGCTTTATAGCCTAGTGGCATCTTGGGGGTGAGATAAGACTTTGGGGCCAATAGGTCCTAGGTTCAATTCTCACTAGAGAGGGTTTCCTCCTGAATTGGTGTATAGGCATTATGCCTAGTGGAGATGGATATGATCGGGTGGTTCCGCTGGTGGAACGATGATGCTCCAGTGGTCCGTCAGTGATCCAAATTTTTTTTTCAAAAAAAAAGTTCATTTTTTATCTTTTATATACGAATTTTTTTAGGTAAATTGTGAGAATGAAAATTAAAGTTCCTTTTTAATATTTATAAAAAAAATAATAAAAAAAAACTTATAAAAGAAAATAATATTATATTGTATATAAAAGTATGGTCCATTAAGATATATTTGATTTACTATTGTCTGTTAAGGCCCAATATGGTTCATTACGGTTCATTATGGTTCATTACAGATACATGATCCATTATTGGCAATTATGATCCATTAAGACCCAATATGGTTTACTAACCCACATATGATTCACTACTTGCGATCCATTTAGGCCCAATATAGTCAATTAAAACATATATGGTTTATTATTGTTCATCGTGATCCATAAGACCCAATATGGTCCACTAAGATATATATGATCCATTATTATCCTTTGTGAGCCATTAAAGCCCAATATGGTTCATTAACCCATATATGATTCACTACTTGTGATCCATCAAGGCCCAACATGGTCCATTAAGACCCAATATGGTCAAGATACATTTGATCCACTATTGTCCATTGTTATCCATTAAGGTCCAATATGGTGTATTAACCCAAATATGACTCACTATTAGCCATTGTGATCTATTAAGACCCTATATCCTCCATTAGACATATATGATCCATTATTGTCCATCGTGCTCCATTAAGGCCCTATATCCTCCATTAGACATATATGATCCACTATTGTCCATCGTGCTCCATTAAGGCCCAACATGGTCCATTAAGACTTGTATGATCTGATGTTGTCCATTGTGATTCACTAAGGCCCTCTATGGTTCATTAACCCATATATGATCCACTATTTGTCATTGTGGTCCGTTTAGGTCCAATATGGTCTACTAAAACACGTATGATCCACTATTGGCTATTGTAATCCACTAAGGACCAATACGGTCCAGTAAGACATGCATGATTCACTATTAGCCATTGTGATCTATTTAGGCCTAACATGGCCCATTAAGACATGTTTGATCTATTATTGTTCATTGTGATCCATTAAGGCCCAATATGATCCATTAACATATCTATGACCCGTTATTGTTCAATGTGATCCATTAAGGCCCAATATGATCTATTAACACATATATGATTAGGGATGAGCTTGATACCGGTACCAGACGTACCGATACAGAAAATACGGATACAAAAACTCATAAAATATGAGTACAAATGTAAGGTACTGGTATTTGAAAGTTAATTTTAGTCATATGAAACAAATATTGTGGTCGTAGATCACATTTGGCCACACTTTTTAGTGTGACCAATAAATGTCACAGTTTTTTACTTAAAGTTTGGCTAAAGGCTTTAATATATATATATATATATATGGGAAGGTTCAAATGAAAACCACTAGTTATTGTGAAAACTCGAAAACTAATTAAAAAAGCCAAAAAAACATACAAATTTTTTTTTTGCATACAAATTTTCGCCATTTTTTATATATAAAAAAATTTAATTTTTTTTGTAGTGCACATGTGTAATACTACACATGTGTATGTGTACTACACATGTGTATTATATTACACATGTGTACTACAAAAGTTATTGGTCACATGAAAAAACAAATATTGTGATCGTCGATAAGAATTTGCCACACTTTGCTAGAGTGGCTAATATATGTCACAATTTTTTTTCTTAAAGTGAGACTAAGTGTGTCAAATCATGTGTTTTTTGTCACATGAAACAAAAATATGTGATCATAGATCACATTTGGCCACACATTTCAAGTTGTGGCTATTTTTTTTCATAAAAGTGTAGGTAAAGGTTTTGAACTGGTATAAATGGTCACATCAATAATAAAATGTATTGCTGAAGGTATTTTAAAATGTGAAAAATGACCTTTGGCCACACATTATTTTTTCAAATGTGTGGCAGGGCGGTTTTGCCAAAAGTGTGGCCGTAGCCCTTTTTCACGTAATGTCACCACCACCTCTCACCAGCACCAGCACCACCACCACCACCACCACCACTCACCGGCCACCACCACTACTCACCACCACCAACACTACTCAACACCACCACTCACCGTCCACCACCACTACTCACCACCACCACCACTCATCGTCCACCACCACTACTCACCACCACCACCACTCACCGGCCACCACCACTACTCATCACTAGAGAAAACCACAACCCAGGGTGGAAATGAATGTAGCAGGATGAATGATGAAACTTTAGTTTCAAAATTATTGTTTGTTTACTACCATCCCGTGTAATCACGGGTCAATAACCTAGTGTTATTATAAAACTCTAGCGAATAAACGTACTACAAAACTTACGTTTTACGACTCAAATATCAAGTGTCCTATTACGGTGTATTATAATAACACCATAATAATTAAGCGTCCTATAAAGGTTAAAGTTATAAGACCCTAGTATCAAGTGTCCTATTAAGTTATGTTATAATAGAACTCTAGCGAATAAGCGTCATATAAAACTGATGTTTTATGACTCAAATATCAGGTGTCCTATTACAGTGTATTATAATAACACCACAATGATTAAGCGTCCTATAAAGGTTAAATTTATAAGACCCAAGTATCAAGTGTCTTTTTAAGTTATATTATAATAAAACTCTAACGAATAAGCGTCCTATAAAACTAATGTTTCGTGACTCAAATATCAAGTGTCCTATTACGGTGTATTATAATAACACCACAATGATTAAGCGTCCTATAAAGTTTAAAGTTATAAGACTCAAGTGTCAAGTGTCATATTAAGTTAAGTTCTAATATGAATTCGACAAGAAAGGGTCCTATAACACTAAACACTTATGACTTAACTACAACGTGTCCTATTAAGTTATGTTATAATAGGACCCCATATGATCAAGTGTCCTAATACAGTACCACATAATGGGACACTAACAATTAAATGTCTTATAAAGTACTTTATTAGGATCTACATTTTAAGTGTCCTATTAAATTGTATGATAATAGGACCCCAAAAAATTATCCATCCTATTAAATAGTTTTTTTAGGACACTGGTTTAGTAGTGTATATTATAAAAGGACCCCAAAAGTTCATTAGTCCTATTAAATAGTTTTTTAGGACCCTCTTTTATAAGCATCCCACATAAAAGGTCCTAAAAGGGGTAAAAGACTTCTATGAGTCAAAAAGGAATGTTGAAACCCCAAGTGAAACTGAAAAGGTTACACCTAAAGCTAGTCAGGCTTGGGTGTCTGTATTCCATATGTAAAAATCCTGACTTGCCGGAGCTCCCAAGTTGGTAATCGTGGAGCATGAATCAGCATCTTTCTCATAATCTCAAAATTGTCATATTTCAAATTACAAGTGGTATTGATTGATGAGACCATACAAGTGTTTGTACCTACATGTGGTTAATCAAGGTCATTAAGTTGAACTTGATTTAACTTTCATTCAAGTGGTTGAAAGAACAAAATGATGAATTTAATCCCCTAACCTACAAGTGGTTTGTGAATATCAATAAAACTTATTTTTCGGAAAAACCATTTTGATTAAAACAAACTTAAGTGTTTTGAAATCATAATGGGAAAATAGTTTGTTGCCAGGGGGAGTTCTGATTGTTTATGCCAGTGAATGGAGAATTGAAGCAATTCACATCGGTTTGTCAATTTTTTTTAAATGGTTTTGAATTTTAGGGGGAGTAAGAAATTTCAGAAAATCAAAAAACATTAGAAAATTTGAAAAAGCCAAAAAACATGATAAAAATGAAAACGAGTTTTGTTGTGAAAAAGAGCAAATGATAGTACATCAGTGGACTATCACAACATGCTAAAGAATTGGAAAATCAAATGTGATAAACGGTCTCACTGAGGATATGCCAGTAGATTTTTACACGCTTAGTAGATTGTTGTCGAGATATAAACCTAAATATTAAACTTGCTTATCTCGTAGGGAACATCTCTCGGATATATGGGTAACCCCCAAAATCTTGTTTGAAGGGCTTTCTATTTCTGACATACTAGGTCTTTGTTCGTGGTGATATCTGGGGTATTATACCAGGACTTCTGATTTTGCGGGAGCTATAGCCTAGTCCTCGTATAATACTTTGCACTGCTTTAATCTTAAAGCTCGCCCTCAGCATAAAAAATGATGAAACATTGAAAAATGCTAATCATGTGCTGTTGAAGAAAAGATTCTCTAAAGGGAACACACCTAAAGTCGAACCATCATCTCTCTGATTTTGCGGAAGCAATCGTGTTAGTGCATATGTCTGTCGACTTCGTATTGTATCGAGTCGAGTATTAGATTAGAAAGTTCAGGGCACGAAAAACGAGAAATGTGTATTAGAGGCTATTTCGCACGAAATGACAAGAAGTCATTTCGCACGAAATGAACTTTGTTCATTTCGTACGAAATGTACTTTTGGCCATTTCGTACGAAATCAGTAGCCTATATATAGGCGCCTTGTTTGTTTCATTTGTAACTTTCCGATTCCAGAGCCGAAGTGCTGCTGAAGTGTCTACTCGCTGTAAATCATTGTTATATCAATCTGAAAGACAATTAAAGTGAATATCTACCTGAATCGAACTCAATACGTTAGTTTCCGCCTTTCGTATTGAGAAGAACACCTCTGAACGACTCGTTTCGGTCGTGAAAACGATCCTACAAGTGGTATCAGAGCTCAGGAGGAGGAATTCTTACCGATTTCAGCATGATTTCTTCTATTTTCTGACTTCTACACCTTCTTTTCAAAATTAAACAAGTTTTAACGGTTAAAATGGATTGAATTTCACACATTATATGCGTAACAATGTTTTAACAAAGCCTTGAAAGAATTGGACCAAAATTCAAACTAAACCCTGAACAAATTGACAAAATTATGGCCGACATGATGACATCAGCAGCATTTCGCACGGAATAGATCTTTCATTTCGCACGAAATCACATTTGAGTTTCATTTCGCTTGAAAAGTTTGTTCATTTCGTACGAAATCAGTATTTCGTGTGAGATTTAGTTGATTTCGCACGAAATCACTATTTCGCGTAAATTATTTCGTACAAAATCACTATTTCGTTTGAGATTGAGTTGATTTCGCATGAAATCACTATTTCGCTTGAAAATTAGGATCATTTCGCACGAAAACACTCATTTCATGTGAAATCATTTCGTGCAGTCTCATTTCGTTTGAAGTTGTTTTGATGGTTATTCCGTGTGAACAGGGTATTTCGTTTGAAGAGATTATTTCATTTGAAAGTGCTGATTTCGTTTGAAAAGTCTGATTTTGGAAAACTTGTTACCGAAACATGGAAGAGGAGTTCTATAACGCATTTGCTACTGCCCCGACTACTCCGGCTTCCATTGCTCAAAGCGTGAACATGGGAAATGAGACTGGAACTTTGCAAAAACCCCCCTAAACTCATGGGCATTGAGGAGTACTATGGTTGGAAAGACCGATTTGAAAACTGGGTTCAAGCAAATCATTTGAGGTCTTGGGAATGTATTGAGAAAAAGTATGTTAAGCCTCGTACAGATTTGGGAGTTATAAAAGCAATTTCTGAATTGACGGATAAAGAACGAGACATGTACAAAACAGAAAAGATGATGATCAGTCTGCTTGTCACACCCCCAAAATCCACACGCGGAGTATCACCGCTTGGAGGCGTGACATGACCAGGATCAAGCCACCAATCATATTGAACATTGTAAGTAATAAATAAAAGTCATTCATCAATACGAAAGGTGTTCAAAACCATAACATAGTTAAGCGTTTAGCGAAAGCTTAAAAATGTAAACCCAACATAAGTTTAAATGTTTTAAATGTTTAGCATGGCACACAGCTGTCCATGTCCCACAACGACTCCTCTCCACTCCCATGCAAGCTCCATAGATACCTAACGACCTGCAAGGCATGTAACAGAGAGTCAACAACAAAGTTGAGCGAGTTCACAGTTGGTTGTTCAGTAATAAATCCGTTTAACAAATCGTAAGTTCATTTATAATCATGCCGTGTATTACTAGGCCATTTGTATGTTCATCTAGTGGGGGCTTCCCATGTTGTAAGTTCAATTAGTGGGGGCTTCTGTTAAGATCAGAGGCTCTCATGATTATGTTTGTTTGTATGTTTTGAACAATTTGTGAATATGAAAACATGTAAAGTGCAGCGGAAATGAAAACAAACTTTGTAAACACAATCAAAGGAGAAAATAGTTTGATAAACAATTGCTTCTCATAGAGTCAAAGGATTTACAAATCAAAGCAAAAGATTACAGATATGCTTACAAACTAAACTCCCCCTCAGCCTGATGTCCCAAGGTTGGTTGCACACAAGATGAAAGGATTAGACATGAGGAGAAGAACCCGCTCAGTCAATCGAATGTAACAGTACAGGGTACTGTTACATTTATAGGCAAACCAAACCACTGAGGTATCTCAGCTGACGTCACCATGAAAGCGACGTCTAACAGCCTAACAACCTGTATCTACTGTCCTTACACAAACACTGCTAACCTAACCACTGACTATACATAAATAAGACAATTCACTAAACAGCTGCTCTCCCTTTATGTCAGTGCTTTACTCAAGGTTGATCAGTCCTTGACTGGGCAGTGCTTTATCATCAGTAGATAGGACCAGCAGTGTTGGATACTTCAGGGTTTTGATCAGCAGTTGAAGGACCAGCAGTAGTTGTATCTGAACAGCGGATAAAGACCATCAGTTGTTATAAATCACTTTCAAGGGGAAAGCTTAATGTAAACTGCTGCTTATTATGAATCCACTGTTGTGACCTGGTTTTGGCTTTACATTATCTGTTCCTCTGGTAGGGTTCAATCCCAACAATCTCCCCCTGGAACAGATAATGCCAAAACCTGTCATTATTCTGGATCTTTATTCCTCATCAGAAGTTCCCTTGCATGTCTTTTAAATTCTTCTTCAAATTCCTTGGAACTTGTGTCATCTTCATCCCTGCACAGTGTAAGCTCAAGGAGATCTAGTTGATCTTCAACACCCAGGCCTAGTGCTTGATTCCTTGATATATGCCTCACTTCTCCATTGGTTCTGACCAGAGTCAATACATGGGTCTTTTGATCAGAGAGCCACTTTAGTATTTTTAAACAAAATGGGTTTCTTGGGAGAGATTTATTTCCAGATGAGCTGGATGCATTTGGCCTTGAGAAAAACTGTAAAGCAGTATCTTGAACTTCAGACATTCTTTTAAAAGCTTCTTCTATGACTTTGTTTGCTGCAGCTATATCTTCTACAACTTCTTTGTCAAGCAGCTCTTGTTTCTGTTGTTGATCAAGCTCACTGTCTGTGATATCTGCTGATGATGGTTTGCTTACTACTTTGACCCTTTTGGTAAGGTCTTGTAGTTTTGCTAAGTTTTCTTTATCTGAAGCCAATTTCTTGGTAGCTTCTTCAATCAGATCATCTTCTTTATGCCTTTCTTCTCCAACAGTCAGCATTTCCTTCCTTTCTTTTCTCAACCTTGTAACAAAGGCTTCTGCTTTGCTGATCTGTGTTTCAAAAGTCTTGACCTGTTCCTTTAGCTTTTTGTAGTCAGACTTTTTAGGAGTGTCCCTCCTTTTCTTAAGTCTTTCATAAGCTTCGTCTGTTTGCTGCTTGGTCCATTTTGCTATGGCACTTGCAGAATCCACTCTTGCATCTACCAACTCCTGCTTCTTTCTCTTGTATTCAGAAATAAGATCAGCTATGAGCTTCCTGTATTTATTCCAATTTGGAGCTGTCTTCTTCTTACTTGGATCATTTTTAACCTTTTCAATTCTTTTTGCCTCATGCTTTAATGCAACTATTGGCCAATCTTTGAATTCTGTTTCTTCAGCAGGATAGAACTTCTCTTTCATTATGTATGCAAGATATTCCTTCCTCAATTCATTTCGTTGATCTGCTTTAGGAGATAGACTTGACATTTCCATGTTCAGATCACTTGCATATTCTTTTATTTGCTTAACCTTGTTGAGCAGGAATTCTCTTCTTTTCAAAATGGCTTCATCGCCTTGATTCTTGCATTCAATTCTGGCTCTTATCCTTGCTTGTCTTATTTTCATTTCAAGATATTCATCCATGTCTTCTGGAATTATGAAACCTATGAGAGAAGGAAATTTCCTTTTTGAAGGATCATCTTCAGTATAAAATTGTTTCATCTCATTTTTCACAGCTTCTAATTCCAGTGGATACTTAGCAGCAACAGGATCATACTTTTCATCAGTATCCTGAGTTGTTTCTCTTTTTCGTTTGTGAAGCTTAGGAGGTTGTGATGTAAGATTGGTGGGAACAGTGGAAGATGACTGACTAACAGCTGTTGAAACAACTGGTGTCTCAACATCTGTTGTCATTACAACTGCTGATATGTCAGCAGATGTCTTCTGCTTTTGAGCAGGGGATGAAAGAGGTGAGGTAGTTTTTGAGGGTGGTGATGAAGGTGGTGACTCATCATCAGGGGTGAAAATCCTTCTCCTTTTTAATGTAGGAAAGGCTGATGATGTTTTGGGTGGATCAGTGGTTTGTGACAGTGATTGACTGACAGTGGTTGAAACAACTGGTGTTTCAATCACTGTTGTCATTACAGCAGATGTTGTAACATCTGCTGTCTTCTGCTTTATGGCAGGAGGCAGTAATGATGGTGTGATTGTAGATGATGGTGGTAGAGCAGTAGTTGTGGTGGTGTGTGGTAGAGTGGTGTGTATTGGAGGTGTGTGTGTTGATGAGATGGCAGCTGTTTTGCTACTGACAGCAGTTTTTGTAACTACTGATGTATCAGTTGTTTGACTAACAGGTTTTGAGACCTGCTTTTCTTTTTCTTTTTCTTTTTCCGGCTCAATGTAAAGGCCATGCTCTATTCCCTTCTTATTCATTTTTCTCAACAGCTTGATATTCTCCCCCTTTTTGGCATTATCTGAAGGGGGATTATCAAGGAATGATATGGAAGAAGGAGCTTTGCCAGAGACACTTTGAATGCTTGCCTTTATAGCCTTGATATCTGCTTGCGTGTCTTTAAACCTTGATTCAACCATGTTGGTCAACATTTGCACATGAATAGCATGCTTTTGATCAGCCATCTGTTGCTGTTTTTCAAGCATGGGTTTAAAAATATTCCAAAGCTCATTTTTAGCAAATGCATGTTGTGCAGGTGCTTGATCAGGAACAGCAGTGGCTTGTGCTTTCTGAGCTTTTAAAATCTCTTGCACCATCTCCTTTATTTCAGAAACTGATTCTTCTAGTTTTTCAACTCTGCCCGTCAATTCCTGATATTTTGAATCATCACCTACTTTAGTAGGATCATCTGAATCCCCACCAGCAGTGGTTATATCAATGTGGTGGTTATATCAATGTGTGTCTTAGGGACAGAGTCCCAAAAATCACCCATTGATGCCCCTTGTTCTTGGTACTGGGGACTTCTTTCTTCAGCACTCGATAAACCTTTGATGGTACCAGTGGTTAGATCTAACTCACTGGTGGTTACCGAAGTTGCCATGGAAGAAATTGCCTTCAAGGGAGTCTTACTTATGAAACAACTGTCCAACTGAGGATCTGTTGATCCACCAGTTGTAGTTGCTGCTCCACTTGAACTACCACCGAGAGTTACTTGTAACTCAGGGGGTGTAACCTCCTCAATTGTTGCTGGGATAGCAGGAGTAGTAGCATCAGACCCAGTCACTTGTGGAGGTATGCTCTCAATGATAGGTGATAGAGAGGAACTGGTTTGTGTCTGAGCTATAGCAGCTGCATGCAACAAAGGTAGCATGGATTGTGGCATTATTATTGGTGAGGGGATGGGAGTTGAAAGAGACATGTCCTTGGGATCAGGACTGTGGAAGATAGAGCCGAGTGGATCTAGAGCTTCATAATTTGGTGTCCCTGTGAATACAACCTGATCCTTTTGTGAGGATGCAGGAGGAGTTTTAGGCATGGGTTGAGATCTTTCTTCCAACTGCTGTGAGGAAGTAGCAGCAGTGGTTTGTGGTGATTTTTGTGTTGTCACAGGCATTTCCTCTGGGATCTCATCTTCTAGAGTTGCCTTTGTTTTCGGTTTGGTGGGTTTTCTGGATGATTTTCTTTTGGTCTTTTTGGTTATGTCAGGTGTGGGTTTCAAAGCAGTGGTTGTGCTGCTATGATCACATGGAGCAGTGGGCTCAGCAGCTGATACCTGAGGAGCAGTTGTAACCGCTAAAATCTGCTCAGGTACCCCTGCTTTTGTTTTTATTGGTGCCAACATTCTAGAGAATGTTTCAGGTGTCAAGCTTTTTATTTGAAAATAGACACCTTGTTTAAGCAAATTTTCATTTTTCTTATCAAATTTTTGTAAAAAATAATAACTCAAAAATCGTGGAAACAACAAAAATGCTTTAATTTCAACGTTTTTCACCATGTCATTGAAAATCTACTGGGAGTAGTTGTAGTCCTTATTATTCAAAATAGCGTAACCCAGGCATTGAATTTTTAATGGTATTTCGTTAAAAGATGTTGTTTTATTCGAAGCACACATCAGAAGTGTGTGAAATAAAAATCTGGGTGCAGATGGAAAATAACCCTTTTGTAGGGTATCTACCTTTGACTGTTCTGCATAGCCCCTCTTCAGAAAATCAGCTTTTAACTCGTTTTTGTCAAAGGAAGCTTTACCTTTTTGATCATCGAGTTTGAAGATTTCTAATAGTGATTGCGGAGTGATTTGAATCGCCGTACCCTGTATCGAGGAGTTAATGGCTACTACTTTATCATCTTGTTTTTCAAGCGTAGCATTTTTCCAGAACTCTCTCTGGGTTTGCAGATATATGGGGGCGTCTACGGTCAACAAAGTTTTGTACTTTGATGTAGATATGGTGTCGAGAATGGAATCGAAGGTATGGTTGTTTGTATGGTATTTCGATAGATTCTTCGGTCGTTTGAGCGACCTCATTTGAGGGTGGTGGTGATTTAGGTTTTGATTTTGATTTCGACGTTGATTTTGTCATTTTTTCGGAGAAGACTGAAGAACGTTTTTTGAAGATTTTGAGAAGAAGGGTTGGAAACTGCTTTGAGAAGAGAATTTTGGAATTCAATTCGACAGTGTAAAACCCTGTTTGGGGTTTAGGGCAGGGTTTTATTTAGGAAAAGTGATCGCTGATGTGGCAGCGGTTATTACGATCTGAGGGCTAAAAACTGACCACGTGTCAAACACTTATGAGACGGATGAAGTATGGAGAACAGTTGTTTTAAGAGCCACTGACGTATCAAGCATCAGTGGTTACAACGGTAAAAATTGTGGGCAGTGGATGATTTTTACTATCAGTGGATAGCATATCAGTGGATAAGACACTGATTTTGAACATTAGTGCTTTTCAAGAAAATGAGGGATCAGTGGTTAACTTTCAGCAGTGGACAGTGTTTAGAGATCAGACGTTGGAACAAAACAGTGGTTAGGGTAAATGGTACAGATCTTGAAGGACAGGTGTTTCAGCAACAGTTTTGAAGATTTTCATTCAAGGTTTTGCCACATGTCAATTTTGAAAGACAGTGGTTTAGTACCCCAGATGATGAAAACTTTTTGCTAAGGCAACTCATTTTCGTTTAATATTCAATTAAAACATGAGTACCCTAGTAATTCAAGCACAGTTTGCAATCAATTTTTGATGAAAATTTAGGAGCAAACCTGAGTATAACATGATCATGACATATGTACCATTTCCTCTTGACCCATTTATGAGGACACTAATACCATTAAAAATAAGGTATTACATCCTGACAGGAGCTGAAACTATTGCCAACAAAAACAAGCATAAGTTCCAAATATATTATTCCAAAAAAAATGAATAATATATCCTGGTTATTCGAGAAAATCCTTTGAACACAACAAAAAATGGTTAAAGGATTTTCTAAGGATAGTATAAAAAAGATCTAGTATAATTTCAATAGAGAATATAATCACATCACTCACAAGTTTTTGAAAAATGGTCAGTAGTTTGACAACAGTGGTAGGAAACTTTTGGAATACATTTTGACCACTGTTTGGTACCATTTTCTTTGTCAGTTGATTGCAAACATGAGGACACATGGATAAATTTTTGAACATTTGTCTAGTCCTCTTTGGAGTTCATTCACTGGAATCAAAACCTTTACCTGAACAGATGAATGCACATAGTTGCTTAATGACCATTATTACCCTAAACTTTGACTCATAAGTGTTTTATGTTTATACTCTTTTCTTTTGATATCAAAAGTTTTGAAATAAACACACTTCTTAGTTTTTGTGAATTTTCTTAATGTATTTTAACATAGTTGATTTTGTCCTTTTGAGGAACTCAACCTGTTTTCAACACATAAGATCTGAATGACTAAAGTTTCAATTCCCTCTTTATAGAAAATCAAAACACTAATGTCTTATGAATCATAGGTTTTGTTAATCTGAGGTTGATACTTTAGTACTTAATGTAAACATCACAAATATTAAAACAACAGTTGAAATCAATATTGAAAATATAGAACAATCCCATAATTTAACAGATATGTTTACAGATCTGAAAACTATGAGTGACTTCTGCATGATATCACTTGTTGTGTGAAATTTTGTGTGTCATATGACATCTTGGTTGATTTACAGAGTTTTTGAATAACCATTTTAAACATGATTTACTCGATACTCTGTTTTTCAACTAAATACAACCAACCTTAGTATCAACGAATTTTGAGCCGAACTGTTATGTCAATTTGACTGTTAAATCGAAATTGACTGTCCAGGCTCTGATACCAATTGTTAAGATCGGAGGCTCTCATGATTATGTTTGTTTGTATGTTTTGAACAATTTGTGAATATGAAAACATGTAAAGTGCAGCGGAAATGAAAACAAACTTTGTAAACACAATCAAAGGAGAAAATAGTTTGATAAACAATTGCTTCTCATAGAGTCAAAGGATTTACAAATCAAAGCAAAAGATTACAGATATGCTTACAAACTAAACTCCCCCTCAGCCTGATGTCCCAAGGTTGGTTGCATACAAGATGAAAGGATTAGACATGAGGAGAAGAACCCGCTCAGTCAATCGAATGTAACAGTACAGGGTACTGTTACATTTATAGGCAAACCAAACCACTGAGGTATCTCAGCTGACGTCACCATGAAAGCGACGTCTAACAGCCTAACAACCTGTATCTACTGTCCTTACACAAACACTGCTAACCTAACCACTGACTATACATAAATAAGACAATTCACTAAACAGCTGCTCTCCCTTTATGTCAGTGCTTTACTCAAGGTTGATCAGTCCTTGACTGGGCAGTGCTTTATCATCAGTAGATAGGACCAGCAGTGTTGGATACTTCAGGGTTTTGATCAGCAGTTGAAGGACCAGCAGTAGTTGTATCTGAACAGCGGATAAAGACCATCAGTTGTTATAAATCACTTTCAAGGGGAAAGCTTAATGTAAACTGCTGCTTATTATGAATCCACTGTTGTGACCTGGTTTTGGCTTTACATTATCTGTTCCTCTGGTAGGGTTCAATCCCAACAGCTTCCCATATTGTAAGTTACTAGACTAGTTGTATCCATAAGTATCCTTCCCAATCCGAGGATAGTAGTAAGTATAAGTTTACGTAGGTTTACGTAAGTGCCCTTCCCAATCCGAGGACAGTGGTACATAACGAGTACGTAGATTTAGCGCTGGCGTCCTTCCCAATCCGAGGACGGTAGTACGTAGGTTTTACGTAGGTTTTGTGCTGGTGTCCTTCCCAATCCGAGGACAGTAGTACGTAAGTTTTACGTAGGTTTTAGCACAGGCTTCCTTCCCAATCCGAGGACCGTGGTAAGTAGTCTAGTAGTGATGTAAGTACAAGTAATCGTTCAATCCCATTCCCAACCCACCGGGGAATCCCATGCCTTGGTAAGAGTGTGAACTCACCTTGGTTTGCTCGGTATGCTAAACTATGTGCTCACAAGAAATCAGTCAAGTCCTATAGTTATGCATGTATACATAATCAGTTCAAGCTCGTAAAGATTCACATACAGTCTAGGTCACAAAGTGTGCCTAAGCAATTACCACGTATTACATAAGCAGTTAATCAAAGCCATGCAATTCATGCCTCATATAAAAGTCCTTCACAGTTTGTACTATCCTGGTTATTCATTGACACACTTAACAGAGTTAATATACATAACAGAGCCCAATAGTTAACTGAGTTAACAAACTAACGGAGTTAATGGACTAACAGAGTTAACAATTATCATGGTTAATAAACTAACAGAGTTACTGTACAAAAAGCATATGTGACGAAATCACCATGGACGAAAACCCCCAAGTGACGAAATCCCAAGGGTTTTCGTCAGGTTAAATGTATGGCGAAAACACATAGTGTTTTCGTCTGGTTCTTTGTGTTTTCGTCGACATCAACAGCAACAATAATCACAGTTACATCATTACAGTAACCCTAATCATCACTTCGTTTATTCCATAAAAAATTACTCTTTATCTAATCTGACATTCGTATTAATTGATCATTATCAATAGTCAACACATCATCATAATACTTCTGTTAGTAAATCAGCACATAAAGAATCATCTAGTATTTATGTATGAATATCGATACCCTTCACATGCTATTCGGCCCACATCCCAATCATCACAGTTATCAATTCACAGAATCACATACAATAGCACACATTGTCCCAAGTAATTATCATTATTAATACAAGCAATGGCCGACAACTTGATAAAGCATTCAGAGGATGATTATGATTGGACCGATTACTTTTTGTTTTATTAGAGGGTTTGTAGTTTTAAAAATATTGACAATGGAATTCAATCAATTCAATAAGTTCTTGGCCGACAACTGATGTTATACCACATGCGATTGGACCAAAAGTTAATATATCATATCTAACCTATAGACATCAAATCAACACTTGTTTATTTGACAATTCACATGCAAGAAAAGACAACAGTGGCCGCCAATTATATGTATGCTATATGCAATCTCAGCGAACTTCAATCAGTCAAGTATACATACAGACATGTGATAGTTATACTATGGAATCATGCAGATATCCAACAACAGTGCAGACTAACCGAGGTGGAAAAAGGGTACCAGATTGTTCGAAAGGAAAAGCTTGAAGACTTGCAGTTGCCGTCGCACATGGAATAAGGCTCTAGGGTTTGCCGATTGAAAAACTTCTCGTAAGGGTTGTGATCAAAAATATATATAAGTGATTCACTACTGGGCCTAAAGCCCATTTTGATATCGCCAAGATATGGGTGACAAAAATACTTGAGGTGTTTTCGTCCAGCAGTGTTATCATGAGGTGGGGTGTTTTCGGCTAGAGGTGGGGTTTTAACAATGTAGCTTATAAACAAAATACATGTTAACTAATAAACAACTCACAAACGAGACTAGTCGAAACAACTTATTAGCATATCAACGAAACAACGAATTAACATAAACGACTTATAACGAATAAACAACTCATAGCGAATAAACCACAGTACACGGTACGGAACAAGTAACGTTTAGAGGAGGAACCTTGGAAACTCGAGTTGTCACACTGCTACAGCAAGCTGTGAAAGAAGACATATTCATTTTACTTCAACATGACAATACTTCACGTTCGATTTGGGAAGCACTTCGAATCAAGTTTGAGGGAAGTGAGAAGATGATCAGAAGTAAGAAATCTTTGCTAAAGAAAGAATTTGACTTGTTTACAAGTTTACCGGGTGAATCTTCAAAGAAGCTGATTGAAAGATATTGTCACTTAGTGCGATCTATGTCTCTGTTAGAAATAGTCAAAGATCAAGGGGAATGGGTTGATAAATTAGCTGATGCTTTACCTCAGAAAGAATGGGGTACATATTTGATGATCTTGAAAAACACTGGAGAATATGACAAATTGAAAATTTCCCAGTTCATTGAAAAGATTGAGGGTCGAGATCTTGAACAGCAAAAGATTGCAAGGATAAACAGTCCAAGTGGTCAACAAGACATCAAGATGTATTACAAAGGGAGTGTTCAGGATATTAAAGAGAGTCCAAAAGTGCAAACTGCTTTTAGTGCAGAAAACTCATCTGGATCAGTCAATCAAAGTCCAAACAGCAGCAGTGGATTTTCTTCATATCCGAGTGTTAGTCCAAAGTCAACCTCAAGTCATCAGTTCCAAAGCTCAAATAGCGGGAATGGTCATGTTTTAGATTGCAACATCGCGTTGCATCTTCAGAATGGTCAAAATTTCTCTGAAGAGGTTGCTAAAGGTCACATGTCATTACTTACTACTGTGTTAGAATCATATGAAGGATTGGTTATTGGAAGGATCGGAAGTCCTATACTGACGAAAGAGGATTACGATCAGATCAATGCTGAGGAGATGGAGCTTATGGCATGGACTGGTTGCGCAAGAACGATGCTGAGATTGTTTCTCATGAGAAACTTGTTCGTCTTCCTCTTCCCTCTGGTGATACTTTGATGGTCTATGGAGACCGACCTTCAAAAGGGCTGAGGTTGATGTCATGCACACAAGCAAGCCGAAGCTTACGTAAACAGAACCCTGCCTTCTTGGCCCACGTGGTAAAACAAAAAGGCAAGGGGAAGAACATAAGCGACGTTCCAGTTGTGTGTGACTTCAGTGATGTCTTTCCCTAAGATCTTCCTGGTCTTCCTCCTCCTCCCAGATCTGTTGAATTTCGTATTGATCTCGTACCTGGTGCGACTCCTGTCGCCAGGGCTCCTTACCGTCTTGCACCTTCCGAGATGCAAGAGTTATCTAGTCAGCTACATGAATTACTCGATAAGGGTTTTATTCGTCCAAGTACCTCCCCGTGGGGTGCTCCTGTATTATTTGTCAAGAAGAAGGATGGTTCCTTCCGTATGTGTATCGACAATCGTGAACTGAATAAGCTTACCGTGAAGAATCGTTATCCGCTTCCTCGTATCGATGACCTATTTGATCAACTACAAGGCGCGTCCTGTTTCTCGAAGATTGACCTACGTTCTGGATTTCATCAATTACGTGTCCTCGAAGATGATATTCCAAAAATTGCATTTCGTACGCGATATGGGCACTACGAGTTCGTAGTCATGCCTTTTGGCCTGACCAACGCACCTGCGGTGTTCATGGACCTTATGAATCATGTTTGTAAACCCTATTTGGATCATTTTATGATAGTCTTTATTGATGATATTCTTATTTATTCTAAGTCTAAAGCTGATCATGCTCGCCATCTACGTCTTATGCTCGAACTTCTACGTGGTGAACGTCTGTATGCTAAATTTTCTAAGTGTGAGTTTTGGATTGATGAAGTGCAATTTCTTGGTCATATTGTTAGTAGTCAGGGTATTCATGTTGACCCTTCTAAGATCGAGGCAGTGAAGAATTGGTATACGCCTAAATCCGTGTCTGAGATTCGTTCTTTCCTAGGATTGGCGGGTTATTACTGCCGATTCATCGCGGATTTTTCTAAAATCGCTATTCCTCTTACTACGCTAACCCAAAAGGAGAAACCTTTTGTTTGGGGTCCCGAACAATAGGAATCCTTTAAACCCTTAAGAATCTTTTGTGTAATTCTCCTGTGTTAACTCTGCCAGATGGCAACGACGATTTCGTGGTTTATTGTGATGCCTCGAACCGAGGATTGGGCTGTATGCTCATGCAACGGGACAAGGTTATTGCTTATGCCTCTCGTCAGCTCAAGGTGCATGAGAAAAACTACACTACTCACGATCTGGAACTTGGTGCGGTTATTTTTGCGTTAAAAATCTGGCGACACTACCTTTATGGTACTAAGTGTGTGGTCTTCACCGACCATAGGAGCCTTCAACATATCGTTGACCAAAAAGAGCTGAACATGCGACAGAGGCGTTGGGTGGAATTGCTTAACGACTACGATTGCGAAATTCGCTATCATCCAGGCAAGGCGAATGTAGTAGCCGATGCCCTTAGTCGTAAGACCCATTGCAAGCCTATTCGTATCACTAGTGATCTGCAGGCTCATATTCGTGACGCCCAATATTCATCAGCAAATGAAGGAAGTCTAGAAGAAGAAATCCACGGCGCTAGGATTGACCAACTTGAAACAAAACCTAACGGACTGCAGTATTATCTGAATCGTACCTGGGTGCTAGATCACGATAATCTCAGTGAGCTCATTATGACTGAGGCTCACAAATCCTATTACTCTATCCACCCAGGTGCCGATAAGATGTACCAGGATCTGCGTACGACTTACTGGTGGCCTGGCATGAAGAGGGACATTGCTGTATATGTGTCTAGGTGCCTTACTTGTTCGAAGGTAAAGGCTGAACACCAGCATCCTTCTGGACTCTTAAAGCAACCTAAGATCCCAGTTTGGAAATGGGATAGCATTGCTATGGACTTTATTACCAAACTACCCCGTACCTCTAAAGGTAACGATAGTATCTGGGTGATTATAGACCGTTTGACCAAATCAGCCCACTTTCTTCTTATTCGTGAAGATTACAGAGTGGAAAAACTTGCTCGAGTCTATACTGATGAGATTATATGCCGTCATGGCATACCTCTTGACATAATCTCGGACCGTGATAGTAGTTTTACTTCGCATCTTTGGCAAACATTTCAGTCTGCTATGGGTTCGCTCTTGAATCTTAGCACGGCCTTTCATCCTCAGACGGATGGTCAGACCGAGCGTACTATTCAAACCCTAGAGGATATGCTCCGTTCTTGTGTCATCGACTTTGGTGGTAACTGGGATGTACATTTACAATTGATAGAATTCTCGTACAACAATAGCTATCATTCCAGTATTCGAATGGCTCCTTTCGAAGCTCTATATGGGCGAAAATGTCGATCCCCTCTCAGCTGGCATGAGGTTGGGGAAAAGCAGTTCACCGTACCTGAGATTGTTCAAGTGACAACGGATAAGATTCTTCAAATCCGTGATAACTTGATCAACGCTAGGAGCAGACAAAAGAGCTATGCTGATAATAAGCGAAAGCCCTTGGAATTTGCTGTTGGTGACCAAGTTCTTCTCAAGGTATCTCCCTGGAAGGGAGTAGTTCGTTTTGGAAAGAAGGGAAAGCTTGCTCCTTGCTATGTGGGTCCTTTCGTGATACTTGAAAGGATTGGCAAGGTAGCATACAAACTCGACTTGCCACAAGAACTAAACAACGTGCACCCAGTGTTCCACGTGTCCAACCTACGTAAATGCCTAGCCGACAAGGGACTGCAGGTTCCTCTTGAAGACTTGCAAATAAACGAAGTTGTTCAATTTGTGGAGAAACCGGTCGAAATCATGGACCAAACTGTCAAGCATCTAAGGCACAGCAAAATTCCCATTGTCAAGGTTCGATGGGAAGGAAAGCGTGGTGCCAAATTCACTTAGGAGTTGAAAAGTGATATAAAGGCCAAGTACCCGCATCTCTTCGAGCAGTCTTCTTCTAAGATTTCGGGGATGAAATCTCCTAAAGGAGGGGAGACTGTAACGCCCAGTGTCCCTAAACATTAGGCTCTTGGCAAGATCAGTCCCTGAACTTTTACCTATTATCAATTATAGTCCCTGTAGTTGTGTGATGTTGATACTTTGATACTTTTGGCATAAATCTTATTGATAATTGATGCTTGATACTATGACGCTTGATTCTTTATTTTAGATACTTGATTCTTGACACTTAAACTATGAGACTTGATACTTAACCTAGATACTTGACTCTTGATACTTAATCTAGACACCTGATTCTTGATACTATGGAAGCTAGATTCTTTATGATTCTTGATACTTGATACTTGGACTCTTGATTCTTGAGAAACTATGAGTCTTGACTTTTGAAACTTATTTGGTGCTTGACTCCTTAGACTCGTGAAACTTGATTCTTGGTTAAACGAGAGACTGGAGCCTTGTCACTGGCGGAATCTATGAAACTTGGAAACTTTTGGTTTGTAATGTAATCTAGATACTTTACCCAAACTATACGCAACGCAACGCTAAATATAACTCGCAAAATGAATCTAAGTCAGGAACGTGGAAAGTGGGATTGGTCAGAGTGGCCGTCCGATCGGATGACCACCCGATCAGAAGACCACCCGATCGGATGACCACCCGATCGGGTGACCACTCGAACGACCAGCCACCTTATCCACCTTAATGCACTCTCACCCTATAAATAGACCTGTCACATCACCATTTTGAGTGATGTGACAGCTCTGCTCGACCAGACACGCGCACTCTTCAATTCTCTTCTATTCCGGTACGTTTAAGGCTAGATTCTTGTACTTTCTTGATCTACACTTCAATCTCTACGTGATTCTCACTTGAAATCACACTTTTCACCGTGAAATCCCTCAAATCTGAGATCCTAAGGATGACGTCATCATAAGTGGTTCGTACAAACTAACATATGAGGTCATTCTTGGTGAGAATCTAGCTAAGATCTAAGGGATTTCATGTGCATATCACTAAATTTAACCTAAACCTAAGATAAATCTAAACTTTTTCTATAAAACTTGAGTATCTTCATCTTTTTCTCAAAAACTTTTACTTTATTCGACGGAAATTGGGTCTAAACGGATTATGGACTGGATGAATAGTCTAAAGTCGGCTTAGATCTGAGTTAATTACCAGAAAAGACGAGCATGGGACGGATTTTGACATAAACTTGTTGCGAACGGACGACTGATCGGACAGGGGTGATTCCCACCCGATCAGAACGGCTGTGTGCTAAGGAGTTACTGTTGTCACAGTACGTGCCGTACCGTCACCGTTAATCTAGAAACTTAGAGATTTTACAAACATGTTAAACGAGAACAAGGGTCGCCCGATCGAGTGGCAACCCGATCGGACAACCGTCCGATCGGACAACCACCCTATCAGGTGACACTTGCCATAGTCTTGAAACTAACAAACACTTGGTAAACAAACAAACTTGGAAGTCTGATCGAATGGCAACCCGATCGGACAGCCGTCCGATTGACCAGCCATCCGATTGAGAGGACCAGGATACCCACACTCGGATCGAGGGACAACCCGATCGGACTGCCATCCGATCAAGCAGTCACCCTATCCCTTCCACCTATGAACTTTAACACAAGTGGCAACCCGATCGGATGGCCATCCGATCGGGCAGCTATTTGTCTTTTCACACACATGAGTCACCCGACCGACTGACCATCCGGTCGAACAGCCGTCCGATCGGACAACCATCCGATCTAGTGACTGGTTTGACACTTTATTCAATCTCATACTCTGCCCGACTCTTATCCTATTGTAATCTAATCAGGCTAATTCTAAAAGAGCTCCCTTTGATCCAATAGCAGTTTATACTGTTAAGCAATCACTATGAGTATACTCGATCCCCTTTTTACTTTAAACTTTTGGGGTGTAACATATATTCTATGAAACTTAAACTTGAATCTTTGAGACTTATACTCTATCCTATGTGAAACTTGTGATTCTTGATTCTTTGTGATGTGTGACGTTTAATCCAGAGTGTGTAGTTCCGTCTTAACAATAGTAGCGCTATAGGAGATGCACCTCTCCCATTATTCTCGGGGAGTATTGTTTGGAGGATTCTAGTTTACCTTGAGTCTTGGGTAAACACTAAAGCATCGGGATACTTGGGCTATCACTACGTGGACTGCGACACTAGCACGGCTGAAACTATTTTATTGTTTACACTGTGGATATGAGTTGTTTTAACCTATTATTCTATTATCAAACTTGTATACTCGCCAATACTTTTGTATTGATATTTTAATACATGTTGCAGGCTGATAGGATGCTTGGAATGCATGGAATTCAGCTAAGAGATGTTAGAAACGTCGCCTAGATAATAATAGTCTTTTGAAACAATTTGAACAATTTATGATTTGGTCTGTAATGTGATACTTGTGATGACGTTTGTTAGAAAATTACATGAAATCAATTAATTTTTATCGAAACAATAGTGTTATGGAATTTCTCATGAGCAATCTGAACGCTTAGTGCTCGCACCCCGATGTTTCCGCCATCGGTTGGGGTGTGACATGGGGCGGCGATGGAGGTGGAAACATTTGAATGGGTGTTTAATTGGGGGTGGGGCGGCGATGGAGGTCTGTGGTAGACAGGGGCGGCGGCAGATGGCTGTGGTGGGAGGTGGTGGTGGATGATGGTTGAGAAGGGTGGCAGATGGTTGTGGTGGTGGAAGGTGGGAGACGGTGGTGGTAGATAAAGGTGAGAGAGAACTATTTGTGTTTGTAGAGAGGGAGAGATTTTAATATTTATAAAGATATTAGTTTTTTAAATTCTTTTTATTTTATATATTAAAAAGATTTATAAATAAATGGGTATAAAGACTAAATTACCCCTGTTTAACCAGACTTAACAAAAAAACTAACTGGGTTAGGGCCAAAGGACGTAATGTGCAACAATTTTCCCTATAAAGGGCAAAAGCTGTCAAAATTCGTTGAAAAGAACACCGCCTGCAAAATGGTGTTAAGATAAAGGACAAAACGTGTATTTTTTCCTAAAAAATATACAAACAAGGGTGAGTGAGGTAACTTTAACATTTATTTTCACGTTGTGCCCTATTTCTCCAACCTACCCGTATTAATGATATGTCATGTCGGTTTTTCTAAATTCGACACCGACACATTTGAAAAGGAAGTGTTTGTTACAAAACTATGATAATTGATTATAACCACAAAAGATAAAGTATTTAAAGCATTCAGAATGGATGCCTTATATTTGTGTGATTGAGTTAACAATATTTAAAAGAAATGGTTGTTAGTAGTTTTGAGTGAAAAAGAGAGAAAATATATGAGAATGTTACTTTTCATCTGTAAATATATGGAAAATACTCTTCACCCTAATATATTTTTTAAATTTTTAAAAGATGGTTGTGAGTAGAGGAGAGAGAAAAGATAATGATAAAGGTATAAAAATATTATTTAGTTAAAAAGTAGAAAAAAAATAATTTTTAATATAATTATGTAGATATGGATAAAGAATCAATTGTGAATCTTTTATGGTGTTTGCAAGGTATGACCCAAGAGCACATTCATACCTAGTTAAGTATATGATCTAAAGGTTGCATTTTTCCTTTTTAGCAAACTTTTAATTTTTTTTCTTTGCGTTTTATAGAGTTAATTATACAGGTAGTTCTTCTTTATTGAAAATAACATCTTTGAGTATTAACTTTTTTTTGGTAACAGGTTAGGATTTTATGGTTTCGATATAATACCTTTGAGTATTAAGGTTATTTGTTAATTTATTTTGTTTAATTAGTGTAAAATGACTAAAATACGCTTATATAATTTTTTGTTAGTACTTAAAGGTGTTACATTCAATAAACCACAAGAACTATATGTGTAATTAACTCTAAAAAATTTAAAAATTCATTATATTTGTAAAAAACTATTATAAAATATACTACATAAAACATTTAAAAGTTATATTCCTAAAATTAATATAATATTACGAGGAAAATAATGTAGTAGGGACAATAGTTTTATATTAATTTTTTATATAACTAATTTCTAAAAGAAATATGATTAATATAAAATTCATGCATGTTATCTCAAATATAATATACACACACTTTTTTTTATGTGTATTAGATGCGGACCTATAAATCTTTATTACGATTCTAGGTTTAGTTAGTTAATATTATATTACTTTTGTACCAGGGTTTACAAGCTATCAATATATCAACTCCAATAATGTTGATATATTATAAGTTTTTATGTTGGTTGATGATTTGATTGAACTATATAAGGATTTCTATAAAATAATTTGATGATTTGAATGAACTGAATTGGTGTAAATATGTTTTTTTTTTAATAGAACGGGTTAAATTGATTTCATATATATTCTATCTAAATTTAAATGCTTAACACTTCTTAGATTAATTTGTTTAAAAGGTTATATTCATAGCATATTTATCACTAACAAGCAAATCTATATAACTTCCTATTTAAAATGCGTTTTTATGGAAAAAAAAAAAAGTAGACATAAAAAAAGAAAAACATGTGGGATATATATTGGTTAAAACACGCGTGAAGGAAATTGGGCCGGGGCTAGTTTTGTTGCATGTGTTTTCTTTTTTTTTTCTTCATAATTTTGCATTTTACTATATATATTCAAAAATGTCACCGTGTATTTTTTTAACTACGTTTTATTGTGTGAAACAGAGCTGAACTCTCAATTTATTTTCTATCTATGTTTAGTTTTCTAAAAAGTTACATATTCTGAAAGATTTTATCCACATCACAACGTATTTTTTATTTACGTTTCTCTGTGTGAAACCAAGCGGAACTCAATGCGTATTTTTCTATCTACGTTCGTTGTATGAAAAAAATATATATTCTAAATATTTTACCAATATCACGAAATATTTTTTTTTAAAAATATTTTTATGAAGCATATTTTATAATATTTTATTTTACGAATATAATGAGTTCTTTTTATATTTTTTTAAAGTTAATTACAAAGATAGGTCTTTGAGACAGAAAATTATATAAGGGTGTTTCAGTCATTTTATATTAATTTAACAGAAGAATTAATGACAGTTAACCATAATACTCAAAGGTGTTAAAAAAATCAAAACCATAGAACCGGGACTTTTTACAAAGAAACCTTAGTACTCAAAACTAATTCATATATGATAAAATTCAAGTTGAATATAATATTATTAAATTAAAATTAGAATTAGAATTATTTAAAATTAGAATTAAGAGATGAGCAAATGGTACTGGGTATAGGTACCGGTCTCAAATTTACCAAACCGGTGTATTTTCGGTACCGGTTCTGCACAGCTATTCACCGGTTTTTACCCTCAAATACCGGTGCCGTACCAGTACCGACCGGTACCGAACCGTACCATACTAGGTATATTCGGTACCGGTACCCACTTTTGGGGATTTCGGTAACGGTATTTTCGGTACCGGTTGGTACCGAGCTCACAAATCCTGTAGCAACGCAGCAATGCAAGTAATTGCACCGTTTAGATTACTTTTCATACACACAGTAAGTAAATTTACCAAACCGGTGTATTTTCGGTACCGGTTCTGCACAGGTATTCACCGGTTTTTACCCTCAAATACCGGTGCCGTACCAGTACCGACTGGTACCGAACCGTACCATACTAGGTATATTCGGTACTGGTACCCACTTTTGGGGATTTCGGTAACGGTATTTTCGGTACCGGTTGGTACCGAGCTCACAAATTCTGTAGCAATGCAGCAATGCAAGTAATTGCACCGTTTACATTACTTTTCATACACACAGTAAGTAAACTATTTTTCATTTGAATTAGGTTTTATATACACAACAACTTATTTTGCTTTCTTTTTTGTTTTTTTTCTGTAATGAATGAATTGTAGCAAGTAAAATTAACTTGGATATTTAGAATATTGATGAGCAAATCATATCAATCCTGTAAACGAACCGGTATCGTATCGGTACCAAATCATTTTCGGTACCAATTTGGTATCCACCTTTTGGCGTTTTCAGAATCGTTACTTTAGGTTCGACACCGGTCTAGCACCATACATGTATTTATTGATTTTTACCTTCAAATACCATACCGTATTGTACCGAGCATTTTCGGTGCCAGTACCTAATTTCGATGATTTTCCAGATCGGTACTTTCGTTGCCGTTACCGGTGCCGAGCTCATCCATATTTTAACGTGTTAGCACCGTAAAACTGAACTAAAAACAACCGAATTTCCAACGTGTAGGACGTGTGGGTCCGATTATTATATATTAGGTTATTTAAAATCGTTTTTTATGACGGAGTGACTATCCTTACCACGTCATTTTATTTATGTTTTTATGACGGAGTGACTATCCTTGCTATGTCAGATGTTAGCTCGGAAGTTCTATTACACAAAGTAAACCGTAGGCTTGGAATATTGGTCCACTTAGTTTATTCTCTTTAATCTATTAGAACGATCCTTGTTTTCTCTTCCGGTTACCAGGCCTATCATCTCCGTCCCTTTAATCTATTAGAACGATCCTTGTTTTGCACATCGTCGCTCTCGTCGGCTTCAGAATAATCGTCGACGTCGTCGCTGGGTTTTTTTTCTCTTCCGGTTACCAGGCCTATCATCTCCGTCTACGTTTGGTTTCCTCAACGAAGAACCATCAGCCATTATCTACCCTTTTTCCTTTGGTTTTCTGGTTGATTTTGAAAAAGAGAGAGAGAAAGACAAGGGAGGGTGAGGGCTTTGAATTGATTCCTTCGCTCAAGTTTCAAGTACTGCGCTCAAGTTTCAAGTACTGGAGTGAAAGATTTGTTGGAATTTGTGGATCAACAGAAATAACTGCTCAAAGATTTGTTGAAAACCCAACATCAATAAATGATTAGTTTAATACCAACTGCTCGAAATCCCTTTCGTTTTTTGGAACGTTCTAATAGATTAAAGAGAATAAACCAAATTTTACCATTTTTTACCATATGAATACGAGCCGTATACAGTTTTACCATATGGTTGTATCAGACTCTCCCCCTATTTTCTCTCTCTGACAACCCTAGACCCAAACCATCGTAATCCACCACGGTTCTGCGAAAAAACCATCGCAATGCACGAAGATCCTTGCATTAGACACAATTTGATGGAATTTGTGGATCAACAGAAACAACTGAAATAACTCGCCATTCTCTTGCACCTGTATACATATCTTCTTGAGTATTTTTCTAACTTTATGCTTGCATCTACCACAGTGAATATTAACTGAACTCAACCGGTCAAATCACACACTATAAAGTGTAAACTTATCGTGTGTTGTAGTTTGGAAAGATGACCAAATATAGATCTGAATTAGGCGTTGTTCTTGTTGGTGCATCGGGAACGAAGGAGGACACTCAACTGTCGCTGCACTGTTCTCGTTGTGGTTGACGTATACCAACGCTTCTGCGAAAAAAAAACATTATCTGTTCATCATTGTTCTTGAAGATGAAGATGAAGAAACAAGGGTTTATTCTCTGTAATCTATTAGAGCGATCCTTGTTTTGAGAACCTGATTCTGATTTAAACAATGCACGACATGTCTGTTAGTGGCTTCTGTAACCAATTGTGAACCACATATTTGCTTCAAGATTTACGTCTGTTGTCCAAGTTTGATCACATTTGACTTTTTCTTCGTTTTTTGGATCGTTCTAATAGATTAAAGAGAATAAACCATTTTTTACCCTAATAATACGGGCCGTATACTATTATACGGCCCATATACACCATGTGAAAAAAATTTACCAGATCATTATTTACCATGTTAATACGGGCCGTATACTATTATACGGCCGTATACAGCATGTAAAAAAATTTACCGTATCGTATACAATGTATACGATGATTGTATACGGGCCATATACAGTTATACGGCCCGTATACTATGGATAAAAATTGGTAAAAATTGGTTTATTCTCTTTAATCTATTAGAATGATCCTTGTTTTGAGAACTCTGATTCTGATTCATCGAATACATCTTTCAAACTTTCAAAATTCAAATCAAACTAACACAAATATATGGTTGGTGTAAAAGCTCACATTTTTCTACGTTGACCATGTTTTTTGACAAATCATCTGCTTCCTGAATCTGAATCTGAAAGTTAACTAGACCCTTCAAGTTTTCATTTGTCACACCCCCAAAATCCACCACCCGGAGTATCACCGCTTGGAGGCGTGACGTGACCAGGATCGAGCCACCAATCATATTGAACAACGTATTTAAGTAAGTAAAACCAACTACAATACAATTGGTGACCATAAGAGTAACCGATTCTAAGTTAACAGCGGAAGCATAAAACGTAAGTTCAAAAACATAAGTTCGTAGTTCGTAAGTTTAAAGACCCAAAACACAAGTTCCATAAGTTTATAAAGTTTAATTATTAAGTACGGGACATAACAGTCCGCATCCCACAACGACTTCTTCCTCGTGCAAGCTCCGTATGCATCTAGCGACCTGTAAGGCATGTAGCAACGAGTCAACAACAAAGTTGAGTGAGTTCACATTTGGTTGTTTAGTTTTAAGTTGTTTCTGAAAAACGTGGTTTGACTTTCGTTGGCTTATTTGCCGTGGGGGTTACCCCATAGTTGAAAGTATGTTTAACTAGTTCTTTTTTATTACCCAAACCATATCCATAATCAGTGGGGGTTCCCCATGTGAACCACTAGACCGTACATATCGACAACTGACGAACAATAGTTGTGCCCTACATCAGTGTCTATCATCACTGACAGTTTGCCATAGTCCATTAGTACACGCCCGTCCGAACGGCACGGTGTGAGGTTTGTTAAACCTAATAGCGCTATTAACTAATGACCCGCTCGCCATTGGCCTCGGCGATTAAGTCGATATAAAATGAGGGACTTAATGATAGAGTTTTGTCTAGTAAGTTTTAAGGTTGTTGTCCTACCCAAGGAGGACGAACGTACGTATTCTACCCAAGGAGAATACGCAGGATTTATATTGGCATCCTACCTATGGAGGATGGCGGTACATATCCTACCTAAGGAGGATATGTAGGTTCCGTTTTAATTCTTTAACCCATTCCCAAACCACCGGGAATCCCATGCCTTAGAAAGTGTGTGAACTCACCTTGGTTTGCTCGGTTAGATTCTCAAAAAAAAAAAAAAAAAGCTAACAGTCACGGTCGGTCAATCACGTCCTAGTATGATTACCACTTAGTTTATTAGTGACTTAAATAAGCACGAAGTTCCTACACGCATACGCATCTATCACATAACATGCAACACTTTAATGGTTCACGCCCATATAAACTTCCCATCTATTCCCGTTCCTAAGCAAACATAAGACATTGCACATAACACTTTTATTGACATATAACATGTTAGATCATTCTCAGATAACCTACCCGACATTTAGACACGCCAATTACTACTTATGTCGTTTCAGCTTTTATATCCAAAACTGGGCTGTTTTCGGGGATTTTAATAAAATAGTTAACTTGTTCCAAAAATTCCCAACTTTTTAAAGAAGGTCTTAAACGATCCAAATATTATTGTGTAAAAATATCGGGATCCAATTCATCACCAATATTTTATAAAAAATCATTTTCCGGACTGCAATCAGATTAATCTTTTTCTGGCTACAGTCCACGGAATAATTTATTTAAAATTCATCGTAAGTCCGATTTACGAAATTCCAGTGGGAGGATTACAAATACATTAGTGGTCATTTACAGTACAAATTTCATGACCTAGTTCTACTCAGGTTTCAAGTTATGATGAAGAATATAACTCATATTTTCAGCAGCAAAAATGCAGCTTTTGCTGCTGTTACAAAACGACCCTTTAAAAATAGTAAACGAAGTCCAAAAATTATGATTCCAGTGCCATTAGAACCGTATTTCATAATACATGAATCTAGACTTCTGAAAATACATTTTTCGTTTTATTAAGGTCCTGTTACAGCCAACTGAAGTTGGCTGTAATCACCAAACAGCCTTCTGTTTTCAGTTTTTAACATTCTAAATCGCGCTCGATTGATTCCGTTAACATGTTTAGCGATAAACAACGATATTTACAGCAGATTATAAGTCCTTCATATCAGCACATAAGCATCATACACCAAACAACATCATTCTAACATCATTTCTTCATGTATCATCTTGTTTAAGCTTATGTTCAAGTTTTAAGTGTAAGATCTTATGGTGTTCATATGTTTTCTTCATAATACATCTATTAACCACTTGAATAACATGAATAATGAATGGATCTAAGTTCTTACCACTAGTTCAAGACTAGGGAAGTTCAAGTGAAGAAATGTGGTGGTTAATAGCACTTGCAAGAGGTCCTTCAACTTCCGAGAACACCAAGCTTCGTTCTATGCCTTCTAACATCTCTGTATGGCCTTAGAATGCTTGCAAGTGATCAAGTGATGGTGGTGGTGGTGCTACTAGGGGGCGGCCGAACAAGAGGGAAGAAGGGAGTTTTTGTGGTGTGTTGTTGAAGTGTGGATGAAGAAGTGATGGACTTGTGGTTATTATTTATAAATCTCCAATTATGTTAAGGACCATTGGTTAACATGTTTCAAATGGGTTAGACAAGATCTAATATAAAATGCAAATAAAATCATGATGTGGGGCTACCTTGTAGCCGTAGATTGGTTGAGTTTCAACTAAGTAGTTAGTAATCTAGTTTGAAATCAAAGGTTTAGTTTGTGGTTTATGGGTGTTAAGAAATATATAGTGTGTTAGGGTGTTTGGGGACCCTAACTAGCTCAGAAAAATAAGAACAATGTGTTTGACAATATTTTTGTGTTCCGGGTAAAGTCCGGTTGTTCGGTTCGGTGTTGTTCCGTTAAAGTGCTTAATTAATCCGTAACGTGTCCTACATATATGTTTTTGTAACACTTTTAATTCTCAACACTTAGGAAAGCACACATGACTATTTAGTAGCTTTTCTGTATACTACTAGTATGTTAACAAGCACATGTAAGTATAACACAGTAATCAGAAAGCAGTTAAGTGATACAACACAGTCATCAAGCACTTTAATTATCATTAATAAATTGTACGGATACATGGAATTATGAGGGTTGTCACATCATTCATAACAACTAAGCGTCTGGAGAGGAGTATGTTGATATAGGAGAGTTGATGCAATTTGCCAAGCATTTTATCATGTGTTGTAATTTTAATGAAGCAATGAAGATTGAATATGGAAACCGCATCGTTTTGTATACGGAAACAGTGGCTATGGGAAATACAAACCAGACACGTCTTCTGTGATGATTCGAAACATTCCGAATAACTAGCAGAAGAACCCGACACGTCTTCTGCTAGTTACTCTTTTCTTCGATTTCAACAAATCTTTCAAGACCATTCACCTCATTCAACCTACCAAAACACCGTAAATCCCTTCTTTTCCATACTATTCTTCATAGCCATATTCCCACTCACAAGTTGTTGATCTTTGGGTGGTGATTTACTCCCGAACAAACCATGCCCACCTTGACCATTAAGCTACGCTGAGAATCCACAACGCTTATGGCCAGATTCTTTCCTTCAATCTTGGCAAAATCAATGCCTGCTTGTTTTATTATTTTCGTCTACATGTGTTTTGAAACTGTACGTTTTGCATCGGTGCCTGCTTGAATTGCAGAAAGCAAAGGACAACGAAGATGAACATTGTTTGAGAACCTGATTCAGATACACAACAGTCTCTTTGCTTCGTCCACTAGAACTATTTGTGTATGCATTCTTTTGGTAGTTAACAACGCTAATTAGAACATTGTTTGAGAACCTGATTCAGATACACAACGGTCTCTTTGCTTCGTCCACTAGAACTATTTGTGTATGCATTCTTTTGGTAGTTAACAACGCTAATTAGAACATTGTTCGAGAACCTGATTCAGATACACAACGGTCTCTTTGCTTCGTCCACTAGAACTATTTGTGTATGCATTCTTTTGGTAGTTAATAACGCTAATTAGAAAAAAAATCTGTAAAATTAATCATATCGATTGCTATAACAGGATGGATGTGACACACACAGATAGATAAGCTGTCATAGTTGTCAAGACTGTTTGTCGGGTTTCCAATGCTCACACAGGGTGATAAACAACGCTGATACGAACACATGTGTTTCGAAATAGGCTTTGTTCTTGGTTTAATGAAGTTACAGGTAACATCTAATTATATTCAGATTTAAACAATGCACGCCTCAACTGAGATAACGGACATCCATCAAGCTCAAAAAGAAAACTTGCGTTTCCCATAGTCACAAAAGATTGCGGTTTGTATTTCGCATAGCCACCGTTTCCGTAGTAAAAAACGGTTGCGGTTTGTATTTCGCATAGCCACCATTTCCGTAGTAAAAAAACGGTTGCGATTTGCACATTCAATCTTCAATACTTCATTAAAATACCACTAATAGAAGAACCCGACACGTCTTCATGTTACGGAGAATGTTCTAGAAATTGAAGGAAAAGGAAAAGATTTGTCGAAATCGAATTTGACAATTATGACAGCTTATTAAAAGTAGCAATCACCTCCAATCATTTTTCTGGTCAAATCACACAATATAAAGTTTAAAGTTATCGTGTGTTGTAGTTTGGAAAGATGATCGAATAGAGATCTGAATAACAAACTGTGGAGAACTTGTTTGTATCGGGTTCTTCTGCTAGTTATTCAGAATCGATAAATAACCAACACGAAGATCTCTACGATCGCTAAGGTTTCCATCAACGGACTGATCGGTAACGTTACTCTACCTGTGCTCCGATTTAAGCGGCGTGTTCCGATCAACGTTTATCGACATTGTTAAAGTTGATGAAGAGTTTAGAAACCCTAGAATGATTGTGTTTTTACCGGAAAAAACGTGATACTTGAAAAAAACACCATTACATACGGCCCGTATACAGTTATACGGCCCTTATAAATGTGGTAACATCACAAACCTCCCAAAATAAATCCATTGAGCCGTATACGTTTTACAAATCGTATACCGATGTATACGGCTCGTATAGCTATATACGGGCCGTATATAATAAATTCAAAAAAACATTCTCTGCGCATTTTCCTATTCAAAAACATTCTATACAGGCCGTATAAGTGTATACGGCCCGTATATAACAGGGGATGTGAAAATAAGATATAAGGGGTGTGGGAACAAGACACCCCTTAATATATAGGAGAATAGGATCTATATTGATCATAGTCACGTGCTTTAATCTTTATCTTCTCGGTTTTAAATCATTAACGTAATTTTGATCTAAAATTAAATACACAAGTTTTTTTTACATACGAGTAAATTGCTAAAATCGTCCCTGACATTTGTTCACATTTGCTAGATTCACCCAAAAAAGGTTTTTTTTCTCATAGGAACCACTGAGGTTTCAAAAAAGTTGCTAAATCTATCCAAAATGACCAATACTCTAACAATACTAAGTTGATAGAGTGGTTATTTAGTCATTCTTTTAATTTATTTAATTTACCTATTTTTAACAGGTTATTACATACCCTACCCTTTTATAAACAAAACCCTAAAAAAAAAAGGGGGTGAAAATTTAAATTCAACAATCAGTCTATGTCAAACCACATTTCTACGGCTGATTATAACTAATACATCAATACTTTCATAAAATTCATAATTTAACATGATATTTTGATTTAAAAAAAGATACTACAAAGTACAAACATTTAAACAACCACATGTATCTAAATATAATAGTTCACTCTCTGTTAGTAACTTAATATTGACTATATATTCAAAGTCAAAACATATAACTTTTATTGGGTTAAGTTATTCTAAAAAAGCTCCTAATTCTAAAATTGGGTTTAGGTGGATCATATACTTGCAATCCTGGTTAACGTGTGGTTTGATTTGTTAATAAATTAAATGAATATATTGAAAGCCATGTGTTCTGATTGTGATTCCATTGCGAATAATTTTTTCGAGGACGAAAAAAGATATGTGTGGGGATGTGATGTCGGGTTAAAATAAGTTGTACTTTATATCAGTTTGTGTTAGTTTTAGCACATTAAACATATTAATACATGGTTATTATTAATAAATAGTTGTTTAATACATATCAAATTCTAAATGCATAAATGCACGTATGACATATATGTTGAAAAGTTATGGATACTTATTATTGCATATTTGTGGACAACAATTAGTGAGAATAATACTAAAAGGAGATAGACACAAACGACACATCATAAAGCTAGGCAATTTGAATTTAGACACCCATTGCCAACACTGCATTATTCTTTTTCTTCGGATTGCCCCTTTATTGATACGTAGCCCAGGGCCCAACACCCTATTCATGTCTCGTTAGACTTGGCCCAATTGTGGAACAATTGTGTTTTAATTCAATTAGGACGGTGTTTGCAGGGGGATGATATTTGATATACATCATAACAGCCGTGATACGGGAGACACAGAGAGGGACGAATTTCAGTATTATTTTCACATCTTACTCTATGGTGTCCAACCAACTTGGGATGACAACTGATGCGGTGAAGATCATCATGAGCGGCTAGGCTCTCCGTGACTTCCTCCAGGTGGACGGTTTAGTTAGGTTTTTACTTTATTCAGTTTATACTCAGGTTTGGATGTGTTTTTGACCTTGACAAAGTTGTATGAATACATTGATGTGTTGGTTTATTTGAATTATTTGCATGTGTTTTGAGTTCTTGCTTTACAACTTGTTCGGTTGATGACAAAACCTAGTAACTTGTTGAGTGACATAGAGTAGGTTTACTCACGCTAGTAAATAGAGTTAATCGAATTATAAAAGATCTGATGACAAAGACCTATTTTTGACTACCATATTAAATTAACCAACTTTCCAGCATCCTGTCTATGTGATGGCCAATTACCTGAGTAAACTGAGTTTTGTGAAACCTAGAACCTGAAGTTTGGAGGAAGTTACGTTTTATAAATCTGATATCTTTTCTTGTAGTTAGTTTTTTTAGTTTCTTTCAAATTAATCAAAACCCCCAATTCTAGATTAGTAGTAGTTAAATAAATAATTTAGCTAAACACTAACCACATATTCCCCGTGGATACGATACCCTACTTACGCTATCTACTTAGTTTAATTAGGTTTTTGCATGACCCTTACGACAGTCATCAAAATGCGCCGTTGCCGGGGAATTAGTGCGCTTAGTGTTAGTTAGTTAGTTAATTAGTTGTTCTTGCTTTCTAATAAAAAAAAAACCCCAAAAATATTTTTCTTTTTATTTTTTTTTAGTTCAATATTACGCTCGGATATTTTGTTTGGTGCTTTTGCAGGTCTTTGAATCATGGATCGAGCTTATCAGCTAGAGTTTAATGAATTTGAGGATGTTGAATTCTCACAACATAACCGACCAATGCATCAGCAAATGAACTTTCAAAACAGACAATCACCGACTCAAAATCGATATGCTAGATATGATGCAGATGAAGTGAATGGGTATTATGACCAGTTTGGATGTGATGAGTATAATGATTTTGTGCCTTCACCGCAACAGTTTATTCAAAGAGGCCAGAACCGGGTCAATTTGAGTCAACAAAGGTTTAATAATGCTCAACAAAATAGTTATGGAAGATTGAGTGGTCCAGCTAAAGGTCCGAATGATGAGATAATGGAAATGCTGAAACAAATGAAGAAGGATCTAGAGTTACGAGCTAAGGCATATCAAGCATTAGACAAGCAAGTTGCTCAGTTGGTGGTTGATGTGAGGGAAGTGGGAGACTCAAGAGATCAAGATAACTATGAAAGCAACTGGCAGACTCAAGAGAATGAGCAAGCGGGTCAACATGAGTCAGACGATAACTCTATCAATGAAAAATTTGACACGATCATGGAGTTATTGAAGGATATTCAGAAAGGTAACGAGGTCAAAGATAGGGAGGTTAAGGCGTTGTCACAACAGGTTGGACAATTAGCTGAAGAAGTGGCTATCATCAGAAGAAATCAAGATAAGCTTCTTAGTGATTGTCAGAAAAATCCAGCTCACAATTCTTCTAACACGAGTGTCTACATAGATGAGGTAAGTACTCCCTCTTTTTCTGAAATTTCTATTGTTGAAACTCATTCACCCCAGGGTGTTGAGGGTATGGTAGATGAGATAAATGGGTTTGAGTGTAAGAATGAACATGATCAGGAAATTAAAAGTTTTACAAAATCTATAAATGGTTCAAATGGCAAGTTTTCTGAAATTGGTAATTTTAAAGTAAAAGTTCCATTTCCAGAAGCTTTAGTTACAAACGAAAATTTAAGTAAACGAGCACCACCTAGGGGTGAAAGGTGGGAAAGTTTTGAAAAAATAAAAATAAATAAACCGTTTCTTAAACAAATTAAAGAGAGCCCTGATCATGTTGAGTGTTTAGAAGAGTTAAGTAACCATAAACGACGTCACAAATTTCCTAAACAACTTAATCTAACTGCTAGTGTGAATGCCGTTTTGATGGGTACCTCTCCCCCGAAAACTCAAGATCCAGGAACACCTGTTATTTCAATACAAATTGGTGATGTTAAATTAGACATGGCTTTGTTAGATCTTGGGTCTTGTGTGAGTATTTTACCGGGGAGTTTATATGATCAGTATGATTTTGGGCCACTACAAAAAGTTAAAACCACAGTGGTGTTGGCTGATCAAACTCCTATAGGTCTTAGGGGGATTATAAAGAATGTGATTGTAAAAGTTGGTGAATTCTATTATCCCGTGGATTTCCTAGTGCTCGATTATGCTAAGAATACACAACCAACTGTTATTCTGGGCAGACCGTTCTTAGCTACAACAAAGGCTATTATCAATTGTGCTGAGGGAACGGTTAGAATAAGGTTTGGGGATACAAAAATGAGTTTAAAGTTGTTTTCTAGTTCACCTAATCACAAAACTGACAAATGTGGATCTCCTGAAAAGGAGAATCAAATAGAGAAGAAAGAATGTTTTATGACTGACAGGGTACTTGAAGATAAAACAAAGAAGAAGCCAAAGAAAAGGAAAAGAAAAAATGCTAAGGAAGTTCTTGAGTTCGATTGTTACAGAGAAGCCTGTAAATGGTATGATCAGGTATGGGAAGAAACTGATGGTGGGAATAGAACAAACTCAGGAGCTGAAGGAAGCATCCTACGAGACCACCATAACCGACAACCCGGGTATGGTCTGGCTGAAGACCTTAACAAAAACTTAGCGCTGACCGGGAGGCAACCCAGGTTTTGTTTTTGTTTTTGTTTTTTTGTGTTTTTGTGTTCGAACCGGACAAGTGTGGGGAAGTCGGAGGAAGTTTGGTCGCTCGTCGAACTTGTTTTCACTCGTTTCTCTTTGTTATTAACCGTTCAACCTGTTTTTGGGAGCTTGTGAGATTTGTTTTGCAGGTGTCGATCGCTTTTGTCCATACTCAATCTCCATTTGGACGAAAGTGATTCGAATTATGTTAAGACAAACGTCCAATGTTGAAGCAACCGCGAATGAAATGCTATACGGTTGCGGTGGAACAAGGCTTCGAAGACTCAACCGCGTCAAATCAGGGGAGTCTGTTCCATTTATCTTTGTGTTTTTTTATTTATATTTTTAGTGTGTCGTGAGTTTCTCGCTCCATTGAGGACAATGCAGGAATTAAGTGTGGGGAGGGGAGACTAGTGTCTAGTGTGTCTTAGTCGTGTTGTAAAAATTAAAAATTAAAAAAAAAATTGAAAAAAATCGAAAATGTTTCGAGAAAGTTTTTTGCAATAAATGGAAAATGATAGGTATAATTGGATCGTTGGCTTTTGATTACTATATATATGAGATAATGAACGGTCAGTCATGCGTCTAACTTAGGATATGTGGGTAGGCCCAGCCAGTTGATGAGTTTCTTAGGAATGATATAAAATAACTTAAATTAGAAGTCTTGTGGGTTCTCGCCTTAGGAGCTATGGTAAAACTGAAACTGTGGAAAGTATAAGGGTTACGTCACAAGTAAAAAACTTATAAGTTTTTCCGATTAAATTGGCACACCTGTTTCTTTTTGTGAAAACAAATCCGAAACAGTGTGGCGCCCAAAAAATTCCATCCATTCATCTGAGCACATGTAAAGAGAAAAAAGAAAAAAAAGAAGAAAACAAAGCCTATGGCATTGCCGCGGGGATGGCGACTCATGCGGTACATACCCTCTAGGTGGAGTTATATATAAAAAAAACGTGAAGTTTATGGCATTAACCATGGGGATGGAGACTCGTATGTCGTATGTCCGCTAAACTGATCGTATACAAAAGCATGTAAGCTCACAATATCATCCATTTATCCATCATAAAGTTTAATCGGAATAATATAAGAGTTTTTTATATAAGGCGGTAGATTATAAATCTTTTAACCTCATAAGCTTGAAACGGGATTAGGTGGAGTTGTAGTCTTTTGAGTGTGAGATCCATAGATAACTATAATTACTTGAACTTAAATGAATCGTGAATAAGGGCTTGGAAACTGGTGGTTGGGTTTAGGTGGATCATATACTTGCAATCCTGGTTAACGTGTGGTTTGATTTGTTAATAAATTAAATGAATATATTGAAAGCCATGTGTTCTGATTGTGATTCCATTGCGAATAATTTTTTCGAGGACGAAAAAAGATATGTGTGAGGATGTGATGTCGGGTTAAAATAAGTTGTACTTTATATCAGTTTGTGTTAGTTTTAGCACATTAAACATATTAATACATGGTTATTATTAATAAATAGTTGTTTAATACATATCAAATTCTAAATGCATAAATGCACGTATGACATATATGTTGAAAAGTTATGGATACTTATTATTGCATATTTGTGGACAACAATTAGTGAGAATAATACTAAGGGTATGTGTAGTGGGGCGCCATCTCCCCTCATAAAGCCCCCATAAAGCCCTCAACACCATTACAGGGGGGGGGGGGGGGGGGGTTATGAGGCAAAAAACTTGGGGCAGCGCGATATCCATAGCGCCATGTGCATGCCCCCATTCAAAGTTTCCACCAATCACAAACAAGAAATCTTTTTTATATTAATTAATAAAATTGAAAATTATTAAATAGGTAATGATTAGGCGGGGGCTTTATGACTACGTGCTTAAATGCATAACGCCCACCCGCACACGTGGCGCGCCACGTGTCGCATAACGCCCACAAAGGGGGGTTATGACTACACATGGCCTAAAAGGAGATAGACACAAACGACACATCATAAAGCTAGGCAATTTGAATTTAGACACCCATTGCCAACACTGCATTATTCTTTTTCTTCGGATTGCCCCTTTATTGATACGTAGCCCAGGGCCCAACACCCTATTCATGTCTCGTTAGACTTGGCCCAATTGTGGAACAATTGTGTTTTAATTCAATTAGGACGGTGTTTGCAGGGGGATGATATTTGATATACATCATAACAGCCGTGATACGGGAGACACAGAGAGGGACGAATTTCAGTATTATTTTCACATCTTACTCTATGGTGTCCAACCAACTTGGGATGACAACTGATGCGGTGAAGATCATCATGAGCGGCTAGGCTCTCCGTGACTTCCTCCAGGTGGACGGTTTAGTTAGGTTTTTACTTTATTCAGTTTATACTCAGGTTTGGATGTGTTTTTGACCTTGACAAAGTTGTATGAATACATTGATGTGTTGGTTTATTTGAACTATTTGCATGTGTTTTGAGTTCTTGCTTTACAACTTGTTCGGTTGATGACAAAACCTAGTAACTTGTTGAGTGACATAGAGTAGGTTTACTCACGCTAGTAAATAGGGTTAATCGAATTATAAAATATCTGATGACAAAGACCTATTTTTGACTACCATATTAAATTAACCAACTTTCCAGCATCCTGTCTATGTGATGGCCAATTACCTGAGTAAACTGAGTTTTGTGAAACCTAGAACCTGAAGTTTGGAGGAAGTTATGTTTTATAAATCTGATATCTTTTCTTGTAGTTAGTTTTTTTAGTTTCTTTCAAATTAATCAAAACCCCCAATTCTAGATTAGTAGTAGTTAATTAAATAATTTAGCTAAACACTAACCACATATTCCCCGTGGATACGATACCCTACTTACGCTATCTACTTAGTTTAATTAAGTTTTTGCATGACCCTTACGACAGTCATCAATGATGATGATGATAATCGATGTTGGGAGTTGGAGAGATCTTGTTGAGAAGTGTGATGATTGATGAAACTGATCTTTACATTCATATATGCTATTAAGTGTAGATGTTAAGGGTCAAGGGCATAAAGGACTTTTCACACTTGTCAAACGGTCAAACTGACGGAACACTGATGGCAGGGACGCAAACTGTTTAAGAATTCATAAGCTCAGGGGCTCAAAAAACAAAAAAATGAATTTAGGGGCTCAGGTTGATGTTTGGCACATACCATAAGGACGCAAATTGCATTTTTCTCTTTTTTCAAATTAACTTGAAGTATGAGGAAATAGTGAAGAAAAAAATCACAAAATAGTAACTGGGTTGCATAATTGTTCAAATTAAGTCAAGTTAGAAAAGAAATAATCATTAAATAATAACCAAAATTCATATATGTCACTTAATTTTTTTTAACATTCATTAAAGAATTCACAAGATTGAAACATCTAAATGAAAGTTAAATGATTTAAAATAAAAATAAAAAAATCGAGAGACTTGTATTATTTAACACTTATAGAGTAAAGTTTTCCTTTCTTTTATCTAATACTATACATTGTTTATAAAAGGGTGTGGCATGTAATAACCTGTTAAAAATGGTAAATTAAATAAATTAAAAGGATGACTAAATTACCCCTCTATCAACTTAATATTGTTAAGAGTATTAGTCATTTTGGATGAATTTAACAACTTTTTTGAAACCTCAGTGGTTCCTATAAGAAAAAAACCTTTTTTGGATGGATCTAGCAAATGTGAACAAACGTTAGGGACGATTTTAGCAATTTACTCTTTACATACAAAAGAAACTTGTTTAACATCCCAAGAATTTCAAACTACTATAAATATATTTAATATTTACACAATACAAAATAAAATAGATCGGTAAAGGGGTGTGCAAAGTGATTACATAGCTAATTTAAACATGTTGCTTTTGGATATCATACAAAGATATAAGCAAAACCAAATCTTTTGATCCAGAATTAGCCTCTTACCACAGTCTAGTGAAGGCCTTTTACCTGAAACCACATATGACACATGATTAGCAAAACTGTTTGTAAATTCAAAATCTCAGATCTAACTAATGAAACCAGTGATGTTTCTTAACAAGATTCAGATCTGTAACATCAATTAGCTTGATGTTCGACCTGAAAAGATAGAAAACTAAGTAAATCCGTTTAAGAACAATTAATAACGAGATGAAATATAATAGAAGCTTTCGCTAATAGTCGATAATGGTTTACAATACCGATCTGACTTCCCTAATTTGAGCCACACACACAGTAAGTGGGAGAATATACTAAAAGCATAACCTAATCCGACTTTGCTAATTTGAGGCCAAACACACATACACACATTAAGGTTAACGATATATTTTGCATAATGACTACCACTTAATATGTGTTGGTAATACGTTTTAGCCACACTTGGCGTTAGAGGGAAAATTACTCCCAAAATTGACTACACTTAATATGTGTTGGTAATCAAGCTTTTTATGATTTATATAGTCTTTTTAAGTTTGGTAACATCTAGTTCTATGGTCATTTTTGGCTAGATTCTTGAGAGTTTTGGGGGAAAATTACTCCTTTGATGTTGAGTTAATTAAGGAAGATCATGGGTGAACAAGGTGTGTGTGTGTTAATGACTTTAACTAATTAAATAGTTTATTGAAAGTGAGTGAAATAATACCATCACCATTAACTTGCGTCACTAGAGTTTCCGCCTAATCCTTAAAATCTACCAATAATTTTGTGACACCATTAGTTTGGGTCGTTCATGTCTTCTATGCCTATGTAGAGTCAAAGCATGTCGATGCTCTTAGCGGACGTTAAAGGTTTTGGATCGGACTTCGGGTTGGGTAAGCTCTTGCCTTTGCACGGAGATAACACCAAAGTGTAAAGGACTTAGTTTATATAAAAGTATGAATTGGCGACTCACTGATGGACTCATAGAGACATGTAATGTTGGTGCATATGTCTGTCGACTTCGTCTTGTATCGAGTCTTGTATTTGATTAGATAGATCAGGGCACGAAATACGAGAAATATGTGAGTGTGACCATTTCGCACGAAATGGAAAGGCCATTTCGCACGAAATGGAGATGTCCATTTCGTACGAAATGGAGATGTCCATTTCGTGTGAGCCATCTCGTGCGGAATGGTTTGCCTATAAATACGTGCCTTGACCATTTCATTTAGAACTTTCTGATTCCGGTAGCGAAGCTCTGCCGAAGTGTCTCCAGGCTGTAAAACGTTGTTATATCAATAAACAAGACAATTAGAGTGTATATCAAGCTGATTCTAAGTCGATACGTTTGTTTCTGCCTCTCGTATTGATTAGAAATCTTCTGAATGACTCGTTTTGGTCGTGCAAACGATCCTACATGTGGTATCAGAGCTCAGGAAGAAGAGTTCTTACCGAATTCAGCTTGATTTCATCAAAATTCTGACTTCTACACCTTTTTTTAAAACATTTTTCAAAATTAACGGAGATTTTACGGTTAAAATGGATTGATTTTCACATATAATAAGCGAAACACTGTTTTAAACATTCCTTGAAAGAATTAGACATAAAATCGACCTAAAACGTGATCAATTGTGCCAAAAACTGCCCGAGAGTGTGACATTAGCAGCATTTCGTACGAAATGGGCCATTTCGTGTGAAACAGACCTTCATTTCGCACGAATTGGACATATTGGACCTCATTTCATTCGCTTAAAATCACCTCCTTTTCGCACGGATTGGTCAAAACAGCCTCCATTTCGCACGAATTGGGTGTATTAGGTCCATTTCGCTTGAAACTTCATTCCATTTTGCACCAAAGTCACCAGTTCGTTTGAATTTGACCATTTCGCTTGAAAGTGTCTGAGTTTGTGAAATTCTATACCGAAACATGGAAGAAGAGTTTTACAACGCATTTGCTACTTTTACAACGCATTTGCTACTGCCCCGGGTACTCCTGTTACCATTGCTCAGAGCGTGAACATGGAAAATGAAACAGGAACGTTACAGAAACCTCCAAAGTTGATGGGCATTGAAGAATACTATTGTTGGAAAGACCGTTTCGAAAATTGGGTTTAAGCAAATCATTTGAGGTCTTGGGAGTGTATTAAGAAAAAGTATGTTAAACCTCGTACAGATGTGGGAGTTATCAAAACTATTTCTGAATTGTCAGATAAAGAGAGAGACATGTACAAGGGAGAAAAAATGATGATTAGTTTACTTCAGCAAGCTGTGAAAGAAGACATCTTCATCTTACTTCAACATGATGGTACTTCACGTTCAATTTGGGAAGCACTTCGAATTAAGTTTGAAGGAAGTACATATATGATCAGGAGTAAGAAATCATTGTTAAAGAAAGAATTTGGCTTGTTTACTAGCTTGCAGGGTGAATCTACAAAGAAGCTCATTGAGAGATATTGTCATTTAGTGCGATCAATGTCCCTGTTGGATATCAACAAAGATCGAGAAGAATGGGTTGACAAATTAGCTGATGCTTTACCGTAGAAAGAATGGGGTACATATCTGATGATCTTAAAGAACACTGGAGAATATGATAAATTGACAATTTCTCAGTTCATTAAAAAACTTGAAGGACAAGATCTTGAACAACAAAAGATTGCTAGAATGAACAATCCAAGTGGTCAACAAGACATCAAGATGTATTACAAAGGGAATGTTCAGAATGTTGAAGCAAGTCCGAAGGTCCAAACTGCTTTCAGCGCAGAAAACTCATCCAGATCAGTTAATCAAAGTCCAATCAGCAACAATGGATTTTCATCATACTCAAATTTTAATCCGAATGTTTCAACCTCAAGTCGTCAGTCTCAAAGTTCAAACAACGGTAATGGTCATGTGATATACTGCAACATCGCATTGCATCTTCAGAACGGTCAAAATTTCTCTGAAGAAATTGCTAAAGGTCATATGGCATTACTAGCTACAGTGTTAGAATCATATGAGGGTTTGGTTGCAGGAAGAATCGGAAATCCTATGTTGACAAAAGAGGATTATGACCAGATTGATGCTGGGGAAATGGAACTTATGGATATTAAGTGGTGTTTAGCGAGCGTGTTGAGGAGAGCTGAGAAATTTAAGCTGATTACAGGAAGAGATGACTTCCGTAATGCTAATGTTTCTACTTTAGGTTTTGATAAATCTAAAGTTACTTGTTTTCGATGCAGGGAAAAAGGACATTTCAAGAGGGAATGTACCAATCGAGAAGCAGGAGGATCTCAGAATCCGTTCGGGAATAATAATTATTATAGAAAAGCTATATATCAACAAGTTGCTCAACAACCATCATCATCCCATGCTATTGAAGATGGAAAGAAGAAAGCTTATCTGGTTAACCAAGATGATGAAATATTGCCAGAAGGTTTTAGCTGGGACAAATACATTCCGAATGATTCCAAGTTTAGAGCATTCATTGCACAAATAGTTCAAGAACTAGATTTGATGAAGGAATGGGTGGATGTGTTTGTCAATAATGAGAAAAGTCAAGATGGAGAGTCTGTCTCTTCAGAAGAAAGCTCAGAAAAGACAACTGTTTTTGATCAATCATCAACTGATAACAATGATGATGAAGAAGAGATACAAATAAACATTGGCAAAACTCAATTATCTCCTGAAAGTTTTAAATTTTATTTTGCAGATAGATTGGAGAAACTAACGGAGAAGCGAGCATCAAAAGATCAGAAAAAGAAAAAATGTGAGAATGTTGCTAGAGAAGAGAAGTCTGAAAAGAGTGAAGAAGTTAAAGTTGCTGAGAAGGTGGTTGAAGTTGAAAAGATGGTTGAAATTGAGAAGATTGTTGAAATTGAAAAGATTGTTGAAGTCACAAAACCTTGTCTAAAATGTTTGGAACCATGCAAACATTGTGAAGAAAAAGATGAGAAGTATAAAGAGCTAGACAAGATGAAAGAAAAATTATTGTTCGATGTCAAGTATGTGAAAGAATCGTATGATGTGTTGAACAGAACGGTGAACAGTCTGCAAAAGACAAACTCAGAAAGAGAAGATGCCTTAACCATGATGAATGCAGTGATGATGTCTAAGCAGAAGGCTATCAATCACTATACTGAAGAATGTGCAAAGTTGAAGCAGGAGTTGGAGACAGAAAAGATAGAAAATGAAAGAATCAGACGATTGCTGCAAAGTTATTCAAGTTCTGATTATTTGATTGATAGAATTTATCCAACTGTTGCAGGTTTTGAAGCTTTTCAGGACAAGAAGTCGGAAGAGAAGGATACTGGTAAGAAACAAAGTGCAAATTATAATAAGTGTCCGCCTCCGATCTGGGAAGGTTATTCTCCCAGAAAACCAAATGAGGAACAAGTCAAAAAGGCTGTCAATATAAAGTTAAAGTCCGAAACAACTGATGAGTTACCAGAAAACATTGACGTCACATTCACATCGTCTGACACTGATCATGAGTCTGAGTTAATAAAGAAAGTGGTCGATCAAGTGTTGGATAAAGATGAGGAGTCAGAGTCAAAATCCGAATCCGAGAGTTCGAGTTCATCATTAGTTGACAGTCCAAAATCATCAGTCAAAAGGGTTTACAATAAAGAATTTCTATTATCAAAATCTAATTTGAATGACGAAACAGTCAAAGTAGTATATACTTTGAATGATTCTGACAAATTATATTCTGATGAGGAATTTCCAATAAGAGGTGTTAAAACTGAAATGATTAACAAGGTTTTCAAATTAACAGAAATTAATATTTCTGAAATAAAAGATGTAAATCTTGCTGAAAAACCTAAACCTTACACCTCAAGGGTTCAACAAAGATTAAACAAGAAAAAGGGTTAAAGTTCTGGTTCAGGTTATCGAAAGAAACCAAACCATAACAGTAATTTCAAAAAGAAAGGTTTAGGCTTTATTCCACTGAAAAATCATAAAAATGAGAAAATTTCTAAAACAAAAACAGTATTTGTTTCAGTCCAGTTCTGAAGAAGAGAAGAAAAGCTCATTCTGGAAGCAGTCAAACAAAACATTTCTTGTAGAAAAGCAAAAATTTAAAAAGAATGGAGCTAATCAGAAAAGGGAGACAAGAACCTGTTATCGATGTCAAGAAGTTGGTCACATTGCCTGGAACTGTCCAAAGGTAACCAACACAAAACATGGAGTCTCTTCTAAATTGAAAGAAAAAGTTGTTGATAAAACTGAACCACCAACTGAAAAATTCAAACTGTTTAAAAACTCAACATATGAAGTTGGTGAATGTTCGAAAAGGTTTTACAAAAGAAGGGTGAATCTTAACAACCAAACATGGGTTGCCAAGAAAACAGATGTTAAATCTGGCGATGAATCTGACTCGTCAAAGTCAGAGGAGCCACAAGTTGAGGTAAAAAGAGAAAATTCAGTTCCGCCAATGGATGATGTCAACTTTCCACCATTGCGGGCTGAAAATTTAAAATCAAAAGTTGGTAAAGTGGAAATCTCGAATCAATTCTATTCTGAAAAGAAAGAATTTGATGTCGAAAAGGTTTTTAATGGGAAAGTGAAAAATATTTTTGGGAAAATGGTCGATGGGAAGGTAAAAGGGGTAAAAGACTTCTATGAGTCAAAAAGGAATGTTGAAACCCCAAGTTAAACTGAAAAGGTTACACCTAAAGCTAGTCAGGCTTGGGTGTCTGTATTCCATATGTAAAAATCCTGACTTGCCGGAGCTCCCAAGTTGGTAATCGTGGAGCATGAATCAGCATCTTTCTCATAATCTCAAAATTGTCATATTTCAAATTACAAGTGGTATTGATTGATGAGACCATACAAGTGTTTGTACCTACATGTGGTTAATCAAGGTCATTAAGTTGAACTTGATTTAACTTTCATTCAAGTGGTTGAAAGAACAAAATGATGAATTTAATCCCCTAACCTACAAGTGGTTTGTGAATATCAATAAAACTTATTTTTCGGAAAACCCATTTTGATTAAAACAAACTTAAGTGTTTTGAAATCATAATGGGAAAATAGTTTGTTGCCAGGGGGAGTTCTGATTGTTTATGTCAGTGAATGGAGAATTGAAGCAATTCACATCGTTTTGTCAATTTTTTTTAAATGGTTTTGAATTTTAGGGGGAGTAAGAAATTTCAGAAAATCCAAAAACATTAGAAAATTTGAAAAAAGCCAAAAACATGATAAAAATGAAAACGAGTTTTGTTTTGAAAAAGAGGAAATGATAGTACATCAGTGGACTATCACAACATGCTAAAGAATTGGAAAATCAAATGTGATAAACGGTCTCATTGAGGATATGCCAGTAGATTTTTACACGCTTAGTAGATTGTTGTCGAGATATAAACCTAAATATCAAACTTGCTTATCTCGTAGGGAACATCTCTCGGATATATGGGTAACCCCCGAAATATTGTTTGAAGGGCTTTCTATTTCTGACATACTAGGTCTTTGTTCGTGGTGATATCTTGGGTATTATACCAGGACTTCTGATTTTGCGGGAGCAATAGCCTAGTCCTCGTATAATACTTTGCACAGCTTTAATCTTAAAGCTCGCCCTCAGCATAAAAAATGATGAAACATTGAAAAATGCTAATCATGTGCTGTTGAAGAAAAGATTCTCTAAAGGGAACACACTTAAAGTCGAACCATCATCTCTCTGATTTTGCGGAAGCAATAGTGTTAGTGCATATGTCTGTCTACTTCTTCTTGTATCGAGTCGAGTATTAGATTAGAAAGTTCAGGGCACGAAAAACGAGAAATGTGTATTAGAGGCTATTTCACACGAAATGACAAGAAGTCATTTCGCACGAAATAAACTTTGTTCATTTCGCACGAAATGCACTTTTGGCTATTTCGTACGAAATCAGTAGCCTATATATAGGTGCCTTGTTTGTTTCATTTGTAACTTTCCGATTCCAGAGCCGAAGTGCTGCTGAAGTGCCTACTCGCTGTAAATCATTGTTATATCAATCTGAAAGACAATTAAAGTGAATATCTACCTGAATCGAATTCAATACGTTAGTTTCCGCCTTTCGTATTGAGAAGAACACCTCTGAACGACTCGTTTCGGTCGTGAAAACGATCCTACAATTGGTATCAGAGCTCAGGAGGAGGAATTCTTACCGATTTCAGCTTGATTTCATCTATTTTCTGACTTCTACACCTTCTTTTCAAAATTAAACAAGTTTTAACGGTTAAAATGGATTGAATTTCACACATTATATGTGTAACAGTGTTTTAACAAAGCCTTGAAAGAATTGGACCAAAATTCAAACTAAACCCTGAACAAATTGACAAAATTATGGTCGACATGATGACATCAGCAGCATTTCGCACGGAATAGATCTTTCATTTCGCACGAAATCACATTTGAGTTTCATTTCGCTTGAAAAGTTTGTTCATTTCGTACGAAATCAGTATTTCGTGTGAGATTTAGTTGATTTCGCACGAAATCACTATTTCGCGTGAATTATTTCGTACGAAATCACTATTTCGTTTGAGATTGAGTTGATTTCGCACGAAATCACTATTTCGCTTGAAAATTAGGATCATTTCGCATGAAAACACTCATTTCGTGTGAAATCATTTCGTGCAGTCTCATTTCGTTTGAAGTTGTTTTGATGGTTATTCCGTGTGAACAGGGTATTTCGTTTGAAGAGATTATTTCGTTTGAAAGTGCTGATTTCATTTGAAAAGTCTGATTTTGGAAAACTTGTTACCGAATCATGGAAGAGGAGTTCTATAACGCATTTGCTACTGCCCCGACTACTCCGGCTTCCATTGCTCAAAGCGTGAACATGGAAAATGAGACTGGAACTTTGCAAAAACCCCCTAAACTCATGGGCATTGAGGAGTACTATGGTTGGAAAGACCGATTTGAAAACTGGGTTAAAGCAAATCATTTGAGGTCTTGGGAATGTATTGAGAAAAAGTATGTTAAGCCTCGTACAGATTTGGGAGTTATAAAAGCAATTTCTGAATTGACGGATAAAGAACGAGACATGTACAAAGCAGAAAAGATGATGATCAGTCTGCTACAACAAGCTGTGAAAGAAGACATATTCATTTTACTTCAACATGACAATACTTCACGTTCGATTTGGGAAGCACTTCGAATCAAGTTTGAGGGAAGTGAGAAGATGATCAGAAGTAAGAAATCTTTGCTAAAGAAAGAATTTGACTTGTTTACAAGTTTACCGGGTGAATCTTCAAAGAAGCTGATTGAAAGATATTGTCACTTAGTGCGATCTATGTCTCTGTTAGAAATAGTCAAAGATCAAGAGGAATGGGTTGATAAATTAGCTGATGCTTTACCTCAGAAAGAATGGGGTACATATTTGATGATCTTGAAAAACACTGGAGAATATGACAAATTGACAATTTCCCAGTTCATATAAAAGATTGAGGGTCGAGATCTTGAACAGCAAAAGATTGCAAGGATGAACAGTCCAAGTGGTCAACAAGACATCAAGATGTATTACAAAGGGAGTGTTCAGGATATTGAAGCGAGTCCAAAAGTGCAAACTGCTTTTAGTGCAGAAAACTCATCTGGATCAGTCAATCAAAGTCCAAACAGCAGCAGTGGATTTTCTTCATATCCGAGTGTTAGTCCAAAGTCAACCTCAAGTCATCAGTTCCAAAGCTCAAATAGCGGGAATGGTCATGTTTTACATTGCAATATCGCGTTGCATCTTCAGAGTGGTCAAAATTTCTCTGAAGAGGTTGCTAAAGGTCACATGTCATTACTTACTACTGTGTTAGAATCATATGAAGGATTGGTTGCTGGAAGGATCGGAAGTCCTATGCTGACGAAAGAGGATTACGATCAGATCGATGCTGAGGAGATGGAGCTTATGGACATTAAATGGTGTTTAGCTAGTGTTTTGAGAAGAGCTGAAAAATTTAAGATGATTACTGGAAGAGATGATTTCAGGGATGCAAATGTTTCTACTTTGGGTTTTGATAAATCTAAAGTCACTTGTTTTCGATGCAGGGAGAAAGGACATTTCAAGAGGGAATGTAAAAATCGAGAAGCAAGTGGAGCATAGAATCCGTTTGGAAACAATGATTATTATCGAAAAGCTATATATCAACAAGTTGCTCATCAACCGTATCAACAACAAGAACCACAAACTGCACATGCTAAAAAGGCGATTGAAGAGTCAAACAGGAAAGCTTATTTTGGTATAATTGATCAAGATGATGAAAAAGTGGCAGAGGGTTTCAGTTGGGACAAATACATACCACCTGATTCAAAAGTAGTAGCTCTCATTGCACAAATAGTTCAAGAGCCAGATTTGATAATGGAATGGATGAAAGTGTTTGCCCGTGATGAGAAAAGTCAAGATGAAGAGTTTGTTTCTTCAGACGACAGTTCAGAAAAGACCCAAGTGTTTGATCAATCATCATCTGACAGTAGTGATGATGAAGAAGAGACACAAATAAACATTGGAAAATCTATGTTATCTCCTGAAAGTTTTCAATTTTATTTTGCAGATAGATTGGAAAAGCTGAAGGAGAGACGAGCAGCAAAAGAACAGAAAAAGATGAAATGTGAAAGTATTGCTCAAAAAGAAAAGTCTGAGCAGAGTAAAGAAGTTAAAGTCGTTGAAAAAGTTGTTGAAGCTGAAAAGGTTGTTGAAGTTGAAAAGGTGATCAAAGTTGAAAAGATTGTTGAAGTCATTAAGCCGTGTTTGAAGTGTTCAGAATCTTGCAAACAATGTGAAGAAAAAGATGAGAAATTGTGTGAGCAAGATAAGATGAAGGAAAAGTTATTGTTCGATCTCAATTATGTGAAAGAATCGTATGACGTTTTGAACAGAACAGTGAATGGTCTTCAGAAGACAAATTCTGAAAGAGAAGATGCATTAACAATGATGAATGCGGTGATGATGTCAAAACAGAAAGCCATCAATTACTACATTGAAGAATGTGCAAAGTTGAAGTAAGAGTTGGAAACTGAAAAGATAGAAAATGAAAGAATCAGACGATTACTGCAAAGTTATTCAAGTTCTGATTATCTGATTGATAGAATTTATCCAACTGTTGCAGGTTTTGAAGCCTTTCAAGACAAGGAATTGGAAGAGAAGGATACTGGTAAGAAACAAAGTGCAAATTATAACAAGTGTCCGCCTCTGATCTGGTAAGGTTATTCTCCCAGAAAACCAAATGAGGAGCAAGTAAAAAAGGCAGTCAATATAAAATTGAAGTCTGAAACAACTGATGAGTTACCAAAAAACATTGACGTCACGTTTACATCGTCTGACACTGATCATGAGTCTGAGTTAATAAAGAAAGTGGTCGATCAGGTGTTGGATAAAGATGAGGAGTCAGAGTCAAAGTCCGAATCCGAGAATTCGAATTCATCAGTTGATAATCCAAAATCGTCGGTCAAACGGGTGTACAATAAAGAATTTCTGTTATCAAAATCTAATTTGAATGACGAACCAATCAAAGTGGCATATACTTTGAATGATTCAGACAAATTATATTCTGATGAGGAATTTCCAATAAGAAGTGTTCAGATTGAAAATATCAAAAAGGTTTTCAAATTAACATAAATTAATATTTCTGAAATAAAAGATGTAAAGCTTAGTGAAAAAACCTACAAAGTACACTTCAAGAATTCAACAAAAGATAAACAAGAAAATGGGTTACAGTTCTGGTTCAGGTTTTCAAAAGAAACCAAACCATAACGGTAATTTAAAAAAGAAAGGACTTGGTTTTATTCCACCGAAAAATCATAAAAATGAGAAAACTTATAAACCAAAAACTGTATTTGTTTCAGGAGAAAGTTCGGAGGAAGAAGAAAAGAGCTCATTCTGGAAGCAATCAAACAAAGAATTCCTTGCTAAGAAGCAAGATGGAATGAAGAATGGAGCTAATCAGAAGAAGAGGGAGACAAGAACCTGTTATCAATGTCAAGAAGTTGGTCACATTGCATGGAATTGTCCAAAAGCAACCAATATAAAACAGGGAGTTTCTTCTAAACTGAAAGAAAAAGTTGTTGATAAAACTGAAACACCAACTGAGAAAATCAAAGTGTTTAAAAACTCAACATACGAAGTTGGTGAATGTTCAAAAATATTTTACAAAAGAAGAGTAAATCTTAATAACCAAATGTGGGTTGTTAAGAAATCAGATATGAAATCTGGCAATGAATCTGACTCGTCAAAGTCAGATGAGCCACATGTTGAGGTTAAAAGAGAAAATTCAGTTCCGCCAATGGATGATGTAAACTTTCCACCATTGCGGGCTGAAAACTTAAAATCAAAAGTTGGTAAAGTGGAAATCTCGAATCAATTCTATTCTGAAAAGAAAGAATTTGATGTCGAAAAAGCTTTTAATGGTAAAGTGAAGCATATTTTTGGGAAAATGGTTGATGGGAAAGTAAAAGGGGTAAAAGATTTTTATGAAGAAAAAAGAAATGTTGAAACCTGAGTGAAACTAAAAAGGTCACACCCAAAGATAGTCAGTCTTGGGTGTCTGTTTTTCATATGTAAAAATTCTGACTTACCGGAACTCCCAGGTTGGTAATTGGGGAGTAGGAATCGACATCTTTCTTGAGAAATATCACAGTTGTGGATGGTGATTGTTAAATGATATTCGATCTATTTGTGATGTTTTTACCTACAAGTGGTTTATCAAGGGCATTAAGTTGAACTTGATTTAACTTTAATACAAATTGGTTAAAAAATGTGATAAAACCCCTAACCTACAAGTAGTTTGTGAAAATCAACAAAACTTATTTTTCGGAAAAACCATTTTGATTGAAACAAACTTAAGTGTTTTGAAATCTTATTGGGAAAATAGTTTGTTGACAGGTGGAGTTCTGATTGTTTATGCCAAGTGGATGGCGAATTGAAGCAATTCTCAACAGTTGTCACTTTATTTTGTACAGTTTGTTTTCAAATTTTTCTTTAAATAGTTTTGAATTTTAGGGGGAGTAAGAAAATTTCAGAAAATCCAAAAGCATTAGAAAATTTGAAAAACCCAAAAACATGATAAAATAAAAAATGAGTTTTGTTGTGAAAAAGAGGAAATGATAGTACATGAGTGGACTATCACAGCACGCTAAAGAATTGGAAAGATAAATGTGATAAACGGTCTCACTGATGATATGCCAGTAGGTTTTTACACACTTAGTAGATTGTGTTCGAGATATAAACCTAAATTTTAAACTTACTTATCTCGTGGGGAACATCTCTCGGATATATGGGTAACCCCCGAAATCTTGTTTGAAAGATCCCTCTTTCTGAGATACTAGGTTTTTATGCTTAGTGATATCTGGGGTATTATCTCGGGACTTCTGATTTTGCGGAAGCAATGGCCTAGTCCCCGTATAATACTTTTCGCTTGCTTGAAATAATAGCACCACCCTCAGCATAAAAAATGATGAAACATTGCAAAATGCTAATCATGTGCTGTTGAAGAAAAGATTCTCTAAAGGGAACATACCTAAAGTCGAAGCCATCATCTCTCTGATTTTGCGAAAGCAATAGCCTGAGCTCTCATGGCCCTCGCATTTAACCCTTTACAGATATCATCTAGGTATACTCACCTGTAAGACTGAATATTGGGATCTGGATACGGGAGTATATTCTAAGGTGGGACACGCGTATAAGTTTAAGTCTCTAAAACATTAATCTCGTATCTCGAAACAGTTGAACTTTGTGTGAAAATTTAAGTGGATCAATATACTGACAATCTAAGTGAATCGTTTAGAACTTAAAATGTTTAAAGCTTAACGGTGTTAGTGATTTGTCTAAAAAACTGATATGATCCTCTTACACAAACTCACAAAAATATTGTTTGTAAATATTTCTTTACTACAATTCTTTAATATCAAAAATCCAAAAAGATTTCCAATGTGTTTTAGCATGAGTTTTTGAAAATTCAAAAAGATTTTCGACAACTGATGTTGGAGAGCTGATTTTCAAAATTCCGAGTGCTAAACATGATGAACAGGTTTGGGAAATCGTTTTAGATGATATGTTCAAGTGATGGTTTGTAATTGAATCTACATGTAGTAAGCAGAAATTAAATTTGTCAAATTTTAAATTTGTGAAATTTACTGTGAGGTAGAGAATGTGCAGGTTTGCCAGGATCCAGATCCTATTCTTTCAGAGAGCCATGTTTCGATTCTAGAAACGATCCCAGCACAACTTAAGGGGGAGTCTGTTAGATTGAAGAATTTGAAGAATAGATCAGCATTCAAGGGGGAGTATGTATAGTTGAAAGCTCGGTTTCTATCCTGAGGATCACGCAAGATGATGATGCTGAAGAACTTAAGGAATCAAGAGATCTGATCAAGCGAAGATAGAGTCAGATTGAGATCCTAGAAGAGAGAAGAGTAGAGAGAATAATGAGGATGCTTTACATTGTTAGATACTTCAGAGAAAACCAGAAGACTGATAAAGACTGAAGATGTTGAAGACCAGTACTGAAGACCCGTCGACATCCAAGGGGGAGTCTGTTAGTGCATATGTCTGTCAACTTCGTCTTGTATCGAGTCGAGTATTAGATTAGAAAGTTCAGGGCACGAAAAACGAGAAATGTGTATTAGAGGCTATTTCGCACAAAATGACAAGAAGTCATTTCGCACGAAATGCACTTTTGGCCATTTCGTACGAAATCAGTAGCCTATATATAGGTGCCTTGTTTGTTTCATTTGTAACTTTCCGATTCCAGAGCCGAAGTGATGCTGAAGTGTCTACTCGCTGTAAATCATTGTTATATCAATCTGAAAGACAATTAAAGTGAATATCTAGCTGAATCGAACTCAATACGTTAGTTTCCGCCTTTCGTATTGAGAAGAACACCTCTGAACGACTCGTTTCGGTCGTGAAAACGATCCTACAAATAGCCTGAGCTCTCATGGTCTCGCATCTAACCCCTTACAGATATCATTAGTGTACATTCACCTGTAAGACTGAATATAGGAGTCTGGATACGAGAGTATATTCTGAGGTGGGACACGCGAATAAGTTTAAGTGCTTAAAACACAAATCTCGTATCTCGAAACAATTGAACTTTGTGTGAAAATTTAAGTGGATCAATATACTGACAATCTAAGTGAATTGTTTAGAACTTAAAATGTTTAAAGCTTAACGGTGTTAGTGATTTGTCTCATAAACTGATATGATCCTCTTACACAAACTCACAAAAATATTGTTTGTAAATATTTCTTTACTGCTTTTCTTTAAAAACAAAAATTCAAAAAGATTTTCGGAGTGTTTTAGCATAAAATTTTGAAAAATACAAAAAGATTTTCGACAACTGATGTTGTAGAGCTGATTTTCAAAATTCCAAGTGCTAAACATGATGAACAGAGGTTTGGGAGAGTTTGTTTGAAAAAAGGAAAAAAGTTATTCTTTCAAGTGGTCATCAGAGATTTTAAATGTTAAATCATTTTGAACGATACCTGTAAGTGAGTTATAAATTTGTCAAATTGTTAGATTTGTGAAATTTATTTTGAGGTAGAGACTGTGCAGGTTAGCCGGGCTTCGACTCCTGAAGATGTGCATATTTGAACCAGGTTCCTGATCCTGTTGCTATGGAGAGCCAGGAGACGACCTGAACCTGTGGAAAAGCTAATTCAGATTGCGATCCCGGAACAACTTAAGGGGGAGTCTGCTAGCAAAGGGGAGTCTGAAGATAGTAGAGCCAGTTTTGAATCCTGATGATCATGCCAGCTGCTAATGCTGATGAGTGAGAGAAAAAAGGAGATTGAAGATTAGATCAACATTCAAGGGGGAGTTTGAATGGTAAAGAGCCAGTTTGAGATCCTGGAAAAGAGAAAATATTGAAGGATGTTTTACACTGTCAGATACTTTAGAAACTTTGGAAGAAGCATGAAGACTGATGAAGACTGCCGAAGACTCGACACTGAAGACTTCGTCAACATCCAAGGGGGAGTCTGTTGGTTCATATGTCTGTCGACTTCGTCTTGTATCGAGTCTTGTATTTGATTAGATAGACCAGGGCACGAAATACGAGAAATATGTGAGTGTGACCATTTCGCATGAAATGGAAAGGCCATTTCGCACGAAATGGAGATGTCCATTTCGTGTGAGCCATCTTGTGCGGAATGGTTTGCCTATAAATATGTGCCTTGACCATTTCATTTAGAACTTTCTGATTCCGGTAGCGAAGCTCTGCTGAAGTGTCTCCAGGCTGTAAAACGTTGTTATATCAATAAACAAGACAATTAGAGTGTATATCAAGCTGATTCTAAGTCGATATGTTTGTTTCCGCCTCTCGTATTGATTAGAACTCTTATGAATGACTCGTTTTGGTTGTGCAAACGATCCTACATGTAACATAAACTCCTTAAACTATATAATTAATTAATAGTATACTCGACCTCGAGTGACGTTTCCCTGCTGATTCAAAGCGATATGGTTGAGTGTGCTAGGGTCCCTAAAAAATAACTACACAATATTATGCATTAAACCACACAGTTTCTTATATGACAATCGAGCCCTTGCAACTCCACAGTCAGAGCTAGTTAACAAAGCATTAAGAGGTATGTTGATCCTAAACATTCCTTTTCCTATTATTGATTACTACCTTTTTATTTTCCTGTTTATTTTATTTTGGGTCATTTTTAAAACTTTAACTTTTGGATTTGACTAGACGTTAACAATGACTCGGTACTAAAACTCCTGTATCCTTGGACGACCTCGATATCTTACCATCACTCTATTATGCTAATGATGGGTGCACTTGCCCAACGTGAGTTATACTGTGATAGTATTTTATCGTGTTTTTACAAATATTAAAACAGGAACTAGTTCATAAAACTATTAAAATTAACAATCCTTTTATAAGCACACGAAACCACATCATTAACACAGGCGACACTTAAGTGAAGCCCACAATGGTGCCTGGAACAAAACATTAGTTCTTCAATCTTTTATCACTTGAACAATGTATGGTATGTAACTAAAAAAAAAAGAAAGAAATATTACCAGAAGAAAACGGAATGAGATTATCCGTCGTATCAACCAAAAGGTATGAGAAGGTTGCCAAGCATAAACTCAAAGTTGCGACATGGCTACTGTTTGTCCGACCTCATGCTTTGACGTCTCGTACCACTAGCCGTGCAATTAAAAATAAAAAAAACCGTCACCCTCATTTTCAGCAAAGGTATAAAAAGTTTTTTTTTAGAAACTATATTATTACATATACATACATATATACACATATGTTAAAAACAACGAGGCACGCCCCATCTTTCCTAGACACGCCCCATGTCTCGGCCTACAGTAACCTCGAAAACGAGCTTTAAGGGTAAAAATAGTCTCTATAAGAGCTTGCGTAGTGGGGCGCTTTGCCCGGTGATAGCGCCGATAAAACGCCCGGAACACGAAAACGACCGGCGCTATGCTTCAAAATTGGGGGGATGGCGCGATATATATCGCGGCGTGATGGAGGGGCTCTTTTTTGGTTTGACCAATCAAAAATTAGGCAGTGTTTTTTATATTAATTAATAAAATTGAAATTTATTAAATAGGTAATGATGGGTAGGGGCTTTATGACTACGGGCTCTAGTGATATAACGCCCCATAAAGCCCCCGTGTGACGTGGCACGACACGTGTCGCATAACGCCCCACAAGGGGCTTTATGACTACGGATGGCCTAAGGGTAACCCATTCCACGCACACACGTGCCACGATTCTCTCCCACGATTCCTGGACCACCAAGTGAATTCCACACATTTTTTGTCGATTTTATAAGTCTCCTAAACACTAACTTTTCTTGATTAAACACTTATTCTTCACAAGTTCTTGAATTAGGGTTTTCGAATTGGGGATTTTGATCTGTACTTCGAATTTACTTGAATTTGTTGATGAACATTGATGCTTGAACATAGATTAGTGTTTAGAAACAACATACACCCGTTAATTTCATAAACTTAGTCAAGAATTGGTTAATTTGTTCTTGATCCATTTGAATAACTTTAGGCTAGATTTTGAAAAAATGGGCCATGATATGGAAAAACCGACAATGGGGGTTTGATTTTTGGGGATCTATCTACCATGTCACAATTTTTTTTTCGAAAAACTCAAATTAGGAAAACTGGATTTGTTCACACTGTTCTGTAGACTCGAGGCATGCCCCATGTTTCCGAGACATGCCCCGGTTCTCGAGTCTGCGGCAGCAGGTCATAATCGATTTTTTCTCGCGTTTTTTCTACGTTTTAATGAAAATTTTAGTTTTGTGGGGCTTTCCAAGATCACCCGTGGTAGGAATTCACTAGGCAAGATGAAGATGAATACTGTTCATGGCTAGGAACGCTACTAAGACGTCGTGAAGAGGGACCAAGGTGTGTATGTTATGAAACAAATGATGCCCTCGCACATACGGAGAGGTACTTGGAACTAGTCTCGGCTCACTTGCAACGATTCTTTGAAATTGAAGAAGCAGCTATTGATGAAGCCACTCATGAATTCATGGCTTTATTCTACTTCTCGAATGAAAAAGAAAACATGCACAAGAATGGACATGTGGTGTTAAGGTGTGGAAGGAGGTGGGTCAACACCTCGGTATCAAGGTTCGGGTTAATTCTATGGTTGTACTCGAGGGAACAAATGGCACTTGAGGATTATGCTAGTTCACTAACCAGTTTCCCCGATGATAATGAAAGAGGGAGACCCGGGCAAATTAGGAGGTAGTTATGGTCAGAGGTAGCATCCGACAGGTAAGATCCAAGTGTGTCAAAAGCATCCTGATTCGTAACTCACTCCTCAAGTATGTTCACTGACTTCTCAGCAACTCCCTTACCCAGAGAGGAAATTCAGGCGACATGGTAAACTTGAAAGAACTATTTGTCCTATACTGCCTTGTCAACAAAATGCCTTTGAACCTCAGCTACCTCCTATGCTATTAGCTCCATGCAACTGCTCAAGCAGTTGAAAACACTTTTATTTTCTTTGGTCATATGATTGCTCACTTATATAGGCGTAACATTGGAGAGCTGCCTTAAGGGCTAACTATAGGATTTGAGCCACAACCCGCCAACATGGCACACTACATGCAGTTGGGGTTTGTAATACAACTGGCAGATGAGACATATTGGTTGAGGGACAAGTTTAGGAACACATGTGTTGGGGATCACCAGGTTGAGGAGACGGAGCATGCACCTACTCAACAACCACACCAGCCACCTATTTTCCCATCATCCTCTATCCAAGGAGCGTGCCCCTCCCATCAGAGCCAGTATAGGCTAGCCTTCCCCACCATGATGGACTTCTGGGGTGACATTTAGGACTCTGTGCGCCACGCACAATAGACTTATCAGTTGGCACAAAATATTGACCATAGGGTGGAGACAATAGACCAGAATGTTAACTCGATATCCTCAGATGTCTCACACCACTACACCAATGCCGTCTACGTCCAGTATGCAACAGAGTCCGAGGAGGGGCCCGACAGTGAGGATGATGATATGGAGAATGACGAGTGATGGCTTACGATGGTGTTCCCTATAGGTTGAGCTAATATTGGTGATTTTTCTTTGAACATTAGTTGATCCACACTCGTATGTGTTGATGAACATTTTTTTTCTGCATTTCTAAACAATTTACATTTCTTGCATTTAGGATGATTAACTCTTTTATTTATGTTTGTATGTTTGAACATGATGCACTTTAAACTTTAGTAAATCTAGGTTGTATGTTTTTTTTTTTAAAATTAAATTGTGTTATGGAAAGGTTTGGAGTAGATTATAGTAAACAAGTAGCTAATAAATGGAGGTAGCAAATGGACAAACATACATCGCCAGATTCACTTCGACTTCTTTCTTTTTTCTCTTTACACTTATCTACATTTTCCTAAATAAAATAACGATGGTTAAGCACATTAGGGACAATGTACCTTTTTAATATGTGTGCGTGGGGAGGGGGATACAGGTTAATAAACTTGAATTTTTGCGAACCCTAAAATCAAGCCGTTAAAAAACTCTTGTGGAACCGCTTTGCTATCCCAAAATTCTTCAAAAATTTTACAAAAATAAACTCTACTTTTGTAAAAATTTATAATCCATCTAAAAGTAACTTGCATCAAAACAATCTTCAAAAGCTAAAACACCTATAAAAACGTTTTTTGTTTGTAGATATAAAAAGAAATTTTAGGTATAACTAAGTAGAAACAAATTTTTTTTTCTTTTATGCCAAAATCACACTAAACTTTCCTATCTATTTCCATGTGAGGATTTGAGCCTTATGAGCATACCTAATATACATATATATATATGCTCTTCATTTGTTATATGAGTGTTTTAGTCGAATGTTCCTTGAAATTTTAGAACTTGACAAGCATATATGGTCTAAAAACCTAAAACCGGATGCAAGTAAACAAGTGACGGAGACGTTAGGATTTTTATTTTTAGCCCTTGTTTTTAGCCCTTCTATTTCTAAGCCTACCCATTAAACACACTCCCCTAGTTAACCCTTTTGAGAATAATACTTTTTCATTTCTTAGCAAAAAAAAAAAAGCTCACCAAAAGCCCAAAAATATTTTCCTTTTTAAACTCAATTTCTGTAGCAAAAATATAGTTTTTAAAATTTAAACGATTTTCGTGACTTTCTATCTTTAGAAGATCCGCTCCTCAAAGTGCGTGATGAAATACAAACACACACACATCTTGTATAATTTGATCTTTGTCTATAAACCAAACATCAAAATGGTTATAGCTTTATTGAAATTTGTACAGTCACTCTGATAAAAGTCTGAAAAATCTACAAAAATATTTTCAACTAATTTTTGCTACACCTTTAGCCACTCTCCCAAAAACAATCAACACCTTAACCCAAGCCTTCATTATAACCCAATGAAAGACCTCTTGATGCTTAGTGGTTTTGGTTAAATGGTTGAGGACTACTTGTCAAACCTATGATATTTTCTTGGTTCGTTCAGACTCGAGTGTTCACCTGCAACATAAAACATCGGCCGGGTGTTGAGAGAACATTATAAGGTGTATGATTTAGCATAAACGAAAAATTTTCGTTAGATTGTTATATTTTTACATTTCTTTTTATATATATTAATTAAAATGAAAATAAAAGGTTAGAGCAACAAAAAGGCATGGAGGTGTTCAGTTCTTGGCCCATGATCAAAACAAAAAAACTTTGGTGTACAATAAAGCCAAAATTTATAGAGGTTTACTTGAGGACAAGTAAAGATTCAAGTGTGGAGATATATGATATAAGCCAAAATGCACATGTTTTTAATCACTTTATACCCACTTTTCATTATGAATTATTAAAGAAATATTAAAAAATAGGCTTAAATTGGTTCATATTGGATTTTCAGGATAAAACTAACCCAAGAACAACAAAGGAATCAAAACTGGACGAAAAAAGAATGAAATAGAAGAAAAGCCAAGGCACCCACCGTGCCTCGATAGTATAAGACAAAGAGACCTTCTGGAAGATTTTGAAGATCCCATGGGACTCAAAAAGTTGACCACAAGTCATGCCTCGTTAACCGGGAATAGCCAGCCTATAAATATAGGCCATTTCCATCATTTTCTTTGATCGTCTTCTCCCCTCTTCTCCACTATACACTTCTCTTCTACCATACTCTCTCTAAACATTGTAATAATTTGAAAATACTTAAGAATCATTAGTGTAATCAAGCTTTTTATTATTTATATAATATTTTTTCACGTTTGGTAACATCTAGTTCCATGGCCATTCTTGGCTAGATTCTTGATGTTGAGTTAATTAAGGAAGATCATGGGTGAACAAGGTGCGTGTGTGTGTGTTAATTAGTTTAACTAATTAAATAGTTTTATGAAAGTGAGTGAAATAATAGTGGCACCATTAACTTGGGTCACTAGAGTTTCCGCATAATCCTTAAAATCTACCAATAATCTTGCGACGCCATTAACTTGGGTCGTTCATGTTTTCTATGTCTATGTAGAGTCAAAATATGTCGATGCTCTTAACGGAGTTTAAAGGTTTGGGATGGGACTTCGGGTTGGGTAAACTCTAGCCTTTGCGCGAAGATAGCACCAAAGTTTATATAAAAGTATCTACCTTAGGGGAATTGTTGACTGGCGACCACATTAACTCATGGATGTGCAAAAGTTAGACCGAAACGCAGAAGTAAAGTGTCATGAAAAGAAAATCGCTTACATTTTTTTAATTGGCTTAATTTTGTCACCAATGAGATTTGAACCCTTACCACATGGAAAGACAAAGTTTTATTCAACACCTAGATACTGCTAGGCCAAAGGCCCTTTGGTGAAAATTGCTTAGACCACCCATGGTGAGGGGTTTTTAGGCGTTTTTTCGAAAAAAAACGCCCTAAAACGCCCAAGGACCTCCCTCGGGGGCCTTTTTTTCAAAAAATCCTCCAAGGCATGCTTTTATCAACGCATTTCTTCAAATTGTTTGGCCAATGAGATCATTCCAAATCAAATATCATCAGTTTTAAATTAAAAAAAAAACAAGAAAATAATAATTGGGTAATCTTTAATGGGGCATTATCCCACTACGCCTATTTGTGAAAAACGCCCTATATTTCCCCTTTGCTGACTGGGATAACATGTGTCACACAATGCCCATAAGTGGAAGCATTATTCATGTGTACCACTACACATAGGGCTGTAAACGAACCGAACGGACACGAACAAGGCCATGTTCGTGCTCGTTCGTTAAGGAAATTAACATGTTCGCAAAATGTTCACGAACGCATACCAAACATAAGTTTATGTTCGTGTTCGTTCGTTAAGGAAATTCAGTTGTTCACGAACAGTTCGTGAATACTGATCTCGAACACAAACGAATGCATGCAAATAACAACGAATGTAAATGAACATTTAACTTGAAAATAAAAAATAAAAAATATTGTTATCCTTAAAAAAATGGATATAAGTAGTTAAATACAACCATCAAATGTAAATCAAAACATAAGAAGTCTACTACACCACTAAATGATAAATCAATGTTAACTAACCTAGACATACTTATCCCAAAAAATGTCTCCGAGTGTCCAAATTTTAGCTAACTTAGAAAAAGACAGGGTTTCAAGTTTTCAATATGTTTAGATAAAATCTTTATTATTTATTATTTTTAATATAATCAAATGAACATGAACAAACATAAACGAACATATTACTGAACGTTCACGAACGTAGTCGAACGAACGAAACCTGTGTTCGTGTTTGTTCGCTAAGCTAACCAAACAAAATTTTTTGTTCGTGTTCGTTCGTTAAACTAAGCGAACGAACATAAACGAACTTCCCGCCGAACGGTTCACGAACTGTTCGCTGAACGTTCGGTTCATTTACAGCCCTAACTACACATGGTGTCACGGCCCCCGTCCCGGTGTTACCCGGTCCAGGAGTCGCGGGACAGAAACCCGTGGTATTTATTATTTGAGTTGACAGCGGAAGTTTTAACAGGATCTTTTAAAACTTGAACATGCCCAATTATTTTATTTCACAATTTGGGACAACCTCCATATTTTACAGTAAAGGGGAATTCACGAGGAAATCCCTTGTTTTACAAAACATGTTTATTTATTTTATTGAGCCACCACTTCAAGTTTGTTAGTGCTCCGTAGCACTTTTTCCTTGATTCACAGTAAATCACCTGAAACATGTTTAAAAATATTTTATCAGCGGGAAAATACTGGCGAGTCATTCAGGTTAAACAAAATGACACATTAGCTATAATTTACAGCATAAGAGCGATTACAATGGCTACTATCTTATTTTTATCTGGCACCGTGTCACACCCTGGTGATGATGGTCATACCAGTATTGGGTCCTTTCACCCAAGCAGTGATGATTATCACTGTTAGGTTGGTGAACCTAACTGCGAGAAATTAGTAATGTGCACAATACCCCACCTGCCAGTGATTCAAGATAACCAAGACTTAATCCCTGTAATTATAACTTTTGAAAACAATTTGAGTATTGTAAAACATAGTTAATAAAAGAGAATGACTCACATTGCAAGTTTAGACGGGCAGAGTTTAGCCTACTGATTTAGCCGTGTAACCTAGTTAAAATAACAATGCATACGAAACTAGGTTAGTAACACTACTAGAAAAATTAAAATTTCTGGCACCATTTTTCGTAGGAAATGCGTCACAACTCGCGATTTTCTACGAATTTGTGACAAAATGCATATGTAGGAAAACCACTTGTAGGAAACTGGTTTCTTAGGCATTTTCCTACCCATTTCTGACAGAAAAGGGCTGTCACAAATTGCTACACATTTTCTACGCATTTTCCTACCCATTTAAAGGAAGTTAATTTTTAATTTTTGCTACACAATTGTCACGAAATTTAATTTTTATATTTTTTCATAGTTTATGACAAATTTCCTACTACCTTTTTACTACGCATTTCTGACGAATTTGTAATAAATAAAATAAAAAAATAAAAGGTTTTCAGCAATGGATTTTGTGTCACAAACCCGTCAGTAAAAATATGCTTTGTTTAAAGAAAATGTTTTTTTTTTCTAGTTTTATTCTATACAAAAGCAAATTAAACTAAAAACTATACAAATTCAATAACATTAATCATAAATTTATACAAATTTATAAACAAAAAATGTATAAAATCTACAAATATAAAGAAAATAAAATTTCATATTCATCGAAAGCTTGTTTTGTCATCATCTTTTCTCTAAATTTATGTGATGCCTTCACTGTCGTCATCAGTCGCGACCCCGAACCAAACCTTGACCCGAACACCGAAATATAACCCGTTTTGACTGAACTGAACCTGAACTGAGATTGCCCCAACTCGAGCCACACCTTAAACACCTCCACTATGGTCATCAATCGCGACCCCGAACCGTCATCTAAACTGAACTTGTTTCTCGTGCTCACCCAATGTGAACCCGAGCTCGAAACAAACACCTGCGTTTGACCCTGAGCGGACTGAGACCGAATCAATTTCTTACTCATCTAAATTGAACTTGTTTCTCGTGCTCACCCAATATCATAAATGAGCCACAAATCTTTACAAATTGAAAATCAAAGTCAAACAACCCAACTGCGCATAGGACCGTAGGATCATAGACATGGGCAGATCTAGATTTCTTGTGTTGACTGTTTATATCACCAATTAGAGTTTGGTGAGCAAAGGGGTGACTGCATCCTGTCAACTCCTTTTTTCTTTTCATATGTTTTTCCTTATCACTCATTTGAGCACACTCCTAATTAAAGAAAAAGGTTCACCTTTTTCAATTGAACACCCAACGCCTCCGAATCAATCGATAGAAAAAGAAAACCCCGCCTCTCTCTCTCGCTCGAACAACGACCCGACAACCTCCACCACGCCACCGCCGCCGCCTTCTATTCTCGCTCGAACAACGACCCGACAACCGCCGATGATGGAGATGTGGGTGATTCTGGTGGTTGAACTGAAGCAAAAAGGGTGGGGGCAGGGATCTTGGGGTATGCGTGTTTGAAGAGATTGTGTTTGTAGAGATTTTGATATTTGTGGGTTTAAGGATTTTGTGTTTCTAGAGGTATTTTTAAACCGTTGGATTGAAAATTAGGTGAGCAATGGACCGTAGGATGGTGATCCGTGTGAAGTTTAACTAAAGCTTTTGATTGGCTCAATTATGTGTAAAACATTATGCACCCATTATCCTTTTCATAAGTTAGAAAATTAGAATCTATTACTTGTATTATTATTAACTAGTTAATTAATGAAAAAATATTATTATTTTTCGTAAACTATATGTCATGTAATTAGATTTTAAATCTTAAATTTGTTATAAACTAGTTATATCAATTTGTTTTTATAAATCACATTAAAAGTGTAATCATATCAATTTTTTAAAAAAATCTCCCTCGTATTGAGTACAACTACTCATTGCATCAACATGTTGATAATTTATAATGTATAAATATGTTTCGTTATTCTTTTTATTTACAACTATCAAATAAGATTTAATTATTAATTCCAAAACATACTTACAAAAATTAAATGTATTATAGTTATATAATAATTAGGGCTGCATACGAACCAAACGTTCGGCGAACAGTTTATAAAAGAACATGAACAGAGGTAATGTTCGCCTTAAACACTATTTATTATCGTTCTAATGCTTGTTTTGCGAGAAATTAAGAGTCGTAAATTACCGATTGTCACAGCATTTTGATTGGCTCACGTGTTTATATTTGAAAGTGATTTATTTACCACATGCCTCCATCACGTGTTTATATGGTAATAATAAAATATGGTAATAATAAAACTAGTTGCCTCCACTGAGTCTGAACCAAGCCACTACCACTACTGCCGTCTTTGACCAGCTGAGTTGAAGAAGCTTGATATTGACCAGGTTAACAATACATATGTATAAAACGGGTATACACAGATTGACCCGCGTTAAATCTGACCTGAACCGAACCGTGACCCTAGCCGAAACAAAACCGGAACCATCATGAAACTGATGTCATCTATTTTAACCAAACCTGAATTGATATGGTAATAAATTTTCCATTACAAATGCGTAGCAAGTTGCTACACATTTCCTACACAATAAATTTTCCATCACAAATGCGTAGCTAGTTGCTACACATTTCCTACACAATATGGTAATAAATTTTCCATCACAAATGCGTAGCAAGTTGCTACACATTTCCTACACAATAAATTTTCCATCACAAATGCGTAACAAGTTGCTACACATTTCCTACGCAATAATTAATAATAATGCTGATTAAACATTAAAATATAATCCAAGTATAATAATAAATAATTCGTCATAAATGCTTAGCAAGTTGCTACGCATTTCTGACGCAACAATTAATATTTTAATGAATTTAACATATAAATCTAATTCCAACAAATAAATAATGGTTTCGTCGGAAATGCGTAGCAAGTTGCTACGCATTTCCCCACAATACTTAGAATTAGTATATTTGTCACTATTGTGTCACAAATTGCCCAAAAAAATCAAGGTCTTTTTTCCGTAGGAAATGCGTAGTAAATGTGTCAAAATTTGCAACGCATTTTTTTGCGTAGGAAATTTCCGTAGCAAAATGACCACTTTTCTAGTAGTGTAACTTAATACAACATTTACGATAAGCTCATGAAATCAAAACCCTCACGACGAATGACAAAGTATAGCCCAAATACGGGCAGCACTTAAACATCCATCGGATCGATTTCAATCGATCGGACATTGTATCGTAGCAGTGATCGAGTTATTACTCTTGATCGTAGCAGCGTTTTGCTATTGTGAATGTGAATTTCAAGCAGAAAGATGTGATTTTTGATAAATTTCTCGCACACAGACGATCTGCCCATGGCTGACCCTTTTATAGCTGATTTTTGGGTTTTACGCGGCCCGCGTAAACCCTTGCTTGAAACTTACGCGGCCCGCGAGGGCCCCCTAGTCTACGTGTAGGGCTAGCGTGTCACAGGTAGGGTTGCCACGTGTGCGACACGTGGCTTGAACGCTTATCCGGTCAACTTTACTTTGACGTGGCCCGCGTAAGCCTAAGCTTACGTTTTACGCGGCCCGCCTGAAACTCAAAATTCTTGTTTTCTTGGTTTTTCATGCACATTAGGGTTTCAGGGGTCCGGGTTTTCACTTACGGGTCGTTTTTGGACATTTTTGCAGGTCCTTACACATGGTCTTACATATGTTTGTTTATAAATACAACTCTTCATCCGACACAACCATTAGAATATGACCCATTACAATAATACATAATAGCAACAACAAATCTGGTCATGTAAGAATATAATTAACCTACTAAACATATAAAAACTGAAACAAATAAAATTTACCTACTAAACATATAAAAACTGGAGTAGTTTTCATTTGAACTAGAGTAATAATAATTACTCTAGTTATGCCATAACAATAATTACTTTATTTCAAAAAGCTACAACTAAAGTAATAAAATTACTCTTCTTAAAAAATAAATTACTCTAATTTAGTCTAGTTAAAAACACTACAATTAAAGTAGTAAAATAACTTTTCTTCAATTCAAATAAAAATTACTCTAGTTTTTTTTTTACATTTAGAAGGATAAGAGAAAGAGTCCCTTGTTCTGCAAGCATTAATAAAGAATAACGAAGATGATATGGTAAATATATCAACCGCTAGTTTGCCCACCAAGAAATTTTCACAATTAGGGGAGTGGGGGTGATCCGTTATGGACTGCCCATCACTCGTGAAACTATCACGAAAACCGCTGCCACCATAGTTTTTAACGAGTGATACTTATAATGAGTGGATCTTATCACGCGTTGAAGAATTGTTGAATGTATGTGTATGACTTGTACATTGTGTATTAATACTTGTACATTGGAATCCAATCACTAGTGAGGACTACCGCCACTAAAGAATGCATGTGAGTGATAGAATAGTGAAGAACAAGATAATCAAGTCCATCCGAGAATCGGTTTCGGGCCGGTAGCTTTATTATTTGTTTTAGTATGTTAATGGGTCGAACAAGTTTATTGTTTTATGTTTGTGTCTAGTATTTGGGCCGGAGGCCACATGTTATGTATATGGGTCGAACAAGTCAGTAGTCCATTAGGTTTAAGGTTGGGTCATATGAAGTTGGGCCAAGATACACGAACCGGTGTGAGTGAAGAGGGATAACCGCTCATACAGTTATGAAGGGAAGAGACGTACCCCTCTGTGAAACGACGTACCCTTTCATTCGCAGCCGTTCGTTCGGTATAAAAGCTTGGTTCCAAACTTCATTCACACACGTTGTTTTGATTATCAAGTTTATGTTTATAAAGTTCATTCAAGTTTGATTACGGTTAGTTTACTATCATTCAGAAAGTTTCGGTTAATTCAATTCATCATGAAGTATTGTGATTATTGTGGTTTGTTTGAGAATGATTGTGTATGCGGTCACAACTCGATCCGTTTCGACTGGTCCTGGGTTTCCGATGACGATGATACCAACATTGGTATCAGAGCCAACGGTTTAACAGGAACCGGAGAGGGTTGTGATTATGATGGGAACCGTTTACGAGGAGACAAGGGAAAATCGGTTGAGACCGATTACGGTGAAGATGTTGTTCGTAGTGGAAAGTGCGGCCGGGCGGCGGAAGATATGGATGAGTACGCGCAGGGGAAGCCAACCATACGAACCGGGAAGTCACCGTTAAAGAAGTTTCCAAAGAAAATGGGTCCAAAGGGGTTTGTGAAGAAGTCCGGAAAGAAGGCAAATGCACCGGTGGGAAGGCCAAGAAAACCAGGAATTCGTTGCTTCAAGTGCAAGCAATTTGGTCATATCGCCTCGATTTGCCCAAGTAAGTATGTTAATTTATCGCCATTACCGGTTGAAAGTGATTATATGGTTAAAGATACATGTGGCGGTAAATGGGATTCGATATGGGTTGTTGATCCTACATTCAAAACACACATGACGGGAAACCGGAATGTGTTTAAATGTTTCAAGAGACACTTTGGGTTAGTGACAAACGAGAATAGGAAGGATTTCTCGTTTGTGCATGGTATTGGAGAAGTTAGAGTCCCGGTGGACGGTAAAGACAAAACAATCCTATGTGTAAGTTACGCTCCTAGTCTAGACAAGAACGTGTTAAGTCTAGAACAACTTTTGTTTCAAGGAATAGAAACAGTTACAATGGGAGATACATGTTTACTAAAGAAGATGTTTGGAAATCGCTCGAAAGGGTTCGATATTTATGAAGATAAGTCGGAGGTTGACTTAGAACAAGATTATCTCAACACGTTTTATGATAATCTTGATGTTGATAACGGTTACAAGAAAGAAAAGAAGGAATTTAAGGAATGTTTGGAAGATTACTACGAGAGGGAATTCGAAAAAGAAAGGAACAAGAAAAAGGCATACGGTGAAAGTTCGAGGGCAAGGAAGAAAGAAATTGTGTATTCCAAGAAGGCAAAGAAGGCGCTTTTAATATACATCGAAGGTGAAAAAGATAATCCGCGTGAGTCAAAAGAAACGCTTCGGGAACGAGCAATAATTCTTTCACAACTCGAGGAAGACGTTATCGAAAAGAACATGATCATTGAAAGTTGTGTAGAACCGGGAGATCTCATAACTTTGCACGAAGAATTAAAGAATCATCAAAGGTTCTTCGATGCTCCATTCGAAGAGATCTTGATTTGGTTCATTTCGGATTTTCTTGGAATCGTATGTGAAAAGGCAATGCCACCCGAGTTGATTGATGGCCGAGATCTTAGTCTCATCTTGTTACATCGAATTGTAAAGCTTAACGGAGGATTCAAGGAAGTAATGGAAAAGAACTTATGGGATGTGATTGCGGCTAAGTATGGTTATGAACCGGATGATGCGTATGAAGTCAAGGTTGCCTACATTTATTACTTGGAACTAGTCGAATGGTACTTCGACTACATGAGAAAAGAGCGTGGGAAAAAGGCAAACGTCATGGCTGGAAATTCAAGCAACAACGGCGGTTGGATCGAAGAATCAAGTGACGATGAAGTGGTGGTCAAGATAGAGGTCACCAACAACCGCAAGGAGTAATCACGGCTGGAGACTCGGATGTTCTTGCTTAGGGCGGTGAATGAAGAACAAGATAATCAAGTCCATCCGAGAATCGGTTTCGGGCCGGTAGCTTTATTATTTGTTTTAGTATGTTAATGGGTCGAACAAGTTTATTGTTTTATGTTTGTGTCTAGTATTTGGGCCGGAGGCCACATGTTATGTATATGGGTCGAACAAGTCAGTAGTCCATTAGGTTTAAGGTTGGGTCATATGAAGTTGGGCCAAGATACACGAACCGGTGTGAGTGAAGAGGGATAACCGCTCATACGGTTATGAAGGGAAGAGACGTACCCCTCTGTGAAACGACGTACCCTTTCATTCGCAGCCGTTCGTTCGGTATAAAAGCTTGGTTCCAAACTTCATTCACACACGTTGTTCTGATTATCAAGTTTATGTTTATAAAGTTCATTCAAGTTTGATTACGGTTAGTTTACTATCATTCAGAAAGTTTCGGTTAATTCAATTCATCATGAAGTATTGTGATTATTGTGGTTTGTTTGAGAATGATTGTGTATGCGGTCACAACTCGATCCGTTCCGACTGGTCCTGGGTTTCCGATGACGATGATACCAACAAATAGTGGTTGCTGACATGGCGGAACATGATTGGATGTTTGTGAGTGATGAAATTTCATCACTAGTTACCACCCCCACTCCCCTTACAAGAAAAGAAGTACAAGATGATACGGAGTTTACCAGACGTGGAAAAATTGGAAAAATAGCAAAGAACGTTCTGGAGGTGAATCAGAATTAAGGTGGTGAAGGTAGAATGAATTGTGCTTTCCTAAAATGAAAGAGCTGGTTACTATTGAGTTCTGGCCCTCGGGTCATGGGTTCGGAATTAGAGTACAATAACTTGCTACTAATGTGTGGCTGAGTAAGCTCGGTTACTACTGAGTCGTGGCCTCCCTGATTTTTGGTTCAAGCTCCGGCACTGCTGCTATTATCCGATCATAATCTGGTGCAACACGTGGTGGAAGTACACTACTTAAGTTTACAAAGAGAGTCCCGAGAACTTGGTCTAGTGGTAAATTGGTCTGCCCCCCTAATATAGCCGCATGTTCGATTCTCGCTTGGGCCATTTTCGAGGGACATCTGGGTGAAGGGATGAATCTGGGCTTTAATCCCGGGTTCGAACCTGATGGGGGTGAGGGTTTACGGATTCCATCCAGTTTCCTCGCATGGGGGGGGGGGGGGGCACGGTCTCATGGTGGTCAAGGAGCCGACCTTGGACATAGCCCGAGCAAGGTGGGTTTACACATGAGATTCTTTGCCGTTCAAAAAAAAAAGTTTACGAATTTAATGATAGTTTACAAATAGCAATTCAAACACACACACATACACACACATTTGACACTAATATCTCTTTATTGTTTCAGACTTCAGAGTAATGGCAACACAACCGTCCTTTATATCATTTCCAGCTATTGGTAGGCCTTATTTTAGAAGAATTTAATGGCTTACCTAACATCACTTTAGAAAACCTTATTCACATTAAGTCATGATATCTTTGGTGTTTGCATCTTTTCCATGTATCCAGTCATTAAATCTTGTAAGATTAGTGTGTGAGCTTCCACCTTCTGCGACACTACTAGCAACCTTTTCTTTGAGATCAACGGCCTTAGATTTGAATGTTTTGTCACTGAGCAGCTGCTCCACTTTACTTTTTATTCCTTCTTGTGTGATCAAGCCTGCTTTATCTTCTTTCAACCGAAGCCCAATTTTCCAGACATCACAAATGTAAGTTTCGTTGTAAGGTTGATCAATAAAGTAAGGCCAACACAAAAAAGTGAGTCCATTCATCACACCCTCTAAAGTAGAGTTCCAGCCACAGTGAGTCATGAAACAAGCCACAGAAGGATGAGCCAAGACCTTCTGTTGAGGTGCCCAGCTCACAATTTTTCCACGAGACCCCACGCGGTCCATATAACCATCTGGGAAAGTAGTTGTAGTCTCCGTGGTCAAACCGGGGCGCACAACCCACAAGAACGCCCGGTTGGTAAGTTCAAGACCAAGTGCCAGTTCTTCAAACTGAGTTTGGTTGATAGTAGCGAAACTTCCAAATGCAATATAAAGAACTGAACATGCTGGTTGCTGATCAAGCCATGGTAAGCAGCTGGAGTCTTCTGCCCAAAAATGGCCTGCTTGATCAGCAAGTCGGTTGCTTGCCAAAAGAGGGCCTACGGGCAACAACTCTGGAAACAGGCTAAATGCTGCAGGCTCTAGCTCAACGGATGAGTTGCATATAAACCATTCTGTTATTTTGGTTGATTCAATAAGTCTTACATGATTTCGAAAATGAACTTCATTGCTGGTTGAGTCGATAAAACGTAGCCACAAGAGGTTTTCAGGTTTTATAGGCGGCATACCTTCTGTCAACCTAATCATCTCACTGTTTCGCGGTATGCTTGAGTAAAAAGTTCTATAAAGTTATCACGAGATATGTAGAACAAATATACCTTCTGGAATAAATAGTCAGATAGTGAAGATTAAAAATCTAACCATTTTTGTTTATGAATCCATCATCAATCAGCTTTGGAATGCTCAACATGGTGGCTAGTGTAGCTGTTGATGCAGGGCAGCAGATCACTCTTCCTATTTCCATCTTCTTTGCAACTTGTAGAGCCCATGCCAACCAAAAATCAACAATAAAACATGTGACTTTGTTGTCATCTTGTTTGTTAATAGTCTCTATAAGTTGTTCCAACTTGGTAGGCATCGACTTCTCCATCGATTCCATCAACTTACCAAATTCATTTCTATCTTCCCATGGTTCTAACCCATCAGGGATGGAAACCATCTGCATTAGATCTTCACAGCCATCGTTCTCTAACCAATTTGTTGTTATGACCTTGTGAGTGGCTTCTGTGTTTATGAGTGTAACTTTTGAACCTTGTTTGATTAGTCGTTGACCAAGTTCGACTGCCGGAATTACATGGCCTTGTGCTGGGCCGGGTAGGAGTAGAACATGAGGTTTTACCATGACTTTGAAGCAAGGTTTGGTTGGTTGTTTCTAAGGCCATGTGTAGTCATAACGCCCCTTTGTGGGCGTTATGCGACACGTGGCGCGCCACGTCAGCGTGTGGGCGTTATGGGGCCTTATGCATTTTAGCCCGTAGTCATAAAGCCCCCGTCTAATCATTACTCAATTATTAATTTCTAATTTTTTATAATTATTTTCTAACTTTATAAAATTAAAATTCATTTCATTAAATTAAAAAACATTACACTAAAATAAAAAAAAAAACATTACACATAAAAAAAAATTACAGTAACAAAAAAAAAAAAATTCAAACACAAACAAAAACACAAACACAAACACAAACACAAAAACACACAAACACAAAAACAAACAAAAACACAAACACAAACACAAACACAAAAACAGAGCAGAAAAAAGAAAAAAAAAAAAATTCAAACAAACCCACACATCACGCCGCTATAGACATCGCGCGACACCCCATTTTTCGTTTCATGGCGCCCTCCGTTTTGGTGTTCATGGCGCCATCCCGGCGCTATGTGTGATTTGGGCGCCATATGCAGCCCCACTACGTATGCTCTAAGAATCACATGTGCTTTCTATTCTTGTTTGTGAACACATATAGGAGCATCCATCTGTTTCAAGGATCAATAATTGTCATTAATGGTCCCGTAAAGAAGTGAACAACAATGAATGTCTAGTTAATGAAGAAGATTTTTTTATTTATTTTTTATTTTTTTATTATTTTTTTTTATATCAATCACCATGAATAATGGCATTATAGGGGCGTGAAGTGGATAATGCCTCCAACACCACCCCGTGGGTGCTATACGGGACATGAAGATGGTTGGGCATTTCTAGTATAAATTTATTTTAGATAAATCGAGATAGAGGCGGTGGTGTAGTGTGGTGGATCTGATTTTGTGTAGATAAATGAGTATAATTACCCTCATGTGCCTAGCACATGTCATACTTAACTGGAAATTTTAATTAGGTTAGACCGCTCGGTGTGGGGCTTGGGTTTGGGGATTGGGGAATGGGTTGGGGGCTTGGGTTAACATGTGGCGGAGATGAGATCCACCAAGCCACCCCAAAAAAGTGGGGTGTGGTAGCACATGGCGATAAACTTCATCTCCAACGTCGTTTCCAATTCTGCTCCGTAGAGAAGTGGTAAAAGTTTTAAAAAATAGGTGAGTGTTTATAAGTTTGAAAAAGAAATATTTTTTAAACTAGCCGTTACCCAACGGCTAACCCAAACGGTCATATTTTGCTAGCCAATCCTAGCCATACACATCATCTAGCCAATCCCCCCATGCCAGGTTTTATAGCCACGCCAGAGGGGCAACGACGCTACCCAAGCTGGCCCGGTGTGGCTAAAGCGGCGTTGATTTGGTTCTCACACCCCAAATCCAAGCCCCCACCCCGCGGTCTTATTGCTAAAAGACCTAAGGTGTAATGCTTTTATCATAAAAAGAACATTGGTTGTAATTATTGAAGTTAACGACTATCCATTGCAATCCGATATAAACATAAAATACGAAAAGTGTAATTTACCCCTTAATTAATGATGCCCCCACGCCGTGGAAGCTACCACATTGATGCCCTAGCGCCAGTTTAGCACTTCAGGTGGGCTGAGGTGGCACTGGGTAGCGCTCCACAATAGTGGCGAATCTTGAGATTTCTGACCGGGGGACGAAAGTCACCGGACCTAAAAAATTCTATAGAACCGGGGGGTCGAAAACGTATATACACAAAAATTTCTATACGAAAACTACATACTCTCTACTACTGAGCAAACAGTTCGGGGAGTCAGCCGCTCCCTCCCACCCCTTAAAAGCTTCGCCCATGCTCCACAACACCCACTCTATGGGAGAGATGAGAAGGAGAGAGAAGTTGTGCAATAAGTAAACACATGGGAGAGGAAAGCCAAGGTCATGAGGGGGGAAGTCGTTGGTTCGTAAGGGTGGAAGAGCAGAAAGATCGACAGTGAGGGTGAGCGGGGCACTTCTCGGGGAGGGGATCGGTGAGTGAAGTCCCCGAGCGGGAACACCGTCGCCATCAAATCGGGGAAGGCAAGCGGAGAGGGGGAGCGGTGAGAGGTTACCGCATGAAGGGAGAGAGGGAGAGGGTGGCCCACCAGCTTTTCAACCAATCAAATTATTTTCCTTTTTTTTCTTTTTGAATAAAAAAACAAGTCCCCAAAGAGAGGAGTGCCGCCATCAAATTGAGGGTGTTGGGGGAGTTAAGGGGGGAGTTGACGTGGCGCGTGCTGATTGGGTGTGTGTAAGAGAGGTCACTCCCCTAAGAGAGGAGTGCCCCTCTCACCCTGAAGGCATTCGTGTAAATTATCACAATCACAATTGTAAGAAGTATTTTTATGTTTTTGTTAATCCTTTAATATATACATCTCACACCATCGGTTAGTTACATGTTTTAGGAAAGAATGTTGTTAAAGAAGTCATAGTTAAATTTAAATAACTCTATTTTGTTAAATTATTTTACTATGTTGTTTCTATAGTTTTAGAAAAATTAGACAATTACTACTATTGAAAATTTAACATAATATATACATGTAATAGGTTAAAAATTATGTGTATTATACGAATTGAATAAGTAAAACTTGGTTTTGTATTTGTAATTCTGAATATATGAGATCGTATACAATAATATCAACAACATCAATAAACAAAAATCGATTCATGCTATCAAATAGTTTGCAAAACTTGTTGGCATGAGATAAGATGGAGAAGAAATCGAATTTGTATTCGATAATTTGAATAACAACTTGGTTGCTTTTTTAGGGATAATATATTTTAAAACATGTGATACCCTGAAATACTTTTCCTCTAATTCTCCATTAGATAGAGAATTAGAGAGAACATATGACACATTGACATCCATATTTATTATGTAGTATAGATAGATATTGTAAAACTAAAATATTTATATGAGAAAGGCTTTGAAGAGAAAATCAATAGATAAGTAGCACTGGGGTGGTGGTTTATTGACAAAGACAATGCCTTTAAACACATGAGTTTAGGAGGGTGAGGTGTTGAGTTTAAGTCCCACAGAAGATAGAGATAAAAAAAACTGTCGTTCAAAAAAATTAAAATAGATAAGTGAATGAATAACATAAATATTTTTATTTGTTTAAACTGCGATAAATAAGGTAGTGTTAATTTCTAAGTCCCGCTATATCACTCAATCATTAATAAAATTTTATAGTTTTATTTATAATTATTCTGTATAAAAAGCACTGCTACAATAAAACATTAATTACGATGGCTATCTCTTCCAACCATAGATAGTTGTCAAAGTTACCAACAAAATCAGGTCAAAAAGTTTGGAGTTCCCATCATCTCAAGTGACCACCACTTGTGTCAGGAGGACCCGTCATAAATATCCAAGACCTAACTCTTGGCGATTCTTCTTCTCCTTCTACCTCCTCTACTATTTCAAACTTCTTTCTCAGAATCTTGATCAACTTTTCACAAACTTCACTTTCGCTGCTTAAAGGATAATTGAGCTCAAACATCTTCCTCAACACCGGCTCCGATAATCTTGAACTCTTTCCCCTGAATTGTACAATCTTTTCATTCGGTCTGACATACCCAAAGCAAAATGTTTTTGGGTCCTGTCATAGAACCAAAATTCAAGTGATGGTTCGACTGTCATTAGTGTTTTTTTTTTCTTAAAGGTTAATGGTAAGATTTAGGGTTTTGGAGAGAGGTTGAGAAGTTTTGACTTGTGAGCGGTTTTGGAGATACGACTAGGTAAAAAAAATGATATGAAGCTAGTAGAGAGCTCACTACTGGAAAAAAAAGGAAAGAGTAGAAACTGAAAGAGAAGTTGCTCTTCAACAATACCTTGACACTCCTCAACCAAAGAAAAAGGCTTGACCACAAAAAAGGAAAGAAATTGTTGTCATGAAGAATCAAAATAGAAATCCTCTGGATTCTAGCTTGAATCCATTGGATCCAAGTGAGGTTCCACGAAGGTTTGTGGTTGATATAGGAGAGAGTTTGTATGTCAAGGTTGGGAACAAATCACGGACCGTGAGATGGAGATTTGATCATGATAAGGATCTATGAATGATTACCATAGCAAATCGAGAAGTTGAATATTACAAGACGCCAAGACAATTTGAATCTCTAACTATAGCTAATATGAGAGAGTTGATTAGAGCTCCTTATACTGATAGCAAGGAAGACGGTAAAGGCTGGGCATTCTTTTTCAAGTTGGAACGTGAAGTTAAAAATAATTTTGCTACTATGAGGACAGCGAAATCCAATTTAAAGAGAGCTCCTGGTGTTCGTAATCCAGATACTATGAAACCTTTGAAGACTATGATGTGGCCACCATCAAGAAAAGAGAAAACTATTCCCTTACCAAAGAAATTTCCTAAGGGATGCATGAAGAAATTCAAGTTTTGGATGTGTGAAGAGAAGATAGGTGAAGCAGTGCTGGTATCTGAAGATCAAGCTTACAGGCTTGCTGATCCAAATGATCTGATAAATTTTCATCAAGAAGATTTATATATCCTGTCTAGATATCAGATCAGATCCTCTAAGCAATATGAGGTCTGTGCAAAGATGTGGACTAATGTAGTGATCGATATCAAGATTTCAAGACTAAGGGGCTGTTTGGTAACATCTGAATCAATAAGTGCTGAATGAATAAGAGGTTTGAATGGTTAAGAGACTCTAACAGTAAGTGCTGAACCACTGAAGTGTTGTTTGGTTGTACCTTTGAATGACTGTGTAAAATGACATTTTTACCCCTTTGAACTACTTTGTGCTGAATGAAATATAGCTGTTTGTTTAGTGCTCTGTACTGATGATGAATAACTTAAAAAAAATACAAAATATAATAGAAAATCCAAGCTACACATAAATTCTTCAAAGTTCATGGAAACATACTATAATCCAAATTGAAATTAATACTATTCGTACAATTTTAATTTGAGCCATTTGATCGTAGTTGACTAGAAATCTGATTACATAAGGTATTCATATACTCAATGCCTGGTGAACCCCATTCTATTTCTTGAACGAACTGCCCATCACTCTCTCCTCCTTGTATTTCGGAAAACAAAGTGTTCTCTTCGTAGTCCATAAATAAGAAAAAAACCATCCATAACAATAGTTCAACAAAATCCATAACAAATAGTTTCAACAAAAGCCATAACATTAGTTCAACAAAATCCATAACAAATAGTTTCAACAAAAGCCTTAACAATAGTTCAACAAAAGCCATAACAATAATTCAACAAAAGCCATAACAATAAGTTCAACAAAATCCTATTAGAACATTCCGTACTTCGCTCCCGCGTTCTTAACCCATAGCTCGCAACTCTGCGGCTTTAGTCGCAACCACAAGTTCCTAACATTAGCACTTTCACCAAAAAGCAAAAGCGTCATTTGATGTCTTGCATCTGATTCTTCCCATCCCATTGATTCCAACTTCTCCATGCATGCATCAATATCATTAGAGAGTTCATGTTTCTCAATTAATATCTTTGCCACCTTGGTAATGCAATCCCTAACTTCTACTAGTGCTGAATCTTCGGATGGCTTTTCCTTTCGTTTCTCCCTTTTTTTAGACCAAACAGTTAACTCGTCACTAACACCTTGAGTCGGGGGCTCCACCTAGTACACTCGAAAACATCCTCATTGCCATTTAAATTTTTCTCAAACACTTCCCCATTAGGGTGAGAAAGTGTAGTAGATGGCCCCCAACTGTCAAAACCCGTCGAAGTAGATCCCTCAAATAGTTGAACACAAAGCTCCGGGTAAGATAGGGGTACTATTCTCAAGGCTTCTACGTATTTGTTGGACTGTGTGAAAAATATTATGGAATACTATAAGACTTTTGAAATGTAATAATAACTATTACTTAGGAAAAAAAAAGAAATACCTTTATCTCAATTTCCCATTCTTCTTCTGGTAAGTTAAACATGTTCCTTATGGGATCATAAACATTACCGGTTTTGCTTTTAAGCTTTAACCATGCCGCAAATTTTGATTTCGTATAATCATAATGATTCTTCATTTGCTTTTGATCATTGTGTTCTATTTTCAACTTTTTCACCTACATTCTTCCATGAGTGTGGTTTAAGACTGCTCCCTTCACGTCCACGAAGTGTGATTTCTTGAAGACATGTTTCAGGAAATGTTTTCTCAACACCCTCTAGATTCCAATTAGTCCTACCCTTTTTGTGCCATTTCTTTGAACAATTCAACACACACAAAATAGCTACTTAATACAAACCATACCATTAAACCATTACGATTAGAAAATGAATCAAATTATAACATCACAATATAGATATATAGCTTCAAAATCAGAATACAAACAACAAAAATAGCTTAAAAATACAAAACATAATAGAAAATCTGTTCATACCATCATACCATGAATCTGTTCATACAATCACTTTTCAAATAATAACATTATTATACTTTCATAACTTCATACAAATAACAATCTTTTCATAACTTCATATAATAGAGCAGTTCACATCAATTCACATATATACATCATCATCATACTCGGTATATCCCACCAATAGCAAAGCTAAGGTAGGGTCTGAGGAGGGTGAGATGTAGACAGCCTTACCTCTACCCCGTAGTAATAGAGAGGCTGCTTCCAATGAGACCCCCGGCTCGATAGTAGTTTTGCATCAAGCCATGGACATACGGCACATAACACTCAGCAATTGAGACAAATGCTAATTAGTGCATGTACCCCCTTGTCTTTTGGCTATCAACACCACCACATGATACATGATTAATCATCCCCCTCTTTTAACGTTACTTTCATGAAGTTAGTAAAATAACATTAAAATTAGTGCACTTTCATTTTGCCCCCCGAGCGCCTACACATATATACATTATATGAGCATATCCCTCAAGCGGGAGGGGAGGGGGGGGGGCGTAAATTCACATATATACATATATAAAGCAAATTGCATTATAATAATACTTTTACAGTTTGAATTAATATAGTAGATCACCACCATGTTCATACATATGCAATTTTCATACTTTCATGGTAAAAGATTCCACACATATTCACACTAGGTTAAAAAATGTAAAATTATAGAATAGAACTTAAAGAAAAGGAAAAAGTTCATGATTAGTTACATGTGGAGGAGAACGATCATCGTAGAAGAGAGATGGATGCTGTGGAGGGTCGGCGATGGAGGAATGTGAAGGGCGCTGCGATGGTGGGCGGCGGAGTGGTGGAGGGCGGCGGAGGAGAACAGAGGCTATAAGGGCGCTGCGATGGAGCACTTCCGACGTGGATGGCGGCGGAGTGATGGAATGCGGCGGAGTTGTGGAGGAGAGGAGGAGATGATGGCAGCTGTAGAGGAGAAATATGGTGTCGCTGTGTATTGAGGAGAAGAGGTAGATGTTTGTTTTGTTAGGGCAAGGGGTTTGAGTGTCAAATGTTTCATTCAGATGTGAAAAGTAGCTGAACCTTTCAGAGCTGAATGGTTCCATTAAGAGGTGAAGTTTTTGTGAACCAAACAGCCCAGCCTCTGACCGATTCAGAGGCTTGCCTCTTAATGGGGCCATTCAGATGTAAACAAACAGCCCCTAAGAGTTGATGTTGCAGAATCAATTGATGTGAGAATGGCTAGAGATGGTGATAACCAAGGCCCTTCTAATAAGAATCTATAAATGCATAAACCTATGGGGAGATTGTTAGGACCATAAAGGTTTAACCATTTCTAATAGGGTCGGATATATGTAATAGTTCTCGAGATCAGGCTTATGAGATCTCGAGATGGGTTTAGGGGTGTTAGGTTTATGGTTTAACATGGGATTAGGGTTTTGATATTAGTTAGCCTACATAATGACATCTAATTAGTCAGTATTAGGTTGAACATCTTGGAAGCAATTATAACAAACCTCCTAAAATTTTTCGACACCCCTAATATATTTAAAGTATCCCTATATGTCTTAAAACATACCCCGTATGCGAAAACCGAGCCCGAAATACCCTATATAATTAAAAATAAAGTAAAAAAAAGAAAATAGTGCTGCTCGCGGGGCACGAAGCCCCTAGGCAACACAGTCGCGGGCCGCGACAGCTCAGAGGTTGGGCGCACCCGGTGCTGCCACGTGTCAGGACGCGTGTGGAGGCTACGAGTCGAATCAGCCAAGCAAGGGCCTACCCTAGCCACCCTCGCGGGCCGCGTAGCCCTTGGCTACATGCTTTGCGGGGCTCGACGAAGTCCAAATACATCCCTATAAATTTAGGGCATCGGCTTCAGTTTGAAGTCGTTCAATTCTCGTTCTCTCTCTCGAATTTCTATATAGTCAAAGTGATTTTCGGGCATAATATCCCCCTAATTAGCGAAATTCTGCCTCGTTGTAAGTATCATAACCCCGGTTACGTATTAGATACGCTGCCCGATTGATCCAGGGTTCCGTAACGGCTGTCGTGGTTCTGCCCGACGTAGTCGTTGGAATGCCGTCTCGGGAAGGGTATTACTAATGTAAATATTGGGTTATTATACTAACGCGTGTGCATTTGTGTAATTTATAGATAATCACCAGGAAATCATTAAGGAAAATCTAAAAACAGCAATGTGAGTAATCTCCTTTTTGTAAACTGTTTTTACAAAACCTTAAATATTTTACAATGTGATTAAGCAGTGATTGAGTCTTTGTAATTCTTCAATTACTGCCGGTATGTTGGGGTTTTGTATAAAAAATGTGGAAAACGTTACCATTGGACAAAGAGTTAGCCGATGGGTAATATGACCCACCAGTCAGGATTGACAGTACTGAATGAGTAATTGTGTAGATGTAAACATTGTAATCGCTCTCAATACTGTTAAAAGATAAAACTCTTCTTGATTAAAATGGGATTCACTCACCAGTATTTCCCACTGACAAATTTTTTTTAAACGTGTTTCAGCTAACAAAATGTGAGAGCCAACTAGAAGCCAGCTGGACAGCACTGAAGGCTTGGAAAAGTGGCTATAAAAGTTGCCTAAATAAAGAAGATGTTTTATTTCAATAAATGGGGTTTACCCCTAGAAATAAGTTTGTAATGAAAACTTAGGTTTTATTCCAATATAATTATTTATATAAAATGTGGTGTTTTACTCTGATAAAACATTTCCTAACTACGGTCCTGATGTAATTTCCGCTGGCAAATTGATAAACACCGATACCACCAATACTGATTCTCGCGGCTGCCCGTTCCCGGGACAGATAGGGGGCGGGGGTTGCGACAGAAGGTGGTATCAGAGCTAAGCCACTAATTCAGCCACAGAAGTGTTCTGCTGACACCAAGAATTTACTCAATATGTTAGGAAATTTTCTACGAAACTACGTGCATATTTGTATTTTATTGTTGTGTGATATTTAACTATTTGTTAGTTTACAGTATGAGCGACCAAGGACTTTCCGATGCCTACCGCCAGTTGTCCAGCTCACCTAGGAGCGAAGTCACCTCTTCACAGCCTGCCCTCTCAGGGTATTCTGCTGATAATGAAGATGGGATATTCGTGTTTAAGGCTCAGTCTGAAGAGCCATTCCCTCCTAAAAAGAGAGGATGGTTCAGTAGAGGAGCGCATGAACATAGGAAAAGAATGAAAAAGTTGCAACAACAGCGTGCTGTAGCAGCCGCCAAGAGAGAAACAGATCCTCATACACAGGATATGCTCAATAGGAGTCTAGCAAATTTCCATATTGTAGCAACCACAACTGCAGACCCTAACCTGGAGCAACTTATAGCACCTCAACCATTACCACTGTTTCCCCCACAACCAATGGAAATAGAAAACAACCGAGAAAACCAAATCGAAATGCATGACTTTAACCCAGAAGAGATACCTAGAATACCAGCACCCAATCCCTTAGACCCATACTACGACCCGTGGTTAGATGAACATAGGGATTACCAGCAACGTTACCCAATACCAGAAGATGAACCTATGCCGAATCTAGCAGCTTACCCAGGTTTGGACCCTCTAGATCCCTACTATGATAGCGATCAGTACATTAGGGAAATTCTAGAGAATCCATACCCATACCAGGAGCCCATGCCCCAGTTCCCAAACCCAGTCCCAGCACCTGCACCCCCAATGTGTGCAGAAAATGTGCAAGAACTCCGAACCTTCGGAGAAGAAATTTTAGAAAGTAGCGAGAGGATGAGGCAGGTCGGAGAACGACTCGTCTGGAAGTATGACGAGCGTAATATGGAGTTCTGGATGAACCCATATCAGTGAAGGTGATGGTGGAGGTAGTAATAATAGTAATAATATATATAATATGTGTGTATGTTTGAAAAAAAAATTCTAGATATTAGTTATAGATGCCTACTAGTATTGTAATTTTAAATTCCAGTTCTAGTTTGTATTAGATGCATAATATAAGAAAGAGTAAGTCGCAATGTTCGACGATTTTGATCAATATGCGTGTCATGTGATTGGTTATATTAAATATTATCTTGTGATATTAATACGTGGTAAATGTTTAAAATTCAGATGGCCGACCAAGTGAATCAAGAGAACCCGGCTAATAACCCGGAAAACCAGAATAACGATAACCTGAACAATGATAATAATGGAAACCAAGTGGATAACAGTGCTATTCAACACATAGTGGCACAAGGAATAATAGATGCGATGCCATATATTATTCAAACAGTTAGGGATGCTGATAATAAAAGTAACCGTGATAGTAAACGACCCACCGAACCAGAAAACAGCGTGAACAATGGACCTATACTTCAAGTGCCCATTCCCAAAAGAAGAAGAACCATATCTTATGGCTGTTCTTATAAAGAATTCTGGTCTTGTAAATGAATGGAATTCTCGGGCAATGAAGGGGCCATTGCAGCCTTACGCTGGACAGAAAAGATTGAGGTAGTCTTGAAAATAAGCAAGTGCGCAGAAGAAGATAAAATAATGTTTGCCTCCAATCTGTTTAAGAACTCAGCCCTAGAATGGTGGAACACTATCATCCAGTTTAGGGGAAGTGATAGGGTTTACAATATGGAATGGGAGGAATTTAAGAAAATGGTGGAAAGGAAATTCTGCCCTCCCAATGAAAAGGAACAAATAGCAAATAAATTCCTAAACCTTAGGATGACTAGAGTGGATAGTAAGGGTTACACTACGTTATTCTTTGAATATGATAGAATAGTGCCAACTCTTGCATCACCTAAACCAGTATTAATCTCCCGTTACATCTGGGGATTAATCAGTGAAATTAGGCATGTAGTCAAGGCAGCTAGACCTCAAACTATAGAAGAAACTGTAGAACTAGCAAATACCTTGACATATGAGTTAGTGCGTACACGAGAAGAAGATCAAAGGAAGAATCTAGCTCAAAGGCTTACCCAAGAATTTCGCTCTGGAAATTCCAACCGTGGGAAAAATATAGGTTCTACCTCTGCACGTTATTGCAAGTATTGCAAAAGGAAGCATTCTGGAAGATGCTCCATATATTGCAACTTCTGTAAAATATATGGACACAAGGAAGAGGACTGCAGGAAGAAACCTAACAACAGGATATGCTACAACTGTGGAGAACAAGGCCACATCAAGCCAAATTTTCCGAAACTAGCACCAGCCATGAACAACAAGAACACTAAAAATGCTAGAGCATTTGTTCTGACTGCAGATGAAGCCAAGATGATTCCGGATGTGATCGCCGGTATGTTTTTAGTTAATGATGTTTTTGCTAAAGTATTATTTGACTCTGGTGCAAACCAAAGTTTTATTAATACTTCATTTTTCAAACTTCTCAATCAACCTTTAACTAAACTCCCACAAGAATGTCTAGTAGAAACATCGAATGGGGAAACCGTTAGGATTTCTGAAATCTTGCAGGGAGCAAGAATAGAGTTTTTAAATCAAAAGTTTATTGCAAACCTTTACCCCATGAAACTAACAGGATTTGATGTTGTATTAGGAATGGATTGGTTAATAGCCAATAAAGCCAGTATTCTATGTGATCAAAAGTCAATTCAAGTAAATTCACCAAAAGGCGAAAAGATCACAATTAAAGGAGATAAGCCATCTAGATCCACAAAATTCATCTCTGTGATGAAAACAGCAAGTTATATAAGAAAAAGGATCATTAGTGTATTGGATTTCCATAATCACTAACACTAAAGGAAAAGAATTGAAAGATATTTCAGTAGTAACTCAGTTTCCAGATGTGTTTCCAGAAGAATTACCAGGACTACCTCCAGATAGAGAAGTTGAATTCAGAATTCATCTACTACCAGGGACAACACCAATTGCCAAAGCACCTTACCGTTTGGCACCTGCAGAAATACAAGAATTAAAGAAACAGCTAGACGAATTGTTGGAGAAGGGATTCATACAGCCAAGTTCATCGCCATGGGGAGCGCCAATCTTATTCGTCAAAAAGAAAGATGGGTCGATGCGAATGTGCATTGATTACCGGGAATTGAACAAGGTCACAATTAAAAATCGGTATCCATTACCAAGAATTGATGATTTGTTCGATCAATTGCAAGGAGCTTGAGTTTTCTCTAAGATCGATTTACGATCAGGATATCATCAATTAAAGGTACAGAAAGAGGACATTCCTAAGACCGCTTTTAGAACAAGGTATGACCATTATGAATTTACTGTCATGCCATTTGGTTTAACCAATGCCCCAGCTGCATTTATGGACATGATGAACCGAATATGTAAGCCATATTTAGATAAATCCATAATTGTCTTTATAGATGATATTCTCATTTACTCTAAGAGTAAAGAGGAACATGCAAAGCATTTGCACGCACTTCTAAGTTTATTGAGAAAAGAAAAGCTTTATGCAAAATTTTCAAAATGTGAGTTTTGGTTAGAACAAGTACAATTTCTTGGACATTTAGTCAATCATGAAGGAATTCATGTAGATCCCACCAAGATCGAAGCGATTACCAAATGGAAAACCCTTGAGTCGCCAACCGAGGTTAGAAGTTTCTTAGGATTGGCCGGTTATTATAGAAGATTTATTCGAGATTTTTCTAGAATAGTCATTCCCTTAACTAAGCTAACCTATAAATCTGTTAAGTTTGAATGGGGACCAAAACAGGAAGAAGCCTTTAGGATTCTTAAGCAAAGATTAACCAACGCACCCATACTAGCGTTACCAGAAGGAACTGAAGACTTTGTAGTCTATTGTGACGCTTCTAAGTTAGGTTCTGGATGTGTATTAATGAAACGTCAAAAGGTTATAGCTTACGCATCTAGACAACTTAAGAATCATGAAGAGAATTATTCAACCCATGATTTGGAACTAGGAGCCATAATTTTTGCCCTGAAAATTTGGAGACATTACCTTTACGGTAGTAAGTTTACCATTTTTACAGATCATAAGAGTTTAAGATATGTCTTTGGGCAAAAGGAGTTGAATATGAGGCAAAGACGCTGGATGGAGATTCTTAGTGATTATGATTGTAATATCCAGTATCATGCAGGAAAGGCAAATGTAGTAGCTGATGCTTTAAGTCGAAAGTATCATGAAAAGCCAAAAAGAGTGCGTTCTCTTAAATCTACAAGTAGATTTAAATGAACAGATTAGAAAAGCACAAGAATCAGTAATCAAGGATGATACTGAAAAATTGAAGGAATGATTAAGGAATTAGAACAAGGAACAGATGGAATTTGGAGATTCCATAAGAAAAGAATGTGGATACCTAAATTAGGAAACCTACGTCACTGCATATTAGAAGAAGCCCATAAGTCTAAGTATACGATGCATCCCGGAAATGATGAGATGTGTCAGGACTTAAGAAAGAATTTCTGGTGGATAGGAATGAAAAAGGATATAGCAGCTTATGTTTCTAAATGTTTACCCTGTTCACAAGTCAAAGCTGAACACCAGAAACCCTCAGGTTTATTGCAGTAGTTAGAAATGCCAGTATGGAAATGGGAATTGATAACAATGGATTTTGTTACCAAATTACCAAAAACAAGGAAAGGTAATGATACAATCTGGGTGATTGTAGACAGGCTAACTAAGTCAGCTCATTTCCTACCAATGAAGGAAACTTTCAGTATGGAACAATTAGCTAAATTGTATGTAAATGAAGTAGTTTCATTACATGGAATTCCTTTATCAATTGTTTCTGATAGAGGATAGCCGTTTTACCTCTCATTTTTGGGCAAGTTTCCAAAAAGCCATGGGAACCAAGCTGAATCTAAGTACAACTTATCATCCTCAAACAGACGGACAAAGCGAAAGGACAATTCAGACGATGGAGGATATGCTTAGAGCTTGTGTAATTGATTTCGGAGGTAATTAGGATGATCACTTACCATTAATTGAATTTTCTTACAATAACAGTTATCACACAAGTATCAATGCTGCACCATTCGAAGCACTTTATGGACGAAAGTGCCGAACCCCAGTCTGTTGGGCAGAAATTGGGGAAAAGCAATCGTCTGGACCTGAAATAGTACAAGAAATGACCGACAAGATTATTCAAGTCAAAGAACGACTGAAAGCAGCACGTGATCGACAAAAGAGCTATGCTGATAACAGGCGAAAACCCTTGGAATTTCAGGTAGGTGATAAAGTGTTATTAAAAGTCTCTCCTTGGAAATGAGTGGTAAGATTCATCAAAAAGGGAAAGCTAAGCCCCAGGTATGTTGGACCTTTTGAAATTATTAGAAAAATAGGACCTGTAGCCTATCAGCTACAACTGCCAGAGGAAATGGCAGGAATACATGATGTATTTCATGTATCTAACCTCAAGAAATGCTTAACTGATGAATCACTAATAATGCCTCTTAAGGATATAGAGGTAAATGAGCAGTTAAAGTTTGTAGAGAGGCCTCTATAGATTGAAGACAGAAAGGTTAAGAATCTCAAATACAAGAGATTAATTCTGGTCAAAGTTAAATGGGACTCCAAAAGAGGACCAGAGTACACATGGGAGCTTGAATCAGAAATGCAAAGGAAATATCCACACTTGTTCCAGTAGATCTCGAGGACGAGCTCTAAAACAAGGTGGGGAGGATAAAACAAACCTCCTAAAATTTTTCGACACTCCTAATATATTTAAAGTATCCCTATATGTCTTAAAACATACCCCGTATGCGAAAACCGAGCCCGAAATACCCTATATAATTAAAAATAAAGTAAAAACAAGAAAATAGTGCCGCTCGCGTGGCGCGAAGCCCCTAGGCAACACATTTGCGGGCCGCGATAGCTCAGAGGTTGGGCGCACCCGGTGCTGCCACGTATCAGGATGCGTGTGGAGGCTACGAGTCGAATTAGCCAAGCTAGGGCCTACCCTAGCCACCCTCGCGGGCCGCGTAGCCCTTGGCTACATGCTTCGTGGGGCGCGACGAAGTCCAAATACATCCCTATAAATTGAGGGCATCGGCTTCAGTTTGAAGTCGTTCAATTCTCGTTTTCTCTCTCGAATTTCTGTATAGTCAAAGTGATTTTCGGGCATAATACCCCCTAGTTAGCGAAATTTTGCCTCGTTGTAAGTATCATAGCCCCGGTTACATATTAGATACGCTGCCCGATTGATCCAGGGTTTCGTAATGGCTGTCGTGGTTCTGCTCGACGTAGTCGTTGGAATGCCGTCTCGGGAAGGGTATTACTAATGTAAATATTGGGTTATTATACTAACGCGTGTGCATTTGTGTAATTTATAGATTATCACCAGGAAATCATTAAGGAAAACCTAAAAACAGCAATGTGAGTAATCTCCTTTTTATAAACTGTTTTTACAAAACCTTAAATATTTTACAATTTGATTAAGCAGTGATTGAGTCTTTGTAATTCTTCAATTACTGCCGGTATGTTGGGGTTTTGTATACAAAATGTGGAAAACGTTACCATTGGACAAAGAGTTAGCCAATGGGTAATATGACCCATCAGTCAGGATTGACAGTACTGAATGAGTAATTGTGTAGATGTAAACATTGTAATTGCTCTCAATACTGTTAAAAGATAAAACTCTTCTCGATTAAACTGGGATTCACACACCAGTATTTCTCACTGACAAAATGTTTTTAAACGCGTTTCAGGTAACAAAATGTGAGAGCCAACTAGAAGCCAGCTGGACAACACTGAAGGCTTGGAAAAGTGGCTATAAAAGTTACCTAAATAAAGAAGATGTTTTATTTCAATAAATGGGGTTTACCCCTAGAAATCAGTTTGTAATGAAAACTTGGGTTTTATTCCAATATAATTATTTATATAAAATGTGGTGTTTTACTCTGATAAAACATTTCCTAACTACGGTCCTGATGTAATTTTCGCTGCCAAATTGATAAACACCGATACCACCAATACTGATTCTCGTGGCTGCCCGTTCCCGGGACAGATATGGGGCGGGGGTTGCGACAGCAATAGAGCAAACACTTGTATCAGACAATAATCATATTCGTATGCAAGTTTATTCTTATTTTATTTGGTGTTCATCTTTATTTATGTTCTTGAATTAGTTTTGATTGTGTGATTCCGCCATACTATCAAAACCATATTGATATCATATTGTAGTGATCCAGATCAGGGACTTACATCAATTATGGATGAACCCTAAGATTTCATCATGCAATGTGTCTCTAACCAAGAATCATCATCAAAGAAAATTCCACCACTTACTTGATCATATTTCCAATCACCAGATCATAAAAATCCTTAATCATGCTTTGAGTAAACCCCCTTCTTCTCCTTGTATATGTTGACCCACACACACATATCCAGAGGTTTTTATTTTGCAGAAACCTTAATTCAAACTTTCAATTTCAACCCCTCATGGTTGCCACTTGATCTCATTTGTCACAAACTTCATTCCCTATTATTTAACTTATATTTTAAATAAGTTTAATAACTTAGTTATTTTATTTCATGCTATAACACAAGAAAATATACTACCAAAATAAAAATTTAGGTTTTGGGGTGTTCATATATACACAAATACGACAACAACTATGGTGTTCCACTTGTTCTGATTGAACTTGAACTTGGTGTGGTGTGAGTTTTTATCGGAGCTTCGAAGATAGGGAAGGAGATTGTGTGGCAGAGGTGTGGTAATAGAACCCATCAATTCATTAAAGGAATTTTGGATTTCAATAATCCTAACCATTCGCCGTTGGCAGTCAATAGTCCCAACTTCAAAAATAACCACTAGCAGACCCAACTATTGACATATTGGCCAACAATGGACCCTGACTAACAGAACCCTAACGCCGTTAGTTTCTGGTCGCTGGAAAATCGTTTTTGGCCAAAGAAAGGTATCTAAAGATCTAATCTAAGGTTACAAAAATGTTTGGCACGAAAATGTTGAGTTTTCCGGCCAGAGAAAGGTTTCTAAAGATCTGATCTAAGGTTACAAAAATGTTTGGCACGAAAATGTTGAGTTTTCAGGCCAAAAAGTTAAGTTTCCCGGCCAAAATGATGTTTTCTAGCGAAATAGGAGTTTTTCGGCGACTTCAATAATTGGGGCTTTTACTAGAAAAATGTTCATAAAGGTCCGTAATAAGGTTACAAAGAGGTTTGGGACGAACATGATGAGTTTTCCGGCCAAAAACGCTTTTCCGGCGATCGAAGACTAACGGCATTAGGGTTCTGTTAGTAAGGGTCCACCAGTGGCCTTATGTTGATTGTTGGGACTGCCAGTGATTATTTTTGAAGTTGGAACTGTTGGCGGCCAACGAAGAATATTTGAGATTATTAAAATCTAATATTCCTCCGTTAAATGAGGGAGAAGTTGATACATGTATATATTTATTTAAAAATGGTGCGATTTTCATAAAAAAGTGTTATATGTTTATCGAATAATGGATTGACAAGAATACCCAAATGCTTAGGGTAATTTCAGTTAAATTTTAACATATGTTAGTACTAATATCCAAACGTGTTACAAAATTGAAACCATACACTACTAGAAACTGAATAATTTCCTACGGAACAAATTTGTGACAAATTTCTTACGAAAAAATCAAGATTTTGTGACAAATTTTCGACACAACAACGACAGAAAATAAGAAAACCCTAATTAAATCACAGTTGCGTCACAGATTTGTCGAAAATAATCTATAAAAAGTTAATTACTACTATTTACCAAATAAATTCAGAAAAACTAAAATTATTTGTGACGCATTTGTGACAAACAAGAAATAAATAATTATAAATACTAGTATAAGCAAGAATAATAGGTGAAGTTAATAACATTTCCTATGCATTTGCGTCAAAAAAATTATTATTTAGTTAAGTTAAACCATCCGTCAGAATTGTGTCATAACTTGTGACAAATTTCCAACATTATTAACTACAATTTTATTAAACGTAAATACAAGGATATATACAATTAGTTTTATAAATTATATATTAGTATAATAATAAAAAAATTAAACATATTTTCTACACATTTGAGACAAAATGCTTATTTTTCTTTAGATTTGTCACAAAGGCATAGGAAACAACCCATGTATGAATGCAGTTTCCTATGCATTTATGACAAAATGATTATTTATTTAATAAATTTAATTATTCTGTCAGATATACGTCACAAGTTGTGACGCATTTCTGACGCCTTTTAGAACTTGTCACAAATGTGTAGGAAAGAATCAATACAATTATTCTTATTTTTAATATTAAAAGGATGTAACTATGGGCACATATGCATATGAGTATATATTGATGCGTGGGTGTATTATGGGTATACACGTGTTTGTATGTATATGTGTTATTAAGTGTGTATTTGTATGTATATATATATGTATATGTTTGTGTATATGAATATGAGTATGTGTCATGGTGTATACATCATTGCATATATAGTAGTGTGTCTCTATCTCTCTCTCTCTCTCTCTATATATATATATATATATATACATACTCAAATAGAGTGACAAAATGATATTTTGTGTAATGGGTTTCAAAGTGCATATGCACATATGTAAAAGTATAATAGGTATAACTTTGTAAAACAAAAGTATTTCATACATAATAACGTTGTACCTAAGATGGAATGAAAAAAAAATGATGTTGGACTTTAGATAAACAAAATATAAAAAAACTTTCATGGGAATTCCGTAGGAAACCGGTAGCAGTTTCCTACGCTTTTATGACAGAATGCTTGATTTTTAATAAATTCAGTTATTCTGTCGGAAATCCGTAGCAAGCTGTGACACATTTTCGACGATATGTCTTACCTAACATCATTTTTAAAAATTCTAGTTCACATTGAGATCAGTGTATGCATCTTTTCCATGAAGGGTCGTATTATTGGCACACCTTGGCTTATTAAATCGACACCCTCAATACGCATCGTATAGGCCTATACGATGCGTATTGAGCTGGTTAATTAATTCTGTGTCAGTCAAAGGCTGACACTGTCTCACGGGGGTTAAAGTAATACGCATCGTATAGGCCTATACGATGCTTATTATTTTTTTAGAAAGCACGATCAGCTTTCTGTCACTGTTGAGTGACGTAAAGTGATTGACGTATGCCCTATACGCATCGTATAGGGCTATACAACTCGTATTGTATTCTGACTTTGAATTCTTCTTCCCCTATTTAAACAACGAAGAAGACGATATATATATTGTCTTCGATATATATTCACATTCATATATATTCACATTCACTAACAAACATGTCTTGGTACAACTATGTTTTCGGTGAGCCGTCTGAGGCGGACACGAGCACGTTTATTTCGGATAGCAGTGTGGTATATCATTTTTTAACTTATTTTGTTTTTTTTTTGTTGTTTATGAAATACTTAGCACACCGTTTGTATGAGGCGGGGTCTAATGTCCCTGATTCTTACGATTTGGGTGGAAATGATGATCACGCGCACGAGGTCGTGTCCGGCTATCGTCCCCGTCATAATGAATCGTCGTTGCCAGACCTCAACGAGGTAAGTATATATATTTACTTTTTTCTATTCGGCGTTAAACTTACCATTACCTTTTACCCATTGGTTTTTTTTAGTCTGCTATGCCCCGCCAACCGTTGCTTCCAGATTTGAACGCGTGTAGCCATGATCAAGGTTATAGGTCTCCGTATTATGAACCCGGTTACGTTCCCTCGTAAGGACAGGAAGAATATGGCAATAACGTTTTCGTTAGTGGTCCCTCGGGAGTACAAGAAGACGTTGGTCAGCCTTCTTAGGTGCAAGAGTCATTGGGTGACGAGCCACCCGTGCAAGAGTCATTGGGTGACGAGACACCCGCTTACCCTGAAGTTTCGTACAAAACTGATCAGGTACGAACGATATATATTTTTGTTAAATGTTATATTTTTTTCTGTTAAAAAATTATTATACAATTGTTAATACAAAATACATTAAAATTGTTATATTTTTCAAATAGGATAAAAATTAATTAATAAATGTTATATGAAATATTTTTATAAAATTAATTAAACCTGTTATATTTTTTAAATATTATAAAAAAATACATTAAAATATTTTTTAAATATTAATTAAAATATTCATTGAAGAGTTGAAGACACTCGTGTTATACAAACGAGATGATTTCACCAAAATAGGCGTGAAACCCATAATTTGGTAAATGACTCTCAATCCGCTTATTCAATTTTGCACGAAATTACGCCATCAAGTTAGGAGTGAGATCCACATCTTAACGGTAAGTTTCCAATTCAAACTCTAGTGGACCCTTGTCAAAGTTAGGGGTGAAACCCGCATCTTGTCGACTAGTCCCGTTCCTCGATTTTCAATCCCGCCAAAGTTTTGATTTTTCAATCGATTAGGAACGTGTAGTAACTGGAAGGGTAAGGTACCGTTAATCGCTTCTCGATGAGAGTATTTTACCTATAGGCCAAAGCATGTTTCCCTAATTTGAAAGGACTTTCGATTCACTTTGGAATAGTCGAAGTTTCTAAACCCGAAACAATCCGATGTTTTATCAAGCCTCTCTTTTACTTTATCTCAATTTCTATGTGTTTTAATACTTGTTACCTCGTTCATTTCAAAACCGATGCACAATTCGCACGTTCCTCGCAATAAAAAAACAATAATAATTTGCACAATAATAAAAAAACTGTAAAGAAAAAATACATTCAAAATTGTTATATTTTGTAAATAGGATAAAAAATTAATTAAAATGTTATATTTTTATAAAATTAATTAAAAAAGTACTTTCAAAATTGTTATATTTTTTTAAATTACTTGTTATATTTTTAGGATTTTTTATCCCGCGATGATTTGGAAAGTTGGGTAAAACTAAGGGGTTTAGCCAACGGATACATAATTGTTACCAGACGGTCCAAGGATAACCGGGTGTGGCTCCATTGTTGTCATAGTGGCGAGCATGAGAGTAAGGCCACGGTTAGGAAAACCGGCACCAAAAAAATGCGCGTGCCCTTTTATGGTGATAGGTCGTCTCGACCAAAGTCGTCGGGCTTGGCGGATAGATTATCTGAACAAAAAATTTAACGAGGCGCACAACCACGGCCCTGCTGAACATCTGGAGGGTTACGCGTATGCCAGGAGGCTTACTCCTAATGAGTTTAGGCTGGTGCAAGAGCTGAAAGATCAAGACATACAGCCCCATAAAATCTGGAAGGCCGTAACCGAACAGAACCCTGAGAACAAATGTGTTCTGAAAGACATACACAACGCTCGCCAAAAGATTAGGACCGCACAGTTCGAGAAAAAACCGTCTCCCATGCAGCTGCTAGAACAAATCCTCCAGGAAAAAAAGATGACCTATTACATACAGGCGGAACCTTCCACCAACGTCGTTCAGCATGTATTTTTCTGTCACGATAAGTCCTTTGAAATGTGGATGGCATTTCCGCATGTGCTTATGGTCGACACTACCTACAAGACTAACATGTACAATCTTCCATTTTTGCAAGTTGTGGGTATGACGTCGACAAACCACACCTTCTGTGTTGCGCATGCATTTCTTTCAAACGAGCAGGAGGCAACGTACGTCTGGGTCATGGGGAGGGTCAGGTCAGGTCTATGCTGCACGAGTGCATGGAGCCGCGTGTAATTCTAACGGACAAGGACTAGGCACTGATAAACGCGTGTAGAAAAATATTCCCTGGTGCACACAGATATCTCTGCAGGTTCCACATCTTACAAAATATTGTGAAGCACTGCAAGAATTCGTTTAACGCGAAAGATTGGGATGCCTTTATTTCTCAGTGGAAAACAGTGTGTAATTCCGCTACCGAAGAGTTATACAAATATAACGTCCTCAACCTTTAGAGACAACTTGTCAATCAACAACGTACATGTATGTTCTCTCTAAGTAAATACATTCATACAAATTGATATTTAATTTGAATATGTTTTTTTTTCAGATGTTTTTGACTACCTATGGAATAACTGGTTAAGCACCTCCAGAAAATTGTTCGTATCTGCATGGACCAATCAAACCCTGACATTCTTCCAAACTACAACAAACAGAGCTGAAGGCGCACATGTTGCATTAAAGAAACAGCTTACTACACCGAGATGCAGTCTGGAAACGCTGGTGAAAAAGGTGGACACCTTGGTACTAAAGCAATATGCGTAAATAAAGAAATCCTTGGAAGAAAGACGCACCAAGCGAATGAACAACCACCTTCAGATTCCTATGTTTTGCAACCTACTTCTTAAAGTTTCCATCCATGCTCTTAACCTATTGGAAAACGAGCTAACACGGAGAATAGACACGTTGCGGTCATTCGGATCAACATGTGGCTGCCAGCTGTACTCGGGTGCCGGGTTGTTATGTGCCTGTCGCCTGGAGAGATTGCAGAATACAGGTACTTATAGACTTATAAAAAATGTTTTGTTGTCTTAATTTAATATGATTGTCTAATGCTCTTTTTTTCTTGTTTTCTTGTTTTGCAGACTGCGTCATTCAGCTCGAAGATATAGACATTTTCTGGAGAAAACTTGACCTGAACCCATCAAATTTTGATGAGGAAGATGTTGATGTAGACAAACAATTAGAAAATGTGAAACAAAAATTGTCTACCCAACCCCCGCAAGTGAGGAAAAGCGTCTTATCGAAGATCATGGCAGTGGTAAACCCATATATGAGCGACAAAAAACCGCCTGTCGTACAAGAAAACACTCGCGGGCGGCTAACTTCCAAGGTCCAACAACAAAGAAAAGAGCAAGCTGCTAGAGATAGCTCAGTTGGGCCTCCCAGACAACAAAGTAGGTGTGACCCTCCTCGACATAGCTCTTATGTACCATCGCAAGATTCCCTAATACCGTCTACGGTGTCTCTAAAGTCTCAAAGGTCGTCGCGTCGACGCGGTCGTTCAACATCTTCATGTGAAGAAGAGCCTGGCAAGGGCAATGCCTTTCCGTTAATCACTGATGAGGGAATGCTTGAATATGTGCACATATACAAAAAACAAATTCCAAAAGTGTTCCACCCCTACATTTCGAGAATAAAAGATGTCAGGCCGGATGGACATTGTGGGTTTCGGGAGGCGGTTGTGGGTTTAGGGTTTGAACAAGATTACTTTGGGTATATTCTAAACCAACTACTTAAAGAGCTGACGGGTCCGAACAAAGAAATGTGGAAGTACGTCTTCGATAGTGAAGTACCAAGGGACTACGACCAACAACTACATAGAATAGATTTTACCGGGGTTGGAATGGCACCCAGGGAACATTGGATGGAGATGCCTCAAGCAGCACTCCTTCTTGCCAATAGGTTTGGTGTGATTGTTCACGTATTAGACATCTAAGGTTGTTCTACTGTATTTCCCTTATATGATCCGGAGCAATCACGTGACCCCCATCAGTTCGTTTCATTGTTATTTGTTAATCGTAGTCATTTCATCCACGTCAGATTTGATGGGGACTATCCAATGCCGCCACCGAACCTTACGTGGAGTAGACGCACGCGCCAAGAAGCTTTACGTTGGACGGAAAACTACACGAAACGGATAGCGTGGTATGATATGCTAACGAAGCCTAACATTGACCCTACATTGCTTGTTATTGATTGATTTATAATTTTAAAGAATAATTTATTTGTATAATGTATTCCATTTGTTTATTGCCAAATCAATGCATTATATTGATTAATTTGTAATACGAAAATACGGTAAAATATTTGAAAATGCGCTAAAATACGTCAAAATACGCCGAAATACGCTAAAATACGCTAAAAAGCGCTAAAATACCTTAAAATACGATATAATGCTCTAAAGTACGCTAAAATATTCGAAAATACGTTAAAATACGTCAAAATACAATTAAATACGCTAAAATATGTCGAAATACGTAAAAATACGCTAAAATGCGCTAAAATACCGTAAAATACCCTAAGATACATGAAAATATGTTAAAAAACCTTAAAATACGATATAATGCTCTAAAGTACGCTAAAATACGGTAAAATACGTCAAAATACAATTAAATACGCTAAAAGATGCCGAAATACGCAAAAATACACTAAAATGCGCTAAAATACCGTAAAATACCCTAAGATACTTGAAAATATGTTAGAATACCCTAAAATACGATATAATGCTCTAAAGTACGCTAAAATGTTCGAAAATACGGTAAAATACGTCAAAATACAATAAAATACGCTAAAATACCTTAAAATACCCTAAGATATATGAAAATATGTTAGAATACCTTAAAATACGATATAATGCTCTAAACTACGTAAAAATGTTCGAAAATACAGTAAAATACGTCAAAATACAATTAAATATGCTAAAATACGCCGAAATACGCTAAAATACCTTAAAATACCCTAAGATACATGAAAATATGTTAGAATACCTTAAAATACGATATAATGCTCTAAAATACGCAAAAATATGCAACTAATGATATTTCCACGAGCGTATACATATAACACGGCAGTATGGAGTACAAGTGGACTTCAAACAAAACTTTACGTAATCGTAAAATACGATATTCGCACGCAACCGAAAGTCACCGAAACGACGTATGTTGAAGTCATACGTCATAAAATGACAAAATATGCGAAAGCTCGTCAAAAAACGACTCGTATACGCGTCGAACCGAGGAAAACACGGAAAACCAAAATTTTAAACTATGGCATATACGATCGTATAGGCCAACGTTGTATCGTATTACCCTTAAAAACGAATCGTATAGATCTATACGATACTTATTATCCCCTGGATTTATTTAAAAAACAGGGGTATATTAGTAATTTACTAACCTTCGTGTAGATCTATACGATTCGTATAGAATGAGAAAACGATATAACCCCTTAAAACACAGGGGGTTGATACGATCAAAAAACAAACAAAACTCAAAATACACCAAAATACACACACATACGGTGGTATACATACGGCCGACATACGCTCGAGATTTCAAGATCGAAGACTAGTACGGTATTCATCTCCACACCCTCATCATTTTAACGTTTTCAATTTTGCATTTTAGCCGTAGGTTTAGTGTGATTTTTGGGTTGAAAACTGGGGGTTTTAGGGGTTTTTCAAGAACTTTTGAATCGATACGATGCGTATCGGCCTATACGCATCGTATCGTTTCAAAATTTCAAATTTTTTTCAAGAACAAATGGATTGATACGATGCGTATCGACCTATACGATGCGTATCGGTTCATAATTTCATTGTTTGTTCAAGAACATTTGAACTGATACGATACGTATCAGCCTATATGCATCATATAGGTTCATAATTTAAGTGTTTTTTTCAAGAACATTTGAACTGTTCGGGTCGTCCGTAACGCGATTAGGTCCATTTCGAGCGTCAAAACCTAAGACGTCGTAAATATAAAGTTTTTTTTTTATTTTTTAGTCGAAACGTCCGTATCGCGCGTAGGTCCGTAATGAGCGTCGAAACCTAATACGTCGTAGGTAGATAATAGTTATAATATACCGTTCGGGTCATCCGTAATGCGATTAGGTCCATTTCGAGCGTCGAAACCTAAGACGTCGTAAATATATATATATTTTTTTACTTTTTAGTCGAAACGTCCGTATCGCGCGTAGGTCCGTAACGAGCGTCGAAACCTAATACGTCGTAGGTAGATAACAGTTATAATATACCATTCGGGTCGTCCGTAACGCGATTAGGTCCATTTCGAGCGTCGAAACCTAAGACGTCGTAAATATATAGTTTTTTTATTTTTTAGTCGAAACATCCGTATCGCGCGTAGGTCCGCAACGAGCGTCGAAACCTAATACGTCGTAGGTAGATAATAGTTATAATATACTGTTCGGGTCGTCCGTAACACGATTAGGTCCATTTCGAGCGTCGAAACCTAAGACGTCGTAAATATATAGTGTTGGTGCATATGTCTGTTGACTTCGTCTTGTATCGAGTCTTGTAATAGGTTTGATAGATCAAGTCATGTAGTTCGAGATAAACAGGAAACAGAGCTGAACAAGCCAGTTCACACGAAATGGCCAGTTCATGCGAACTGGACCATTTCGTACGAATTGGACATGTCAGTTTGTGAGAAGTGCCATTTCGTGCGAATTGGGAATGTCCATTCCATGCGAAATGGACTGCCTATATATAGTGAGCTTGAGTCTTTCATTTGTAACACTTCTGATTCCGGTAGCGAAGCTCTGCCGAAGTATCTCCAGGTTGTAAAACGTCATCAAATCAATATAAGAGATAGTTAAAGTGATTCTAGTGTGTATACAGCTGAAATAACTACGATACGTCTGATTCCGCCTCTCATATTGGACGAGATCTCTTCTAAACGACTCGTTTGGTCGTGCAAACGATCCTACAAGTGGTATCAGAGCTCAGGAGGAAGAGTTCTTACCATTTTCAGCTTGATTTCATCAAAATTTCTGATTTCTACTCACTTTCTTCACATTTTTCAAAATTAAACGAGATTTTACAGATAAAATGGCTTGATTTTCACATATAACGTGCGAAACACTGTTTTAACAAATCCTTGAAAGAATCAGACCTAAAATCGACCTAAAAGTTGATCAATTTGACAAAAAACCGTCCGATTGTGTGACATCAGCACCAATTCGCACGAATTGGTCACCAGATCGTTTGAAATAAGCTTCCATTTCGCACGAATTGAGTATAATTGACTCAGTTCGTTTGAAACATATTTCCATTTCGCACGAAGTGGGCCCAGGTCGCACCAAAAGGATCAGTTCGCTTGAAACAAAGCCTAATTCGCACGAATTGGACATAGTAGACATCATTTCGCTTGAATTGGACATAGCAGATCTCCATTTCGCACGAATTGGTAAATCAGAGCCCCAGTTCGCTTGAAACAACACCTCAGTTTGCATCAAGTCAATTCGCACCAAATCAGTTCATACGGATTGGTTTATTAAACATCAGTTCGTTTGAATCAGTACATCAGTTCGTTTGAGATTCTCATTTCGTTTGAAAGTGTTTAGTTTATGAAAGTTTTGAAACTGAAACATGGAGAACCAGTTCTACAACGCCTTTGCAACTCCGATCCCTGTAACTTAGAACACGATGTTAGAAAATGAAACAGGTACCATGCAAAAACCGCCTAAGCTCATGGGCATTGAAGAATATCATAGTTGGAAAGAACGTTTCGAAAATTAGGTTCAAGCAAATCATCTAAGGTCTTGGGAATGTATTGAAACTAAGTATAATAGACCACTTTCTGGTTTGGGAGTGGCAAAGATTATCTCGGAATTTTCAGATCAAGAGAGAGATATGTACAAGGCAGAAAAAATGATGGTCAGTTTGCTTCAACAAGCTGTGAAAGAAGATATTTTCATATTACTTCAACATGATGGTAGTGCACGTTCAATTTGGGATGCACTTCGCACAAAATTTGAAGGAAGTGCAGAAATGATCAAGCGTAAAAAATCATTATTGAAGAAGGAATTTGAATTGTTTTCAAGTGTGCCAGGTGAAACTACAAAGACTCTCATTGAGAGATATTGTCATCTAGTGCGATCAATGTCTCGATTGGAGATTACTAAAACTCCAGAGGAATGGGTTGAGAAATTAGCTGATGCTTTACCTCAAAAAGAATGGGGTACATATCTCATGATTTTGAAGAATACCGGAGAGTATAGTAGATTGTCGATTGCACAATTCATTGAGAAACTTGAGGGACAAGATCTTGAACAACAAAAGATTTCTAGAATGAACAATTCAAGCAGTCAACAAGACATCAAGATGTACTACAAAGGTAATGTTCAAAATGTTGAAGCTAGTCCAAAGATCCAAACTGCTTTCAGTGCAGAAAACTCATCCGGATCAGTCAATCAAAGTTCATTCAATTCCAGTGGATTTTCTTCATATCTGAGTGTTAATCCAAGTGTTCAAAGCTCAAACAATGGTAATGGTCATGTGCTACAATGCAACATCGCATTGCATCTTCAGAATGGTCAGAATTTTTCTGAAGAAGTCGCTAAAGGTCATATGGCATTACTTGTTACCGTGTTGGAATCATATGAGAGCTTGGTTGTGGGAAGGATCGGAAATCCTATGTTGACGAAAGAGGATTATGATCAGATTGATGCTGAGGAGATGGAGCTGATGGATATTAAGTGGTGTTTAGCGAGTGTGTTGAGGAGAGCTGAGAAATTTAAGCAGATTACAGGAAGAGATGACTTTCGTGATGCTAATGTTTCTACTTTAGGTTTTGATAAATCTAAAGTTACTTGTTTTCGATGCAGGGAAAAAGGACATTTCAAGAGGGAATGTACCAATCGAGAAACAGGTGGAGCTCAGAATCCGTTTGGCAACAATGATTATTATCGGAAAGCGATTTATCATCAAGTCTCTCAGCAGCCGCATCAACAACAACCATCATCATCCAATGCTAATCAGATTGAAGATGGAAAGAAGAAAGCTTATCTAGTGAATCAAGATGATGAAAGAGTGCTAGAAGGTTTTAGCTGGGACAAATACATTCCGGCTGATTCAAAGTTTAGAGCATTCATTGCACAAATAGTTCAAGAACCAGAGTTGATGAAAGAGTGGATGGATGTGTTTGCAGATAGTGAGAAAAGCCAAGATGGAGAGTCTGTCTCTTCAGAGAATAGTTCAGAAAAGACACAAGTCTTTGATCAATTATCAACTGATAGTAGTGATGATGAGGAAGAAATTAATCAAATTAACATTGGCAAAACTCATCTATCTCCTGAAAGTTTCAAATTTTATTTTGAAGATAAATTGGAGAAACTAAAGGAGAAGCGAGCAGCAAAAAATCAGAAAAAGGTAAAATGCGAGAATGTTGCTCAGGAAGAGAAGTCTAAACAAAGTGAAGAAGTTAAAGTTGCAGAGAAGGTGGTTGAAATTGAAAAGATTGTAGAAGTTGCTAAACCTTGTCTAAAATGTTTGGAACCTTGCAAACACTGTGAAGAGAAAGATAAGAAGTTTAGTGAGCTTGACAAGATGAAAGAGAAATTGTTGTTTGATGTCAAGTATGTGAAAGAGTCGTATGATGTGTTGAACAGAACGGTGAATAGTTTGGAAAAGACAAACTCTAAAATAGAGAATGCTTTGACAATGATGAATGCAGTGATGATGTCTAAGCAGAAAGAAATTAATCACTATATTGAAGAATGTGCAAAGTTGAAGCAGGAGTTGGACAATGAAAAGATTGAGAATGAAAGAATCAGACGATTGCTGCAAAGTTATTCAAGTTCTGATTATTTGAGTGATAGAATTTATCCAACTGTTGCAGGTTTTGAAGCTTTTCAAGATAAGAAGTTTGAAGATACGGATACTGGTAAGAAACAAAGTGCAAATTATAACAAGTGTCCGCCTCCGATCTGGGAAGGTTATTCTCCTAGAAAACCAAATTCGGAACAAGTCAAAAAGGCAGTCAATATAAAGTTAAAGTCCGAAACAACTGATGAGTTACCAGACAACATTGATGTTACATTCACATCGTCTGACACTGATCATGAGTCTGAGTTAATAAAGAAAGTGGTCGATCAAGTGTTGGATAAGGATGAGGAGTCAGAGTCAAAGTCTGAATCTGAAAGTTCGAGTTCATCAGTCAACAGTTCAAAATCATCGGTCAAAAGGGTTTACAATAAAGAATTTCTGTTATCAAAAAGTAATTTGAATGGCGAAACATTCAAAGTAGCATATACTTTGAATGATTCAGACAAATTATTTTCTGATGAGGAATTTCCAATAAGAAGTGTTCAAATTGAAAAGATTAAAAAGGTTTTCAAATTAACAGAAATTAATATTTCTGAAATAAAAGATGTAAATCTTACTGATAAACCTAAAAAATACACTTCAAGAGTTCAACAAAGATTGAACAAGAAAAAAGGTTACAGTTCTGGTTCTGGTTATCAAAAGAAACCAAACCATAACAGTAATTTTAAAAAGAAAGGTTTAGGTTTTATTCCACCTGAAAATCATAAAAATGAGAAAATTTCTAAAACAAAAACTGTATTTGTTTCAGGGTCAAGTTCTGAAGAAGAAAAGAGCTCATTCTGGAAACAATCAAACAAAGCGTTCTTTGCAGAAAAACAAAAGTTTGAGAAGAATGGAGCTTATCAGAGAAAGGAGACAAGAACCTGTTACCAATGTCAAGAAGTTGGTCACATCACCTAGAATTGTCCAAAGGCAACCAACACAAAACAGGAAGTTGTTTCTAAACTCAAAGAAAAAGTTGTTGATAAAACTGAACCACCAACTGAAAAATTCAAAGTATTTAAAAATTCAACATATGAAGTTAGTGAATGTTCGAAAAGGTTTTACAAAAGAAGGGTGAATCTTGACAACCAAATGTGGGTTGTTAAGAAATCTGGTGATGAATCTGACTCATCAAAGTCAGAGGAGCCACAAGTTGAACCAAAAAGAGAAAATTCAGTACCGCCAATGGATGATGTCAACTTTCCACCATTGCGGGCTGAAAATTTAAAATCAAAAGTTGGTAAAGTGGATATTTCGAATCAATTCTATTCTGAAAAGAAAGAATTTGATGTCGAAAAAGCGTTCAATGGTAAAGTGAAAAATATTTTTGGAAAGATGGTCGAGGGAAAGGTTAAAGGGGTAAAAGAATTTTATGAAGCAAAAAGAAATGTTCAAATCCCGAGTGAAACTGAAAAGGTCACACCCAAAGCTGGTCAGGCTTGTGTGTCAGTATTCCATATGTAAAAATCCGGACTTGCCGAAACTCCAAGGTTGGTAATTGGGGAGTAGGAATCGGCATCTTTCTTGAGAAATTCACAGATGTGATGTTTCGACTTACAAATGGTAGTGTTGTGAAGAACCTATAAGTGGTTAATCAAGGTCATTAAGTTGAACTTGATTTAACTTTCATACAAGTGGTTGAAAGAACAAAGTGATGAATTAATCCCCGATCTTAAAAGTGGTTTCAACAAAACTAATTTTCCGGAAAAACCATTTTGATTAAAACAAACTTAAGTGTTTTGAAATCATAATGGGAAAATAGTTTGTTGTCAGGGGGAGTTCTGATTGTTTACGCCAAGTGGATGGCGAATTGAAGCTTTATCATCAGTTTGGCAGTTTACTTGTATAGTTTATTGCGTTTATTTTCAAATTTTCCTAGAAAATCAAAAATTGAAACATATTTTTGATTTTAGGGGGAGTAAAAATTTTTAGAAATTTTGAAAATTTGAAAAATCCAAAAACATGATAAAATCTAAAAAGCCAAAAACATCGAAAAATTCAAAATGAGTTTTGTTGTGAAAAAGAGGAAATGATAGTACATTAGTAGACAATCACAGTACGCTAAAGAATTGGAAAGTAAAAATGTGATAAACGGTCTCACTGATGATGTGCCAGTAGGTTTTTGCACGCTTAGTAGATTGTGTTCGAGATATAAACCTAAATATCATACTTACTTTGTTCATGGGGAACATCTCTCGGATATATGGGTAACCCCCGAAATCTTGTTTGAAGGGCTTTCTATTTCTGACATACTAGGTCTTTGTGCGTGGTGATATCTGGGGTATTATACCAGGACTTCTGATTTTGCGGGAGCAATAGCCTAGTCCTCGTATAATACTTTGCACTGCTTTAATCTTAAAGCCCGCCCTCAGCATAAAAAATGATGAAACATTGAAAAATGCTAATCATGTGCTGTTGTAAAGAAGATCCCCAAGGGGGACCCACCTAAAGTCGAACCATCATCTCTCTGATTTTGCGAAAGCAATAGCCTGAGCTCTCATGGTCTCGCATTTAACCCCTTACAGATATTATTAGTGTACATTCACCTGTAAGACTGAATATAGGAGTCTGGATACGGGAGTATATTCTGAGGTGGGACACGCGAATAAGTTTAAGTCCTTAAAACACTTAATCCGTATCTCGAAACAGTTTAACTTTGTGTGAAAATTTAAGTGGATCAGTATACTGACAATCTACGTGAATCGTTTAGAACTTAAAGTGTTTAAAGCTCAACGGTGCTAGTGATTTGTCAAAAACTGATATGATCCTCTTACACAAACTCACAAAAAGATGTCTGTTTATAGTTTATTTCACAAAATCCAAAAAGATTTTAAGTGTGTTTTAGCATAAAATTTTGAAAATTCAAAAAGATTTTATTTCATCTTATTTTCGACAACTGATGTTGAAAAGTTGATTTTCAAAATTCCAAGTGCTAAACATGATGAACAACTGGTTTGGGAGAGTTTGTTTGAAAAGTGAGAAATGATTTTGAAATAATTAAATGGTTTCAAATTAATGAAATGCCAAATTTGAATGTTTTTAATACATTTTGTAAGCAGAGATTCTAAATTTGTTAATTAAAAATTATGAATCTTACTGTTGGGTAGAGAATTATGCAGGTTAAAGCCAGGTTCCTGATCCTGTTGCTACGAAAAGCCAGGAGACGTTCTGAACTTGTGAAAGTGCTATGTCAGACTTCGATCCCGAAACAACTTAAGGGGGAGTCTGCTAGCAAAGGGGAGTTTGAAGGCAGGAGAGCCAGTTTCTGATCCTGGAACTGTGATCAAGACAGAAGCTGCTGATGCTGAAAAGATAGAAGAGAAGATAGAGTTTGAAGGATGCTTACATTGTTAGATACTTTGGAGAGAGCAGGAAGACTGATCAAAACAGAAGATGTACTGAAGACTGAAGACTTCGTCAACATCCAAGGGGGGGGGGGGAGTCTGTTGGTGCATATGTCTGTTGACTTCGTGTTGTATCGAGTCTTGTAATAGGTTTGATAGATCAAGTAACGTAGTTCGAGATAAACAGGAAACATAGCTGAACAAGCCAGTTCACACGAAATGGCCAGTTCATGCGAACTGGACCATTTCGTACGAATTGGACATGTCAGTTTGTGAGACGTGCCATTTCGTGCGAATTGGGAATGTCCATTCCATGCGAAATGGACTGCCTATATATAGTGAGCTTGAGTCTTTCATTTGTAACACTTCTGATTCCGGTAGCGAAGCTCTGCCAAAGTATCTCCAGGTTGTAAAACGTCATCAAATCAATACAAGAGATAGTTAAAGTGATTCTAGTGTGTATACAACTGAAATAACTCCGATACGTCTGATTCCGCCTCTCGTATTGGACGAGATCTCTTCTGAACGACTCGTTTGGTCGTGCAAACGATCCTACATATAGTTTTTTTTTATTTTTTAGTCAAAACGTTCGTATCGCACGTAGGTCCGTAACGAGCCTCGAAACCTAATACGTCGTAGATAGATAATAATTATAATATACCGTTCGGGTCGTCCGTAACGCGATTAAGTCCATTTCGAGCGTCGAAACCTAAGCCGTCGTAAATATATAGTTTTTTTAGTCGAAACGTCCGTATCGCGCGTAGGTCCGTAACGAGCCTCGAAACCTAATACGTCGTAGATAGATAATAGTTATAATATATAGTCGGGGTCGTTCGGGAAGGTGGCGGTGTTATATTTTTTTTAAATTAAAAAAAAATGTTATATTTTGAAAAAAAATTGATTAAAGTTGTTTAATCATGCAAATATGGAAGTCGCTATGGGTAGAGGGAGAGGCCGGGGAGGTGGCGGTGGAGGTGGCGGTGGACATGGCCACGCACATGGAGCGGCGGGGGAGTTAATCGCGATGGCGGTGCCTGGTGGGCGTGGCTGTGGACGCGGGCGTGGCGCTGGACGTGGGCGCGGGCGTGGCGCTGACCCTGGAGAGGATCCCCTGTTGGAGATTGGCGTGGCGCTGACCCTGTTCGAGGAGGGGAGCGAGGCTTATCACAGATGTGAAAAGTTTCATCGTATGGAGATCGGCGGCCACTGTGCCCTCGATTGGGGAGCTCTAGAAGAGGTCGCGGAGGCGGCCAGAGCCCGAGAGTTCATTGGAGACGATACTCCATGGTCGAGGTATACTATTTGCTACTGTTTTTTCTTTGTTTTGTATATGACATGCATACTAACCACACTATGTGACAGGTTGTTCGATGTTGCATACACGCCGTCTTACAGGGTCATGGCGTGCGATTTTTTGTCGAGTTTCGACTTCTCTCCAAGGCCTGCAGACCGTCCGGAGGAGGATGACGACGAGGACGACCCGTGGATAGAGGTTAGCTTTCGTCTAGCGGGGCAGTGGCATTTGATGTCACTCAGACTGTTTTGCCGAGCACTACGACCTTTACAGGGTGGAGGAGTTAGACACCCCCCTCTACACCGACGGCATATGGATGGCCCCCCGTACGACTCAGATGCGGTTCTGGCAGGTGATCAACATGCATCACTTCGGCACGTCATCGAAGCAGAGGGCTTCCTATATCACCGATCCCCTCTACCACTACCTGCACAAGCTTATTGCCACATCTATAGCACCACGCGAGAAGAGTCGTGAGTGGTGCACTCAGGGGGACCTCTTTTACCTGTACTGCCTTATATGGGGGGAGAGGTGCGCCCTCCATCGCTGCCTAGCCCAGTGGTTCGCGACGGCGTTCCACAGGCAGGACAGGTCTGTGCTGTACGGGGGGGGGGGGGGGGCGTACATCACACGTATCGCCGTCTCCTTGGGCCTTGTTCCCCATCAGGACCAATTATTCTTGGATGGGGGCGTGGTGGAGCCGAGCTTGTTGACCCGTGCTACCCTGATCGGCATGCACATAACGTGTGACTTCCATGGGCTCGGTCTGCGACTTATATGAGGGAACGGGCAGGTGTTCGCCCACACCGCCCACACCGCTCTCCCAAACGAGCTACCAGAGTTACTTCCGGAGCCGGCACACGGTGCCGGTCAGCTGGCAGATGGTGATGCCGCAGAGGGCGACGACGGCGACGACTCCGATGACGACGATGGTGACCACGTTGAGCCACCACCATCTCCGCCGCCGCCTCCGTTTCCGTTAGGTGCTCCGGCACAGCAGGCACATCCACATGGGGTGCCTCAGTACCCCCAGCACGTATTCAATGACGAGCTCCATCAATCTGTGGCATGTGCGTTGGCTGAGTTGGAGGACCGGATGCAGGCGCGGATGGAGGCCGCTCACGGCCGTATGGAGCGTCTTCTCATGGAGGCGATCCAGGTATTCCGGCGTGGTGAGCAGTCCGGTTCGGATCAGGGGGCGGGGACCTCAGGCACTGATGGGGCGGGGCCCTCAGGCACCACTCAGGATCCATAGCTTTAGGATCGTTGTACTTTTGTTGTATTTTGACGGTTTATGTATTTTAAACAATTGACTGTGTATGTACAAACTTATTATGTAATTAAATTTGCAGTTTCAGTTTATTTGTATTTGTGATTGTTTATTTTAACTGTTTAGATTGGTATGCTTGGTTACGTACAATCGATAATACGATATTAAGTTAAAAATGTGATACTTAACGATATAAAAATAATAAACATCACACAAAAAATAAACTTCAAAAATTCAGGGTGCCAATACGCATCGTATAGGCCTATACGATGCGTATGATGCCAGCCTCCAGACAATAACTGCACCTGTCAGTCTGCAATGTTTTTTAACTTTTTCAATACGCATCGTATAGGTCTATACGATGCGTATTGAAAATCCAGGGTGTGCAAATAGATAATGAGGTGTGGGAATAGAATTCCCCTTCCATGAATCCAGTCATTAAATCTTGTAAGATTAGTGTGTGAGCTTCCACCTTCTGCGACACTACTAGCAACCTTTTCTTTGAGATCAATGACCTTAGATTTGAATGTTTTGTCACTAACCAGCTGCTCCACTTTACTTTTTATTCCTTCTTGTGTGATGATGACTGCTTTATCTTCTTTCAACCGAAGCCCAGTTTTCCAGACATCACAAATGTAAGTTTCGTTGTAAATTTGATCACCAAAGTAAGGCCAGCACAAAAAGGGAGTCCATTTGTCACACCCTCTAAAGTAGATTCCATCCACAATGGGTCAAGAAACAAGTTACAGAAGGATAAGTCAAGACCTTCTGTTGAGGTGCCCAGCTCACAATTTTTCCACGAGATCCCACACGGTCCGTATAACCATCTGGGAAATTGATTGTAGTCTCCTTGGTCAGACCAAGTCGCACAACCCACAAGAAGGGCCGGTTGGTAAGTTCAAGACCAAGTGCCAGTTCTTCAAACTGAGTTTGGTTGAAAGTAGTGAAACTTCCAAATGCAATATAAAGAACTGAACATGCTGGTTGCTAATCAAGCCATGCTAAGCAGGTGGAGTCTTCTGCCCAAAAATGGCCTGCTTGATCAGCAAGTCGGTTGCTTGCCAAAAGAGGGCCTACGGGCAACAACTCTGGAAATAGGCTAAATGCTGCAGGCTCTAGTTCAACAGATGTGTTGCATATAAACCATTCTGTTATTTTGGTTGATTCAATAAGTCTTACATGATCTTGAAGAGGAACTTCATTGCTCATGGAGTCAATAAAACCAAGCCATAACAGGTGTTCAGGTTTTAAAGGCGGCATAGCTTCTTTTAACCGAATCATCTCACTGTTTTGAGGTACGCCTGAGTAAAAAGTTCAATAAAGTTTACAGGAGATATGCAAAACAATTATACCTTATGGAATAAATAGTTAGAAAACTAAGATGAAAAATTCGAACCTTTGTTGTATATTTTTTTTTGACAGGTGAACTTCACAACAGACGGCTAATTCACACCAGCAAGACGCAGGCCCGCCACCACTCATTACCAGGACTATGTTGTCTTAACCGGGCCCACGCCTGGTCGAGAGGGGCGTTACGCTGTCCCCGAGAAAATTTCCAGCCTCCTGCCACTTGACAGGAGTTGCACCCTCCACAAGAGCCGACCCTCTGGAGTAAATGCACTGTAGTAGAAAACTCGGGTGGGATCAAGAGTCGAACCTGAGTCCTTCCCCATCATTTCCAATGCATCAACCAGCTGGGCTGGAATCATTTGCAAACCTTTGTTGTATATGATACCATCATCAATCAGCTTTGGAATGCTCAACATGGTGGCTAGTGACAGTGTAGCTGTTGAAATCGTGTCATTGTCATCCACTTGTATAACGTGATTCATTTTTTGAGTTCAGGGACATTTTTCTTCCTTTCTACTTTGGTTTCTTTTATTCACTTTTAAACCTTTAAAATAATTTTTTTTAATAAACAAAACAAATTTTAATAAACAAAACAAATAAAATGCAATGCCAGACACCACTTTCTCGCTCTTCTACACTCATTTTCACTCTCTATGTTCTTAAAAACGCATAACACCATCTTCACCCATCTTCCACCACCACTACAGATTTCTTTCCCTACACAGCACCGACTCAAAATATTTTAGCCCCAAAGCGGATAATAAAATTGGAGCCATTTCCTGCAAAAAAGAAAAAGAGAAAAAAATGCTTAAAATCCTATGATTATGTGTATGTAAAGCTATAGATCATAAACCTCAATATTAGCAATCTCAAAGCTAAAATCACCTACATATAATATGTTTTTTATGTATTGTTTGGTATCGAAGAATGAGAGGCGGAATAGAATGCACTATTGAGAGATAGTGGAAAAAAAACGTGTTTGTTTTACAAGGTATTGATGTAACACCTCGTAAAATCCCGACCAATATTATGAAGACACGTGTCATGGACTTTAAACGTTTAAGGAAATTATTTCTGGAGGACTAAAATTGTTAAACAATGTAAATATGATAATAAAGGGATCCAAAGTGTCAACATGCCATTCTTGTGCCTCTGATTGACCTCACACGACGTTCGTAATCTTTAACGAATAAATTGTCGAACAATGGAAGTCGTTTGTGCTTAAAATAAGGATCTTATGAAACATAGGGGTTAAAAGTGTCAACATGTTGAAAGTAACCTCTGAGTGACCTTTTAACGATCCCAAAAAACATTGTGATAATCTATTTTTGATCCCAAGAATAACGGATATTAAATTCGTGGAGTTTCGACGCATATAAATAATCAAAGTGTTAATTACAAGTAATAAGGGTTAAATGCGTTAATATTGCATTTCAAGACCATTCGGGTGACCTCGTAACTAACCGAAGGCTTATTGTTAAATATTTAAAGACTCGAGACCCTTAAAAGTTAAGTTTGGGGGTTAAAAGTGCAATAAACTCAAGTTAAATCAAGTTTAGAAGGACCAGGGACCAAAATAGCAATATTTGAAACTTGGTGACCGGATCTGACCTCCACGCGGGCCGCGTAGGCCATGAGACAAGTCTCACGCGGGCCGCGTAAGACTGCCAGGTGCAGAAAAATTGGGCAGATGCCTGTACAGCCTGTTGCACCGCCTTTGCATGCCTTGTTTTCGATCCTAGGGGCTGAGCCAACAATATTTCATGCATAGGGACACTTGGAATCATCAGAAATCATTTGTAGACTTGTGTGGAGTGATCTTGTGAATTAATTTTGGCTATATAAGAGCTTCTTGTTTGCTACTTCATGTGCTCATTCACACAAATCATTCTCAACTCACTCTCTAGAGCTCTCTGGACTTCAAGCAAGTTTCCTCAAGTTCCTAATTCGTGCTAAGATCCTTTGTAAGCATTCTTAGCCTTCATAGTTCATGTTTTATTAGTCTAATGACCAAAAGTCAAAGCCGTCGTAATTAAGCTTTGACTTAGTGATTAATCACTAATGGTCCAGTCAGTTTTTGAATTGAAAGTGGCTATGAGTTGGTAATTATGTGGGTATTAAACTCTTAAAAGGGCACCCTCTGATTTCCACTCTAACTTGGTCAATTGTCGGGTCAAACTTAATATTAAAAAGTCAACAGAAAGCTATTTTGCAAATAAACTCATAACTAACAATGCAGAGGTTAAGGCACCAGTTTTAACACTAATATAACTTGGTAATTAATGTAAGAACATGTCTAGGCATGTTCAACCCGACAATTCTGAGTTTAGGCTCGGTTCGGAACCGAAAGTCGCAAAAGAAGACTTTTGCTTTGACTTTCAGTTCTGACCCGATTTAGCTTGTTTTAGATATGCCTTAAGGTTCCTTTAGGACCATATTATAAGTTAGTAAAACCCTCTGAGGTTATACTACATGGTTCCTTATTTATCCGATTCATTTGCATGTTTCCGTTAATTGCTTAAATGTTGACCATTATGCCCTTTTGTTATTAAAACGAGATTTTTGAAAATATGAGAGGACAAATACCTTTATTACTGATTTATAAACATGTCCTAAAAATTTGACATCAATTTGTGGTCAAAATTAGGAGTTATGCTCAATATCGTAATTTGAAAGTTTTTTATTAATTAAACGACATTATTAGCATAAGACCTATTTAAACCCAAATTTAGATACCAAAATTTTTTCCCACTGATGTAATATAATATTTTATAATTTTTGAAGATTTTTATTTATTTTTAAACTGATCATAATGTAGGGTTCTTGCTTTGATTCGGTAATTGACGGTTATACCCTTTTTGATAAAAAAATGAGTTTTACATAACATTTTGATACCAAACTTTTTGCTACTGATTTCATATGATAAATAAAATATTTTAAGCCTTCTGGACTGATAAACATCTCAGCTTTCCTTATATAACTTGAAAATCGCTTAAAACCGACTTTTTACGCGTTTTAAACGCATAGTATGGATTAAAACTATTTTTGACATATAGGACTTAATACCTACTGATGTTCTAAGTAAATTTTTATACATTAACATTAAGTAAAATTTTTGAACTCAGATTTCCAAATTTGACCCTTAAAGCATATGTGAAATGACCAAAATGCCCCTACGGCACATAGTTTTGTTATAAATGATAAATTTCACATATATGCAATACCCTACTGATATGACTTGAAAAAATAAATATTTTTACTGATCATTTTAGACCAGAACCTCAGATTAATATTTAATCTCTTTTATAACCATTAAAATGACCAAAATACCCTACGGGGCTTAAATTGATTTTAAATTCGTTTTGGGCATAATGGAAGGTATCCTACTGATATCATAACACATTTTAAGCATATTAACTTAGGGAACCTGTCCATGACCTATTTGGTTACCCGTTATGCATTTTTCACGTTCGGTACGGTTTATGTGACTAGTTTGCATAAATTGACCGAAACGGGTCAAACCTTATCATTTTTGCTTTAAAATCCAGAATGTATTTAGTTTACCCATATTATACAAGTCTTCATACTTTTTGGGTCTAAATCACATTCTAAACCGGTCTTTGCTTAATCTTGCGTTTTGAACCGTATACATTTCCTTAAAACTAACCGGTCTAAGTTAAGACTTAAATAAGACCCGTTAGAATTCTAATAGGTTATTAAAACCTTCATTCCAGATTTAGGAGCCCAGTAAAAGATATTTGCACTTGCTGATTGTATACGGCTGGGATAAATTTGTATAATTTGCTCAGGTAAATACTTTTAACTTATTTTCCCTTATACGGGCTTGGGATACGGTATATAAAATACCGCTTGGTCGGGTATTGAATCATTAATCGTATGAAGGTTAATTCATTTAGATAACCTGTTTAATCTGTTTTGTTTGTTAAAGCCTTTGGGGGGTTAATGACCATGTCCTGGATATCCTCGGCTCATTCATTGAAATGGCCACGACTTAAGCACGGGGTGTAGGCATACACCTGCCGGTGCGTATGTAAAATGATATACCTGCCTGTTCGAGAATGACTCGCCGTAGGCTATATTATGTGGTGTGTCTATTAATCTTTAACCCGGTATTCAACCCGGGCTACTGAACATATAATGAACATATAATTCTTTTACAAGATTATTTTTAAAGAATTATCCCAAGTTATAAAAGATTATTTGTGCCTTGTGCATTTAAATAAATTTTCTTAAACATTTTCAAAATGAGTCGGTTAATTGTATTTACCAGTGAAAACTGACGTATTTTCCAAAAAGGTTAAGTGCAGGTACTAAGCGAAATGGGCTGGCAACTCCTAGCATCAATAAAGAGTCGTGCAAGCTTAGATGTTTAAAAATCTGTTGAACAATGTTTCTTTTATCTCTGATCGGCCTGTGGATCTCTTTACAACCGTTTTGTAATAATTGATATTACTTTCAATCGGTTTGTAATGTTGTTATCTTTAGACTTCCGCTGTGCATAAAAATTGTGATAAAATTGACTATGATGATATCAACTACGTCACGATACTCCCCACCGGTCCCACCGGTAATACGTGGAAAATATCGGGGTGTAACAGGTTGGTATCAGAGCCAACATTGAGTGAATTAAACACTAGCCTTTTGTGTTTAATCTCAATGACACAGTTTGCACATTCCTCGACTTCCGAGTCTAGGCAAAGAACTTAGGACTAATCCTAATTTATTTTATTTTATCCTTTATTGTTTTCCTTTGTTGTTTTCTTTTGTTTGTTTTGACAGGATCAACAAAAATGCCGCCAAGATTCCGAAGAGGAGGACGAGGCAAGGGGCCATTCACCGCCTCCAACGATCATGAGGCCGGGCCTTCCCACCGGTGAACTCCATCAGCTACTATGAGCACAAGTCCTCAAGAAGACTGGAGGACCTACTTAGAGCCTGCGAGGCGTTCTGTCTTGCTTAGCTCCTCACCTTCCTACCACGATTCTTTCAGACTCCATTAGGGCAACGAGCCCGACCATTCACGCCATTCCTACTTACCGTTGCAGCGGTCGGGTTCTCATCGGGCCTTCCAGGACCCGACCCCGTATTTCCAGAGCCGGTTCAACCCGGCAAATCAGATTGAAGAACCAATGGGCCATAACCCATTGGGCCCTGAAGACCATTTCCCTGAAGTTCAGGGTATGGATATGGATGATGATCCCGATCCTGCCGAACCGCCATCTGGGACGCCCACACACCCCATCGAGATTTCAAATGGGTCATCTTTTCATGGATCACCTTATAGGAGTCCAGACAGCTATGAGGCAAGGTTTGCCTCATACCCTTGGGAGTTTACTCCCTCTTTCAACCCATCTCAGCAGCAGTAGTAGCAGGATCCCTTTGAGGATTCACGTTTTGTAGCGGTCACGCCACCGCCACCACCACCGCTTGAGCAGCAACTGCCTCCGGAGCCACCGAGGCGAAGAAGAACAGGTGCACGGATGTCCGTGCGAGGAGGGGATTTCCACTTCAGCACCCCTCAACACTCAAGTGGTAGCCACTACCCGCCACTATATGAAGACCCGCAGATGGGTGGGCCTTCAAACCCCGTTTCTGAGGTGGATTCTGCGCCAGTCGCACCACCACCTCCACATGTGGGTTTTGATAACCCAATTCCTTCTTATGCCGGTGCAGCGGTGTCTAACCCTTTTGAGCAGCCAGCCTACCCGGGGTATAACTACTACAATGCCCCTGATGTTGACCCGTATCTTGTGGCAGCAAACTAGAATGCTCTTCACCCTGAAGGGCCCTATGCAGCTTCGTACCAATCTGGGTTCCAAGCATATGGGTACCAATACCCGCCACCTGCTCAACCCCCGCAGCAGCAGCCGTCGCAGCCACCGCTGATCCCGCCGCCACAACAACAGGAGATTCTTCAAAGGTTGAGCCAGGTGGAACGCGAGGTTCAAGAGGAGCGTAGGAGCCACCGGGGATTTCTTAAGGGTTTGGCGAATCTGATCAAGGGGAAGAAGAAGAGGGATTTTTGAAGATTCCTTATATATTTGTATTGTAATTTCTTTATTTTAATCAAGTCTCTGCGTGGACATATTTATTTATGTACCTGGTCCCTGCATGGACCTGTTTTTCTTGTTTAGCCCTTGCATGGGCAAGTTATTTGTTTAAAAGTCCCGTTTAGGGCAAATATGTACTTCTTTCATTTTAATTATTTATTTTTGGAATGTTTTAAATTTAAGTTTCATTTTGTCATTATATGCATGTATCTAATAAATGAAACAAATCAAAATGTCATTCCTTTTTAATTAAATCTGCCATTATATATTAAATGAAAATCTTAAAGCCAAAACCTAGTCCATGTGTCATTTTAAGACAGGACCATGATGGTAGTTTCTTTTTAAGATTTAATTCCTTGTTAACATCTTAAAACATGTTAACACTCCTGGCAAATGTGATTCGATAAAATCACAAAAGTCATCCTTATATTGGATCCTTCCAATTCCTTTCCTCTATTTACTATTTAAACATCCATTAGTGATGTAATGCCTACGGGCCATATTTATTGTCATATAAGACAAAAGACAGTTATAGTCTACGACTCCCTGTCAAGAAAAGGTAATGAACTACGATTCAATGCCTTAATGCCTCGATCCTATAAGATCATGGCTTATAATTTAAATTGTCCCTGTGACTTGGCCTTTTGTGCCATTATAATATATTAATAAATTATAACTGATGATAATTATAATAAAAATCCTGAATGAATATGCTTAGTAAATTAACCAATATGTTTTATTAATACCATGGTTAATAAATTATCAAGATGACAATTCTGTTATAGATCTCTAAATAAAACATTGTCATCATTTTATGTAGCAACCAAGCTATATGGCAGAATCTGAAGAAGTCAACAGTCACCCTATAGAGAATCATGATACTACCAAAATCAACGTAACTGGTGCGGAACTTCAAGCATTGATTGACAATGTTGTTTCTAAAGCCATGGACAGGAAGTTTAGAGAGTCTAGTGGTACACGCTCTAAGACTCACTATGTGGCTCACAGTAAGCCACCTTCTAAATCTCATGAGTCGAAGAAGGATGATGCCCAACACTCATCAAATCAGCACAGTATCCTGTCTAAGAAGATTGTATTCGATCAAGAGCCACGTACAAAGACCTGTTCATATAAGTATTTCGTCTCCTGCAAGCCCAGAGATTTCACTGGGGAAAAAGGAGCCATTGATTGCATGACGTTGCTAGATGAGATGGATACAGTGGTTGATATTAGTGGATGTGCCGAGAAAGATATTGTGAAGTATGTTTCACAGTCATTCAAGGGAGAAGCCCTAGCTTGGTGGAGGTCCTTAATCCAAGCTTCTGGAAAGATTCCGTTATACAACTTAACATGGGCTCAGTTTGTTGCTTTGATCAAAGAGAACTTCTGTCCTCAACATGAAGTTGAGAAGATCGAGACTGACTTTCTGACACTGGTTATGAAGAACTTAGACTGTCAGGCATATCTCACGAGTTTTAACACCATGTCTCGATTGGTTCCTTACTTTGTGACACCGGAACCAAAACATATAGCCCGTTTCATTGGGGGTTTAGCCCCAGAGATTAAAGTTAGTGTGAAAGCATTAAGACCTACTACCTTTAGGTCAGTAGCTGATTTATCATTATCTCTTACCCTTGATGCGGTCAGGCAGAGATCGCTTAGGAATTCTGATGCGGGGAAGAGGAAACGTGAGGATGATAACTCACACCGTTCAGATAAGAAGCATAAGGGGAACTCTGATCACAAGAAGAGTTCAGGGTTCAAGAAGGATGACCAACAGTCGGGTGAGAAGCCCAAATGCAAGACCTGCAAGAAGCGCCATCTGGGAAAGTGCAGGTATGAATCAAAATCCCAATCGCAGCCTAGGGCTTGTGGGATCTGTAAATCTAGTGAGCATAAGACGTTGGATTGTAAGAAGATAAAGGATGCGACTTGTTACAACTGTAACGAGAAGAGGCATATCAAGTCTAACTGCCCAAAGTATGCCAAGAAACCTGAAGAAGGTAAGAAGACCAATGCTAGGGTCTTTTAAATGAACGCACAAAAAGCGATTCAGAATGACAACGTGATAACAGGTACCTTCCTTATCAATGATGTTTATGCAAGGGTATTATTTGATTCGGGTGCAGATAAGTCATTTGTAGATAATAAGTTTTGTAAGCTATTAAATCTTCCTGTTAAAACCCTAAGCATAAAATATGAAGTAGAATTGGCCGATGGTACCATAGAAACTGCTTCAACTGTGTTAGATGGATGTTTTATATCCATTAGGAATCAGTCCTTTCCTCTGTCCTTGCTTCCTTTGAAATTAGCTGGTTTCGACATAGTGATAGGCATGGATTGGTTATCTCATAACCAAGCTCAAATTGTTTGTGATAAGAAACAAGTGGTTATCAAGACTCTGTATGGTGAGCCACTTACCATAGAAGGAGATACTCAGTATGGGTTGCCTAAGCAAGTGTCTATGCTTAAGGCGTCGAGATGTATGAAGAAAGGTTGTGTCATTTATATGGCACAAGTAACCATGGATGAACCAAAGCCCAAGATTGAAGACATCCCTGTTATTTCTGAATATCCAGAAGTTTTCCCTGAAGAGCTATATGGTTTACCTCCAGATAGGCAAGTGGAGTTCAGAATTAACATTATTCCTGGAGCTGCACCGATTGCAAGAGCACCTTATCGGTTAGCGCCGACTGAGATGAAAGAGTTGAGAACCCAGTTGGATGATTTGTTGGCAAAGGGATTTATTAGACCTAGCCCAACTCCTTGGGGAGCACCGATTCTATTTGTGAAGAAAAAGGATGGATCGATGAGTCTATGCATCGATTATCACGAGCTAAACAAGGTTACAATCAAGAACAGATATCCATTGCCCAGGATCGACGATCTGTTCGATCAACTTCAAGGAGCAAGTTACTTCTCCAAGATTGATTTAAGGCCAGGTTACCATTAGCTGAAGGTTAGAAATGAAGATATGCATAAGACTGCTTTCAGAACTCGTTATGGTCACTACGAGTTCTTAGTGATGCCTTTTGGGCTCACTAATGCACCAGCAGCGTTCATGGACCTCATGAATCGCGTTTGCAAACCCTATTTGGACAAGTTTGTCATCATATTCATTGATGACCTTCTTATTTATTCGAAGAACCAGGCTGATCATGAAAAACACCTTCGATGTATTCTTAAACTTCTTCAGCAAGAGAAGCTCTACGCCAAGTTTTCAAAATGCGAGTTTTGGCTTCGAGAAGTCCAATTTCTTAGACATATGGTTAGCGAGCGTGGTATCCAGGTGGATCCCGCTAAGATTGAAGCTATCATGAATTGGCAAGAACCAAAGATGCCCACAGAGATTCGCAGCTTCTTGGGTCTGGCAGGATATTATAGGCGTTTTATTGAAAATTTCTCAAGGATTGCTGCACCCCTAACTTCATTAACCCGCAATAATATAAAGTTTGACTGGGGTCCCAAGCAGCAAGAATCCTTTGATATTCTTAAGCAGAAGCTAAGCAATGCACCTGTGTTGACATTGCCTTAAGGGATTGAAGAATTTGTGGTTTACTGCGACGCATCACACACTGGCATGGGATGTGTGCTAATGCAGAAGGGCAAAGTTATTGCCTATGCTTCCCGACAATTAAAAGTGCACGAAAATAATTACACCACCCACGACTTGGAATTGGGTGCCGTTGTGTTTGCACTAAAACTTTGGAGGCATTATTTATATGGTACCAAGTGTGTGATCTATTCTGATCATAAGAGCATTCAGCATCTGTTTAATCAGAAGGATCTGAATATGAGACAGCGCCGATGGATGGAGACACTGAATGATTATGATTGTGATATCCGGTACCATCCAGGCAAGGCGAATGTAGTCGCCGATGCTTTGAGCAGGAAGGAACGGGTTAAGCCCATTAGAATCAATGCCAAGAGCATTGAATTGAAGAGCAGTTTGAATGAAAGGTTGTTAGCCGCTCAAAAGGAAGCCGTATTAGAAGCTAACTATCCAAATGAAAAGCTGGGAGTCACTGCTGAACAGTTATCATATGGCAAGGATGGAATCTTAAGATTGAATGGACGAATATGGGTTCCAATCTATGGAGGACTTCAGGACGTGATCCTTCAAGAAGCCCATAATTCCATGTATTCTGTTCATCCTGGGAGTGATAAGATGTACCAGGATTTAAAGGCAAATTACTGGTGGATAGGTTTAAAGAAATCTATAGCCACTTATGTGGCCAAATGTCTGACATGTGCTCAAGTTAAAGCCGAACACCAGAAGCCGTCAGGTTTGCTACAACAGCCTGAACTTCCCACCTGGAAGTGGGAAATGGTAACTATGGATTTTATCACTAAGTTACCAAAAACAAAGCGAAGAAATGATACTATTTGGGTTATAGTAGATAGACTAACTAAGTCAGCCCACTTCCTACCAATTAAGGAAACACACAACTCAGATAAGTTAGCTCAGCTATACGTGGACGAGATTGTATCTCTTCACGGAGTGCTAGTGTCTATCATCTCTGATAGGGATACGAGATATACATCGCATTTTTGGAAAAGCTTTCAGCAATCCCTAGGCACTCGATTAAACTTCAGCACTGCATATCATCCTCAGACGGATGGTCAAAGCGAGCGTACAATTCAAACGCTGGAGGATATGTTAAGGGCCTGTGTTATTGATTTAGGTGGAAGTTGGGATGATCATCTTCCGTTGATTGAATTCTCGTATAATAGCAGCTATCATTCGAGTATTCAAGCTGCACCTTTCGAAGCTTTGTATGGAAGAAAGTGCAGGACGCCGGTTTGTTGGGCGGAAGTTGGAGATGTCCAACTAACAGGACCTGATATAGTCCTGGAGATGACAGATAAGATTGTGCAGATACGTGATCGTCTCAAAGCTACCAGGGATAGGCAGAAAAGCTACCCGGATAAAAGGCGTAAACCTCTGAAATTGGAGGTAGGTGACAAGGTGTTACTTAAGGTATCACCCTGGAAAGGGGTAATGCGTTTTGGTAAGAAAGGCAAGTTAAGCCCAAGATACATAGGACCATTCGAGATCATCGAATGTGTCGGAACAATAGCTTACAAATTAAACCTGCCTGAAGAGCTCAGTGGAATTCATGATGTGTTTCACATCTGCAATCTGAAGAAGTGCCTAGCCGATGATTCGCTAGCCATGTCACATAAGGATGTGCATATTGATGAGAGCTTAAAGTTTGTTGAAAAACCTTTATCGATTGAAGATCGACAGGTTAAGAAGCTTCGAAAGAAGCATGTGCCGATTGTGAAGGTTAAATGGGATACCCGAAGAGGCCCAGAGTACACGTGGGAGGTCGAGTCCACAATGAAACAGAAGTACCCTCATTTTTTTCAGTAAATCTCGAGGTCGAGATTTCTTTTAAGGGGGTGAGGATGTAATACCTCGTAAAATCATGACCAATATTATGAAGATACGTGTCATGGACTTTAAACGTATAAGGAAATTATTTCTGGAGGACTAAAATTGTTAAACAATGTAAATATGTTAATAAAGGGATCCAAAGTGTTAACATGCCATTCTTGTGCCTCTGATTGACCTCACACGATGTTCACACGATGTTCGTAATCTTTAACGAATAAATTGTCGAACAATGGAAGTCGTTTGTGCTTAAAATAAGGATCTTATGAAACATAGGGGTTAAAAGTGTCAACATGTTGAAAGTAACCTCTGAGTGACCTTTTAACGATCCCAAAAAACATTGTGATAATCTATTTTTGATCCCAAGAATAACGGATATTAAATTCGTGGAGTTTCGACGCATATAAATAATCAAAGTGTTAATTACAAGTAATAAGGGTTAAATGCGTTAATATTGCATTTCAAGACCATTCGGGTGACCTCGTAACTAACCGAAGGCTTATTGTTAAATATTTAAAGACTCGAGACCCTTAAAAGTTAAGTTTGGGGGTTAAAAGTGCAATAAACGCAAGTTAAATCAAGTTTAGAAGGACCAGGGACCAAAATAGCAATATTTGAAACTTGGTGACCGGATCTGACCTCCACGCGGGCCGCGTAGGCCATGAGACAAGTCTCACGCGGGCCGCGTAAGACTGCCAGGTGCAGAAAAATTGGGCAGATGCCTGTACAGCCTGTTGCACCGCCTTTGCATGCCTTGTTTTCGATCCTAGGGGCTGAGCCAACAATATTTCATGCATAGGGACACTTGGAATCATCAGAAATCATTTGTAGACTTGTGTGGAGTGATCTTGTGAATTAATTTTGGCTATATAAGAGCTTCTTGTTTGCTACTTCATGTGCTCATTCACAAAAATCATTCTCAACTCACTCTCTAGAGCTCTCTGGACTTCAAGCAAGTTTCCTCAAGTTCCTAATTCGTGCTAAGATCCTTTGTAAGCATTCTTAGCCTTCATAGTTCATGTTTTATTAGTCTAATGACCAAAAGTCAAAGCCGTCGTAATTAAGCTTTGACTTAGTGATTAATCACTAATGGTCCAGTCAGTTTTTGAATTGAAAGTGGCTATGAGTTGGTAATTATGTGGGTATTAAACTCTTAAAAGGGCACCCTCTGATTTCCACTCTAACTTGGTCAATTGTCGGGTCAAACTTAATATTAAAAAGTCAACAGAAAGCTATTTTGCAAATAAACTCATAACTAACAATGCAGAGGTTAAGGCACCAGTTTTAACACTAATATAACTTGGTAATTAATGTAAGAACATGTCTAGGCATGTTCAACCCGACAATTCTGAGTTTAGGCTCGGTTCGGAACCGAAAGTCGCAAAAGAAGACTTTTGCTTTGACTTTCAGTTCTGACCCGATTTAGCTAGTTTTAGATATGCCTTAAGGTTCCTTTAGGACCATATTATAAGTTAGTAAAACCCTCTGAGGTTATACTACATGGTTCCTTATTTATCCGATTCATTTGCATGTTTCCGTTAATTGCTTAAATGTTGACCATTATGCCCTTTTGTTATTAAAATGAGATTTTTGAAAATATGAGAGGACAAAAACCTTTATTACTGATTTATAAACATGTCCTAAAAATTTGACATCAATTTGTGGTCAAAATTAGGAGTTATGCTCAATATCGTAATTTGAAAGCTTTTTATTAATTAAACGGCATTATTAGCATAAGGCCTATTTAAACCCAAATTTCGACACCAAAATTTTTACCCACTGATGTAATATAATATTTTGGGATTTTTGAAGATTTTTATTTATTTTTAAACTGATCATAATGTAGGGTTCTTGCTTTGATTCGGTAATTGACGGTTATACCCTTTTTGCTAAAAATATTAGTTTTACATAACATTTTGATACCAAACTTTTTGCTACTGATTTCATATGATAAATAAAATATTTTAAGCCTTCTGGACTGATAAAAATCTCAGCTTTCCTTATATAACCTGAAAATCGCTTAAAACCGACTTTTTACGCGTTTTAAACGCATAGTATGGATTAAAACTATTTTTGACATATAAGACTTAATATCTACTGATGTTTTAAGTTTTATACTTTAACAGTAAGAAAAAGTTTTGAACTCAAATTTCCAAATTTGACCCTTAAAGCTTATGTGAAATGACCAAAATGCCCCTACGGCACATAGTTTGGTTATAAATGATAAATTTCACATATATGCAATACCCTACTGATATGACTTGCAAAAATAAATATTTTTACTGATCATTTTAGACCAGAACCTCAGATTAATATTTAATCTCTTTTATAACCATTAAAATGACCAAAATACCCCTACGGGGCTTAAATTGATTTTAAATTCGTTTTGGGCATAATTGTCACACCCCGACCACGTAAAACAACAAAACGTGGCGGAATCGTAGGGGAGTGTTGTAACAGAATCATTATTTCATAACACATGGAAATTTGAAATTTTGTTTTATTGAATCAAAAGAAATTACAATGTCTTAACAACAAAGAAACATAACATAATTAACTAGTCTTGCATCTTTTATTGTCACTAAGGCCCAAGTCCGCCTAAGTGCATCTTGATAAATCCTATGCATCATTTCCTGAAACACATGTGAAAATAGGTACGTCAGCATAAAAATGCCTTTGAGATACATAGGTTTTGTGAAAATAGGATTCATGACTTATAAGTTTAGAAAAAGTTGTTTAACAAAAGTCAGTCATGATCCTTGTAAAATGTTTTGTTTTATAAATCATTTGAAAAACGATGATATAGTAGATGATATGTAAAAGAGTAATGTAAGGTTAAATGAATAACCAAGTAAAATGAGTTTGTATAAAATGAGTTGTTTTGTAAAACAATTGTTTAGTGAAAATATGTCATTTGTGTAAAATGTAATATGTCAAATATTGAAATGGTTTAAATAACGCTACGATATGTAATACTATAAAAACACTTATATATAGGAAGTACCAGCGGCGTATCCACCATGCTTTTATCTTATTACACACGCCTCGTTATTTAAATCACTTAAACAAAACCAACCATCAATGTAAAAATGTTTATGTATAGTTAATTGTCAAATGTTTGTGTGAAAACCATCAAATGTAAATCATGTAATGTGTAAACAAAAGTTATGTATGGTAAGTAAAATGAGACTACTTAAACCACAAGTAAAAATGTACAAAACAAAGTATTTGAATAAATCAAAAGCTATGCTTTGTAGAATAATGCATGCTTTACTGATACAACATCTATGCGGTAATGTTAAACGCCTACATTCAAGCCTTGAGACAGACGGATAACCCTAAGTAAAGGTTATCAAAAGAAAATGTTTTTGGATTCGGTCATTCCATCCATCCAAACAAACCTAGGATTTTAGGAACAAGATTTGTCAAGTCCTATGGTACCACTACCTCCTACCGAGCGGCATGATCGGTGTTAATGAATGTAATTTAGTCCCGTTAAACAAACCAAATGATATACCAAATGTAAGCATATTTTATGAAAATAATGTACCTAGTATGCTAAGTGAACATACAAGGTAGAGATATAAAACAATGTGTCCATATATTACGAGAACATATGCAATAGAGATGTAATATAAAACAATGTACTAAGTATGCTAAGTTAACATACAAAGCAGAAAAGTCATGTAAAACAATGTGCTAGCATGTTAAGTAAACATACATAGCAAAAGAAATGTAATGTAAAACAATGTGCTAGCATGTTAAGTAAACATATATAGCAAAACATAATGAAATCATGTACTAATAGTGTACTAATGAACATAGCAAGTATATGATATGAAAACATGGAAAGCATGAAAATAACAAGTAGGCACATGTGTTTCACCAAAAAATGTTTGAAAAACAGTAAAAGAGGGGACTATGTACTCACTTGAGGGTGCTTAGAAGTCTTGAACAACAACCAAGCAAAGCTAGAGGGATCACGGAAGTCAAACGGCACCTAATATAGATAACTACATAAATAACCGGACCTAAATCGGGAGATTGGTTAGTATGAGGTTTCGTAAACCAAATGAGTATTGGAACTCATATGATATGGTTTAACCAAGCCCACATACTAAAATGAAACCTAACCTAAGTGCTTACGACCCATTACGACCCGTTTAGGTAGCTTATGCTACTTTAACGCGTCGTTCGCGTAAAACGCGCTCGGACCGCTCAACTAGTCCTTTGACAAGTAAAATATGTCTTAACATGTCTAATATTGTTGCTAAATCAGTTTAGATGTCAAAAGTTACGTTACATAGGCTTAAAATGAAATTTGGCGTAAAAAGGGCATTTTGGTAATTTTCCTAAGGCATAAAAACTACTTATCATACAACTACTTAAACGATGTGACCATAAGGTATAACCTCGGAAGGTTATTCCCTATACGACTATGGTCACCTAATGTGTTTGGTCGGATCCTAATGGTCGACCAAACGGGTCGGGTTTGTAAGTATAAGCGATTGTTTAGATCGCTTACCTTACGACCCTACATAAGCACTAAACCTAAAGTGACGAGCTAAACATGCTAAAACATGTTTAGTTAAGTTAGAAAACAGGTTTGGTATCAAAACAAATGGTTTTGATACCTAAAAGTAGTTTGGTTATAAAATACGCGAGAATATGCATTTTGGCCGAAACTACGACTCGTCACAAAACCTAGATAACGTGGTAATCAGTAGGCATAGTCACTAGGGACTATAACCATCGTGATTACACTCACGTTATGAAGTTCACATGAACTTCACATTGACCATAAACTGGTCAATGCAGAAAGTCAAACACTGTTTGACTTTCGTGCTAAAACGCATAAAAGAATGAAAGAGGACTTACAAAAGGTCCAAGAATGGAAGTTTTGATTTAAACAACTCAGGTATGGAGCACAAGACCCCAACTTAGAGCTGAATAAATCAAAGGTGTGAGTTCAAGTGAAGTGGGGGTGGGCTATTTATAGTTTTTCTAGGACCGTTAGGATTGTTTCTCGTAAACCGAGCTTTGATCTTGGCCCTACACTTGCACCCCCTGTTTTGCAATACCTTGGGCACCCCAAAACAGCCCCTAGAATGCTTAGAAACCATTTGCACAAGAGGGAAAAAGCTGGAAATGAATTCTGCTGATCTGGGGGGTCCTTACGGACCGTATGGATTTGTGCTTACGGTCCGTAAGCCTTGTGCAGGTCAGCAAGTTTCAAAAATGGCAGATTTAGTCCCTGAAGCCCCAAACTTGATTTTTGATGCGTTTTGACACGTTTAAGCCCCGTTAACCACATTTTAAGGCTCTAAAATGATGTTAAAGTGTAGGGAACTTGAAATATGCTCAAAAATATGTCGGATGTCGGTTCGTTTGGTTGTACGATCGTGATATTTGCTTAATTACGACGAAATGCGCACAAGCGCGAAAAACGATCCAAATTGCGCGACGGATGGATTTTTCTTATGCCAAACACTAAAATGAAATATTTTAATGCTTACATAAATTTTTGGATGTCCGGATGTATTCAGAACGTGAGATATGCGCGAAAATGCAAACTTATGCACTTTTTGACGCTTTTAGTCCCTGAATGAGCATAAAGTTTATTTTAGCACACCGAACCCCTCAAAGCCTATTTCTAAGCTATGTATAGGATATTTAGGGTGTGTTTAACTTATTATCAAGTTCCGGAATGTCCGTTACAGTACAAATTGACATACTTTCGCAGTTTGTCGAATTTAGTCCCTGTAAGCGAATAAACTTGATTTCGGCATACCAAACCTTCCAAAACTTATTTATAAGTTATGTAAAGGTTATTTAAGGTATGTTAAGCCTATGTCACTGTTCCGGAGTGTTTGTTGCATTAAACTGGTTATATTTACGCATCAGATCGCGTATAACCTTCCAGAAAGCGATTTAAAGCCTGAAATCGAACAAGAATTGATATGTGCAATTGATACACATATTTATACAAATCCCAAGTATGAAATAAAATATTTCATTGGTTTGGTATTTGTTTGATGGTTGAAGTGACACAGGTGTCACAGTCTCCCCTACTTCAGGAAATTTCGTCCCGAAATTTATTTAGAGGAAACTTGTGAGAGCTTGAAACATGAAGTCAAAAAGATCAAACAACACTGGTTAGAGTCCTGAACTTCTAGTAACTTTATATAACATCATGCTTGCACTGCGAGAGGGATACTTATATACAAGTATATAAAGTGTTATTGGTGCGTCCACCGTACCTCCATTACATTGTTCACATTTCGTTATTGTTGCCACTATCGGTTCTTACACATAATAAATCTTACTGTGGCTTCCGTGCACTGAACTTCGTAATTATGTATGCATCCATAATTACGTAATTCCTTGCATAGTCACGTAGTGCATCTTATAATGTGTAGGGGAAGAAAACAATGAACGAGCCTGTGATGATTGTGACTAGACCACCATAGGGTCTTTTAATTAAATCAATAAATGATTTAAATAGACTACCAAGGAGTCTGTTCAGCTATATCACCACATGTCATTCTTAACCATATTTTGAATCAATCTTTTGACTAGACCACTAAAAGGGTCTCTTTGAATCATGGAATGGTACTATATAATCCAAGGGTCTTGACTATCACGTAGAAGCCCAATAAGGATTTAGGGTAGTACCTTTTGAATATCCTACTACGAATCCATCATATGAAGATATGAAAGGTTCTACGAGGATTTGGATAACGAATATCCAGAGTATTCAAAAACACAAAATGCATAAAAGAAAACACAAAATGCATAAACACATAATCACATAATTGTTTATCTAGATCTTTAATTTGTTAATTTGTTTTGTTAATTGCGTACATGTATTTAAAGCACACTAGGAATCCATTCCGTGGATTTCATTTGGTACTTTAAACATTAGCAAGAATCTAACTATGAAGATAGAAGATCTTTTAAAGAGAAAATTCGATTTCGATTATAAGGAACCGAAATGTTCGAATTAAGGTACACAAGGAATCCAATCAAGGATTCTGATTTGAATGATAATTATCCACAAGGATCTAATTGTAGAGATAAAAAGATCCCATATGGATTTTAGAAGTTGAAGATGTTTGGAAACCTTGCACTGGATGTGCTTAAGTCAAAACATGAAGTAAAATGCTTATGACGTTGAGATGCTAGATATGTCAAGGCGACATATGAAGCAGAATTTGAAGGTTAAGTTAATGTATGAAGAAAAATGTTTTTGAAAACTATGCATGGGGTTTCTTTTAAAGATGTGTTTAATGTTTTTGAAATCTTACATAATACTTTTGAAATCATAAGTAGGTGTATTAGATAAAAAAATGTTTTAAAATCATGCTAGATGAAATTTTTGAAATTATGTATAAGGTTTTTGTTGGTGCACACATCTGTCGTCTTCGTCTTGTATCGAGTCTCGGTTCGGTGCGGATCTAATCAAGACATGATGTCATGATGACATCATCTTGGTGACATCATCAATGACATCACATCACTAAAGACAAAATAGAAGTTGAAAGTAGCATGGAATCAGATTGGATGAATGTTATCGCTTCAAGACAAAAGTAACATGAAGATTTCGCTTCAAGACAAGACTTTATCAATTTCGCTTCAAGAAATGAGGATTTCGCTTCAAGTCTTCAAGCGAAATCATGTGTATTATATATAGGTGTTATGTCTTGTCATTTGTAATAGTTCGAATTTTTCCAGAGATTCTTCCGGTGAGCCACGAAGTGCTGCCGAAGTGTTGTTAGGTCTGTAATCGCATTCGTTATCAATACAACAACAGTTTAAAGTAAAATCTAGCTGAATTGAACTCGGTTTGTTTGTTTCCGCCGCTCAAACCGAGATAAACTCTTCTGAACGACTCGTTCGGGTCCGCAAACGATCCTACAATTGGTATCAGAGCTCAGGAGGAAGAGTTCATACCAATTCAGCCACGTTTTCTGATTTTCTACACCTTCTTTCAAAATTAATCAACTTTTTACGGTTCAACTCGGTTCAAACTTTCACATATTGTGCGAAAATACATTTTAACAAACCCTTGAAAGTTTCAGAACCTAATTCGACCATTTACTCGTTCAATTAGATCAAAAACAGACCGAAAATGATGATGTCATGCTGGTTCGCTTGAGTTTACTTGATAATTTCATTTGAGTTTGAAGCGAAATAGAAGGTGTCGCTTGAAATATTCTGATTAAAACTGAAAAGCTGAAGCGAAATTGAAGGTGTCGCTTGAAATATTCTGATTTAGCTTGAATTGTTGTTGAAGCGAAATAGATATATTGAGATTTCGCTTGAATTATAATGACATAGAAAATCTCGCTTGAAATCAGATCTGTGTTGGTACTTGTGAACATTTAAAGGTTGTCAGATAAGTAATATTGAAAACAGGGATTGCATGCGATAAATCATTTTGTCGGATTATTTGTGTCAGTATTGTGAATACGTGTGAAGAAGTTGATAAGTGTTGGCAGGATTAAGTTGTTGTCAGGTCTTGATATTTGAATAGCATGTGAACGGTTCAATTAAGGTTGCAAGAAATGATCATATATTAAGTGTCGGCTGCATGTTATTGATTTGTGTGATGGCATGAGATAACAATCATTTTAGTGTGTCATAAGGTCACGTGATAGTGTGATTCAAAACATTTTACAATATCTTTTAAAGTGGTCGGTCAGATTAAAATCATCGCAAGATCTCATAGTTTGAAATATTGTTGTGTAAGATCTCAGTCTGCATCAGAATCAGTTCAAGTCACAAGGATTGATCAGTTCACTTATCAGTCAAGTTGTGTTGTCAGGTCAAGTGGTTTGTATCTTGGTGATTTTGTCAGGCTTGGAGTTTAGTTGATTCACACGTTTCGATTAGTACAGTTGATCAGTCAAGTCGTTTTGTCCGGGTCATTTGAATTCGATTCGAGTCATTCAGTCCGCACAGTTTGTCAACATTCAGTCCGCACAAGAAATCATCAGTTCGAGTACCAGTTTTATTCAGTTAGTTGATTAACTGTTAAACTGATTGCATTTTGTTTGTTTTGTTGTTAGGTAATCGACAGATATTTTACAAGGTGATACAGCTCATTTGAAAATCCGAAACATGGAGAACGAGTTTTACAATGCTTTTGCTAGTCCAGTTACAGTTACTCAGAGTGCTTTGCATGAAAATGAAACCGGGACGTCTCAGAAACCACCAAAACTCATGGATATTGATGATTACAATGGATGGTCCGAACGGTTTGGAAATTGGGTTGAGGCGTATCACTTGGATGCTTGGGAACACACTGAAGAGCCGTATGTTAAACCCACAAAGGACGATGTTGTTAATGGTACTCCGTTGACACTTAGAGAAATGACTACTGTAGATAAAAAGAAATATCGAGATGAGAAATTGATGGTGAGTCTGCTTCAGCAAGCGATAAAAGAAGATATTTTGATACTGCTTCAACATGATGGAACTGCATATTCGATATGGACAGAGTTGAAAGCAAAGTTTACTAGAAGTGACGATATGCTCAGGAATAAGATGTCTCTCATGAATAAAGAATTTATGGCCAAAGAGATGTCTAAAGACACTTCAAATGCTAAAGCTTTTTTTGCTAATGCTTATGATTTGAAATGTGCAGAAAGGTGCAGAAAAGTCATGGAAGCAGCTGAAGAAAGACGAAGGAAGAACAAAGAAGAGGAAGAAGAAGAAAAAAGATTAAAAGCTGAAGCTAAAGCTGAGAAAAAGAGAAGAGCTGAATTTTTACAATCAAACAGAACAGTCAAAGAGGTTCCTGAATTTGAGATTAAAGTTGATGCAGAACCTGTCAAAGATCCTGTAAAGTGCATGAATTGTGATTCTTTAATCAAGCAAAACAATGAATTGCTGCACAACATAAACAGATTGAAAGAATCATATGATACAATGAACAGAGAAATCAACAAGTATACTGATTCAAACGGTGAACAAGCTGAAGCTATGAATACTTTGAAGATAGCTTATCTGAGACAGCTTGATACGGCAAACTATAACATTAAGAAATGTGCAGATCTCGAGCTTGAGTTGGCAACACAAAAGATAGAGACTGAGAAAGTTAAAAAGTTATTAAACAGTTACTCATGTTCTACTTTTGTTGTTGACAGGATTTATCCAGTAGTGGAGAATTTGAAGACATTTGAAGATGTGAAGATGTCCGAAGAAAAGAAATCCGTGACAAAAGATAAAGTGACAAGTTCTGGTAAGAAACCAAGTGTGGACTACACTAGATGTCCGCCCCCGGTTGAAAATGGATTTTTACCTCGAAATCCAAATTCCGAAAGAGTTGAAAAGGCAATAAACTTACAATGGGAGTCTGGGCCGTCGGATAACTTGCCAGAAAATATTGATGTCACGTACACGTCGTCCGATACTGATCATGAGTCAAAATTGATAAAAAGTGTGGTCGATCAGGTGTTAGACAAAGATGACATAGAGGAGTCAAAACCAGAGTCCAAATCCAAGTCAAAGTCTGAGTCCGATACATCAAAGTCAACAGTCAAAAAGGACAAACGGGTTTACGATAAAAAGTTTTTGATATCAAAATCTAATTTGAATGATGAATCATTTAAAGTGGCATATACTTTGAAAGATTCTGACAAATTATATTCTGATGAAGATTTTCCATTAAGAGGTGTAAAAACTGAGATGATCAAAAAGGTTTTCAAACTAACAGAAATCAATATTATTGAATTAAAAGATGTAAATCTTATTGATAAACCTACAAAATACACCTCAAGAGTTCAACAAAGATTAAACAAGAAAATGGGTTACAATTGTGGTTATAGTTTCCAAAAGAATCCAAACCATAATCGTAATTTCAAAAAGAAAGGTCTTGGTTTTGTACCACCGAAAAACTATAAAAATGAAAAATTTTCTAAACCAAAAACTGTGTTTGTTTCAGGAAATTTTTTAAATGATGAGAAAGAGCAAGCATTCAGTAAGGAGACAAATCAGGAATTCCTTGCCAAGAAGCAAAAAGAGTTGAAGAAAAATGCTGTGCCAAAGAAGATTGAAACCAGAACCTGTTTTCAGTGCAAAATTGCTGGTCATGTTGCTAGGAATTGTCCGAAAACATTCAAACCAAAACAGGAAGTATCTGGTAAATTGAAAGAGAAAGTTGTGGAGAAAACTGAACTTACAACCAAACCATTTACTGGCTTTGAAAATTCGACCTTTGAGATTGGTGAATGTTCAAAGAATGTGGTAAAAAGAAAAGAAAATGTAATAAATCAAAAATGGGTTGTTAAGGGTTCAAGAAACAGTTCTGGTGATGAATCTGATTCCACAAAATCAGAGGAGCCACATATTGAGAAAAAGATTGAGAAATCAGTTCTGAATGTGAACGATGAAAATTTTCCACCTTTGAGTGCTGAAAATTTTAAAAAGAGAGTTGGGAAAGTTGAAATTTCAAATCAATTTTATTCTGACAAGAAGAAATTTGATGTTGATAAAGCTTTCAACGGAACTGTGAAACACATTTTTGGCAAAATGATCAATGGTAAGGTCAAAGGTGTTAAAGAATTTTACGCTGCCAAAAGAGGAGGTCACAGGTTAGTTGAAAGAAAAGATGATGAAGAGGTTGTTACACCCAAGGAAGGTCAGGCTTGGGTGGATATATTCTTCAAAGAATAAAAACCTGACATGCCGGAGATCCCAAGTTGGTAATTGTGGATCATGAATCGGCATCATTCTTTATCATGTTAGTATAATGTGTTTTTGAGAAGTTTTGCAGGACTTGCCGGAACTCCCAGGTTGGTAAGTGAGGAGTAGGAATCGGCATCTTGAGAATTCATCCAACAGATGTTGTTTGGTTGAAAATGTTTGATTGGATTGATCTTAAAAGTGGTAAATCAGGGACATTAAGTTGTATCTGATTTTCTACAAGTGGTTGAAAAACAATGTGATGATTTAATCCCCAATTTTACAAGTGATAAAATCAACAAAACTTATTTTCCGGAAAAACCATTTGATTAAAACAAACTTAAGTGTTTTGAAATCGATGGGAAAATAGTTTGTTGTGAGGGGGAGTTCTGATTGTTTATGCCAAGTGGATGGCGAATTGAGGCAATTCGATATCAGTTGTCATGTTACTTGTACAGTTTGTTTTCAAATTTCCTAAAATGTGTTTGCATTTTAGGGGGAGTAAGAATTTTTAGAAAATCCAAAAACATTTGAAATTTTGAAAAAGACAAAAACATGATAAAATTAAAAAATGAGTTTTTGTTGCATATAGAGGAAATGATAGTACATCAGTGGACAATCACAACATGCTAAAGAATTGGATAGTAAAAATGTGATAAACAATCTTACTGTGGATATGTCAGTAGGTTTTTGCACATTTAGTAGATTGTGACGAGATATAAACCTAAATTTCAAACTTGCTTGTTCTGTGGGTTAACACAAACTTGGATATATAGGTAACCCCTGAAATCTTGTTTGAAAGGTCCCTTATTCTGAGATACTAGGTCTTTATGCTCAGTGATATCTGGGGTATTATCCCGGGACTTCTGCTGAAAGAAATTTCTGACCTAGTCCCCGGATAATGCTTTCTGCAAATGCTTGAAACATAGCATCGCCCTCAGCAAGCTGATGAAACAATAAAATTGATAGTCACTGCTGTTGTAATGCAAAAGATCCTCTAAAGGGGACACACCAAAAGTCGAAGCCGTCATCTCTCTGCGTATCGAAAGATCGACCTGAGCTCTCACGACCCTCGTACTATAATTTATTCCCCTGACAGATATCATTTGTGGTATACTCACCTGTAAGACTGAATATTGGGATCTGGATACGGGAGTATATTCAAGTAGTGGGACACACGAATAAGTTCAAGAGCTTAAAACATTAACCTCGTATCTCGGATCAGTTGAACTTTGTGTGAAAATTTAAATGGATCAATATACTGACAATCTAGGTGAATCGTTTAGAGCTTAAAATGAAATGAAGCTTAACGGTGTTGGTGATTTGTCTCAAAAACTGATATGATCCTCTTGCACGAACTCACAAAAATATTGTTTGTAAATATTTCATTTCTGCATTTCTATTTCAGTCAAAAATCCAAAAAGATTTTAGTGTGTTTTAGCATAAAGTTTGAAAAATTTAAAAAGATTTTCGACAACTGGTGTTGAAGAGCTGATTTTCAAAATTCCAAGTGCTAAACATGATGTACAAATGGTTTGGGTGAAAGTGTTTGAAGAATGTTGAAATGAAATGAAAAAACGTTTTTGCAATATAATACGTTATTCCTGCAAATGGTAAATTAGATTTGAAAATCTTATCCACAAATTGTTATCAGAAAATTTATTTTTGGGTAGAGTTTTGCAGGTTAACCAGGTTCTGAAACCTGAGAGTGATGAAGTGCCAGGTTACGATCTAAGAACCTGTGAAAAGTAAATTCCAGACTACGATCCCAGCAGATTGAGCGAGGGAGTCTGAAGACACCATGATATTCAACATTTGAGAGAGAGGAGTTTGTTGATGTTAGAGATAGAGAATGAGGATTCTTGCAATGACAAATACTTCAGAGGAAGATCGAAGACTGATAAAGACTGAAGATTGAGAAGACTCGACACTTAAGACTCGTCAACATCTGAGGGGGAGTCTGTTGGTGCACACATCTGTCGTCTTCGTCTTGTATCGAGTCTCGGTTCGGTGCGGATCTAATCAAGACATGATGTCATGATGACATCATCTTGGTGACATCATCAATGACATCACATCACTAAAGACAAAATAGAAGTTGAAAGTAGCATGGAATCAGATTGGATGAATGTTATCGCTTCAAGACAAAAGTAACATGAAGATTTCGCTTCAAGACAAGACTTTATCAATTTCGCTTCAAGAAATGAGGATTTCGCTTCAAGTCTTCAAGCGAAATCATGTGTATTATATATAGGTGTTATGTCTTGTCATTTGTAATAGTTCGAATTTTTCCAGAGATTCTTCCGGTGAGCCACGAAGTGCTGCCGAAGTGTTGTTAGGTCTGTAATCGCATTCGTTATCAATACAACAACAGTTTAAAGTGAAATCTAGCTGAATTGAACTCGGTTTGTTTGTTTCCGCCGCTCAAACCGAGATAAACTCTTCTGAACGACTCGTTCGGGTCCGCAAACGATCCTACAGTTTTTGAAAATATGAATGATGCTTTTGAAATCATGCACTTGATATATTACTTAAGATTGTTTTCAAACTATATGAAATGTTCTGAAATTATGAAGGTTGTTTTTGAAAACATAGACAATGCTTTTGAAATTATGGAGGTTGTTTTTGAAAACATAGGAAATGCTTTTGAAATCATGGAGGTTGTTTTTGAAAACATAGACAATGCATTTAAAAAAATTGTTTTCAAACTATATAAAATATTTTGAAATCATGAAGGTTGTTTTTGAAATACTTATACTATGTATATTGTTACGAAACCAGAATGAAATGATATGGGTACGAGATTGAATATACCCTCAGCCATCTAACCAAGGATTCAAAGGCACAGACGTGCAAAAAGCACGATTACTCATAATTTCCCTTTATTTCTTGTACTTCGTCTCCTAGAATGAAACGAGTACTTAAAAATTTTCGAGGAAATCATGAGCGATCACTTGAAAGGGAGAATCACAAGAGTAGTTTGTAAAGAACATAGTTCCTTGATGTAGGCATCATAGGGAAATGCCATACACAATATGTAACTACGCTCGTACATCAGAATTGTAAACAACAATTTATTTATAAACTGAACACATTGTTTCCCCAGAATGAAACGAGTACTTAAAATTTTTCGAGGAAATCATGAGCGATCACTTGAAAGGGAGAATCACAAGAGTAGTTTGTAAAGAACATAGTTCCTTGATGTAGGCATCATAGGGAAATGCCATACACAATATGTAACTACGCTCGTACATCAGAATTGTAAACAACAATTTATTTATAAACTGAACACATTGTTTCCGACTTCAACAAAAGAAGCAACAGATACAAATTATTTAAAGCAGCAGCTTCTTCCAATCAGCCAAATGCTCATCCAAGGGTTGGATTTGCATTGACAATCTTCGGGCATTTGTTCCTGAAATGGCTCGTCTCGCCACAGTTGTAGCAAGTACCAGACGGAAAACGAGCTTGAGTAGGGTTGACTTGGAGTTGGGTAGCAACAAGGTTTATACCAGCTTTGTTTTGGATATCAAAGCGGCATATGTTAACCAAATGTCCCCACCGTCCACAGTAGGTACATTTGAAGCAGGGTATGAGGTTTGAATGATGACGGTTGCATCGTTTGCACCATGGGGCAGCTCCTAAGTACGGCTTCCTAGCTGGTGGTGCTGCCACTTGGCTAGGTCCCGCTTGATTAGGTGTAACTGCTGCGGGTTTCCTTGAAGCATTACGCTTCCTTGATTTTGGTGCAGGCTTGACTTCTGCTTCCTTTAGTGACTCTTGAGTGGCTTCATCCTGGAGATGATACATGGCAGTAGCTAATTCAACAGTCTTCAGGACTACTTCGCCTATTCGCTGGGCAAATTTGGCGGTCTGCTCGGACATTTGAGCGTCGTTGTGAAGAAGAGACATTCTAGAAGAAAATGAAAGACATAGGAAGAAACAAGTGAAATGTTATCGGAAAATCAAAACAAAATGACAACGCATAGAATTTGCGATCATTTGTTTGTTACCTAAGGCAAACAAATGAGACGGTGACTAATCAAAGTAAGCGGGTCATAATAATGTATCACTGAAGACATGCTTGCCTATAAGTGAACACTCACCCCAAGAGTTCCCAGGTAAGAGTGACTGGTCCGATACTGCGGATTTGTACGAACACTCTAGCCTTAGACAGAAAACTCAGAGTACAGGCATTCACTCTTCCAGTTTGCACGTGTTCACATTATTTAGAACCCAAAACCTTGACGAGATTTTGAAAACTTAGAAGGCACAAGGCCAAAAATCAAACTGGAAGGGTTCAAAACCATATAATAAATCATCCTAGAACAGATGATTGATTTTCAAAGCGGATTTTGAAATTTGTGTTCCTGTTGTGGTTGTCGCCTAAGGATAGGTGACGGTATTGTTTTATGACTAAACGCAAGTAAACTCACGTTAGGGTCCTAGGAAGGTTATAGACTAGGTCAAAGCATTACTAATAACCTAATTCCCTATAACCATGAGCTCTGATACCAACTTTTCTGTCACACCCCGACCACGTAAAACAACAAAACGTGGCGGAATCATCGGCGAGTGTTGTAACAGAATCATTGTTTCATAACACATGGAAATTTGAAATTTTGTTTTATTGAATCAAAAGAAATTACAATGTCTTAACAACAAAGAAACATAACATAATTAACTAGTCTTGCATCTTTTATTGTCACTAAGGCCCAAGTCCGCCTAAGTGCATCTTGATAAATCCTATGCATCATTTCCGGAAACACATGTGAAAATAGGTACGTCAGCATAAAAATGCCTGTGAGATACATAGGTTTTGAGAAAATAGAATTCATGACTTATAAGTTTAGAAAAAGTTGTTTAACAAAAGTCAGTCATGATCCTTGTAAAATGTTTTGTTTTATAAATCATTTGAAAAACGATGATATAGTAGATGATATGTAAAAGAGTAATGTAAGGTTAAATGAATAACCAAGTAAAATGAGTTTGTATAAAATGAGTTGTTTTGTAAAACAATTGTTTAGTGAAAATATGTCATTTGTGTAAAATGTAATATGTCAAATATTGAAATGGTTTAAATAACGCTACGATATGTAATACTTATATATAGGAAGTACCAGCGGCGTATCCACCATGCTTTTATCTTATTACACACGCCTCGTTATTTAAATCACTTAAACAAAACCAACCATCAATGTAAAAATGTTTATGTATAGTCAATTGTCAAATGTTTGTGTGAAAACCATCAAATGTAAATCATGTAATGTGTAAACAAAAGTTATGTATGGTAAGTAAAATGAGACTACTTAAACCACAAGTAAAAATGTACAAAACAAAGTATTTGAATAAATCAAAAGTTATGCTTTGTAGAATAATGCATGCTTTAGTGATACAACATCTATGCGGTAATGTTAAACGCCTACATTCAAGCCTTGAGACAGACGGATAACCCTAAGTAAAGGTTATCAAAAGAAAATGTTTTCAGATTCGGTCATTCCATCCATCCAAACAAACCTAGGATTTTAGGAACGGGATTTGTCAAGTCCTATGGTACCACTACCTACTACCGAGCGGCATGATCGGTGTTAATGAATGTAATTTAGTCCCGTTAAACAAACCAAATGATATACCAAATGTAAGCATATTTTATGAAAATAATGTACCTAGTATGCTAAGTGAACATACAAGGTAGAGATATAAAACAATGTGTCCATATGTTACGAGAACATATGTAACAGAGATGTAATATAAAACAATGTACTAAGTATGCTAAGTTAACATACAAAGCAGAAAAGTCATGTAAAACAATGTGCTAGCATGTTAAGTAAACATACATAGCAAAAGAAATGTAATGTAAAACAATGTGCTAGCATGTTAAGTAAACATACATAGCAAAACATAATGAAATCATGTACTAATAGTGTACTAATGAACATAGCAAGTATATGATATGAAAACATGGAAAGCATGAAAATAATAAGTAGGCACATGTGTTTCACCCCAAAATGTTTGAAAAACAGTAAAAGAGGGGACTATGTACTCACTTGATGGTGCTTAGAAGTCTTGAACAACAACCAAGCAAAGCTAGAGGGATCACGGAAGTCAAACGGCACCTAATATAGATAACTACATAAATAACCGGACCTAAATCGGGAGATTGGTTAGTATGAGGTTTCGTAAACCAAATGAGTATTGGAACTCATATGATATGGTTTAACCAAGCCCACATACTAAAATGAAACCTAACCTAAGTGCTTACGACCCATTACGACCCGTTTAGGTAGCTTATGCTACTTTAACGCGTCGTTCGCGTAAAACGCGCTCGGACCGCTCAACTAGTCCTATGACAAGTAAAATATGCCTTAACATGTCTAATATTGTTGCTAAATCAGTTTAGATGTCAAAAGTTACGTTACATAGGCTTAAAATGAAATTTGGCGTAAAAAGGGCATTTTGGTAATTTTCCTAAGGCATATAAACTACTTATCATACAACTACTTAAACGATGTGACCATAAGGTATAACCTCGGAAGGTTATTCCCTATACGACTATGGTCACCTAATGTGTTTGGTCGGATCCTAATGGTCGACCAAACGGGTCGGGTTTGTAAGTATAAGCGATTGTTTAGATCGCTTACCTTACGACCCTACAAAAGCACTAAACCTAAAGTGACGAGCTAAACATGCTAAAACATGTTTAGTTAAGTTAGAAAACAGGTTTGGTATCAAAACAAACGGTTTTGATACCTAAAAGTAGTTTGGTTACAAAATACGCGAGAATACGCATTTTGGCCGAAACTACGACTCGTCACTAAACCTAGATAACGTGGTAATCAGTAGGCATAGTCACTACGGACTATAACCATCGTGATTACGCTCACGTTATGAAGTTCACATGAACTTCGCATTGACCATAAACTGGTCAATGCAGAAAGTCAAACACTGTTTGACTTTCGTGCTAAAACGCATAAAAGAATGAAAGAGGACTTACAAAAGGTCCAAGAATGGAAGTTTTGATTTAAACAACTCAGGTATGGAGCACAAGACCCCAACTTAGAGCTGAATAAATCAAAGATGTGAGTTCAAGTGAAGTGGGGGTGGGCTATTTATAGTTTTTCTAGGACCGTTAGGATCGTTTCTCGTAAACCGAGCTTTGATCTTGGCCCTACACCTGCACCCGCTGTTTTGCAATACCTTGGGCACCCCAAAACAGCCCCTAGAATGCTTAGAAACCATTTGCACAAGAGGGAAAAAGTTGGAACAAGCTGGAAATGAATTCTGCTGATCTGGGGGGTCCTTACGGACCGCATGGCTTTGTGCTTACGGTCCGTAAGCCTTGTGCAGGTCAGCAAGTTTCAAAAATGGCAGATTTAGTCCCTGAATCCCCAAACTTGATTTTTGATGCGTTTTGACACGTTTAAGCCCCGTTAACCATATTTTAAGGCTCTAAAATGATGTTAAAGTGTAGGGAACTTGAAATATGCTCAAAAATATGTCGGATGTCGGTTCGTTTGGTCGTACGATCGCGATATTTGCTTAATTACGACGAAATGCGCACAAGCGCGAAAAACGATCCAAATTGCGCGACGAATGGATTTTTCTTATGCCAAACACTAAAATGAAATATTTTAATGCTTTCATAAATTTTTGGTTGTCCGGATGTATTCAGAACGTGAGATATGCGCGAAAATGAAAACTTATGCACTTTTTGACGCTTTTAGTCCCTGAATGAGCATAAAGTTTATTTTAGCACACCGAACCCCTCAAAGCCTATATCTAAGATATGTAAAGGATATTTAGGGTGTGTTTAACTTATGATCAAGTTCCGGAATGTCCGTTACAGTACCAATTGACATACTTTCGCAGTTTGTCGAATTTAGTCCCTGTAAGCGAATAAACTTGATTTCGGCATACCAAACCTTCCAAAACTTATTTCTAAGTTATGTAAAGGTTATTTAAGGTATGTTAAGCCTATGTCACTGTTCCGGAGTATTTTTTGCATTAAACTGGTTATATTTACGCATCAGATCGCGTATAACCTTCCAGAAAGCGATTTAAAGTCTGAAATCGAACAGGAATTGATATGTGCAATTGATACACATATTTATACAAATCCCAAGTATGAAATACAATATTTCATTGGTTTGGTATTTGTTTGATGGTTGAAGTGACACAGGTGTCACAATAATGGAAGGTATCCTACTGATATCATAACACATTTTAAGCATATTAACTTAGGGGTTCATGACCTATTTGGTTACCCGTTATGCATTTTTCGCGTTCGGTACGGTTTATGTGACTAGTTTGCATAAATTGACCGAAACGGGTCAAACCTTATCATTTTTGCTTTAAAATCCAGAATGTGTTTAGTTTACCCATATTATACAAGTCTTCATACTTGTCGGGTCTAAATCACATTCTAATCCGGTCTTCGCTTAATCTTGCGTTTTGAACCGTATACCTTTCCTTAAAACTAACCGATCTAAGTTAAGACTTAAATAAGACCCGTTAGAATTCTAATAGGTTATTAAAACCTTCGTTCCAGATTTAGGAGCCCAGTAAAAGATATTTGCACTTGCTGATTGTATACGGCTGGGATAAATTTGTATAATTTGCTCAGGTAAATACTTTTAACTTATTTTCCCTTATACGGGCTTGGGATACGGTATATAAAATACCGCTTGGTCGGGTATTGAATCTTTAATCGTATGAAGGTTAATTCATTGAGATAACCCGTTTAATCTGTTTTGTTTGTTAAAGCCGTTGGGGGGTTAATGACCATGTCCTGGATATCCTCGGCTCATTAATTGAAATGGCCACGACTTAAGCACGGGGTGTAGGCATACACCTGCCGGTGCGTATGTAAAATGATATACCTGCCTGTTCGAGAATAACTCGCCGTAGGTTATATTATGTAGTGTGTCTATTAATCTTTAACCCGGTATTCAACCCGGGCTACTGAACGTATAATGAACATATAATTCTTTTACAAGATTATTTTTAAAGAATTATCCCAAGTTATAAAAGATTATTTGTGCCTTGTGCATTTAAATAAATTTTCTTAAACATTTTCAAAATGAGTCGGTTAATTGTATTTACCAGTGAAAACTGACGTATTTTCCAAAAATGTTAAGTGCAGGTACTAAGCGAAATGGGCTGGCTAGTCCTAGCATCAATAAAGAGTTTTGTAAGCTTAGATGTTTAAAAATATGTTGAACAATGTTTCTTTTATCTCTGATCCGCTTGTGGATCTCTTTACAACCGTTTTGTAATAATTGATATTACTTTCAATCGGCTTGTAATGTTGTTATCTTTAGACTTCCGCTGTGCATAAAAATTGTGATAAAATTGACTATGATGATATCAACTACGTCACGATACTCCCCACCGGGCCCACCGGTAATACGTGGAAAATATCGGGGTGTGACAATTGAAATCACCCATTACATAAGAAATTCTATTCCATCTAGAAACCTCAAATTTGTTCCATCCACTGTAACACTCCAACCTATTTCGTATAATATCTTAGAAAGATGTGAATAATTAGGTCCCAGGTTTTTTTTTTTTGTTAAACAGAACTTACGCGTATATAACTACTTCTTACACTTGATTTACATTTTACAATAATAAAGTTTTAAACTCAAGAGCTTTGCAGTGCATGATCATGCTTCAACTTTCCCATGAAACATCTCCAAAGAGATCTTGGTTTAATAGTGTTCGGTTCTTCGCGTGCTTGGCCGTCCGTCCGGTTCACACCTTTACGAAAGCCTATCATAAACTGTCACACCCCAACCGATGGCGGACACATCGGGATGAGACGAAGTGCGTAGATTGCTCGAGACTTCATAACGCTATTTGTGTCAAGTATTTAATGTTTACATTTTACATTTTCACATATAACGTGCGAAACACTGTTTTAACAAATCCTTGATAGAATCAGACCTAAAATCGACCTAAAAGTTGATCAATTTCACAAAAAACCGTCCGATTGTGTGACATCAGCACCAATTCGCACGAATTGGTCACCAGATCGTTTGAAATAAGCTTCCATTTCGCACGAATTGAGTATAATTGACTCAGTTCGTTTGAAACATATTTCCATTTCGCACGAAGTGGGCCCAGGTCGCACCAAAAGGATCAGTTCGCTTGAAACAAAGCCTAATTCGCACGAATTGGACATAGTAGACATCATTTCGCTTGAATTGGACATAACAGATCTCCATTTCGCACGAATTGGTAAATCAGAGCCCCAGTTCGCTTGAAACAACACCTCAGTTCGCATCAAGTCAATTCGCACCAAATCAGTTCATACGGATTGGTTTATTAAACATCAGTTCGTTTGAATCAGTACATCAGTTCGTTTGAGATTCTCATTTCGTTTGAAAGTGTTTAGTTTATGAAAGTTTTGAAACTGAAACATGGAGAACCAGTTCTACAACGCCTTTGCAACTCCGATCACTGTAACTTAGAACACGATGTTAGAAAATGAAACAGGTACCATGCAAAAACCGCCTAAGCTCATGGGCATTGAAGAATGTCATAGTTGGAAAGAACGTTTCGAAAATTGGGTTCAAGCAAATCATCTAAGGTCTTGGGAATGTATTGAAACTAAGTATAATAGACCACTTTCTGGTTTGGGAGTGGCAAAGATTATCTCGGAATTTTCAGATCAAGAGAGAGATATGTACAAGGCAAAAAAATGATGGTCAGTTTGCTTCAACAAGCTGTGAAAGAAGATATTTTCATATTACTTCAACATGATGGTAGTGCACGTTCAATTTGGGATGCACTTCGCACAAAATTTGAAGGAAGTGCAGAAATGATCAAGCGTAAAAAATCATTATTGAAGAAGGAATTTGAATTGTTTTCAAGTGTGCCAGGTGAAACTACAAAGACTCTCATTGAGAGATATTGTCATCTAGTGCGATCAATGTCTCGATTGGAGATTACTAAAACTCCAGAGGAATGGGTTGAGAAATTAGCTGATGCTTTACCTAAAAAAGAATGGGGTACATATCTCATGATTTTGAAGAATACCGGAGAGTATAGTAGATTGTCGATTGCACAATTCATTGAGAAACTTGAGGGACAAGATCTTGAACAACAAAAGATTGCTAGAATGAACAATTCAAGCAGTCAACAAGACATTAAGATGTACTACAAAGGTAATGTTCAAAATGTTGAAGCTAGTCCAAAGATCCAAACTGCTTTCAGTGCAGAAAACTCATCCGGATCAGTCAATCAAAGTTCATTCAATTCCAGTGGATTTTCTTCATATCTGAGTGTTAATCCAAGTGTTCAAAGCTCAAACAATGGTAATGGTCATGTGCTACAATGCAACATCGCATTGCATCTTCAGAATGGTCAGAATTTTTCTGAAGAAGTCGCTAAAGGTCATATGGCATTACTTGTTACCGTGTTGGAATCATATGAGAGCTTGGTTGTGGGAAGGATCGGAAATCCTATGTTGACGAAAGAGGATTATGATCAGATTGATGCTGAGGAGATGGAGCTGATGGATATTAAGTGGTGTTTAGCGAGTGTGTTGAGGAGAGCTGAGAAATTTAAGCAGATTACAGGAAGAGATGACTTTCGTGATGCTAATGTTTCTACTTTAGGTTTTGATAAATCTAAAGTTACTTGTTTTCGATGCAGGGAAAAAGGACATTTCAAGAGGGAATGTACCAATCGAGAAACAGGTGGAGCTCAGAATCCGTTTGGCAACAATGATTATTATCGGAAAGCGATTTATCATCAAGTCTCTCAGCAGCCGCATCAACAACAACCATCATCATCCAATGCTAATCAGATTGAAGATGGAAAGAAGAAAGCTTATCTAGTGAATCAAGATGATGAAAGAGTGCTAGAGGGTTTTAGCTGGGACAAATACATTCCGGCTGATTCAAAGTTTAGAGCATTCATTGCACAAATAGTTCAAGAACCAGAGTTGATGAAAGAGTGGATGGATGTGTTTGCAGATAATGAGAAAAGCCAAGATGGAGAGTCTGTCTCTTCAGAGAATAGTTCAGAAAAGACACAAGTCTTTGATCAATTATCAACTGATAGTAGTGATGATGAGGAAGAAATTAATCAAATTAACATTGGCAAAACTCATCTATCTCCTGAAAGTTTCAAATTTTATTTTGAAGATAAATTGGAGAAACTAAAGGAGAAGCGAGCAGCAAAAAATCAGAAAAAGGAAAAATGCGAGAATGTTGCTCAGGAAGAGAAGTCTAAACAAAGTGAAGAAGTTAAAGTTGCAGAGAAGGTGGTTGAAATTGAAAAGATTGTAGAAGTCGCTAAACCTTGTCTAAAATGTTTGGAACCTTGCAAACACTGTGAAGAGAAAGATAAGAAGTTTAGTGAGCTTGACAAGATGAAAGAGAAATTGTTTTTTGATGTCAAGTATGTGAAAGAGTCGTATGATGTGTTGAACAGAACGGTGAATAGTTTGGAAAAGACAAACTCTGAAATAGAAAATGCTTTGACAATGATGAATGCAGTGATGATGTTTCAGCAGAAAGAAATTAATCACTATATTGAAGAATGTGCAAAGTTGAAGCAGGAGTTGGACAATGAAAAGATTGAGAATGAAAGAACCAGACGATTGCTGCAAAGTTATTCAAGTTCTGATTATTTGATTGATAGAATTTATCCAACTGTTGCAGGTTTTGAAGCTTTTCAAGATAAGAAGTTTGAAGATACGGATACTGGTAAGAAACAAAGTGCAAATTATAACAAGTGTCCGCCTCCGATCTGGGAAGGTTATTCTCCTAGAAAACCAAATTCGGAACAAGTAAAAAAGGCAGTCAATATAAAGTTAAAGTCCGAAACAACTGATGAGTTACCAGACAACATTGATGTTACATTCACATCGTCTGACACTGATCATGAGTCTGAGTTAATAAAGAAAGTGGTCGATCAAGTGTTGGATAAGGATGAGGAGTCAGAGTCAGAGTCAAAGTCTGAATCTGAAAGTTCGAGTTCATCAGTCAACAGTTCAAAATCATCGGTCAAAAGGGTTTACAATAAAGAATTTCTGTTATCAAAAAGTAATTTGAATGGCGAAACATTTAAAGTAGCATATACTTTGAATGATTCAGACAAATTATTTTCTGATGAGGAATTTCCAATAAGAAGTGTTCAAATTGAAAAGATTAAAAAGGTTTTCAAATTAACAGAAATTAATATTTCTGAAATAAAAGATGTAAATCTTACTGATAAACCTAAAAAATACACTTCAAGAGTTCAACAAAGATTGAACAAGAAAAAAGGTTACAGTTCTGGTTCTGGTTATCAAAAGAAACCAAACCATAACAGTAATTTTAAAAAGAATGGTTTAGGTTTTATTCCACCTGAAAATCATAAAAATGAGAAAATTTCTAAAACAAAAACTGTATTTGTTTCAGGGTCCAGTTCTGAAGAAGAAAAGAGCTCATTCTGGAAACAATCAAACAAAGCGTTCTTTGCAGAAAAACAAAAGTTTGAGAAGAATGGAGCTTATCAGAGAAAGGAGACAAGAACCTGTTACCAATGTCAAGAAGTTGGTCACATCACCTAGAATTGTCCAAAGGCAACCAACACAAAACAGGAAGTTGTTTCTAAACTCAAAGAAAAAGTTGTTGATAAAACTGAACCACCAACTGAAAAATTCAAAGTATTTAAAAATTCAACATATGAAGTTGGTGAATGTTCGAAAAGGTTTTACAAAAGAAGGGTGAATCTTGACAACCAAATGTGGGTTGTTAAAAAATCTGGTGATGAATCTGACTCGTCAAAGTCAGAGGAGCCACAAGTTGAACCAAAAAGAGAAAATTCAGTACCGCCAATGGATGATGTCAACTTTCCACCATTGCGGGCTGAAAATTTAAAATCAAAAGTTGGTAAAGTGGATATTTCGAATCAATTCTATTCTAAAAAGAAAGAATTTGATGTCGAAAAAGCGTTCAATGGTAAAGTGAAAAATATTTTTGGAAAGATGGTCGAGGGAAAGGTTAAAGGGGTAAAAGAATTTTATGAAGCAAAAAGAAATGTTCAAACCCCGAGTGAAACTGAAAAGGTCACACCCAAAGCTGGTCAGGCTTGGGTGTCAGTATTCCATATGTAAAAATCCAGACTTGCAGGAACTCCCAGGTTGGTAATTGGGGAGTAGGAATCGGCATCTTTCTTGAGAAATTCACAGATGTGATGTTTCGACTTACAAATGGTAGTGTTGTGAAGAACCTACAAGTGGTTAATCAAGGTCATTAAGTTGAACTTGATTTAACTTTCATACAAGTGGTTGAAAGAACAAAGTGATGAATTAATCCCCGATCTTAAAAGTGGTTTCAACAAAACTAATTTTCTGGAAAAACCATTTTGTTTAAAACAAACTTAAGTGTTTTGAAATCATAATGGGAAAATAGTTTGTTGTCAGGGGGAGTTCTGATTGTTTACGCCAAGTGGATGGCGAATTGAAGCTTTATCATCAGTTTGGCAGTTTACTTGTACAGTTTATTGCGTTTATTTTCAAATTTTCCTAGAAAATCAAAAATTGAAACATATTTTTGATTTTAGGGGGAGTAAAAATTTTTAGAAATTTTGAAAATTTGAAAAATCCAAAAACATGATAAAATCTAAAAAGCCAAAAACATCGAAAAATTCAAAATGAGTTTTGTTGTGAAAAAGAGGAAATGATAGTACATTAGTAGACAATCACAGTACGCTAAAGAATTGGAAAGTAAAAATGTGATAAACGGTCTCACTGATGATGTGCCAGTAGGTTTTTGCACGCTTAGTAGATTATGTTCGAGATATAAACCTAAATATCATACTTACTTAGTTCATGGGGAACATCTCTCGGATATATGGGTAACCCCCGAAATCTTGTTTGAAGGGCTTTCTATTTCTGACATACTAGGTCTTTGTGCGTGGTGATATCTGGGGTATTATACCAGGACTTCTGATTTTGCGGGAGCAATAGCCTAGTCCTCGTATAATACTTTTCACTGCTTTAATCTTAAAGCCCGCCCTCAGCATAAAAAATGATGAAACATTGAAAAATGCTAATCATGTGCTGTTGTAAAGAAGATCCCCAAGGGGGACCCACCTAAAGTCGAACCATCATCTCTCTGATTTTGCGGAAGCAATAGCCTGAGCTCTCATGGTCTCGCATTTAACCCCTTACAGATATTATTAGTGTACATTCACCTGTAAGACTGAATATAGGAGTCTGGATACGGGAGTATATTCTGAGGTGGGACACGCGAATAAGTTTAAGTCCTTAAAACACTTAATCCGTATCTCGAAACAGTTTAACTTTGTGTGAAAATTTAAGTGGATCAGTATACTGACAATCTACGTGAATCGTTTAGAACTTAAAGTGTTTAAAGCTCAACGGTGCTAGTGATTTGTCAAAAACTGATATGATCCTCTTACACAAACTCACAAAAAGATGTCTGTTTATAGTTTATTTCACAAAATCCAAAAAGATTTTAAGTGTGTTTTAGCATAAAATTTTGAAAATTCAAAAAGATTTTATTTCATCTTATTTTCGACAACTGATGTTGAAAAGCTGATTTTCAAAATTCCAAGTGCTAAACATGATGAACAACTGGTTTGGGAGAGTTTGTTTGAAAAGTGAGAAATGATTTTGAAATAATTAAATGGTTTCAAATTAATGAAATGCCAAATTTGAATGTTTTTAATACATTTTGTAAGCAGAGATTCTAAATTTGTTAATTAAAAATTGTGAATCTTACTGTTGGGTAGAGAATTATGCAGGTTAAAGCCAGGTTCCTGATCCTGTTGCTACGAAAATCCAGGAGACGTTCTGAACTTGTGAAAGTGCTATGTCAGACTTCGATCCCGAAACAACTTAAGGGGGAGTCTGCTAGCAAAGGGGAGTCTGAAGGCAGGAGAGCCAGTTTCTGATCCTGGAACTGTGATCAAGACAGAAGCTGCTGATGCTGAAAAGATAGAAGAGAAGATAGAGTTTGAAGGATGCTTACATTGTTAGATACTTTGGAGAGAGCAGGAAGACTGATCAAAACAGAAGATGTACTGAAGACTGAAGACTTCGTCAACATCCAAGGGGGAGTCTGTTGGTGCATATGTCTGTTGACTTCGTGTTGTATCGAGTCTTGTAATAGGTTTGATAGATCAAGTCACGTAGTTCGAGATAAACAGGAAACAGAGCTGAACAAGCCAGTTCACACGAAATGGCCAGTTCATGCGAACAGGACCATTTCGTACGAATTGGACATGTCAGTTTATGAGACGTGCCATTTCGTGCGAATTGGGAATGTCCATTCCATGCGAAATGGACTGCCTATATATAGTGAGCTTGAGTCTTTCATTTGTAACACTTCTGATTCCGGTAGCGAAGCTCTGCCGAAGTATCTCCAGGTTGTAAAACGTCATCAAATCAATACAAGAGATAGTTAAAGTGATTCTAGTGTGTATACAGCTGAAATTACTCCGATACGTCTGATTCCGCCTCTCGTATTGGACGAGATCTCTTCTGAACGACTCGTTTGGTCGTGCAAACGATCCTACATATAGTTTTTTTTATTTTTTAGTCAAAACGTTCGTATCGCACGTAGGTCCGTAACGAGCCTCGAAACCTAATACGTCGTAGATAGATAATAATTATAATATACCGTTCGGGTCGTCCGTAACGCGATTAGGTCCATTTCGAGCGTCGAAACCTAAGACGTCGTAAATATATAGTTTTTTTTAGTCGAAACGTCCGTATCGCGCGTAGGTCCGTAACGAGCCTCGAAACCTAATACGTCGTAGATAAATAATAGTTATAATATATAGTCGGGGTCGTCCGGGAAGGTGGCGGTGTTATATTTTTTTTAAATTAAAAAAAAATGTTATATTTTGAAAAAAAATTGATTAAAGTTGTTTAATCATGCAAATATGGAAGTCGCTATGGGTAGAGGGAGAGGCCGGGGAGGTGGCCGCGCACATGGAGCGGCGGGGGAGTTAATCGCGATGGCGGTGCCTGGTGGGCGTGGCTGTGGACGCGGGCGTGGCGCTGGACGTGGCGCTGACCCTGGAGAGGATCCCCTGTTGGAGATCGGCGTGGCGCTGACCCTGTTCGAGGAGGAGAGCGAGGCTTATCCCAGATGTGAAAAGTTTCATCGTATGGAGATCGGCGGCCACTGTGCCCTCGATTGGGGAGCTCTAGAAGAGGTCGCGGAGGCGGCCAGAGCCCGAGAGTTCATTGGAGACGATACTCCATGGTCGAGGTATACTATTTGCTACTGTTTTTTCTTTGTTTTGTATATGACATGCATACTAACCACACTATGTGACAGGTTGTTCGATATTGCATACACGCCGTCTTACAGGGTCATGGCGTGCGAGTTTTTGTCGAGTTTCGACTTCGCTCCAAGGCCTGCAGACCGTCCGGAGGAGGATGACGACGAGGACGACCCATGGATAGAGGTTAGCTTTCGTCTAGCGGGGCAGTGGCATTTGATGTCACTCAGACGGTTTTGCCGAGCACTACGACCTTTATAGGGTGGAGGAGTTAGACACCCCCCTCTACACCGACGGCATATGGATGGCCCCCCGTACGACTCAGATGCGGTTCTGGCAGGTGATCAGCATGCATCACTTCGGCACGTCGTCGAAGCAGAGGGCTTCCTATATCACCGATCCCCTCTACCGCTACCTGCACAAGCTTATTGCCACATCTATAGAACCACGCGAGAAGAGTCGTGAGTGGTGCACTCAGGGGGACCTCTTTTACCTGTACTGCCTTATATGGGGGGAGAGGTGCGCCCTCCATCGCTGCCTAGCCCAGTGGTTCGCGACGGCGTTCCACAGGCAGGACAGGTCTGTGTTGTACGGGGGGGGGGGGGGGGGGCGTACATCACACGTATCGCCGTCTCCTTGGGCCTTGTTCCCCATCAGGACCAATTATTCTTGGATGGGGGCGTGGTGGAGCCGAGCTTGTTGACCCGTGCTACCCTGATCGGCATGCACATAACGTGTGACTTCCATGGGCTCGGTCTGCGACTTATATGAGGGAACGGGCAGGTGTTCGCCCACACCGCTCTCCCAAACGAGCTACCAGAGTTGCTTCAGGAGCCGGCACACGGTGCCGGTCAGCCGGCAGATGGTGATGCCGCAGAGGGCGACGACGGCGACGACTCCGATGACGACGATGGTGACCACGTTGAGCCACCACCATCTCCGCCGCCGCCTCCATTTCCGTTAGGTGCTCCGGCACAGCAGGCACATCCACATGGGGTGCCTCAGTACCCCCAGCACGTATTCAATGACAAGCTCCATCAAGCTGTGGCATGTGCGTTGGCTGAGTTGGAGGACCGGATGCAGGCGCGGATGGAGGCCGCTCACGGCCGTATGGAGCGTCTTCTCATGGAGGCGATCCAGGTATTCCGGCGTGGTGAGCAGTCCGGTTCGGATCAGGGGGCGGGGACCTCAGGCACTGATGGGGCGGGGCCCTCAGGCACCACTCAGGATCCATAGCTTTAGGATCGTTGTACTTTTGTTGTATTTTGACGGTTTATGTATTTTAAACAATTGACTGTGTATGTACAAACTTATTATGTAATTAAATTTGCAGTTTCAGTTTATTTGTATTTGTGATTGTTTATTTTAACTGTTTAGATTGGTATGCTTGGTTACGTACAATCGATAATACGATATTAAGTTAAAAATGTGATACTTAACGATATAAAAATAATAAACATCACACAAAAAATAAACTTCAAAAATTCAGGGTGCCAATACGCATCGTATAGGCCTATACGATGCGTATGATGCCAGCCTCCAGACAATAACTGAACCTGTCAGTCTGCAATGTTTTTTAACTTTTTCAATACGCATCGTATAGGTCTATACGATGCGTATTGAAAATCCAGGGTGTGCAAATAGATAATGAGGTGTGGGAATAGAATTCCCCTTCCATGAATCCAGTCATTAAATCTTGTAAGATTAGTGTGTGAGCTTCCACCTTCTGCGACACTACTAGCAACCTTTTCTTTGAGATCAATGACCTTAGATTTGAATGTTTTGTCACTAACCAGCTGCTCCACTTTACTTTTTATTCCTTCTTGTGTGATGATGCCTGCTTTATCTTCTTTCAACCGAAGCCCAGTTTTCCAGACATCACAAATGTAAGTTTCGTTGTAAATTTGATCACCAAAGTAAGGCCAGCACAAAAGGGAGTCCATTTGTCACACCCTCTAAAGTAGAGTTCCATCCACAATGGGTCAAGAAACAAGTTACAGAAGGATGAGTCAAGACCTTCTGTTGAGGTGCCCAGCTCACAATTTTTCCACGAGATCCCACACGGTCCATATAACCATCTGGGAAATTGATTGTAGTCTCCTTGGTCAGACCAAGCCGCACAACCCACAAGAAGGGCCGGTTGGTAAGTTCAAGACCAAGTGCCAGTTCTTCAAACTGAGTTTGGTTGAAAGTAGTGAAACTTCCAAATGCAATATAAAGAACTGAACATGTTGGTTGCTAATCAAGCCATGCTAAGCAGGTGGAGTCTTCTGCCCAAAAATGGCCTGCTTGATCAGCAAGTCGGTTGCTTGCCAAAAGAGGGCCTACGGGCAACAACTCTGGAAACAGGCTAAATGCTGCAGGCTCTAGTTCAACAGATGTGTTGCATATAAACCATTCTGTTATTTTGGTTGATTCAATAAGTCTTACATGATCTTGAAAATGAACTTCATTGCTCGTGGAGTCAATAAAACCAAGCCATAACAGGTGTTCAGGTTTTAAAGGCGGCATAGCTTCTGTTAACCGAATCATCTCACTGTTTTGAGGTACGCCTGAGTAAAAAGTTCAATAAAGTTTACAGGAGATACGTAAAACAATTATACCTTATGGAATAAATAGTCAGAAAACTAAGATTAAAAATTCGAACCTTTGTTGTTTATGATACCATCATCAATCAGCTTTGGAATGCTCAACATGGTGGCTAGTGTAGCTGTTGATGCAGGGCAGCAGATCACTCTTCCTATTTCCATCTTCTTTGCAACTTGTAGAGCCCATGCCAACCAAAAATCAACAATAAAACATGTGACTTTGTTGTCATCTTGTTTGTTAATAGTCTCTATAAGTTGTTCCAACTTGGTAGGCATCGACTTCTCCATCGATTCCATCAACTTACCAAATTCATTTCTATCTTCCCATGGTTCTAACCCATCAGGGATGGAAACCATCTGCATTAGATCTTCACAGCCATCGTTCTCTAACCAATTTGTTGTTATGACCTTGTGAGTGGCTTCTGTGTTTATGAGTGTAACTTTTGAACCTTGTTTGATTAGTCGTTGACCAAGTTCGATTGCCGGAATTACATGGCCTTGTGCAGAGGCGGGTAGGAGTAGAACATGAGGTCTTACCATGATTTTGAAACGAGGTATGGTCGAAGTTGAGGCTCAATTTGTGGTATAACATTTTTCCAGACAATTTTTGGCTGTTGGATTTATCATTTTTCACAGTTGCCATGCATAGTTGTCATTGATGGTCCTTTTAAGATTTCTGGACTCTAGTAACACTGATATGGACATGCACGTTAAATGTACAGTGTACTGTATATGATAAATGAAATTGTTGGCGTAACTTGGATCGGTTGGCATGTGAAAAGAAAAGATAAGGATGAATAATAAGAAGATAAATATGGAGAGTTTGAATCAAACTCTCCATATTATATTTAGTTGTTTTAGGTTTTCTGGTTTATTTTATTAAGTTATTTAAATTAAATTAAATTATATTTAGTTATAATAGGTTTAGGATTTGTTTAGTTTAGTTTAAATTTTAGGTAGTGTAATTTTTTTTTAGGTTATGTAATTTTTATTTATGTTATGTAATGAATTTTATTATCTTTTTTTATGTCTTATTTTTATTTAAATTTTGAATTGTTTTGTAAAGTTAAACCAATAAAAAAGTTAAACAATAAAAATTAAATAATAAAAGTTAAACAAATAAAATAAATTAAACAATAAAAATAAAATCATGTAGGGTAGGCCCATCCTCCACCCCTTCAAAATGCAAGGAGAGTCATCCCATGGAGGATGGTGATGTAACGTCTACGTGGCTGTCCATCCTCATGGGTATGACCCTCCCCATACCCTCTAGTCTAAGAAGACAAATATGGAGAGTTTGAATCAAAATAGGATAATTATATTTAGTTGTTTTAGGTTTTCTGGTTTATTTTGTTAAGTTATTTAAATTAAATTAAATTATATTTAGTTATAATAGGTTTAGGATTTGTTTAGTTTAGTTTAAATTGGGAGTTTGTATACCAACTAGTTTTTGCCCCGCCCGCGTTGCGGGGCAATAAGCCAAATATTTCTCTCTCACAACATGTATATCTGTACAGAGGGCAACCCACAAGAAGGGCCGGTTGGTAAGTTCAAGACCAAGTGCCAGTTCTTCAAACTGAGTTTGGTTGAAAGTAGTGAAACTTCCAAATGCAATATAAAGAACTGAACATGCTGGTTGCTGATCAAGCCATGCTAAGCAGGTGGAGTCTTCTGCCCAAAAATGGCCTGCTTGATCAGCAAGTCGGTTGCTTGCCAAAAGAGGGCCTACGGGCAACAACTCTGGAAACAGGCTAAATGCTGCAGGCTCTAGTTCAACAGATGTGTTGCATATAAACCATTCTGTTATTTTGGTTGATTCAATAAGTCTTACATGATCTTGAAAATGAACTTCATTGCTCGTGGAGTCAATAAAACCAAGCCATAACAGGTGTTCACGTTTTAAAGGCGGCATAGCTTCTGTTAACCGAATCATCTCACTGTTTTGAGGTACGCCTGAGTAAAAAGTTCAATAAAGTTTACAGGAGATATGCAAAACAATTATACCTTATGGAATAAATAGTCAGAAAACTAAGATGAAAAATTCGAACCTTTGTTGTATATTTTTTTTTGACAGGTGAACTTCACAACAGACGGCTAATTCACACCAGCAAGACGCAGGCCCGCCACCACTCATTACCAGGACTATGTTGTCTTAACCGGGCCCACGCCTGGTCGAGAGGGGCGTTACGCTGTCCCCGAGAAAATTTCCAGCCTCCTGCCACTTGACAGGAGTTGCACCCTCCACAAGAGCCGACCCTCTGGAGTAAATGCACTGTAGTAGAAAACTCGGGTGGGATCAAGAGTCGAACCTGAGTCCTTCCCCATCATTTCCAATGCATCAACCAGCTGGCTAGAATCATTTGCAAACCTTTGTTGTATATGATACCATCATCAATCAGCTTTGGAATGCTCAACATGGTGGCTAGTGACAGTGTAGCTGCTGAAATCGTGTCATTGTCATCCACTTGTATAACGTGATTCATTTTTTGAGTTCAGGGACATTTTTCTTCCTTTCTACTTTGGTTTCTTTTATTCACTTTTAAACCTTTAAAATATTTTTTTTTAATAAACAAAACAAATTTTAATAAAAAAAACAAATAAAATGCAATGCCAGACACCACTTTCTCGCTCTTCTACACTCATTTTCACTCTCTATGTTCTTAAAAACGCATAACACCATCTTCACCCATCTTCCACCACCACTACAGATTTCTTTCCCTACACAGCACTGACTCAAAATATTTTAGCCCCAAAGCGGATAATAAAATTGGAGCCATTTCCTGCAAAAAAGAAAAAGAGAAAAAATTGCTTAAAATCCTATGATTATGAGTATGTAAAGCTATAGATCATAAACCTCAATATTAGCAATCTCAAAGCTAAAATCACCTACATATAATATGTTTTTTATGTATTGTTTGGTATGGAAGAATGAGAGGCGGAATAGAATGCACTATTGAGAGATAGTGGAAAAAAACGTGTTTGTTTTACAAGGTATTGATGTAACACCTCGTAAAATCCCGACCAATATTATGAAGACACGTGTCATGGACTTTAAACGTTTAAGGAAATTATTTCTGGAGGACTAAAATTGTTAGACAATGTAAATATGATAATAAAGGGATCCAAAGTGTCAAAATGCCATTCTTGTGCCTCTGATTGACCTCACACGACGTTCGTAATCTTTAACGAATAAATTGTCGAACAATGGAAGTCGTTTGTGCTTAAAATAAGGATCTTATGAAACATAGGGGTTAAAAGTGTCAACATGTTGAAAGTAACCTCTGAGTGACCTTTTAACGATCCCAAAAAACATTGTGATAATCTATTTTTGATCCCAAGAATAACGGATATTAAATTCGTGGAGTTTCGACGCATATAAATAATCAAAGTGTTAATTACAAGTAATAAGGGTTAAATGCGTTAATATTGCATTTCAAGACCATTCGGGTGACCTCGTAACTAACCGAAGGCTTATTGTTAAATATTTAAAGACTCAAGACCCTTAAAAGTCAAGTTTGGGGGTTAAAAGTGCAATAACTGCAAGTTAAATCAAGTTTAGAAGGACCAGGGACCAAAATTGCAATATTTGAAACTTGGTGACTGGATCTGATCTCCACTCGGGCCGCGTAGGCCATGAGACAAGTCGTACGCGGGCCGCGTAAGACTGCCAGGTGCAGAAAAATTGGACAGATGCCTGTACAGCCTGTTGCACCGCCTTTGCATGCCTTGTTTTCGATCCCAGGGGCTGAGCCAACAGTATTTCATGCATAGGGACACCTGGAATCATCAGAGAACATTTGTAGACTTGTGTGGAGTGATCTTGTGAATTAATTTTGGCTATATAAGAGCTTCTTGTTTGCTACTTCATGTGCTCATTCACAAAAATCATTCTCAACTCACTCTCTGGAGCTCTCTGGACTTCAAGCAAGTTTCCTTAAGTTCCTAATTAGTGCTAAGAGCCTTTGTAAGCATTCTTAGCCTTCATAGTTCATGTTTTATTAGTCTAATGACCAAAAGTCAAAGCCGTCGTAATTAAGCTTTGACTTAGTGATTAATCACTAATGGTCCAGTCATTTTTCAAATTGAAAGTGGCTATGAGTTGGTAATTATGTGGGTATTAAACTCTTAAAAGGGCACCCTCTGATTTCCACTCTAACTTGGTCAATTGTCGGGTCAAACTTAATATTAAAAAGTCAACAGAAAGCTATTTTGCAAATAAACTCGTAACTAACAATGTAGAGGTTAAGGAACCTGTTTTAACACTAATATAACTTGGTAATTAATGTAAGAACATGTCTAGGCATGTTCAACCCGATAATTCTGAGTTTAGGCTCGGTTCGGAACCGAAAGTCGCAAAAGAAGACTTTTGCTTTGACTTTCAGTTCTGACCCGATTTAGCTTGTTTTAGATATGCCTTAAGGTTCCTTTAGGACCATATTATAAGTTAGTAAAACCCTCTGAGGTTATACTACATGGTTCCTTATTTATCCGATTCATTTGCATGTTTCCGTTAATTGCTTAAATGTTGACCATTATGCCCTTTTGTTATTAAAACGAGATTTTTGAAAATATGAGAGGACAAAAACCTTTATTACTGATTTATAAACATGTCCTAAAAATTTGACATCAATTTGTGGTCAAAATTAGGAGTTATGCTCAATATCGTAATTTGAAAGCTTTTTATTAATTAAACGGCATTATTAGCATAAGGCCTATTTAAACCCAAATTTCGACACCAAAATTTTTACCCACTGATGTAATATAATATTTTGGGATTTTTGAAGATTTTTATTTATTTTTAAACTGATCATAATGTAGGGTTCTTGCTTTGATTCGGTAATTGACGGTTATACCCTTTTTGCTAAAAAAATGAGTTTTACATAACATTTTGATACCAAACTTTTTGCTACTGATTTCATATGATAAATAAAATATTTTAAGCCTTCTGGACTGATAAAAATCTCAGCTTTCCTTGTATAACCTGAAAATCGCTTAAAACCGACTTTTTACGCGTTTTAAACGCATAGTATGGATTAAAACTATTTTTGACATATAAGACTTAATACCTACTGATGTTCTAAGTAAATTTTTATACATTAACAGTAAGTAAAAGTTTTGAACTCAGATTTCCAAATTTGACCCTTAAAGCTTATGTGAAATGACCAAAATGCCCCTACGGCACATAGTTTTGTTATAAATGATAAATTTCACATATATGCAATACCCTACTGATATGACTTGAAAAAATAAATATTTTTACTGATCATTTTAGACCGGAACCTCAGATTAATATTTAATCTCTTTTATAACCATTAAAATGACCAAAATACCCCTACGGGGCTTAAATTGATTTTAAATTCGTTTTGGGCATAATGGAAGGTATCCTACTGATATCATAACACATTTTAAGCATATTAACTTAGGGAACCTGTTCATGACCTATTTGGTTACCCGTTATGCATTTTTCGCGTTCGGTACGGTTTATGTGACTAGTTTGCATAAATTGACCGAAACGGGTCAAACCTTATCATTTTTGCTTTAAAATCCAGAATGTGTTTAGTTTACCCATATTATACAAGTCTTCATACTTGTCGGGTCTAAATCACATTCTAAACCGGTCTTTGCTTAATCTTGCGTTTTGAACCGTATACCTTTCCTTAAAACTAACCGGTCTAAGTTAAGACTTAAATAAGACCCGTTAGGATTCTAATATGTTATTAAAACCTTCATTCCAGATTTAGGAGCCCAGTAAAAGATATTTGCACTTGCTGATTGTATACGGCTGGGATAAATTTGTATAATTTGCTCAGGTAAATACTTTTAACTTATTTTCCCTTATACGGGCTTGGGATACGGTATATAAAATACCGCTTGGTCGGGTATTGAATCATTAATCGTATGAAGGTTAATTCATTTAGATAACCTGTTTAATCTGTTTTGTTTGTTAAAGCCTTTGGGGGGTTAATGACCATGTCCTGGATATCCTCGGCTCATTCATTGAAATGGCCACGACTTAAGCACGGGGTGTAGGCATACACCTGCCGGTGCGTATGTAAAATGATATACCTGCCTGTTCGAGAATAACTCGCCGTAGGCTATATTATGTGGTGTGTCTATTAATCTTTAACCCGGTATTCAACCCGGTCTACTGAACATATAATGAACATATAATTCTTTTACAAGATTATTTTTAAAGAATTATCCCAAGTTATAAAAGATTATTTGTGCCTTGTGCATTTAAATAAATTTTCTTAAACATTTTCAAAATGAGTCGGTTAATTGTATTTACCAGTGAAAACTGACGTATTTTCCAAAAAGGTTAAGTGCAGGTACTAAGCGAAATGGGCTGGCAACTCCTAGCATCAATAAAGAGTCGTGCAAGCTTAGATGTTTAAAAATCTGTTGAACAATGTTTCTTTTATCTCTGATCGGCCTGTGGATCTCTTTACAACCGTTTTGTAATAATTGATATTACTTTCAATCAGTTTGTAATGTTGTTATCTTTAGACTTCCGCTGTGCATAAAAATTGTGATAAAATTGACTATGATGATATCAACTACGTCACGATACTCCCCACCGGTCCCACCGGTAATACGTCGAAAATATCGGGGTGTGACAGGTTGGTATCAGAGCCAACATTGAGTGAATTAAACACTAGCCTTTTGTGTTTAATCTCAATGACATAGTTTGCACATTCCTCGACTTCCGAGTCTAGGCAAAGAACTTAGGACTAATCCTAATTTATTTTATTTTATCCTTTATTGTTTTCCTTTGTTGTTTTCTTTTGTTTGTTTTGACAGGATCAACAAAAATGCCGCCAAGATTCCGAAGAGGAGGACGAGGCAAGGGGCCATTCACCGCCTCCAACGATCATGAGGCCGGGCCTTCCCACCAGTGAACTCCATCAGCTACTATGAGCACAAGTCCTCAAGAAGACTGGAGGACCTACTTAGAGCATGTGAGGCGTTCTGTCTTGCTTAGCTCCTCACCTTCCTACCACGATTCTTTCAGACTCCATCAGGGCAACGAGTCCGACCATTCACGCCATTCCTACTTACCGTTGCAGCGGTCGGGTTCTCATCGGGCCTTCCAGGACCCGACCCAGTATTTCCAGAGCCGGTTCAACCCGGCAAATCAGATTGAAGAACCAATGGGCCATAACCCATTGGGCCCTGAAGACCATTTCCCTGAAGTTCAGGGTATGGATATGGATGATGATCCCGATCCTGCCGAACCGCCATCTGGGACGCCCACACACCCCATCGAGATTTCAGATGGGTCATATTTTCATGGATCACCTTATAGGAGTCCAGACAGCTATGAGGCAAGGTTTGCCTCATACCCTTGGGAGTTTACTCCCTCTTTCAACCCATCTCAGCAGCAGCAGTAGCAGGATCCCTTTGAGGATTCACGTTTTGTAGCGGTCACGCCACCGCCACCACCACCGCTTGAGCAGCAACTGCCTCCGAAGCCACCGAGGCGAAGAAGAACAGGTGCACGGATGTCCGTGCGAGGAGGGGATTTCCACTTCAGCACCCTCAACACTCAAGTGGCAGCCACTACCCGCCACTATATGAAGACCCGCAGATGGGTGGGCCTTCAAACCCCGTTTCTGAGGTGGATTCTGCGCCAGTCGCACCACCACCTCCACATGTGGGTTTTGATAACCCAATTCCTTCTTACGCCGGTGCAGCGGCGTCTAACCCTTTTGAGCAGCCAGCCTACCCGGGGTATAACTACTACAATGCCCCTGATGTTGACCCGTATCTTGTGGCAGCAAACTACAATGCTCTTCACCCTGAAGGGCCCTATGCAGCTTCGTACCAATCTGGGTTCCAAGCATATGGGTACCAATACCCGCCACCTGCTCAACCCCCGCAGCAGCAGCCGTCGCAGCCACCGCTGATCCCGCCGCCACAACAACAGGAGATTCTTCAAAGGTTGAGCCAGGTGGAACGCGAGGTTCAAGAGGAGCGTAGGAGCCACCGGGGATTTCTTAAGGGTTTGGCGAATCTGATCAAGGGGAAGAAGAAGAGGGATTTTTGAAGATTCCTTATATATTTGTATTGTAATTTCTTTATTTTAATCAAGTCTCTGCGTGGACATATTTATTTATGTACCTGGTCCCTGCGTGGACCTGTTTTTCTTGTTTAGCCCTTGCATGGGCAAGTTATTTGTTTAAAAGTCCCGTTTAGGGCAAATATGTACTTCTTTCATTTTAATTATTTATTTTTGGAATGTTTTAAATTTAAGTTTCATTTTGTCATTATATGCATGTATCTAATAAATGAAACAAATCAAAATGTCATTCCTTTTTAATTAAATCTGCCATTATATATTAAATGAAAATCTTAAAGCCAAAACCTAGTCCATGTGTCATTTTAAGACAGGACCATGATGGTAGTTTCTTTTTAAGATTTAATTCCTTGTTAACATCTTAAAACATGTTAACACTCCTGGCAAATATGATTCGATAAAATCACAAAAGTCATCCTTATATTGGATCCTTCCAATTCCTTTCCTCTATTTACTATTTAAACATCCATTAGTGATGTAATGCCTACGGGCCATATTTATTACCATATAAGACAAAAGACAGTTATAGTCTACGACTCCCTGTCAAGAAAAGGTAATGAACTACGATTCAATGCCTTAATGCCTCGATCCTATAAGATCATGGCTTATAATTTAAATTGTCCCTGTGACTTGGCCTTTTGTGCCATTATAATATATTAATAAATTATAACTGAGGATAATTATAATAAAAATCCTGAATGAATATGCTTAGTAAATTAACCAATATGTTTTATTAATACCATGGTTAATAAATTATCAAGATGACAATTCTGTTATAGATCTCTAAATAAAACATTGTCATCATTTTATGTAGCAACCAAGCTATATGGCAGAATCTGAAGAAGTCAACAGTCACCCTATAGAGAATCATGATACTACCAAAATCAACGTAACTGGTGCGGAACTTCAAGCATTGATTGACAATGTTGTTTCTAAAGCCATGGACAGGCAGTTTAGAGAGTCTAGTGGTCACGCTCTAAGACTCACTATGTGGCTCACAGTAAGCCACCTTCTAAATCTCATGAGTCGAAGAAGGATGATGCCCAACACTCATCAAATCAGCACAGTATCCCGTCTAAGAAGATTGTATTCGATCAAGAGCCATGTACAAAGACCTGTTCATATAAGTATTTTGTCTCCTGCAAGCCCAGAGATTTCACTGGGGAAAAAGGAGCCATTGATTGCATGACGTTGCTAGATGAGATGGATACGGTGGTTGATATTAGTGGATGTGCCGAGAAAGATATTGTGAAGTATGTTTCACAGTCATTCAAGGGAGAAGCCCTAGCTTGGTGGAGGTCCTTAATCCAAGCTTCTGGAAAGATTCCGTTATACAACTTAACATGGGCTCAGTTTGTTGCTTTGATCAAAGAGAACTTCTGTCCTCAACATGAAGTTGAGAAGATCGAGACTGACTTTCTGACACTGGTTATGAAGAACTTAGACTGTCAGGCATATCTCACAAGTTTTAACACCATGTCTCGATTGGTTCCTTACTTTGTGACACCGGAACCAAAACATATAGCCCGTTTCATTGGGGGTTTAGCCCCAGAGATTAAAGTTAGTGTGAAAGCATCAAGACCTACTACCTTTAGGTCAGTAGCTGATTTATCATTATCTCTTACCCTTGATGCGGTCAGGCAGAGATCGCTTAGGAATTCTGATGCGGGGAAGAGGAAACGTGAGGATGATAACTCACACCGTTCAGATAAGAAGCATAAGGGGAACTCTGATCACAAGAAGAGTTCAGGGTTCAAGAAGGATGACCAACAGTCGGGTGAGAAGCCCAAATGCAAGACCTGCAAGAAGCGCCATCTGGGAAAGTGCAGGTATGAATCAAAATCCCAATCGCAGCCTAGGGCTTGTGGGATCTGTAAATCTAGTGAGCATAAGACGTTGGATTGTAAGAAGATAAAGGATGCGACTTGTTACAACTGTAACGAGAAGAGGCATATCAAGTCTAACTGCCCAAAGTATGCCAAGAAACCTGAAGAAGGTAAGAAGACCAATGCTAGGGTCTTTTAGATGAACGCACAAAAAGCGATTCAGAATGACAACGTGATAACAGGTACCTTCCTTATCAATGATGTTTATGCAAGGGTATTATTTGATTCGGGTGCAGATAAGTCATTTGTAGATAATAAGTTTTGTAAGCTATTAAATCTTCCTGTTAAAACCCTAAGCATAAAATATGAAGTAGAATTGGCCGATGGTACCATAGAAACTGCTTCAACTGTGTTAGATGGATGTTTTATATCCATTAGGAATCAGTCCTTTCCTCTGTCCTTGCTTCCTTTGAAATTAGCTGGTTTCGACATAGTGATAGGCATGGATTGGTTATCTCATAACCAAGCTCAAATTGTTTGTGATAAGAAACAAGTGGTTATCAAGACTCTGTATGGTGAGCCACTTACCATAGAAGGAGATACTCAGTACGGGTTGCCTAAGCAAGTGTCTATGCTTAAGGCGTCGAGATGTATGAAGAAAGGTTGTGTCATTTATATGGCACAAGTAACCATGGATGAACCAAAGCCCAAGATTGAAGACATCCCTGTTATTTCTGAATATCCAGAAGTTTTCCCTGAAGAGCTATATGGTTTACCTCCAGATAGGCAAGTGGAGTTCAGAATTAACATTATTCCTGGAGCTGCACCGATTGCAAGAGCACCTTATCGGTTAGCGCCGACTGAGATGAAAGAGTTGAGAACCCAGTTGGATGATTTGTTGGCAAAGGGATTTATTAGACCTAGCCCAACTCCTTGGGGAGCACCGATTCTATTTGTGAAGAAAAAGGATGGATCGATGCGTCTATGCATCGATTATCGCGAGCTAAACAAGGTTACAATCAAGAACAGATATCCATTGCCCAGGATCGACGATCTGTTCGATCAACTTCAAGGAGCAAGTTACTTCTCCAAGATTGATTTAAGGCCAGGTTACCATCAGCTGAAGGTTAGAAATGAAGATATGCATAAGACTGCTTTCAGAACTCGTTATGGTCACTACGAGTTCTTAGTGATGCCTTTTGGGCTCACTAATGCACCAGCAGCGTTCATGGACCTCATGAATCGCGTTTGCAAACCCTATTTGGACAAGTTTGTCATCATATTCATTGATGACCTTCTTATTTATTCGAAGAACCAGGCTGATCATGAAAAACACCTTCGATGTATTCTTAAACTTCTTCAGCAAGAGAAGCTCTACGCCAAGTTTTCAAAATGCGAGTTTTGGCTTCGAGAAGTCCAATTTCTTAGACATATGGTTAGCGAGCGTGGTATCCAGGTGGATCCCGCTAAGATTGAAGCTATCATGAATTGGCAAGAACCAAAGACGCCCACAGAGATTCGCAGCTTCTTGGGTCTGGCAGGATATTATAGGCGTTTTATTGAAAATTTCTCAAGGATTGCTGCACCCCTAACTTCATTAACCCGCAAGAATATAAAGTTTGACTAGGGTCCCAAGCAGCAAGAATCCTTTGATATTCTTAAGCAGAAGCTAAGCAATGCACCTGTGTTGACATTGCCTTAAGGGATTGAAGAATTTGTGGTTTACTGCGACGCATCACACACTGGCATGGGATGTGTGCTAATGCAGAAGGGCAAAGTTATTGCCTATGCTTCCCGACAATTAAAAGTGCACGAAAATAATTACACCACCCACGACTTGGAATTGGGTGCCGTTGTGTTTGCACTAAAACTTTGGAGGCATTATTTATATGGTACCAAGTGTGTGATCTATTCTGATCATAAGAGCATTCAGCATCTGTTTAATCAGAAGGATCTGAATATGAGACAGCGCCGATGGATGGAGACACTGAATGATTATGATTGTGATATCTGGTACCATCCAGGCAAGGCGAATGTAGTCGCCGATGCTTTGAGCAGGAAGGAACGGGTTATGCCCATTAGAATCAATGCCAAGAGCATTGAATTGAAGAGCAGTTTGAATGAAAGGTTGTTAGCCACTCAAAAGGAAGCCGTATTAGAAGCTAACTATCCAAATGAAAAGCTGGGAGTCACTGCTGAACAGTTATCATATGGCAAGGATGGAATCTTAAGATTGAATGGACGAATATGGGTTCCAATCTATGGAGGACTTCAGGACGTGATCCTTCAAGAAGCCCATAATTCCATGTATTCTGTTCATCCTGGGAGTGATAAGATGTACCAGGATTTAAAGGCAAATTACTGGTGGATAGGTTTAAAGAAATCTATAGCCACTTATGTGGCCAAATGTCTGACATGTGCTCAAGTTAAAGCCGAACACCAGAAGCTGTCAGGTTTGCTACAACAGCCTGAACTTCCCACCTAGAAGTGGGAAATGGTAACTATGGATTTTATCACTAAGTTACCAAAAACAAAGCGAAGAAATGATACTATTTGGGTTATAGTAGATAGACTGACTAAGTCAGCCCACTTCCTACCTATTAAGGAAACACACAACTCAGATAAGTTAGCTCAGCTATACGTGGACGAGATTGTATCTCTTCACGGAGTGCTAGTGTCTATCATCTCTGATAGGGATACGAGATATACATCGCATTTTTGGAAAAGCTTTCAGCAATCCCTAGGCACTCGATTAAACTTCAGCACTGCATATCATCCTCAGACGGATGGTCAAAGCGAGCGTACAATTCAAACGCTGGAGGATATGTTAAGGGCCTGTGTTATTGATTTAGGTGGAAGTTGGGATGATCATCTTCCGTTGATTGAATTCTCGTATAATAGCAGCTATCATTCGAGTATTCAAGCTGCACCTTTCGAAGCTTTGTATGGAAGAAAGTGCAGGACGCCGGTTTGTTGGGCGGAAGTTGGAGATGTCCAACTAACAGGACCTGATATAGTCCTGGAGATGACAGATAAGATTGTGCAGATACGTGATCGTCTCAAAGCTACTAGGGATAGGCAGAAAAGCTACCCGGATAAAAGGCGTAAACCTCTGAAATTGGAGGTAGGTGACAAGGTGTTACTTAAGGTATCACCCTGGAAAGGGGTAATGCATTTTGGTAAGAAAGGCAAGTTAAGCCCAAGATACATAGGACCATTCGAGATCATCGAATGTGTCGGAACAGTAGCTTACAAATTAAACCTGCCTGAAGAGCTCAGTGGAATTCATGATGTGTTTCACATCTGCAATCTGAAGAAGTGCCTAGCCGATGATTCGCTAGCCATGTCACATAAGGATGTGCATATTGATGAGAGCTTAAAGTTTGTTGAAAAACCTTTATCGATCGAAGATCGACAGGTTAAGAAGCTTCGAAAGAAGCATGTGCCGATTGTGAAGGTTAAATGAGATACCCGAAGAGGCCCAGAGTACACGTGGGAGGTCGAGTCCACAATGAAACAGAAGTACCCTCATTTTTTTCAGTAAATCTCGAGGTCGAGATTTCTTTTAAGGGGGTGAGGATGTAATACCTCGTAAAATCATGACCAATATTATGAAGACACGGGTCATGGACTTTAAACGTATAAGGAAATTATTTCTGGAGGACTAAAATTGTTAAACAATGTAAATATGTTAATAAAGGGATCCAAAGTGTTAACATGCCATTCTTGTGCCTCTGATTGACCTCACACGATGTTCGTAATCTTTAACGAATAAATTGTCGAACAATGGAAGTTGTTTGTGCTTAAAATAAGGATCTTATGAAACATAGGGGTTAAAAGTGTCAACATGTTGAAAGTAACCTCTAAGTGACCTTTTAACGATCCCAAAAACATTGTGATAATCTATTTTTGATCCCAAGAATAACGGATATTAAATTCGTGGAGTTTCTACGCATATAAATAATCAAAGTGTTAATTACAAGTAATAAGGGTTAAATGGGTTAATATTGCATTTCAAGACCATTCGGGTGACCTCGTAACTAACCGAAGGCTTATTGTTAAATATTTAAAGACTCAAGACCCTTAAAAGTCAAGTTTGGGGGTTAAAAGTGCAATAACTGCAAGTTAAATCAAGTTTAGAAGGACCAGGGACCAAAATTGCAATATTTGAAACTTGGTGACTGGATCTGATCTCCACTCGGGCCGCGTAGGCCATGAGACAAGTCTTACGCGGGCCGCGTAAGACTGCCAGGTGCAGAAAAATTGGACAGATGCCTGTACAGCCTGTTGCACCGCCTTTGCATGCCTTGTTTTCGATCCCAGGGGCTGAGCCAACAGTATTTCATGCATAGGGACACCTGGAATCATCAGAGAACATTTGTAGACTTGTGTGGAGTGATCTTGTGAATTAATTTTGGCTATATAAGAGCTTCTTGTTTGCTACTTCATGTGCTCATTCACAAAAATCATTCTCAACTCACTCTCTGGAGCTCTCTGGACTTCAAGCAAGTTTCCTTAAGTTCCTAATTCGTGCTAAGAGCCTTTGTAAGCATTCTTAGCCTTCATAGTTCATGTTTTATTAGTCTAATGACCAAAAGTCAAAGCCGTCGTAATTAAGCTTTGACTTAGTGATTAATCACTAATGGTCCAGTCATTTTTCGAATTGAAAGTGGCTATGAGTTGGTAATTATGTGGGTATTAAACTCTTAAAAGGGCACCCTCTGATTTCCACTCTAACTTGGTCAATTGTCGGGTCAAACTTAATATTAAAAAGTCAACAGAAAGCTATTTTGCAAATAAACTCGTAACTAACAATGTAGAGGTTAAGGAACCTGTTTTAACACTAATATAACTTGGTAATTAATGTAAGAACATGTCTAGGCATGTTCAACCCGACAATTCTGAGTTTAGGCTCGGTTCGGAACCGAAAGTCGCAAAAGAAGACTTTTGCTTTGACTTTCAGTTCTGACCCGATTTAGCTTGTTTTAGATATGCCTTAAGGTTCCTTTAGGACCATATTATAAGTTAGTAAAACCCTCTGAGGTTATACTACATGGTTCCTTATTTATCCGATTCATTTGCATGTTTCCGTTAATTGCTTAAATGTTGACCATTATGCCCTTTTGTTATTAAAACGAGATTTTTGAAAATATGAGAGGACAAAAACCTTTATTACTGATTTATAAACATGTCCTAAAAATTTGACATCAATTTGTGGTCAAAATTAGGAGTTATGCTCAATATCGTAATTTGAAAGCTTTTTATTAATTAAACGGCATTATTAGCATAAGGCCTATTTAAACCCAAATTTCGACACCAAAATTTTTACCCACTGATGTAATATAATATTTTGGGATTTTTGAAGATTTTTATTTATTTTTAAACTGATCATAATGTAGGGTTCTTGCTTTGATTCGGTAATTGACGGTTATACCCTTTTTGCTAAAAAAATGAGTTTTACATAACATTTTGATACCAAACTTTTTGCTACTAATTTCATATGATAAATAAAATATTTTAAGCCTTCTGGACTGATAAAAATCTCAGCTTTCCTTATATAACCTGAAAATCGCTTAAAACCGACTTTTTACGCGTTTTAAACGCATAGTATGGATTAAAACTATTTTTGACATATAAGACTTAATATCTACTGATGTTTTAAGTTTTATACTTTAACAGTAAGAAAAAGTTTTGAACTCAAATTTCCAAATTTGACCCTTAAAGCTTATGTGAAATGACCAAAATGCCCCTACGGCACATAGTTTGGTTATAAATGATAAATTTCACATATATGCAATACCCTACTGATATGACTTGCAAAAATAAATATTTTTACTGATCATTTTAGACCAGAACCTCAGATTAATATTTAATCTCTTTTATAACCATTAAAATTACCAAAATACCCCTATGGGGCTTAAATTGATTTTAAATTCGTTTTGGGCATAATTGTCACACCCCGACCACGTAAAACAACAAAACGTGGCGGAATCGTCGGGGAGTGTTGTAACAGAATCATTATTTCATAACACATGGAAATTTGAAATTTTGTTTTATTGAATAAAAAGAAATTACAATGTCTTAACAACAAAGAAACATAACATAATTAACTAGTCTTGCATCTTTTATTGTCACTAAGGCCCAAGTCCGCCTAAGTGCATCTTGATAAATCCTATGCATCATTTCCTGAAACACATGTGAAAATAGGTACGTCAGCATAAAAATGCCTTTGAGATACATAGGTTTTGTGAAAATAGGATTCATGACTTATAAGTTTAGAAAAAGTTGTTTAACAAAAGTCAGTCATGATCCTTGTAAAATGTTTTGTTTTATAAATCATTTGAAAAACGATGATATAGTAGATGATATGTAAAAGAGTAATGTAAGGTTAAATGAATAACCAAGTAAAATGAGTTTGTATAAAATGAGTTGTTTTGTAAAACAATTGTTTAGTGAAAATATGTCATTTGTGTAAAATGTAATATGTCAAATATTGAAATGGTTTAAATAACGCTACGATATGTAATACTTTAAAAGCACTTATATATAGGAAGTACCAGCGGCGTATCCACCATGCTTTTATCTTATTACACACGCCTCGTTATTTAAATCACTTAAACAAAACCAACCATCAATGTAAAAATGTTTATGTATAGTCAATTGTCAAATGTTTGTGTGAAAACCATCAAATGTAAATCATGTAATGTGTAAACAAAAGTTATGTATGGTAAGTAAAATGAGACTACTTAAACCACAAGTAAAAATGTACAAAACAAAGTATTTGAATAAATCAAAAGTTATGCTTTGTAGAATAATGCATGCTTTAGTGATACAACATCTATGGGGTAATGTTAAACGCCTACATTCAAGCCTTGAGACAGACGGATAACCCTAAGTAAAGGTTATCAAAAGAAAATGTTTTCGGATTCGGTCATTCCATCCATCCAAACAAACCTAGGATTTTAGGAACGGGATTTGTCAAGTCCTATGGTACCACTACCTACTACCGAGCGGCATGATCGGTGTTAATGAATGTAATTTAGTCCCGTTAAATAAACCAAATGATATACCAAATGTAAGCATATTTTATGAAAATAATGTACCTAGTATGCTAAGTAAACATACAAGGTAGAGATATAAAACAATGTGTCCATATGTTACGAGAACATATGCAACAGAGATGTAATATAAAACAATGTACTAAGTATGCTAAGTTAACATACAAAGCAGAAAAGTCATGTAAAACAATGTGCTAGCATGTTAAGTAAACATACATAGCAAAAGAAATGTAATGTAAAACAATGTGCTAGCATGTTAAGTAAACATATATAGCAAAACATAATGAAATCATGTACTAATAGTGTACTAATGAAAATAGCAAGTATATGATATGAAAACATGGAAAGCATGAAAATAACAAGTAGGCACATGTGTTTCACCCAAAAATGTCTGAAAAACAGTAAAAGAGGGGACTATGTACTCACTTGAGGGTGCTTAGAAGTCTTGAACAACAACCAAGCAAAGCTAGAGGGATCACGGAAGTCAAACGGCACCTAATATAGATAACTACATAAATAACCGGACGTAAATCGGGAGATTGGTTAGTATGAGGTTTCATAAACCAAATGAGTATTGGAACTCATATGATATGGTTTAACCAAGCCCACATACTAAAATGAAACCTAACCTAAGTGCTTACGACCCATTACGACCCGTTTAGGTAGCTTATGCTACTTTAACGCGTCGTTCGCGTAAAACGCGCTCGGACCGCTCAACTAGTCCTATGACAAGTAAAATATGCCTTAACATGTCTAATATTGTTGCTAAATCAGTTTAGATGTCAAAATTTACGTTACATAGGCTTAAAATGAAATTTGGCGTAAAAAGGGCATTTTGGTAATTTTCCTAAGGCATATAAACTACTTATCATACAACTACTTAAACGATGTGACCATAAGGTATAACCTCGGAAGGTTATTCCCTATACGACTATGGTCACCTAATGTGTTTGGTCGGATCCTAATGGTCGACCAAACGGGTCGGGTTTGTAAGTATAAGCGATTGTTTAGATCGCTTACCTTATGACCCTACATAAGCACTAAACCTAAAGTGACGAGCTAAACATGCTAAAACATGTTTAGTTAAGTTAGAAAACAGGTTTGGTATCAAAACAAACGGTTTTGATACCTAAAAGTAGTTTGGTTACAAAATACGCGAGAATACGCATTTTGGCCGAAACTACGACTCGTCACTAAACCTAGATAACATGGTAATCAGTAGGCATAGTCACTAGGGACTATAACCATCGTGATTACGCTCACGTTATGAAGTTCACATGAACTTCGTATTGACCATAAACTGGTCAATGCAGAAAGTCAAACACTGTTTGACTTTCGTGCTAAAACGCATAAAAGAATGAAAGAGGACTTACAAAAGGTCCAAGAATGGAAGTTTTGATTTAAACAACTCATGTATGGAGCACAAGACCCCAACTTAGAGCTGAATAAATCAAAGGTGTGAGTTCAAGTGAAGTGGGGGTGGGCTATTTATAGTTTTTCTAGGACCGTTAGGATCGTTTCTCGTAAACCGAGCTTTGATCTTGGCCCTACACTTGCACCCCCTGTTTTGCAATACATTGGGCACCCCAAAACAGCCCCTAGAATGCTTAGAAACCATTTGCACAAGAGGGAAAAAGATGGAACAAGCTGGAAATGAATTCTGCTGATCTGGGGGGTCCTTACGGACTGTATGGATTTGTGCTTACGGTCCGTAAGCCTTGTGCAGGTCAGCAAGTTTCAAAAATGGCAGATTTAGTCCCTGAAGCCCCAAACTTGATTTTTGATGCGTTTTGACACGTTTAAGCCCCGTTAACCACATTTTAAGGCTCTAAAATGATGTTAAAGTGTAGGGAACTTGAAATATGCTCAAAAATATGTCGGATGTCAGTTCGTTTGGTCGTACGATCGTGATATTTGCTTAATTACGACGAAATGCGCACAAGCGCGAAAAACGATCCAAATTGTGCGACGGATGGATTTTTCTTATTCCAAACACTAAAATGAAATATTTTAATGCTTACATAAATTTTTGGATGTCCGGATGTATTCAGAACGTGAGATATGCGCGAAAATGCAAACTTACGCACTTTTTTACGCTTTTAGTCCCTGAATGAGCATAAAGTTTATTTTAGCACACCGAACCCCTAAAAGCCTATTTCTAAGCTATGTATAGGATATTTAGGGTGTGTTTAACTTATGATCAAGTTCCGGAATGTCCGTTACAGTACAAATTGACATACTTTCGCAGTTTGTCGAATTTAGTCCCTGTAAGCGAATAAACTTGATTTCGGCATACCAAACCTTCCAAAACTTATTTCTAAGTTATGTAAAGGTTATTTAAGGTATGTTAAGCCTATGTCACTGTTCCGGAGTGTTTGTTGCATTAAACTGGTTATATTTACGCATCAGATCGCGTATAACCTTCCAGAAAACGATTTAAAGCCTGAAATCGAACAAGAATTGATATGTGCAATTGATACACATATTTATACAAATCCCAAATATGAAATAAAATATTTCATTAGTTTGGTATTTGTTTGATGGTTGAAGTGACACAGGTGTCACAGTCTCCCCTACTTCAGGAAATTTCGTCTCGAAATTTATTTAGAGGAAACTTGTGAGAGCTTGAAACATGAAGTCGAAAAGATCAAACAACACTGGTTAGAGTCCTGAACTTCTAGTAACTTTATATAACATCATGCTTGCACTGCGAGAGGGACACTTATATACAAGTATATAAAGTGTTATTGGTGCGTCCACCGTACCTCCATTACATTGTTCACATTTCGTTATTGTTGCCACTATCGGTTCTTACACATAATAAATCTTACTGTGGCTTCCGTGCACTGAACTTCGTAATTATGTATGCATCCATAATTACGTAATTCCTTGCATAGTCACGTAGTGCATCTTATAATGTGTAGGGGAAGAAAACAATGAACGAGCCTGTGATGATTGTGACTAGACCACCATAGGGTATTTTAATTAAATCAATAAATGATTTAAATAGACTACCAAGGAGTCTGTTCAGCTATATCACCACATGTCATTCTTAACCATATTTTGAATCAATCTTTTGACTAGACCACTAAAAGGGTCTCTTTGAATCATGGAATGGTACTATATAATCCAAGGGTCTTGACTATCACGTAGAAGCCCAATAAGGATTTAGGGTAGTACCTTTTGAATATCCTACTACGAATCCATCATATGAAGATATGAAAGGTTCTACGAGGATTTGGATAACGAATATCCAGAGTATTCAAAAACACAAAATGCATAAAAGAAAACACAAAATGCATAAACACATAATCACATAATTGTTTATCTAGATCTTTAATTTGTTAATTTGTTTTGTTAATTGCGTACATGTATTTAAAGCACACTAGGAATCCATTCCGTGGATTTCATTTGGTACTTTAAACATTAGCAAGAATCTAACTATGAAGATAGAAGATCTTTTAAAGAGAAAATTCGATTTCGATTATAAGGAACCGAAATGTTCGAATTAAGGTACACAAGGAATCCAATCAAGGATTCTGATTTGAATGATAATTATCCACAAGGATCTAATTGTAGAGATAAAAAGATCCCATATGGATTTTAGAAGTTGAAGATGTTTGGAAACCTTGCACTGGATGTGCTTAAGTCAAAACATGAAGTAAAATGCTTATGACGTTGAGATGCTAGATATGTCAAGGCGACATATGAAGCAGAATTTGAAGGTTAAGTTAATGTATGAAGAAAAATGTTTTTGAAAACTATGCATGGGGTTTCTTTTAAAGTTGTGTTTAATGTTTTTGAAATCTTACATAATACTTTTGAAATCATAAGTAGGTGTATTAGATAAAAAAAATGTTTTAAAATCATGCTAGATGAAATTTTTGAAATTATGTATAAGGTTTTTGAAAATATGAATGATGCTTTTGAAATCATGCACTTGATATATTACTTAAGATTGTTTTCAAACTATATGAAATGTTCTGAAATTATGAAGGTTGTTTTTGAAAACATAGACAATGCTTTTGAAAGTATGGAGGTTGTTTTTGAAAACATAGGAAATGCTTTTGAAATCATGGAGGTTGTTTTTGAAAACATAGACAATGCATTTAAAAAAATTGTTTTCAAACTATATAAAATATTTTGAAATCATGAAGGTTGTTTTTGAAATACTTATACTATGTATATTGTTACGAAACCAGAATGAAATGATATGGGTACGAGATTGAATATACCCTCAGCCATCTAACCAAGGATTCAAAGGCACAGACGTGCAAAAAGCACGATTACTCATAATTTCCCTTTATTTCTTGTACTTCGTCTCCTAGAATGAAACGAGTACTTAAAATTTTTCGAGGAAATCATGAGCGATCACTTGAAAGGGAGAATCACAAGAGTAGTTTGTAAAGAACATAGTTCCTTGATGTAGGCATCATAGGGAAATGCCATACACAATATGTAACTACGCTCGTACATCAGAATTGTAAACAACAATTTATTTATAAACTGAACACATTGTTTCCGACTTCAACAAAAGAAGCAACAGATACAAATTATTTAAAGCAGCAGTTTCTTCCAATCAGCCAAATGCTCATCCAAGGGTTGGATTTGCATTGACAATCTTCGGGCATTTGTTCCTGAAATGGCTCGTCTCGCCACAGTTGTAGCAAGTACCAGACGGAAAACGAGCTTGAGTAGGGTTGACTTGGAGTTGGGTAGCAGCAAGGTTTATTCCAGCTTTGTTTTGGATATCAAAGCGGCATATGTTAACCAAATGTCCCCACCGTCCACAGTAGGTACATTTGAAGCAGGGTATGAGGTTTGAATGATGACGGTTGCATCGTTTGCACCATGGGGCAGCTCCTAAGTACGGCTTCCTAGCTAGTGGTGCTGCCACTTGGCTAGGTCCCGCTTGATTAGGTGTAACTGCTGCGGGTTTCCTTGAAGCCTTACGCTTCCTTGATTTTGGTGCAGGCTTGACTTCTGCTTCCTTTAGTGACTCTTGAGTGGCTTCATCCTGGAGATGATACATGGCAGTAGCTAATTCAACAGTCTTCAGGACTACTTCGCCTATTCGCTGGGCAAATTTGGCGGTCAGCTCGGACATTTGAGCGTCGTTGTGAAGAAGAGACATTCTAGAAGAAAATGAAAGACATAGGAAGAAACAAGTGAAATGTTATCGGAAAATCAAAACAAAATGACAACGCATAGAATTTACGATCATTTGTTTGTTACCTAAGGTAAACAAATGAGACGGTGACTAATCAAAGTAAGCGGGTCATAATAATGTATCACTGAAGACATGCTTGCCTATAAGTGAACACTCACCCCAAGAGTTCCCAGGTAAGAGTGACTGGTCCGATACTGCGGATTTGTACGAACACTCTAGCCTTAGACAGAAAACTCAGAGTACAGGCATTCACTCTTCCAGTTTGCACGTGTTCACATTATTTAGAACCCAAAACCTTGACGAGATTTTGAAAACTTAGAAGGCACAAGGCCAAAAATCAAACTGGAAGGGTTCAAAACCATATAATAAATCATCCTAGAACAGATGATTGATTTTCAAAGCGGATTTTGAAATTTGTGTTCCTGTTGTGGTTGTCGCCTAAGGATAGGTGACGGTATTGTTTTATGACTAAACGCAAGTAAACTCGCGTTAGGGTCCTAGGAAGGTTATAGACTAGGTCAAAGCATTACTAATAACCTAATTCCCTATAACCATGAGCTCTGATACCAACTTTTCTGTCACACCCCGACCACGTAAAACAACAAAACGTGGCGGAATCATCGGCGAGTGTTGTAACAGAATCATTGTTTCATAACACATGGAAATTTGAAATTTTGTTTTATTGAATCAAAAGAAATTACAATGTCTTAACAACAAAGAAACATAACATAATTAACTAGTCTTGCATCTTTTATTGTCACTAAGGCCCAAGTCCGCCTAAGTGCATCTTGATAAATCCTATGCATCATTTCCTGAAACACATGTGAAAATAGGTACGTCAACATAAAAATGCCTGTGAGATACATAGGTTTTGAGAAAATAGGATTCATGACTTATAAGTTTAGAAAAAGTTGTTTAACAAAAGTCAGTCATGATCCTTGTAAAATGTTTTGTTTTATAAATCATTTGAAAAACGATGATATAGTAGATGATATGTAAAAGAGTAATGTAAGGTTAAATGAATAACCAAGTAAAATGAGTTTGTATAAAATGAGTTGTTTTGTAAAACAATTGTTTAGTGAAAATATGTCATTTGTGTAAAATGTAATATGTCAAATATTGAAATGGTTTAAATAACGCTACGATATGTAATACTATAAAAGCACTTATATATAGGAAGTACCAGCGGCGTATCCACCATGCTTTTATCTTATTACACACGCCTCGTTATTTAAATCACTTAAACAAAACCAATCATCAATGTAAAAATGTTTATGTATAGTCAATTGTCAAATGTTTGTGTGAAAACCATCAAATGTAAATCATGTAATGTGTAAACAAAAGTTATGTATGGTAAGTAAAATGAGACTACTTAAACCACAAGTAAAAATGTACAAAACAAAGTATTTGAATAAATCAAAAGTTATGCTTTGTAGAATAATGCATGCTTTAGTGATACAACATCTATGCGGTAATGTTAAACGCCTACATTCAAGCCTTGAGACAGACGGATAACCCTAAGTAAAGGTTATCAAAAGAAAATGTTTTCGGATTCGGTCATTCCATCCATCCAAACAAACCTAGGATTTTAGGAACGAGATTTGTCAAGTCCTATGGTACCACTACCTACTACCGAGCGGCATGATCGGTGTTAATGAATGTAATTTAGTCCCGTTAAACAAACCAAATGATATACCAAATGTAAGCATATTTTATGAAAATAATGTACCTAGTATGCTAAGTGAACATACAAGGTAGAGATATAAAACAATGTGTCCATATGTTACGAGAACATATGCAACAGAGATGTAATATAAAACAATGTACTAAGTATGCTAAGTTAACATACAAAGCAGAAAAGTCATGTAAAACAATGTGCTAGCATGTTAAGTAAACATACATAGCAAAAGAAATGTAATGTAAAACAATGTGCTAGCATGTTAAGTAAACATATATAGCAAAACATAATGAAATCATGTACTAATAGTGTACTAATGAACATAGCAAGTATATGATATGAAAACATGGAAAGCATGAAAATAACAAGTAGGCACATGTGTTTCACCCAAAAATGTTTGAAAAACAGTAAAAGAGGGGACTATGTACTCACTTGAGGGTGCTTAGAAGTCTTGAACAACAACCAAGCAAAGCTAGAGGGATCACGGAAGTCAAACGGCACCTAATATAGATAACTACATAAATAACCGGACCTAAATCGGGAGATTGGTTAGTATGAGGTTTCGTAAACCAAATGAGTATTGGAACTCATATGATATGGTTTAACCAAGCCCACATACTAAAATGAAACCTAACCTAAGTGCTTACGACCCATTACGACCCGTTTAGGTAGCTTATGCTACTTTAACGCGTCGTTCGCGTAAAACGCGCTCGGACCGCTCAACTAGTCCTATGACAAGTAAAATATGCCTTAACATGTCTAATATTGTTGCTAAATCAGTTTAGATGTCAAAAGTTACGTTACATAGGCTTAAAATGAAATTTGGCGTAAAAAGGGCATTTTGGTAATTTTCCTAAGGCATATAAACTACTTATCATACAACTACTTAAACGATGTGACCATAAGGTATAACCTCGGAAGGTTATTCCCTATACGACTATGGTCACCTAATGTGTTTGGTCGGATCCTAATGGTCGACCAAACGGGTCGGGTTTGTAAGTATAAGCGATTGTTTAGATCGCTTACCTTACGACCCTACATAAGCACTAAACCTAAAGTGACGAGCTAAACATGCTAAAACATGTTTAGTTAAGTTAGAAAACAGGTTTGGTATCAAAACAAACGGTTTTGATACCTAAAAGTAGTTTGGTTACAAAATACGCGAGAATACGCATTTTGGCCGAAACTACGACTCGTCACTAAACCTAGATAACATGGTAATCAGTAGGCATAGTCACTAGGGACTATAACCATCGTGATTACGCTCACGTTATGAAGTTCACATGAACTTCGCATTGACCATAAACTGGTCAATGCAGAAAGTCAAACACTGTTTGACTTTCGTGCTAAAACGCATAAAAGAATGAAAGAGGACTTACAAAAGGTCCAAGAATGGAAGTTTTGATTTAAACAACTCAGGTATGGAGCACAAGACCCCAACTTAGAGCTGAATAAATCAAAGGTGTGAGTTCAAGTGAAGTGGGGGTGGGCTATTTATAGTTTTTCTAGGACCGTTAGGATCGTTTCTCGTAAACCGAGCTTTGATCTTGGCCCTACACTTGCACCCCCTGTTTTGCAATACATTGGGCACCCCAAAACAGCCCCTAGAATGCTTAGAAACCATTTGCACAAGAGGGAAAAAGATGGAACAAGCTGGAAATGAATTCTGCTGATCTGGGGGGTCCTTACGGACTGTATGGATTTGTGCTTACGGTCCGTAAGCCTTGTGCAGGTCAGCAAGTTTCAAAAATGGCAGATTTAGTCCCTGAAGCCCCAAACTTGATTTTTGATGCGTTTTGACACGTTTAAGCCCCGTTAACCACATTTTAAGGCTCTAAAATGATGTTAAAGTGTAGGGAACTTGAAATATGCTCAAAAATATGTCGGATGTCAGTTCGTTTGGTCGTACGATCGTGATATTTGCTTAATTACGACGAAATGCGCACAAGCGCGAAAAACGATCCAAATTGTGCGACGGATGGATTTTTCTTATTCCAAACACTAAAATGAAATATTTTAATGCTTACATAAATTTTTGGATGTCCGGATGTATTCAGAACGTGAGATATGCGCGAAAATGCAAACTTACGCACTTTTTTACGCTTTTAGTCCCTGAATGAGCATAAAGTTTATTTTAGCACACCGAACCCCTAAAAGCCTATTTCTAAGCTATGTATAGGATATTTAGGGTGTGTTTAACTTATGATCAAGTTCCGGAATGTCCGTTACAGTACAAATTGACATACTTTCGCAGTTTGTCGAATTTAGTCCCTGTAAGCGAATAAACTTGATTTCGGCATACCAAACCTTCCAAAACTTATTTCTAAGTTATGTAAAGGTTATTTAAGGTATGTTAAGCCTATGTCACTGTTCCGGAGTGTTTGTTGCATTAAACTGGTTATATTTACGCATCAGATCGCGTATAACCTTCCAGAAAACGATTTAAAGCCTGAAATCGAACAAGAATTGATATGTGCAATTGATACACATATTTATACAAATCCCAAATATGAAATAAAATATTTCATTAGTTTGGTATTTGTTTGATGGTTGAAGTGACACAGGTGTCACAGTCTCCCCTACTTCAGGAAATTTCGTCTCGAAATTTATTTAGAGGAAACTTGTGAGAGCTTGAAACATGAAGTCGAAAAGATCAAACAACACTGGTTAGAGTCCTGAACTTCTAGTAACTTTATATAACATCATGCTTGCACTGCGAGAGGGACACTTATATACAAGTATATAAAGTGTTATTGGTGCGTCCACCGTACCTCCATTACATTGTTCACATTTCGTTATTGTTGCCACTATCGGTTCTTACACATAATAAATCTTACTGTGGCTTCCGTGCACTGAACTTCGTAATTATGTATGCATCCATAATTACGTAATTCCTTGCATAGTCACGTAGTGCATCTTATAATGTGTAGGGGAAGAAAACAATGAACGAGCCTGTGATGATTGTGACTAGACCACCATAGGGTATTTTAATTAAATCAATAAATGATTTAAATAGACTACCAAGGAGTCTGTTCAGCTATATCACCACATGTCATTCTTAACCATATTTTGAATCAATCTTTTGACTAGACCACTAAAAGGGTCTCTTTGAATCATGGAATGGTACTATATAATCCAAGGGTCTTGACTATCACGTAGAAGCCCAATAAGGATTTAGGGTAGTACCTTTTGAATATCCTACTACGAATCCATCATATGAAGATATGAAAGGTTCTACGAGGATTTGGATAACGAATATCCAGAGTATTCAAAAACACAAAATGCATAAAAGAAAACACAAAATACATAAACACATAATCACATAATTGTTTATCTAGATCTTTAATTTGTTAATTTGTTTTGTTAATTGCGTACATGTATTTAAAGCACACTAGGAATCCATTCCGTGGATTTCATTTGGTACTTTAAACATTAGCAAGAATCTAACTATGAAGATAGAAGATCTTTTAAAGAGAAAATTCGATTTCGATTATAAGGAACCGAAATGTTCGAATTAAGGTACACAAGGAATCCAATCAAGGATTCTGATTTGAATGATAATTATCCACAAGGATCTAATTGTAGAGATAAAAAGATCCCATATGGATTTTAGAAGTTGAAGATGTTTGGAAACCTTGCACTGGATGTGCTTAAGTCAAAACATGAAGTAAAATGCTTATGACGTTGAGATGCTAGATATGTCAAGGCGACATATGAAGCAGAATTTGAAGGTTAAGTTAATGTATGAAGAAAAATGTTTTTGAAAACTATGCATGGGGTTTCTTTTAAAGTTGTGTTTAATGTTTTTGAAATCTTACATAATACTTTTGAAATCATAAGTAGGTGTATTAGATAAAAAAAATGTTTTAAAATCATGCTAGATGAAATTTTTGAAATTATGTATAAGGTTTTTGAAAATATGAATGATGCTTTTGAAATCATGCACTTGATATATTACTTAAGATTGTTTTCAAACTATATGAAATGTTCTGAAATTATGAAGGTTGTTTTTGAAAACATAGACAATGCTTTTGAAAGTATGGAGGTTGTTTTTGAAAACATAGGAAATGCTTTTGAAATCATGGAGGTTGTTTTTGAAAACATAGACAATGCATTTAAAAAAATTGTTTTCAAACTATATAAAATATTTTGAAATCATGAAGGTTGTTTTTGAAATACTTATACTATGTATATTGTTACGAAACCAGAATGAAATGATATGGGTACGAGATTGAATATACCCTCAGCCATCTAACCAAGGATTCAAAGGCACAGACGTGCAAAAAGCACGATTACTCATAATTTCCCTTTATTTCTTGTACTTCGTCTCCTAGAATGAAACGAGTACTTAAAATTTTTCGAGGAAATCATGAGCGATCACTTGAAAGGGAGAATCACAAGAGTAGTTTGTAAAGAACATAGTTCCTTGATGTAGGCATCATAGGGAAATGCCATACACAATATGTAACTACGCTCGTACATCAGAATTGTAAACAACAATTTATTTATAAACTGAACACATTGTTTCCGACTTCAACAAAAGAAGCAACAGATACAAATTATTTAAAGCAGCAGTTTCTTCCAATCAGCCAAATGCTCATCCAAGGGTTGGATTTGCATTGACAATCTTCGGGCATTTGTTCCTGAAATGGCTCGTCTCGCCACAGTTGTAGCAAGTACCAGACGGAAAACGAGCTTGAGTAGGGTTGACTTGGAGTTGGGTAGCAGCAAGGTTTATTCCAGCTTTGTTTTGGATATCAAAGCGGCATATGTTAACCAAATGTCCCCACCGTCCACAGTAGGTACATTTGAAGCAGGGTATGAGGTTTGAATGATGACGGTTGCATCGTTTGCACCATGGGGCAGCTCCTAAGTACGGCTTCCTAGCTAGTGGTGCTGCCACTTGGCTAGGTCCCGCTTGATTAGGTGTAACTGCTGCGGGTTTCCTTGAAGCCTTACGCTTCCTTGATTTTGGTGCAGGCTTGACTTCTGCTTCCTTTAGTGACTCTTGAGTGGCTTCATCCTGGAGATGATACATGGCAGTAGCTAATTCAACAGTCTTCAGGACTACTTCGCCTATTCGCTGGGCAAATTTGGCGGTCAGCTCGGACATTTGAGCGTCGTTGTGAAGAAGAGACATTCTAGAAGAAAATGAAAGACATAGGAAGAAACAAGTGAAATGTTATCGGAAAATCAAAACAAAATGACAACGCATAGAATTTACGATCATTTGTTTGTTACCTAAGGTAAACAAATGAGACGGTGACTAATCAAAGTAAGCGGGTCATAATAATGTATCACTGAAGACATGCTTGCCTATAAGTGAACACTCACCCCAAGAGTTCCCAGGTAAGAGTGACTGGTCCGATACTGCGGATTTGTACGAACACTCTAGCCTTAGACAGAAAACTCAGAGTACAGGCATTCACTCTTCCAGTTTGCACGTGTTCACATTATTTAGAACCCAAAACCTTGACGAGATTTTGAAAACTTAGAAGGCACAAGGCCAAAAATCAAACTGGAAGGGTTCAAAACCATATAATAAATCATCCTAGAACAGATGATTGATTTTCAAAGCGGATTTTGAAATTTGTGTTCCTGTTGTGGTTGTCGCCTAAGGATAGGTGACGGTATTGTTTTATGACTAAACGCAAGTAAACTCGCGTTAGGGTCCTAGGAAGGTTATAGACTAGGTCAAAGCATTACTAATAACCTAATTCCCTATAACCATGAGCTCTGATACCAACTTTTCTGTCACACCCCGACCACGTAAAACAACAAAACGTGGCGGAATCATCGGCGAGTGTTGTAACAGAATCATTGTTTCATAACACATGGAAATTTGAAATTTTGTTTTATTGAATCAAAAGAAATTACAATGTCTTAACAACAAAGAAACATAACATAATTAACTAGTCTTGCATCTTTTATTGTCACTAAGGCCCAAGTCCGCCTAAGTGCATCTTGATAAATCCTATGCATCATTTCCTGAAACACATGTGAAAATAGGTACGTCAACATAAAAATGCCTGTGAGATACATAGGTTTTGAGAAAATAGGATTCATGACTTATAAGTTTAGAAAAAGTTGTTTAACAAAAGTCAGTCATGATCCTTGTAAAATGTTTTGTTTTATAAATCATTTGAAAAACGATGATATAGTAGATGATATGTAAAAGAGTAATGTAAGGTTAAATGAATAACCAAGTAAAATGAGTTTGTATAAAATGAGTTGTTTTGTAAAACAATTGTTTAGTGAAAATATGTCATTTGTGTAAAATGTAATATGTCAAATATTGAAATGGTTTAAATAACGCTACGATATGTAATACTATAAAAGCACTTATATATAGGAAGTACCAGCGGCGTATCCACCATGCTTTTATCTTATTACACACGCCTCGTTATTTAAATCACTTAAACAAAACCAATCATCAATGTAAAAATGTTTATGTATAGTCAATTGTCAAATGTTTGTGTGAAAACCATCAAATGTAAATCATGTAATGTGTAAACAAAAGTTATGTATGGTAAGTAAAATGAGACTACTTAAACCACAAGTAAAAATGTACAAAACAAAGTATTTGAATAAATCAAAAGTTATGCTTTGTAGAATAATGCATGCTTTAGTGATACAACATCTATGCGGTAATGTTAAACGCCTACATTCAAGCCTTGAGACAGACGGATAACCCTAAGTAAAGGTTATCAAAAGAAAATGTTTTCGGATTCGGTCATTCCATCCATCCAAACAAACCTAGGATTTTAGGAACGAGATTTGTCAAGTCCTATGGTACCACTACCTACTACCGAGCGGCATGATCGGTGTTAATGAATGTAATTTAGTCCCGTTAAACAAACCAAATGATATACCAAATGTAAGCATATTTTATGAAAATAATGTACCTAGTATGCTAAGTGAACATACAAGGTAGAGATATAAAACAATGTGTCCATATGTTACGAGAACATATGCAACAGAGATGTAATATAAAACAATGTACTAAGTATGCTAAGTTAACATACAAAGCAGAAAAGTCATGTAAAACAATGTGCTAGCATGTTAAGTAAACATACATAGCAAAAGAAATGTAATGTAAAACAATGTGCTAGCATGTTAAGTAAACATATATAGCAAAACATAATGAAATCATGTACTAATAGTGTACTAATGAACATAGCAAGTATATGATATGAAAACATGGAAAGCATGAAAATAACAAGTAGGCACATGTGTTTCACCCAAAAATGTTTGAAAAACAGTAAAAGAGGGGACTATGTACTCACTTGAGGGTGCTTAGAAGTCTTGAACAACAACCAAGCAAAGCTAGAGGGATCACGGAAGTCAAACGGCACCTAATATAGATAACTACATAAATAACCGGACCTAAATCGGGAGATTGGTTAGTATGAGGTTTCGTAAACCAAATGAGTATTGGAACTCATATGATATGGTTTAACCAAGCCCACATACTAAAATGAAACCTAACCTAAGTGCTTACGACCCATTACGACCCGTTTAGGTAGCTTATGCTACTTTAACGCGTCGTTCGCGTAAAACGCGCTCGGACCGCTCAACTAGTCCTATGACAAGTAAAATATGCCTTAACATGTCTAATATTGTTGCTAAATCAGTTTAGATGTCAAAAGTTACGTTACATAGGCTTAAAATGAAATTTGGCGTAAAAAGGGCATTTTGGTAATTTTCCTAAGGCATATAAACTACTTATCATACAACTACTTAAACGATGTGACCATAAGGTATAACCTCGGAAGGTTATTCCCTATACGACTATGGTCACCTAATGTGTTTGGTCGGATCCTAATGGTCGACCAAACGGGTCGGGTTTGTAAGTATAAGCGATTGTTTAGATCGCTTACCTTATGACCCTACATAAGCACTAAACCTAAAGTGACGAGCTAAACATGCTAAAACATGTTTAGTTAAGTTAGAAAACAGGTTTGGTATCAAAACAAACGGTTTTGATACCTAAAAGTAGTTTGGTTACAAAATACGCGAGAATACGCATTTTGGCCGAAACTACGACTCGTCACTAAACCTAGATAACATGGTAATCAGTAGGCATAGTCACTAGGGACTATAACCATCGTGATTACGCTCACGTTATGAAGTTCACATGAACTTCGCATTGACCATAAACTGGTCAATGCAGAAAGTCAAACACTGTTTGACTTTCGTGCTAAAACGCATAAAAGAATGAAAGAGGACTTACAAAAGGTCCAAGAATGGAAGTTTTGATTTAAACAACTCAGGTATGGAGCACAAGACCCCAACTTAGAGCTGAATAAATCAAAGGTGTGAGTTCAAGTGAAGTGGGGGTGGGCTATTTATAGTTTTTCTAGGACCGTTAGGATCGTTTCTCGTAAACCGAGCTTTGATCTTGGCCCTACACTTGCACCCCCTGTTTTGCAATACATTGGGCACCCCAAAACAGCCCCTAGAATGCTTAGAAACCATTTGCACAAGAGGGAAAAAGCTGGAACAAGCTGGAAATGAATTCTGCTGATCTGGGGGGTCCTTACGGACTGTATGGATTTGTGCTTACGGTCCGTAAGCCTTGTGCGGGTCAGCAAGTTTCAAAAATGGCAGATTTAGTCCCTGAAGCCCCAAACTTGATTTTTGATGCGTTTTGACACGTTTAAGCCCCGTTAACCATATTTTAAGGCTCTAAAATGATGTTAAAGTGTAGGGAACTTGAAATATGCTCAAAAATATGTCGGATGTCGGTTCGTTTGGTCGTACGATCGCGATATTTGCTTAATTACGACGAAATGCGCACAAGCGCGAAAAACGATCCAAATTGCGCGACGAATGGATTTTTCTTATGCCAAACACTAAAATGAAATATTTTAATGCTTACATAAATTTTTAGTTGTCCGGATGTATTCAGAATGTGAGATATGCGCGAAAATGAAAACTTATACACTTTTTGACGCTTTTCGTCCCTGGATGAGCATAAAGTTTATTTTAGCACACCGAACCCCTCAAAGCCTATTTCTAAGATATGTAAAGGATATTTAGGGTGTGTTTAACTTATGATCAAGTTCCGGAATGTCCGTTACAGTACAAATTGACATACTTTCGCAGTTTGTCGAATTTAGTCCCTGTAAGCGAATAAACTTGATTTCGGCATACCAAACCTTCCAAAACTTATTTCTAAGTTATGTAAAGGTTATTTAAGGTATGTTAAGCCTATGTCACTGTTCCGGAGTGTTTGTTGCATTAAACTGGTTATATTTACGCATCAGATCGCGTATAACCTTCCAGAAAGCGATTTAAAGTCTGAAATCGAACAGGAATTGATATGTGCAATTGATACACATATTTATACAAATCCCAAGTATGAAATACAATATTTCATTGGTTTGGTATTTGTTTGATGGTTGAAGTGACACAGGTGTCACAATAATGGAAGGTATCCTACTGATATCATAACACATTTTAAGCATATTAACTTAGGGAACCTGTTCATGACCTATTTGGTTACCCGTTATGCATTTTTCGCGTTCGGTACGGTTTATGTGACTAGTTTGCATAAATTGACCGAAACGGGTCAAACCTTATCATTTTTGCTTTAAAATCCAGAATGTGTTTAGTTTACCCATATTATACAAGTCTTCATACTTGTCGGGTCTAAATCACATTCTAATCCGGTCTTCGCTTAATCTTGCGTTTTGAACCGTATACCTTTCCTTAAAACTAACCGATCTAAGTTAAGACTTAAATAAGACCCGTTAGAATTCTAATAGGTTATTAAAACCTTCGTTCCAGATTTAGGAGCCCAGTAAAAGATATTTGCACTTGCTGATTGTATACGGCTGGGATAAATTTGTATAATTTGCTCAGGTAAATACTTTTAACTTATTTTCCCTTATACGGGCTTGGGATACGGTATATAAAATACCGCTTGGTCGGGTATTGAATCTTTAATCGTATGAAGGTTAATTCATTGAGATAACCCGTTTAATCTGTTTTGTTTGTTAAAGCCGTTGGGGGGTTAATGACCATGTCCTGGATATGCTCGGTTCATTCATTGAAATGGCCACGACTTAAGCACGGGGTGTAGGCATACACCTGCCGGTGCGTATGTAAAATGATATACCTGCCTGTTCGAGAATAACTCGCCGTAGGTTATATTATGTGGTGTGTCTATTAATCTTTAACCCGGTATTCAACCCGGGCTACTGAACGTATAATGAACATATAATTCTTTTACAAGATTATTTTTAAAGAATTATCCCAAGTTATAAAAGATTATTTGTGCCTTGTGCATTTAAATAAATTTTCTTAAACATTTTCAAAATGAGTCGGTTAATTGTATTTACCAGTGAAAACTGACGTATTTTCCAAAAATGTTAAGTGCAGGTACTAAGCGAAATGGGCTGGCTACTCCTAGCATCAATAAAGAGTTTTGTAAGCTTAGATGTTTAAAAATATGTTGAACAATGTTTCTTTTATCTCTGATCCGCTTGTGGATCTCTTTACAACCGTTTTGTAATAATTGATATTACTTTCAATCGGTTTGTAATGTTGTTATCTTTAGACTTCCGCTGTGCATAAAAATTGTGATAAAATTGACTATGATGATATCAACTACGTCACGATACTCCTCACCGGGCCCACCGGTAATACGTGGAAAATACCGGGGTGTGACAATTGAAATCACCCATTACATAAGAAATTCTATTCCATCTAGAAACCTCAAATTTGTTCCATCCACTGTAACACTCCAACCTATTTCGTATAATATCTTAGAAAGATGTGAATAATTAGGTCCCAGATTTTTTTTTTGTTAAACAGAACTTACGCGTATATAACTACTTCTTACACTTGATTTACATTTTACAATAATAAAGTTTTAAACTCAAGAGCTTTGCAGTGCATGATCATGCTTCAACTTTCCCATGAAACATCTCCAAAGAGATCTTGGTTTAATAGTGTTCGGTTCTTCGCGTGCTTGGCCGTCCGTCCGGTTCACACCTTTACGAAAGCCTATCATAAACTGTCACACCCCAACCGATGGCGGACACATCGGGATGAGACGAAGTGCGTAGATTGCTCGAGACTTCATAACGCTATTTGTGTCAAGTATTTAATGTTTACATTTTACATTGTTTGATCTAGAATATAACAAATTTAAGATAAATAATGCACAATAAGTATTCAAATAATTATATTTCATTTCATTAATAATGAATTATTACAAGTATTGGAACCAAAATACAACAGGATTGAAAGTAAATTACAATACAACGAGCAATAAAGTTTAAATGCGTTTCTAGGCAATCCCACTGGATTCATCTGTCACAATCCTACAACATGTATTAAAAGCATGGATCAGTACAAAAGCACTGGCGAGCATACAAGTTTGTATAAAAGTATAAGTACAAAAGTTTGTTTCAATCTAACATGGCAACTTGTATTCACATCCTAACTAGCATACATAGACAATATAAACATAACGAATAGCATGAATACACAAATTAAAACTTACATGCATAAACAATCTAAACATGACGAATAACATGGAAAAACAAGTTGAAGCTATCATGTATAAACATCCTAAGTATAACGAATAACGTGTTTGTTGGAATGCATAGTTACGTAGGTTTGAGTGTACAAGTGGATTTGTTAATTAATACATGTTACACCCAAAAAGTGCATAAAGTGTAAAAAGGGGTCGAGTATGCTCACATTTTGCAAAGTTTCCTTTAGAAATCCCGCGAGGAGTTGAAGAGTTGAACGGCGAACACCGAGGTTATCATACATGGGTAAACGTAAGTAATGAAATGTTGTTAGAATAATTATACACACACACACACACACACATATATATATATATATTTAATTAAAATTTTAATAGAATCCGACAGGCTCGTTTTATTATTTAACGCGTTTGGTTTTAAGGATTTTTACAAAAAACGGACAGAGTTTCCTCTGTTTTTGGACGATCCCGACAACACAAGTTGTCGATATATTTGTCAAAACTCAACAAGTACAACAATATATATAAGAATTCATGTCAAGCGCTAGAATATGATTAAATGTCAAGTGTATCGGTTTGACTATAAAGTATGAAAATATATAAATGAAATACTATAAAAATACTCGCGTCGTAAATGTTTTACCAAGTCTTGTGAGTAATCTGTTAGTTCGACAGTTGACCGGGTCTGACCAGTTGACTGACTTTGACCAACTTTGACCGAACTCGAGTTGAACCAAGACCTGAACCGAGACTCGAACCGGAATGACCACAGCTGACCCGAGTCCGATCGAAACTCGAATCGCAATAAAGCCTGAATTTGGAGTCGCGACCGAATCCAAACCAGAACTTGACCCGAATACTGAACCAAAGCTAACCATTATCGACCGAAACCGAACCAAACATACTTGTTCTCTTGCAACTAAATTCGAAACAATCCCAAACCAAAACTGACCCGATTAAAGCCGGAGCCATTTCCACAGCCACCGTACCAGAACTTGATGTTGACTGAGTGCTGACCAGATCTTGAAGCCGGTGCCGGAATTGAATAAAACGACTGAATTGAAACTGATTGGAATTTAAATCAAGTAACATCAAAGCAGAACCTGGACTCGAAACTAACCTGACCGGAACCACTTGTCAGAAACTGAACCGAGCCACCGCGAAGAAACCCCAGCACCGCCGCCGTTTCCGGTGATTGAGAAGACGATCGGAGCTTCTCATGTGACCGCGTCGAGGAGAGAGAGGAGGTGAGCGAGGGTGTTCGTGAGTGGTCGGAGAAGAAGAGGGGGCGCCGGAGAGTCACCGGTCGCTGGTTTGCCGGTGGTCTTGGTCTTCGTCGGAGAGAACGAGAGGGACGAGTGAGAGTGGGGGGGGGGGTTGTAGTGTAGGAGAAGGAGAGGGGTAGTGGAGTTCACACCGGAGTCGGCCGGAAATCGCTCTGGCGACCGGAGTGAAGGGAGAGAAAGGGGAGCGACTGCCTTCCTTTAAAATTTAGGGTTTGGGTCCATTTTATACTTTCAAGTAATTACACAATTAGTCCCTCAACTTTAAAGAGTTAAATAAATAGTTAGATTAGCTTGGTTTACGTTAGATTTCCTATAACTAACTAGGTTACCTATGTAAGCTTTAAAATAAATTAATTTGTTTATTAATTATTATGTTGATTTTTTTACGAAAATAAATAATTAATTAAACAGATCATTAACCATATAAAAATCTTTCGATGATTATTTAATTCGCGAAGAATTTCTGTGGTTTCAAAGGTTAGGATTCGGATCTTTCCAAACGAGTCGGATTTTGGGAATCAATTTTAACGGATGTTACAGTCTCCCCTACTTTAGGAGATTTCGTCCTCGAAATCTAAGAGGAAGACTTTTGAAAAGATGACATCCAAAGATTCAACAGAGAGAATAGATGAGACTTGATCGCGAACGGGGTTCGTATAAAAGACAAAGAATAAAGAATAATAATTGGAGTATAAAAGTGAACGATTGATGTTGAATACACGAATGCGAGTATCAGAAATAGCATAAGTGCTGGGTAGACGAAAGTAGCGTGCTTAAGAATGAAGTCTCGTCGTGGATAATCGGATATAATGCGTTTGTGAGTTGTTTAAAGTTTAAATCAGGTCCAAAAGGTCTACAAAACACTGAATTTCTCATGGCACTTTTACGAAAACTTGGTAACATAGTGAAAACACTTATATATAGGAAGTACCAGCGGCGTATCCACCATGCTTTAACCATGTTACGTCGATCGCGTATTCGGTGTCATGTTACGTTCTGTGTCTTATCATACACAGTAGTACACTCCGTGATTCTCATGCGCCTATCACTATAATCCCGTGTTCACCCGCGATTATACTAATCGTCGCATGATCTACATAGCTTGTATTAGTTGCGTATGAATTAGGGTATACATAAATTTTGAAAATAAGAACGAGAACGTATAGGAATGTCGTATGTAAGCATGATTGGTATTTAAGTATGAGAGAGGTTATAAGTATGAGTATGATTAAAGTCTTTGAATAGTCCACACGAGATATCTAGTTAACTAGATTAACGCATTACTGGCATGTGATCTCACTGGTCAAACCATCGTGTCCGCAAGTATGTATGAATGTCTTAACATGACCGCAAGTTCATGCGGCGGGCGTTACTCCTATAGCGCTACACAAGCGTTATATATGTTAAGGTGAGGCTTCATCCGAAGTTAATGACAAATGACAACCCAACGTTTAACGCAAGCGTCATCTAATCATAGCACATGTCATCATTTCGTTGCTATGAAAAGATCCGTAATGTATAAAGCGTCATCTAATCATAGCACATGTCATCATTTCATTACTATGAAAAGATCCGTAATGTATAAAGCGTCATCTAATCATAGCACATGTCATCGTTTCGTTGCTATGAAAAGATCCGTAATGTATAAAGCGTCATCTAATCATAGCACATGTCATCATTTCGTTGCTATGAAAAGATCCGTAATGTATGAATGAATGTCTTGACATTACCACAAATCCATGTGGCAGTGCGCTACTCCTATAGTGCTTCACAAGCACTACATATGTCAAGGTGTGGCTTCTTTCGAAGCTAATGACCAGTTCATCACATAAAGAATGTCCAGTAATCCCGAATCAAGTATAACGTATCAGTACACGTGTATTAATTTATTGAGTAAAACGATGATTAGGTAACAAGTATTAAATCGTATTAATATAAAAGAGAGGCTTGATAAGTATTGGAGTGCTTCGGGTTTAGAAACTTCGACTATTCCAAAGTGAATCGCAAATCCTTAGGGAGACATGATTTGGCCTAGTAGGTATAATACTCTCGTCGCCAGGCGATTAACGGTATTTTACCCATCCAGTTAGTACATGTCCCTAATTTGATTGAAAATACGAAACTTTGGCGAGATTGAAAATCGTAGGGCGGGACCAGTCACCAAGGTGTGGATATCAATCCTAGCTTGACAATTTCGTCCCCAAAATGTGGTTTATTGAACGAAACAAGATAAATCTCGCCTCGTCAATAAGGAACCACTAGAGTATGAAATGGAAATTACCATCAAGATACGGATATCACTCCTGACTTGATAGTGTAATTTCGTGCAAAATAACATGTAAGGTGGATTAGAATTCGTCACCAAAGGCGGGAATCACCCCTATTCTGGTGAGTCATTTTGATTGTGGGATATGAGTATCTTCAAGTATGTATTGTGTGAAATGTTTTAGAAAAGACACATTGTATATTTGGACAAAAGAAGAGGTAGAAGCAAATAGGAAGAATTACAAATTAAGCAAGAATAAGGAATGGTCAAGTTTTGGTACTTAGACTATAGACTAGATCGAACATGGCAATTCTACCTAATTCCCTATAGTTATGGCTCTGATACCAATCCGTCACACCCCAACCGATGGCGGAAACATCGGGATGAGACGAAGTGCGTAGATTGCTCAAGACTTCATAACGCTATTTGTGTCAAGTATTTAATGTTTACATTTTACATGGCTTGATCTAGAATATAACAAATTTAAGATAAATAATTCCAATAAGTATTCAAATAATTATATTTCATTTCATTAATAATGAATTATTACAAGTATTGGAACCAGAATACAACAGGATTGAAAGTAAATTACAATACAACGAGCAATAAAGTTTAAATGCGTTTCTAGGCAATCCTACTGGATTCATCTGTCTCAATCCTGCAAAATGTATTAAAAGCATGGATCAGTACAAAAGCACTGGCGAGCATACAAGTTTGAATAAAAGTATAAGTACAAAAGTTTGTTTCAATCTAACATGGCAACTTGTATTCACGTCCTAACTAGCATACATAGACAATCTAAACATAACGAATAGCATGAATACACAAATTAAAACTTACATGCATAAACAATCTAAGCACGACGAATAACATGGAAAAACAAGTTGAAGCTATCATGTATAAACATCCTAAGTATAACGAATAACGTGTTTGTTGGAATGCATAGTTGCGTAGGTTTGAGTGTACAAGTGGATTTGTTAATTAATACATGTTACACCCAAAAAGTGCATAAAGTGTAAAAAGGGGTCGAGTATGCTCACATTTTGCGAAGTTTCCTTTAGAAATCCCGCGAGGAGTTGAAGAGTTGAACGACGAACACCGAGGTCATCATACATGGGTAAACGTAAGTAATGAAATGTTGTTAGAAAAATTATACATACATATATATATATATATATAATTAAAATTTTAATAGAATCCGACAGGCTCGTTTTATTATTTAACGCGTTTGGTTTTAAGGATTTTTACAAAAAAACGGACAGAGTTTCCTCTGTTTTTGGACGATCCCGACAACACAAGTTGTCGATATATTTGTCAAAACTCAATGTTGATGTTGACTGAGTGCTGACCAGAACTTGATGTTGACTGAGTGCTGACCATATCTTGAAGCCGGTGCCGGAATTGAACAAAACGACTGAATCGAAACTGTTCGGAATTTAAATCAAGTAACATCAAAGCAGAACCTGGACTCGAAACTAACCTGACCGGAACCACTCGTCAGAAACTGAACCGAGCCGCCGCGAAGAAGCCCCAGCACCGCCGCCATTTCCGGTGATTGAGAAGACGATCGGAGCTTCTCCTGTGACCGCGTCGAGGAGAGAGAGGAGGTGAGCGAGGGTGTTCGTGAGTGGTCGGAGAAGAAGAGGGGGGCGCCGGAGAGTCACCGGTCGCTGGTTTGCCGGTGGTCTTGGTCTTCGTCGGAGAGAACGAGAGGGACGAGTGAGAGGGGGGGGGGGGTTGTAGTGTAGGAGAAGGAGAGGGGTAGTGGAGTTCACACCGGAGTTGGCCGGAAATCGCTCCGACGACCGGAGTGAAGGGAGAGAAAGGGGAGCGGCTGCCTTCCTTTAAAATTTAGGGTTTGGGTCCATTTTATACTTTCAAGTAATTACACAATTAGTCCCTCAACTTTAAAGAGTTAAATAAATAGTTAGATTAGCTTGGTTTACGTTAGATTTCCTATAACTAACTAGGTTACCTATGTAACCTTTAAAATAAATTAATTTGTTTATTAATTATTATATTGATTTTTTTTACCAAAATAAATAATTAATTAAACAGATCATTAACCATATAAAAATCTTTCGTCGATTATTTAATTCGCGAAGAATTTCTGTGGTTTCAAAGGTTAGGATTCAGATCTTTCCAAACGAGTCGGGTTTTGGGAATCAATTTTAACGGATGTTACATAAACACTAAAAACAATTCCTGTTTAAGTTAAACTGTCAATCGCTTAGTAATCGAAACACTTGAACGAAAACATAAAAAATATATATATTTTTTTTCAGCCCTGTCACCCAGTCGGGTCAGGTTTCCACCCGGCCGTGTGAGCTGAACATGCTTTCTTTTCACCAAGTTTATATCCAAATCTCATCCAAATCCATTCAAACTCGTTTTAATCGCTTTGGATTCATACCATAACAAATTAAACCATAATCCATAACCCGGATTTACAATTTATATGTTTTGCGCACCCGTTACCCGGTTCGCGCATGTGTGTATTCGACCCTTTATGAGGTTTAAGCACTTAAGCTTAAATCGTCCGTATACTTTTCGAACCCTCTATTTTCACACTAAGACTTTCATTTATATATCACCACAATTTCATTGTGATGGGTTATTATAGGAAAACTTTTATATTCCGACTTTATCCTCAAGTTTGACGTTTTACAAAAAACGACCCGTTAAGAGACATTAACCAAAAAGTCTATGTCTCCCATTTTTATGTTACCAAAAGACTAACCTAAATATGGGATTCGTTATTATTTTTTTATATACCCTTAGGGGTAATTTGCCCACTTTATCATTCGGGGACGTTTTAGTGAAATATTCACTTTGTGGACATATACGTGGCTCTAATAGCCGTTGTGCCAAAAATACTAGACCTACCACACCTAGAATGGTCTAATGTCCACCCTTGACTCGACGAGTCTAGTTGGATCATAAGTCCTCACCGAAAGCCTAATCCATTTTACATACCTGGCGCGATTCAAAGCCATGACCCGTTCAATACCTTGCAAATTCTTTTCACTAGTCGAGGCAATACTTGCCCGTAATATAAGCCTACATGTAAGTATGATACTTAACAATAACAAGCGTTAAGCACTACGCTCAAATGGTGATATCATCACCATTTGACCCGTATGACCCGTTTGGTCTTTTAACCATCATTGGTTTATTCTTTAGACAGTTACACAAGTGATATACTTGCGATTTCGCTTATATGACCCGTTATGACTTACGTCATAGGGTCTCCTTTTTACACTCATTAATTTAATTATTAACATATGATTTACTTGCCCTTTTTACTTGCTTGACCCATTTCGGTTCGCGTCAGCAAGTGGTTTCAAAAACATATTTTTACTCGCTCGAGCCATTTCGGTTCGCGTCAGCAAGTATTTATGTCAAAAACAACATATTTTTACTCGTTTGACCCATTTCGGTTCGCGTCAGCAAGTATCCATATCAAAAACTCATTTTACTTGTTTGATCCGTTTTGGTTCGTGTCAGCAAGTATTTATATCAAAAACTCATTTTTATTTGTTTGACCCGTTTCGGTTCGCGTCAGCAAGTATTTATTATCAAAACTTGTATTTTATTACAAGGGTGTAAGTTTTACTAACTTTGTGTCCTTGCGAGCTTCATACTTAAACTTGTATCCATTTGACCCTTTCATTTCCAAGCTCCTACCTAGCTTCTCAGAGTCAAACTACCACATCATATCCAGAAGATGATTAGATTAGTCAACCATTAACATGACCATCACACCTTATGGATTCACACACACTTATTCATCAAAGCATGCTATTTATTCAACAACTTTTTTTGTCCAATAATTCTTTCCATTCACTAACCATTTGACTCGTTAGTGAAGTTACTTATACAAACTAGTTCGTAAGTGATTTGAGACAAAATGCTTATTTTTCTTTAGATTTATCACAAAGGCATAGAAAACAACCCATGTGTGAATCCAGTTTCCTATGCATTTATGACAAAATGTTTATTTATTTAATAAATTTAATTATTTCGTCAGATATACGTCACAAGTTGTGACACATTTCTGACGCCTCTTAGAATTTGTCACAAATGTGTAGGAAAGAATCAATACAATTATTCTTGTTTTTAATATTAAAAGGATGTAACTATGGGTACATATGCATATGAGTATATATGTATGTGTGGGTGTATTATGGGTATACACATGTTTGTATGTATATGTATCATTAAGTGTGTATTTGTATGTATATATGTATATGTTTAGGTATATGAATATGAATATGAGTATGTGTCATGGTGTATACATCATTGCATATATAGTAGTGTGTGTCTATATATATATATCTACTCAAACAGAATGACAAAATGATATTTTGTGTAATGGGTTTCAAAGTGCATATGCACATATGTATAAGTATAATAGGTATAACTTTGTTAAACAAAAGTAATTCATACATAATAACGTTGTACCAAAGATGGATTGAAAAACAAAATGATGTTGGACTTTAGATAAACAAAAAATTAAAAGAAAAAACTTTCATGGGAATTCTGTAGGAAACCGGTAGCAGTTTCCTACGCTTTTATGACAAAATGCTTGATTTTTAATAAATTCAGTTATTCGGAAATCCGTAGCAAGTGGTGACACATTTTCGACGATATGTCTTACCTAACATCATTTTAGAAATTCTAGTTCACATTGAGATCAGTGTGTGCATCTTTTCCATGAATCCAGTCATTAAATCTTGTAAGATTAGTGTGTGAGCTTCCACCTTCTGCGACACTACTAGCAACCTTTTCTTTGAGATCAATGGCCTTAGATTTGAATGTTTTGTCACTGAGCAGCTGCTCCACTTTACTTTTTATTCCTTCTTGTGTGATCATGCCTGCTTTATCTTCTTTCAACCGAAGCCCAGTTTTCCAGACATCACAAATGTAAGTTTCGTTGTAAGGTTGATCACCAAAGTAAGGCCAGCACACAAAAGGGAGTCCATTTGTCACACCCTCTAAAGTAGAGTTCCAACCACAATGGGTCATGAAACAAGCCACAGAAGGATGAGCCAAGACCTTCTGTTGAGGTGCCCAGCTCACAATTTTTCCACGAGATCCCACACGGTCCGTATAACCATCTGGGAAAGTGATTGTAGTCTCCTTGGTCAGACCAGGCCGCACAACCCACAAGAAGGGCCGGTTGGTAAGTTCAAGACCAAGTGCCAGTTCTTCAAACTGAGTTTGGTTGAAAGTAGTGAAACTTCCAAATGCAATATAAAGAACTGAACATGCTGGTTGCTGATCAAGCCATGCTAAGCAGGTGGAGTCTTCTGCCCAAAAATGGCCTGCTTGATCAGCAAGTCGGTTGCTTGCCAAAAGAGGGCCTACGGGCAACAACTCTGGAAACAGGCTAAATGCTGCAGGCTCTAGTTCAACAGATGTGTTGCATATAAACCATTCTGTTATTTTGGTTGATTCAATAAGTCTTACATGATCTTGAAAATGAACTTCATTGCTCGTGGAGTCAATAAAACCAAGCCATAACAGGTGTTCAGGTTTTAAAGGCGGCATAGCTTCTGTTAACCGAATCATCTCACTGTTTTGAGGTACGCCTGAGTAAAAAGTTCAATAAAGTTTACAGGAGATACGTAAAACAATTATACCTTATGGAATAAATAGTCAGAAAACTAAGATTAAAAATTCGAACCTTTGTTGTTTATGATACCATCATCAATCAGCTTTGGAATGCTCAACATGGTGGCTAGTGTAGCTGTTGATGCAGGGCAGCAGATCACTCTTCCTATTTCCATCTTCTTTGCAACTTGTAGAGCCCATGCCAACCAAAAATCAACAATAAAACATGTGACTTTGTTGTCATCTTGTTTGTTAATAGTCTCTATAAGTTGTTCCAACTTGGTAGGCATCGACTTCTCCATCGATTCCATCAACTTACCAAATTCATTTCTATCTTCCCATGGTTCTAACCCATCAGGGATGGAAACCATCTGCATTAGATCTTCACAGCCATCGTTCTCTAACCAATTTGTTGTTATGACCTTGTGAGTGGCTTCTGTGTTTATGAGTGTAACTTTTGAACCTTGTTTGATTAGTCGTTGACCAAGTTCGATTGCCGGAATTACATGGCCTTGTGCAGAGGCGGGTAGGAGTAGAACATGAGGTCTTACCATGATTTTGAAACGAGGTATGGTCGAAGTTGAGGCTCAATTTGTGGTATAACATTTTTCCAGACAATTTTTGGCTGTTGGATTTATCATTTTTCACAGTTGCCATGCATAGTTGTCATTGATGGTCCTTTTAAGATTTCTGGACTCTAGTAACACTGATATGGACATGCACGTTAAATGTACAGTGTACTGTATATGATAAATGAAATTGTTGGCGTAACTTGGATCGGTTGGCATGTGAAAAGAAAAGATAAGGATGAATAATAAGAAGATAAATATGGAGAGTTTGAATCAAACTCTCCATATTATATTTAGTTGTTTTAGGTTTTCTGGTTTATTTTATTAAGTTATTTAAATTAAATTAAATTATATTTAGTTATAATAGGTTTAGGATTTGTTTAGTTTAGTTTAAATTTTAGGTAGTGTAATTTTTTTTTAGGTTATGTAATTTTTATTTATGTTATGTAATGAATTTTATTATCTTTTTTTATGTCTTATTTTTATTTAAATTTTGAATTGTTTTGTAAAGTTAAACCAATAAAAAAGTTAAACAATAAAAATTAAATAATAAAAGTTAAACAAATAAAATAAATTAAACAATAAAAATAAAATCATGTAGGGTAGGCCCATCCTCCACCCCTTCAAAATGCAAGGAGAGTCATCCCATGGAGGATGGTGATGTAACGTCTACGTGGCTGTCCATCCTCATGGGTATGACCCTCCCCATACCCTCTAGTCTAAGAAGACAAATATGGAGAGTTTGAATCAAAATAGGATAATTATATTTAGTTGTTTTAGGTTTTCTGGTTTATTTTGTTAAGTTATTTAAATTAAATTAAATTATATTTAGTTATAATAGGTTTAGGATTTGTTTAGTTTAGTTTAAATTGGGAGTTTGTATACCAACTAGTTTTTGCCCCGCCCGCGTTGCGGGGCAATAAGCCAAATATTTCTCTCTCACAACATGTATATCTGTACAGAGGGCAAAATCGTTATTATATTTTAAACTGGAGATGAAATCATAATTTTAAACTGAGAGCAAAATCACAATTTTTAGCTAGGGGGAAAACATAATTTTATTTTGAACTGTGGGCAAAACGTAATTTTGAGCTAAGGGCATAATCGTAATTTTGAGTTAGAGGAAAAAACAACATTTTATTTTTAACTGGGAGCAAAAACGTAATTTTAAACGGAAGGCGAAACCGTAATTTTAAACTGAGAACAAAATTAAAAATGAGTTTTTGAACCGAGGGCAAAAGCGTAATTTTAAGCTAAGGCAAAATTATAATTTTATTTTGAGTTGTGGGCGAAAACGTAATTTTAAACAAAGGACGAAAGCGTAATTTTAAACTGGCAATAAAATTAAATTAAAAATGAGTTAGTCCAATAGGGAAGTGACAGACAGCTAATAATTTTGAGCTAGGGGGAAAACATAATTTTATTTTGAACTGTGGAAAAAAACGTAATTTTGAGCTGAGGGCAAAAGCGTAATTTTGAGCTTGAGGGGAAAACAACATATTATTTTGAACTGGGGGCAAAAACGTAATTTCAAACGGAAGGCGAAAACGAAATTTTAAACTGGGAACAAAATTAAATATGAGTTTTTGAAACGATGGCAAAAGCGTAATTTTGAGCTAGGGGAAAATTATAATTTTATTTTGAGCTGGGGGCAAAAACGTAATTTTAAACGAAGGACGAAACCGTAATTTTAAGCTGAGAATAAAATTCAATTAAAAATGGGTTGGTACAATGGGGAAGCCTGACACTATTCCCCTTAGCTTGTAATTGTATATGTAGGTCTGTCTGGCAATATTCCCCTTAGCTTGTAATAGTATATGTAGGTAATAGGTAATTTTGGAGTGTCCTATATTGTTCTTGAGTTCTATGATTGTTTCTATTTCTGAGCCAACATAAATAGTTCGTATAGTGAAGAGATAATATCCAACACACTCTCAGCCAACATCAGCGAAGAAGCCTAGTTAACCAAGAGGAGCATGTTCTCACCGAGCAAAGGACTGGCGCCCATTTGGAAACCAAGTTGAGCTCATGAAGCCTACCAATAGTAAGTTGCCACGTTATTTGAACCTACTTAAACCAAATTCAACCGTGAAGGGAGGGGGCACGCATCTTAGAATATTCCACTTCAACCCTAGCATTATATTATTATTATACATATGATTTTAAAGAGAGTGATGATTTTTTTTTTGTATTTGTTTTAATTTTTTCAATAATAAAGTATTCACTATTTTGAAATTTAATTTTGGTATTTGTCTTAATAGTTTTAATGATAAAGTATTCATCATTTAATTTGAATAGTTATTATGTTTATTTTTAGGTATGAGTTTTAACTGGCATATGTTAACTATGTTTTTTTTTTTCAATATTATCATACAAGATTACAAGCTTTACTGAAATTGGATATCGTGTCCCTGTTGTAGCAAACTAAACCGAAATCGATAATGAACAGTAATTTATTATTTTTAACCGGTGACATATTGACACAGTGATGCCATAACGAACTCAACCGATTCTGACCAAAACCGAAATCGAGCATGAACAGTAATTTATTATTTTTAACCGGTGACGTACCGAGGCCATAACGAACTGAACCGATTCTGAGCGAACACCATCTGTACCGGTATTCGTTTTCTTTGTTTTTCGATCGATGAAGAATACGTGTTAAAATCCTTTTGGACATGTCACAACTTTATTTTTCTCTTTCAATTGCTATAGCGAGTGTCGGTGCTATAACGTGCGCGAAACTGATACCAATTAAATTCTCGCCGTATAGCGTGAAAGAATCTCACTATATATATATATATATAATTATAAAGTTGTGATGAATAGTAACTTAAAGTTTTTAATTATCTGTTTTTATTTTTAGTAGTATTTATTTATTCTTTTTGATTGTTTAATAATAAATTGTAACCGGTAATTCTTAGGTATTTGTTTTTTTTTGTTATTAGTAGTAAATATTATTTTATTTAGCATTCAATTAATTTTTTTAGTAATAACATACATTCGTTAACTTTCAAAAAAAAGCTAAATATGCACCTATGTTTATTTTTTTAACATACTATGTTATTTGTTCGTGCAATGTTGTACGTTACCATGGGCATTTGATCGGTATCGATATTCGTTCTTTTTGATTGATGCACTTGGTATAGAAATCAACACGTATTTCATATTGACAGAAAACAAAAAACGATAAAAATGAACACCTACCGACAATGATGTTGTTCGAATGGTATCGATCAGGTCAAACCGTCATGGTACTGGTACCATCGTATCCATTTATCCTCACAGACAGAGTTATATAAATGAACAATTTCGAAACCATAAAAGAGAATACAGATATCGATACTGATGTTGTTTGGTACGGTATGCTAGCGACACGATGTCAGTTTATAAAAAAAACAATAAAAATAAATACCGGTACAGAAACAATGTAGTAAAAGTTTGTTCGGTCCACTACTGTAGCTGTACGATATCTGTTATCAAATAATAACCCATAAAATTTAATACATGCCGATACTGATGTTCGGTTCGATACGATATATAGTAACAATGATATATAGTAGCAATACGATCTTTTACTGAAAGAAAAAACAACAAAAAATTAATATCCGGCACCGATACAAGTGTAGTTCGGTTAATTTTGGTTCTTGGTTCTTTTTGGTACAATAATGGCAAAATAGCCGTTTTTAATAAAGCTTATATGACAATATTGATGAAAATAAACATAGAACTCAAACCAACCAAAACGATATCAATTGAACAACATCATTACCGGTATCGATATTAGGTTTTATTTGTTTCGACACATATAAGGTTTTATCTTTCTATTACTATAGACTATGGTGAAGGCCAATACCGAAACAAACCGAACAGATACCAACCGAATTCAAGCCGCGAAGTGCGAAGCGAAAATCACTAGTTTTATATTAATTAGAAATTAAATAAATAAAGCAAATAAATAAAAAACACATGTTGTTATTAATAAAAAAAAGCAACTAGAATATTTAAAGACATCACGAAATCACTTTCTCACTCTTCTTCTACACTCATTTTCACTCTCTATGTTTTTAAAAAGTAAAAACCCATAACATCATCCTCACCCATCTTCAACCACCACTACAATTGTCCTTCCCTACACAGCACCGACTCAAAATATTTTACCCCAAAGCAGATAACATATTGGAGCCATTTTCCGCAAAAAAGAAAAAGAAAAAAAAATGCTTAGAATCCTATGATTATGTGTATTTAAAGTTATAAATCATAAACCTCAATGTTAGCAATCTCAAAGCTAAAATCATCTACATATAATATGTTGTTTTAGGTGTTGTTTGCTATGCAAGAATGAGAGACGGAACTACATGCACTATTGAAAGAGAATGGAAAAAAAAAACATGTTGGGTTTTTCAAGGTATTGAAATCACCCATCACATAAGAAATTCTATTCTATCTAAAAACCTCTAATTTATTCTATCCATCCCCCACCCTAATTTTTTTCATTTCATTAGTAGTGTAAATATTGGATTTTTAAAAATCCTGCCCGACTTTTTTAGATTTTGAGAGTCAGTTTCCACTAATGTTTCATTCAAGCTCCGCCACTGCATACAATAGTTAAAGAAACAAGTAAACAAATTATCTATGCTGTCAACCAAGCAAGTTATTCATACCCTATACTTATTCCTTACCTTCTAAACTTTTATAATTTTTTTTTGTTTTTAACGATTAATAACAAACAAAAACCTACAAATAAATCATATGCACCATGTGGCTCATAGCTCAGAGGTATCAAGATGTGGAGCAGGGGCGAAACCACAGTGTTAGGAGCCGTAGCATGGGCTACGTCTTAACCCCGTATTCGTAGTGTTTTTTTCGGTTTTATAGAAAATATACCCCTAAAAATAGATGTAACACCTAGTAAAATCGTGTCCAGTAATGTATTGACACGTGTCCCGATTCCTAAGTATGCCAATTGTTGGCTAGGAGGGACTATTTTTGCCAAATGTGAAAAGTATGAATGTGGAGGGACTAAAAGTGTCAACATGCTTAAACTATGCCTCTGAGTGACCTTTAACGGTATCTGTATTCTCAAATGAGCCACTTGTTGGACGAGAGAAACGTTTGTGATTTTAATCGAAAGATTGTTATTTGGAGGATTAAAGGCGTCAACATGTTAATTTATACCTATGAGTGACCCTTTAAACGAACCGGGAGCTTTTGATGTTCGGTCATACTCTCGGGTGTGTCAAATAATGACCTTGAGGGGTTAAATGTGCCAAAAATGAAAGTATAACAGAGTTTGGAGGTTCAGGGACTAAAGCTGTCAACTTTCAAAGTTAAAGAAAGGCGTCGCGCCCTGCGACGAGAATTGAGGATGGCCGTCGCGTAGCGCAACGGCATGTATTTAACAGAATGTTACGACCAGCTGCAAAATTTTGCTTGGAGGCCACACATACAACCAAAACTTCTTTAATTCGAAACTATGGACTTGTGCCTTGATTTGGACATGTTTTAGGACACTTGTATGCTCCTCATAACACCACTAGACACTTGTGATCACCTCCCTTACTCTCCACAATTATAAATAGAGGCCAAGGTTCACTTGTTGAACTTGCACCTTCTCATTTATCATTCCTCTCTTCCTCTTGGAGATTCCTAGCTAATGGGAGCCTCCTCTTGAGTTCATTTTCATGCTAGGACCACTTGTAAGTGCTCCTACCTCCTGCATTTTCGTTTGTAGGCTTTTAAAAGCCTAAAGTCAAGCATTTTCGATAAATGCTTTGACTTTCAGTTTAGACCTTAATGGTCCAGCCATTGTTCGAGGCGAACATGGCTACGTGATCGTAGTTAGTGTTTTGGTCAAAAATCAGACAAGGATAATGCAACCAAATCTTATTTTGTGAGGTGTGATGCTTGAATAAATGGACGAATGTATGATTAATGTATGAATGAAATGAATGTTGGACACAAGGATTTATATGAGGAGAAAGCCCTTGATCAATGTATGATCTCCGGCACAAAAAACCTCGGGTGATGGAAACTACCGATCACCAACTATATTAGACAAAAGATGTTACAAATCGGGATGATAACAAGCGTGTTACAAGGATCACTAGTGTGTAAAAAGTGTGAAATCGCCAATAAGTTGTAGAGAGTTCTCGAGTAGTGTGTGTTTGCTAATTGTTCTATCTAATCAAGCTTGTTATCCCCTTATAAAAATAGAAATAATCTAACTAACAAACAATCCACAAATCATGCTAGCTTCCCACGACTTCCATAACGGTCATACAAGCCATGCACGTGCAGAATAAGGGAGCATATTCCCCTGGAATCTCGGCAAGACCAAGTCCCACTCGTATATTCCTGTAAAACAGATTCAAACATAATGGAAACAATTGTTAGTATAAGGATCATAATGAGGATCCTTGATCCTTAGTCCTGCAACGTCTTCTGAGGATCCTTAATTCAAAAGTGAACTGAGGATCCGTGATCCTGGCTGTACTTGAGGATCCGTGATCCTTAGGTTTAGAAAATCCATCCCTAACAATTGCCCCCAAAATATGAGGAATAAAATATAACTTGATGAGTCATATTTTCTGCCTTATCTCCAAGGAACTAATTATCGTAAATATAGCCGTTATATCCGAACTAGCCATTGCAAACCTGACGTCAGCGACATGACTACCGGCAAATTCATCATTATAAATTCAGAGTTAGAGATAAGGATCAAGAGGCATTTAAATTCGAGCATTCCATCCCTTTAAATCTTCATCCGGAGACCAAATAGGTATTCTCTCTTTCCTTCTCTCTAAATCCTTCTATTCCGATCCTTTTTTCTCCCAGCATCCATGGCGAAAATGGTTCTCCGATCCTCACCTGCTAAGGATCCTAAAAAGGATAGTCCTTTGAAAAGCCAAGGTGTTACCAAAAACCCTTCGCTGGAACTCTGTCGTTTTACCGATCCTGAAATTGATCGGATTCGTCATTGCTTTCCGGCTGAAGCTGTTTTCAGATCCTTCGACTCTTCAATGAAGAGTGACTGTATTTCCAACACCTGGGTTTCTTTTCGGCCACCCCCTTTTTGATAGGATTTTCTTATCCTTTTCCTGCCTTCACACAATCTTTCTTCGCACTCACGGGCATGTGCTACAGATCCTGACCATGTGCTTGTTTTATGCAGAAATTCGAGGAATACGTCTCCGAGGTAAGGATCCTGGATCCTTAAATCTAATATTCCCTTTCTGAGGATAACAGATCCTGACCATGTGCTTGTTTTATGCAGAAATTTGCTTAGATTCAAATGCTCCTGGATCACAATCTTGAAGAAACTGAGCAGAAAATCCTTGACTTCCAGCAGCTGTTCTTGGCCAAAGACAAAATGATCTCCTCCCTTGAGAAGGACCTTAACCTGGTGAAGAAGGAGCTGGTCCTGACCCAGATCAAAGCTCAGCAGGAGAAGGAGGAGGTGATGGATGGGGCGAAGCTCTCTGCTACAATCGCCATGCTCAAAATCAAGCTTCAAATGGCAAAGGAAGCTGAGGATCCTTCTTTTGACAGGTCTGCCTGGGATCAGGAGGCTTGGAAGCTGAAGCTGGCGGAGCTGGATGATGAAGAGGAGGCTGAGGAGGTCCTGGAATTGGAGGCTGGTAGCAGTGGGCTGAAGGATCCGGTTGAGGAGGCAGCGGTTGGTGGTGATGCAGCGAAGGTGTAAGCTGCAGAAATGGGCGATGATGGAAATTTCTAGACGTGGCCGGAGCCCATTTTTTTTGGTTTAATGTTTTTTGGTTGTTGGTGTTTTAAACAATGGTTGGTCTGTACTTTGAACAATAGCTTTAGGTTTAAGGATCACTGATCCTTCAAACAATAGGTAGGATGACAGTTGGTGGAGGGATCCTCTGTTTGGGGGATGAAGCCATTGTTATCCTGCCATCTTTCTATTCCTTCACTACTTAAAACTTGTTAACATGGACACCCATTACCTACCCCAGCGGACAGGCCACGTATGGTTGGTAGATGCTTGGGGTAGGTATTTTTGACAACCTTTGAAGGGTTAATCTTTTGATAAATAAATAAAACTTTAATCTTTTGGCTATCATGTGTTGTTTATTTTGTGTATATTTACCTTTCAACTGTTATGGTACAATTTCTTTGAATTTACAAGTCAAGAATGCAAGTATATTAGATTATGTCCAAAAGTTTAGGATATGATCAAGGATCAAGTATCCTATAATCGAAAAGTTCAAAAAGTGGTATAACTTTAGGATCATGTATCCTGTTGTCAAAGAATAAGGGTAACTTAAATAAATCAAGAATAAAGTTAAGGTAAACAAGGATCATACCAGAGAATCCAAGTTAGGATCCTAAATCCTTGATACTTACAATTGAGATAAGCAAAAGACAAACCCTAGTAAAAGGTTAGGATCCAGGATCCTTAACTATTTAGCTTTGGAAACCTGAAATAGAACATAACTTGGGACTAAGCCAATGTAAAAGGAGAAGTTAGTAACTGGGGACAAGCCCAATAATCTGGGGACAAGCCCAATACACTGGGGAGAAGCCTAAAAAACTGGGGACAAGCCCAAAGGATCTTGTGTAAACTGGAGTATGGCCCTCACCGGTGACTATCCAAACTTAGTGACATGAAAATGCCAAAACCTTAGTTAACGTGAAAACGTTAGAAACCTTAGGAACGGATGATGGTACGTCTACCATTATACTTAGGATCCTGAATACAGCCAGTACAATGAAATTGTCAGCCCCTAAAGCGAGTACTGCTCCCATTGCCTTTAACTGCACCAGGATAATCGTGCGCTACTGGCGAAGGTAGTAGATACCTTAAACTGGGGACAAGCCCAAAAACTGGGGATAAACCCAAAAACTGGTGGCAAGCCCATAAAACTTAGGAGACTTATGTGGATACTTGATCCTATGTCTAGGATGCATTAACTTCTGCAAAACTTAGAACTTAGTGAAAAAAGGATAAAGGATCATGGATCCTTCTCCTTGTAATAAAATAAAGTAAAGGATTAAGTAAACTAGAATCATATCATTACCAGTGTGAGGATCATATATCCTCTAAGGATCCTTTATGTATACCGGACATGAAAATGGCCATGGATCCGTGATCCTTCTTACATGAAGTATCTCTTCAAATGGACAGCATTCCAAGCTCTTGGTAGCAAATCACCTTCCATTGTCAATAAACGAGATGCCCCCTTTCCTGCCTCAGCTTCAATAAGATAGGGGCCTTCCCATTTTGGTGCTAACTTGCCATCAGCAGGATTTGTGGTATTTTGGAATGCTTTCCTCAACACCATGTCACCAACTTGGAAATTTCTGATCCTGACATTCTTGTTGTAAGCTCCAGCCATCCTTTGTTGATAGCTAGCCAATCTTATTCTTGCCAAATCCCTGAGTTCTTCTATGGTATCCAAGTCTTGAACCAAGTTTTCAACATTCCCTTCAGGATCACGGATGCTTGTTCTAGCAGTAGGAACCACCATCTCTGTAGGGATCACTGATTCTGCTCCAAACACTAGAGAAAATGGAGTCTGGCCAGTGGCATTCTTGGGAGTTGTTCTATCACCCCATAACACATAAGGTAGCTCTTCTGCCCATTTTCCTTTCTTGGATCCAAGTTTCTTCTTCAAGTTGTTGATGATGATCTTGTTGGATGATTCTGCTTGACCATTAGCTTGTGGGTGGAATGGTGTTGATGTTATCATCTTAATCCCCCAACTGTCACAAAAGTTAGTAGTTCTACTCCAATAAATTGGGATCCATTATCACAAACAATTTCAGAAGGAATACCGAATCTGGTAATAATGTTTCTTTTAATAAAGGATATCACTTCTTTTTCTCTGACTTGAGCAAAGGCTTCAGCTTCTACCCACTTGAAGAAGTAATCAGTCATAGCAAGCATGAACACTTTTCCTCCGGGTGCCTTTGGAAGTTTACCAACTATATCCATTCCCCATCTCATGAATGGCCAAGAAGAGGATATAGGATGCAGGAGCTCTGCTGGTTGATGAAGGATATTACTATGCCTCTGACAAGCATCACACTTCTTGGCATAATCCACAGCATCCTTCTTCATAGTAGGCCAATAATATCCTGTCCTAAGGATCCTTGAAAACAGTGCTCTGCCCCCAGTGTGGTTTCCACAATCTCCTTCATGAAAATCCTTTAGGACTTCTTGAATTTCAGGATCCTCAATGCACCTTAGATATGGACCTGTAAGAGATCGTTTATATAACATGTTATTTAATATTGTAAATTGAGATACCTTGACTTTGAAAGCTCTGGGGTTTTCTCCTGTAGGAATTTCTCCATGTTGTATATATCTCATAATTGGAAGGATCCAGGATCCTGAATGTGATTGTGCACCATCACTAGGTATGATTGCAGAATCCTCTACTATCTCCATAGCTGTGTGATCCTCAATAGCAGGAGTCAAAATATGGATTATGGGGATTTTAATATCCTCTGGAATCTTCAATGATGATCCAAGGTTGGCCAAAGCATCAGCTTCTGCATTTTCTTCTCTGGGTACCTGAGTCAAACTAAAAGAAGCAAAAGAGTCTGCCAATTTCTTGACTATCTCTAAGTATTTGATTAGTCTTTCACCTTTAACAGCATAGGATCCATTAAAGTGATTAGTAATTAACAATGAATCTACATGTACCTCAAGATACCTGATCCTCATGTGCTTGGAAATTTGCAAACCAGCTATCAAGGCTTCATACTCAGCCTCATTATTAGTAGTTTGAAACTCACAAGCTATTGAGTGGGGTATTATGTCCCCCTGTGGAGATTTTAGTAGTATTCCTAGTCCAGTTCCTTTGATGTTTGAAGCCCCAGCTGTGAAGAGTATCCAAGGATCCTTAGTCTCTTCAAGCTGTTGAACTTCCAACTCAGCTTCCCTTTGTAGATCACTACTGAAATCTGCCACAAAGTCAGCTAAGGCCTGGGATTTAATGGCAGTTCTTGGCTCATATCTTATATCATAAGCACTAAGCTTCACTGCCCATTTAGCCATCCTTTCTGACATCTCAGGTTTCCTGAGAACATTCTTAATTGGAAAGTTAGTTCTAACAATAATAGCATGTGTTTCAAAATAATGACGTAATTTAGTTGATGCCATAATCAAAGCAAGGATAAGTTTTTCTAAATGTGAATACCTGGATTCAGCATCAAGCAAACTTTTACTTACATAATATACAGGATTTTGTGTACCTTCGTGATCCTTAACAAGGACTGCACTTACTGCCTTAGAAGAGACTGCCAAATATAAGGATAATATATCCCCTGTTTCTGGTTTCATCAAGGCTGGAGCTGAGGATATGTAATCCTTAAGGGCTTTGAGAGCATTCTCATGCTTTTCAGTCCACTCAAATTTCTTGTTCTTTCTCAGGATGTCATAGAATTCCTTGCATTTCTCTGATGATTTTGAGATGAACCTGTTCTAGCCTGCGATCCTTCCTGTCAACCTTTGCACATCCTTGGCATTGGCAGAAGATTTAATATTCACAATTACCTTGATTTGCTCTGGACTTGCCTCAATGCCTCTTTTAGCCACCATGTAACCTAGGAACTTGCCTGCTTTGACACCAAAATGACACTTGGAAGGATTTAATTTCATATTGAATTTATCAAGGATATCAAATGCTTCCCCCAAATCTCTTAGGTGATCCTCAGCTCTTTTGGACTTGACCACCATGTCATCTATATAGACTTCCATAGTGTGTCCAATTTGTTCTTTAAAGATCATATTGACTAGCCTTTGGTATGTAGCACCTGTATTTCTTAGTCCAAACGGCATAGCAATATAACAATAGATACCAGTCGGGGTCATAAAGGCTGTATCCTCTTGATCAGATGGTTCCATCTGAATTTGTTGAAATCCAGATGAAGCATCCATGAAATTCAACAACTCATGACCCGCGGTAGCATCCACCATGGAGTCAATGTGGGGTAATAGGAAAGGATCCTTGGGACATGCCTTATTTAAATCAGTAAAATCGACACATACCCTCCACTTTCCATTTTTCTTTTGAACAACAACCATATTGGCTAACCATCTTGGATACTTAACCTCCCTAATCATACCTGCTCTGAGCAACTTATCTACCTCCTCCTCGATGGTGGCATTCCTCTCAGGTGCAAACTTCCTCCTCTTTTGATGTATGGGTTTGAATGACCTGTCAATGTCAAGTTTATGAGTGATAATATCTTTAGAGATACCTTTCATGTCTTCATGCTTCCAGGCAAAGGTAGTTTTTCTTTTCTTCAGGAAGGATATTAGATCCTGTTCGATATTGTTGAGGATCCCGGATCCTATAAAAACTTTGGATTCAGGATCCTGTGGATCCATCAGGATATCCTTGACATCTTGTTCTCTAGCCTCCAGGACATCTCTTGGAGGATGCTTTAATTGCTATTGTTCCCAGGGTCTCGAAGCTGGCTTCATTGAGGAAGTATAGCAATTCTTGGCTTCCTGTTGGTCACTCTCAATCTTCACCACCCCCCATGGAGTTGGCAGTTTCACACATTGATGGTACGTAGATGGGATTGCTTTCATGTCATGTATCCATGGCCTGCCAAGGATAACATTGCAACAGGATAAGCAATCTATAACACAAAATTTCTGAAAAGTGTTAACTCCCTCTATATAAATGAGAAGTTTAATGTCCCCCAATGTGTTCTTAGTTTCTCCACTAAATCCCACAAGAACTGATGATCTTGGAATGATTTCTGATTCAGGAATATTCATCTTTTTGAGGACATCAAGTTGAATGATGTTGACTGAGCTTCATCCATCTATGAGAATCCTGCGAACAAAATGGTTAGATATAAACAAAGTAATAACAAGACCATCATGGTGAGGATCCTGGATATCCACACGATCATCCTCGTTGAAGGATATAACTTTCTCTTGTGTAAGGATCGAGGTCCGTACGGGTCTGTCCCCATTGTCCATCTTTGTTTCTTTGGCATGTCTCTTGGTTGCTGAAAAGGAAGTGCCACATATGTCTGATCCCCCGGATATAAAGTTGATAATCTGTGCATCTGCTGGGGGAGCAGGAGCTCTTTCCGGAGCTTTTTCAGGATCCTGGATCCTTGACTTTTTTCTTCCAAGAAGCTCCTTCAAGTGTCCTTTGCTTAACAAGTAACCAATCTCCTTTCTGAGTGCAATACATTCTTCAGTGAGGTGATCGAAGTCTTCATGATATGCACACCATTTTGATTTGTCTTTTGTTGCAGCTGGCTTATCACTTCTTCTGGGCCATCTCGCTTTTTCACCTAGGTTCTGCATTGCAAGGATTAGTTCATTGTTATCAACAGAAAAACAATATCCAGAAATGGGAGGATAATCCTCATCATCCTCTTCTTGCTCCACTGCATGCACGTTCTGGTTATCAGATTTGTTATAGGATTTGGACTTGTTGTTCCTGAAGTAGGATCCTTGCTTTTCCTGCTTCGAGGATCCTGCCAGTCTTTCTTGGATCGTTTTATCATCCTCTAGTCGGATGAATCTAAGGGCCCTGGTTCTCACTTCATCAAGATTCCTGCAAGGGGTCATGACAAGATCATCATAGAATAATGAATCCTTAAGTAAACCCATTTTGAAGGCTTCTACAGCCGTAGCAATATCCAAATTACGAATATCTAAGGATTCTTTACTGAATTTAGTGATATAATCTCTAAGTGATTCATTTTGACCTTGTGTTACCCTATATAGGTCACTAGTTAAACGTTCAAATTTCCTACTGCATGAGAATTGGCTATCAAACAAGTTAACTAGATTAGAAAATGAAGTAATAGAGTAAGGGGGAAGACTTAGCAGCCATTTAAGAGCCGATCCTGTAAGTCTGAATCCGAAACCCTTGCATAGACATGCTTCTTTTAACCTTTCCGGGATGGGATTGATCTCCATCCTTTCTCTGTATTGAGCTACATGCTCTTCTGGATCCGTTGAGCCGTCATATAGCTTCATGGTTGGTATTTGGAACCTCTTTGGTATCTCTGCATCACAGATAGGTGGTGCAAAATGAGATACCTTGTGACTCCCATCTGGAATTTCAGGAATGGGTTTAACCACTCCCGGAACGCTGGATATCATATCCTTGAGCTTTTGTAACACTCTTGTGACACCTGTGCCTCTGCGACCATCAAACAAATACCAAATTTATGAAATATTGTGTTTCATACTTGGGATTTGTAAAAAATACGTGTATTGTTTGCACATATCAATTCTTGTTCGATTTCGAGCTTTAAATCGCTTTCTGGAAGATTATACGCGATCTGATGTGTAAATATAATCAGTTTAATGCAACAAACACTCCGTAACAGTGACATAGTCTTAACATACCTTAAATAACCTTTACATAACTTAGAAATAAGTTTTGGAGGGTTTGGTGTGGCGAAATCAAGTTTATTCGCTTACAGGGACTAATTTCGACAAACTGCGAAAGTATGCCGATTTGTACTGTAACGAACATTCCAGAACTTGATCATAAGTTAAATATTCCCTAAATATCCTTTACATAGCTTAGAAATAGGCTTTGAGGTGTTTGGTGCGCAAAAATAAACTTTCTTGATCTATAGGGACTAAAAGCGTCAAAAAGTGCATAAGTTTGCATTTTCGCGCATATCTTACGTTCTGAATACATCCGGACATCCAAAAATTTATGTAATCATTAAAATATTTTATTTTAGTGATTGGCTTGATAAAAATCCATTCGTCGCGTAATTTGGATCGTTTTTCGCGTCCGTTCGTGTTTCGTCGTAATTAACCGAACAACGCAACCATACGACCAAACGAACCGACATCCGAGATATTTTTGAGCATGTTTCATGTTCCCTATACTTTAACTTCATTTTAGAGCCTTGAAATGGGATTAACGGGGCTTAAACGTGTCAAAAATGCATCAAAAACCATGTTTTGCACATTCAGGGACCAAAATTGACAATATGCCTTAGTTATCTTAGGAAGGGACCAAAATGGAAAATCTGATTTTCAGCTTGTTCCAGATGTTCCCCTCATTTGAACATGGTTTATAACTTACTATGGGCTATTTTTAAGGTGCCCATGGTTTTGCAAAACCATGGGTGCATGTGTACGGTCCAGATTTAAGCTCGGTTTTCGAGGAACGATCCTAACGGTCCTAGAAATCCTATAAATACCCATGCTCCTCATTGTTGCAACTCACACAATCTGATCTATTTGTTCTAAGTTGGGGCTTAGAACCTCATACCTGAGCAAGTTGGATCTAGATTTCCATTCTTGGACCCGTTGTAAGTCCTCTTTCGTTCTTTTTCGCCTGAAAGTCAAACTGTGTTTGACTTTCTGCTTTGACCAGTTTATGGTCAACATGAAGTTCGTTTGAACTTCATAACGTGAGCGTAATCACGATGGTTTTAGTCTCTTGTGACTATACCTACTGATTACCACGTTATCTAGGCATAGTGGCGAGTCGTAGTTTCGGCCAAAATGCGTATTCTTGCGTATTTTGTAACCAAACTACTTTTAGGTATCAAAACCGTTTGTTTTGATACCAAACCTGTTTTCAAACCTCGTTAAGCATGTTTTAACATGTTTAGCTCGTCACTTTAGGTTTAGTGCTTATGTAGGGTCGTAAGGTAAGCGGTCTAAACAACCGCTTAGACTTTCGAACCCAACCCGTTTGGTCGGTCATTAGAATCCGACCAAACACATTAGGTGACCATAGTTGTATAGGGAATAACCTTCCGAGGTTATACCTTATGGTCACTTCGTTTAGTTAGTTGTATGATAGGTAGTTTATATGCCTTAGGTAAATGACCAAAATACCCTTTTCACGCATAAATTCATTTTAAGCATATGTAACCTAAATTTTGACATCTAAACTGATTAGGCAACATTATTAGATGTTTTAAGGCATATAATACTTGTCATAGGACTAGTTAGGCGGTCCAAACGCATTTTACGCAAACGACGCGTTAAAGTAGTGTAAGCTACCTAAACGGGTTGTAATGGGTCATAAGCACTGAGGTTAGGTTTCATTTTAGAATGTAGGCTTTGTTAAACCATATTGTATGAGTTCCTATACTCATTTGGTTTACGAAACCTCATTCTATCTAATCTTCTGATTTAGGTCCGGTTATTTATGTAGTTATCTATATTAGGTGCCGTTTGATTTCCGTGATCCCTCTAGCTTTTCTTGGTTGTTATTCAAGACTTCTAAGCACCCTCAAGTGAGTATATAGACCCCTCTTTAACTGTTTTCCAAACGTTTTGGGGTGAAACACATGTACCTACTTGTTATTTTCGTGCTTTCCATGTTTTCATATCATATACTTGCTAAGTTCATTAGTACCCTATTAGTACATGATTTCATTATGTTTTGCTATGTATGTATGTTCACTTAACATGCTAGCACAATTGTTTTACGTTTTGAACCATTTGTAATCGTTGGATGTATGTGAACCATTTGAAATCATTGGATGTATGTGAACCATTTGTAATCGTTAGATGTATGTGAACCATTTGTAATCATTGGATGTATGTGAACCGTTTGTAACCATTTGATTTATGTGAACCATTTGTAACTGTTTGAGCCATTGGGTTAGGGAAGTGATTAGGTAACGGGGTGGGTGTAATGTGTTAAAAGCATGGTGGATACGCCGCTGGTACTTCCTATATATAAGTGCTTTTAACACATTATATATATCGTTGCGTTATCTAGATCACTTGGGTAAACGATTTCGAAACAATGTTACACAAGGATGTTTTCTGAATAATATAAACCATATGAGTTTTATTAACGAGTTTTTATGAGATATTTTACAATTTGATTTAATAAAATAAATGTTTTGGAGTTAAGAATCATGGCTACGAGATTTTGCAAATTATAACCAACTTGATTTGAGTTGGTTAATTATGTCGCAATATTATACTTTTCAAAACAAGGTTTTTAAATAAGTATTGCAACATGTAAAACGAGCCATGAATCTGACACTCATATAAAACCTATGTACTCGCCGGCATTTTTATGCTGACGTATTTTCACATGTGTTTCAGGTACCATAGTTGATGATGTTTGATGATGATATTGGTGTATGCTCACATAGGAATGGACGAGGCCTTAGTGACTTAATAACAATGAAAGTCTATTTGTTCATGTTTTGTTTCTAATTCCAATGTAATGTAATACATTTAATTCAATAAAACGAAACTGTTTAATCCATAGTTGTGAAACAATGATTCTGTTACAACACTCCCCGACGTTTCCGCCACGTTTTGTTGTTTTACGTGGTCGGGGTGTGACAGAAAAGTTGGTATCAGAGCCAATGGTTGTAGGGAATTAGGTTATTAGTAATGCTTTGACCTAGACTATAACCTTCCTAGGACCCTAACGCGAGTTTACTTGTGTTTAGTCATAAAACAATACCGTTGCCTATCTTTAGGCAGCAACCACAATAAGAACACAAAATTCGAATCTGCTTTGAAAACTAATCATCTGTTCTAGGATGATTTATTATATGGTTGCGAACCTTCAAAGTTTTCAAATTCTCGTCAAAGTTTGGGGCTACATAATGTGAACACGTGCAAATTGGAAGGGTGGGTGCCTGTACCCTGAGCTTTCTGTCTAAGGCTAGAGTGTTCGTACAAATCCGCAGTATCGGACCAGTCACTCTTACCTGGGAACTCTTGGGGTGAGTGTCCACTTATAGGCGAGCATGTCTTCGCGATACATTATGAGGACCTATTTACTTTGATTCAGCCTTTGTGTGTCGTTTGTTTGCTTCGTGGTTCAAACAAATGACCGTCACCCATGATTTTTGGTCGGTAATTGTAACATCCTATTCTTACCTGTTGGTGCATCTAATGTCTGTTAACTTCGTCTTAATCGAGTCTTATGTCTAGATAGGATAAACGAGCACACAACAGGGTAGAAATTAGGGTTTGTTTGTATGAAAGTAGGTAATTTCGTTTGAAGGTGACAGTGACCAGTTCAAACGAAATTAACCAAGTTAGTTCCGTTTGAAATGGTCCATGCCACTTTCAAACGGAATCACCAACTCTATAAATAGGTGTGTGCTGAGTTCATTTGAAACGGAATTAAGTCATAGATTCAGAGCCGAGGTGCTGTCCGTTTGTCATTTGAATCTGTAAAAGCTCAGAATCGGTTAATAAGAAGATAATTAGAGGAAAACAAGCTGTGTTACGTCAAATTCACTGATTCCGCCTTTGTTTTTTAAGTTGAACTCTTCATATTGACTCGTTAGGGTCACACGACGATCCAACAAGTGGTATCAGAGCTCAGGACGAGGAGTTCATACCAATTCAGCTTGATTTCATCGGATTCTCACACTTCTACTCCTTCTTTTCTGATTTGAACGAAATTTAACGGTTGAAATGGCTTAAAACTTACACATATCAAGTGAAACATAGTTTTAACTAATCCGTGAAAGATTTGGACCTTAATTCGTACAAATTTTGATAAAAACTTGTAATTCCGCTTGAACAACTGATCGAATTGCTGATGTCATCGTAATTCCGCTTGAACTTACATGTGTGATTTCAAACGAAATTAGCTATTTTGGTTAATTCTGCTTGAAACTGCTCTTGATTTCATACGGAATCACATATTCCGTTTGAAAAGTTCTGTCTAATTCCGCTTGAAGTATAATTCCGTTTGAAAGTTCAAGCGAAATTAGTGATTTCGCTTCAAAACCTGATTTCGTTTGAGTGGGTATCTCGTTTGAGCAGCTATTCCGCTTGAAAAGCTGATTTCGCTTCAGCTAATTCCGTTTGAATCTGTCTTTATCAAAAATCAAAAATTTTCTAAGTGTTTGTTAATTGTTTCAGATACTTGAAGATGGATGAGTTCATGAATCCGTTCTATGATGTTTTTTCCTTTGCTGGAAATGGTGGAGATGATATTTCAAACGACACGTCAAACAACACAAATGAGAATGCTCCTAGTGCAAGAAAGACTCTTTCGGATGCATTAAGTGTTGAGAGTGCTTATGGGACGTACAACAAACCTCCCAAGTTGATGGCGATAGAAGATTACAATAAATGGGCGAAAAAGTTTGAAGAATGGCTCAAAGCATTTGCATATCCAAGTTGGAAGATGTTGAAGAATGGTTTTGTTATGGGGAGATCAGATTTTGAGAATTTGACAGAAAATGACGAAATAAACAGATATGTTGCTGAACAGAAGTGCATTGCCTTAATTCATCAATCTATGAGAGACGACATCATAGCATTGATTGAATACACAAATTCAACAGATCTTTGGGAGAAATTAAGAGTTAAATGTGTGGGTAGTGCAGAAATAGTCAAAAACAAAAAGAAATTGTTAAGAAAAGAGTTTGATCTTTTTCGCTGTTTGAAAAATGAGTCTGTTTCTAAGATGATTGAAAGATTCGAACATCTGAAAATGGAGCTGGCGAGACATGGAATCATTTATTCTCGAGAAGAACTTGTTGATAAGCTGTTTGACTCATTGCCGGATGACAATGACTGGCAATACTTTGCATTGATGCTGAAGAATACTATCGAGTCGGAGAAACTGAAGGTTGATTTGTTGATTGAAAGACTAGAAAGCCATGAGCTGGAGATCAAGAAATCTTTCAAAGTCAACCATTCTTCATATCAACAGAATGTTGGTTTATATTACAGAGGAGATGGAATTCCAAAGAATGTGTCTCCTAAAACAGCTTTCTCAGCTGAAGGTTCTTACAAGACAAATCAAGAGAGTCCGAGCAGTGGTTCTCATAGTGGTTCATCATCAACAACTCCAAGCCAATCTATTCCGAAGAATCTATTCCAGTGTAATATTGCTGTATATCTGAAGAATGCACAAAACTTCAGTGAGGAATCAGCAAAACAACAAATGGTGTTCTTAGCGTCTGTTTTAGAGTCGTACGAGAGCCTGGTTGCGGGTAAGATTGGAAATACAAACCTCACCAAGGAGGATTATGACCAGATCGACCCATAAGAGATGGAGTTGATCGACATCAGGTGGTGTATGGCTAGTGCGGTCAGACGAGCACAAAGGTTCATGGAGATTACGGGCAGACATTCAATTGGCGGACCTTCCACCAAACTTGGTTTTGATAAATCAAAGGTCACGTGCTTCAGATGCAAACAAAAGGGACATTTTAAACGCGAATGTCGAAACGCACCTGGTGATGATACTGCAAATCCGTTCAAAGAGGATTATTACAAGAGAGCTATCTACCATCAAAATAAATCTGAACCTCCCAGAATGAAGCAGCTTGAAGATAACCCCAAAGAAAAATCAAGAGCTCTTGCTGTTATTCATGATGACGAGGGATATAATTGGAGCGATATGTTACCAGAGGAGGATGCAGTAGGCTATGCGTTTGTCGTAAAACCTGTTCCTTTCAGAGATAGCAGAAATGAAAAAGAGAAATACATCAACAGGAAGGCGAAAGCTGTAGACAGGATGGTTAGAATGTCTCGTATATACAATGAAGCAAAGAGAGCGAAAAGATGAGATGCTGATAGAGAATGTTACCTAGATCCCGATGGTAACATAGCTGTTGATTCAAAGACTATTGATCTTGAAACTGTCCTCAAACAAGTTGCTGAAGAAGAAGAATCCTTACAGAGAGAGCGGTGGGGAGGAGGAGAAGCTGAAAAAGTTGAAGAAAAAGAAAAAGAAAAGGAGAAAGAGCAGCAGCCAAAGAAAATTGATAATGGGATTATTGATACGACACAAGAGTTTACCGCTGAGAATCTGAAGAAAATGGCTGACAAAGTGTTCGCTGCGAAAGAACTAGAGGTAGTTTCTGGTTCTGGCACTGAGTCCAAAAACAAGGTCAGTCAGAATGATGCTATCAAAGAGTCAGGTAAGGAAGATAAAACTGAGAGTGACTGCAAAAATTGCATGAAAAACTGCAAGGTTTGTAGTACAATTACTTACCACAGTGGTAAAAAGATTGAGGATCTGACAAAAAGAGTCAGAGATGTGGAGTATCAGATCTTAAACCGTGATAAAATGTTAAAAGCTTCAAATGATCGCATAAAAGAGCCAACTAAGAAAATCGAAAATGATAAAATTGAAGTAGAAAGAGTTAGGAAAGAAAACGAAAAGTTGATTCATGAAAATCGTCAACTTTCAGAAAATTTTGAGAAGCTAAAACGAACGGTGAAAGATTCTGATGAAAGAAATGGTAAGACATGTACAGAAAATGTGCAATTAAAAGGAGTTCTTAGGGTTAAAGAAGAGTTAATCAACCAACAACTGGATGAAATTGCTAAGTTGAAGCTTCAGTTTCAAGAAGCTAAAATTGAAAATGAACGCATCCAGTTGAAACTGAACAGTTACAGCTCCGCAAGTTTTGTTCTTCAACATATTGTTCCTAAACCGATTGGAAAGAACAAAGCAGGCGAAGATGTATATGCTGATGGAACCGGGGTGGGGTATCATCAGGTTCCACCACCTGTTCTAAACAATTATTCAAAGAAAAATTCAGGGTTGGTTAATGATGAAGATGAAAATGAAGTGAAACTTCCAGACACAATCGATGTCACATTCACTTCATCATCCGATGAAGGAAGTGTCCAATCTGAAGTTGTTAAAAGTGTGGTTGAAAGTGTTTTGAAATCTGATAGTGATACTACTTTGGATGATGAATGTTTTTTGGACAAATATATTCCAAAATCAAAATTCAAAAACAACTTACATGAAGAACCACATCTTGTGATGTACAAGATGGCAGGATCAGATAAGTTGTATTCGGATCTTGATTTTCCTTTAGAGAATGTGAATGTAGGGAAACTGAGAAATGTGTTCAAGTTGATTGAGATTGATGTGTCTGAAATAGAAGGTTTAAGAAATGCGAAGAGGCAACTAAATTTTGAAAAAGATAAAGCTTACTATAAAAAACCTGTTGTACCGCCACGTTTTTATAACAACAATCATAACAAATGGTCGGGTGGTTATCAGGGTGGTAAGAAATTTCAGAGAAAGAATTTTCAAAATAAGAAATTTGCTGAGAAAAAGGTGTTTGTAAAAAGCTCGAGTTCTCATTCCGAGCAAGAATCTGAGATTTTTTCAAAGTCTAATGAAGAATTCTTTGAAAAGAGGGCCTCACAGTTTCAGTCTGAAGGCACAAGTCGGGTAGTTGATACTCGTACATGCTTTAAGTGCAACAAAGTTGGACACATTGCACGAAAGTGCACCAACTTTAAGCCTAAGTCTGAAGTTTTTGAGAGTCAAAAGAAGAAGGTTGATGCAAGGCAAAGCTCCAATGGTTGTTGAGAAAATTTTGAAAAATGAGAACACAAAAGTCAAAATTGAACTTGTTAAGAAGTTGGAAACTAAAAATAACAATTTTTACAAACGGGTTGCTTCATCTCAACAAACATGGAAGCCAAAAAGTTCTCCAAAACCAAAGGTTTCTGAGAAAGAAAAACAATCGTCTTCTACCATTCCGGTAAAGATGAATGTTCCTGTGGATTACTATGAGAAACTTGAACCACAAGAGACTACTACTTCTGAGAATAAGTATGTACCAAAGAAAGATCAATCATCTGGTCAACCTCTAAAAAATGATTTCTTTTTATATAAAGAGGTTGAGATTGGATCTGAGGAGAGCTTAAAGATGAATGATAAGAATTTTCCGCCACTTTACACTGCTAAAACTTACATCAAAGTCAACCTACCTGAGTCGAAAGAGGCTTGGGTAGCATCAAAATCTCATTAAGTGTTTGTGATATGTGCAGGAGCTTCCAAGATCCGTTTCACGATGGATTATGGATAGTGGAGCTTCTCGGCACATGACGGGGAAGAAGACTCTACTGTATGATGTTAGAGGATTTAATGGAGGTTGCGTGGGATTCGCGGGAAATCAAGGTGGTCGAATAATTGGTGAAGGAACTTTATCAAATGGAATTGTCACGTTTGAAAGAGTTAACTACATCGCCGAGCTTGAAAACAATCTTCTAAGCATCTCACAGATTTGTGATCGTATGTATACAACACACTTTACAGACAAAAATGTTTGATCTTGAAACCAGGATTTGTTGTTCCCGAAGAGTGGGTTATCATGAGAGCGCCCAGAGTGAATGATCTGTACGTGTTGGACATGAGTGTAGCTACTACAACCACGGGTCAAGCACATTGTTTTATGTCAAGAGCAACAGAAAAAGAGTCAAAGTTATGGCATCGAAAGATGGGCCATATTCACTTACGAAAAATGAATCACCTGGTGCATAACGACTTAGTTACTGGTGTTCATGTGAAAGGTTTTCATCTGGAAGGGGAGTGCATTAGCTGCATCAAAGGCAAGCAAAAGAAGAAATCACATCCTCAAAAGAAAGTCAACTCAGTCTCAAGACCGTTAGAGAGACTCCATATGGATCTGTTTGGTCCAGTAAACGTCAAAAGTATAACTGGAGATCTTTACTGTCTTGTAGTAACAGATGATTACTCAAGATTTTCATGGGTATCATTTCTGAAGAGAAAAGATGAGACGTTTGAAAGTTTGATGCCGTTGTTCAGAAAAATTGAAAACTTGTACCAAACTCGAATCAGAAGAATCAGGAGTGATAACGGTACAGAGTTCAAGAACAACAAGATGGAAGAATATTGTGATGAGAGAGGTATATTGCAAGAATTTAGTGCTCCTTATACTCCGCAACAGAATGGGGTAGCTGAAAGAAAGAACAGGACGCTAATTGAAACGACTAGGACGATGCTTGCTGATTCTAAACTACCTGTTAACTTTTGGGCAGAAGCAGTGTCAGCCGCTTGCTTTACACTTAACCAGGTTCTCACAGTGAAGAAATTCAACAAGACGTGTTTCGAGCTGATCAATAACCGCAAACCGAACCTGAAGTATTTAGAACCGTTTGAGTCTCCCTGCACAGTTCTAGAGCCTTTTGGTAAGTTTGGTGCAAAGAGCATTGAAGGAATTTTCGTGGGTTACTCAAGTCCATTAAAACGAGTCTTTGTTCCAAGCTTGAAGCGGATTATTGAAGCACACAATGTTGAGTGTCAAGGTTATACTATGCCACCGCAGAATCCAGGCGATTCATGGCGTTTTAATTATGATACTTTGTGGGATTCGTTTGACATGGAAGAAGAAGAACAAGAGTTCTTTGATGAGTTGGATATTTTAAGAGAGTATGAGTCATCACAAGAAAGGTTTCCAGCTGAGTATACTACAAGTCGACGGCAAACTTCGAATGATGATGAAGCAGGTCCTAGTAATGCTGGAGAACATGATGATGTTCAACAATCTTCGGAACAAGAAATAGCTCCTGAAAATCAGACGGAAGTCAATGATAATCAAGAATCTGATGATAGACCTGTATTCGATCGTGGTGATTCAGATTCTGAGGGGGAGCAGATCCAGATATCAAGTCAAACAATTCCAGTCAGTGAACAAGGTGCAAATCAGAATGTTACAAATTTGGAAGGCGAGGTAGATGTTCCAGGCGAGGTGATGCCGAGAACTCTTTCGTACCATCCAGAAGAGCTGATTATTGGAGAATTACAATCAGGCATTCGCACTAGACGTCAAATTGACCAAGGCCTTACTTGTTTTTATTCTACAGTTGCTCCTTTACAAACTGAGTTTTCACTTAGTTGTTTTATTTCGCAGATCGAACCGCGAACATACAAAGCATTGACCCAAGGCGCTAACTGAAGATTCTTGGGTCAATGCTATGCAAGAAGAGTTGAGTCAGTTTGAGAAGTTGGGTGTGTGGAAATTGGTAGACTTGCCTGATGGTCAAAGGAAGATAAACACCAAGTGGGTGTTCAAGTGCAAGAGAGATGATAGAGGGGTTATTATTCGTAATAAAGCTCGACTCGTAGTCCAGGGTTTCAGTCAGCAGGAGGGGATAGATTTCACTGAAGTGTATGCTCCCGTTGCTAGACTTGAAGCGATCAGAATCTTCCTAGCATTTGCATCTTGGAAAATTTTTAAGGTTTATCAGCTAGATGTTAAATCGGCTTTTCTCTATGGGAAGGTAAAAGAGGAGGTATATGTCGGACAGCCACCGGGCTTCACCGATCCAATCCACAAAGACAAGGTTTACTTACTGGATAAAGCGCTGTATGGTTTACACCAGGCCCCGAGAGCTTGGTATGAGACTTTGTCTCAACACCTGCTAGCCAACAGCTTCATTCGTGGAAAAGTGGATGCCACTCTCTTCACCAAAGAAGTCGACGGACATCTTCTGATAGTTCATATATACGTGGATGACATTATATTTAGGTCTACAAATGAGAATTTGTGCAAAGATTTTGAAAGAGTTATGAAGCAAAAATTTGAAATGTCATCGATGGGTGAGATGAATTTTTTCTTGGGACTTCAGGTTGATCAACTGCCTAAGGGAATTTTCATACATCAGACGAAGTACGTTCATGATATCTTAGAGAAATTTGGGATGTCAAGTTCTACTCCAGCTTCCACCCCATTAGCGACGAACCATGGGATAAACCCTGATCTCACCGGAGAGAAGGTAGATGAAATGCTGTATCGTTCCATGATCGGATCGCTGATGTACTTGACTGCTTCAAGACCCGATATTATGTATCCAACCTGCCTCGCAGCAAGATTTCAATCTAACCTGAGAGCTTCGCATATGGTTATTGTGAAACGGATATTACGCTACCTGAAAGGAACTCCATCATTGGGGTTGTGGTATCCAAGAGAAGGCGATTTCACGCTCGAAGGGTATTCCGATTCCGATTTCGGATGCTGCAAAGTTAACGCTAAATCAACAACAGCGGGGTGCCAGTTTTTCGGATCACGATTGGTTACCTGGCAATGCAAAAAGCAGACCTATGTAGCTTTGTCCACATGTGAAGCTGAGTATGTATCTACTAGCAGTTGCTGCTCTCAGATCCTGTGGATCCAGCAATAGATGCGAGACTATGGTTTGTAATTTCTTAACACCCCTATCTTTGTTGATAATGAGGCAGCGATAAACATTACTAAAAATCATGTTCATCACGCTAAAATGAAACACATTGAAATTCGTCATCACTTCATTCGCGATTGTTTCGAGAAGAAGTTGATACGAATTGAGAAAATCCACACTGACGAACAAAAAGCTAATTTACATACCAAAGCGTTTGATAAAACTCGTTTTCAATACTTGTTAAAATTGAACGGTATGAAGCTTTTATCGGTGTTGGAGGAGATTCTTGGCGTTGATGAAGGTACCACTGTAGATGATGATGTTGAGAAGCAATCTGCAATGGTTTGTCGATTTTTTACTTGTTTTGGTATTTAGGGGGAGTATAGGGTAATATTTTCAGAAAATACAAAAACAGTAAAAAATTTCAAAAATACAAAAACATGAGATATTTTCAAATTCAAAAAACAATAGAAAACCAGAAAAGAGGTTGTGTAAAAAGGGAAAATGATAGTACATTGGCTTGACAGTTACAGTATGCTAAAGATTTGTAAAGTTTAAAAGTGATTAAACAGTCTCGCTGATGATGTGCCGATAGGTTTTTGCACATTTAGTAGGTTTGTTTGGGATATAAACCTAAAATCTTTACTCACTTATTTCGTGGGGAACACTACTTGGATATATAGGTAACCCCTGAAATCTTGTTTGAAAGATCCCTCTTTCTGAGATACTAGGTCTTTATACTCAGTGATATCTGGGGTATTATCCCAGGACTTCTGATTTTGCGGAAGCAATGGCCTAGTCCCCGGAGAATACTTTACTGCTTGCTTGAAATATAGCATCTCCCTCAGCATAAAAAATGATGAAACATTGAAAAATGCTAATCATGTGTTGTTGTAAAAAAGATCCTCTAAAGGGGACACACCAAAAGTCGAAACCGTCATCTCTCTGCTGAACGGAAGTTCTGACCTGAGCTCTCACGGTTCTCGCAATTTAACCCCTTACAGATATCATCTGTGGTATATTCACCTGTAAGACTGAATATTGGGATTTGGATACGGGAGTATATTCAAGAGGTGGGACACATGAATGAGTTTAAGTTCTTATTTCACCTAATTTGTATCCTGGACAGATTGAAATTTGTGTGAGAATTTAAGTGGATCAGTATATCGACAATCTAAGTGAATTGTTTAATTCTGAGTATGTAATTAAAGCTTAACGGTACTTGTGACTTGTCGAATAGCTGATATGATTCCCTAACACGCTCACCAAAAATATGTTTGTAAATAGTTTACTTTTACTGTATTTTATTTCTGTATCTCATTTCTAGCATAGAAACTTTATTAAAAATCCAAAAAGATTTTACACTTCTGCTTTATTTTCCGACAAACCAAAGTAGAAAGCTGATCTTCAGATTCGAATTGAAGCAGATGCAGAAAGTTTCTGAACTGGAGGATGAGTTGTGAGCTTAACATGATAAGTTTGTGAAAATTGAAAAGTTAAAGCAAGTTCATTAATTTGAAACTTGTAAATTTCAGAAAATTGTTTGAAAAAGTTGAACAAATGTCAGTGTGAATTGTCTCAGATCAACTAGGGTCATTAAGTTGGACTTGGTAGACTAATTGAGTAATCAGGGTCATTAATTTGGACCTGAATACTTAAGTGGATTTCTAATTCTGACAAAAACAAACAAATGAGATTGAATGGTAAGTTTGGATTGAAACTGTTATTGTCATATATCTTATATTTAGGTAGAGATTGTGCAGGTAACAGGTATGGATTTATGAAAGCAGCTAAGCAAAATCCCAGCCTACTGATAGGGGGAGTCTGAAGACTTAAAAGTCAGATGCAGTTCCTGGATCTACATTCAAGGGGGGAGCTTGAAGATATTAAAGATTCAGATTATGTGATTCATGCTAGCTGTTTATTGAAGAAGAGAAGAATTGAAGGAAGCTTTTACAATGTCAAATCAATTTGGAAAGACAGTTAAAACCGATAAAGACTGAAGACTAGATCCTAAAGACTTCGTCAACATCCAAGGGGGAGTCTGTTGGTGCATCTAATGTCTGTTAACTTCGTCTTAATCGAGTCTTATGTCTAGATAAGATAAACGAGCACACAACAGGGTAGAAATTAGGGTTTGTTTGTATGAAAGTAGGTAATTTCGTTTGAAGGTGACAGTGACCAGTTCAAACGAAATTAACCAAGTTAATTCCGTTTGAAATGGTCCATGCCACTTTCAAACGGAATCACCAACTCTATAAATAGGTGTGTGCTGAGTTCATTTGAAACGGAATTAAGTCATAGATTCAGAGCCGAGGTGCTGTCCGTTTGTCATTTGAATCTGTAAAAGCTCATAATCGGTTAATAAGAAGATAATTAGAGGAAAACAAGCTGTGTTACGTCAAATTCACTGATTCCGCCTTTGTTTTTGATGTTGAACTCTTCATATTGACTCGTTAGGGTCACACGACGATCCAACATTACCCAATGCCATTTCATTTGTTTTCTCTCTTGTTTCCCCTTTTTAAAATGCCTCCACGACGCGAAAATCAGGTACCTATTGAAGAGCTGGCAGCTGTCATTACGCAGCAAATGACAGCTGCAATCCTGAACATCGTTGCTCAATGTAACCAAGCTCTCAACAACAATAATGCCCCCTGCAACTTCAAGACGTTCAACTCAGCTAAGCCATCAAAGTTTTCTGGGTCTCAAGGAGCGACTGCATTTCTGCAATGGTTCGAGAATCTAGAGAGCACCTTCAGGCATGTTCAATGCCCAAATGAGCGAAAGGTAAAATTCTCATCTAGTGTCTTTGAGAAACGAGCTTTGACATGGTGGAATGGTGAGATGAGAGATAGGGTGCCGATGTGGCACTGGCTCAAACGTGGGAAGAGCTTAGAGCTCTGATGATGAAGGAATTATGTCCTCGTCACGAGATCAGGGCCTTAGAAAGGGAATTCGACGATCTTAAGCAAGATAGCGGTGAGCATCGAGCCTACACAGATTGTTATGAGGAGTTAAGTCTGTTATGCCCGAATATGGTTACGCCTTTGGATAAGGCAATCAAAAAGTACATTGGTGGCCTCCCTGACCCAGTACAAGACATTGTGACTGGTAGTAACCCCACTACGGTTAGGCAGGCCATTGAGCTATCTGTTACCTTGACTGAATCTCAAATCAGGAAAGGTAAACTTTTCCGAAAAGGTGATAAGAAACCAATCGAGGAATCGAAACCCAAAGATGAGCAGACTGAATCCTCCAAGAAGTCAAGGAAATGAAAAGCTTCCCAGAACTTCGCCGTGGTTGCTAACAATGATCAAACTGCCCCCAACCAACCAGCTCAACCCCCTGCTAGGAAGCCATACAACGGAACTGCACCCTTGTGCAACCAATGTAACCTTCATCATCATGCTAGTGTGAAGTGCAGCAAATGCCAAATTTGTGGACTTATAGGTCATACAGCAAGAGTTTGCCGAGCTGCAGTTGCACCAAATCAAGCTGACAACAATCCTGCTCAAGCTCGTTTTCCACCAGGTTCTTGCTACAACTGTGGCGAGATGGGTCATTTCCGAAGAAATTGCCCAAAGCTTGCTAATGCAAATCCGGCACAGGGATGAGCATCTGACCGACTAGAAGACAACACCGTTTAGAAATAATAACGTCTCATGTATTATTTTCTTTTGATGTCAAGGTCCATGAAACAGTTGTTATCGTTGTTTATAAATAAATCTTTTATTTACATTGCAATGTATTCATGTGGTTGCATGTATAAACAACATAATCCCTACAATACCGACAACCAAGGAATCGTATTCCTTGAAGAGCAGACTACCCCCAAAATTTTTCCATTTTATGATCTCTTGCGTTTTCCATGAAATTCCTAAGTACCCGTTTCTTCCAAGGAAACGAAGTACAAGGCGCAAGTTACAACTCTGGACGAATACCCAAAGTACCACTATAAATCCTTAATAGGGTACCTAAGGGTATTTTCGTAAGTCCTAAAATTGTTGTGTACCTTAATTCGAATATTAGGTTTCTTTGAAAACAAAATCGAATTTTTGGAAGATCATCCTATCTTCATAGATAGATTCTTGAAAATGATTAAAGTGCCAAATGAAATCCATGGATTGGATTCCTGGTGTGCTTTAAATATCCGTGTCCAAAGATAACAAATTAAAGGTCAAATTAAACAAATATGTGATTATGTGCTTATGTGTTCCCCTTTATGTTTTTGTGTGATCCAAGTTTTTGTTATCCAAATCCTCGTAGAATCTTCCATATCTTCGTATAAGGGATTCATAGTAGGATATCCAAAGGTACAACCTTAAATCCTTAATGGGCTTCTACGTAATAGTAAAGACCCTTGGATTATAATGTACTATTCCATAATTAGACCCCTTGAGTGGTCTAGTTAAACAGATTGATCCAAAAATCTGGTTAGGAATATCATGTGATGATATAGCTGAAAAGACTCCTTGGTGGTCTAATTAAAGAGATCATTTGTCGATCTAATTAAAAGGACCCTATGATAGTCTAGTCACACTCATCACAGGTTTGATTTTTCTTCCCCTTCACATTACAAAACAAACTGTGCGGACTGTGCAAGGAATTACGTAATTATGGATGCATACATAATTATGGAATTCAGTGCACAGAAACCACAGCAAGTTTTGTCATGTGTCTAGAGTTGACTCAGTTCATTTCCGTTTCTAAAGAATACCCATTGAGGAAAATGACTCATTCCGTTCATTTTCGTTTCTGAAGAATATCCATCGAGGGAAATTAATATCCCTGATTTTTTTCTTTTTCCTTCATTTCCGTTTCTGAAGAATACCCATTGAGGAAAATTACTCATTCCGTTCATTTTCGTTTCTGAAGAATATCCATCGAGGGAAATGAATATTCTTGATTTTTCCTTCATTTCCGTTTCTGAAGAATACCCATTGAGGAAAATGACTCATTACGTTCATTTTCGTTTCTGAAGAATATCCATCGAGGGAAATGAATATTCTTGATTTTTCCTTCATTTCTGTTTCTGAAGCATACCCAATGAGGAAAATGACTCATTCCGTTCATTTTCGTTCTGAAGAATATCCATCGAGGGAAATGAATATTCTTGATTTTTCCTTCATTTCCGTTTCTGAAGAATACCCATTGAGGAAAATGACTCATTCCGTTCATTTTCGTTTCTGAAGAATATCCATCGAGGGAAATGAATATTCTTGATTTTTCCTTCATTTCCGTTGCTGAAGAATACCCATTGAGGAAAATGACTCATTCCGTTCATTTTCGTTTCTGAAGAATATCCATCGAGGGAAATGAATATCCTTGATTTTTCCTTCATTTTCATTTTTAAAGATTGTCCGTTGAGAGAAATGACATGATTATGTCTTGCATAATCTTTGATGGGTTATTCTACGCAAATAGATAAACACCCTAGATTTCATGCAAGGCAATTATTTAACACAGCGTTACAGACAGACTCCTACGAATATTTTCCGGGACGAAATTTCCTAAAGTAGGGGAGACTGTGACACCTGTGCCTCTGCGACCATCAAACAAATACCAAATTTATGAAATATTGTGTTTCATACTTGGGATTTGTAAAAAAATACGTGTATTGTTTGCACATATCAATTCTTGTTCGATTTCGAGCTTTAAATCGCTTTCTGGAAGATTATACGCGATCTGATGCGTAAATATAATCAGTTTAATGCAACAAACACTCTGGAATAGTGACATAGGCTTAACATACCTTAAATAACGTTTACATAACTTATAAATAAGTTTTGGAGGGTTTGGTGTGGCGAAATCAAGTTTATTCGCTTACAGGGACTAATTTTGACAAACTGTGAAAGTATGCCGATTTGTACTGTAAAGAACATTCCGGAACTTGATCATAAGTTAAATATGCCCTAAATATCCTTTACATAGCTTAGAAATAGGCTTTGAGGTGTTTGGTGCGCAAAAATAAACTTTCTTGATCAATAGGGACTAAAAGCGTCAAAAAGTGCATAAGTTTGCATTTTCGCGCATATCTTACGTTCTGAATACATCCGGACATCCAAAAATTTATGTAATCATTAAAATATTTTATTTTAGTGATTGGCTTGATAAAAATCCAATCGTCGCGTAATTTGGATCGTTTTTCGCGTCCGTTCGTGTTTCGTCGTAATTAACCGAACAACGCAACCATACGACCAAACGAACCGACATCCGAGATATTTTTGAGCATGTTTCATGTTCCCTATACTTTAACTTCTTTTTAGAGCCTTGAAATGGGATTAACGGGGCTTAAACGTGTTAAAAATGCATCAAAACCCATGTTTTGCACATTCAGGGACCAAAATTGACAATCTGCCATAGTTATCTTAGGAAGGGACCAAAATGGAAAATCTGATTTTCAGCTTGTTCCAGCTGTTCCCCTTATTTGCACATGGTTTATAACTTACTATGGGCTATTTTTAAGGTGCCCATGGTTTTGCAAAACCATGGGTGCATGTGTACGGTCCAGATTTAAGCTCGGTTTTCGAGGAACGATCCTAACGGTCCTAGAAATCCTATAAATACCCGTGCTCCTCATTGTTGCAACTCACACAATCTGATCTATTTGCTCTAAGTTGGGGCTTAGCCCCTCATTGATGTGCGTGAGTGTTATTAGTTTTTAATGTATATTTTAAGCCCTTTTTAACACTTTTTAGCCAAGTTTTAAATTTATAAAACACGATATTTTACTAACACCAAACACACATATGGGCAAGTGCACCCATCGTGAGCGTAGTATAGTGTTGGCAAGATACCGAGGTCGTCCATGGACACAAGAGCTTTTAATACCGGTTTTTCCTCAACGTCTAATCAAATCAAAAAGTTAGAAAAAAGTTTTTAAACTAGAAAAATAAAACTAACTAAAATGCTGAAAAATAAAATAAAATAAAAACAGATAGACAAGATGAATCACTTGGCTCCGACTCGTGTTTAGTGTAACCTTTAATTATTTCCGCACTTTTGCATTTTTTAAGAGATTATCTTAGTTATTATAGTAGGCCCCTCTTTTGAAGGTGACGTTACCCTCAACCCAGTAGTTTGAGTCAGCAAGGATACAATCCTAAAGGGTCGGATTATTGAAAGATAATTAATTAAGTTATTAATGCATATTATGGTAGGCCCCTCTTTTGAAGGTGATTTTACCCTCGGCTAAGTAGTCTGAGTCAGCAAGGATACAGTCCTAAGTAGCCGGATTAAAGTATTAATAGTAGCTTACATATGAGGGGATCAAAGAGTTTGGACCCCCACCATCCAATACTGGTGAGTATTGAAGGAGGTCCTACTAAATTTGACCCAGGTCCTTGCAGGATCTATACACTGAACAAGGCAAGACTCTTACCAAACCGTTCCCTTAACCCCCGACCAGGTAGCCAACATACCTCCATATAGACCGTGGAGATATGAATGGTGAAAATCTTTTATTTTATATAGACAGTAAAATAATGCCAAGACACCACGGACAAACGATAAGAAAGAATCACTTTCAACATAAGAAACTAGTTATTAAAGTCATTAATACATAACCAAGTAAAAAGTGCGAAAAGATTAAAAATAAAAAGTATTACACTAGACACTTGTCTTCACCAAGTGATGTAAGAGACTTAGGCAAACATGGCCTTTGATTGTCAAGAACTCTTACGATCAATCTTGGATCCCGAGATGACTCACACACTCTATGATGGACAATGGATGATGGTGGTGGATGATGGTGTTGTGATGGTGGTGGGTGGTGGGTGAAGTGTGAGAGAAGTGGTGTGCCAAGGGATGGTTTGCAAATGAGCCAAGCACCCTTATTTATAGGCTGAACAGTAGCTCAGGCACGGCCCCGTGTCCATCATCTTCTCTTCCTTCATTAATTGCAGTTTGTCTGCATTAGTTGACCACGCCCCCGTGTCCGCTGGGCACGCCCCCGTGTGCAGAAGCATATCTGTACTATCAAGATTTTCCTGGATTCTGCGAATCTTATAGTTGACCACGGCCCCGTGTCCGCTGAGCACGGCCCCGTGGTAGGCGATAGAAGCTTCTATAGCTTTGTCTTTTATGCTGGCACTTGGGCACGCCCCCGTGTTCACTGAGCACGGGGCGTGTTCAGCCTTCTGTTCTCTTATTTTGCTTGGGAAGATGCTGTCAGGGAGGTCGGGCATGCCACGTTTGTTCCTTTTCTTGTATTTATGTTAGATTTAGCTGCCTTTTTGCTTCTTTTGTTAATTTGAGCTCATTTAATCCTGAAAATGCAAAAGAAAGACAAAAGCACACTTTTTCCAACATTAGTACTAAAAAAAGGTTAGTTTTATGCCACAATTGATGTAATTTATATGTTTCATTTTGTGCACATCACTCATACCTGAGCAAGTTGGATCTAGATTTCCATTCTTGGATCCGTTGTAAGTCCTCTTTCGTTTTTTTTCGCGTGAAAGTCAAACTGTGTTTGACTTTATGCTTTGACCAGTTTATGGTCAACATGAAGTTCGTTTGAACTTCATAACGTGAGCGTAATCACGATGGTTTTAGTCTCTTGTGACTATACCTACTGATTACCACGTTATCTAGGCATAGTGGCGAGTCGTAGTTTCGGCCAAAATGCGTATTCTTGCGTATTTTGTAACCAAACTACTTTTAGGTATCAAAACCGTTTGTTTTGATACCAAACCTGTTTTCAAACCTCGTTAAGCATGTTTTAACATGTTTAGCTCGTCACTTTAGGTTTAGTGCTTATGTAGGGTCGTAAGGTAAGCGGTCTAAACAACCGCTTAGACTTTCGAACCCGACCCGTTTGGTCGATCATTAGGATCCGACCAAACACATTAGGTGACCATAGTTGTATAGGGAATAACCTTCTGAGGTTATACCTTATGGTCACTTCATTTAGTTAGTTGTATGATAGGTAGTTTATATGCCTTAGGTAAATGACTAAAATACCCTTTTCACGCATAAATTCATTTTAAGCATATGTAACCTAAATTTTGACATCTAAACTGATTAGGCAACATTATTAGATGTGTTAAGGCATATAATACTTGTCATAGGACTAGTTAGGCGGTCCGAACGCGTTTTACGCAAACGACGCGTTAAAGTAGTGTAAGCTACCTAAACGGGTCGTAATGGGTCATAAGCACTAAGGTTAGGTTTCATTTTAGAATGTAGGCTTTGTTAAACCATATTGCATGAGTTCCTATACTCATTTGGTTTACGAAACCTCATTCTATCTAATCTTCCGATTTAGGTCCGGTTATTTATGTAGTTATCTATATTAGGTGCCGTTTGATTTTCGTGATCCCTCTAGCTTTGCTTGGTTGTTATTCAAGACTTCTAAGCACCCTCAAATGAGTACATAGACCCCTCTTTTACTGTTTTCCAAACATTTTGGGGTGAAACACATGTGCCTACTTGTTATTTTCGTGCTTTCCATGTTTTCATATCATATACTTGCTAAGTTCATTAGTACCCTATTGTTTTGGTCAAAAATCAAGCTAGGATAATACAACCAAATCTTTGTTATGAGGAATGATGCTTGAAACAATGAACAAATGAATGAATAACTTGGAAAATGTAATGAACAAGTGACACAAGGATTTATACGAGGAAAAAACCCTTGATCAAGAGTTGATCTCCGGCATAAAAAACCTCGGGTGATGGAAACTACTGATCACCAACTACAATTAAACAAATGGTTGTTATAACTCGGGATGATAACAAGCTTGTTACAAGGATCACTAGAGTGCAAAAGTGTTAAAACGTATGAAATCGCCAAGTAAACTGTTGAGAACTGATTGAGAGTTGTTACGAGAGTGTGTGTTTGCTAAATTAGCTAAGTGTTCTAATTCAAGCTTGTTATCCCTTTTTAAAATTAGAAATAACTAAAGCAACTAACTATCCGTAATTCATGCTAGCTTCCCACGATCTCCATAACGTTCACTAAACCATGCACGTGCGGAATATTGAGAGCATATTCTCCAAGAATATCGGCAAGACTAAGTCTAAGGCGTATACTCCTACAAAACAAACTCAAACATAGCAAAGACAATCGTTAGTGTAAGGATAACCATGAGGATCCTGAATCCTGATCCTGCAACATCTTCTGAGGATCCTTAATTCAAACAAAATTAAGGATCCGTGATCCTGGCAGTACTTGAGGATCCGTGATCCTTAGGATTGGAAAATCCTCCCCTAACAATTTACCCCAAAATATAAGGAGTAAAGTGTAATTTGAACGAGTTATATTTTTGATCTTATCTCCGACTGACTAACGTATATATAGCCGTTTGGATCGAACTAGCCGTTGCTGATCTTACGTCCCTGAAGTGACAATCCTGCATAATCATCATTATAAATAGGTTAGAGATAAGGATCAGCAGGCATTTAAATTCGTGCGTTACTTCCTTTAAATCCTCATTCAAAGATCAACCAGGTATCTTTCTCTCCTTCTTCTCTTTTCATCTTCTTAATATGTTCTTTCTCCGAAACCTCTAGATCACAATGAAATTACGATCATCCCCTGCCAAGGATCACCAGAAAGATAGTCCTTTGAAAAGCCAAGGGATTATCAAAAGTATTCCGAAGGAACTCTGCAGTTTTACCGATCCGGAGATCGATCGGATTCGCCATTGTTTTCCGGCGAACACCGTCTTCAAGCCCTTTGACCCTACCACCAAAAGTGATCTTGTTTCTGAAACCTGGGTTGCTTTTCCGGCCACTCCATTCCTGATAGGATACTCCTATCCTTTCCCTGCCTTCACTGAATCCTTCTTCTCTCTCACCGGCATGTAGGGCTGTAAACGAACTGAACGTTCAGCGAACAGTTCGTGAACCGTTCGGCGGGAAGTTCGTTTATGTTCGTTCGTTTGATAAACGAACGAACATGAACAAGAAATTTCGTTCGATTAGTTAAATGAACGAACATGAACATAGGTCTCGTTCGTTCGATTGTGTTCGTGAACGTTCGGTAAGGTGTTCGTGAACGTGTTCGTGAACATTCGTTGATTTGCGTTCGTTTATGTTCATATGTTTGTGTTTTAATTGAAGATCTTTGTACTTTCTTATATTTTATTTGTACTTTTTATATTATTAAACTTTTATTTATTTTATTACTCTAACAATTAAACTAGGAAACTCATTTTCACTTTGTTTATGCATCATTTCTCTTTCATTTCTCACTATTTACATCGGTGAATACAATCGACCTCCATTTCATAATAAGAGATTCAAGTTCGAGTGCTACTCTCTAGGCCATCTATCTTTATCCTTCGTCGCGTTCGCCAAATTTATTTGTGTTCGTGAACCGTTCGCGAACATGCTCATTTCCTTAATGAACGAACACGAACATAAAATCTCGTTCGGTAAGTGTTCATGAACCGTTCGTGAACACATTTATTTCCTTAACGAACGAACACGAACAAGGCCTTGTTCGTGTTCGTTCGGTTCGTTTACAGCCCTACCGGCATGTGCTATGTACAAGACCAAGCTGCAGATGGCTCAAGAGGCTGAGGATCCTGACTTTGACCGGACCAACTGGGACCAGGGGGCTGGAAGGCTAGGCTGGCTGAGCTTGATGATGAGGAGGAGGCTACAGAGGTCTTGATGCTGGAGGCAAGCGGCAGTGGAGCTAAGGATCAGGCTGGTGATGCTGGAGCAGGAGGTGATGGTGATGCAGCAAAAGTTTGAGCTGCAGAAATGGGCGATGATGGATTTATCTAGACGCGGCCGAAGCCCATTTTTTATGATTTGGTAGTGGTTTTTGTTTGATGGTGTTTTTCATGAACAATTGTTGGTCTGTAATAACTTAGACAATAGTTTTTAGGGTTGAGAATCATGGATCCTTGGACATTAGGTAGGATAATGGGTGGTGGATGGATCCTTTGTTTGGGGGATGAAGCCACTTGTTATCCTTCCGCCTTTATTTCCTGCACTTAGACCTTATTAAATATGGACACCCTTTGCCAACCCAAGTGGACGGGCCGTGTTTTGCTAGTAGAAGCTTGGGTTGGCAATTTTGATAACCTTCAAAGGGTTTAACTTTTGGTAAATAAAATCTTAATCTTTTGACTATCTTGTGTTGTTACTTTTGTAAATATTTTATCTTTCAATTGTTGTGATATATTTTGTTTGAATTCACAAATAAAGAATAAAAGTTCAATAGATTATGTCAAAAAGTTTAGGATATGATCAAGGTTCAAATAGCCTATAATCGATAAATTCAAAAAAGTAATGTAACTTAAGGATCATGTATCATGTTGTCAAAGAATAAGGGTCACTTAGATAAATAAAGGGTAAAATCAAAATGATCAAGGATCATACCTGAGAATCCAAGTTAGGATCCTAAACCTTTAACATTTAAAATCAGGATAACCAAAAGACAAACCTTAGTAAAAGGTAAGGATCAAGGATCCTTAGCTGTTTAGCTTCAAAAACCTGAAATGGAACATAACTTGGGACTAAGCCATTATAAGAAAAGAGTTAGCAACTGGGGACAAGCCCAACAATTCTGGGGACAAGCCCAATATACTGGGGATAAGCCCAAAAAATTGGGGACAAGCCCAAAAAACTGGGGACAAGCCCAAAGGATCTTGTGTAAACTGGAGTATGGCCCTCACTGGCGACTATCCAAACTTAGTGACATGAAAATGCCAAAACCTTAGCTAACATGAAAACGTTAGAAACCTTAGGAACAGATGTATGGTACGTCTACCATTATACGTAGGATCCCGGATACAGCCAGTACAATGAAATTGTCAGCCCCTAAAGCGAGTACTGGTCCCATTGCCATGAACTGTACCAGGATCATCGTGCGCTGCTGGCAATACCGGGGATAGGCCTAACAACTGGGGACTAGCCCAAATAACTGGGGTCAAGCCCAAAAAACTGGGGTCAAGCCCAAATAACTGGGGTCAAGCCCAAATAACTGGATACTTCTGTAGATACTCAACCCTTTGTCAAGGATATATGAACCTTCTGCAAAACTCAGAATTAAGTGAAAGAAGGATAAAGGATCCAGGATCCTTTTCCTTGTATATAGGATAATTAAAGAATGAAATAGTTTGAGATTAGATCATTACCAAAATGAGAATCATCCATCCTCTAAGGATCCTTCAAGGACGTGGATCACGAATATTGCTAAGGATCATGAATCCTTATCACATGAAGTATTTCTTCAGGTGGAGAGCATTCCAAGCTCTTGGTAGCAAATCGCCTTCCATTGTTAGCAATCGATATGCCCCCTTTCCAGCCTCAGCTTCAATCAGGTAGGGGCCTTCCCACTTTGGTGCCAATTTTCCATCAGCAGGATTTGTGGTATTCTAAAATGCTTTCCTTAATACCATATCACCAACTTGGAACTTCCTGATCCTGACATTTTTATTGTAGGCTCCAGCCATCCTTTGTTGATAACTAGCCATCCTTATCCTTGCCAAATCCCTGAGTTCTTCTATAGTATCCAAGTCTTGAACCAAGTTTTCAGCATTTCTTTCAGGATTATGAATGCTTGTTCTTGCAGTAGGAACCACCATCTCTGTAGGGATCACTGATTCTGCCCCAAATACCAAAGAAAATGGAGTTTGGCAAGTGGCATTCTTGGGAGTTGTCCTATCAGCCCATAGTACATAAGGTAGTTCTTCTGCCCACTTTCCTTTCTTGGATCCAAGCTTCTTCTTCAAGTTGTTGATGATGATCTTGATGGATGATTCTACTTGACCATTAGCTTGTGGGTGGATTGGTGTTGATGTTATCATCTTAATCCCCCAGCTGTCACAAAAGTTAGTAGTTCTACTCCCAATAAATTAGGATCCATTATCACAAACAATTTCAGAAGGGATACCAAATCTAGTAATAATGTTTCTTTTAATAAAGGATATCACTTCCTTTTCTCTGACTTGAGCAAAGGCTTCAGCCTCTATCCACTTAGAGAAGTAATCAGTCATGGCAAGCATGAACACCTTTCCTCCTGGTGCTTTGGGAAGCTTTCCAACTATATCCATTCCCCATCTCATGAATGGCCAAGAAGAGGATATAGGATACAAGAGCTCTGCTGGTTGATGAAGGATATTACTATGTCTCTGACAAGGATCACACTTCTTGGCATAATCCACAGCATCCTTCTTCATTGTAGGCCAATAGTATCCTGTCCTAAGGATCCTTGAGAACAATGCTCTGCCCCCAGTGTGGTTTCCACAATCTCCTTCATGAAAATCTTTTAAGACTTCTTGAATTTCAGGATCCTCTATGCATCTTAGATATGCACCTGCAAGAGATCGTTTATATAACATGTTATTAAATATTGTGAATTGAGATACCTTGATTTTGAAAGCCCTGGGGTTTTCTCCTGTAGGAATCACTCCATGTTGTATGTATCTCATGATTGGAAGGATCCATGATCCTGAACGAGACTGTGCACCATCACTAGGAACCATTGCAGAATCCTCTTCTATCTCCATAGTTATGTGATCCTCAATAGCAGGAGCCAAAACATGGATGATAGGGATCTTGATATCCTCTGGGATCTTTAAGGATGATCCTAAGTTTGCCAATGCGTCAGCTTCTGCATTTTCTTCCCTGGGTACCTGTGTCAAACTAAAAGAAACAAAAGAGAGTGCCAATTCCTTGACTATCTCTAGGTATTTGATTAGCTTTTCACCTTTAACAGCATAGTATCCATTAAAGTGATTAGTGATTAACAACGAATCTACATGTACCTCAAGATACCTGATCCTCATATGCTTGGCAATTTGCAAACCAGCTATCAAGGCCTCATATTCAGCCTCATTATTAGTAGTTTGAAACTCACAAGCTATGGAGTGGGGTATTATGTCCCCCTGTGGCGATTTTAGTAGTATTCCAAGTCCTGTTCCTTTGACATTAGAAGCTCCATCAGTGAAAAGTGTCCAAGGATCCTTAGTTTCTTCAAGCTGCTGAACTTCTAACTCAGCTTCTTTTTGTAAATCACTACTAAAATCTGCGACAAAGTCAGCTAAGGCTTGGGATTTGATGGCAGTCCTTGGTTCATATCTTATATCATAAGCACTAAGCTTCACTGCCCATTTAGCCATCCTTCCTGACATTTCAGGTTTCCTGAGAACATTCTTAATTGGAAAATTAGTCTTAACAATAATGGCATGAGTTTCAAAATAATGTCTTAGTTTAGTAGATGCCATAATCAAAGCAAGAATAAGTTTTTCTAAATGTGAATACCTGGATTCAGCATCAAGCAAACTCTTACTTACATAATAGACAGGATGTTGTGTACCTTCGTGATCCTTAACAAGGACCGCACTTACTGCTTTAGAGGATACCGCTAGGTACAAGGATAATACATCCCCTTTTTTTGGTTTCATCAAGGCAGGAGCTGAGGATAGGTAATCCTTAAGGGCTTTGAGAGCATTTTCATGCTTTTTAGTCCATTCAAATTTCTTGTTCTTTCTCAAAATGTCATAGAATTCCTTGCACTTTTCTGATGATTTTGATATGAACCTATTCAAGGCTGCGATCCTTCCTGTCAACCTTTGCACATCCTTGGCATTGGCAGGAGATTTGATATTCACAATAGCCTTAATTTGCTCTGGACTTGCTTCAATGCCTCTTTTTGTTACCATGTATCCTAGGAACTTGCCTTCTTTAACACCAAAGTGACACTTTGAAGGATTCAACTTCATATTGAATTTGTCAAGGATATTGAATGCTTCTTCCAGGTCTCTAAGGTGATCCTCAGCTCTCTTAGACTTAACCACCATGTCGTCTATGTAGACTTCCATAGTGTGTCCAATTTGTTCCTTAAACATCATATTGACAAGCCTTTGATAAGTAGCACCTGCATTCCTTAGTCCAAATGGCATAGCAATATAACAGTAGTTACCAGTTGGGGTCATAAAGGCCGTATCCTCTTAATCAGATGGTTCCATCTGAATTTGTTGAAATCCAGATGAAGCATCCATAAAAGTCAACAACTCATGACCCGCGGTAGCATCCACCATGGAGTCAATGTGGGGTAATGGGAAAGGATCCTTGGGACATGCCTTGTTTAAATCAGTGAAATCGACACATACCCTCCACTTTCCATTTTTCTTTTGAATAACAACCACATTGGCTAACCATCTTGGATACTTAACCTCTCTAATCATACCTGCTCGGAGTAATTTGTCTACCTCCTCCTAGATAATGGCATTCCTCTCAGGTGCAAACTTCCTCCTCTTCTGATGTATGGGCTTGAATGACCTGTCAATACCAAGTTTATGAGTAATTATATCCTTAGAGATACCTGTCATGTCTTCATGCTTCCAGGCAAAGGTAGTTTTCCTCCTTTTAAGGAAGGATACTAGATCCTGTTCAATGTTGCTGAGGATCCCTGATCCTATGAAGACTTTGGATTCAGGATCATGAGGACCCATAAGGATTTCTTTCACATCCTGTTCTCTTGCCTCCAAGACGTCTCTTGGATGATACTTTAGTTGCTATTACTCCCTTGGTCTTGAGGCTGGCTTCATTGATGAGGTATAACAATTCTTTGCTTCTTGTTGGTCACTCTCAATCTTTATCACCCCCCATGGACAAGGAAGCTTCACACACTGATGATATGTAGATGCAACTGCCTTCATGTCATGTATCCATGGCCTGCCAAGGATAACATTGCAACAGGATAAGCAATCTATAACACAAATTTTTTTATAAGAATGAAGTCCTTCAATATAAATGGGAAGTTTAATGCCCCCCCCAATGTATTCTTGGTTTCTCCACTGAATCCCACAAGAACTAAGGATCTTGGGATAATATCTGATTCAGGGATATTCATCTTTTTGAGGACATCAAGCTGAATGATGTTCACTGAGCTTCCTCCATCGATTAGGATCCTGCGAACAAAATGGTTAGATATGAATAAAGTAATAACAAGACCATCATGGTGAGGATCCTGCACATCAACATGATCATCCTCATCAAAGGTTATGACTTTCTCCTGTGTAACAGTAGAGGTCCGGATGGGCCTATCTCCATTATCCATCTTGGTCTCCTTGGCATGTCTTTTGGCTGCTGAAAAGGAAGTACCACAAATGTCTGATCCACCGGAAATGAAGTTTATAACTTGTGCATCTGCTGGAGGAGCAGGAGCTCTTTCTGGGATCTTCTCAGGATCCTGGATCCTTGACTTCTTCCTGCCCAAAAGTTCCTTTAAGTGCCCCTTGCTTAAAAAGTAACCAATTTCTTTTCTAAGTGCAATACACTCTTCAGTAAGATGCCCGAAATCCTCATGATATGCACACCATTTGGACTTGTCTTTTGTTGCGGCTAGTTTATCATTTTTCCTTGGCCATCTTGCTTTCTCACCTAGATTCTGCATTGCAAGAATTAGTTCATTGTTATCAACAGAAAAACAGTATTCAGAAATGGGAGGATAATCCTCATCATCCTCTTCCTGTTCTACTGCATGCACGTTCTGGTTATCAGACTTGTTGTAGGACTTGAACTTGTTGTTCTTGAAGTAGGATCCTTGCTTTTCCTGTTTCGAGGATCCTGCCAATCTTTCCTGGATCCTTTTATCATCCTCTAATTGGATGAATCTAAGGGCCCTGGTTCTCACTTCATCAAGATTCCTGCATGGGGTCATAACAAAATCATCGTAGAATAATGAATCCCTAAGCAAACCCATTTTAAAGGCTTCCACAGCCGTAGCTATATCCAGATTAGGAATGTCTAAGGATTCTTTACTAAACTTAGTGATGTAATCTCTAAGTGATTCATTTTGACCTTGTGTTACCCTATATAGATCACTAGTTAAACGTTCAAATTTTCTGCTACATGAGAATTGACTATTAAACAGATTAACTAGATTGGCAAACGAAGTAATAGAGTATGGGGGAAGACTTAGCAGCCATTTAAGAGCTGATCCTGTGAGTGTGGATCCAAAACCCTTGCATAGACATGCTTCTTTTAACCTCTCAGGAATTAGATTGATCTCCATCCTTTCTCTGTATTGAGCTACATGTCCCTCTGGATCCGTCGAACCATCATACAACTTCATAGTTGGTATCTGGAACCTTTTGGGTATCTCAGCATCACAAATAGGTGGTGCAAAACGAGATATCCTATGGCTACCATCTGCGATCTCAGGAATGGGCTTAACTACTCCTGGAACACTGGATATCGTATCCTTTAGCTTCTGTAATTCTCTAGCCATAGCTTGATTAATACCTGTATCCTGCATAAAGCCATGGTTAGTGTTGTAAGAATTATTCAAAGTGTTACCTCCCGGAGGATTCAAGTTTGGAATCCCAGATGTGAATCCATATTGACAAGATTCTGGTATGATTGAAGGACCAGAAGTAGCAATGGTCTGCATTGGAATGAAGTCTCCTTGATGAACATCTGAACTTGAGGTTTGTACACTTCGTAAGAATCCTTGATCCTGAAAGATGTTGGATCCTTGAACCTGGAAGGAGGATCCTTGAACCTGTGAGGATCCTTGGACCTGGGAGGATCCTTGAACCTGGGAGGATCCTTGGACCTGAGAGGATCCTTGGACCTGTGAGGATCCTTAGACCTGGGAGGATCCTTGAACCGCGTGCATTCCCATATATCCTCCTAGGCTGACGAAGGATCCCTGATGCTGTAAAGAGGATCCCGAAGGCTGAAAACAGGATCCTGAAGGCTGAAAGTGAGACCCAAAAGCCTGACTCATAGTTGTTGTTCCATTACGCCTTCCTAATGGTCCACTCTGATATTAGATATCCGGAGCTGCAGATTGCTGGGCAGTCATAGCTGGAGTGTCGAAATCCAGTGACCTTGGTATTAGAGGAGAGTGATCCTCCCCTGATTTCTTCTGTTTCTTGATGTCACCAATTTCTCGGAGGATCCTTTCGTTGGTTTTGTCCTGCTCTTGTATGTGATCCCTCATCTGCAAAATCAAAGAAAAAAGATCACTAGTAGTAGGGTTAGAAGAAACAGCAGAAGTTGGTGGTTTTGGAAAAATGGGGCTTTGTCTCTTTGCAGCATTTTCAGCATTCTTCTGGGATCCAAAAGGTGGTGGAGGCAAAGGTGGAACGCCCTGTGAAGAAGTGATTGCCGGCATTGAACTTGACGTGTTCTTCGCTGAAGAAGCCATGTGGTTGAAGATGATGAACCAAAATGAACACAATGAGCAAATTTTTTTCAGAAATGAAGCACCAATTGCCCCACGGTGGGCGCCAAACTGTTTTGGTCAAAAATCAAGCTAGGATAATACAACCAAATCTTTGTTGTGAGGAATGATGCTTGAAACAATGAACAAATGAATGAATAACTTGGAAAATGTAATGAACAAGTGACACAAGGATTTATACGAGGAAAAAGCCCTTGATCAAGAGTTGATCTCCGGCATAAAAAACCTCGGGTGATGGAAACTACCGATCACCAACTACAATTAAACAAATGGTTGTTACAACTCGGGATGATAACAAGCTTGTTACAAGGATCACTAGAGTGCAAAAGTGTAAAAACGTATGAAATCGCCAAGTAAACTGTTAAGAACTGATTGAGAGCTGTTACGAGAGTGTGTGTTTGCTAAATTTGCTAAGTGTTCTAATTCAAGCTTGTTATCCCCTTTTAAAATTAGAAATAACTAAAGCAACTAACTATCCGCAATTCATGCTAGCTTTCCACGATCTCCATAACGTTCACTAAACCATGCACGTGCAGAATATTGAGAGCATATTCTCCAAGAATATCGGCAAGACCAAGTCTAAGGCGTATACTCCTGGAAAACAAACTCAAACATAGCAAAGACAATCATTAGTGTAAGGATAACCATGAGGATCCTGAATCCTGATCCTGCAACATCTTCTGAGGATCCTTAATTCAAACAAAATTAAGGATCCGTGATCCTGGCAGTACTTGAGGATCCGTGATCCTTAGGATTGGAAAATCCTCCCCTAACACCTATTAGTACATGATTTCATTATGTTTTGCTATGTATGTTCACTTAACATGCTAGCACAATTGTTTTACGTTTTGAACCATTTGTAATCGTTGGATGTATGTGAACCATTTGAAATCATTGGATGTATGTGAACCATTTGTAATCGTTGGATGTATGTGAACCATTTGTAATCATTGGATGTATGTGAACCGTTTGTAACCATTTGATTTATGTGAACCATTTGTAACTGTTTGAGCCATTGGGTTAGGGAAGTGATTAGGTAACGGGGCGGGTGTAATGTGTTAAAAGCATGGTGGATACGCCGCTAGTACTTCCTATATATAAGTGCTTTTAACACGTTATATATCGTTGCGTTATCTAGATCACTTGGGTAAACGATTTCGAAACAATGTTACACAAGGATGTTTTCTGAATAATATAAACTATACGAGTATTATTAACGAGTTTTTATGAGATATTTTACAATTTGATTTAATAAAATAAATGTTTTGGAGTTAAGAATCATGGCTACGAGATTTTGCAAATTATAACCAACTTGATTTGAGTTGGTTAATTATGTCGCAATATTATACTTTTCAAAACAAGGTTTTTAAATAAGTATTGCAACATGTAAAACGAGCCAGGAATCTGACACTCATATAAAACCTATGTACTCGCCGGCATTTTTATGCTGAAGTATTTTCACATGTGTTTCAGGTACCATAGTTGATGATGTTTGATGATGATATTGGTGTATGCTCACATAGGAATGGACGAGGCCTTAGTGACTTAATAACAATGAAAGTCTATTTGTTCATGTTTTGTTTCTAATTCCAATGTAATGTAATACATTTAATTCAATAAAACGAAACTGTTTAATCCATAGTTGTGAAACAATGATTCTGTTACAACACTCCCCGACGTTTCCGCCACGTTTTGTTGTTTTACGTGGTCGGGTGTGACATCTCTGGCCATAGCTTGATTAATACCTGTATCCTGCATAAAGCCATGGTTAGCATTATAAGAATTATTCAAAGTGTTACCTCCTGAAGGATTCAAGTTCGGAATTCCGGATGAGAATCCATATTGACGTGACTTTGGCATGATTGAGGGACCAGACGAAGCAATAGTCTGCATAGGTATGAAGTCTCCCAAATGAATATCTGAACCTCCGGGTTGTACACTCCTTGAGGATCCTTGATCCTGAAAGATGTTGGATCCTTGGTATGCTGAGACTGGGGGGTCTTGGAAGATAATCCATGGATCCGTAAACCTGAGATGAGGATCCCTGAACCTGAGAGGAGGATCCTTGAACCTGAGAGGATCCCTAAACCTGAGAGGATCCTTGAACCTGGGAGGATCCCTAAATCTGAGAGGAAGATCCCTGACCCTGAAATAAGGATCCTTGAACCGTCTGTGCTCCCACATATCCTCCAGAATTGAAGAAGGACCCTTGATGCAGGGAAGAGGATCCTGAAGGCTGAAAAAAGGATCCTGAAGGCTGAAAGTAGGATCCTTGAGCCTGCGTCATTGCCGATGATCCAAAGCGTGTACTTGATGATCCACCCTGGTATTGAATGCCTGATGCTGTGGAGTGCTGGGCAGTTATGGCTGGAGAATCAAAATTCAGTGATATGGGCACCAATGGAGAGTGATCCTCCGCTGATCTCTTCAATTTCTTGATTTCATCAATTTCTCGAAGGATCCTGTCATTGGTTTTGTCCTGCTGCTGCATATAATCCTTCATCTGCAAAATCAAAGAATAAAGATAATTGTTAGTAGGACCAGAAGAAGCAGCAGAAGATGGTTTTGGGAAAACGGGGGTTTGTTTCTTCGCAGCATTCTTCTGGGATGCAAAAGGTGCTGGAGGCAAAGGTGGAATGCCCTGTGAAGAGGTGACCGCCGGCATGGAGCTTGAAGTGTTTTTTCCATGGGAAGCCATGTGATTGGAGGTAATGAACCGAAATGATCAAAATGAACAAAATTTCTCAAAAATGAAGCACCAATTGCCCCACGGTGGGCGCCAAACTGTTTTGGTCAAAAATCAGACAAGGATAATGCAACCAAATCTTATTTTGTGAGGTGTGATGCTTGAATAAATGAACGAATGTATGATTAATGTATGAATGAAATGAATATTGGACACAAGGATTTATACGAGGAAAAAGCCCTTGATCAATGTGTGATCTCCAGCAGAAAAAACCTCGGGTGATGGAAACTACCGATCACCAACTATATTAGACAAAAGATGTTACAAATCGGGATGATAACAAGCTTGTTACAAGGATCACTGGTGTGTAAAAAGTGTGAAATCGCCAATAAGTTGCAGAGAGTTCTCGAGTAGTGTGTGTTTGCTAATTTTTCTATATAATCAAGCTTGTTATCCCCTTATAAAAATGGAAATAATCTAACTAACAAACAATCCACAAATCATGCTAGCTTCCCACGACTTCCATAACGGTCATACAAGCCATGCACGTGCAGAATAAGGGAGCATATTCCCCTGGAATCTCGGCAAGACCAAGTCCCACTCGTATATTCCTGCAAAACAGATTCAAACATAATGGAAACAATTGTTAGTATAAGGATCATAATGAGGATCCTGGATCCTTAGTCCTGCAACGTCTTCTGAGGATCCTTAATTCAAAAGTGAACTGAGGATCCGTGATCCTGGCTGTACTTGAGGATCCGTGATCCTTAGGTTTAGAAAACACATCCCTAACAGTTAGGTAGGTGTTAATCACTCAAAAGGACACCTCCTGAAAATCACGTTTGCTTGGTCGATTGACGGGTCAAAGTTATTAATATTAAAGAGTCAAATGGGTCAGTTTTTAAAATAATCATAATCTGATAATGTAGGTATTTTAAATTATGTTTTAACACTTAAACAACTTGGTAATAATTATTAGAACATGTGTAAACATGTTCGGCTCGTCAATTCTAGTTTTAGGGTTGGTTCGCAACCGAAAGTCACAAAGTTTGACTTCTTCTTTGACTTTCGATACTGACCCGAATTAGATTAGTTTGCTACTGAATTAAGGTTCTATTATGATCATATTATAATGTAGCATAACCCCCTGAGGTTATATTACATGATCATAATAGTAATCTGAGTTTTATGCAAGTGTCCGTTAATATGCCATACTTTGACTATTTTCCCTTTTTTTATTAAAAACAAGGTTTTAGTCACTAATGAACTTGCAAATGAGTTATGTACTGATATTGTTAAAGTAATTAACTTATAATGATGTTACTAAACTGAGTTTTTGTATTATATCGTAAATTAGGTTTTTAATGGACCAAAATGCCCTTTCGGCACTTAAAATGGTTTTAAACATAATTTCTTATACCAAACTCATTACCTACTGATATAATATCATAATTAGAATTATTTGAGATATCAAGTCATTTTATAATCTGAGTTTAAGTACAAGTTGTAACACTCCGCACTTTTGTATTCTCTTATTTTAGCAAGTCGTGTTGTACTTTCCATTTTTGGACACTTGTACGCTCGTTGTAATCTACTTTCGTTTCAGTTGTAATTCGAGAATCATGTTTGTGTATTCATGTTAGACTTGTGTGTAACTGTAATCAAAATACACATTTTTGAACGATATATTATCCAAGATTTTTGATCCTTTATAACACAAAGATACTTGATACTTGTTAAACTAATTAATGCTCGTAAAATAACGAAATTCGACTCCTAATCCTTGAAACTCGAAAGTTTCGCGAAATAAATAGTCGTTGAAAGGTTCTTATCCTTAATATAATTCGCTTATAAATATGTTATTTATTTATTTATTTGTTTAATTAATTAAAAGTTTTATTCTTTTTTACTTTTATAAAAATAAACTAGTTAGTTTTGGTTAGGTTTCAAACTTAGTATAAGTTAACTAAATTATTTAACTTAATCAAGTTAATTTGATTTGTTAATTTAACCTTTCAAAAGTGAGGGGGGGTCATTGTGTAAATAAGGAAACAACAAAAGAAATGAAAACAACAAAAGGGGGAGGGGGGCCGTCAGCAGACTCGAACTCAGATCTCGCGTATCAGCCAACAACAACTTAACCGCTCCACCATAGTCTTCATATCGAACAAATAATGTACCTTTTATAATTTAAATGACCTATAATTTCGTTTCTTTTTTCATTTGCCGCCCAAAAGAACTACGCGTGAAAATCTTCGAATAAATCAGGAACCTAGCCTCCTTTTCAATCAAATGCACCCAACCGACATTTTGGTGATTTCGGAAATTATCGGATTTCCAAAAACGAGTTCGAGGCAATAATATAAGCACGAAACCATCACCATTTTTCGACAAAATCATATAACACACCAAAGAAACCTCTCTGATTAACCTGCAAGTTCGCCGAAAGAACTAGACTCGCCGGAGACGCCTCCGGAATCACAACTCATGACGGAGTGTAACCTGAACCGTTTTCGGTATAATTTCTTGTTCTCTTTTTGTTCTTCGTTTTATTCAGTTGATACACATCACATTTCCTTCCCCATTTACAACCTTACAAAACAGAAAGAATACATATGTCAGTTCTGCCGATTTGGTTTTTTAAGGAGATGAAACCGTTTTGAACAGTGTATAAATGGAATAATAATATAAATAATTCACATCTGATATGGTGGCTCAGTGGTTGTGTTTTAATTTTTACTAGTGAGTCTTTCCCCCGCGCTTCGTGGCGGGAATTCGGTCGTTATCTGTTCGGTTCGCTACGATACTGACACTCGTTGTAGTTAGGGCGGGAATTCGGTCGTTATCTGTTCGGTTCGCTACGATACCAGACTAGAGTCCTTCAGTAAATTGTTACCTACGCTTATTTAATTGAATACGGCTGAGTTACTATAAACCTTGCAGTTGTATCAAGTATTAGCTCAGGTAAATACCCTTAACCTATTTTCCCTATACGGGCTTGGGATGCGGTAAATTATTACCGCTTGGTTGAGTATGGGATCATCTGCGGGATTGTGGCTACAAAATCTTCATGACCTGTTTTAATATGTTTTGTTTGATAACTTAAACTTTGGGGGTTAACGTGACCAGGTCTTGGATATCCTCGGCTCGTTTAAGTTACTAATGGCCACGAGCCGGACCGACACCAAACGAACAACATTGGTTCCGAACCTATATTTGTGTATAGTGTGTTTTCTTTCAATAAACTGACACCGTATCACTATCTTACCGTACCGTACGACATCAGCACCGATACGTGTTTTCATTTTTATGGTTTACGGTTTTGAAAATTATTTATTTATATAACTCCTTATGTGATGATAAATGAATATCGGTACATGTAGCGTGATAATGTGAACCAGTCGATATCGTTCGAACAACATCGTTGCCGCTATTGGTGTTTGTTTTTTGTTGTTTTCCACCAATATAAAACATGTGTTGATTTCATACCTAGTGCATGTATTGTACCGCTACTGTAACAAACCGTATCGATTCCGATCCAATGCCTGCGGGATGTTAAAAAAATAAATAAACATAGATGCGGATTTAGATTTTTTTTTAAATTTAAGAAACGCAAGTTGTTATTCTACCGATACTGTAACAAACTGTACCGATATCGATCTAATGCCTGCGGAATGTAAAAAAAATAAATATAAACGAGGATTTATATATTTTTTTTAAAAGTTAACAAACGCAAGTTATTACTAAAATATTACATTAAATAATAAATAAAATACTATTAATAAATAATAAAAAACAAATACTTAAAAATTATAAAATACTATTTATTACTAAAAATCAAATTACGTAATATATAAAATATTATTAAGAAATAAAAAGACAAATACTTAAAGTTATATTTCACTGTTCATGACCACTTTAGATTGATACATATAAAATTTTTATTTCTTTTAAGCCTTTAATAATATTCTTTTTCTTTATTAAAGCTAAACCTTTAATAATAAAACTAGATAAATTATTATAACTCTTTTATACCAAAATATTAAAGGCCAAGTTATAATAAATTAAGAATGTAATAAATTACATGTAATCAATAAATAGAAATTTTATTAACTTTTTACATAAATAACTAAGCACGTTTTATTTAAATTATTTTCTTTAAAAATCATTATAATCCCCAAATTTATAAAACAAATACTTTTTTTTTCTCTTTTATAATAAACTCTAAAAAATAATTAACTTTTTATTCATTTTTATAATAAAATCCTTCAATTTATTTAAAACTCAAACAACTAAGCAATTTATTTCAACTCTTTTATTTTTATATCATTTATTTATTTATTTATTTCATCTTATTAACATTAATAAACGAGATTAAAGAAACACCTAATATGCAATTCATAGATATTAGGATTATGATTTATTTTTTTGTTTACCAACAAATAAAAACGGGTCGTTATGTGTTAATTCTAAATATCTAGGTTAGTCGATCCCATTTTATTTTAACACTTTTGGGTGTAACATGTATTCTATACCAAAAACACGCAAAACTTGAAACTTGTTTTATTCACACTCTATCCATGTTTAAACATGAAACAATTTGATGCTTATTAATCTCATATGCTATGTAAACTTTTCGTGTCTATATGCTGCTTAACTTCATACAAGCCTACCTTAACAATTATAGCGCCATAGGAGTAACACACCACCCATTAGTCTTGGGGTATTGTTAAGTTGAACGTGTTAACCTCCCGTTAGTCTTTGGGACAGGCAAATTTGCATTGTAAACTAGGGTTTGAACATATAGTGACACCGTTTCAACATATTAGTAACTGGTATCATCTTATTCGTGTTGGATATGAGTATTTAAACTTTTTATTCTATTTATGCTATGTATCAAACTTGTATATTTGCCAACATTTTTGTTGATTTTATTTTAATACATGTTGTAGGTTGATAGTCAAGATGATGAAGAAGCAAGTTAGGGTGGACTAGAAACTCACCTAGAAAATAAACTACGTTTGGAAATTGTTTAATGTTTGAACAATGTATGACTTTTAGTATTGTTATGAAATTTGATTTAAATTATATTGTCACAATAGTGTTATGATGCTTTGAGTGATTTGTTCGCCTCATCCCGATGTTTCCGCCATCGGTTAGGGTGTGACACAAGTTCTTGTATTATGTCCTTAAATGACGAAAATGCCCTTGTGGCACTTAAAATGGTTTTAATCATGATTTTCATACAAAACCTTTTTACCTACTGATGTGATATATTAAATAACATGTTTTAACAATATAAGCCTGGTCATGACTTCTGTTTTGACATAAGATCTCAAACATCGTCATTTAACGACTTAAACGCCTTTTTAGCGCATAGTATGGATCTAAGCCATATTTATCAACCAAGACTTGTTACCTACTGATTTTATAACTTGATTAAAATATTTTTACGACAGGTACATGTTATAAACTTAGAATCCTAAATAAGCTTTCAAACTATGTGTGAAATGACCAAAATGCCCGTACGGTGCATAGTTTGGTCTTAAACTATAAAACATGCATATGTATGAAATCCTACTGATATTATATCACAAATTAATTATTTTTCCAGAATGTTTATGATCATACCATCGGTTTATATACAAGTTTCTTTTATACGTCGCTAAATGACCAAAACGCCCTTGTGAGGCAAAACTTGATCTTAAAACCTTAACGGGCATACAAGTTGATATCCTACTGATATTATAACTTGTTTAAACTATATTGGCATATGGAACTTGTTCATGACTCATCCGGTTACCCGTTATTGGTTATACGCGCACGGTTAGACTTGTGTAACTAGTTTACATAAGTTTACCGAAACGGGTTTGACCTTATCATTTTTATCCAATTTCCACAATGTTCATAGTTTACTCATATTATAAAAGTTTTAGTACTTGTTGGGTTTAAACTACATTCTATTCCGGTCATCGTTTAGTCTAGCGTATCGTACCGTTTTTAATATTTTAAGCTAGTCGGTCTAAGTCTACAACTTAATTAAGACCCGTTAGCATTCTAATTGATTTCATACCATCATTCCAGACTAGAGCCTTTCAGTAAATTGTTATCTATGCTTATTTCATTGAATACAGTCGAGTTACTATAAACCTTGCACTTATATCAAGTATTAGCTCAGGTAAATACACTTAACCTATTTTCCCTATACGAGTTTGGGATATGGTAAATTATTACCGCTTGGTCGAGTATGGGATCATATGCCGGATTGTGGCTACAAAATCTTCATAACCCATTTAAATCTGTTTTATTTGATAACTTAAACATTGGGGTTAACGCGACCGTGTCCTGGATATCATGGGCTCATTTAAGTTACTAATGGCCACGACCAAGCACAGGGTGTAGGCATACACCCGGCAGATGCTTAATGCTATATTAAAAATGTTTTCTTACCCACAAGTTGGGGATAACTCCTTTGTTGGTTTATAAGTGGTGTGTCGGTTAATCATGTCTCGGTTTCCATACTAGGCCCCATATGTATTGACAAACATGTCAAACTGATACAAGATCATTTTGAACTGTCCCAAGTTATTTATAAAAGATGTGCCTTGTGCACTTAAATCAATTTTGAAAATGTTTTCAAAATGTGTCGGTTGATTGTATTTACTAGTGAAAACTGACGTATTTTCAAAAGACTAAGCTACAGGTACAAATACGTAAATAGGCTGGAAGCTGCTCGGTATTGCTAGAAGAGGAATTTCCAACTCCTTTGCATAAACCTATTAGTCTGTTGAACTCATTTTTGTACATTTTATGATCCGCCTGTGGACTTTACAATTACCAGCCGTTTGTAGACTTATTTTTGAACTTTGGACATTTGGTTTGTAATAATAATTTATACTCCAAGGCTTTCGTTGTGCTATCTGTGATTATTGACAATGATGATACCAATCTTACGTCACGATACTCCTACCGGGCCCACCGGGTTTGTGGTTGAAATATCGAGGTGTGACAGGTTGGTATCAGAGCCAACATTTGAGTGAATTAAACACAAGCCTTTTGTGTTTAATCTCAAATGACACAATAGCGTATTCCTTAGACTTTTTGAGTCTAGGCAAATGACCTAGGATTACTTATCTTTATTAAATTTATATATATTGTTTTCTTTGATTTTTGGCAGGTTACTTATTCGATATGCCGCCAAGACATCGTGGAAGAGGTAGAGGTGAAGGTCCTATGCGGGGAGGACCATCTAGCCAAGCTGGACCATCACACCACTTCCCATCAGCCTCTTTTGATTCAGATCCCTATCAGGATTGGGGATATTCTATTGAACCAGCGAGACACTCTGTTTCTTTGAGTTCTTCACCTTCTTACCACCATTCGTACCACTCTCATCATTCACATGAGTCCCACCATTCCCAACACTCTTATCATGCTCATTCACACTTGCATGGGTCTTTTGACCCAAATCACTATATTAACAACCCTCCTGCTAGACATAACCAGCTGGAGCAAGATGAGCACCAGAACATAGATGTGAAAGAAGATCCAGATCCAGTAATGCCGCTTTCGGGATCACTTGCTTACCCCATCGAGATTTCCAGTGGTTCCGCTTCTTATGCGGGATCGCCTTACCAGGGTCCCAATGAATTGGATGAATACTAGGGTAAATTCAAGTTTGAATTTACTCCTTTATACCATTCAACCCCTCCACTGCCGCCTCAACAAGAGGACGCGTATATGCAAGTGGTGGAACAACCGCCGCCACCACCAGTGGAAGAACAACCGCAATCGCAACCGCAACCACCTCCGCTACCTCCAGAATCATCAAGGAGAAGGCGAAACACACGTATGTCAGTGCGTATGGGGCCATGATTCAGTTCACCCCAAGCTTCTCAATCATATCCTCTTATACCAGATGATCCACAAATGGGTGGACCCTCCAACACCATACCTGTGGTTGATCCCACGTCGGCGACGTTCACTCAACCATCACCGCCAGTGGGTTTTGAAAACCCAATTCCTACATACCCAGCTGCATCTGGGTATAAACCTTTTGACCCATCTACGCCTATGGGTTATAATTACCAGGCGCCAGCGTATGACCCTTATGTAGAAGCGGCCGTACATAATGGTTTGTATCCATCTCCTTTTCCCCCCGCTTACCCAACAACAGGTTACCCAAGTTATGGATACCCGTATCCTGCTACGCCTCAACCACAGCCACAACCACTACCACCACAACAAATAGAGGCCATTAATCAGGCCTTAGAAAGGGTGGAAGACGTTCAGCGTCGGGCTGAGAGAAGTGAGACAAAAACAAGTAAGTTCTTTAAGAAACTTACTAAGCTGATTAATGGGAAGAAAGATGAATGAAGACTTTATTTATTTGTATTGTATTGTATTGTTTATTTCAATTAAGTCCCTGCGTGACATGTTATTTCAATTTAGTCCCTGCATGGACATGTTCTATCTTTTCAGTCCCTGCATGGACAAATTAGCTAAGTTGTTTCAAGACCTGTTTAAGGCATTATTGTAATTTCTTATTTGATTAATGAAAAATTAATTGGAATTATTATTATTATTATTATTATTATTATTATATGTGTATTTCATTACATCCTTCGTTCAAGCGATCGTCTCAATTTTAATTCGAACTTTATCGATCTGCTAAATAATTCCAAAGGATCTTCTTAATGGTTTACCTCGCCAAGTGGCAAGTCCATATTAATTGTCTAACTTTGGTAGTTAAGGATGACTAGCCCTTCTATCATGATAGTTAAGGAAGACTATCCCTTCTATCCAGAGGTGGTGGACTATGTTCAAGCCTCCAAACCTATATGGTCAATGCGACCATGGTTTTGTCATTTAACCATTAGGACAATTATTCTTTGTTAATACTCAAGTAACGTTAACACTCCTGGCAGTGTGACTTGAGGAACCACACCAGCCGTCAAGGTAATTGGATTACATCCAAGCCTTAAAGTCGATGTGATCAATGCGATCATGACTTATATCATCAGTGTGATGATTATTATTTTAACATCTTTTGTGATGTCAAAATAGTTTGCCTACGGGCCATATTATATCGTCATTTATGACAGCGACAGTTGTAGTGTACGACTCCCTGTCCAAAGTTAATGAAATATGTTCAAGCCTTAAAGCCCCTGATCGAATGAGATCGGGGCTTATATATAATTTAATGTCCTTCGAGATGAGCCTTTGCACTATCTAATATTCAGTGCGACAATGACAGTTGTGACTTTATGATCCCCTGTCTAATAAGTAATGGACTACGTCGTATTTTAATGCCATTAATGGTCTTTTTTGTAACCTAGGCTAAATATATTGAATTAATTTCAAACAACATTCATTAGAAATGTTAAAACTTAATAGCCTATATGGTTTAATAATGTCATGGCTTGTTAAATCATCAAATGCGATGATTTACAATTATATTGCAACTAAGCAATTGTTATTATGGTGTTTAGTACCAAAGCTTCAGAAATGGCAAATTCGGATGAAGCTCACAGCAGTCATAACAGTACTAACGATGTTGCTGCAAATATAAATGTCAATGGTGCGAATCTCCAGGCCATGATCGATGCAGCAGTCGGCGAGGCCGTGAATACAGTTCTAGAGAACTTTAAAGAGTCGAGTGCTACTCGCTCAAAGTCCCATTCAAAGCCACATTCATCATCTCGCAAAGAGAGCTCTGTTCACTCTTCTTCTGCAAAGAGTGAACCAAAGAAGATAGTGTTTGATGAGAAACCCCGTTCTTCTACGAACAACGTATAAATACTTCGTCTCTTGCAAGCCCAGAGATTTTAATGGAGAAAAGGGGGCTATAGATTGCATGCGTTGGTTAGACGAAATGGAAACTATGGTTGATATTAGCGATTACGCTAAGGAATATACTGTGAAGTTTGTCTCACAGTCGTTCAAGGGCGATGCCCTTACGTGGTGGAAAACAATGATACAATCTACCGGGAAGATCACCCTTTACAACCCGGAGTGGTCCAAGTTCGTTGACCTAATAAAGGAAACTTACTGCCCTCAGCACGAGGTTGAGAAAGTAGAGTCAGATTTTCTGAATCTCGTTATGAAAAACATGGGCTGTCGAAAGTACGTCACTGACTTCAACTCCATGTCCAGGTTGGTACATATCTCATCACTCCTGAGCCCAAATGCATTGCGCGTTTCATCGATGGTTTGGCACCGGAAATTAAGGGCATGGTGAAGGCTTCAAAGCGTAATTCTTACAGATCCGCTGTGGATCTATCTTTGTCACTCACCTTGGATGTGGTGAGAAGCAAATCGGTCAACTCAGAGACCGATGGTAAGAGAATGAGGGAGGATGACACCTCCCAGAAATCAAACAAGAAGAAGAAAGGTAAGTTCGGGTTCAACAAGAACCAAGATAGGTCGGGTGAGAAACCAACCTGTAAGACTTGCAACCGTAAACACTAGGGATAGTGTAACTCTGACCCACAGGCAAAACCCTATGGCATCGGTAAGAAAAAGGGGCATACGACCCTAGATTGCAAAGATCTTAAAGATGTCATTTGTTACGGCTGCATGAAAAGGGACACATCAAGACCAACTGCCCCAAGAATGTCAAGGGAAACACTTCGAAGCCTGGAGAGGCTAAGAAGGGTAATGCACGAGCATTTCAAATGAATGCTAAGCAGGCGGTGAATGACGATAATGCCATAACAGGTACTTTCCTCATTAACGATGTCTATGCTAGAGTTCTTTTTTATTCGGGTGCTGATAAGTCTTTTGTAGACCTTAAGTTTAGCAAACTATTAAACTTACCGATAAGGACTGTAGATATTACTTACGATGTAGAACTTGCCGACGGAACTATAGAAACCGCATCTTCTATTCTTGATGGATGTTCTATATCTATTATGAATCATTCCATTCCTTTATCTCTTATGCCAATGAAATTGGCGGGGTTTGATGTAGTTTTGGGTATGGATTGGTTATCTTATAAACAAGCCCGCATCGCTTGCGACAAGAAACTCATCGAAGTTAAAACCCCTTTCGGTGAGATGATCACCATTCAGGGAGATATACACTATGGATTGACTAAACAAGTGTCTATGCTTAAGGTATCCAAGTGTCTGAAGAGCAGATGTGTCATTTACATGGCACAGGTGACGGTAGATGAACCAAAGCCGAAGATTGAAGATATTCCGGTCATCTCTGATTACCCAGATGTTTTTCCCGATGAACTACCTGGATTGCCTCCTAAGAGGCAAGTGGAGTTTAGGATCGATATTCTACCTAGAGTTGCACCAGTTGCAAGAGCTCCTTATCTTTTGGCACCGACCGAGATGAAAGAACTAAGAACCCAATTGGACGAGCTTTTGGAAAAAGGCTTTATACAACCTAGCTCATCGCCTTGGGGAGCTCCAATACAGTTTGTGAAGAAGAAAGATGATTCAATGCGCCTGTGCATTAATTACCGTGAATTAAACAAGGTAACGATCAAGAATCATTATCCGCTGCCCAGGATCGACGATCTTTTCGACAAAATGAAAGGGTCAAGCTTCTTCTCAAAGATCGACTTGAGGTCGGGATATCATCAGCTGAAGGCTAGAAGTGAAGATGTTCCTAAGTCTGCCTTCAGAACAAGATACGGGCACTACGAGCTTCTGGTGATGCCTTTCGGGCTCACTAGTGCACCTGCAGCATTCATGGATCTCATGAATCGAGTCTGCAAGCCGTATCTAGATAAGTTTGTCATTGTCTTCATAGACGACATACTTATCTATTCTCGTAACCAATCTGATCACGAGAAACATCTTTGGTGCGTCCTTGACTTTTAAGGCATAGAACTTTTATGCTAAGTTCTCCAAATGCGAGTTCTAACTTTGTGAAGTCCTATTTCTTAGACATGTGGTTAGTGAGCGTGGTATCCAAGTGGATCCCGCTAAGATTGAGGCCATTATGAACTGGGAAGCACCTAAGACACCCTCCGAGATCCGTAGTTTCTTAGGACTGGCAAGTTATTGTAGGAGGTTCATTGAGAACTTTTCGAGGATAGCCACTCCTTTAACTACCTTAACCTGTAAGAATGTTAAGTTCAACTTGGGTCTGAAACAACAAGAATCCTTTGAGATTATTAAGCACAAGTTGAGAACGCTCTAGTGCTAACTCTGCCTGAGGGCATTGAGGAATTCATTGTCTACTACGATGCTTCGCACACTGGCATGGGTTGTGTGCTTATGCAAAAGGTAAAAGTGATTGCCTATGCATCGCGACAACTGAAAGTGCATGAAATGAATTACACCACCCATGACTTGGAACTGGGTGCTGTTGTATTTGCACTAAAGCTGTGAAGACATTACCTATATGGAACGAAATGTATTATATACACTAATCACAAGAGTCTCCAACATCTGTTTAATCAAAAGGATCTTTATATGAGGCAACGCCGTTGGATGGAAACATTAAATGATTATGATTGCGAGATTGGCTATCATCCCGGCAAAGCGAATGTAATCGCTGATGCGCTTAGTCGCAAGGAAAGGGTTAAACCTATAAGGATTAACGCCAAGAGCATTGAGCTCAAGAACAGCTTCAATGAGAAGCTGTTAGATTCGCAGAAACAAGCCCTGTTGGAGGCTAACCTTTCCAGTGAAGGATTAGGTGGAACTACTGATCAGTTATCACCTAGAAAGGATGGAATCCTTAGATTTAATGGTCGATTCTGGGTTCCGGTATTTGGAGGACTTAGAGATCTAATCCTCCAGGAAGCGCATAGTTCCAAATATTCAGTTCACCCTGGAGGTGACAAGATGTACCAAGACTTGAAAAAGGACTATTGGTGGATGGGTATGAAGAAATCCATATCCACCTATCTAGCTAAGTGTCTGACGTGTTCGTAGGTTAAAGCCAAGCATCAAAAGCCATCAGGACTGCTACAACAGCTTGAAATTCCCATATGGAAATGGTAACTATGGATTTGATTACCAAGTTACCTAAAACCAAGCGTGGTAATGTCACAATATGGGTCATACTGGGAGCTTTGAGTGACCCTTTAAACAATCTGGGAGCTTTTGATGTTCGGTCATACTCTCGGGTGTGTCAAATAATGACCTTGAGGGGTTAAATGTGCCAAAAATGAAAGTATAACAGAGTTTGGAGGTTTAGGGACTAAAGCTGTCAACTTTCAAAGTTAAAGAAGGGCGTCGCGCCCCGTGACGAGAATTGAGGATGGACGTCGCGTAGCGCGACGGCATGTATTTAACAGAATGTTACGACCAACTGCAAACTTTTGTTTGGAGGCTACACATACAACCAAAACTTCTTTAATTCAAAACTTGTGCCCTGTTTTGGACACGTTTTAGGACACTTGTATGCTCCTCATAACACCACTAGACACCTGTGATCACCTCCCTTACTCTCCACAACTATAAATAGAGGCCAAGGTTCACTTGTTGAACTTGCACCTTCTCATTTATCATTCCTCTCTTCCTCTTGGAGATTCCTAGCTAAAGGGAGCCTCCTCTTGAGTTCATTTTCGTGCTAGGACCACTTGTAAGTGCTCCTACCTCTTGGATTTTCGTTTGTAGGCTTTAAAAGTCAAAAGTCAAGAATTTTCGATAAATGCTTTGACTTTTGGTTTAGACCTTAATGGTCCAGCCATTGTTCGAGGCGAACATGGCTACATGATCGTAATTAAGTAGGTGTTAATCCATCAAAAGGACACCTCCTGAAAATCACGTTTGCTTGGTCGATTAATGGGTCAAAGTTATTAATATTAAAAAGTCAAACGGGTCAGTTTTTGAAATAATCATGATCTGATAATGTAGGTGTTCTAAATTATGTTTTAACACTTAAACAACTTGGTAATAATTATTAGAACATGTGTAAACATGTTCGGCTCGTCAATTTAGGGTCGGTTCGCAACCGAAAGTCGCAAAGTTTGACTTCTCTTTTGACTTTCGATTCTGACCCAAATTAGATTAGTTTACTACTGAATTAAGGTTCCATTATGATCATATTATAATGTACCATAACCCTCTAAGGTTATATTACATGATCATAATAGTAATATGAGTTTTATGCAAGTTTCCGTTAATATGCCATACTTTGACTATTTTGCCCTTTTATTAAAACCAAGGTTTTAGTCACTAATGAACTTGCAAATGAGTTATGTACTGATATGTTAAAGTAATTAACTTATAATGATGAACTGATCATAAACTGAGTTTTTGTATAATATCGTAAATCAGGTTTTTAATGGACCAAAATGCCCTTTCAGCACTTAAAATGGTTTTAAACATAATTTCTTATACCAAACTCATTACCTACTGATATAATATTATAATTAGAATTATTTGGGATAACAAGTCAGTTTATAATCTGAGTTTAAGTACAAGTTCTTGTATTATGTCCTTAAATGACGAAAATGTTCTTGTGGCACTTAAAATGGTTTTAATCATGATTTTCATACAAAACCTTTTTACCTACTAATATGTTATATTGAATAACATGTTTTAACAATATAAGCCTGGTCATGACTTCTGTTTTGACATAACATCGCAAACATCGTCATTTAACGACTCAAACACCCTTTTAGCGCATCATATGGTTCTAAGCTATATTTATCAACCAATACTTGTTACCTACTGATTTTATAACTTGTTTAAAATATTTTTATGGTAGGTACATGCTATAAACTCAGAATCCCAAATAAGCTTTCAAACTATGTGTGAAATGACCAAAATACTCCTACGATGCATAGTTTGGTCTTAAACTATAAAACATGCATATGTTTGAAATCTTACCGACATTATATAACAAATTAATTATTTTTCCAGAATGTTTATGATCATAGCATCAGTTTATATACAAGTTTCTTTTATACGTCGCTAAATGACCAAAATGCCCTTGTGAGGCATAACTTGATCTTAAAACCTTAACGGGCAAACAAGTTGATATCCTACTGATATTATAACTTGTTTAAAGAATATTGGCATATGGAACTTGTTCATGAATCATCTGGTTATCCGTTATCGCTTATACGCGCACGGTTAGACTTGTGTAACTAGTTTACATAAGTTTACCGTAACGGGTTTAACCTTATCATTTTTATCTTAATTTCCAGAATGTTCATAGTTTACCCATATTATACAAGTCTTAGTACCTGTTGGGTTTAAACTACATTCTATTCTGATCATCGTTTAGTCTAGCGTATCGTACCGTTTTTAATACTCTAAGCTAGTCGGTCTAAGTCTACTACTTAATTAAGACCCGTTAGTGTAACACCACGAAAACAGGTTTGGTAATTAAACCACATTAATACTAAACGATGGGTAAAGTACCGTTAGTGGTAAAATTAACCCGGTGAATATTAGGATTTTAAATAAATAAACCTAATATTTAATAAAAGTTAAATGGAAGTTTTTGAAGAGATAAAGTTTATAAAAGGCCCGAGTTAACGGGACTTAAAATAAACTTAGTCATGAATTCCCTAATCCCACTAATTTAACTAGGAATGTTTGACCTAGTTAATGAGTGGAAATATTGTTAAAAATAAGTAGGTTGTAGCCTACTAAATAACTAACCAAACATGAGGGGCCAAATCTGGATAATTGGAAACTTAAATTATAAAAAGAGAAATCAAAACAAAACACACACTCAGTGTGTGTTCTGTTCGATCTCAGAGAGCTCCCATGAAGCCACAACCCTAGTTTCATAAGAATCATCAAATTGAAGGCTCAAACGAAGTCTAAATTCACAATTGAATGTGAATTAATGATCACCCAAGCTAGGGGATCATAAGGTATGTAAAATTTTGATGATTTGTGAGGTTGTGAAATTTGAATAATCATCATAATCACGAATTATGAATGAATTATTGAAGCTATGATTGAATTAGTGATGTATACTTGCTTAGGAACGAAACCCTAAGTGAAAATTATACATATGATGCTATGAATTGAATGTATAGATGATTTACCACACTAGGATAAGTGGGTTTTAATCATATGATGAAATTGATGATATAACTATGCTTAGAATCATCATACATGATAGTAATCAGGAAATACTTGAACAAATTGTGTGTTTGAGTACATGATCATACTTACTAGGAAATGGGTTTGTATGATAAAATGAAAATGATGATATATTATGATCAAAATGATGTTTGATATCATCATGTGTTAATCGAATGAAATTCGATTACAATAACTTGATTTAAAAAGTAGTTAAAACGGTAGCATAAAAAGGATGCTTACCGTATATTGACAAAGTAATAAAATGAGTAGTTGAACTACATCATGTAATTTCTTTTGTCAATAGGCAGTTTGATTTTTTTTAAGTCAAAATGACCTTTGATATGATCGAATGATAATTTCGACATAAAGATTGTAGGATGGAATAGTCGTGAATGATTATGACTAATCTAACCATCTTACAAATTACAATGATAGTTTGACGCTTGACAGGCTATGTGAAAGCTGGGGAAGGAAGCGGGTCAAATGAATCAAGAATGAAGGAAAAGCATAATCTGGATGCAAGGTAATTAAAGCTTACATTCTATTTATTGAACACCTATTGGTTTTATAGGTTATGAATAATATAAAGTCTAGTTTGAAATATGATGTTCCGACGTGACATGATACGTGTCGGAACAAAAGACAATAATGTTAAACCATGTTTAATGGTTAAAAAGAACTAATACGATTATTTAGTCATGTAATGACTAATAGATAGCGAGTTTTGATTGATTACCTTATAAGGTAAACCAATACAAATAATAAGGGTAAAATGGTAATTCGGTCACTCATTGACGATAACCGTTAGTTTTTAAAAGACACTTTATGGCGTAAGCCATAAAGGGGTTAAAAGAATTAAGAAAGGGGTTATAGTAAAATGACCGTACGGTGTAAACCGTAGCGAGTTATGTAGATAAGATGGTAATAAATACCATCTTGCTAAGATAAATGATCACTTAGACCAAACGGGTCAAAAGGTGAAGATATCACCTTTTGACAATATCGACTAATGATTAGTGTTGAGTTATATGATTTCAGGAGTAAATATCGAAAGGATATTAGCATCGCTATTTCTTAGCGGTTATTAAAGCAAGGTATTAAAACGGGTCAATATATTGATCCGAGCCAGGTATGCGTAATAGGTTAAATACTCATTTAGGACTTAAAGTTCATTGAGTGTTAAATGAAGTCCAAAATGGACATTGGGTTACCTTAATAGGTAAACCCAAAAATCTAAATTATAATCATGGTGTTTTTAGAAACATAATGGGCTCTAAACAAAATTATAGTTAAAAGGTCGGATTTTCGGTCAAACAAGTTATTAATAGTCCTCCGTCGTAAAAGAAGGACTAAAATTGACCAAAACGCCCCTGTAAGATAAATTGAGCAAACGACCCTTAAAGGTTGTTTGGAAACGAGTCGTATGATTAAACAAATACTTAAAATAAGTATAGAAAGCAAAAGGTGTGAATCTTTGGGTCAAATGACTCTATAAGAGTCTTTTCCGTAAAATGATAATCCGAGGGGTAAAACTCGGAATAAATAGATTTCCACTTTAAATCCACCACAAATATAGTTGTGGTGGAAGATCATTTGATAAATAATGTGGAAATAAGATGCTAGAAATAAATGAGCGTGAATTATGCGGAAAAGTGCTTAAATACCCTTAACGGGTCAAAATAAGCATTTAAGTAAAAACAGGTTTAAGAATGTACATAAACCCGTGATTGGAATCTAGTATGATAGACAACATTGAAATTATAAGGTTCATGAGAAATTGGGATCAAACAAACATGTTTGTTTGATAAAATGCATGAACGGGTCAAAACTTTGTAAAAAGGTAATAAGCCGAAGGCTTAAAAGTCTAAAATGTTTTTAACCCGAATGATGGATTTTAACTCCATATGATGGAGGATCAATTTATGATCACGCAGGAAAAAACGTGACTTAAATCGGATCAATAACGAATGAGCTATGTCTGTTTCCGTAAAAAGTAGTCTAGCTGGGAATATGCAACAATGATTAAACAACTCACTGGAAAAAGTTAGTTGTCGCGCCACGCGATAGCGACCTAAGTCACCGTCGCGACATGCGAGAGCCCTAGCGGCCCACGAGAGCTGGGGCCCTTCTGTCGCGCCCCGCGACAGACTTCCAGACTTGGAAAAACTTTGTTAATTGTTGTTTCAACTTTTGGACTTGATTATACACGTTATAAACACCCTAAAACTAACTCATTTCATGTTTTTATGAAACGTAGGTATATTGTACGATACCGGAGGATGATCAAGCTTGATGAAGAACCGAACACGATAAAAAATTTAAGCTTTCGCGTTATGATTCGTCGTCACGTATTTAAGCGTCGAATGTTTTAAAAAATGTTGAATTGTTTTATTTCTTAAAAGTTTTTAAGAAATATGTATTTTGTAAATTTTGCGTAAGCGGATTTATACAATTATAGTCGAAAACTATACGAAAATCGCATAAACCAAGTATGGGTCTTACATGTTGGTATTCAGAGCTCGAGGTTAAAGAGTAAAGTGTTCGGCTCGAGACTTGATCGCAAAATCCGGTAAGTTATTCTGTACATTACGGTCTAGCATGTAAAGTGTTGAAAACAACACATGGGGTTATAGTGTAAAACACGTTACCCCAAAGAAAGCAATAAAAGGCCGATATAGTTAAACGAATTACGTGTGTTAACACGTGTCGTAGAAAGCCTTGTATTATAATACGGGCGCTTATAAAGGTAAACGTTACTAATATTTGTAAACGTTTTAAGTTGAAGGAACCTCGCATTGGAAGATGACGAGAGTTTAAAGAATTATTGATACGATAAAGAAATAGTCTGAAGTATGACAAGTAATTCATACGCGTTAAAGACATGTAATCAAGAAATGATCTCGAACGAGAGATCGAACAATAAGAAAGTTATCAGGGCGAGTATCTACAAAGGGACATGTCTTAAACTTATAGTATAACTAGAAATTTTCAATACATACAATTTCAAGATGATGACGTCATCGGGTAATAGGTCCGCCACCCAATTGGGTGAAATGGGCGGCAGGCTCAACAGTGGCAGGCACCTGCCTGGCACTCCCTTATTGGCCAAACAAATTTATGATTTTGTCCCGCCTTAAAATTACGACTTTGCCATCAGTATAAAATTTTGTTTTTACCCCCACTAAAAAATAAATTTGCGCTTTTACTCTTAGCTAAAAATTTCGATTTCGCCCTCGGTTAAAAATTACGATTTTACCCCGTTTAATTTTACACTTTTGCCATTAGTTTTTTCCCCTTAAAATTATGATTTTGCCATCAGTTCAAAATTATGTTCTTACCCCCACTTAAAATTTTTTTTCCCTTTTACTCCCAGCTAAAAATTTTGATTTTGCCCTCGGTTCAAAATTACGATTTTGCCCCGTATAAATTTATAGTTTTGCCATTAGTTTTTTTTTTCTCACAGCCAAGTTACGATTTTACCCTCAACTTAACTTTACATTTTCCCAATCATTTTTGTTTGTTTTCCTGGTGATATTACAATTTTGCCCCCAGTGTAAAATTACAGTCGTGCCGGCAACTTCCTGGCACTCCCCCGTTGGTCCATTTAGTTTACAATTTATCCCCGAATTAAATTTATGATTTGGCCCTTAGTTAAAAATTACGTTTTCCCATAGTTTTAGTTTTTTTTTACCAAAACTATAAAGGTTTTTTTTTAATTGGTTTACTACGGTCTTATCATCGTTTTTGTTTTTTTTCCTAGGAAAATTATAGTAGTGTTTTTTTAATTGGTTGAGAATTATTCGGTCCTCGCCCCGCAACGCGGGCGGGGCATCTACTAGTTTGCAACAAACACATAGTGAATGACAGTTGCATATAGAAGATAAAACTTGGAAAACCTGGATATGATTCCTATCCAGGATAACGTTTCAAGAGAAATTTAGTAGAGATACGTATTATTCACAGTCGTGAATAATAAGACAATAACTGAATTTAGTTTAAATATAAACTTGGACAAAAGTAATCATCCAAGTAAGTATTCTCAATATAGATCCAATTGAGAAAAGTAATGATCTCATCAACGAATGTGATTGTATAAATGAGTATAAAAATGGATATTTTATATGATTCTAGGACAAAACGGGTAAAACTAATAATTGATAATTGGCAATTAAATAAAGTTTTACCAATTGAAATAAATCGAGAGATTACTTACATGGGACGTGATGTGGTAATTATAATAAGGGCATGCATACCATGTGTTGATCGCTTACTCTGGCCAAGTAAATAGTGAACACATGATACCATGAGCTAATTATAATGAGCACAGTTATGTCCGATGTGGTAAGGTCAAGAAGAATGAAAAAGTTAAAAGAATATTGGGGTCAAGAAATCTTATGGGCATACTCATACAAATGGTTTTCGAGGGAACCATAAAAACGATGTATGGCACGCACCGAAATAAATGACCCAAGAGAATTCGTGAAATCAGTCATTTTGGACGAAAGGGCCATGGTTGACAAAAAGGGGCATGTAAAACCAAAGTATAAATGAACCGCAGTGTCATAGAAACGAAGGTATTGCCCATACAAAAAGACGATCGAAGTCATTGACTTTGGTCGTAGTAAAGAAAGGATGATGATGATAATCATCATTCAGAAATTATAAGACCATCAAGCATGGTCACAAAAAGAATAAAGGTTTGGTTGAATAAAGCGGTGGATTTCGCTAAGAAAACCAAACAAGTCAAAATGAAGTCTTAATGCATACCTAAATGGTTGCATTAATAATGACTTCGGTAAGTCACCCGGCTGATGGGTAGGAATTTAAACACATGCGTAAACCAAGAGACGGGAACGCGGATTGAAAGTCAAAGGACTCGGATTATGAGTTATGACTAAAAGGTGATAAAATTTCTCAAAAAGAAATTTTGAATAAAAAAATGTTCAACTATTTTGAGGTTGAACGGGTTGAACAAAGAATAAAGTTTGATTTTTTATAAGTGATGGATTTCACATTAACAAGTCAAACGGGTTGAATACAATATAATGCCGGATGGCATAACTAAGCGCAAGCCGGATAACGGTAACGTTAAACGCAAAAGAATAATGAGCCCGGTAATGGGACATAATCAAATACGAATATATGTAAACCGGATAACGGTGAGCATAAGACAAACCGACGCATAAATGACGTGAGAAGTCATAGAGTCGGGGGAATGGTCCGAAATAAAACGATTGTAGTCACGAACTACAGTCAAGGTTAACGGGTTTTAAACTTGAAAACAAATTATTTTCAAACAGAGAAAAAAAATGATCTACGGGATCATTATAACCTTCGGGTTATAAACAGTATAAAGGTCTAAGGGACTAAAATGACCCTTGGGGTCATAAATAAAAAGAAATGAATAATAAGGGCCTTGCCTTAACGGGGTGAAAGCCTAAAGAAATAGCCCACGAGGATAAGTGAAAGAACCTACGGGTTACTTGGACAAAACGAGGGAAATAGATGAGAATCCCCGTGTAAAATAAAGACTATAAAAGAATAAATTCTTAGCTGTCAATTTCTTGATATGAGTAATTGACATAAGTTAAAGAGAAAAGATGCTAAACTAAAACTTCAGTTTTAGTAAGAAATAACGTTTTTACAAATATGAGTTATGATAGGAATTGAAATTGTAAATATAAAAGATACAACTCTTGACACCAATGAGTGCAAGATGATACATTCGAAAAGAAATATTTTTCAATAACAAGAAGATGATATAAACTTAAAAATGACGTGACGCGATCACAGTCAAGAAAGGTAATGTGAAATATAATCACATAGTAGCCCGAAAGATGGGTATAAAGTACATGGACTAATAAGTCAAGTTAGTGAGACCGGTTAAGGTCAAAATTCAAATCAAGAAATTCGGTTTGCTCGTAAGCGGTGGATTCCGTATAACTGAACCGAATGAATAAATTCGACAACAAAAGAGTTGTTTGTCAAAAGTGAAAGATTTCACTAAAACCTCCAAACGGGTTAAAAATAACGGATTCATGAAGAATTCAAAAGTATAAAAGCGATGGATTTCGCTAAGTTAACCAAACCGGTTAAAATAACGAAATTATGTTAGTTGGAGTTGCGTTAGTACGCATGAAATACGCACATGATTTGTAACCAAACAGATATTACCATACTTTTCTGGTAATACCAACAATTGGTTAAAGTATGAGTAATGCTTAAAAGATTACTCAGATCAAATGCATTGAGTTTAAAACTCAATGAATTATGTAAGAAAGGTTTCAAGGACGAAACCTATTTAAGGGGGATAGACTTGTAACACCCCGAAAATGGGTTTGGCAATTAAACCACATTAATACTAAACGACGGGTAAAGTACCGTTAGTGGTAAAATTAACCCGGCGAATATTAGGATTTTCAATAAATAAACTTAATATTGAATAAAAGTTAAATGGAAGTTTTTGAAGAGATAAAGTTTATAAAAGGCCCGAGTTAACGGGACCTAAAATAAACTTAGTCATGAATTCCACAAACCCACTAATTTAACTAGGAATGTTTAACCTAATTAATAAGTGGAAATATTGTTAGAAATAAGTAGGTTGTAGCCTACTAAATAACTAACCAAACATGAGGGGCCAAATCTGGATAATTGGAAACTTATATTATAAAAAGAGAAATCAAATCAAAACAAAACAAAACACACACTCAGTGTGTGTTCTGTTCGATCTCAGAGAGCTCCCATGGAGCCACAACCCTAGTTTCATAAGAATCATCAAATTGAAGGCTCAAATGAAGTCTAAATTCACAATGTAACGTGAATTAATGATCACCCAAGCTAGGGGATCATAAGGTATGTAAAATTTTGATTATTTGTGAGGTTGTGAAATTTGAATAATCATCATAATCATGAATTATGAATGAATTATTGAAGCTATGATTGAATTAGTGATGTATATTTGCTTAGGAACAAAACCCTAAGTGAAAATTATACATATGATGCTATGAATTGAATGTTTAGATGATTTACCACATTAGGATAAGTGGGTTTTAATCATATGATGAAATTGATGATATAACTATGATTAGAATCATCATACATGATAGTAATCAGGAAATACTTGAACTAATTGTGTGTTTGAGTACATGATCATACTTGCTAGGAAATGGGTTTGTATGATAAAATGAAAATGATGATATATTATGATCAAAATGATGTTTGATATCATCATGTGTTAATCGAATGAAATTCGATTACAATAACTTGATTTAAAAAGTAGTTAAAACGGTAGCATAAGAAGGATGCTTACCATATATTGACAAAGTAATAAAACGAGTAGTTGAACTACATCATGTAATTACTTTTGTTAATAGGCAGTTTGATTTTTTTAAGTCAAAGTGACCTTTGATATGATCGAATGATAATTTCGACATAAAGATTGTAGGATGGAATAGTCGTGAATGAGTATGACTAATCTAACCATCTTACAAATTACAATGATAGTTTGACGCTTGACAGGCTAGGTGAAAGCTTGGGAAGGAAGCGGGTCAAACGAATCAAGAATGAAGGAAAAGCATAATCTGGATGCAAGGTAAGTAAAGCTTACATTCTATTTATTGAATACCTATTGGTTTTATAGGTTATGAATAATATAAAGTCTAGTTTGAAATATGATGTTCCGACGTGACATGACACGGGTCGGAACAAAAGACAATAATGTTAAACCATGTTTAATGGTTAAAAAGAACTAATACGATTATTTAGTCATGCAATGAATAATAGATAGCGAGTTTTGAATGATTACCTTATAAGGTAAACCAATACAAATAATAAGGGTAAAACGGTAATTCGGTCACTCGTTGACGGTAACCGTTAGTTTTTGAAAGACACTTTATGGCGTAAGCCATAAAGGGGTTAAAAGAATCAAGAAATGGGTTATAGTAAAATGACCGTACGGTGTAAACCGGAGCGAGTCATGTAGATAGGATGGTAATAAATACCATCTTGCTAAGATAAATGATCACTTAGACCAAACGGGTCAAAAGGTGAAGATATCACCTTTTGACAATATCGACTAATGATTAGTGTCAAGTTATATGATTTCAGGAGTAAATATCGAAAGGATATTAGCATCGCTATTACTTGGCGGTTATTAAAGCAAGGTATTAAAACGGGTCAATATATTGATCCGAGCCAGGTATGCGTAATAGGTTAAATATTCATTTAGGACTTAAAGTTCAAAGAGTGTTAAATGAAGTCCAAAATGGACATTGGGTTACCTTAATAGGTAAACCCAATAATCTAAATTATAATCATGGTGCTTTTAAAAACATAATGGGTTCTAAACAAGATTATAGTTAAAAGGTCGGATTTTCGGTCAAACAAGTTATTAATAGTCCTCCGTCGTAAAAGAAGGACTAAAATTGACCAAAACGCCCATGTAAGATAAATTGAGCAAACGACCCTTAAAGGTTGTTTGGAAACGAGTTTTATGATTAAATAAATACTTAAAATAAGTATAGAAAGGAAAAGGTGTGAATCGTTGGGTTAAATGACTCTATAAGGTCTTTGCCGTAAAATGATAATCCGAGGGGTAAAACTCGGAATAAATAGATTTCCACTTTAAATCCACCAAAAATATAGTTGTGGTGGAAGATCATTTGATAAATAATGTGGAAATAAGATGATAGAAATAAATGAGAGTGAATTATGCGGAAAAGTGCTTAAATACCCTTAACGGGTCAAAATAAGCATTTAAGTAAAAACGGGTTTATGAATGTACATAAATCCGTGATTGGAATCTAGTATCATAGACAACAATGAAATTATAAGGTTCATGAGAAATTGGGATCAAACAAACATGTTTGTTTGATAAAATGCATGAAAGGGTCAAAACTTTGTAAAAAGGTAATAAGCCGAAGGCTTAAAAGTCTAAAATGTTGTTAACCCGGATGATGGATTTAACTCCATATTATGGAGGATCAATTTATGATCACGCAGGAAGAAACGTGAATTAAATCGAATCAATAACGAATGAGTTATGTCCATTTTCGTAAAAAGTAGTCCAGCTGGGAATATGCAGCAATGATTAAACAACTCGCTGGAAAAAGTGAGTTGTCGCGCCATGCGACAGCGACCTAAGTCACTGTCGCGACACGCGAGAGCCCTCGCGGCCCGCGAGAGCTGGGGTTTCTTCTGTTGGGCCCCGCGACAGACCCCTAGACTTGGAAAAACTTTGTTAATTGCTGTTTCAGCTGTTGGACTTGATTATACACGTTATAAACACCCTAAAACTAACTCATTTCATGTTTTTATGAAATGTATGTATATTGTACTATACCGGAGGACGATCAAGCTTGATGAAGAACTGAACACGATCAAAAATTTAAGCTTCCGCGTTATGATTCGTCGTCACGTATTTAAGCGTCGAATGTTTTAAAAAATGTTGAATTGTTTTATTTCTTAAAAGTATTTAAGAAATATGTATTTTGTAAATTTTGCGTAAGCGGATTTACACAATTATAGTCGAAAACTATATGAAAATCGCATAAACCAAGTATAGGTCTTACAATTAACATCTAATTGATTTCATACAATCATTCCAGACTAGAGTCTTTCAGTAAATTGTTACCTACGCTTATTTAATTGAATACGGCTGAGTTACTATAAACCTTGCAGTTGTATCAAGTATTAGCTCAGGTAAATACCCTTAACCTATTTTCCCTATACGGGCTTGGGATGTGGTAAATTATTACCGCTTGGTTGAGTATGGGATCATATGCGGGATTGTGGCTACAAAATCTTCATGACCTGTTTTAATATGTTTTGTTTGATAACTTAAACTTTGGGGGTTAATGTGACCATGTCTTGGATATCCTCGGCTCGTTTAAGTTACTAATGGCCACGAGCCGAACCGACACCAAACGAACAACATTGGTTCCGAACCTATATTTGTGTATACTGTGTTTTCTTTCAATAAACTGACACCGTATCACTATCTTACCGTACCGTACGACATCAGCACCGATACGTGTTTTCATTTTTATGGTTTACGGTTTTGAAAATTATTTATTTATATAACTCCTTATGTGATGATAAATGAATATCGGTACATGTAGCGTGATAATGTGAACCAGTCGATATCGTTCTAACAACATCGTTGCCGCTATTGGTGTTTGTTTTTTGTTGTTTTCCACCGATATAAAACATGTGTTGATTTCATACCTAGTGCATGTATTGTACCGCTACTGTAACGAACCGTATCGATTCCGATCCAATGCCTGCGGGATGTTAAAAAAATAAATAAACATAGACGCGGATTTAGATTTTTTTTTTAAATTTAAGAAACGCAAGTTGTTATTCTACCGATACTGTAACAAACTGTACCGATACCGATCTAATGCCTGCGGAATGTTAAAAAAAATATAAACGAGGATTTATATTTTTTTTTAAAGTTAACAAACGCAAGTTATTACTAAAATATTACATTAAATAATAAATAAAATACAATTAATAAATAATAAAAAACAAATACTTAAAAATTATAAAATACTATTTATTACTAAAAATCAAATTACGTAATATATAAAATATTATTAAGAAATAAAAAGACAAATACTTAAAGTTATATTTCACTGTTCATGACCACTTTAGATTGATATGTATAAAATTTTTATTTCTTTTAAGCCTTTAATAACATTCTTTTTCTTTATTAAAGCTAAACCTTTAATAATAAAACTAGATAAATTATTATAACTCTTTTATACCAAAATATTAAAGGCCAAGTTATAATAAATTAAGAATGTAATAAATTACATGTAATCAATAAATAGAAATTTTATTAACTTTTTACATAAATAACTAAGCACGTTTTATTTAAATTCTTTTCTTTAAAAATCATTATAATCCCCAGATTTATAAAACAAATACTTTTTTTTCTCTTTTATAATAAACTCTAAAAAATAATTAACTTTTTATTCATTTTTATAATAAAATCCTTCAATTTATTTAAAACTCAAACAACTAAGCAATTTATTTTAACTCTTTTATTTTTATATCATTTATTTATTTATTTATTTCATCTTATTAACATTAATAAACGAGATTAAAGAAACACCTAATATGCAATTCATAGATATTAGGATTATGATTTATTTTTTTGTTTACCAACAAATAATAACGGGTCGTTATGTGTTAATTCTAAATATCTAGGTTAGTCGCTCTTGGATTTTACCCAACCTTACTCGTACGTTACTTACAAGAAATCGCAATGCAACCAATGTGAGTATAATCGATCCCATTTTATTTTAACACTTTTGGGTGTAACATGTATTCTATACCAAAAACACGCAAAACTTGAAACTTGTTTTATTCACACTCTATCCACATTTAAACATGAAACAATTTGATGCTTATTAATCTCATATGCTATGTAAAATTTTCGTATCTATATGCTGCTTAACTTAATACAAGCCTACCTTAACAATTATAGCGCCATAGGAGTAACACACCACCCATTAGTCTTGGGGTATTGTTAAGTTGAACGTGTTAACCTCCCGTTAGTCTTTGGGACAGGCAAATTTGCATTGTAAACTAGGGTTTGAACATATAGTGACACCGTTTCAACATATTAGTAACTGGTATCATGTTATTCGTGTTGGATATGAGTATTTAAACTTTTTATTCTATTTATGTTATGTATCAAACTTGTATATTTGCCAACATTTTTGTTGATTTTATTTTAATACATGTTGCAGGTTGATAGTCAAGATGATGAAGAAGCAAGTTAGGGTGGACTAGAAACTCACCTAGAAAATAAACTACGTTTGGAAATTGTTTTATGTTTGATCATGTTTGAACAATGTATGACTTTTAGTATTTTTATGAAATTTGATTTAAATTATATTGTCACAATAGTGTTATGATGCTTTGAGTGATTTGTTCGCCTCATCCCGATGTTTCCGCCATCGGTTAGGGTGTGACACAAGTTCTTGTATTATGTCCTTAAATGACGAAAATGCCCTTGTGGCACTTAAAATGGTTTTAATCATGATTTTCATACAAAACCTTTTTACCTACTGATATGATATATTAAATAACATGTTTTAACAATATAAGCATGGTCATGACTTCTGTTTTGACATAAGATCTCAAACATCGTCATTTAACGACTTAAACGCCTTTTTAGCGCATAATATGGTTCTAAGCCATATTTATCAACCAAGACTTGTTACCTACTGATTTTATAACTTGTTTAAAATATTTTTACGACAGGTACATGTTATAAACTTAGAATCCCAAATAAGCTTTCAAACTATGTGTGAAATGACCAAAATGCCCGTACGGTGCATAGTTTGGTCTTAAACTATAAAACATGCATATGTATGAAATCCTACTGATAATATATCACAAATTAATTATTTTTCCAGAATGTTTATGATCATAGCATCAGTTTATATACAAGTTTCTTTTATACGTCGCTAAATGACCAAAACGCCCTTGTGAGGCAAAACTTGATCTTAAAACCTTAACGGGCATACAAGTTGATATCCTACTAATATTATAACTTGTTTAAACTATATTGGCATATGGAACTTGTTCATGACTCATCCGGTTACCCGTTATTGGTTATACGCGCACGGTTAGACTTGTGTAACTAGTTTACATAAGTTTACCGAAACGGGTTTAACCTTATCATTTTTATCCAATTTCCACAATGTTCATAGTTTACCCATATTATAAAAGTTTTAGTACTTGTTGGGTTTAAACTACATTCTATTCCGGTCATCGTTTAGTCTAGCGTATCGTACCGTTTTTAATATTTTAAGCTAGCCGGTCTAAGTCTACAACTTAATTAAGACCCGTTAGCATTCTAATTGATTTCATACCATCATTCCAGACTAGAGCCTTTCAGTAAATTGTTATCTATGCTTATTTCATTGAATACGGCCGAGTTACTATAAACCTTGCACTTATATCAAGTATTAGCTCAGGTAAATACACTTAACCTATTTTCCCTATACGAGTTTGGGATATGGTAAATTATTACCGCTTGGTCGAGTATGGGATCATATGCCGGATTGTGGCAACAAAATCTTCATAACCCATTTTAATCTGTTTTATTTGATAACTTAAACATTGGGGTTAACGCGACCGTGTCCTGGATATCATAGGCTCATTTAAGTTACTAATGGCCACGACCAAGCACAGGGTGTAGGCATACACCAGGCAGATGCTTAATGCTATATTAAAAATGTTTTCTTACCCACAAGTTGGGGATAACTCCTTTGTTGGTTTATAAGTGGTGTGTCGGTTAATCATGTCTCGGTTTCCATACTAGGCCCCATATGTATTGACAAACATGTCAAACTGATACAAGATCATTTTGAATTGTCCCAAGTTATTTATAAAAGATGTGCCTTGTGCACTTAAATCAATTTTGAAAATGTTTTCAAAATGTGTCGGTTGATTGTATTTACCAGTGAAAACTGACGTATTTTCAAAAGACTAAGCTACAGGTACAAATACGTAAATAGGCTGGAAGCTGCTCAGTATTGCTAGAAGAGGAATTTGCAACTCCTTTGCATAAACCTATTAGTCTGTTGAACTCATTTTTGTACATTTTATGATCCGCCTGTGGATCTTTACTATTACCAGCCGTCTGTATATTTATTTTTGAACTTTGGACATTTGGTTTGTAATAATAATTTATACTCCAAGGCTTCCGTTGTGCTATCTGTGATTATTGACTATGATGATACTAATCTTACGTCACGATACTCCCACCGGGTTTGTGGTTGAAATATCGAGGTGTGACAGGTTGGTATCAGAGCCAACATTTGAGTGAATTAAACACAAGCCTTTTGTGTTTAATCTCAAATGACACAATAACGTATTCCTTAGACTTTTTGAGTCTAGGCAAATGACCTAGGATTAATCCTTATCTTTATTAAATTTATATATATTGTTTTCTTTGATTTTTGGCAGGTTACTTATTCGATATGCCGCCAAGACATCGTGGAAGAGGTAGAGGTGAAGGTCCTATGCGGGGAGGACCATCTAGCCAAGCTGGACCATCACACCACTTCCCATCAGCCTCTTTTGATTCAGATCCCTATCAGGATTGGGGATATTCTATTGAACCAGCGAGACACTCTGTCTCTTTGAGTTCTTCACCTTCTTACCACCATTCGTACCAGTCTCATCATTCACATGAGTCCCACCATTCCCAACACTCTTATCATGCTCATTCACACTTGCATGGGTCTTTTGACCCAAATCACTATATTAACAACCCTCCTGCTAGACATAACCAGCTGGAGCAAGATGAGCACCAGAACATAGATGTGGAAGAAGATCCAGATCCAGTAATGCCGCTTTCGGGGTCACTTGCTTACCCCATCGAGATTTCCAGTGGTTCCGCTTCTTATGCGGGATCGCCTTACCAGGGTCCCAATGAATTGGATGAATACTAGGGTAAATTCAAGTTTGAATTTACTCCTTTATACCATTCCACCCCTCCACTGCCGCCTCAACAAGAGGACGCGTATATACTAGGGTAAATCTTCACTCAACCACCACCGCCAGTGGGTTTTGAAAACCCAATTCCTACATACCCAGCTGCATCTGGGTATAACCCTTTTGACCCATCTACGCCTATGGGTTATAATTACCAGGCGCCAGCGTATGACCCTTATGTAGAACCGGCCGTACATAATGGTTTGTATCCATCTCGTTTTCCCCTCGCTTACCCAACAACAGGTTACCCAAGTTATGGATACCCGTATCCTGCTACGCCTCAACCACAGCCACAACCACTACCACCACAACAAATAGAGGCCATTAATCAGGCCTTAGAAAGGGTGGAAGACGTTCAGCGTCGGGCTGAGAGAAGTGAGACAAAAACAAGTAAGTTCTTTAAGAAACTTACTAAGCTGATTAATGGGAAGAAAGATGAATGAAGACTTTATTTATTTGTCTTGTATTGTATTGTTTATTTCAATTAAGTCCCTGCGTGGACATGTTATTTCAATTTAGTCCCTGCATGGACATGTTCTATCTTTTCAGTCCCTGCATGGACAAATTAGCTAAGTTGTTTCAAGACCTGTTTAAGGCATTATTGTAATTTCTTATTTGATTAATGAAAAATTAATTGGAATTATTATTATTATATGTGTATTTCATTACATCCTTCGTTCAAGCGATCGTCTCAATTTTAATTCAAACTTTATCGATCTGCTAAATAATTCCAAAGGATCTTCTTAATGGTTTACCTCGCCAAGTGGCAAGTCCATATTAATTGTCTAACTTTGGTAGTTAAGGATGACTAGCCCTTCTACCATGATAGTTAAGGAAGACTATCCCTTCTATCCAGAGGTGGTGGACTATGTTCAAGCCTCCAAACCTATATGGTCAATGCGACCATGGTTTTGTCATTTAACCATTAGGACAATTATTCTTTGTTAACACTCAAGTAACGTTAACACTCCTGGCAGTGTGACTTGAGGAACCACACCAGCCGTTAAGGTAATTGGATTACATCCAAGCCTTAAAGTCGATATGATCAATGCGATCATGACTTATATCATCAGTGTGATGATTATTATTTTAACATCTTTTGTGATGTCAAAATAGTTTGCCTACGGGCCATATTATATCGTCATTTATGACAGCGACAGTTGTAGTCTACGACTCCCTGTCCAAAGTTAATGAACTATGTTCAAGCCTTAAAGCCCCTGATCGAATGAGATCGGGGCTTATATATAATTTAATGTCCTTCGAGATAAGCCTTTGCACTATCTAATATTCAGTGCGACAATGACAGTTGTGACTTTATGATCCCCTGTCTAATAAGTAATGGACTACGTCGTATTTTAATGCCATTAATGGTCTTTTTTGTAACCTAGGCTAAATATATTGAATTAATTTCAAACAACATTCATTAGAAATGTTAAAACTTAATAGCCTATATGGTTTAATAATATCATGGATTGTTAAATCATCAAATGCGATGATTTACAATTATATTGCAACTAAGCAATTGTTATTATGGTGTTTAGTACCAAAGCTTCAGAAATGGCAAATTCGGATGAAGCTCACAGCAGTCATAACAGTACTAACGATGTTGCTGCAAATATAAATGTCAATGGTGCGAATCTCCAGGCCATGATCGATGCAGCAGTCGGCGAGGCCGTGAATACAGTTCTAGAGAACTTTAAAGAGTCGAATGCTACTCGCTCAAAGTCCCATTCAAAGCCACATTCATCATCTCGCAAAGAGAGCTCTGTTTACACTTCTTCTGCAAAGAGTGAACCAAAGAAGATAGTGTTTGATGAGAAACCCCGTTCTTCTACGAACAACGTATAAATACTTCGTCTCTTGCAAGCCCGGAGATTTTAATGGAGAAAAGGGAGCTATATATTGCATGCGTTGGTTAGACGAAATGGAAACTATGGTTGATATTAGCGATTGCACTATGGAATATACTGTGAAGTTTGTCTCACAGTCGTTCAAGGGCGATGCCCTTACATGGTGGAAAGCAATGATACAATCTACCGGAGTGGTCCAAGTTCGTGGACCTAATAAAGGAAACTTACTGCCCTCAGCACGAGGTTGAGAAAGTAGAGTCAGATTTTCTGAATCTCGTTGTAAAAAACATGGACTGTCGAAAGTATGTCACTGACTTCAACTCCATGTCCAGGTTGGTACATATCTCATCACTCCTGAGCCCAAATGCATTGCGCGTTTCATCGATGGTTTGGCACCCGAAATTAAGGGCATGGTGAAGGCTTCAAAGCGTAATTCTTACAGATCCGCTGTGGATCTATCTTTGTCACTCACCTTGGATGTGGTGAGAAGAAAATCGGTCAAGTCAGAGACCGATGGTAAGAGAATGAGGGAGGATGACACCTCCCAGAAATCAAACAAGAAGAAGAAAGGTAAGTTCGGGTTCAACAAGAACCAAGATAGGTCGGGTGAGAAACCAACCTGTAAGACTTGCAACCGTAAACACTGGGGATAGTGTAACTCTAACCCACAGGAAAAACCCTATGGCATCGGTAAGAAGAAGGGGCATACGACCCTAGATTGCAAAGATCTTAAAGATGTCATTTGTTACGGCTGCATGAAAATGGACACATCAAGACCAACTGCCCCAAGAATGTCAAGGGAAACACTTCGAAGCCTGGAAAGGCTAAGAAGGGTAATGCACGAGCATTTCAAATGAATGCTAAGCAGGCGGTGAATGACGATAATGCCATAACAGGTACTTTCCTTATTAACGATGTCTATGCTAGAGTTCTTTTTGATTCAGGTGCTGATAAGTCTTTTGTAGACCTTAAGTTTAGCAAACTATTAAACTTACCGATAAGGACTGTAGATATTACTTACGATGTAGAACTTGCCGACGGAACTATAGAAACCGCATCTTCTATTCTTGATGGATGTTCTATATCTATTATGAATCATTCCATTCCTTTATCTCTTCTGCCAATGAAATTGGCGGGGTTTGATGTAGTTTTGGGTATGGATTGGTTATCTTATAAACAAGCCCGCATCGCTTGCGACAAGAAACTCATCGAAGTTAAAACCCCTTTCGGTGAGATGATCACCATTCAGGGAGATATACACTATGGATTGCCTAAACAAGTGTCTATGCTTAAGGTATCCAAGTGTCTGAAGAGCAGATGTGTCATTTACATGGCACAGGTGATGGTAGATGAACCAAAGCCGAAGATTGAAGATATTCCTGTCATCTCTGATTACCCAGATGTTTTTCCCGATGAACTACCTGGATTGCCTCCTAAGAGGCAAGTGGAGTTTAGGATCGATATTCTACCTAGAGTTGCACCAGTTGCAAGAGCTCCTTATCTTTTGGCACCGACCGAGATGAAAGAACTAAGAACCCAATTGGACGAGCTTTTGGAAAAAGGCTTTATACAACCTAGCTCATCGCCTTGGGGAGCTCCAATACAGTTTGTGAAGAAGAAAGATGATTCAATGCGCTTGTGCATTAATTAACGTGAATTAAACAAGGTAACGATCAAGAATCATTATCCGCTGCCCAGGATCGACGATCTTTTTGACAAAATGCAAGGGTCAAGCTTCTTCTCAAAGATCTACTTGAGGTCGGGATATCATCAGCTGAAGGCTAGAAGTGAAGATGTTCCTAAGTCTGCCTTCAGAACAAGATACGGACACTATGAGCTTCTGGTGATGCCTTTCGGGCTCACTAATGCACCTGCAGCATTCATGGATCTCATGAATCGAGTCTGCAAGCCGTATCTAGATAAGTTTGTCATTGTCTTCATAGACGTCATACTTATCTATTCTCGTAACCAATCTGATCATGAGAAACATATTCGGTGCGTCCTTGACTTTTAAGGCAGGAGAACTTTTATGCTAAGTTCTCCAAATGCGAGTTCTGGCTTTGTGAAGTCCAATTTCTTGGACATGTGGTTAGTGAGCGTGGTATCCAAGTGGATCCCGCTAAGATTGAGGCCATTATGAACTAGGAAGCACCTAAGACACCCTCCGAGATCTGTAGTTTCTTAGGACTGGCAAGTTATTGTAGGAGGTTCATTGAGAACTTTTCGAGGATAGCCACTCCTTTAACTACCTTGACCTGTAAGAATGTTAAGTTCAACTTGGGTCCGAAACAACAAGAATCCTTTGAGATTATTAAGCACAAGTTGAGAACGCTCTAGTGCTAACTCTGCCTGAGGGCATTGAGGAATTCATTGTCTACTACGATGCTTCGCACACTAGCATGGGTTGTGTGCTTATGCAAAAGGTAAAAGTGATTGCCTATGCATCGCGACAACTGAAAGTGCATGAAATGAATTACACCACCCATGACTTGGAACTGGGTGCTGTTGTATTTGCACTAAAGCTGTGAAGACATTACCTATATGGAACGAAATGTATTATATACACTGATCACAAGAGTCTCCAACATCTGTTTAATCAAAAGGATCTTAATATGAGGCAACGCCGTTGGATGGAAACATTAAATGATTATGATTGCGAGATTCGCTATCATCCCGGCAAAGCGAATGTAATTGTTGATGCGCTTAGTCGCAAGGAAAGGGTTAAACCTATAAGGATTAACGCCAAGAGCATTAAGCTCAAGAACAACTTGAATGAGAAGCTGTTAGATTCGCAGAAACAAGCCCTGTTGGAGGCTAACCTTTCCAGTGAAGGATTAGGTGGAACTACTGATCAGTTATCACCTAGAAAGGATGGAATCCTTAGATTTAATGGTCGATTCTGGGTTCCGGTATTTGGAGGACTTAGAGATCTAATCCTCCAGGAAGCGCATAGTTCCAAATATTCAGTTCAGCCTGGAGGTGACAAGATGTACCAAGACTTGAAAAAGGACTATTGGTGGATGGGTATGAAGAAATCCATATCCACCTATGTAGCTAAGTGTCTGACGTGTTCGTAGGTTAAAGCCAAGCATCAAAAGCCATCAGGACTGCTACAACAGCTTGAAATTCCCATATGGAAATGGTAACTATGGATTTGATTACCAAGTTACCTAAAACCAAGCGTAGTAATGTCACAATATGGGTCATTGTTGATAGGCTGACTAAGTCAGCACATTTCTTGCCCATAAAAGGAGACGTATAGCTCTGATAAGTTGGCTAAATTGTATGCGGACGAGATTGTTTCTCTACATGGTGTGCTAGTATCTATTGTATCCGATAGAGGTACAAGATACACTTCTCATTTCTGGAAAAGCTTCCAGCAATCCTTAGGCACCAGACTAAACTTCAGTATGGCTTACCATCCACAAACTGATGAACAAAGTGAGTGTACTATCCAAACACTGGAAGACATGCTTAGAGCATGTGTTATCGACTTGGGTGGTAGCTGGGAGGACCACCTTCCCCTAATTGAATTCTCCTATAACAACAGTTATCATGCAAGCATCAAGGCTGCTCCTTTTGAGGCCTTGTATGGGAGAAAGTGTCGAACACTCGTTTGTTGGGCAGAAGTTGGGGAGGCCCAACTATCAGGACCTGAGATTGTCCTGGAGACGACGGATAAGATTATACAAATTCGTGATTATCTGAAAGCTGCCAGAGATCGGCAGAAGAGCTACGCTGATGAGAGGCGCAAACCTCTTAAGTTCCAAGTGGGGGACAAAGTTCTACTAAAAGTATCGCCCTGGAAAGGTGTGATGCATTTCGGTAAGAAGGGCAAGTTGAGCCCTAGATACATAGGACCGTTCGAGATAATCGAATGTGTCGGATCTGTGGCTTACAAGCTAAACTTACCCGAGGAGCTCAGTGGAATTCACAATGTGTTCTACATCTGCAATTTAAAGAAATGCCTAGCCGATTAGTCGTTAGCAATGTCACATAAAGATGTGCAAATTGATGAATACCTGCGATTTGTTTAGAAACCGATTTCTATAGAGGATTGACATGTTAAGAAGCTCCAACGAAAGTATATACCTATTGTGAAGGTAAAGTGGGATGTCCGTAGAGGCCCCAAGTATACATGGGAGGTCGAGTTAACTATGCGACATAAGTACCCCCATCTTTTTGAGTAAATCTCGAGGTCGAGATTTCTTTTAAGGGGGGTGAGGATGTAACACCTTGTAAAATTATGTCTAGTAATGTATTGACACGTGTCCCTATTCCTAATTATGCCAATTGTTGGCTAAGAGGGACTATTTTTGCCAAATGTGAAAAGTATGAATGTGGAGGGACTAAAAGTGTCAACATGCTTAAACAATGCCTCTGAGTGACCTTTAACGGTATCCGTATTCTCAAATGAGCCACTTGTTGGACGAGAGAAACCATTTGTGATTTTAATCGAAAGATTGTTATTTAGAGGATTAAAGGCGTCAACATGTTAATTTATACCTTTGAGTGACCTTTTAAACAAACTGGGAGCTTTTGATGTTCGGTTATACTCTCGGGTGTGTCAAATAATGACCTTGAGGGGTTAAATGTGCCAAAAATGAAAGTATAACAGAGTTTGGAGGTTCAGGGACTAAAGCTGTCAACTTTTAAAGTTAAAGAAGGGCGTCGCGCCCCGCGACGAGAATTGAGGATGGCCGTCGCGTAGCGCGACGACATGTATTTAACAGAATGTTACGACCAACTGCAAAATTTTGCTTGGAGGCTACACATACAACCAAAACTTCTTTAATTCGAAACCATGGACTTGTGCCTTGTTTTGGACACGTTTTAGGACACTTTTATGCTCCTCATAACACCACTAGACACCTGTGATCACCTCCCTTACTCTCCACAACTATAAATAGAGGCCAAGGTTCACTTGTTGAACTTGCACCTTCTCATTTATCATTCCTCTCTTCCTCTTGGAGATTCCTAGCTAAAGGGAGCCTCCTCTTGAGTTCATTTTCGTGCTAGGACCACTTGTAAGTGCTCCTACCTCTTGCATTTTCGTTTGTAGGCTTCTAAAAGCCGAAAGTCAAGAATTTTCGATAAATGCTTTGACTTTTGGTTTAGACCTTAATGGTCCAGCCATTGTTCGAGGCGAACATGGCTACATGATCGTAATTAAGTAGGTGTTAATCCCTCAAAAGGACACCTCCTGAAAATCACGTTTGCTTGGTCGATTAATGGGTCAAAGTTATTAATATTAAAAAGTCAAACGGGTCAGTTTTTGAAATAATCATGATCTGATAATGTAGGTGTTCTAAATTATGTTTTAACACTTAAACAACTTGGTAATAATTATTAGAACATGTGTAAACATGTTCGGCTCGTCAATTTAGGGTCGGTTCGCAACCGAAAGTCGCAAAGTTTGACTTCTCTTTTAACTTTCGATTCTGACCCAAATTAGATTAGTTTACTACTGAATTAAGGTTCCATTATGATCATATTATAATGTACCATAACCCTCTAAGGTTATATTACATGATCATAATAGTAATCTGAGTTTTATGCAAGTTTCCGTTAATATGCCATACTTTGACTATTTTGCCCTTTTATTAAAACCAAGGTTTTAGTCACTAATGAACTTGCAAATGAGTTATGTACTGATATGTTAAAGTAATTAACTTATAATGATGAACTGATCATAAACTGAGTTTTTGTATAATATCGTAAATCAGGATTTTAATGGACCAAAATGCCCTGTCAGCACTTAAAATGGTTTTAAACATAATTTCTTATACCAAACTCATTACCTACTGATATAATATTATAATTAGAATTATTTGGGATAACAAGTCAGTTTATAATCTGAGTTTAAGTACAAGTTCTTGTATTATGTCCTTAAATGACGAAAATGTCCTTGTGGCAATTAAAATGGTTTTAATCATGATTTTCATACAAAACCTTTTTACCTACTGATATGTTATATTAAATAACATGTTTTAACAATATAAGCCTGGTCATGACTTCTGTTTTGACATAACATCGCAAACATCGTCATTTAACGACTCAAACACCCTTTTAGCGCATCATATGGTTCTAAGCCATATTTATCAACCAATACTTGTTACCTACTGATTTTATAACTTGTTTAAAATATTTTTACGGTAGGTACATGCTTTAAACTCAGAATCCCAAATAAGCTTTCAAACTATGTGTGAAATAACCAAAATGCTCCTACGATGCATAGTTTGGTCTTAAACTATAAAACATGCATATGTTTGAAATCTTACCGACATTATATAACAAATTAATTATTTTTCCAGAATGTTTATGATCATAGCATCAGTTTATATACAAGTTTCTTTTATACGTCGCTAAATGACCAAAACGCCCTTGTGAGGCATAACTTGATCTTAAAACCTTAACGGGCAAACAAGTTGATATCCTACTGATATTATAACTTGTTTAAAGAATATTGGCATATGGAACTTGTTCATGAATCATCTGGTTATCCGTTATCGCTTATACGCGCACGGTTAGACTTGTGTAACTAGTTTACATAAGTTTACCGTAACGGGTTTAACCTTATCATTTTTATCTTAATTTCCAGAATGTTCATAGTTTACCCATATTATACAAGTCTTAGTACTTGTTGGGTTTAAACTACATTCTATTCTGATCATCGTTTAGTCTAGCGTATCGTACCGTTTTTAATACTTTAAGCTAGTCGGTCTAAGTCTACTACTTAATTAAGACCCGTTAGTGTAACACCCCGAAAACAGGTTTGGTAATTAAACCACATTAATACTAAACGATGGGTAAAGTACCGTTAGTGGTAAAATTAACCCGGTGAATATTAGGATTTTAAATAAATAAACCTAATATTTAATAAAAGTTAAATGGAAGTTTTTGAAGAGATAAAGTTTATAAAAGGCCCGAGTTAACAGGACTTAAAATAAACTTAGTCATGAATTCCCTAATCCCACTAATTTAACTAGGAATGTTTAACCTAGTTAATGAGTGGAAATATTGTTAAAAATAAGTAGGTTGTAGCCTACTAAATAACTAACCAAACATGAGGGGCCAAATCTGGATAATTGGAAACTTAAATTATAAAAAGAGAAATCAAAACAAAACACACACTCAGTGTGTGTTCTGTTCGATCTCAGAGAGCTCCCATGAAGCCACAACCCTAGTTTCATAAGAATCATCAAATTGAAGGCTCAAACGAAGTCTAAATTCACAATTGAATGTGAATTAATGATCACCCAAGCTAGGGGATCATAAGGTATGTAAAATTTTGATGATTTGTGAGGTTGTGAAATTTGAATAATCATCATAATCACGATTTATGAATGAATTATTGAAGCTATGATTGAATTAGTGATGTATACTTGCTTAGGAACGAAACCCTAAGTGAAAATTATACATATGATGCTATGAATTGAATGTATAGATGATTTACCACACTAGGATAAGTGGGTTTTAATCATATGATGAAATTGATGATATAACTATGCTTAGAATCATCATACATGATAGTAATCAGGAAATACTTGAACAAATTGTGTGTTTGAGTACATGATCATACTTGCTAGGAAATGGGTTTGTATGATAAAATGAAAATGATGATATATTATGATCAAAATGATGTTTGATATCATCATGTGTTAATCGAATGAAATTCGATTACAATAACTTGATTTAAAAAGTAGTTAAAATAGTAGCATAAAAAGGATGCTTACCGTATATTGACAAAGTAATAAAACGAGTAGTTGAACTACATCATGTAATTACTTTTGTCAATAGGAAGTTTGATTTTTTTAAAGTCAAAATGACCTTTGATATGATCGAATGATAATTTCCACATAAAGATTGTAGGATGGAATAGTCGTGAATGATTATGACAAATCTAACCATCTTACAAATTACAATGATAGTTTGACGCTTGACAGGCTAGGTGAAAGCTTGGGAAGGAAGCGGGTCAAATGAATCAAGAATAAAGGAAAAGCATAATCTAGATGCAAGGTAATTAAAGCTTACATTCTATTTATTGAACACCTATTGGTTTTATAGGTTATGAATAATATAAAGTCTAGTTTGAAATATGATGTTCCGACGTGACATGATACGGGTCGGAACAAAAGACAATAATGTTAAACCATGTTTAATGGTTAAAAAGAACAAATACGATTATTTATTCATGCAATGTCTAATAGATAGCGAGTTTTGATTGATTACCTTATAAGGTAAACCAATACAAATAATAAGGGTAAAACGGTAATTCTGTCACTCATTGACGATAACTGTTAGTTTTTAAAAGACACTTTATGGCGTAAGCCATAAAGGGGTCAAAAGAATTAAGAAAGGGGTTATAGTAAAATGACCGTACGGTGTAAACCGGAGCGAGTTATGTAGATAAGATGGTAATAAATACCATCTTGCTAAGATAAATGATCACTTAGACCAAACGGGTCAAAAGGTGAAGATATCACCTTTTGACAATATCGACTAATGATTAGTGTCGAGTTATATGATTTCAGGAGTAAATATCGAAAGGATATTTTCATCGCTATTTCTTTGCGGTTATTAAAGCAAGGTATTACAACGGGTCAATATATTGATCCGAGCCAGGTATGCGTAATAGGTTAAATACTCATTTAGGACTTAAAGTTCATTGAGGGTTAAATGAAGTCCAAAATGGACATTGGGTTACCTTAATAGGTAAACCCAAAAATATAAATTATAATCATGGTGTTTTTAGAAACATAATGGGCTCTAAACAAAATTATAGTTAAAAGGTCGGATTTTCGGTTAAACAAGTTATTAATAGTCCTCCGTCGTAAAAGAAGTACTAAAATTGACCAAAACTCCCCTGTAAGATAAATTGAGCAAACGACCCTTAAAGGTTGTTTGGAAATGAGTCGTATGATTAAACAAATACTTAAAATAAGTATAGAAAGCAAAAGGTGTGAATCTTTGGGTCAAATGACTCTATAAGAGTCCTTTCCGTAAAATGATAATCCGAGGGGTAAAACTCGGAATAAATAGATTTCCACTTTAAATCCACCACAAATATAGTTGTGGTGGAAGATCATTTGATAAATAATGTGGAAATAAGATGCTAGAAATAAATGAGCATGAATTATGCGAAAAAGTGCTTAAATACCCTTAACGGGTCAAAATAAGCATTTAAGTAAAAACAGGTTTAAGAATGTACATAAACCCGTGATTGGAATCTAGTATGATAGACAACATTGAAATTATAAGGTTCATGTGAAATTGGGATCAAACAAACATGTTTGTTTGATAAAATGCATGAACGGGTCAAAACTTTGTAAAAAGGTAATAAGCCGAAGGCTTAAAAGTCTAAAATGTTGTTAACCCGGATGATGGATTTTAACTCCATATGATGGAGGATCAATTTATGATCACGCAGGAAAAAACGTGACTTAAATCGGATCAATAACGAATGAGCTATGTCTGTTTTCGTAAAAAGTAGTCTAGCTGGGAATATGCAACAATGATTAAACAACTCGCTGGAAAAAGTTAGTTGTCGCGCCACGCGATAGCGACCTAAGTCACCGTCGCGACATGCGCGAGCCCTCGCGGCCCGCGAGAGCTGGGGTCCCTTTTGTCGCGCCCCGCGACAGACCCCCGGACTTGGAAAAACTTTGTTAATTGTTGTTTCAACTTTTGGACTTGATTATACACGTTATAAACACCCTAAAACTAACTCATTTCATGTTTTTTATGAAACGTAGGTATATTGTACGATACCGGAGGATGATCAAGCTTGATGAAGAACCGAACACGATAAAAAATTTAAGCTTTCGCGTTATGATTCGTCGTCACGTATTTAAGCGTCGAATGTTTTAAAAAATGTTGAATTGTTTTATTTCTTAAAAGTTTTTAAGAAATATGTATTTTGTAAATTTTGCGTAAGCGGATTTATACAATTATAGTCGAAAACTATACGAAAATCGCATAAACCAAGTATGGGTCTTACAAGTTGGTATTCAGAGCTCAAGGTTAAAGAGTAAAGTGTTCGGTTCGAGACTTGATCGCAAAATCCGGTAAGTTATTCAAATCAAGAAATTCGGTTTGCTCGTAAGCGGTGGATTCCGTATAACTGAACCGAATGAATAAATTCAACAACAAAAGAGTTGTTTGTCAAAAGTGAAAGATTTCACTAAAACCTCCAAATGGGTTAAAAATAACGGATTCATGAAGAATTCGAAAGTATAAAAGCGATGGATTTCGCTAAGTTAACCAAACCGGTTAAAATAACGAAATTACGTTAGTTGGAGTTACGTTAGTTCGCATGAAATACGCACATGATTTGTAACCAAACAGATATTACCATACTTTTCTGGTAATACCAACAATTGGTTAAAGTATGAGTAATGCTTAAAAGATTACTCAGATCAAATGCATTGAGTTTAAAACTCAATGAATTATGTAAGAAAGGTTTCAAGGACGAAACCTGTTTAAGGGGGATAGACTTGTAACACCCCGAAAATGGGTTTGGCAATTAAACCACATTAATACTAAACGACGGGTAAAGTACCGTTAGTGGTAAAATTAACCCGGCGAATATTAGGATTTTCAATAAATAAACTTAATATTGAATAAAAGTTAAATGGAAGTTTTTGAAGAGATAAAGTTTATAAAAGGCCCGAGTTAACGGGACTTAAAATAAACTTAGTCATGAATTCCACGAACCCACTAATTTAACTAGGAATGTTTAACCTAATGAATAAGTGGAAATATTGTTAGAAATAAGTAGGTTGTAGCCTACTAAATAACTAACCAAACATGAGGGGCCAAATCTGGATAATTGGAAACTTATATTATAAAAAGAGAAATCAAATCAAAACAAAACAAAACACACACTCAGTGTGTGTTCTGTTCGATCTCAGAGAGCTCCCATGGAGCCACAACCCTAGTTTCATAAGAATCATCAAATTGAAGGCTCAAATGAAGTCTAAATTCACAATTGAACGTGAATTAATGATCACCCAAGCTAGGGGATCATAAGGTATGTAAAATTTTGATTATTTGTGAGGTTGTGAAATTTGAATAATCATCATAATCGTGAATTATGAATGAATTATTGAAGCTATGATTGAATTAGTGATGTATACTTGCTTAGGAACAAAACCCTAAGTGAAAATTATACATATGATGCTATGAATTGAATGTTTAGATGATTTACCACATTAGGATAAGTGGGTTTTAATCATATGATGAAATTGATGGTATAACTATGATTAGAATCATCATACATGATAGTAATCAGGAAATACTTGAACAAATTGTGTGTTTGAGTACATGATCATACTTGCTAGGAAATGGGTTTGTATGATAAAATGAAAATGATGATATATTATAATCAAAATGATGTTTGATATCATCATGTGTTAATCGAATGAAATTCGATTACAATAACTTGATTTAAAAAGTAGTTAAAACGGTAGCATAAGAAGGATGCTTACCGTATATTGACAAAGTAATAAAACGAGTAGTTGAACTACATCATGTAATTACTTTTGTCAATAGGCAGTTTGATTTTTTTAAAGTCAAAGTGACCTTTGATATGATCGAATGATAATTTTGACATAAAGATTGTAGGATGGAATAGTCGTGAATGAGTATGCCTAATCTAACCATCTTACAAATTACAATGATAGTTTGACGCTTGACAGGCTAGGTGAAAGCTTGGGAAGGAAGCGGGTCAAACGAATCAAGAATGAAGGAAAAGCATAATCTGGATGCAAGGTAAGTAAAGCTTACATTCTATTTATTGAATACCTATTGGTTTTATAGGTTATGAATAATATAAAGTCTAGTTTGAAATATGATGTTCCGACGTGACATGATACGGGTCGGAACAAAAGACAATAATGTTAAACCATGTTTAATGGTTAAAAAGAACTATTACGATTATTTAGTCATGCAATGAATAATAGATAGCGAGTTTTGAATGATTACCTTATAAGGTAAACCAATACAAATAATAAGGGTAAAACGCTAATTCGGTCACTCGTTGACGGTAACCGTTAGTTTTTGAAAGACACTTTATGGTGTAAGCCATAAAGGGGTCAAAAGAATCAAGAAATGGGTTATAGTAAAATGACCGTACGGTGTAAACCGGAGCGAGTCATGTAGATAGGATGGTAATAAATACCATCTTGCTAAGATAAATGATCACTTAGACCAAACGGGTCAAAAGGTGAAGATATCACCTTTTGACAATATCGACTAATGATTAGTGTCAAGTTATATGATTTCAGGAGTAAATATCGAAAGGATATTAGCATCGCTATTACTTGGCGGTTATTAAAGCAATGTATTAAAACGGGTCAATATATTGATCCGAGCCAGGTATGCGTAATAGGTTAAATACTCATTTAGGACTTAAAGTTCAAAGAGTGTTAAATGAAGTCCAAAATGGACATTGGGTTACCTTAATAGGTAAACCCAATAATCTAAATTATAATCATGGTGTTTTTAGAAACATAATGGGTTCTAAACAAGATTATAGTTAAAAGGTCGGATTTTTGGTCAAACAAGTTATTAATAGTCCTCCGTCGTAAAAGAAGGACTAAAATTTACCAAAACGCCCATGTAAGATAAATTGAGCAAACGACCCTTAAAGGTTGTTTGGAAACGAGTTTTATAATTAAATAAATACTTAAAATAAGTATAGAAAGGAAAAGGTGTGAATCGTTGGGTCAAATGACTCTATAAGGTCTTTGCCGTAAAATGATAATCCGAGGGGTAAAACTCGGAATAAATAGATTTCCACTTTAAATCCACCACAAATATAGTTGTGGTGGAAGATCATTTGATAAATAATGTGGAAATAAGATGCTAGAAATAAATGAGCGTGAATTATGTGGAAAAGTGCTTAAATACCCTTAACGGGTCAAAATAAGCATTTAAGTAAAAACGGGTTTATGAATGTACATAAACCCGTGATTGGAATCTAGTATCATAGACAACAATGAAGTTATAAGGTTCATGAGAAATTGGGATCAAACAAACATGTTTGTTTGATAAAATGCATGAAATGGTCAAAACTTTGTAAAAAGGTAATAAGCCGAAGGCTTAAAAGTCTAAAATGTTGTTAACCCGGATGATGGATTTAACTCCATATTATGGAGGATCAATTTATGATCACGCAGGAAGAAACGTGACTTAAATCGGATCAATAACGAATGAGTTATGTCCATTTTCGTAAAAAGTAGTCTAGCTGGGAATATGCAGCAATGATTAAACAACTCGCTGGAAAAAGTGAGTTGTCGCGCCATGCGACAGCGACCTAAGTCACTGTCGCGACACGCGAGAGCCCTCGCGGCCCGCGAGAGCTGGGGTTTCTTCTGTCGGGCCCCGCGACAGACCCCTAGACTTGGAAAAACTTTGTTAATTGCTGTTTCAGCTTTTGGACTTGATTATACACGTTATAAACACCCTAAAACTAACTCATTTCATGTTTTTGTGAAATGTAGGTATATTGTACTATACCGGAGGACGATCAAGCTTGATGAAGAACTGAACACGATAAAAAATTTAAGCTTCCGCGTTATGATTCGTCGTCACGTATTTAAGCGTCGAATGTTTTAAAAAATGTTGAATTGTTTTATTTCTTAAAAGTATTTAAGAAATATGTATTTTGTAAATTTTGCGTAAGCGGATTTACACAATTATAGTCGAAAACTATATGAAAATCGCATAAACCAAGTATAGGTCTTACAATTAGCATCTAATTGATTTCATACAATCATTCCAGACTAGAGTCTTTCAGTAAATTGTTACCTACGCTTATTTAATTGAATACGGCTGAGTTACTATAAACCTTGCAGTTGTATCAAGTATTAGCTCAGGTAAATACTCTTAACATATTTTCCCTATACAGGCTTGGGATGCGGTAAATTATTACTGCTTGGTTGAGTATGGGATCATATGCGGGATTGTGGCTACAAAATCTTCATGACCTGTTTTAATATGTTTTGTTTGATAACTTAAACTTTGGGGGTTAACGTGACCATGTCTTGGATATCCTCGGCTCGTTTAAGTTACTAATGGCCACTACCATGCACGGGGTGTAGGCATACACCCGACAGATGCTTAATGCTATATTAAAAATGTTTTCTTACCCACAAATTGGGGATAACTCCTTTGTGGGTTTATAAGTGGTGTGTCGGTTAATCATGTCTCGGTTTCCATACTAGGCCCCATATGTATTGACAAACATGTAAAACTGATATAAGATCATTTTGAATTTTCCCAAGTTATTTATAAAAGATGTGCCTTGTGCACTTAAATCAATTTTGAAAATGTTTTCAAATGTGTCGGTTGACTGTATTTACCAATGAAAATTGACGTATTTTCAAAAGACTAGGCTACAGGTACAAATACGTAAATAGGCTGGAAGCTGCTCGGTATTGCTAGAAGAGGAATTTGCAACTCCTTTGCATAAACCTATTAGTTTGTTGAACTCGTTTTTGTACATTTTATGATCCGCCTGTAGATCTTTACTGTTACGAGCCGTCTGTATATTTATTTTTGAACTTTGGACATTTGGTTTGCAATAATAATTTATACTACAAGACTTCCGTTGTGCTATCTGTGATTATTGACTATGACGATACCAAACTTACGTCACGATACTCCCTACCGGGCCCACCGGGTTTGTGGTTGAAATATTGGGGTGTGACAGGTTGGTATCAGAGACAACGTTTGAGTGAATTAAATACTAGCCTTTTGTGTTTAATCTTAAATGACACAGTAGCATATTCCTTAGACTTTCTGAGTCTAGGCAAATGACCTAGGATTAATCCTTATCTTTATTAAGTTTATATATATTGTTTTCTTTGATTTTTGGCAGGTTACTTATTCGATATGCTGCCAAGACATCATGAAAGAGGTAGAGGTAAAGGTCCTATGCAGGGAGGACTATCTAGCCAAGCTGGACCATCACACCACTTCCTATCAGCCTCTTTTGATTCAGATCCCTATCGGGATTGGGGATATTGATCTATTGAACCATCGAGTCACTCTTTCTCTTTGAGTTCTTCACCTTCTTACCACCATTCGTACCAGTCTCATCATTCGCATGAGTCCCACCATTCCCAACACTCTCAGCATGCTTATTCACACTCGCATGGGACTTTTGACCCAAGTCACTATATTAACACCCCTCCTACAGGACATAACCACCTGGAGCAAGATGAGCACCAGAACATGGATGTGGACGAAGATCCAGATCCAGTAATGCCGCCTTCGGGGTCGCCTGCGAACCCCATCAAGATTTCTAGTGGTTCCGTTTCTTATGCTGGATCTCCTTACAAGGGTCCCAATGAATAGGACAAATAATGGGGTAAATTCAAGTTTGAATTTACTCCTTCATACCATTCCACCCCTCCACCGCCGCCTCCACAAGAGGACGCGTATATGCAAGCGGTGGAACAATCGCCGCCACCACCAGTGGAAGAGCAGCCACCTCCGCTACCTCCAGAATCATCAAGGAGAAGGCGAAATGCCTAACCAAAAAATAGGATACTTGATATTACTAAAAGCCCATTTTTTTATAAGCCCAAACATTTTACAACCCGAAAACCTGTAGAATAATTAAGCCTGAATTATAAAATAAGTCTGAATTAACAATAATAGAAATGAAAGGAGGCCCTAATATAATTGATAAAGTTAGCCTGAGACCGTAAATAATATTATAATTGAATAAGTGATCTTGCTCATCTTATGGTGGAAACCGGAACACATAGTTCTTGTCCTTTTGTTTATCGGGTAGTGAAGCTAGCTTTGGTTTTACTGGTTGCAACCACAGTCGTTGAAAGATGTTTTTTTTTCTAAATTGAAGCTTGTCAAGACGTATTTACGCAATCGAATGAGCCCGGAATGTTTGAACAATGTCATGGTTTGTGCGGTCGAAAAATAAACTTTTGATAAAGTAAAAGACAACGATGTGATTAAACGATTTCAAGCTATGAAAAAAAGAAGAGGACAAATCTATTAGTTATTTGTTTTACTTTATTGATTATCGTTTTTTTATTATCGTATGATTGCACAGTAAAAAAATCAGAATACTCCTAAATTAATGGGTTAGCTCAGACTCTATGGTGGAGATAAGGTGTCCCACCCCTTTATATATATATATATATATATATTGTTGTTGAGCAACGATAAATAGTAACTTTAAATTTATAATAATATATAGTTTTTTAATATTTTATTATTTTAATATTAAACTACTTTAATATTATATTTAATTTTAAAATATTTTTTTACATATTTTCCTTTTTTCTAACGATTTTTTTTTCTAACGATATTTTCTTTTATCATTTACTTTTTATTTTTCATAATTTTTTTTTCTGTTTTTCAAAAGATATTGCCTTAAGCAATTAATTTAATATTTCTTTAATAAATTTCGTACGCTATTTTTTCAAAAAAAAAATTAAGCATGTTTAGTTTTTCCCCTGGACATTCCAATATAAGTATTGTTAAAAATGAAGTTGTATTCAGAATAGAGTATTTATTTTGTATCGTTTTTTTACTATACGATGATAAACTATACCGTTTCTGCTGGTTTGGCTTTTGAAACAACATACTATATTTTCAAAAAATGTTTGTTTAACATTATCATTTGCTCTGTTTCGCCGCAACGCGCGACATCAATAAAACCTATTATATATTGTTAACGAAGGGCCAAGAATAGTAAGTTTATTTTTATAATAGTATATAGCTTTTTATTATTATTATTATTATTTTTAATATTATAATAGTTTATTATTATATTTACTTTTACTAACATAGTTTTATTTTTTCTTTTTAGAACATATATTAATTTATCAATTAATTTGACACTTCTTTAATAAATTACGTTTATAACTTTTTTCCAAAAACATAGATACTTAATTGTGTTTGATTTTTTCCTTCGATATTCCGTTATAAGTTTAGATAAAAACGTAGTTATACTCAAAATAAAGTATTTATTTTGTATCATAAAACAGTACGATAATAAACTAAACCGTTCTAATGATTTGGCTTTCTAAACAACATGTTTTATACTCAAAACACGTACGTGTTACATTATCATTTGCTCAGTTTCGCCGCAACGCGCGACGTAAAAAAAACTAGTGAAGTTGAAGTTTCAAGTTCCATTGTGGACAATAATGAAGATTTAGGAAGGTGTGTGAGTTAGCTTGTAAAAAAAAATCATATACATTGCCATCCCATAAAGACATGTTTTACTAATTTATGATGCATGTCCCATGTTAAGTTTATAAAGAAATACACAAACATATTTCTTTACTAACTTGTGAATATATAAAAGTTTATAAGAAGGAATTCAATGACCCATCAATAACTATCTCTTTATCGCTTTAGACAATGGCAACACAACATATACAGTCGAATGAAAGGAAACTTATACGTCCTTTATCATTTCCAACTATTGGCATGCCTTATTTTAGATGAAATTAATGACTTACCTAACATCATTTTAGAAATCCTTGTTCACATAGAGTCATGATGATCGTTGGTATCTGCATCTTTTCCATGAATCCAGTCAACAAATTTGGTAAGATTACTGTGTGAGCATCCACCTTTTGCTACACTACTTGCCACCTTTTCCTTGATATCAACAGCCTTAGATTTGAATGTTTCGTCCCGGAACAGTTGCTCTACTTTACTTTTTATTCCTTCTCGTGTGATAATACCAGTTTTATCTTCCTCCAACGGAAGCCCGGTTTTCCAGATGTCACAAATGTATGTCTCGTTGTAAAATTGATCACCAAAGTATGGCCAACACAAAAAAGGGAGTCCATTTGTTACACCCTCTAAAATAGAATTCCAACCACAGTGAGTCATGAAACAAGCCAAAGAAGGATGAGCCAAGACCTTCTGTTGAGGTGCCCAGCTCACAATTCTTCCACGAGACCCCACGCGGTCCATATAACCATCAGGGAAAGCAGTTTCAGCCTCCTTGGTCAGACCGAGCCGCACAACCCACAAGAACGGACTGTTAGTATGTTCAAGACCAAGAGCCAGTTCTTCAAACTGAGTTTGGTTGAGAGTAGTGATACTTCCAAATGCAACATAAATGACTGAACACGCTACTTGATGATCGAGCCATGGTAAGCAGGTGGAGTCTTCATGCCAAAAATGGCCAGCTTGATCAGCATGCCGGTTGCTTGCCAAAAGGGGGCCTATGGGCAACCACTCCGGGAACAGGCTAAATGCTGCAGGCTCTAACTCAACAGCTGAGTTGCATATAAACCATTCTGCTGATGTGGCTGATTCAACAAATTTTACATGATTCTGGAAATTAACTTCTATGCTGTTTGAGTCACGAAAAGTGGCCCACACGAGATTTTCAGGTTTTATAGGCGGCATAGCTTCTGTCAACCGAATCATTTCACCGTTTCGAGCTGGTATGCCTGAGTAAAATGTTCAGTAAACTTTACACGAAATTTCCAGTACAATTATATCTAATTAAATAAATAATTATATAACATTACAAATCTAACCATTATTGTTTATGAATCCATCATTAATCAACTTTGGAATGCTCATCATGGTGGCTAGTGTAGCAATTGATGCAGGACAAAAGATTGCTCTTCCAATTCCCATCTTGTTTGCGACTTGTAGAGCCCATGCCATCCAAAAATCAGCAATAAGACATGTGACTTTGTTGTCGTATTGTTTGTTAATCGTCTCTATAAGTTGTTCCAACTTGCTAGGCATAGACTTCCGAATAGATCCCAATAACTTACCTAAGTCATTTCTATCTTCCCATGCTTCTAGCCCATCTGGGATGGAAACCATCTGCATTAGACCCTCACAATCATCATTCTCTAATTGATTCGTCATTATAGCCTTGTGAATGGCGTCTGTGATTATGACTGTAACTTTCGCACCATGTTCGACTAACTGTCGACCAAGTTCAGTTGCAGGAATAACATGGCCTTGCCCAGTAGCGGGTATGAGTAGAACATGAGGTTTTACCATGTTTTTGAAGCAAGGTTTGGTTGGTTGTTTCTAAGAATCACAGGTGCTTTCTACACTTGATTCTTATCTCACTTTTATAAATACAAACTGGAGCATCAATCATGGTTGATTGATCAATAAGTTTCATTAATGGTCGAAAAAGAAGGTGAACATCAATCCTTGTTTAATTAATGAGGAAAACTATTTTTTCTGATCCATCTTAATCACATGCTTGTGACACTAATAATAAATGCTATACTATCTTGTACAACTAGGGAAACTAGGGTAAACGAACCGAACGTTTAGTGAACAGATCGTGAACCGTTCAGCGTGAAGTTCGTTTATGTTCGTTTGATTAGCTTAATGAACGAACACTAACAAAAAAATCCGTTCGGCTAGCTTAGCGAACGAACACGAACAAAGGTCTCGTTCGTTCGACTGCGTTCGTGAACGTTCGGTAATATGTTCGGTTACGTTCGTTCATGTTCGTTTGATTATATTAAATATTATTAAATAATAAACATTTTATCTAAACATATTGAAAAATTGAACCCCTATTTTTTTCTAAGTTAGCTAAAATTTGGTCACTCAAGACAGTTTTTAGGATAATTAACTCTAAGTTAGTTAAACTATGAATAATTATGTCCAAGTAATTCTAAATAATTATTTCTAAGTTATTTAAACTTGATTTATCCTTTGTTGGTTATAGTAGACTTCTTGTGTTTTGATTTATCATCTGATTGTTATATTTAACTACTTAAGTCTAATGCCTATGGCATTATAGCCTAGTGGCATTTGGGGATGGGATAAGACTTATGACCATTAGGTCATGTGTTCGATTCCCACAAGGGGTTTTTCCCATATTTATTGGGTTTCCTCCTGAATTGGTGTGTAGGCATTATTGCCTAGTGGAGATGGATATGATCGGGTGGTTCCGTTGGTGCCACGATGATACTCTAGTGGTCCGTCAGTGATCCAAATTTGCCATTAAAAAAAAACTACTTATGTCTAATGTTTAAGGTTAAGAATGTTTTTATTTTTTATTTTTAAGTTAAATGTTTGTTGACGTTAGTTTTTATTCGTTTGCGTTTGAGACCAGTGTTCACGAACTATTCACAAACAACTAAATTTCCAAAACGAATGAACACAAACATAAACATAAACATAAACTTGTGTTTGGTATGCGTTCGTGAATAGTTCGCGAACATGTGAATTTCCTTAACGAACGAACACGAACATGGCCTTGTTTGTGTTCGTTCGATTCAATTACAACCCTATGTGCAACTTGTATTTATTTTTCAATAAATATTGAAGGGTGTATTGACGGGTAGTCCATAGGACGACCCTCGAGGGTTATAAATGATAATTTAACTCCGCATTTATCCATGTAATTGTCTAGAATTAGGTAATTACGGTTATTTGTGTTTCAGGTACAAATGGAGCTTAAAAGGGAAGGAATTTGGAGCATCAATGAAAAAATAAATTTTGGAATTGAAGAACTAAGAATATCACATGATAGAAGATGAAATTACGAGAACGTTGGCGAAAACGACGAAGAAAACGAAGTTGAAACAAAAAAGCTACGAAGAAAACAAAATTTCTTAGCTGAAGCCACCGTAGCTACGTTGGACCCTGACTTCACATTTCCTTCCCCATTTACAACCTTACAAAACAGAAAGAATACATATGTGGTTAAGACAACATAGCCTTGGATGCCGGAGTGGGGCGGAGGGGCCTACCCGAGTTATAGGGTAGGTGCGATCTCTATCGCCTGTTGTAGAAATATCGCCGTTCAAAAAAAAACATATGTCAGTTTTGCCGATTTGTTTTTTTAAGAAGATGATACTGTTTTGAACAGTGTATAAATGGAATAATCATACAACCAATTCACATCTGATATGGTGGCTCAGTGATTGTGTTTTAATTTTTATTTTTATTTCTTTTAAACCTTTAATAATATTCTTTTTCTTTATTAAAGCTAAGCGTTTAATAATATTCTTTTTCTTTATTAAAGCTAAACCTTTTTACAATATTTTTTTTCTTTATTAAAGCTAAACCTTTAATAATAAAACTAGATAAATTATTATAACTCTTTTATACCAAAATATTAAAGGCCAAGTTATAATAAATTAATTAAGCAAGTTTTATCTTCCCATGGTTCTAGCCCATCTGGGATGGAATAACTTACCTAAGTCATTTCTATCTTCCCATGGTTCTAGCCCATCTGGGATGGAAACCATCTGTATTAGACCGTCACCATCATCCTTCTCTAATTGATTCGTCATTGTAGCCTTGTGAATGGCGTCTGTGATTATGACTGTAACTTTCGCACCACTTCGACTAATTGTTGACCAAGTTCAGTTGCAGGAATAACATGGCCTTGCCCGGTAGCGGGTATGAGTAGAACATGAGGTTTTACCATGTTTTTGAAGCAAGGTTTGGTTGGTTGTTTCGAAGAATCACATGTGCTTTCTATACTTGATTCTTATCTCACTTTTATAAATACAAACTGGAGCATCAATCAAGGTTGATGGATCAACAAGTTTCATTAATGGTCGAATAAAGAAGGTGAACATCAATCCTTGTTTAATTAATGAGGAAGACTATTTTTTCTGATCTATCTTAATCACATGCTTGTGACACTAATAAGAAATGCTATACTATCTTGTACATCTAGGGAAACTACGGCTGTAAACGAACCGAACATTTAGCGAACAGATTGTGAACCGTTCGGTGGGAAATTCGTTTATGTTCGTTCGATTAGCTTAACGAACGAACACGAAAAAAATCCATTTGGTTAGCTTAGCGAACGAACACGAACAAAGGCCTCGTTTGTTCAACTGCGTTCGTGAACATTCGGTAATATGTTCGGTTACGTTCGTCATGTCATTTGATTATATTAAAAAAATTATTAAATAATAAACCTTGTATCTAAACATATTGAAAACTTGAACCCCTATTTTTTTCTAAGTTAGCTAAAATTTGGACACTCAATATAGTTTTTAGGATAATTAACTCTAAGTTAGTTAAACTATGAAAAATTATGTTTAAGTAATTCTAGATAATTATTTCTAAGTTAGTTAAACTTGGTTTATCCTTTGTTGGTTATAGTAGACTTCTTCTGTTTTGATTTATCATATCTGATGGTTGTATTTAACTACTTAAGTCTAATGCCCATGGCATTATAGCCTAGTGGCATTTGTGGATGAGATAAGGCTTATGACCATTAGGTCATGTGTTCGATTCCCACAAGGGCTTTTTCTCATATTTATTGGGTTTCCTCCTGAATTGATGTGTAGGCATTATTGCCTAGTAGAGATGAATATGATCGGGTAGTTCCGCTGGTGGCACGATGATACTCCAGAAAATTTGTCGTTCAAAAAAAATTCTACTTAAGTCCAATGTTTAAGGTTAAGAATGTTTTTATTTTTTATTTTCAAGTTAAATGTTTGTTGACGTTAGTTTTTATTCGTTTGCGTTTGAGACCAGTGTTCATGAAATATTCGCAAACAACTAAATTTTCTAAACGAACGAACACGAACATAAACTTGTGTTTGGTATGCGTTCGTGAATAGTTCGCGAACATGTTAATTTCCTTAACACACTTAAAGTGCAAAGTTGAACACAATACACTCACGATGCTTCATTGTATATTAGGAAGCAAGTCACCAACACGTTCGACATGCAAGTCAGAAAGATGAAAAGGGCTATAAAAAATTTTAGGGTAGCTCAAAAAAGCAAAAGTGTACATGTTTTATATCAATTCACACCCACTTTTTAATATGTTTTGTTAAACAAATATTCAAAATAGGCCTATTTCAAGTTAAATTTAATTTTCAGGATATAACAAACCCAAGATGAAAAAAAGCAAGCAAACCCAAACGAAAAACTAAAAAAAAATAGAATAAATTGTCCAGGCATGTCCATCCCTCGCCAGATACGCCCCATGCCTCTGATCCGGAAACTTCCAAACACCTCCAAAAGACCACCAAGCAAAGCCTAGACAAGAAAAGTCAAACACGCCCCGTGCCCTGAAGACATGCCCTATGTCTCAGCACTAGATGATAAAAGTTCACTTCTGAATAATTTGGAAAATCTGGGGACCTTCAAAGTAGACCACAATACACCCCGAACCTCGCAAATCGGTTGTAGCAGGTCACTTGGCCAGGGATGGCCCGTGCCATCCAAGTACGCCCCGTGTCTCGAGCCCAACCAACCTATAAATAGAGGCCCACTTCCACCGTTTTGAAGTGCTCATTCTTCTCTCCTCTTCTCCACAACACATTTATCTTCTACCCTCTATCTCTAATCATTGTAATCATTAATTAAGATAAACTCAAAACTCATTAGTGTAATCAAGCTTTTGATGATTACTATAATATTTTCAAGTTTGGTAAAAACTAGTTTCATGGCCATTCTTGGCTAGATTCTTGAGGGTCTTTGGCGGAAACTTACCCCTTTGATGGAGAGTTAAATAAGGAAGATCAAGGGGAACATGGTGTGTTTGTGTTAATGACTTTGATTAATTAATAGTTTGTTGAAAGTGAGAAAATAATAGCGTCGCCATTGACTTGAGTCATTAGTATTTCGGCTTAACCCTTAAAATCTAACAATAATCTTGTTGCGCCATTGACTTGGGTCGTTCATGTTTTCTATGTCTATGTAGAATCAAAACATGCTGATGCTTTGACCGGAGGATAAAGGTTTTGGAAGGGACTTTGGGTTGGGTAAGCTTTTGCCTTTATGCGACGCTAGTACCAAAGTGTAACGGACTTGGTTTCTATGAAAAGTGACTATCTTAAGAGAAGTGACAACTCACCAAAGGACTTGTAACTTAAACCCCTTAAACTATCTAATTAACTAATACTAAATTATAGTGGTATATACTTTCCTTGTTGACTGAGCGTTACCATTATGAGTCGATACCGACCTTGAGTGGCATTTCCCTGCTGATTGAAAGTGTTGGGTTCAGGTGTGTTAGGATTCTAACCCAGATACTGCACAACCTTATGCATTAAGACACTGACAATCGAGCCCTTGTTACCCCATTGTAATAAAATAAAAAAAACTCTATAAATTTGGTGATTATTTTTATGGAATTAATTTACTTTCACCTCTTCGTTTTTCAAAAAAAAATATATATATTTATTATTTTAAACTACCCATTCTCTTATCCTTTCTCGTTGGCGTCTTTTATTCTCGAGCTAAAACATAAAACCAAGTTTGTTAATCAACAATGAGAGACAAAGGAACTAAAAACGATTGATACTAATTTTTTAATCTATTTAGTGTCCTATTAATTTAACGGGACACCAAATAGATTAAAAAAAATGTTTTATTTGAGACAAAGTAATTGATTGTTTAACTTTTTACTAAGTCCCAAGATATTACTCGTATTCACAAATGATTATTAAACGGATCGACCCACATGACACAAACACACACAATTTTTTTAAATGGGTCGACACGACATGAATAAATATAGAGATCGGGTCCAGGCTAAAGAATGAAACAAACCAAATATAGTTGATACCCCTATAATTTAGTGTACAAAAGATGATTGCTAAAGATGACACTTTTTGGTCAGTGAGACCAAGATGTATAACAAAATATAAAAAAGTAACAAAAGTATTATAAAATAAAATAACATAAAAAACATAGTTATTACTTTTGACTTTATAATAAAACATAATTATTACTTTTGATTTTATAATAAAATAATATAATAAAGTAGTTAATCATTACTAAATTTGACTTTTGGGTATATTAATCTTTATTTACTTTGGGTGTATTTATCACACCCCTATAAATTTTGTAATTATTTTTATTGAATTAATTAAACGATTGGAGAGTAAAGTTAGATAACTGGCACGTGGAGAGTTGCAATCTAGGTAAATGGTTGTGGGAACAAGGCTTAAATTCAAGAGTTACGAGACAAACGATAGCTTAGTGTGAATTGTTATTGCCATAGGTCGATTGTCTTTTCATGAGTTCACTTTTAAATGCTTTAAATGTTTTGGATTGAATACCTACTAATATTTTGTAATATTATGGCCTTCATGAATGAGTTCTATTATAAAGGGTCCATAAGTCACGGGTGTAATTCTTCGTTTATCGCCTTAATTCTTAAATCGAACGATCCTCAGGAGTTAGCTAATTATCGTCCGATTTCGCTTGTGGGATCGCTATATAAGATTCTGGCAAAAGTCTTGGCAAATAGACTAAAGCTTGTTATTAATGGGATCTCGTCCCATACCCAATCGGCTTTCGTGGGAGGAAGAAATATATTGGATAGCCCGCTTATTTTGAACGAAGTCGTGGCTTGGGCAAAAAAATCCAAAACGAAGCTCTTAGTGTTTAAAGTGGACTACCAAAAGGCGTATGACTCGATAAACTGGAGATTCCTGTACCGTATGCTGGAAAAAAATGGAATTCCCGGATAAATGGGTTCTTTGGATCAAGGGGTGCCTTTCTTCGGGTTGGGGTTCGGTTTTAGTTAACGGCTCGCCTACGAAAGAGTTTAAGTTTAAAAGAGGCTTAAGACAAGGAGACTCGCTCTCTCCGTTTTTGTTTGTCATCGCTATGGAAATCATAAGTTTGTTCATTAATAAAGCGTGTCAGCTAGGCTTATTTCACGAATGTCGGCTCCCTAATGGTGGCCCATTAATTTCGCATCTGTGTTACGCTGATGACGTTATTTTCATTGGCAAGTGGTCGGAACATAACATTTTAGCTTTGAATCACATGCTGAGATGGTTAATCTTGTGTCCGGGCTAAAAGTGAATCGCCAAAAAAACAAGTTATTCGGAGTTGGAGTTCTCGAAAGGGAGGTGGCTGAGTTCGCGGCTTTAATCAACTGTGAGACTGGTACCCTTCCGTTTTTGCACTTAGGTATCCATATCGGTGTCAATATGAAAAAGGCGAGGTATTGGAAACCGGTGATCGATAAATTCTCGGCCAAATTGTCTAAATGGAAAGCGAATCACCTCTCCTTTGCGGGTCGAATGACCCTTTCCAAATCGGTGCTTGGGAGTCTTCCTTCTTATTATCTTTTGATGTTTGCTGCTCCCAAGTGTATTCTTAACAAACTCGAAAAGATAAGGAGGGAGTTCATTTGGGGAAAAACGGTCACGGGACATAAAATGAGGTGGATTCGGTGGGATTTTTTGACCAAATCTAAAAAGGCCGGTGGTATGGGCCTAAGGGGCATTCAAGGGTTCAACCTTGCGATGCTAACTAAGTGGTGATGGAGATTTAAAGAACATCCCAATCAGCTTTGGGCTGAAGTTCTCCGTGCGATTCACTGTGACAACAGGTCAAATTCTGCTCTTCCTTTTCTGCCTTTAAAAAAATCGGTCCCAGGTGTTCGGAGGGGAATTGTTGCGGTGGAAGCGGACTTAGCAAAAGCGGGTATTAATTTAAAGCAAAATTTGATTCAGGAGGGGGCGTTTTGGAAATGGAAGAATGACCCGAATGGATCCTTTTCCGTCAAACAAGTTCGTTTAGACCTTGATGATGTTAGTTCTAATGGAGTTCGCGAGCCAGTTTTATACACTTGGAATAGTTGGGCCCCGCCGAAGTCCAACTACTTGATTTGGAGGGCGATGCTCGGAATAGTCGCTTCTAAAATTGGGCTGCGTCACAGGGGAATTCCGCTCGGTGATGTGCTGTGCCCGCGATGCGGTATTACGGACGAAGACCCGGACCATATCTTTTTAAATTGTCTTTGGGCAGGTGTATCTGGTGGAATATTATGGTCTGGATGCGGGTGAGCCCTCCGATTAACTTGCACAGCCTAAAGGATTTAATCGATTTCATCAAGTGTCAGCCGGGCGACTCGAGATGGAAGAAGACGGTTTATAGCGTAGCCATCGCTACGGTTTGGAGGATATGGAACGCAAGAAACTTAAAAGAGTTCGAAGACAAATTCATCCCGATATCCATATCGGTGGATCAAATAAAAGAAGACGCTTTTCATTGGATAAGCAACAGATAGAAGGGGAGCTCGCCGGTTTGGGAAAAATGGTTAGTTTTTGATATTTTAGATATGATGTAATAGGCGGGTTTGTTTCTGTTCCGTTTTGGTTTTTGTCGTTTTTGTACTTTATATGTATATATAAAGTGTTTTCCGTTCAAAAAAAATTATTTTGTAATAGCTCGCAATAGTGATTTATTACTTGTATGAGTTTTGTACGCAAGTAAATTGTGATTTTGTTAGTTATCACATGCCTATTACTCTTTTACTTATATGTGTTTACTAGGTTATAACCCCGTGTATTAAACAAGGTTGAATAAATAAATTTTATATACTAAATAATAAAACAATATATCTTTAAAACCTCATTTATTGTACGGGTTGAATAAATATAATTTTATATATTAAATAATAAAAAAATTATATCTATAAGAACCATATTGTATAGGTTGAATAAATGTAATTTTATATACAGAATAAAAAAGTTATATCTTTAAAACCACGTGTATTACACGGGTTAAATAAATGTAATATTGTTTATCAAATAATAAAATAATACATATTTAAAAAACCTCATTTATTACACGGGTTGAATAAATGTAATTTTATATACCAAACAATAAAAAAATTACATCTTTAAAAATATGCGCATTACACGGTTTGAATAAATGTAATTTTCTGTACTAAATAATAAAAAATATATATCCTTAAAAAACCATGTGTATTGTACGAATTCAGTAAATCAAATTTTATATATCAAATAATAAAAAGTTATATCTTAAAAAACCTCATGTGTTATATGGGTCGAGTAAATGTAATTTTATACAGTGAAAATAGAAATATTTAATGTATTAATACAAAGTTTTCGTGATAAAAATAGATTATTCTGTTGTTGCAAAATTTGTTAACGAAGTCTCAATAAATTTAACCATTTATTTAAAACTCCGTAATTGTATAAATGATAAATAATATTAGTTAATTTTATTTTAAGTTACGTAAGATTTATTTTATACCAAACTAAACAAAACGTTCAAATATAATTAATTCAAATAAATAATATTATAAATGAGAAGGAGATTAAACTAAATAATAATTATTCATAAGATATTAAACTAATAATATTTAGTAGGAGAGTTATCTATAATATAAGATATTAAATTAGATAATATTTTGTAGGAGGATTATCTATAATTAATTAGAAGGGATTAAATTAAAATAATAATTATCTATAAGAGATGGCCTAATATGATGACAAGTGTCCCTACAAAGTAGTTTCTTTTATTATAGTAGTTAGATTAGATTTACTATTTGTTGACCTTCGGGTTATTTTTTGGATATGATTAGTGTACCAAGGTGATATGTGATATATTAGATTAGATTTACTATTTGTTGACCTTCGGGTTATTTTTTGGATATGATTAGTGTACCAAGGTGATATGTGATATATATCCAATTCGTATTAGGGGTTGCTAAGGTGACATAGTGGTTTATGTGTTTAGATGATTTGTAAGGGGATATATCTTAAAAAAGGTTTTAAATGTATTCTTTGGTATATACAATAACTTAGAATTATCAGCGTAATGTCACATGCCAAATGTTTGAAGATCGCAATATTATGGGCTGTGCTTGAACGCTTGGGTTACTGGCTAGTCCTGGACTTTATTGGGGGACAGAGTCAGTGTCAATGAAGAGGTGTACATGCCTAGTCGTGCAAACGACGAACGCACCACTGGTCGAGAGCTGGAGCCGCTCTCCTAATGAGTCCAAGGCAGGACGAAACCAGTGACCCACACAAAGAAGCGAGATAGATTGGCTTGTCCCCGGGGACTTGGGGAAGCACACGGGGGTCGAAAAGTAACCCCGTGACAGTAAGCTCACTTGTTAAGCGTGTAATTTAGAGAGGTGGGAGGTGTGCGGCCTCAATTTACAAGGGTAAGGACCATACGTGACTAGTGGCATTATATCGGAATTGATGTTTTGATAGAAGAAATCTAGTAAGATGTTTTATGAACATTAAATTATGTTTCCTTTAGATGCTTTGTTTATTTGGTTTTGTATTACTTGTATGATTTCAGTTGTGTATTGCTTTTGGGCAAGGATTTATTGTGTAATTCCAATAAAGTCACTCACCCAAATTTGGGGTGTGGCATTTTCAACCATGGATCATATGTACGAAACTGAACTCGATGTTACTATGTTCAAATGAAACACCACACAAATGGATGAAATAATTCAACATGCATCCATATTTGATGACCTATACAATTACAGCATCAACTAGAGAGGTTCGGTTGATCTCAAAGGGGTGGTTTGATAGAGATCTAAAGTCAAAGGACTAAACGAGTAAAATAATAATTAAATGCGTTTAATTATTTTTTGAATTATCGTAGTATTAGATTTATTAAATGTATTTAATTATTATTTAAATTATCTTATTATTAGATTTATTAGTTTCCAATTGTATAAAGATAAGTATGAGTATGAATAATAGTGTAGGATTAAATTGTTTTTAGTATTTAGAGTGTGTGAGTCTTGTCAGTTTTATTTGTTCACAAAAATTAAATTAAGGGAAGTAATTTGTGAATCTCGTTTGTGTTCATCTCTGATCTCATACCTAGATTTAATAAGTGGTAGGCAGAAGGAGTCGGAATTGTCGCCCAAATTATGTTTGTCAAATCGGCGGAAGGAGTCGGAATTGTCAACCAAATTTCGTTTTAAATTAGTTGAAGATGAAAAAAATGTAGGTGAAGTTTGCACGATTAGTTAATTGTGATAATCCTTGAGGTGAGTTGAATTAATTCAACTGCAAGTTGGTGTAAACTTGGCATTAATATTCCAAGTCCGAGGCCGAGCTTGCCACCATGGTTGAGCCTGCATTTGAAGATCCCACATTAGCTCCAGCCTTGGAATTAATAAAGGGCAGACCTCAACCAGTTCAAGATTTAGTTGACCGGCTAACAATTCTCATTGGTGATAGATATGTCGTTCGGATTGGTTCACCTAAAGAGATGTATCCCGAGCAGGTTGTTGAGGCCATTTCATATTCCGAATTGTTACAAATCTTTTTGAACGATTGGCTTGATGTCAGCTTATTACATTGGTTTGCGATGTAAGTTGCTATTAGCGTTTTAATGTACTATAACATTTTAAATACTAATTGTAACACCCCGAAAATTCACGTCCTATAATGTAATGACACGTGTCATAAGTTTGAACGTACGAAAGAATGTTCAGAAAGGACTAAAGTTGACAAATGTGGAAAATATATGAAAATACGAGTTCTAAATGTCAACAGTGAATAAAGGTATTGTATATTAACCCTACATAATGTTTATACCCTTAAACGAATGGATCATGGATCATACGAAGCTAAAAGTGAGAGATTACAAACTACAGGGGTTAAATGTGTCAACATGTTAAAGATATACCTCTGAGTGACCTTTTGACAAACCCGAAGCCTTGTAAATGTAAATTATGCTCACTAGAATGCACGATTAAAATTTCATAAAGTTTCGTTATCGTATGAGAAAGTTGTGATCAAATTCGTGTGCGAGGGGTTAAAGCGTAAACATTGGAAATTAAGACTTATCGGGTAACCATAAAGTTACCCAAGGACTTAACAAAGTATGGTTATCTCTTAAGGCCCATAAAAGTCAAGTTAGAGGACTCGAAGTGCAAGAAAGCATGTTAAGATCAAGTGTAGAAGGACCAGGGACTAAAAGCGTCAAAAAGTGCATAAGTTTGCATTTTCGCGCATAACCTACGTTCTGAATACATCCGGACATCCAAAAATTTATGGAAGCATGACTATATTATATTTTAGTGTTCGCCTTAAGAAAAATCCATCCGTCGCGTCATTTGGATCGTTTTTCGCGCTTATGCGCATTCCGTCGTAATTAAGCGAACATCGCGTTCGTACGGCCAAACGAACCGACATCCGAGATATTTTTGAGCATATTTTGAGTTCCCTATACTTTAACTTCATTTTAGATACTTGAAATGAGGTTAACGGGGTTCAAACGCATCGAGAATCGCTTAAACAAAGTGCAGGGACCATTTCTGTAAAATCTGCCAAAACTAGGGCCTAGCGTGACGCGAGGGGTCTTAGCGTCACGCGAGCCCCCTTCTGGACCAGATTAAGTGTTTTGACAGCTGGTTGCAGCTGTTTTGCACTCCCTAACCCCTTCCAAAGGCCAAATGACACTTGTTAAACTCCTATGGTGTCCATTTTGAGCCACCACAACTTTGTGACAAGTGTACGGCTCGGATCGTGGCACGATATTCAAGAAACGATCCTAACGGCTCTACTTTTTCTATAAATACCCACCCCCCTTTGGCTTAAAAACCCACAAATCTGATTGAAAATGCTCTAAGTTGAAGCCTTCGCTTCATACCTGAGCTATTCGATCACGATTAGCATTCGGGGACCCTTCGTAAGTATTCTTTCGTTCTTTTATCGCTTTTCGAGTCCGAAAGTCAAACTTTGTTTGACTTTCTGCATTGACCAGTTTATGGTCGATGCGAAGTTCGTTTGAACTTCATAACGTGAGCATGATCACGATGGTTATAGTCCCTAGTGACTATACCTACTGATTTCCACGTTATCTAGGCTCAGTGACGAGCCGTAGTTTCGGCCAGAATACGTATTCTTGCGTATTTTGTAACCAAACTACTTATGGGTATCAAAACCGTTTGTTTTGATACCAAACTTGTTTTCTAACTTAGTTAAGCATGTTTTAACATGCTTAGCTCGTCACTTTTAGTTTAGTGCTTATATAGGGTCGTAAAGGTAAGCGATCTAAACAATCGCTTATGCTTTCGAACCCGACCCGTTTGGTCGATCATTAGGATCCGACCAAACACATTAAGTGACCTTATGGTCACATCGTTCGAGTAGTTGTATGACAGGTAGTATATATGCCTTAGGTAAATGACCAAAATACCCCTACGGGGCTTAAATTGAATTAAACTCGTTTCGGGCATTATGGAAGGTATCATTGTGATATCACAACATATTTTAAGCATATTAACTTAGGAAACCTGTTCGCAACCCATTCGGGTACCCGTTACGCGCTATTCGCGTTCGGATCGGTTTATATAACTAGTTTATATAAATTAGCCGAAACGGGTCAAACCTTATCGGTTTTGTCTCAAATTTCAGAATGTGTATTAAATACCCATATTAAGCAAGTCTCCGAACTTGTCGGGTCTAAATCACATTCTATCCGGTCTTCGCTTAATCGTGCGTACGAACCGTATCTTCGAAACTAGCCGGTCTAAGCTTAAGCTTAATTAAAGACCCGTTAGGATTCTAATAGGTTATTATAAACCTTCGTTCCAGATTAGGAGTACCGGTAAAAGCTACGTGCGTTTGCTTATTGTGATTATACTTTGCATCAGGTAAATACTTTTAACTTATTTTCCCTATACGGGCTTGGGTTACGGTACATAGCGTACCGCTTGATCGGGCATCAAATCTTCCATCGCTTAGGTGGTTAATTGAATAATTTGATCGGCTCGTTTTAAACAGATGTGTTTACTTTACAGCCTTTGGGGGGTTAATGACCATGTCCCGGATATCCCTGGCATCATCTTACGAGATGGCCACGACCTGAGCACGGGGTGTAGGCGTACTCCCGTGTATAACTCACTTAAAGTGGTGTGTCTATTGATCTTTAACCCGGAATACGTTCCGGGCTACTGAACGCATAAGTAACATGTAATTCGTTCACAAGATTGTTATAATATCAAAACAATTCTCCCAAGTTAAACAAAATGATTTATGCCACGTGCATCCAAACCAATTTTCAATCATTTTATAAAAGGAGTCAGTTGAATGTATTTACCAGTGTAAACTGACGTATTTTCCCAAAAAGATTAAACGCAGGTACTAAGCGTAATTGGCTGGGATTTCTCCTTAGCATCATTAGAAGTCTCGCAAGCTTAAGATGCCTGAAGTCTGTTGAACCACTGTTTACATTTTATTTCCGATCCTACTGTGGATAAACACCGGATAATTGTGACTTTGTTTACAATAAATAAATTCGGTTGTATCTTATTTTAATTTGCTTCCGCTGTGCATTATTATATTGTGTTGTTTGACCATTACGTTGCCAACCATGACGTCACGATACTCCCCCACCGGGCCCACCGGTGACACGTGGAAAATCGGGGTGTGACAGGTTGGTATCAGAGCCAACATTGAGTGAATTAAACACTAGCCCTTAGTGTTTAATCTCAATGACACAATTGCACATTTCAAAACTTCTGAGTCTAGACTTAACTTAGGAATATTCTCAATCCTAATCTAGAAATTTTTGCTTCCAAATTTTTATTGGATACGTCGCCAAGCGAAGAAGCCGTAATAGGAATTCTCCACGTCTGGAGCCTTGGGATGCTGAGTTTCGTACCGCGACCAGGATAAAACGTGCAACCACGGAGAAAGCATTCAGGAAATGAATGAAGAAGCAACTCCTTTTGCAAAAGATCATTTCCTTAATAGTCCTTCTAAGGACATATTTATTTTTCAGTCCCTTCGAGGACGACATTATTCTTTTGAAGACCCATTTAGGGAAACCCTATACTTGTTTAAAATTTTTAAAGGAACGATTATGTTTAAAACGTCATTCCTATATTATAAGATCTACCATTATAATAAAATGGCAAAACCTAAAAGGGACAAGACCTAGCCACGTGTCATTTTAAGACCGGGCCAAGATGGTAGTTCCATAATTAGATTAAGATCCATATTAAAACCTCAATTTAAAAATTGTTCTGCGTTAATTATTAATTAAGAGTCTTAAGAGTGAAACCTAGCTTGAGTGTCCTTTTAAAGACCTGGCCAAGATGGTAAGACCTGTTTAAAAGATTCAAATCCCTGTTAACATCTGTGAACATGTTAACACTCCTGGCAGATGTGACTCATTAAAATCACACACGTCATTTATAAAAGGATTCTTTAGAAGATTCCTAATCCAGTTTAATGATCTCTGAATCCTGGGTTTACATCACCAATTAAGATGATCATATTTTAACCATACGTGGTTACATAGTGCCTACGGGCTATAGTTAATGTCCTCTGCGACTAAAGACAGTAATAATCTATGACCCTGTCTAAAAAGGTAATGGACTCGGTCCAAAACCTTAAACACAATTGATAATCCTTTCATAAGAATCTGGAGTACTCTTCCCTAAAAAGAGTACGACAATATATATTACTTTATTTTAATTATTTTCTCATTGTTTCCTATCGCCTGCGAATGCCAAACTATGTCTGATAAAAGTGTCATATGAGGATTGGCGTATCCTAGTGTGTCCCATAGATTATTTCCATGTCTGATCAACATGGAGGTTTAATACATGGAACCCCTGAGATATCTCAATGGTCATATTGTGCTAAAGTCGACAAGTAGTATTCAAGGGAGATATCCGGAATAGAACCATCCAAATAAATATTCCTCGGTGAAGGAATATGTGGAATCATAACATAAATGTGTCGCTTATTAGACACAAGCGTTGATGAGTAAACTGGAGCCTGAGATATGGAAATCTCTGTAACCTCCTTATACCTTGATTATTTTCTCCTAAGATTACCCTGTTTACCCCTGGGAGGCAGGTAGAATTAAGATTTATATTTTAGGCTGTGTTGTTATGAAATCTCCAAGACAACTGGTACCATTATTGGCAGAACCGAAAACCTGATTAAGTAAATTTTGAGATAGGAAATTCATATAGCCTAACTCGATATTCTGAGAGTTTGATGTTGTTGGATAAGAAAGACGGTTCGTTTTGCTTATGCACTCATTACCGCAACCCTAATTAGGCAACGATTAAGAATCGCCATCAACTACCCAGGATCGTCGATATGTTCGACTAACTGTAAAGATTAGCTATTCCTTAAATTAGTTAAGCAATAGTTGGATGACCATCTCACCTTAAGATAAGCTTTTATATAATAGTTGATATGTAAGCATCAAGGCTGCTCCCTTGGAGACCTTGTAAAGATGGAATGTTAAACATCTATTGTTAGGACAATAGATTGGTAAGCCAAATATTCAGGATCTGAAAGTTGCATTGGAAACAACAAACAAGATCATACAAATCCCTAATTTTCTATAAGTTGCCATTGTTAGGCAGAGAATACTTCCTTTTTCGGTAAATCTCGGGCCGAGATTTCTTTTAAGGGGGTGAGGATGTAACACCCCGAAAATTCACGTCCTATAATGTAATGACACGTGTCATAAGTTTGAACGTACGAAAGAATGTTCAGAAAGGACTAAAGTTGACAAATGTGGAAAATATATGAAAATACGAGTTCTAAATGTCAACAGTGAATAAAGGTATTGTATATTAACCCTACATAATGTTTATACCCTTAAACGAATGGATCATGGATCATACGAAGCTAAAAGTGAGAGATTACAAACTACAGGGGTTAAATGTGTCAACATGTTAAAGATATACCTCTGAGTGACCTTTTGACAAACCTGAAGCCTTGTAAATGTAAATTATGCTCACTAGAATGCACGATTAAAATTTCATAAAGTTTCGTTATCGTATGAGAAAGTTGTGATCAAATTCGTGTGCGAGGGGTTAAAGCGTAAACATTGGAAATTAAGACTTATCGGGTAACCATAAAGTTACCCAAGGACTTAACAAAGTATGGTTATCTCTTAAGGCCCATAAAAGTCAAGTTAGAGGACTCGAAGTGCAAGAAAGCATGTTAAGATCAAGTGTAGAAGGACCAGGGACTAAAAGCGTCAAAAAGTGCATAAGTTTGCATTTTCGCGCATAACCTACGTTCTGAATACATCCGGACATCCAAAAATTTATGGAAGCATGACTATATTATATTTTAGTGTTCGCCTTAAGAAAAATCCATCCGTCGCGTCATTTGGATCGTTTTTCGCGCTTATGCGCATTCCGTCGTAATTAAGCGAACATCGCGTTCGTACGGCCAAACGAACCGACATCCGAGATATTTTTGAGCATATTTTGAGTTCCCTATACTTTAACTTCATTTTAGATACTTGAAATGAGGTTAACGGGGTTCAAACGCATCGAGAATCGCTTAAACAAAGTGCAGGGACCATTTCTGTAAAATCTGCCAAAACTAGGGCCTAGCGTGACGCGAGGGGTCTTAGCGTCACGCGAGCCCCCTTCTGGACCAGATTAAGTGTTTTGACAGCTGGTTGCAGCTGTTTTGCACTCCCTAACCCCTTCCAAAGGCCAAATGACACTTGTTAAACTCCTATGGTGTCCATTTTGAGCCACCACAACTTTGTGACAAGTGTACGGCTCGGATCGTGGCACGATATTCAAGAAACGATCCTAACGGCTCTACTTTTTCTATAAATACCCACCCCCCTTTGGCTTAAAAACCCACAAATCTGATTGAAAATGCTCTAAGTTGAAGCCTTCGCTTCATACCTGAGCTATTCGATCACGATTAGCATTCGGGGACCCTTCGTAAGTATTCTTTCGTTCTTTTATCGCTTTTCGAGTCCGAAAGTCAAACTTTGTTTGACTTTCTGCATTGACCAGTTTATGGTCGATGCGAAGTTCGTTTGAACTTCATAACGTGAGCATGATCACGATGGTTATAGTCCCTAGTGACTATACCTACTGATTTCCACGTTATCTAGGCTCAGTGACGAGCCGTAGTTTCGGCCAGAATACGTATTCTTGCGTATTTTGTAACCAAACTACTTATGGGTATCAAAACCGTTTGTTTTGATACCAAACTTGTTTTCTAACTTAGTTAAGCATGTTTTAACATGCTTAGCTCGTCACTTTTAGTTTAGTGCTTATATAGGGTCGTAAAGGTAAGCGATCTAAACAATCGCTTATGCTTTCGAACCCGACCCGTTTGGTCGATCATTAGGATCCGACCAAACACATTAAGTGACCTTATGGTCACATCGTTCGAGTAGTTGTATGACAGGTAGTATATATGCCTTAGGTAAATGACCAAAATACCCCTACGGGGCTTAAATTGAATTAAACTCGTTTCGGGCATTATGGAAGGTATCATTGTGATATCACAACATATTTTAAGCATATTAACTTAGGAAACCTGTTCGCAACCCATTCGGGTACCCGTTACGCGCTATTCGCGTTCGGATCGGTTTATATAACTAGTTTATATAAATTAGCCGAAACGGGTCAAACCTTATCGGTTTTGTCTCAAATTTCAGAATGTGTATTAAATACCCATATTAAGCAAGTCTCCGAACTTGTCGGGTCTAAATCACATTCTATCCGGTCTTCGCTTAATCGTGCGTACGAACCGTATTTTCGAAACTAGCCGGTCTAAGCTTAAGCTTAATTAAAGACCCGTTAGGATTCTAATAGGTTATTATAAACCTTCGTTCCAGATTAGGAGTACCGGTAAAAGCTACGTGCGTTTGCTTATTGTGATTATACTTTGCATCAGGTAAATACTTTTAACTTATTTTCCCTATACGGGCTTGGGTTACGGTACATAGCGTACCGCTTGATCGGGCATCAAATCTTCCATCGCTTAGGTGGTTAATTGAATAATTTGATCGGCTCGTTTTAAACAGATGTGTTTACTTTACAGCCTTTGGGGGGTTAATGACCATGTCCCGGATATCCCTGGCATCATCTTACGAGATGGCCACGACCTGAGCACGGGGTGTAGGCGTACTCCCGTGTATAACTCACTTAAAGTGGTGTGTCTATTGATCTTTAACCCGGAATACGTTCCGGGCTACTGAACGCATAAGTAACATGTAATTCGTTCACAAGATTGTTATAATATCAAAACAATTCTCCCAAGTTAAACAAAATGATTTATGCCACGTGCATCCAAACCAATTTTCAATCATTTTATAAAATGAGTCAGTTGAATGTATTTACCAGTGTAAACTGACGTATTTTCCCAAAAAGATTAAACGCAGGTACTAAGCGTAATTGGCTGGGATTTCTCCTTAGCATCATTAGAAGTCTCGCAAGCTTAAGATGCCTGAAGTCTGTTGAACCACTGTTTACATTTTATTTCCGATCCTACTGTGGATAAACACCGGATAATTGTGACTTTGTTTACAATAAATAAATTCGGTTGTATCTTATTTTAATTTGCTTCCGCTGTGCATTATTATATTGTGTTGTTTGACCATTACGTTGCCAACCATGACGTCACGATACTCCCCCACCGGGCCCACCGGTGACACGTGGAAAATCGGGGTGTGACACTAATTAATGTACTAACTTTGTCATACTTTTTTTTTCTTGATTTTAGACATTTTTTTAGAAGCCCAATTCCCAATGCGCTTTTCTTGATCCGAGGAAAATCAATGGTCCAAAGTGTATTAAAGAACCTAAAGTTGTTGAGAATCACATAAAAGATATAAGTTGGTTTCATTCAAAGAAAAACTTCATTCTTGCACCATATCTACAAAGGTAATGTATACTTTTGCACCATACATACACTTGCACAAACACAAATACATACCTAATTGTTCTATAATTTCTTTTTTTTTTTAGTAGCCATTGGTTGCTAATAATTCTTCATCCTACTTCCTATCATGGCTATACTGTTTACTCCATGAGAACCGGAAAGACCAAGAAAAGTTACACGCTCGTCTCTATAATTAAGAAAGTTTTTGGGAAGCGATATTTAAAGTGGGAAATGGTACATGTATGTAATCAATGATTTATTGTGTTTAAAATAGTTTAGTGGATATAACTAATTGCGAACAAAATGCAGTGCAAGCAACAAGAAGACACTTGGGAATGTGGCTATATGGTGATTAAGCATATGAAAGAATTTGTCGAGCATATTCAATATGATCTTGTTGAAGAGGCAAGTTTTTGTATATGCATTGTCTGTTGCGCTAAATTATATGTATTTACAATCTCACCTTATTATTAAGTTATGTTTAGTTATGGAAAGAAGATGGGAAGCATCCACAATCAAAAATTGAAGAATTAGTCTTAAAGTTAATGCAAAAATTGAAGAATTAGTCTTAAAGTTAATGAAAGAATTGATTCACAAGGCGTTTAATGGCCCGGAATGAAATGGCTAAAAGCGTCTCAAGGTTAGCCCAAATTCTATCATCTAATACTTATTTTATTCCTAGTGAGACAAATAAAAACTCGGTTTGCTTGGTTCTTTGGCCAAAATTAAAATTAAGAACTCTGTTATATATATATGTGTGTGTGTTAGTTAGTATAAGACTCGATAAAACGTAAACGGGTCAAACTTGGTAAACATGTACGTATAATCCTAAAGTGTATTAGCACATTAATTTTATATTTTTTAAGGTTCATTTTGTTAATGTCACGTTATGTTTTGTTGTTTTGTTAGGCGGTTTCTACGAATTGGGATGCATGGTTTGAAGAGATCGGTCGAGTCGCAAGGCATATGAAGTTGTCCGTTTGGCATTTTTGGGTTGCAAACTTTTTAGCTTAATTTGGAAAACATGCCACTTTCTCAGATTGTATACGTTTTGTGTTTGATTCGGGAAACATTTATTTTGTGTTTGATTCGGGAAACGTTGTTGAAATGTGTTTAATATAAGTTAGAATCTTTTGTTTGTTATATTTTTATCATCCATATATATTTGTGTAGTTTAATGGTATTTATTGGAAAAGATTAAGGATCCTGTAAAAAAAGGCAACTTTGTGAGAAATGTAAGAAGTGTTTTACACCCTTAGATCTAATTTTTAATGGTTGAGATCACAATGGCAAAAATGTAAATTTTATTTTAATTTTTTATGACTTATGACTTGATAGGGGTATAAGTGTCAATAAACATAATTTTAATTAAGAAACTATATCTGTTACATCCTATTTCCATGATTTTTATGCAAAAATAGGAATTCTCTCCTTCCCCACCATACTCCATCGCAGATTTCGACATCTAGACACCAAAAAAACCTTAGACATCCTTCTAACAACATCCACGATTTCTTTTTTCGATGATTTCCTAATTTCCTAATTGTTCCCTGCTTGATTGTGCTTAGGTACAAAACACCATGTGTTCACGTAAATGTTTCTTCTTTGATACCTGTAAGAAATATTTTAATATTCAAGGCATGGTGTTTAATATTCGCTTTTTGGAACTTTCCTTATTTAGAAAGTTTGTTTGTATTTCTATTTATGGAAACTTGTAATTCTCTTGTATTCGTCTTTCTTTCCAAATATTGTAATCCGAGAATTGAATCATAATAAAAACTCGATCTTTTTATACATTATATTATAGTTATTCTGTACATACTTGTTATACATTCGTTACATACTCGTTATGCGTGTAAACTTGATACCTATTTATACGCAAACTCATACTTGTTATACATGCAAAATCAGTTTATACATGCATTTATTCATACAATACACAAGTTCACAGCAGGATTGTCACTCGATCGGATAGCAATCCGATCGATTGGCAATCCGTTAGTTACTGATGATCTTTGAAAATTATGAAAATGGTTAAGTATCGAAGTTCCAAATGTCACGTGATCGGATGGTCGTTCGATCGGATGGCTATCCGATCGGACGGCAATCCGTTCGACGTTCAGATCTTTGAAAGCTTGAGATAAAAGTTTAAGTGTGGAACCAAGTGCAAGCCGATCGGATAGTCGTTCCATCGGATGGCTATCCGATCGAGCGGCAATCCATCCCAACGTACCAATTCGTCTTGAACTTGATTATTTTGAGAGTTTTGTAGTTTTGAGCGAGACGGTGTGATAACGTACTAAACAACAGAAACCCCATCGAGACCCAAGTCGTTCGATCGAACAGGAATCACCCTAACCCGATCAGTTGACTGGTTCGGGACGGTTATTCATGTTTAACCCGGAATCGGTAGTCTCTTCGATAGAAATCGGATTTTGAATCGACACATCACTAAGAAGGAGTAGAAGATCAGAACGAGCTCCGATTCTATCGGTTTTGAGTGCATTGAGTGTAAAAGAGTTGAAAGAAAGTTGGAAAACCATCTTTCAATCCTTTTAACCATGAATATGTGTAGATTTATGCGAAAACATTGTTTAATCTTATGGAAATCCTTCAGATCTGAGTTGTTCTTGGTGGAATGAGGTCAAGACTTGAAGTTCATAAGAACTCCATGATGACATCACCCTAGAACACCTCAAATCCACTGATTTGACGGTTAAATTTTAAGATTCAAAAGAGAAAATGATGAAGAAGTGTGTGTAGATCATAGAAGTACAAGATTTAGGTTGAAAACTTACAAGAATCGATAGAAATCGAGAGAAATAGAGCTTGAGTGTTGTTGGTCGAGTGTACATCACAAATGATGTGACAGGAGGGCATTTATAGGGTTTCCAAAAGAGGAAAGGGAGCAAGTGTCAAACAACCACTCGATCGAGTGGGTTTTGCGAGTCGAGTTTCGGCGTTTCGTTTCGCGTGTTGAGCGTTGTGATGTGCGTGTAGTGTAATATATTTTTAATGTATATTTTAAGCCCTTTTACACTTTTTAGCCAAGTTTTAAATTTATAAAACACGATATTTACTAACACTAAACACACATATGGGCAAGTGCACCCATCGTGAGCGTAGTATAGTGTTGGTAAGATACCGAGGTCGTCCAAGGACACAAGAGCTTTTAGTACCGGTTTATCCTCAACGTCTAATCAAATCAAAAGTTAGAAAAAAAGGTTTTTAAACTAGAAAAATAAAACTAACTAAAATGCTGAAAAATAAAATAAAAGTAAAAACAGATAGACAAGATGAATCACTTGGATCCGACTCGTGTGTAATGTAACCTTTGATTATTTCCGCACTTTTGCACTTTATAAGAGATTATCTTAGTTATTGTAGTAGGCCCCTCTTTTGAAGGTGACGTTACCCTCAACCCAGTAGTTTGAGTCAGCAAGGATACAATCCTAAAGGGTCGGATTATTGAAAGATAATTAATTAAGTTATTAATGCATAATGTGGTAGGCCCCTCTTTTGAAGGTGACGTTACCCTCGGCTAAGTAGTTTGAGTCAGCAGGGATACAGTCCTAAGTAGCCGGGTTAAAGTTTTAATAGTAGCTTACTTATGAGGGGATCAAAGAGTTTGGACCCCCGCCATCCAATACCGGTGGGTATTGAATGAGGTTCTACTAAATTTGACCCAGGTCCTTGCAGGATCTATACACTGAACAATGGCAAGACTCTTACCAAAGCGTTCCCTTAACCCCCGACCAGGTAGCCAACATATCTCCATATAGACCGTGGAGATATGAATGGTGAAAATCTTTTATTTTATATAGACAGTAAAATAATGCCAAGACACCATGGACAAACGATAAGGAAGAATCACCTTCAACATAAGAAACTAGTTATTAAAGTCATTAATACATAACCAAATAAAAAGTGCGAAAAGATTAAAAATAAAAAGTATTACACTAAACACTTGTCTTCACCAAGTGATGTAAAAGACTTAGGCAAACATGGCCTTTGATTGTCAAGAACTCTTACGATCAATCTTGGATCCCGAGACGACTCACACACTCTATGATGGATGATGGATGATGGTGGTGGATGATGGTGTTGTGATGGTGGTGGTGGTGGTGGTGGGTGGGTGAAGTGTGAGAGAGGTGGTGTGCCAAGGGATGGTTTGCAAATGAGCCAAGCACCCCTATTTATAGCCTGAACAACAGCTCGGGCACGGCCCTGTGTCCATCCTCCTTCTCTTTCTCCATTAATTGTAGTTTGTCTGCATTAGTTGACCACGCCCCCGTGTACGCTGAGCACGACCCCGTGTGCAGAAGCGTATCTGTACTATCAAGATTTCCCTAGATTCTGCGAATCTTAGAGTTGACCACGGCCCCGTGTCCGCTGGACACGCCCCTGTGGTGGGTGATAGAAGCTTCTACAGCTTTGTCTTTTCTGCTGACACTTGGGCACGCCCCCGTGCTCACTGAGCACGGGGCGTGTTCAGCCTTCTGTTCTCTTGTTTTGCTTGGGAAGATGCTGTCGGGGAGGCTGGGCATACCATGTTTGTTCCTTTTCTTGTATTTATGTTAGATTCAGCTGCCTTTTTGCTTCTTTTGTTCATTTGAGCTTATTTAATCCTGAAAATACAAAAGGAAGACAAAAACACACTTTTTCCAACATTAGTACTAAAAAGGGTTAGTTTTATGCCACAATTGATGTAATTTATATGTTGCATTTTGTGCACATCAAATACCTCCACACTTGAATCTTTGCTTGTCCTCAAGCAAAACTCTTTATAATGTGGCTTTACACTCCCAAATGGAACGGGTAGAAGAGAAGGTTTTTTGGGCTTGTCATAGAGTGTTGGGATTTCCAAGATTCTTTATTAAGTTTTATTTTTATTTATTTACAATCCTATTCGTCTTGATTTATTTAAAACATTACATAAGATAAATTACTTATTAGGGCATAACATGCCTTTTTAAAATTCCATTTATATACAAGTTCACATACCTCACGGGGGATCACTCAATCACTCGGCCGAAGATGTATTTTAGTGAATCACTCGAGAGCGGCATGGAACTTACTCCCTACATAGGCTTGCCAAGAAATCAATCCTCCTCCTTTTTAACTATACACCTTTGTAAATGTCAAGAGGACTTTTGGGTGAAGGGTTAGGCTTGGGTTAAAGGTAGGTGGTTGGGTTAGTGGTTAGTAAAAAAAAACTAAAGGCGTAAAAAGCGTCGGTTTTCATAAGACTTGTTATTATTTTGTAACTTTTTATTTTGATGAAGCTTTTCAAAGTCCTTTTTGATAGACTTGTTTGTTTATTTCTTTTGGCTTCATCATCATTTTTTTTTCATAAGCAAGTCATAAGATAAACCGAGCTTTGTTACTAAAATAAAGGGTTTAAAATGAAAAAGGGTTTAGGTGGGTAAAAAGGCTGTTTGTTTTGGGTTAAGAAATGAAAAGGTTTAGGCTCAAAGGGGTTAACTAGGGGGATTTTGGGTAGGTGGTAAAAAAAAGAAAAATAATGGTGTAGAAATAAAAAGGGTTAGTCCTAATGTCTCCGTCATTTGCTTACTTAGGTTTAAGTTGGTAAGGACCGGGAATGTATCGTCGTGGCAAGTTCTAGAGTCGTAAGAACCAAGCGGCTATTCACACAAGAAACGAAAAATGAGCATTTAGTTTAAAGATATGTATTTGTATGCTCAATAAAGGCTCAAAACTCACTTTTTATGGGAATAGGTTTTTATGTGATCAAGTATATATAATCAAATTTTAACTAAACTTGTCATGCCGTTTCATAATTTTCTTATGTTAGTTCTTTTTATCATGACGCTATCGGTTGTAAATTTGTAAAAATATAACCTTTTTAGAACTTGAAATTCCCAAATTAAACCTAGACAAGTAAAAAAATGAAAATTTTTGAAAAAAAAATTGGGGTGATTAGCGGTTCCAATAGAGTTTTGTGTAAGGCTTGTTAATTAGGACTTGCAAGATTCAAGGTTTTAGCATCCCCCCACACTTAAATTACACATTGTCCTCAATGTGTCCCAAAAATAAGTTTTTAGGTTGATTGAATGTGTAAAAAGTTGTGAAAAAGCAGAATTTTATGTTACTGGGCGTCTGGACACGGCCCCGTGGTGTCCGGGCACGGCCCCGTGTTCAGATCGCCAGTAACAAAAGTTTGTAAAAAGAAACAGAAGCCTGGGCACGGGGGCGTGTTCAGTGAGCACGCCCCGTGTCCAGGTACCTGAACTGGGCATTTCCTGCAGATTGTGCAGCACGGGGCCGTGTTGGACGGGCACGGCCCGTGCTGAACTTGCTGTAATGAAGAAAAATTTGTCGGGTGGCCTTGTTTTTGTGCATGGGGTGCTGGTTCAAGTTTCCCTTGTTATCCTTCACCATCCCGAGTGTGTTTTATTCCTAAAAATTAAAATTAAACTAGAAAACATAAAAATTAATCTAAACTAAGGATAGTTCCGCGGAATGCCTCCGTGGTGCGCCACGTTTATAAGGGTCCTTGGCTAGACCCAAAGCCTGGTCATATGTCACCCGAGTGGGATGTTTTGCATCCCATGCTACACCGTCAGAGAGCATCATCCAAACTCGAGTCAATGACCTTCATGTAGTTGACCGGGTCATCGTCTTCTACTCTTTTTCCAACTCCAAACTTCATTTCCTAGTCCCCAATCCTCAATGTTAGTGTTCCATCATTCATATCTACCACTGCTTGGGCCGTAGCTAGGAATGGCCTCCCTAGGATGAGTGGTACTTCTGCGTCTTCCTCCATATCTAGTATGATAAAGTCGGCCGGAAAGACAAATTCGCCGACTTTGACTAGTAGATTTTCAGCGACACCTTGTGGATATTTGACGGATCTATCGGCGAGTTGTATGCTTATTTTTGTAGGGCTTGTTTTCCCCAAACCGAGTCGGTTGAACATTGATGAGGGCATGAGGTTGATGCTTGCCCCGAGATCGGCTAGTGCATTACGAACGGGGGATTCCCCAATTGAGCAAGGGATTGTGAAGCTTCCGGGGTCGAGCTTCTTTTGCGGGAGTTTGTTGAGTAGTAAGGCGGAGCATTCTTCGCCTAAATTAACTAATTGCAATGATTCAATTTTCCTTTTATGAGTGAGAAAGTCCCTCATAAATTTTGAATATTTAGGCATTTGAGTTAGGACTTCGATAAATGGAATATTAACATGCAATTTTTTAGTAAATTTTCGAACTTTGTGAATTGCTCATCTGTCTTTTAACGAATTAACCGACCAGGATAGGGAACCAGAGGAGTTTTAGTAGGCTCTTGAATTGGTGGAGAAGCCTTCTCTTGTTGGGGCGGAGTTGTGGGTTGGCTAGATTGGCTTCTTTCAGTTGGCGGTAATGGAGCCTCTTTGGAACCCACGGTACGGTTTCTCAACGTTATGAGATGTACTTGTGCCTTTGGGTTGGTTTCGGTATTACTTGGTAACGCGCCTTGTGGTCTCTCGGAGAAATTCTGAGCTATTTGATTTAGTTGCTTTTCAATGTTTTGTATACTAGCTTGTTGATTTCTAAAATTCGATTCCAATTGTTGAAATCGATCCGAGTTTTTCTTTTCGGTGTCGGAGATGAGGCGAGATATAGTATCTTCAAGCCTTTCTCGTCCACCTTGTTGTTGAGAGAAATTTTGTGACTTGATTCTTGGTTGTTGAAAGTTTGTTCGTTGGTTTAGATTTTGTTGGTTACTACCATTGCCAGGTTCTCTCCAACCAAGGTTAGGGTGGTTACGCCATCCTTGGTTGTAGGTACCCGTTGGAGGACCCGACAGCCTAGGTCTATTATCAATGTAGTTTACCGACTCTGTTTGATCATCTACTTCTTTCATACAACTCCAATTTTCATGTGGCTCACCACACCCTTCACAAGCCATGACCGAGGCCGTTTTTGACATTTCTAGCTTTTTGATTTTCGAAGAAAGGGCCTCGATTTAGGCTTGTAAAGAAGTGCTTTCATCAACCTTATGGGCGCCCGGGGCAATAGAATTATTGCCTCGGGGAGTGTGCCATTGAAAATTGGTTTGAGCAATTTCCTCAATTTGATTATATATTTCATTTGGGCGACGATTACCTAAAAGTCTCCCGGAGCTAGAGTCAAGTGTTTGTCTTGTGTGTGGCAACAACCCATTGTAGAAAGTGGATACTTGTTGCCACATCGCAAGACCGTGATGAGGATACTTTCTTAGTAGCTCCTTGAACCTTTCCCAAGTTTCATATAAGGACTCCCCATCCTCTTGTGAATATGTATTAATTTCAGTCATTAATTTAGCCGTTTTAGCAGGAGGTAAATACTTATATAGAAACTTTTGGGCTAGTTCATCCCAGGTGTTTACCGAGCCAACTGGGAGGGCATTAAGCCAAGCCTTAGCTCGGTCTTTTAGTGAAAATGGAAACGTTCGAAGGCGGATGGCGTCGTTTGATGCTCCATTGATCCGAAAGGTATCACATATTTCTAAGAAATTAGTAATATGTAGATGAGGATCCTCGTCCGCAAGCCCATGGAAGGTTGCGGAGTTTTGAAGCATTTGTATCAAATGTGGCCGAAGTTCGAAGTTGTTGGCTTCGACATTCGGTGCATTGATAGCGGCGCCGAGATTACCTACGGTGGGTCATAGGTAATCCATGAGGGTACGTTGGTCCGCCATCGGAAGTGGGTCCCCCGAAACTTTCTCTTGGTTTTTAGCTTTAAGTCTCTTTCGTAGAAAGCGTTCGGGTTCGTCGAGAGGTTCTTTTTTGTCTCTACTAGAACTGGAGCTCATACACTACGGGGAAAATGCAAACGGGGCGCCTGAGTTCCAAGTCCTGCAATAAAAACAAAAAAGAACGTTGGTCAGAAGCTTCATCACGGCCTCGTACTCAGATGAACACGGCCCGTGGTCGGAGATACAGTGATTGTTTTCCGGATCCCTGTTACTGGGGAGTTCGACACGGCCCCGTGTTGCACCGACACGGCCCCGTGCTCAACTCTCTGTAACTCGAAAAATAAAAACTGCCAGTAACAATGTTGGGCATGGCCCGTGTCCGACCAGGAACAGCCCGTGCTAAGCTCTGCAGAAACTGAAAAATTAAGAAAATCCTAAAAAAAACAGAAAAATTAGAAAAAAATGATTAGGCCGTTGATTCTTAACTTTCTTAAAATCCTTGTGTCCCCGGCAACGGCGCCAAAAAAACTTGATGTGCGTGTAGTGTAATATATTTCTAATGTATATTTTAAGCCCTTTTACACTTTTTAGCCAAGTTTTAAATTTATAAAACACGATATTTACTAACACTAAACACACATATGGGCAAATGCACCCATCGTGAGCGTAGTATAGTGTTGGTAAGATACCGAGGTCGTCCAAGGACACAAGAGCTTTTAGTACCGGTTTATCCTCAACGTCTAATCAAATCAAAAGTTAGAAAAAAAGGTTTTTAAACTAGAAAAATAAAACTAACTAAAATGCTGAAAAATAAAATAAAAGTAAAAACAGATAGACAAGATGAATCACTTGGATCCGACTCGTGTGTAGTGTAACCTTTGATTATTTCCGCACTTTTGCACTTTTTAAGAGATTATCTTAGTTATTGTAGTAGGCCCCTCTTTTGAAGGTGACGTTACCCTCAACCCAGTAGTTTGAGTCAGGAATGATACAATCCTAAAGGGTCGGACTATTGAAAGATAATTAATTAAGTTATTAATGCATAATGTGGTAGGCCCCTCTTTTGAAGGTGACGTTACCCTCGGCTAAGTAGTCTGAGTCAGCAGGGATACAATACTAAGTAGCCGGGTTAAAGTTTTAATAGTAGCTTACTTATGAGGGGATCAAAGAGTTTGGACCCCCGCCATCCAATACCGGTGGGTATTGAAGGAGGTCCTACTAAATTTGACCCAGGTCCTTGCAGGATCTATACACTGAACACTGACAAGACTCTTACCAAACCGTTCCCTTAACCCCCAACCAGGTAGCCAACATATCTCCATATAGACCGTGGAGATATGAATGGTGAAAATATTTTATTTTATATAGATAGTAAAATAATGCCAAGACACCACGGACAAACGATAAGGAAGAATCAACTTCAACATAAGAAACTAGTTATTAAAGTCTTTAATACATAACCAAATAAAAAGTGCGAAAAGATTAAAAATAAAAAGTATTACACTAAACACTTGTCTTCACCAAGTGATGTAAGAGACTTAGGCAAACATGACCTTTGATTGTCAAGAACTCTAACGATCAATCTTGGATCCCGAGACGACTCACACACTCTATGATGGATGATGGTGGTGGATGATGGTGTTATGATGGTGGTGGTGGGTGGGTGAAGTGTGAGAGATGTGGTGTGCCAAGGGATGGTTTGCAAATGAGCCAAGCACCCCTATTTATAGCCTGAACAGCAGCTCGAGCATGGCCCTGTGTCCATTGGGCACGGCCCCGTGTCCATCCTCCTTCTCTTTCTTCATTAATTGCAGTTTGTCTGCATTAGTTGACCACGTCCCCGTGTCCGCTGAGCACGACCCCGTGTGCAGAAGCGTATCTGTACTATCAAGATTTCCCTAGATTCTGCGAATCTTAGAGTTGACCACGGCCCCGTGTCCGCTGGGCACGCCCCCGTGGTGGGTGATAGCAGATTCTATAGCTTTGTCTTTTCTGCTGACACTTGGGCACGCCCCCGTGCTCACTGAGCACGGGGCGTGTTCAGCCTTCTGTTCTCTTGTTTTGCTTGGGAAGATGCTGTCGGGGAGGCCGGGCATGCCACGTTTGTTCCTTTTCTTGTATTTATGTTAGATTTAGCTGCCTTTTTGCTTCTTTTGTTCATTTGAACTCATTTAATCCTGAAAATACAAATGGAAGACAAAAACACACTTTTTCCAACATTAGTACTAAAAAAGGGTTTGTTTTATGTCACAATTGATGTAATTTATATGTTGCTTTTTGTGCACATCAGTTGCGATGCGTTAGAATTACCTATTAGTTACACAAATAACCTAACTACTATATCTAACATACAATCACTATAAATAACTTGCGTTTAGCGTTTGCGATTAAGTTGCGTTGTGATAGAATTGCGATTGCGTTTCGATTAATCACCACAAAACATAAAGTAAACATGCACAAGTAACACATAAGTAACACATACACGTAAAATAATATTCAGAATTTATCAGTCAAGACGCGATTGCGATGCGATGAGCGACAAAGCGATAAAACATGCGATAAATAGCGATTAAATCTTGATTATTATTAAATACTCCACATAATATAACAAAAGCGATAAAGTAAATAGATCAATTACAGTCAAAGAAGTCAAAACAATAGTTCAGCAAGGAGTAACAGATCGCAATTAGCAATTTTTTCTTATTTTGACTTCAATCTTGACTTTGACTTTGACTTTCGTAACACGGGGTGTTACAGCCTCCCCTACATAAGGGAATTTCGTCCAGAAATTAGACTTTAGCCGTAACAAACAACTGCGGGTACTTCTGATGGAGAGTGCAAAACACGAGCGTTAAGTGTGTTAAATTACGTATTTTATGGTGTTTTAAGTGATTACGCGTCACGAGTATGATAACTGCGGGTTTTTATGATTCTATAGGTAAAACGCGTAATATGGTGAGTTTAGAGACGAAGCGGAATACTCGAAGAGGATAAACAAGACAAACAAGATTGTTCGGGAGTGGTTTCGGGTCATTAAGTATGTTGGATGTTCGAGAAAAATAAAAGAGTAAAGTTCGAGGACCTAAAAGTAATTCATGGAAAGCTGAGATGTGATACAAGGTTTTTGAAGAGTATATATTAATCATAATATATATGAGAAGGCAAATAATGGAGGATGCAAAAAGAAGTGGACATCATAGTCACGTGATTTTTTTGGATTATTTTTGGCTCTTATAATCACCAACATCATCATCGATTTTTTTGAGAGCAACATTGATTATTTTTTGTTTTTATAACCACTCATCATCCTCATCATCGATTAGAGCAGCCATATCACGTGAAAGACAAAACAAAAGTTGGCAGCCATAATCCACGAATAGTGGCAGCAAGATCCACGAAAGATTGGAGCCCATTATCATCGATCAGTGGGCTCTTATCACAACTTGGGGGCCTTTAATTCATCATTAACATCACCCACAAAAATGGGCAGCAAATCACAAGATTTTGGGCTTCTTGATCCACGAATATAGGAGGGCGGACTATGAAGATTTCAATGGTCCATCCTCATATTATCCATACGATAATCCACCACCACCACATTATCAAGAGTACTACTATGAACCCGAATTGCCACATTTCTCAAGTTACCGGGAGGTGTATGATGATTATTATAATGAATACCCTCAACCGGCATACGAGGAACCTCAAGACTCAATAAGTTCCAAGCTCGATGCCATCATGAATGCCATCACCACTGCAAATCAATAGATTAAGATGGAATTTGAGGCGAGAGATAAAGCTCATGAAGCCTTGGCAAAGAAAGTGGGTTAACTCGCCGAAGAATTGGCTCAACTTAGACGAGACCAAGAGGTGTTGGCTAGTGGTACAATGGTGAATGGTGATGTGGTGGAAGAGGTTATTGAACTTCCGGAGCAAGTAATTGAATGTTTGAACCGACCGGAAGACGTGACACCGCAAGATGAATCGGATTCGAAAGAAACTCACATCCATATTCCTCTTTCTCCCAAACTTATCACTCCAGCCAACAAAGTTGGGGATGCGGGTTCGGGCATAAGGATTCGAAGGGTGGCGTTGCAAGACATTGGCCATGTTGTTAAGAGACGACCCCGAAGTTGTACATTGCGTATGCCGAATATAATAAAAAGAGTATGGATTCGGCATGCTAATTACCGAGCGTATGTTGGAAACTCGGTAGGCAAATGTGCACTTCGACCACCCTGAGAGGTAAATCAGGTATGATTGTTGTAGAGTTTGTATTATTTTCGTTTTATTATATTTTCTTAGTTAAATGAACGTTGTGGGTGTGTTCCCTATATAACCCTCACGAGACCTACTCGTCCTCCTGAGCTATCGGGAGGTTTAAAAGGGCTTGTTGCATACGCTAAATGCAACCGTGATTCCTACGAAAGTGAGTTAGGTTTATTGTTATTGTACATTATTTTTCCACATAAATCAAAGTAAATTAACGTATGGTTTGATAATATTTTCATAAAAGTGGTAGAACTAGGTAACTAACAAATTTTAATGGTTGTGAGAAGCATGCTTCTACACAAGGGTTAAGATTTGTAGGTACATTATGTTCGTGAGACGACCGCTTTCTTGAAGAGAAGAAGAGCACACGAGGAATGAGCTCCAAAAATCAGGTGCATACGTTCCCTTTTTTACTTTTGATTTTTAGTTAGCAAATAAGTGGATTGTAAATTGTATTTTATTTTTCGGGGTTAAATTTTGGGGTGGTAGCCGGGTCACATCCCTTGTGCGTTTTAAAACTCTAGTTCTTACACATTGAGGACAATGTTTACCTCAAGTGTGGGGATGGGGGAGTAAAAGTTTTCGATTTTTGACCCGTTAATTTAAATACTACACATTGAGGACAATGTTTACCTCAAGTGTGGGGATGGGGGAAAATTTTCAAAAATTTTTCAAAATGTCTTTGTTTGAAGCAATCTAAAAAGCACAAGTAACTAGGTTAACGAGGGATGACACAACCCATTTGGTCTTTTGTCATGGTCAAGTTCGAGTTAATAGCATGACGGGTATTTAGCGGGTGGTTATTTGGGAGTAATTCGCCTAAGAAACTAGCACACCATGCATGTCACATACCATACCCTTTATATATGTGAGGTTTTGAGCCACTTTTGCATCATAGAATTACATATTTATGTTTCTTTGTTTGAGTGGATCATTAGTCATGTATTGTAGAACTTGCATCTTTTGATACGTTTGAGACCATAGACCGAATACAAGCACGAGAATGATTAAGGCATTAGGTGAACCTTTTCCTTTAAAACCATTTATCTATCCTTACCCAAATAAATCCCCTAGTCGCCCACTTTGAGCCTAAACCTTTCGTTTGACCAACCCTTTTAGCCCACATCCGTTAAACCTTTTATTTTTAAACCCGTGTGATGAAAATTCGATTATAGGTCTATTTGATTGTATAGTTGTGTTTGCAAAAAAAAAAAAAATTCAGAAAATGTTGCGAAAAAGAATAGAAAATCATTGAGAAAAGTACAAAAATACGAGTTATTAGTTTGTTGAATAAAAGGCGAAAACCGTTGCCTCGTAGTTGATGTTTATAGTTAGTCGTGTTTAGAATAGTTGTTTTGTAATAAAAATCGAATTTTCATCACCTTAGCCACTTTAAATATCATACTTCTTACCCTTAGCCTAGCTCCGTTACAACCCTCCAAAGACCTTATGACTTGTTCTTAGTATTCGTGTTCGGTGGTGGAGAACGATTGAGTTGCAAGCCTATGCGGGTACGTGTTCTAATCGGTTTGAGTGATTATTTCAAAAGCGCTAATGCATCAACTATTAGCCAATTTTAAACCGAGTGGAGAGAATATTGTGAGGGATGTGCATGACTTGTTAGTTTTACGGGCGGGTTAATTTTGGATAATCATTTTATATGGGATTATTCACTTTTCTGTTAAATATTTCGTAAATTGTAAAAAAGTTTGAATCGGGTATGACGTTAGACCTTAACCTTTGTCTCGGGAATGGGAAGTGTGTTTCTCGTTCGACCCACGTGAAAGTGAAAGACAGATTTTCTTGAGGGCAAGCAAACGACAAGTGTGGGGATGTGATGGAGAGTGCAAAACACGAGCGTTAAGTGTGTTAAATTACGTATTTTATGGTGTTTTAAGTGATTACGCATCACGAGTATGATAACTACGGGTTTTTATGATTCTATAGGTAAAACCCGTAATATGGCGAGTTTAGAGACGAAACGGAATACTCGAAGAGGATAAACAAGACAAACGAGATTGTTCGGGAGTGGTTTCGGGTCATTAAGTATGTTGGATGTTCGAGAAAAATAAAAGAGTAAAGTTCGAGGACCTAAAAGTAATTCATGGAAAGTTGAGATGTGATACAAGGTTTTTGAAGAGTATATATTAATTAATCATCTAACTACTATAATAAAAGAAACCAATTTTTGGACACGTGTCATTCATTGAAGGTATCCTCAAATCTATATTTATCTTAACTAAATAAATAATAAATTAATATTAAATCTTAACATACTTTAATAAAATATTATCCTCAAATCTAAATTGTTAATTTAATATATTTTTAAAACAAATACCTCTCTTATCTACTTATCTTATGTTAAATATATAAATAATAAATTAATACTAAATGTTATTCTAATTTATTAAAAATATAATTTTTTTTTATTATTTGGTATCTATGCAGTTAATGCGGTAAAATATCGGATATCGGTCGAGGACCGATATTTGAGATATAGGTTATCTCGGTGAGATATCGGTGGGATATCGGTGATTTTAATACAATGTAGAATTTATATATATAGCAATTTAATACTAATAATTCAGTGATATATCGATTATATCGGTCACATATCGGTGATATATCGGTTATATCGGTCAATATCACCGATAATATCGGTACAGATAGGGGGGATATTCCACGGTCCTCCCAACCGCCGGAGTGATCCCACTCCGCAGGTTAGCCTAGTCCCATAGCCACCTGGGGGTTAATACCCTGTCCCGAGTCCGATCCGTTTCCCCTGTGAAGAGGTGGTTGGCTGGTGACCATACCTGGAGTCGAACCCGGGTCTCTGGGGAGAGAAAGGGTGGGACTGGCCAACTGGGCTACCCCAGTTGGTTTTTTGACCGATATTTGAAACCGATATTTTACTAGGGGACCGATATGACCGATATAACCGATATATCACCAATATATCACCGAGATTAACTGCATAGTTTGGTATACAAAATTATATTTATTCAACTCGTGTAAAACACGGAGTTTTAAGGATATAATTTTTTTTTATTTGGTAGATTTTTCAACACGACTATACACGGGTTTTTTAAAGATACGACGTTTTTAGTATTTAATATACAAAATTACATTTATTTAGGATATAATTTTTTTTTATTATTTGGTAGATTTTTCAACCCGACTATACACAGGTTTTTTAAAGATTCGACGTTTTTAGTATTTAATATACAAAATTACATTTATTTAATCTGTGTAATACACATTATTTTTAAAGATATAATTCTTTTTTAGATCTATTCAACACGTGTAATATACGGGGTTTTTAAGAATGTAATTTTTTATTATTTGGTAGATTTATTCAACCCGATTATACACGGGTATTTTAAATATACGACGTTTTTAGTATTTAGTATACAAAATTACATTTATTTAATTTGTGTAATACGTATGGTTTTTAAAGATATAACTTTTTTATTATTTGATATATAAAATTACATTTATTTAACCCGTACAATATACAGGGTTCATAAAGATATAATTTTTTATTATTTAATATATAAAATTATATTTATTCAACTCGTGTAATATACGGGGTTCTAACCTAGTAATATATATGAGAAGGCAAATAATGGAGGATGCAAAAAGAAGTGGACATCATAGTCACGTGATTTTTTTGGATTATTTTTGGCTCTTATAATCACCAACATCATCATCGATTTTTTTGAGAGCAACATTGATTATTTTTGGTTTTTATAAGCACTCATCATCCTCATCATCGATTAGAGCAGCCATATCACGTGAAAGACAAAACAAAAGTTGGCAGCCATAATCCACGAATAGTGGCAGCAAGATCCACGAAAGATTGGAGCCCATTATCATCGATCAGTGGGCCCTTATCACAACTTGGGGGCCTTTAATTCATCATTAACATCACCCACAAAAATGGGCAGCAAATCACAAGATTTTGGGCTTCTTGATCCACGAAAATAGGAGGAACAGAATTAATTTTGGGGGGTTTCGACGACACCAAGAGGAGGCAGCGCCCTTTGCTGCTTGGCACAGAACTCAAGAGAAAACAAAGGGAAGTATTGGTAGGACGTCATGAGTATACGCGGCTAATCTCCTAAGGTTTCACCTCGGTATAGACTTTGTAAGAATTCTAGGGTTTTAATATTTTGTTTATGATTTAATTTGTGACTAGTTGTATTTAACCATTTGAAACTTATATCAATTGTCTTGCATTTGTATTGAATTCATAAATTGTCGAGTGAAGATTAAATTTGACTTTATGAAATGAATATGTGCAATTATGCCTTGCTATAGGTTAGGATTTACATGTTCTTGGTAACGAAGTGCAGTGCGATCCGTTGTCTATGACGTTGATAGCTCTTGGCACCTAAGCCACGTAATACTAAATCCGTTAATAATCAAATGCAACTAAATTAAGTCTAACGTGTAGAAACCCTAGGTTTTGCAGTTGTCGAACCGGGTGTGAACCTTGTTCCAAATTATTGTTTTACTCATTTTAGTTACTCAGTTTTTTTTATAATTATTTTAAACAAACTTTGAAAAGAAAAAAGAAAAATAGCAAGCTTCATAATTATTTTGTATACTTGTTTGTAAATAACTTTGGCTAATCAAACAACTAGTGTGATACTGACCACATGCTCTTCGTGGATACGATACTCGACTTACCCTAGCTACCTAGGTTAATTGGGTTTTTGACTGATCGGGACGACAAGGTCACGTCAAAATGGCGCCGTTGCCGGGGAGCTAGTGCGCTTAGTATTTCATTGCTTTTTCGATTTTAGTTTAGTTTATTTTCTTTCCTCTTTCTTGTATATTTGTGATTTTACTTCGGGTGGTCGAGCTTGGTTGTGCAGGTACATGTTTTGCAGGTACCATCTTTCAATATGAATTGGGTAGATGATGATCCGTGTGAGTGTTGCGGAAGCGGAGAGCATTATTTAGAAGATTGCTCTGTTTTCCATGAAAAAGTTCAAGCCAACAAGGAACGGGAAGACTACCTCAGCGGATTGTATGAATATAGGAGGGCGGACTATGAAGATTTCAATGGTCCATCCTCATATTATCCATACGATAATCCACCACCACCACATTATCAAGAGTACTACTATGAACCCGAATTGCCACATTTCTCAAGTTACCGGGAGGTGTATGATGATTATTAGAAAGGAATTTACGTCGAAGTACGGATTTCACTCCTGATTCAAAGCAAATTCTCGTGTTTATAGTAAAAATACGGTCGAACAAGCGATCTGATCGAGAGTTTGTGGTTTTCACACCTAATCTTAATCTACGCACTCGTTCATTTTTTGAAAATAGTGAAGTGCGACTGCCTTAGGAAAGGCAGTTGTGATAGAATTGCGTGATTGCGAGTCGATCGAGAAATAGCAATAAGCTAGTACGGAACCCCTAACGGGTTCGCACAAAGCGGTCTGTTGGTACTTAGACTATAGACTAGGTCATTTCTAAGACGTCGACCCGGACTAGGTCGAGTCTTGCCTAATTCCCTATAGTTATGGCTCTGATACCAATCTGTCACACCCCAACCGATGACGGAAACATCGGGGCATGGCACTGGGCGAAACAGATTATCCAGGAGTTTCCATAACAACTACGATTACCAATTATTTAAACATCACGTCCCATACCATGACATAACAAGTAGCATAGTTATTATAGACAATTCAAAGACAAGTAATTCTGTTCCGACAACTCAGATTCAAATAAATAAATTGTTTTTGTTTGTTTCTAGACTCCATCCTACTTGATTCCATAAAAGCAGGTAAAGCACAACATCCTAGGCACCTGTCACATACGTTAAAATAAAGTCAATACACATAGTGTAAAGGTGAGCATACAAGTTTGATAATAGTAATAAAGTTCGAAATGGTTTACGCATAACCAACATGTAACATGTACAAAGTGAAGGCAAGTAGGTTATCGACAGAGAAATATGCACAGACGTGACTGCGAGTTGTAGAATGCGCAACACATATCCCCACTGGGACACGTGAAGTAAAGCCGTTAACAACCCCTGTCCACGACAGGTGCTGAGTCCAAACTATAGTACTATCGTTGCTAAGGTGTCAGGCAACAATCATTGTGTTAACATAACATACAAGCATTCATCGAATAACATGTAGCATGCAATAACGGTCAGCGTATAAATAGTGTTTGCGTTGTGTGTCGATTGTGATTTGAATAAGTAACGTATGTAACACCCAAAAGTGCGTAAAGCAAAAAGGGTTCGAGTATACTCACAGATTGTGTTTAAGTAAATAAACACTCTCTTGGATTGAAGTGTCGCAACCCTCGATCCCTTATCTGTCCCGGGAACGGGCGGACGTGAACTCAGAGTTTCGGTGGTAACAGTTTACGTTAATTTGGCAGCGGAAATTACCTCAGGACCGTAGTTAGGAAATGTTTATCAGAGTAAAACCACCTCATTTAATATTAATAATCACATGGGTAAAACCCAAGTTTCTTATTACAATACATTTATAGGGATAAACCCTATTTTATTGAATTTAAAACATCGTTTATTAGGTAACTTTTATAGCCACATTTTTCCCAAGCCTTCAGTGCTCTCCAGCTGGCTTTTTACTAATTGGCTGTCACATTGTGTTACCTGAAACGCGTTTTAAAAACATTTGTCAGTGGGAAATACTGGTGAGTAAATCCCAATTTAATTAAGAAACATTTTATCAATTAAAACAGTATTGAGAGCGATCGCATTGTTTATTTCTACACAATTACTCATTCAGTACTGTCAATCCTGACTTGTGGGTCATATTACACATTGGCTAACTCGTTGTCCAATGGTAACGTACTGTCATCCCCGACTTACTACACGCAGTAGTATATTTTGTATACAAAACCCCAACATACCGGCAGTAATTGAAGAACTACAAAGACTCAATCACCGCTTAATCACATTGTAAAACAATTAAGGTTTTGTAAAACATTCCAAAAAGGTTAACAAAAAGAGGATAAACTCACATTGCTATCTTAGGGGCTGTTTGGTAGCCTCTGAATGGTCATTAAGAGGCTACCTCTTAATAGAACCATTAAGAATTTTACCAATGAGAAGGTAGAAGAATGTGACATATGATGATTCACCATTCAGAGGTTACCTCTTAACCATTCAGACTTGAGGTTAACTCTTATTCATTCAGAGGTTTTAAACCATTAAGAGGTAGCATCTGAATGGTCATTAAGAGGCTACCAAACAGCCCCTTAGACTTCGCGTAAGGGTTTCCTGGGAATAATCTATAATTTATACAAATGTACATAGGTTAGTATCATAACCCTTTGAAAATATTAATGATACCCTCCCCCGAGACGGCATTCCAACAACTACGTCGGGCAGAACCACAACAGTTGTTACAGAACCCTAAATCAATCAGGCATCGTATCTACTACGAAACTGGGGTTATAATACTTACAACGGAGCAGAACCTCTAATTAGGGTGGTATAATACCCGCGTATTACTTTTACTACTTCAGAATTCGTTTAGAAAGAAAAGAAATGAGCGAGTTCAACTGAGATCCGATGCGTTCTATTTATAGGTGCTGATTCTGTCTTTCTCGCGGCCCGCGTAAAACAAGAGAAGGGCTTACGCGGCCCGCGTGGCTTAGGGGTCTAGGCGTAGCTGATCCGGGTCATGACTAGGTTCAACACGTTGCACGACACGTGTCAACACCGGGCTGTGCCACTATCTTCATCTCTCGCGGCCCGCATAAACTTAACATTGGTCTTACGCGGCCTGCCTTAACTTAAATTTCACAGAAATCAGTTGTAAGCCTTCATACGGCCCGCGTAAGGGTTGGGGTGGGTCTACGCGGCCCGCCTCAGCTTAATAATCAGTTTTTAAATTTTATTTTATATGTTATAACATATTTCGGGCTCGGTTTTCACATACGATGTGTATTTAAAGACATATAAGGGTATTTTTAAAATATACTAAAGTGTCGGAAATATTTGAGAGTGTCGGTTTTACTGAGGGTTGTTACATGAAGGGAGCGCTGAGAGATTAGCCTGGACAGTTAACGATAGCATAACGATGAGCGACACGTAAAACGATGCAAAGTGAGTGTCAAAGTGTTGAGTGGTAACCCGATCGGATGGCTATCCGATCAGTTGACCATTCGATCGGATGTCAATCCGTTCGGATGGTCATCCGATCGGATGGCCATTCGATTGGATTGACATTCGTTTTGTAAGGATGTGTTTGTGTGTGATGGCTTTGAAGTTTTCGTTGTAGCATTTTGAAAACAGAGAAGTATCTCTACCCTTCAGGTCGATCGATCGAACGGTCGTTCAATCGGATAGCGATCCGATTGGTAGGACACTTAGTGAGAATAAGTTCACAGCAGGATTGTCACTCTATCGGATAGGAATCCGATCGATTGGTAATCCGTTAGTTACTGATGATCTTTGAAAATTATGAAAATGGTTAAGTATCGAAGTTCCAAATGTCACATGATCGGATGGCCATTCGATCGATTGGCCACTCGATCGAGTGGGTTTTGCGAGTCGAGTTTTGGCGTTTCGTTTCGCGTGTTGAGCGTTGCGATGTGTTAGAATTACCTATTAGTTACACAAATAACCTAACTACTATATCTAACATACAATCACTATAAATAACTTGCGTTTAGCGTTTGCGATTAAGTTGCGTTGCGATAGAATTGCGATTGCATTTCGATTAATCACCACAAAACATAAAGTAAACATGCACAAATAACACATAAGTAACACACACACGTAAAACAATATTCAGAATTTATCAGTCAAGACGCGAATGCGATTGCGATGCGATGAGCGACAAAGCGATAAAACATGCGCTAAATAACGATTAAATCTCGATTATTAATAAATACTCCACATAATATAAAATAAAGCGATAAAATAAATAGATCAATTACAGTCAAAGAAGTCAAAACAGTAGTTCAGCAAGGAGTGACAGATCGCAATTAGCAATCTTTTCTTCCTTTGACTTCAATCTTGACTTTGACTTTCGTAACACGGGGTGTTACAAATATGAACCCTCACCCTCATTTCTCTCCTTCCACACTCCGAATTTCTCTCCCAATTTACTGAAATCGAGCATTTTGAGCATAACACTTCCCCTACTTTTCTACCATTTTCTTTCATCATGCCATGGCAGTCTGAACAATGAAGCTCATCAATTTTGAGGTTCAAGCTTAAGATTGAAGTTCTCTATTTCAAAACTTTTGTTAACACTTTCTGAGCTTGTTACTATACTTTTATCACCCCTAACTACTGAGCTTGTTACTATAATTTTGAGATTATTGGATTTTATCATCCCTAACTATTGGCTATTAGCCGCTGCCACCCTCAACTATCACTTTGACGCCTGTCACCCCCAACTTAACACATAGTTTGTTCTGTCACCACGTAGTTAACTGATCACTATCTTTTGAGCTTGTTACTATACTTTTCGGGGTGTCCAAAGATCCCTAAAACCTTCCTAAGATCCCTACGCCACCCCAAAAGTATAAAAACATGATCAAAAGTTAGTGATCAGTTAACAACGTGGTGACATAACACACTAAGTGTTAAGTTGGGGGTTACAGGCGTCAAAGTGATAGTTGAGGGTGACAGCGGCCAATAGCCAATAGTTGGGGGTAATAAAATTCAATAACCCTCTATAATAACCAAATAACCTTTTATACGCTTAATAATCGATAATCATTGGAACACACGATACGAGCATGAAAAATAAATTATCTAGATATGATAGCTATGGCAACAAGCCATGAAAGGTTGTTGATTTACATTTCGATAAAGATTATCAATTTCCCTTTATGATAAATACAATGAAAAACAATAAGATACTAATAAGAAAGACCATAAAATCTATACCTTAATGACGAATATTTAACTTGAATCAAACGTCGTCGCAGGACCCTACAATATTACTACGTTCTAAATTATGTTAGTTATTGAATTTCGTAGTATTGTTGTTCAATAGAAGTCCCATGACACGGTCATACGAACCTGGTCACCACTTAAAAAGTTATCAATGTTCCCATTTTATTTATATCCTAGTAAAATATTGAAATGATCATTATTATTGTTTTTATAAGTACTTTTAATTGAAATGATCATTATTATTGTTTTTATATCATTGTTTATATATATAGTTTAAAAGCACTTCAAAGATTGATATTTTAAGATACTATTTAGAATTTGTAAATTAACTTCATTTAATCAACTGTGAAATTGAACCGATAACTTTTGGTAAAATAAATAATAACTATATTCTTTACTTGTTTCATAAAATACTAACTACTAAATAAAGTTCAAAACGAAAAAAAAAAGGAAAAAATTCTCATAACCCACTCATCATAATTACTTTAGAAGTAAACGCGTGTTTATTTAAAAAAAAAAAAAAAAAAAAACCCTCAATTCAAGACTTGCGTTGTATTATTATGAACATTATGGGTCCAGGCCCAATTATCATTTTTAATACCACAATCACCCAACCAACTAACCCACTTGAAGGCCCAACAGCCAGAATCTATAGTTGAGATGGCAGAGTGGGAAAAATGTTTTCAAATCATAGTCTCGGCCGGGTGAGATATTTGGTCGTGGAGGGGGGATTGTACAAGTGTATTCTAGGTTAGATCAGTGAAATGCATGCTGAATTTGAGTAGGGATGTTAGTGGGTTGTATGTTATGAATCAGGGTAACGGGGTTCATTAAAATGCAGCATATTTATGTGGAGAGTAGAATTAAACAGGTTACCCACATAGGAAGCTTTGGCCAAGAGAAATATCCAAGTTGATTCCCAATTGGGTTTCTGTGTGTAGCCCGGTTTGGAATCGGCAAATCATGTTTTCTCAGCTTGCTTGGTTGTTTCGGCAGTTTGACTATATGTTGGTAAATGGTGCAAGGTGCCTTGAAAGGGTATAGTCCCAAATCTTGTGCCGGCTGCATGATGCAAATTCAGGTCACGCGCAAGGAACCATACCTAAATTAGATGTATTTTATACTTAAGTCATTATCAGTCACATGGCGCAAGCTTAAGCAAGCGCAAGATCAAGTTGCCAGCAAAGAGACAACTCAAGTAGTACAATTGGTATGAACGTCAAATCAGGTGGCCAGTAGGCGCACGCCAGGCTGTGTCCGACAATGCCTCACGATGAGTAATCATACAGGAGACAAGAAGTATATAAGGACACTGACGTGTCACCAATCGCCGTGTGCCGACCACTGCATCATGATCTCCGTTTAAACGCTGATGACAGACCCGATATCAAGGACAACACCAGGCCACGTAGATCCATTCAACGTGCACCAGCTCCCATTTCGCATGCAAACACTAACGGTCGTGTTTAAGGAGACAACCCGGATATTCTTTGTTGTCGACGTCAGGCCCAAGGCCCATCAGCCCACCTTCTTAACAACACTCTTCGGCTATAAATAGAGAACTCCATCTCCAGTTTTAAGGATCGTTCTCTTACTCTCTCACTTCATACACACACCTATTATCCTTAAAACAAGTTCTTATTCTCACGCCGGAAAATGGTTACAAGGAGAACCCCCAACCCCTCCTTGTAACAAGTTTCACAGTGTTGTGGTTGTTTTGCAGGATCAAGCAATATTCAAACGAGGAAGAAATAAGATTAACCTTATTTGGACGAGACACTAACCACAAGTTAACCTCTGGATTAACTTAGTGTTTCTTCATTGACGCCCACCGTGGGCTAGGTTAGAGATGTGGCTGAAATGCATAGGTTTGTTGGGCTAGGTGTCCAAGAAAGAGAAGCTTTCCATGGGAATATAATGATTGCCTATTGGAGGATATGGAAAGCGAGGAATAAAAAGCTTCATTTCACCAAAGATATCAAGATAGAAGAAATTATTGTAGATGTTAAGTCGATTAGTTTCTTATGATATAAAAACAGGTCTAAAATATGTCTTTCATGTGGTCCAAATGGTGTTCATTTGATCTTATGTAATTTGTTTTGTTTCGGGCAGGCCCTTGCTTCCTTTGGGGTTGTGGTCTGGATGGTTGTCTTTGTGAATAAAGTTTAATGCTCAAAAAAAGACAACATGTGGCCTTTAAACAACTAGCAATAATGGCCACGTTTATTCATACGTGAATGTCAAAAGGGTCCATGAAAGGCTAACACTGGTCCATGGAACTTTATTGAAATAGTTGGAGTAGTTGGATATTACCTAGTGAGGAATTAGTCATAACTTTAAATACTGTAGTACTGACAATATTTCTGTATTTTAGTTAATTTATTGATGATAAAAATGGATTAAATAGTAAATACTTAACTAGTTAGTGATGAAATGGAGAGAAACTTATGATTTATAATTATAAAAAAAGAAAAATGAAAACAAGTCACAGATCACGTGTAGGTTTTAAAGTTGTCCACATTTGTATTTTGATGCAGAATCCCGGATACGACACTGACAAACGAACAGTTTAAAAAGATAGTAAATAACATCGACGCAATTTTTATTTTAAATTGGCCAACACGTCAAGCTATACCCCTAGCTAATGTTGTTTTGGATATCCATCTTCACATAGACTTAGGTTGATCCTTGGAATATGTCTTCCTTATGTATCCACTCGATAAAACTGCTAAGATTTTGATGTGAGCGACCGTCTTCTTGAACCGTACTTGTCACCTTTTTTTTAATATCCAAGGCCTTATCTCTAAATGTTTTGTCACCAAGTAGTTGTTCCACCTTCTCTTTTATTTCTTCTCTACTGATGATACCATTTTTATCTTTCTTAAACCCTAACCCGATCTTCCATATGTCACAAATGTAAGTCTCGTTATAAAACTGATCAGCAAAGTACGGCCAACACAAAAAAAGGGAGTCCGTTTGTCACGCCCTCTAAAGTAGAATTCCAACCACAGTGACTTATAAAACAAGTTATGGAAGGATGAGCTAAGACCTTCTGTTGAGGTGCCCAGCTCACAATTTTTCCACGAGACCCCACTCGGTCCATGAAACCGTCTAGGAAAGCAGTTATAGTACTCTCTTTGGTCAGATCGGGCCGCACTACCCACAAAAATGGTTTGTTGCTAAGTTCAAGACCAAGCGCCAGTTCTTCAAATTGAGTTTGGTTGAAAATAGTGGAACTCCCAAATGCAATATAAATGACTGACCTTTTCTGGTTTTTGATCAAGCCATGCTAAGCAAGAGGGGTCTTCTTGCCAGAAGTGTCCTGCTTGGTAAGCAAGTCGGTTGCTTGCCAAGAGCGGGCCTATCGGTAGCAGGTGTGGGTACAGGCTAAATGCTGAAGGCTCCAACTCAGTAGTCGAGTTGCATATAAACCATTCTGTCATTCTGTAAGTATCTTTAGTGTCTGCTAGCAATTTGAAGATGGCTTCTACGGTAGCCACGTCATTAAAACCCGCCCATACAAGGTCCTCTGGTTTTATTGGTGGCATGGTTTCTGAAATCTGAATCATCTGTCCATTTAGAGGAATTCCTACCATACAAGGTTCATGAAAGATTAAATGGATCATCTACACATATTATTAGAAATGACACTAATATTTCTAGATGCTTTTTGGAACTTTTTGTACTTCAATTCGCTGCCGCTATAAGCAAACTCAGCAAGTTCACTTGGGTGGCAGGTGAAATCCATAGACTTTGTTGAAATTTAACTGGTTAAGTTTGGTGAAAATTCTATATATATCACTTACCACCTTAGCCAACTTGCCGAGTTCGCTTATAGGCGTAGCAAACTATATTTTACACGCTAAACATACCCACATTCTAATCCTATTCACAGATCTACATTGTTGTCTACTATGGGAAGTGAACCTTCCATCTTATGGGGAGGGACACATTTCTATAACACCTTGATATCTTTAGACTACATGTCCTTTCATATAGCGGTAGCAAACGGCCTAAAATACATGAAGTTCCCAAAAAAGCACCTAAAAGTACCAGACTCGTTCTTAAACACCCTAATTTCACACAAAAAAAATCTATTAGGGAAATATTATAATCATACTTGTCTCTCACCATTCTCGTTTATAATACCATCGTCGATTAATTTCTGAATGCACAAAGTGGAGGCCAATGCAGCAACTGAGGCAGACCAGAAGGCTGCATTTCGAATTCCCATCTTCTTTATGTTGGGATCGAACACTCACACACTAACTCGGACCACACACACACTCTGCTCTCACACACTCTGCCACTATCAAGAACACAAAGGATTTACGTGGTTCGGTCTAAACTGACCTACGTCCACGGGTAACTAGGAGTTTATAATACTTGGAGAGGTACAAAGGTTTACAATACAAATGAATCTCTTATATATAGATTGAAGAAAGAGAAGAATGTCCCAAAACATTATCATGTGAAATGGGTTACAGGCATGATTGGTTTACCCCTGCCCCCTTATCCTCTTATCAACTTGATCAGCATTGTGACCTCAGCTGAACAAGTTGTCAAGTGGTTTGGCTTCACACTCAACAATCTCCCACTTGAAGCCATGGGATAATCTTCACCTGTGCTTCAATTGTGCATCTGCATTTCTGTAAAAACCTTTTGATCTTAGCTCCTTCCTAGTTACTCGGCCTTCTCTTCAATTATCCTGAAGGCCCGTTGAAGCTTCCATTAGCTTTAACACATCAGTCATGGCTAAGTCTGCCCCTGACCCAATCTCTGTCTCCACCGGCTCCCACTGACACGAACTGCCGGATTCTGAGAAAAGCTGAGAACAAACACTCTCCGAATAAAGCAGATTATCAACTGGAGAGAGTTTGACAGCTGGAATACTGGTTCTCTTAACCCACTGTCGTCTGGTAACTCTGACTGAAGCACGTCCCGTGCTCCCACTGCCATGAATGCCCCTGACTGGTTTTACTGAACCTTTTCCAGCACGTTCATCCTGAATCTGACCTGTGGCTCTGGGTTTGCCATCTGCAAAGCAAACCTTCTTCTGCCCACGAGATTCTGTGAACCGGATCTTGGTCTTCTTCTGAACTAGGACGGTTACTCCCTCAGACGGTAAACTGACCATATACAGCAAACCCCGTTTCTTTCCTCGAGCTACGACTAGATTTCCCTTTAGAACCTTCCACTGCCCGTTCCGGAACTTAACCTCGTGCCCCTGTTCATCCAACTTCCCAACAGAAATTAACTGTTTCTTTAAGCTTGGAATCACCCTGACATCCTTCAAAGTCCATGAACCGACTGGAGTCTTCAGAACTAAGTCACCCATGCTCGTCACATCAAGAACCTCATCATTCGCTAGTCTTACCTTACCAAAATCACCTTCTTTCAGATTTCGCAGTGCTTCACTGCTGTGGGTAGCGTGAAATGAAGCACCGAATCCATAACCCAGGAATCCACACTGCTCTCCACACTACAGATCAAAACATCATCATCTGAGTGGGCTACTGCCGCGTTAACTTTTTTCTTCTCATTTGGACATTGATTCCTAAAATGTCCTACCTCTTTGCAGTTCCAACAGGTTACATCACCTAGAGCCCTAGACTGACTCCTATTTCTGTTCCTGCTCCGACTATCTCTGTTATTCTTCCTTCCTCTGCCAACATTCAGTAATTCACTCAATGATCCACTCGAACTTTTCCTTCTGATGTCCTCGCTCAGAATAAGATCACGAATCCCTTCAAAAGTAAATCCGCTAGTACCTGATGATGAACTGGAAATCGCTGTAATAGTTCCGGACCAACTGTCTGGCAAAGAAGATAACAGTAGCAAAGCTTGAACTTCATCTTCGATTTTGATGCCCACTGACGCAAGTCTGGCCAAAATCGAATTCAACCCTGAGAATTCATGTACCCTGTTCGAGCTCGAAAAAACGTGCCCTTAGGTCTTAACGAAAGGGGGTATTGGGCTCACTAAACTCTAAACCAAATGCCAATAGGCTAATAACTAATCTAAACCATAAAAATAGTTTTGTAAGTTGGCATATATTGGTGTTTGTATGGGTATACCCTATTAATTTATTTATTTTTACATATACATATCAGAGTTTTTTAAAATATAATTTGCCCTTCGAAATATCGGGCCTTGGCCGGTGGTCCTCCCCGCCCACCTTCAGGGCCGGCCATGCTCCTGCTCAAGCTCAAAATCTTAGGAATTCTCTTGCAGAAGCAAACTGTTATATTGTAGTGAAGGTAGATTTAAAGGCTTATTTTTTTGTAGTCCTTTAGTATGTTAATGGTAGGTGTAGAGTATAACTGTTGACTGTCTTTGTGTTTTGTTTTATGAATACTAGTGGGAAGGCCCATGCGTTGCAACGGGTACGTCTGTTTTGTCACCTTGTAGTTGTTGTTGGGGTTTCTGGTGTCCGTATGACGTTTGTGGGCGACAACATGTTTATGGAAATAAAAGGTGAAAATACAATATTAATCTCTAATCACCATGCATCAAGCACTAATAAATCCATGATCATCTTATAGTATCATATTTAGTAGAAGGCTTAGCCCATGTGTAGACAATCAAACATGCAGTTGTTGAGCTTTTCCTTAATGGTAAAAATTTATATCAATATACCAATATTTTTGCCATCTAAAAACATGTTTGATACAATAAAGATAGATTTATTATTTAGTGGTTATTAGTGTTAGGGGAGGATTTTCCAAATCCTAAGGATCACGGGTCCTCAAGTGCTACCAGGATCATGGATCCTCAATTCTATTTGAATTAAGGATCCTCAGCAGGTGTCGTAGGATCAGGATTCTGGATCACTGTTGTTATCCTACTACTAACAATTGTCTTCCTTGTATGTAAACTTGTTTTGCAGGAATGAGAGCATGAACCAAGTCTTACCGAAGTTCCTGGAGTATATTCCCTCAATATTCCGCACGTGCTTGACCATTGTGAACGTTATGGAGATCGTGGGAAGAGTGCACAAATTGCGGATAGTTAGTTATGCTAGTTATTTTCTAATTTAAAATGGGGATGACAAGCTTGATAGAGACACTTAGCTAATTTTGGCATACACACACACTCGTAACAGCTCTCAGTCAGCTCTCAAGCAATACTTGGCGATTTCATACACTTTTTTGCACATTGCAAACTAATGATCCTTGTAACAAGCTTGTTATCATCCCGAATTGTAATCTTATTTTTGTTTAATCTTAGTTGGTGATCGGTAGTTTCCATTACCCGAGGTTTTTTGTGCCGGAGATCAACTATTGATCAAGGGCTTTTTCCTCGTATAAATCTCTGTGTCATTTGTTCATTTCATTTCATTTCAGAGTGATCCTTAATATTGTTCATTGATTCAAGCATCACACCTCACAACAGAAAGTTTGGTTGCATTATCTTTGCTTTATTTTTGACCAAAACAGTTTGGCGCCCACCGTGGGGCAATTGGTGCTTTGTTCTTGAGAAATTATTGTTCTTGTGATCATTTCGGTTCATTACTGCCAAGCAGATGGCTTCTTCAGCAAAGAACACATCAAGCTCTATGCCGGCAATGAGTTCTTCACAGGGCGTTCCTCCTTTGCCTCCACCACCTTCTGGATCCCAGAAGAATGCTGAAAATGCTGCGAAGAGACAAACCCCCATTTTCCCAAAACCACCAACTTCTTCTGCTTCCTCTAATCCTACTACTAATGATCTTTTTATTCTGATTTTGCAGATGAGAGATCGCATGCAAGAGCAGGACAAAACCAATGAAAGGATCCTCCAGGAGATCGGTGATATCAAGAAACAGAAGAAATCAGTGGAGGATCACTCTCCTCTGATACCAAGGTCATTGAATTTTGACACTCCAGTTGTAACTACCCTACAATCGGTAGTTCCAGACATCCAGTATCAAAGTGGTCCATCAGAGAGGCGTTATGGAACAACAACTATGAGTCAAGCATTTGGCTCTCACTTTCAGCCTCAGGGATCCTGCTTTCAGCCATCGGGATCCTCTTTTCAGCATCAGGGATCCTCTTTTCAGCATCAGGGATCCTTCGTCAGCTCAGGAGGATATTTGGGAATGCACACAGTTCAAGGATCCTCCCAGGTTCAAGGATCCTCCCAGGGTCAAGGATCCTCCCAGGTCCAAGGATCCTCCATGGTTCCAAGATCCTCTCAGGTTCAAGGATCCTCTCAGTCCCAAGGATCCTTTCAGGTTCAAGGATCCTCTCAGCTTCAAGGATCCAACATCTTTCAGGATCAAGGATTCTTAAGAAGTATGCAGCCTCCAAGCTCAGATGTTCATCAAGGAGACTTTATACCAATGCAGACCATTGCTTCCTCTGGTCCTTCAATCATACCGGAACCCCGTCAATATGGATTCACATCTGCAATTCCAAACTTGAATCCCATGGGAGGTAACACTTTTAATAATTCATATAACACTAACCATGGCTCTATGCAGGATACAGGTATCAATCAGGCTATGGCTAGGGAGTTGCAGAAGCTTAAGGATATGATATCCAGCGTACCAGGAGTGGTTAAACCCATTCCTGAAATTGCAGAGGGTAGCCATAGGATATCTCGCTTTTCACCACCTATTTGTGATGCTGAGATACCCAAAAGGTTCCAAATACCAACTATGAAGCTATATGATGGTTCAACGGATCCAGAGGAACATGTAGCCCAATACAGGGAGAGGATGGAGATCAATCCAATTCCTGAGAGGTTAAAAGAAGCATGTCTATGCAAGGGCTTTGGATCCACACTCACAGGATCTGCTCTTAAATGGCTGCTAAGTCTTCCCCCTTACTCTATTACTTCATTTGCTAATCTAGTTAATTTGTTTAATAGTCAATTCTCTTGTAGTAGAAAATTTGAACGATTAACTAGTGACCTATATAGGGTAACACAAGGTCAAAATGAATCACTTAGAGATTACATCACTAAGTTTAGTAAAGAATCCTTAGATATCCCTAACTTGGATATAGCTACGGCTGTAGAAGGCTTTAAAATGGGTTTGCTTAGGGATTCATTGTTCTATGATGATCTTGTTATGACCCCATGCAGGAATCTTGATGAAGTAAGAACCAAGGCCCTTAGGTTCATCCGCCTAGAGGATGACAAAAGGATCCAGGAGAGATTGACAGGATCCTCAAAACAGGAAAAGCAAGGATCCTACTTTAAGAATAACAAGTTCAAGTCCTACAACAAGTCTGACAACCAGAATGTGCATGCAGTAGAGCAAGAAGAGGATGATGAGGATTATCCTCCAATTTCTGAATACTGTTTTTCTGTTGATAACAATGAGCTAATTCTTGCAATGCAGAATCTAGGTGAGAAAGCTAGGTGGCTAAGAAAAAGTGATAAACCAGCTGCTACAAAAGACAAATCCAAGTGGTGTGCATATCATGAGGATTTCGGACATCTCACTGAAGAGTGTATTGCACTTAGAAAATAAATTGGTTACTTGTTAAGCAAGGGGCACTTGAAGGAGCTTTTGGGACGAAAGAACTCAAGGATCCAGGATCCTGAAAGGATCCCGGAAAAGGCTCCTGCTCCTCCAGCAGATGCACAAGTTATAAACTTCATATCCGGTGGATCAGACATTTGTGGTACTTCATTTTCAGCAGCCAAAAGATATGCCAAGGAAACCAAGATGGATAATGGAGACAGACCCATCCGGACCTCCACTGTCACCAAGGATAAGATCATAACTTTTGATAAGGATGATCGTGTTGATGTTCAGGATCCTCATCATGATGGTCTTGTTATTACTCTGTTCATTTCTAACCATTTTGTTCGCAGGATCCTGATAGATGGAGGAAGTTCAGTAAACATCATCCAGCTTGATGTCCTCAAGAAGATGAACTTTCCTGAATCAGACATTGTTCCAAGATCCTCAGTACTTGTGGGATTCATCGGAGAGACCAAAAATACATTGGGGGACATCAAACTCCCCATCTATATTGAAGAACTACATTCTTATCAAAAATTTTGTGTTATAGATTGCTTATCTTGTTGTAATGTTATCCTTGGCAGGCCATGGATACATGACATGAAGGCAGTCCCATCTACTTATCATCAGTGCGTGAAGCTTCCTAGTCCGTGGGGGGTGGTGAAAATTGAGAGTGATCAACAAGAAGCTAAAAATTGTTACACATCATCAATGAAGCCAGCCTCAAGACCAAGGGTGCAATAGCAATTAAAGCATCCTCCAAGAGATGTCTTGGAGGCAAGAGAACAGGATGTGAAAGAAATCCTTATGGATCCCCATGATCCTGAATCCATCGTCTTCATAGGATCAGGGATCCTCAGCAACATTGAACAAGATCTAGTATCCTTCCTTAAGAGGAGGAAAACTACCTTTGCCTGGAAGCATGAGGATATGACAGGTATATCTAAGGATATAATTACTCATAAGCTTGGCATTGACAGGTCATTCAAGCTTATACATCAGAAGAGGAGGAAGTTTGCACCTGAAAGGAATGCTATTATCCAGGAAGAGGTAGATAAACTACTTCGAGCAGGTATGATAAGAGAGGTCAAGTATCCAAGATGGTTAGCCAATGTGGTTTTTGTTCAAAAGAAGAATGGAAAGTGGAGGGTATGTGTCGATTTTACTGATTTAAACAAGGCATTTCCCAAGGTTTCTTTCCCATTACCCCACATTGACTCCATGGTGGATGCTACCGCGGGTCATGAGTTGTTGACTTTTATGGATGCCTCATCTGGATTTCAACAAATTCAGATGGAACCATCTGATCAAGAGGATACAGCCTTTATGACCCCAACTGGTATATATTGTTATATTGCTATGCCATTCGGACTAAGGAATGCAGGTGCTACTTATCAAAGGCTAGTCAATATGATGTTCAAGGAACAAATTGGACATACTATGGAGGTTTATATAGATGACATGGTGGTTAAGTCCAAGAAAGCTGAGGATCACCTTAGAGACTTGGAGGAAGCATTCAATATCCTTGATAAATTTAATATGAAACTAAATCCTTCCAAGTGTCAGTTTGGTGTTAAAGCAGGTAAATTCCTAAGCTATATGGTGACAAAAAGAGGCATTGAAGCAAGTCCAGAGCAAATCAAGGCTATTGTGAATATCAAATCTCCTGCCAATGCTAAGGATGTGCAAAGATTGACAGGCAGGATTGCAGCCTTGAACAGGTTCATATCCAAATCCTCAGAAAAATGCAAGGAATTCTATGACATTTTGAGGAAGAACAAGAAATTTGAGTGGACTGAAAAGCACGAAAATGCTCTCAAAGCTCTTAAGGATTACCTATCCTCAGCCCCTGCCTTGATGAAACCAGAGAAAGGGGATATATTATCCTTGTATTTAGCGGTATCCTCTAAAGCAATAAGTGCGGTCCTTGTTAAGGATCACGAAGGTACACAACATCCTGTCTATTATGTAAGTAAGAGTTTGCTTGATGCTGAATCCAGGTATTGACATTTAGAAAAACTTATCCTTGCATTAATTATGGCATCTACTAAATTAAGACATTATTTTGAAACCCATGCCATTATTGTTAAGACTAATTTTCCAATTAAGAATGTTCACAGGAAACCTGAAATGTCAGGAAGGATGGCTAAGTGAGCAGTGAAGCTTAGTGCTTATGATATAAGATATGAACCAAGGACTGCCATCAAATCCCAAGCCTTAGCTGACTTTGTGGCAGATTTCAGTAGTGACTTGCAAAGGGAAGCTGAATTAGAAGTCCAACAGCTTGAAGAAACTAAGGATCCTTGGATACTCTTCACTGATGGAGCTTCAAATGTCAAAGGAACTGGACTTGGAATACTACTAAAATCGCCACAGGGGGACATAATACCCCACTCCATAGCTTGTGAGTTCCAAACTACTAATAATGAGGCTGAATATGAAGCCTTGATAGCTGGTTTGCAAATCGCTAAGCATATGAGGATCAGGTATCTTGAGGTACATGTGGATTCATTGTTAATTACTAATCACTTTAATGGATCCTATGCTGTTAAAGGTGAAAAGCTAATCAAATATTTAGAGGTAGTCAAAGAATTGACACTCTCTTTTGTTTCCTTTAGTTTGACACAGGTACCAAGGGAAGAGAATGCAGAGGCTGATGCATTAGCCAATCTAGGATCATCCTTGAAGATCCCGGAGGATATCAGGATCCCTATTATTCACATCCTGACCCCTGCTATCGAGGATCATGTAGCCATGGAGATAGGAGAGGATTCTGCAATCATCCCTAGTGATGATACTCAATCTCATTCAGGATCATGGATCCTTCCAATCATGAGATACATACAACATGGAGAAATTCCCACAGGAGAAAACCCCAGGGCTTTCAAAATTAAGGTATCTCAATTTACAATATTGAATAACATGTTGTATAAACGATCTCTTGCAGGACCATATCTAAGATGCATTGAGGATCCTGAAATCCAAGAAGTCCTAAAGGATTTCCATGAAGGAGATTGTGGAAACCACACTGGGGGCAGGGCATTATTCTCAAGGATCCTAAGGACTGGATACTATTGGCCTACCATGAAGAAGGATGCTATGGAATATGCCAGGAAGTGTGATCCTTGTCAAAGACATAGTAATATCCTTCACCAACCAGCAGAACTTTTGCATCCTATATCCTCTTCTTAGCCATTTATGAGATGGGGAATGGATATAGTTGGTAAGCTTCCTAAGGCACCTGGTGGAAAAGTATTCATTCTTGCTATGACTGATTACTTCTCCAAGTGGATAGAGGCTGAAGCCTTTGCTCAAGTCAGAGAAAAAGAAGTGATATCCTTTATTAAGAGAAATATTATTACTAGATTTGGTATCCCTTCTGAAATTGTTTGTGATAATGGATCCCAATTTATTGGGAATAGAACTACTAACTTTTGTGACAGCTGGGGGATTAAGATGATAACATCAACACCAGTCCACCCACAAGCTAATGGCCAGGCAGAATCATCCAACAAGATCATCATCAACAATTTGAAGAAGAAGCTTGGATCCAAGAAAGGGAAATGGGCAGAAGAACTACCTTATGTACTTTGGGCTGATAGGACAACTCCCAAGAATGCTACTGGCTAAACTCCATTCTCTTTGGTATTTGGAGCAGAATCAGTGATCCCTACGGAGATGGTGGTTCCTACTGCAAGAACAAGCATTCGTGATCCTGAAGAAAATGCTGAAAACTTGATTCAAGACTTGGATACTATAGAAGAACTCAGGGATTTGGCAAGGAAAAAGATGGCCAGTTATCAACAAAGGATGGCTGGAGCTTACAACAAGAATGTCAGGATCAGGAAATTCCAAGTTGGTGATATGGTATTGAGGAAAGCATTTCAGAATACCACCAATCCTGCTGATGGGAAGTTAGCACCAAAGTGGGAAGGCCCCTATTTGTTTGAAGCTGAAGCAGGAAAGGGGGCATATCGTTTACTAAGAATGGAAGGTGATTTGCTACCAAGAGCTTGGAATGCTATCCACTTGAAGAGATACTTCATGTAATAAGGATCCATGATCCTTAGCTAACAAGTATCCTTGAAGGATCCTTACAGGACAGAGGATCCTCATTCTGGTAATGATCTAATCTCAAACTTTTTCATTCTTTAATTATCCTATATATAAGGATAAGGATCCTGGATCCTTTATCCCCCTTTCACTTGATTATGAGTTTGGCAGAAGGTTTAGCTATCCTTAACAAAGAATTGAGTATCCACAGAAGTACCCAGTTATTTGGGCTTGACCCCAGTTATTTGGGCTAGTCCCCAGTTTTTGGGCCTGTCCCCAGTATCGCCAGCAGCGCACGATGATCCTGGTACAGTTCATGGCAATGGGACCAGTACTCGCTTTAGGGGCTGACAATTTCATTGTACTGGCTGTATCCGGGATCCTACGTATAATGGTAGACGTACCATATATCCGTTCCTAAGGTTTCTAACGTTTTCACGTTAGCTAAGGTTTTGGCATTTTCATGTCACTAAGTTTGGATAGTCGCCAGTGAGGGCCATACTCCAGTTTACACAAGATCCTTTGGGCTTGTCCCCAGTTATCCTTTGGGCTTGTCCCCAGTTATCCTTTGGGCTTGTCCCCAGTTATTTTTTGGGCTTGTCCCCAGTATATTGGGCTTGTCCCCAGAATTGTTGGGCTTGTCCCCAGTTACTAACTCTTCTCTTATATTTGGCTTAGTCCCAAGATATGTTCTGTTTCAGGGTTTTGAAGTTAAACAGACAAGGATCCTTGATCCTCACCTTTTATTAAGGTTTGTCTTTCGGTTATCTTGATTATGAATGTAAAGGGTTAGGATCCTAACTTGGATTCTCAGGTATGATCCTTAATCATTTAGATTTTATTCATTATTCATATAAGTGACCCTTATCCTTTGACAACGGAACTAGTGATCCTTAAGCTGCATAACTTTTCTGAATTTATGAGATATTTGATCCTTGATCATATCCTAAAATTTTAAACATGATTTATTAAACTTGATGAATTCAAACAAAGTGGATAACTATAATAAGAAAATAAAGAATGCACAAGGATAACAACACGGGAAATAGCCAAAAAGTTGAAGTTATTTTTATTCACAAAAGTTAACCCTTCGAAGGTTGTCAAAATTACCTACCCCAAGCATCTACCAGCAATACGTGGCCCGTCCGCTGGGGTAGGTAAAGGGTGTCCATTGTTAATAGGTATTTGAAGTGCATGAAATAAAAGATGGCAGGATAACAAGTGGTTTCATCCCCCAAACAGAGGATCCCTCCACCACCTATTATCCTACCTATTGTCTAAGGATCCTTGATCCATAACCCTAGAAACTATTGTTCAAAATACAACCCAACATTGTTTAAAACACCATAACCAAAAACCACTACCAAATCCTAAAAAATGGGCTCCGGCCACATCTAGAAATATCCATCATCGCCCATTTCAGCAGCTCACACATTGGCTGCATCACCACCAGCATCATCACCAGCCTGATCCTTCCCGCTGCCACTCGCCTCAAGTGCCAAGATTTCAGTAGTCTCCTCCTCGTCCTCAAGCTCAGCCAGCTTTGCCTTCCAGGCCTCCTTGTCCCAAGTGGTCCTGTCGAAGTCAGGATCCTCCACCTCTTGAGCCATTTGAAGCTTGATTTTGTACATGGTGATGGCAGCAGAGACTTTAGCATCCTCCAGCAGGTCGTGCTTCTCGTGATCAGCATTTATCTGGGCCATGACCACCTCCTGCTTTGCGAGAGCAAGATCCTTCTCAAGGCGGGAGATAGCTTGATCCTTGGCTAGAAAGAACTTTTGGAACTCTCGATGCTTTTACTCCGCCTTTTCAACGTATGCATCAAACAGCATTTCCACCTCAGCAAATTTCTGCAAAGAAATCAAGGAAAATTTCAGGATTATGTGATCCTCAGGTGGGCAGGATAATCAGTCAGGGTTAGTGATCCTTACATCGGCAAAGTATTCTTGGAACTGGTGGCGGATGAGAGGCAAACCTTCAAGATTTTCAGCCTCAGAGGCCTTCCTTTTCTTTCCCCCCTTGGAAGTGGTAGGTTTTGGAACCATAGCACTTGGGCTAGCAGTCGTCTTCTTCTTCCCAGACCTGGGACCAACCGTAGAAAGATCGGTGACACTGAAGCGGGAAGCAGACCTTGAGGATTTTCCAGCACCTATTCATCCAACACAAAAGATAAGTATTCTTGTTATATTTACGTTTTAACATTTAATTATATACCAACATGGATACTTACTTGACATGGTGACAGAGCCTGAGGATACTTCTTGAGAATCCTTGGTACTTGCTTGGAATGTTCTTACTGCAGGATCAAGATTTCGGAAGGCTTTGATCCTCTCTTTGGTTTCAGGTGATGTAATGATGTGTGAAACAGAAATAGCTGCAAAAGAGAAATAAAGGGGTTAGTGATCCACAACAGAAATAGGGGTGTCCTATGATCCTTCTATAAGGATCCTCTATCCTACCATGAATGGCCCATGTTCTGGGGGGATCCTTCCCATTAGGGATAGAATCCCTCCTGACGAAGAAAAAACGTTTCTTCCACTTGTTATCGTTCTTGGTGGTTTTCAAGATTGGATGTGGTTCAGCGGGTTTATGTTTGAATAGAAAGCGATGTGAACCATGGCTCACAAGGTTGTATAGTTCAGACAACTCCGACATTCCAAACTCGATGTCCTCCTGCTCAATGATCCTCTCAAGGGTAAACAGAACCCTCCACATCATTGGCATAGCCTGGATGTAGGATATGCCGGTAAGGGAGAAGAAGGATTAGGTAAAATCAGGAAAAGGGTAGGAGTATCCTATTGAGATTGGGGTGACTAGAAATGCAACCCAAGTTTCAGAGATAAAATCACCCCGGACAGTGGGATCAAAGGGTTTGAAAACAGTGCTCGCCGGGAAGCAATCGCGAATCCTGTAGATTTCAGGATCGGTAAAACAGCAACGTTCCTTCGGAGAGTCATCGATGATCCCTTGGCTTTTTAAAGGACTGTCTTTTCGATGATCCTTAGCAGGGGATGATCTTAGCTTCATTGTGATTCAGAAAAGAAGGAAGAATAGAGCAAGAAGAAGATGAAGAGAAAAAGAGAAGAGAGAGATACCTGATTGATCTTCGAATGTGGATTTAAAGGGAGTCTTGCTCGAATTTAAATGCACATTGATCCTTATCTCTAACTTCAATTTATAATCATGATTTGCAGGGATGTCGCTTCAGATGACGTAAGATTTGCAACGGCTAGTCAGGATGTAACGGCTATATATCCGTTGGTTTGTTACGGATAAGATCAAGAAAATATAACTCGACAATTTACACTTTACTCCTTATATTTTGGTGGCAATTGTTAGGGGAGGATTTTCCAAATCCTAAGGATCACGGGTCCTCAAGTGCTACCAGAATCATGGATCCTCAATTCTATTTGAATTAAGGATCCTCAGCAGGTGTCGCAGGATCAGGATTCAGGATCACTGTTGTTATCCTACTACTAACAATTGTCTTCCTTGTACGTAAACTTGTTTTGCAGGAACGAGAGCATGGACCAAGTCTTACCGAAGTTCCTGGAGTATATTCCCTCAATATTCCGCACGTGCTTGACCATTGTGAACGTTATGGAGATCGTGGGAAGAGTGCACAAATTGCGGATAGTTAGTTATGCTAGTTATTTTCTAATTTAAAATGGGGATGACAAGATTGATAGAGACACTTAGCTAATTTTGGCATACACACACACTCGTAACAGCTCTCAGTCAGCTCTCAAGCAATACTTGGCGATTTCATACACTTTTTTGCACATTGCACACTAGTGATCCTTGTAACAAGCTTGTTATCATCCCGAATTGTAATCTTATTTTTGTTTAATCTTAGTTGGTGATCGGTAGTTTCCATCACCCGAGGTTTTTTGTGCCGGAGATCAACTATTGATCAAGGGCTTTTTCCTCGTATAAATCTCTGTGTCATTTATTCATTTCATTTCAGAGTGATCCTTAATATTGTTCATTGATTCAAGCATCACACCTCACAACAGAAAGTTTGGTTGCATTATCTTTGCTTGATTTTTGACCAAAACAATTTGTGATGCTTTTGTTTTGGGGTTGTTTGGTGTCATGTAGTCTACATCTTAAATATGGACAAATCCTTTAAATATAATTTTAATATTCATCTTATAATTTGCAAGCAACATTACAAAAACATATATGCATTCTTCCTAACAAAAGTATCTTATGCAAAATATGAAATAAGATTCTAATTAATGGATATTATAGATTTCTATGTGCAAATGTAATGACTAACTGGTAGGTAACTTTTTCATACGAAACAAAGACATATTGTTTGGAAATTAACTTCATATGTGAATTTTAGAAAGCAATGGATAGAAATGGAAGAACATGACAAAAGTATGTGAATTTAATGTGGATTTGTTCTTGACCTTTGGTAAGCCATCTTAAAAATTTGTCAAAATTACCATAAGGGTAGAAAACCTAGTTTTTTTAATAAGGTAGTATGGATATGGATATAGATATAGATAAGATAAACATTCCCCATTCTCTCATTCTTCTTTCTATATTGTTAATAGGTTTAGTTGTTTTACAATTAGGAGTTTAACGTTAAAAAATAGAACAAACAAAGAAATTCTTAAAGCACAATGTATAATTATTAATAATGCATAAATAAGTTAGTAACTAAATACAAATTTGGAACAACCCCTTTTGACTCGAAGCCAACACGTTATCCAACCTGCATGTTTTGAAACTTGTATAAATTTGATGTGATCTTCCCAACACCCATCCTAACATACAACATTGAACCATGATAGTGCACCATCTTCACACTCCAAAAACTCTATCTAGCTCCAGCCCAAACTGTTATAATAATTATCATCATTTCCATACTTGTAATCTCTATATATCTTACCATCTGCATACCAACAAAATATGAATAAATAGAATTTTAATATTCAAAAACAATATTTTGATCAAAATATGATAGAGGTAGCTAAAGATCAGGATCTTTTTTACATCCCTTGGTCCCATACTCTGGGATTGAATCTAACATCCCATTTTTTATTTTGTTTCTTCCTGAAATAACCCAGCAATATTTTTTTGTCATAATAATTGGCGTTCTTGAAAATGATTCCGCCACATAAACTTCAATAATTGGCGGCATTGAATCACATCCCAGAGCGTGCTTATTCTTTGAAAAAAACCATTCCTACCACAAACCATTGATTCACAACTCATGCTCCATCTCCCAATATAAAATTTAACAAACCAAACGTGCTTTGAGGAAACAATTAATACAAATAAAACCCTAACCAATAATTTAAAGATAAAACTCGAACCCTTGCAAATGTCTCCTACTGAAAGAGAGAATTCCCGAGTATGTAGGGGTGGGAACTGGAAGAGTAGGGGCCGATTCCATTACCTTCTTCGATCGTCGGTTCAGTTGGTTTCAATGAAACGAAAAGCACCAAAATCGTATTCTTCCCATTTTCTATAATAGTGGTCGGAAATCACCGGAACAGAAACGCAAATTTTATATTACGTGGTAAACGATTCGAAAATAACCTTGAACAACGTTAATGGTCGGCCAAATATGAATCGCAGATCTGTCGAGATCTCGCAACCGTACAGACTGTCTGGTGCATCTTCGATTGTTAGAACGACTGAGAATCCATTTAGTATAATTGGTTTTCTATGTGGTGCCTCCCAGACTTTCAGTTTAGGGGAAACAAAGACACGTTTGAATGTGGATTTAGTTTTTGAACCCTTAAATCCCAATAATGGGAGACGCTTCAATGGTAGCATTGAATGGAGCATTGAATCGTAGGTTTTCTGATTTGGAAGGTGTCGAAAAGACGAAAGGGTAAAGGTGGAATTAAAATAAAAATTGTAAACATAAATTTACTATCTTATCCTTGAAGTGTCTTAAAATATTGGCTTGTTTCCTATTGTATCCCTCTTAAATGTGTTGCAATCCTTTGTACATGTTGCATTAAAAATTGTACCCAATGTATAATTTCATGTTTGTACATCACATTTGCTTTATATAGTTATATATAGATATATCGGCTACTTCAATATTTTATCTATTATAAAGCACCACAAGGTACGACTTTTCGGTTCTGCACTTGTATCTGCTGTTAATTATTAAGTACTATGATTGAAATCTTTTTTTCCCTGTTTCTGTTCGTTTGGTCATATCTAGGGTTCGTTTGAATTATGTCGATAAGTCTTACAATCGTTATGTAGATGTTCAAGTGGCTAAATAATTTTGATTTTAAGTGAGTTTTGGTTTCTGCTCTATGAACCACCACTGTTGGTTGGTTCTTTTAATATATGGGGAAAAGTGTGTCCATGACTTGTTAGAATCGAGTTAAAGACATATGCATTGGTGTATGATTTGGTTTAATGGGTTTTGTTTCAAAGTACGAGCAACTAATTATCGGGGTTTTGCTGGGATAAATATAAATTTAACTTCATAATTATGTTGTTGCTTGATCGTGCCATCACTATTGTCTTTTCAAGTTGTTCTGAAATTATGTTGACATAAAATTGTTTTCATAACCTGTTAGAATCAAGTCAGAAATGCATGTAGTAGTCTTTGTTTTGATTTCATCAGGTTTCGTTGCTTTTATTGTCTGTTGTAATTATGGAGTTTTTGATGATGACTTTAACTTGTCTTGAGTGGGGCTTGATTAATTGAGTGCAGAGTAAATAGAAGTATATGCTTTGAATGGATACCGGATAAAAGATGAACATCTAACAAAGAAGACAGTAACATATATGTAAATTAGGAGACTTAGAAACTTGGGCAGTAGGTGTTAAACTTGTTTTTTGTAAAGCAAAGTAATAGAAAGTTTTTGAAGAAACACGGAACTAATTAAGGGACTAATCAGTTTGGTTTATGTTCCTACCATAATGGTTAATCTTCTTTATGGTTTCCTGAGCTCCTTAATGACTGGGTTATCCTGCAAAACAGAACACCGTTACTCGTTAAGAGGGGAATGTGGGGGTTTCCCTCTTAACCGGGCTCCGGCGTGAGAATAAGCGACTGCTTTTGGGGAGATAATTAAGTATTAAGAGTGAGAGTAGAGGGAATGGAATGTTTAACCTGTGAAGTGAGGTCTCTATTTATAGCCGGAGAGGTGTAAGAGGATGTGGGCTGATGGGCCTTGGGCCGTAAGGTGACAACACAATGGATATGCTCCTTGTCTCACTGTTGTCGACCGTTAGTGGCTTCTAGAGGTTCCACGGCACTGGCGCACCGTGAGTGGAGCCACGTGTCACTGTTGTTGGCCTTGTTGTCTCTCTGCCATCAGTAGGTAAGTGGAGATCGTGGGGCAGGTGTCTCTGCCTTGTGATTGGTGCCACGTAGGCGTCCTTGAGTACTTTCTGTCTCCTGCATGTCAGACGATCGTGGAGCACGATTGAGCGGGGCCAGAAGGACGCCGATTGGCTCTTTCCATCTGCCACCTGTACCTTGTGTACTGTCTGGAAAGGCCTTGCGCCGTAGTCACGCATGATTCTTGCTGAGCACGTTACTACTCCGCGCGGGGTATGGGCTTCCAAATGTTCTTTCAGAATGCTAAGTGTTGGAAATGGAGTCTCCACTTGCTCAGACCTCGCGCTGGATCATTACACGTCTTTGTAGCCCGCGCGAGGTTGGCAATAAGAAATATGCTGAATAAGGAGTATGGTCCTGCGCGCGTCCTGACCGGAGGGTTGCGCGGCGTTTTTGGGACCATACCCCTACAAGTCCCCCCAGTCCAGTGCTGCACCATGCGCGAGGCAAGTGGTTGGAGCTCTGGACTTAGAAAAAATTGAAGTAAAATGCTTGTTTTTGTTTGGTAGGCGCGCACGTACAAATGTTTTATCACTTGTTACGGCGCGGCTACGTATCTGGTAGTTGATGATGCTTTGTTTTCTGATTGGTAGGCGCGCGCGTGCAAATGTCTCAGCATTTGTTACGGCGCGGCTACGTGTTTGGCAGTTGGTAATGCTTTGGGTAGCAATTCGCATTGCGCGACATGGATAACCTCTATATTAAGGTTTTGAACTTTTGGGCGGGAATATCCTCGAAATTTGAATTTCTGACAGGTTGGTAAAAATGTCGTGGTTGGTGACGTTTGAGTTGATATCTGACATGGTTGTTATCAACTTGTCCCTGACGAATCGGATTTCCGTCAGGAGAGTGAGGCCCACGCGCGCGTGGTAACCGTCACTCCGGGAAACACGCCTTACGTGGCGTCTTCTGATTGGTCACGTGCGCGGCGACTTCGGCACGTTTACCCATCGCATTAAATGCAATGGGTATATATATCTGAAGAGACGTGGGGAGTTATCACTTTCTCTTCTACTCTTTTTCTTATTTCCTCTCGAATTCCTTTGAATCTTCAAACTTTTGAAGAACACGGTAGCAGATCTTCAAGTTTCTTGAAGAAATATTCAAATCTGTTGAAGAACATCGTAGCAGATCTTCGAGTCTTTGAAGAAGATCTTCAAGTCTGTTTGCCGGATACTCAGGGCTTCTTTGTCGGTTATTAATGGCTGAAGAACACCAAGAAGAGAATCCCGGTGAGGAGGGTCCTGTTCTCGCTCTCAGGTGGGACTTAGGTCTTTTCGAGCAGATCACGAGGAGTTTCCGGTTTCCACCGGAATGGGACGCTAAGTACCCCGGTCAAAACCAGACGGCCGCTGATGCACCACCGGGGTACATCACGTTGTTCGAAGATTTCTTTCATCAAGGCAACTTCCGGTTGCTGGCGACGAATTTTATGGCCCATATTCTTCAGTTTTATGGGTTTCATATTTCGCAGATGAGCCCTCCCGGGATGGTCAGGGTTCGACACTTCGAGTTCCTCTGCCGATCCCATGATATTGAGCCTACTGTTGAAAAATTCAGGGTCTTTTACCAACTAATCAGAAACATGGGCTTCTATTCATTTGCCAGTCGGGGTGCTGCGAAGAAGATACTTCTGAACCCCCCCAAGAGTTTTCATGAGTGGAAACCGAAGTTCTTTTATATTCGCGAGGAGGTGATACCGATCGCCATGACTTTCCGCGCATGGTCCGAACCGATCTTGAAGGAGGATTTGGCGATTCCCAAGAATGACGCTTGGTACAAGAAGCTTACTTCTACCCCAAACCGAGTGTTTGGAGAAAATGTCTTGGTAGCGGCGCACATGAGTGACCAGTGGCCGGCTGATAGCAAGGACGTTCCGGTCTTAAAGCTTGAAGATAAAGGTTAGTTATTTCCTCAATTCCTTTGATCTCTTCGTTTTGTAACCTGTGCTAATCTATATACTTGCGCGTGTAGAGGTGCAACTGTACCAAGCTGCTTTCCCCACCTTTGGTGGTTCCATGGGCGTGCGCCCGCTCCAGGCTGGAGAGGAGTACTGGTATGAACAGATTAAGGGTAACTTCATGTACCCAGTTGCTGATGCATTTTCCGCTCCGCCTACTGCAACCGAAGGTGCGCATATACCTAACCCTCGTCCCTTGCGCTCTGTCACTTCTGCTGGGAAAGAGGTTGTCTATCTTTCCACCGAGGAGTCTGTGGGATCATCAAACGGAGAGCTAAGTTCGTGGTCTAACATCTTTGCAGGTGTGTTGCGCGACTTGGGGATTGACCCTGAAGATAAGAAGAAAAAACCTTTGAGAAAGAAGAAAGTAATCAATTTTGATCCTGAGGTGACCAGCAAGGGAGCTGGGAGTAGTCGCTCAACCGCTAGCGCTGCTGACAAAGGTACTCTCCGTCTTCGTCAAAGTAACTTGGAGGATTACGTTATTATCAGTGATTCATTTAAAGGTTTGTCGCGTATAGGCGAGAAGAAGACTGGAGGAGCTGGTTCGAAGAGCTCAGGTAGCGCGGGTTCTCGCAACCCGGATACTGGTGCCACTCCTTCCTCTGTTGCGCATGAGGAAGAGGAAGAAGAGGAGGCTGCTGAAAAGTTGATCAGCAGAAAAATAAATAGAAGCGAGACCACAGCTGGTGTGGTTGCTGCGCCTAAAGCTGGTGCGGTTCCTTTGATCGGGTAATCGAGCAACTTGCGCCCCCTTTATCGGTTTTCCCCTGGTTAGTTTTCCTTAGCTTCTCATTCTTTGTTTCACTTTTTTGACACTTTATTCTTCTGCAGAGGCCAAGAAGAAAACGCCTGAAAAGAAAGGTGCTGTGTTCACGGAGCCTTCAGAGCCAGAGCCAAAGAGGCCTAAGATTACCATTAAACCTTTAAAGACTGCTGGAGTGGAGTCTGAGAAGGGAAAACATGCTGCGGGGGATAAGGAGAAAGTTGCTGAAGAGAAGAAGGCTGAGGAAAAGAAAGCCGAGGAAGACAAAAAGAAGAAGGCTGCTGAGGAGGATAAGAAGAAAAAAGCTGATGATGAGAAGAAGAAGCGAGCTGAGCAGGAGAGAGAGAAACGGGCTGCTGAAAAGTCTGTTGCTGATGTTGAGAAGGAGAAGGAGAAGAAAAAGGCTCCTGAAGAGCCTATTGATGATGCTCTAAAGTATACCGGTGCCGCTTCTATCACTGCTCATGATAAGGCGCAGGGTCCGGAGGTCGTGAGCGTCACGGGGCTTGACCAGCCTCAACAAGAGAAAAGGAAGGAACCCGGGGTGGATAAGCCTACCCATTCTGCGCGGCCTGAAGCTTCCCATCGCTTCAAGGGAACTACTGGGAGATCAGGTCCATATGTTTCTGGTGGCGCGAGTTCTGGTGGTGCTGGGGGTTATAACCCACAGGTTATCGGGGCGAGGGATACCCTTGGTGACATTTATTATAAAACTTATACTGAAGAGGAACGTGGTAATGCCCCCCACCAAGCTCCCTGGGGTTTGAAGCAAAAAGACACCTTCCAAGAGTTCGGCCCTTGCCGTGGTTGGTTCTTAAACTCCTTCCCTCCTGCTGAGGTTAATCGGCAGAGGGCGAAGACTCATGATGGGCTATATCGCACTTATGTGATTGGGGAGGCCAATACCCGCGCCGCCAACCACCAAATCGTCCGTGAATGGCGAACGATGGTTAGGGAGCGGGCCGATTGGGAGAAATACCGCGAGCTCCTTTTGCGCGAGGCGAAGGAGTTTGAGAAAACCACTGCTGCTTTTGCCGAGGAAAAGGCGAAGTTTGAGGCTGATAGGAAATCTGAAGAATGGGGGCGCGAGGGCCTGAGGGGCAAACTTCAAGCTGCTGAACAGCAGTTGGCTAAGGAGAAAGCTGAATTCAAGCGCATATGTGAGAAAGACAATGAGCGCGCGTTCGCGGCTCGTAACAAGATTGTCGACCTTGAAGCCAAGGTTGCTGAGTTGACAGCGAAGGTCGAGGATGCGCAAGCTGCTAAAGAGCAGGCTGAGGTTCGAGAAACTTCTCTTTCAGTTTATACTTTTGTTTAGCAGGTTAACTGAGTCTTTTATCCCTTGCAGGTTGAGCTGGCTGAGGTGAAGGTGCAGCTGTCAAGTAGGGACAAGGATTTGATTGCCAAGGATGTCGAAATTGCTGAGCTGAAACGTCGCCTGCGAGAGCAGGTTGACAGAAGTGAATCCTTGGAGATCGATCTGGAGGCCGAAAAGTCAAAGGTTGCCTCAGCTGAAGAAGCCAGGCAAAAGGCTGAGGAGGCGCGAGCCATAAGCTCTTCTGCCTTGAATGTGGCTCAAAATAATTATGCTGAGGTCCAGGGTATTGTTGACACGCTGTCCTCAGATATTGAATGGCTGCGCGACAGGGGAATAGTTCTGGTACTGATCTCTTTTTAACTTGGGTTTTATTTACTAAGTCAGTTCCTCATTTGTTCGTTTTGATGTAGATGGCCAACTCGATTTTGAATGCTGGGGAACTGGACGGGACTGTTGCTGCTCTCATAGATGCTTCTCGCACGGTTGGTCATCGCGGAGGTTATATGGAGTGTGCGCAGCATGTCGAAGAAGTGTATGGTCAAGAGTTTGATACTAGTCATTGCTCGGTGACCGATGAAGCTGATGCCGAGTTGGCTCGTGCTGAAAATGCTTACAATCATCTAGCCTTGCCTGTGATGGACTTGGTTTCGAAGGCTCTAGAACATGATGACTGGTGCGAACGTGTAAAGGGCATTCTTGACCCACCAGAGCATGTTGAACTATCTGACGAAGATGAAGCAGCGGGCAATGATGGTGATGGTGAAGGTGGTGATGGTGGCGATGCTGGTGATGGTTTGGAGTAGGTAGTATTGACAGTCTTTCTGCCTTGTAATTTTTCTTTTATCTTTGTAATGTCAGTAGTTGCGCGGTTGCGCTTGTTTCCGATCAAAGGAATGACACTTTGTTTTAATGTAACTGTTGCGCGGTCGCGCTTGTTTTAAATATGATGCTCGTTTATTCTTTCCCGTTACAATTATTGCACTGTTGTTAGAAACTTTGGTTAAGTTAGCGCGAATAAATGTAAGTGTGGCTCTTGTGTGAGTGTAATTGCCCGGTCTCGCGCTATGTTCGCGGAGGACCTTGGAGGCATAACTCAAGAGCTCGTAAGTTACTGGAGTGTTTTCGTGCTAATCAGAAGTTTAACATGCATTTGTAATGAAAGAAGTCATCGTGATAAAAGAACATGTCGTGTGCTTTCATTGACTAAGAAACAGGCGCTTAGGCGAACATACATTGCTTGTAACGTAAAGGGCGTTTAGCCAACATAGGAAAGTAAAGAGGCGCATGGCCAACATCACTGGGTAAAGGCGCAAGGTCGAGAGCAATTACATATAGCATTTGCGCAGTTGTTGCGCATTCCACGTTCGCGGGATGATGTGACCATCCAGGGTCCGCAATTTGTAAGCCCCTTTTCCTAGCACTTCGTGAACCAAGTATGGGCCTTCCCATTTGGGTGCTAGTTTTCCTGGGCGTTCAGCATTTGAAGCTTCGTTGTCTCGGAAGACGTATTCTCCTGGAGTGAAGGTACAGATGCGGACTCTCGCATTGTAGTACTTTTCCAGTTGTGTTTTGTACATGGCTTCTTTAATTCGCGCAATTTCGCGCCTTTCTTCTAGCAAATCCCAGTCAAGACGACGCTCTGCCTCGTTATCGATTGCGTTGACTGCTGTCAAGCGCGGAGAGGGCAGGCCAACTTCTGCCGGGATAACCGCTTCTGAGCCATAGACTAGGCTAAAAGGGGTTTCGCCGGTACTTGTCTTCGGCATGGTTCGGTGAGCCCACAAGATACACGGGAGCTCGTCCACCCAGCCTCTTTGCTTTGTGCCCAGTCGGGCCTTTATCCCATCGACGATACACTTGTTCACACTTTCAACCTGCCCGTTGCCTTGAGGATGCGTAACGGAGGAGAAAGTGTGTTCGATTTTCATCTCTTTCATCCACTTCTGGAGGTCCTCAGACGCAAAGTTGGTGCCGTTGTCAGTTACAATCTTGAGTGGTAGGCCAAATCTGCAGATGATGTGTTCCCAAATGAACTTACACACCATCATGGCTGTAGTTGAAGCGAGGGCTTTGGCCTCCACCCATTTCGTAAAGTAATCGACGGCCACTATTATAAACTTGACGGCGCCAGGAGCCTCTGGGAAAGGTCCCACCATATCAATTCCCCACTGCTGAAAAGGCCAAGCAGTGGATACAGGGATAAGATCGTTTTTAGGGCGCAGGGTTTTTTGAGAGTGTCCATGACAGGAGTCGCACTTGCGTAGTTCCTTCAGGGCATCGACATGCATCCCTGGCCAGTAATATCCAGCGTTCATAATCTTCGCGACAACCATGCGTGGCCCTGCATGGATGCCGCAGATCCCTTCATGAATATCCCTTATCAGATAATTCGCATCTTGGGGGTCCACGCAGCGCAGTAGTGGCCCCAAGATGGATTTTCGGTACAAAATACCACCGTTCATCTCGTAACGCAGGGCCTTGTTTTGAATCTTCCTTGCCTCTGCTTTACTCTCCGGGAGTATTCCTTCTTGCAAATATTGAATTATAGGGGTCATCCAGGATGGCTGCCCTATTTCGATCACGTTGACTTGTCGTAACAGAACTGACGGATTCTTGAGTACTTCAATCCTTACATCTTTGGCGAGATGTTGAAAGGAGGTTGAAGCGAGTTTGCTCAAGGCGTCTACTGGTTTGTTTTCAGAGCGATTGATGTGAACTACCTTGTAGGACTTGAATTTTTGAAGCAACTCTTTCGCCTGTTCCAAATATAAGGCCATAACTTCGCCTTTTGCATCGTAGATTCCGTTGATTTGATTGGCGATCAGAAGTGAATCAACATGCGCTTGAAGGTTTTTAGCTCCCATTTTTATGGCGAGGCGTAAGCCTGCCAGAAATGCCTCGTACTCTGCCTCGTTGTTGGTATTCTTAAAATCCAACTTGATGGCGTACGTAAATTCATGTCTTTCAGGGCTCAAGAGGCGCAAACCTGCTCCTGCGCCATCCTCGTTTGAGGCCCCATCGGTGTACAGTAACCACAATTCATCTGACGTGTCTTTTACGGCAGTCTCCACAAGCTCACAATCTTTGATTTTATCAACTGGGACTTCTGTGATGAAGTCCGCTAGAACCTGACCTTTAATGGTGGGGCGCGACCTGTACAAGATGTTGTGGCCCCCCAGCTCGATCGCCCATTTTCCAACCGCCCCGATGTTTCTGGCTTTTGCAATATCGTGCCGATGTGGAAATTGGTAAGTACGGTGATCACATGCCCTGTAAAGTATCTGCGCAGCCTCCGAGAGGCGTGTAGCAGCGCAAGTACCAATTTCTCCATTGTGGAGTATCTTGTTTCTGGATCGGTAAGCACCCTGCTAACTTAATAAATTGGAGTCTGTACTCCGTTTCTCTCCACCAGTAATACCGACCCTACCGCCTTATCCGAAGAAGATAAGTACAGTACGAGTGGTTCCTTTTCGAACGGTACAGTCAGGGTAGGGAGCTCGATCAAACACTCCTTCATTTGCTGAAAAGCAGCCTCTGCTTCAGGCGTCCATCTGAATTCTTGCTTCTTAACACAATTGCGTAAAGTGCTGATAAAAGGATATGACTTTGCGGTGTGGTTTGACAGAAAACGGTTAAGCGCTGCTAGGCGGCCGGCCAACCGTTGCATTTCTTTGATCGTTCGTGGTGATGGCATTCGCTCTATTGCCTGGACCTTCTCTGGATTCACCTTAAATCCGCCATTTGTGACTATGAAGCCTAAGAATTTCCCTTCTTCCATACCAAAAGAACATTTGGCTGGATTCAATTTCATATTCACGCTTCTCAATGAGTTCAAAGTCTTTTCGATGTCTTTTAACATTTGATCCTCTTCGGGGCTTTTGACTACTAGATCATCGATGTAGACCTCAATATGCTTCCCGATGTCTCCCGCGAAGGTCTTATCCATCAGGCGCTGGTATGTGGCGCCAGCGTTTTTGAGGCCGAATGGCATCTTTGTATAGCAAAAAATCCCAAGATCAGTACGAAAAGCTGTCTTGTCTTCATCCTCGAGCTTCATTTGAACTTGATGGTACCCCTTGTAGCAATCCAAGAAGCATTTCCATCTGTATGGTGCGAGAGAGTCTATCTTTTTGTCGATCTCAGGCAAAGAGTAGCAATCTTTAGGGCATGCCTTGTTGAGATCGGTATAATCAACACACATTCACCATCCTCCACTAGACTTTTCAACCATCACGGGGTTTGCAACCCAACTTTGATATCGGACCTCCCGCAAGATTCCCGCTTTGAGTAGTTCGCATACTTGCTCATTCATTGCCTTGGTTTTATCTGCCCCTAAGCTGCGCCGCCTTTGGACCTTCGGCTCAACAGATGGGTAGGTGTTTAAACAATGTTCGGTAATGTCGCGCGGGACACCGGTCATGTCGGCCGGGGTCCAGGCGAAGATATCCATGTTCTTGAACAGGAGCTGCTTGAGATGAGTTCTGATGTTTGGTGAGATTGCGTGGCCTATCGTCACCGTTTGCTCCGGGTACTTGCGGTTTAAAACCAATTTTTCTGGCTCGGTTGTTGAAATCTTCGCCACTTTTGTTGGGCGCATCTCTTCTGTTGACATTACTTCTTTCTTGGCATAGATAATCGCCACCCCCGTCTTGGTTGGAAACCCTATCGCTGAGTGGGGCGTGGAGGTTACCATGTTCAATTCGCCCTGGGTTTCTCTCCAATCAATACATCGTGCCTTGATTTGACAGGCATCACCATGAAGTTTACATTTGTTGTTCTTGAATGCTTCCCGTCAGAGAGCGTGACGGGGAAGCTGATTTGGCCTAGCGGGAAGACCATTTCGTTGCAAAATCCAGACAGTGGATAATCAACTGGCTCAAGTCTCGCTTTATCATCTTCATCAAACTGATTAAACCACTGCTCATAGATGATGTCAGCCGTACTTCCTGGGTCGATGAACACGTACTCCGTTTCATAATGGCCGATAATACCGGTAACGACGACGGGTCGAGTGGCGCGAGGACCGCCGCGCACTACCGGGAAAATGACATGTTGCTCTTGCCATGAGGGTTCGTAAGGGCGCTTGCCTTTCTCTTTTGCGCTGTATCTTGGTCCGTTGACCATATGGGTTTCTAGACGTCTGACTTTCTTGTGATTCCCCTCATCGTGACGTTGGAGCTGTCGAGTTTCTTTGCTCACGTTTTTCACCAAGTGGCTTAGCTTCCCGCTTTTTAGCGCTCTTTCGATCTCCTGACATAAACTGTAACAGTCGTCTGTCAGGTGTCCCGCATCTTTATGGAAGTCATAGTACAGGTTGGGGTCTTGCCCCTTTTTGTCTGTCATAGGCCTTGGAGCCTTGAAATCATGATTCTCCGTCATCAGCACCTTTTTCGGTGTTTTTATGAGCGGAGTCCAGTGCTTTTCTCGGTTGTCATCCCTGATTGCCTTTCGATACCCAATTCGATCAATAGTGTCTCGCGCATCTTCTCTGTAGCGCGGCCGTTCTTCATAACGAGATCGTTCACCATAACCGCTGGAGTGGTTGGCTTTCCACCCAGGGTTTTTTCCTTTGTTCCGTTTGTTGTCGTCGCGCGAATGACCTCCTTTAGAGAATCGATCTTCAGTATGATAGCTCTTGTTTCTGGCGAGCGACTCTTCAGTCTGCGCGACTATCTTCGCGGCTTCCATGAGCTTATCCCATTCTTTGGGCATTCCATCTTTCCCAGTGATAGTTCTGATGAGACTATCACAGCGAATGGCTTTCTTGAAGTGGCAGCGCATGAGTTGTTCACTTACGCCACCGATTTCCAAACACTCTTTGTTAAAGCGAGTGATGAAATCTTCCAAACCCTCATTATCTCTACGCCAGATGTCTTCTACCTCGGCTGTGTCGCGCTGATAACGTCTCTGTTGACTGAAATGACTCAAAAACTGAGTTCTAAAATCCACCCATGACTTGATCTTTCCCGGAGGATGGCTGTCGAACCAGGCGCGAGCAGCCCCAGTAAGCGTTTGGATAAATAGATGACACCACATGGGCATATTCCATCCTCCCATACAGCCGACCCTTGTAAAAACTCTGACGTGATCATCGGGATCAGTCAATCCGTTAAACTTTCCAACAGTTGGAGGTAACTTCTCTTTTTTAAGTGGCGCCAGCGCGATATTTGGAATGAACTTTGAATGTTCTACATCTTCAGCTGGTTGATAGGCGAGGCGAAAGTCTTGCTCTGCCTCTTCAGTATACCCCACGTGTTGTCTTGGCTTATAATATTCGTGGTTCCTCTGCAGCCGGTTGAAGACTGAAGAACCCTCATCGTCTTCCGAAGTTGGGTCGTTCGGGTCGGTTTCTTCCCACTCATTGTTCATATTGCACGGCGTGAGCCGGCTATGAACTGGGCCTCTTTGGACGTTTGACGGATAGTCATAGTAGCTTTCTGTTTCTCTCCGTGTATCGCGCGTGTCTTGCACGCTTAACCTTCGCATAGGGGGAGGTCTGTTTACCCTGCCTTGGATGTTTTGCTGTGGGGGTAACTGGCGCGCCCCCTGACTTTGTCCCTGGGGAGTAACCAATTCTGCCGTTAAGACCGCTTGCTGTGCGATCAGAGATTGATATGCTGCGTTAAAGGTGGCAATATTCTTGGCGTACCACGAGGCTGGAGTTTCGCCCTCTGGTAGCCCTAATAGCGCCGAAACGTCCTGGGGTGGGGCTGGGTTTGACGGCCCAGCGCCATTGTTTCCTGGGGTTACCGTTTGAGTGATGCGGGTGATGCTCCCGCGCGGACCCCCCGTGTTGGTTACTTCGATTTCGCCAATTTCTTCAATGTGTTGGGGTTGGACGTTTTGACTGTCCAGCCCCAACGCTGCGTTAGAGTTTGCTTCGAAACCCACAAACTAAGGAATGATTCCTTGACCAGCCATGGTCGAAGGAAGAAAAAATCAAAACTCAGAAAAAGAATATGTCAAGTGATTTGTAGAAAACCGGTGGGCGCCAATGAAGAAACACGGAACTAATTAAGGGACTAATCAGTTTGGTTTATGTTCCTACCATAATGGTTAATCTTCTTTATAGTTTCCTGAGCTCCTTAATGACTGGGTTATCCTGTAAAACAGAACACCGTTACTCGTTAAGAGGGGAATGTGGGGGTTTCCCTCTTAACCGGGCTCCGGCGTGAGAATAAGCGACTGCTTTTGGGGAGATAATTAAGTATTAAGAGTGAGAGTAGAGGGAATGGAATGTTTAACCTGTGAAGTGAGGTCTCTATTTATAGCCGGAGAGGTGTAAGAGGATGTGGGCTGATGGGCCTTGGGCCGTAAGGTGACAACACAGCGGATATGCTCCTTGTCTCACTGTTGTCGACCGTTAGTGGCTTCTAGAGGTTCCATGGTGCTGGCGCACCGTGAGTGGAGCCACGTGTCACTGATGTCGGCCTTGTTGTCTCTCTGCCATCAGCAGGTAAGTGGAGATCGTGGGGCAGGTGTCTCTGCCTTGTGATTGGTGCCACGTAGGCGTCCTTGAGTACTTTCTGTCTCCTGCATGTCAGACGATCGTGGAGAACGATTGAGCGGGGCCATAAGGACGCTGATTGGCTTTTTCCATCTGCCACCTGTACCTTGTATACTGTCTGGAAAGGCCTTGCGCCGTAGTCACGCATGATTCTTGCTGAGCACGTTACTACTCCGCGCGGGGTATAGGCTTCCAAATGTTCTTTCAGAATGCTAAGTGTTGGAAATGGAGTCTCCACTTGCTCAGACCTCGCGCCGGATCATTACACGTCTTTGTAGCCCTCACGAGGTTGGCAATAAGAAATATGCTGAATAAGGAGTATGTCCTGCGCGCGTCCTGACCGGAGGGTTGCGCGGCGTTTTTGGGACCATACCCCTTCAGTTTTGTTGTTCGAAGACAATTAAATTAAGTAGTTATTAAGGCTACCTGGTATGGTTTCGCGCCCCGTGCCACCTCACCCATTTTAGCGTCTCATGGTGCCCTTACACCACCCGGCCTTCGCCAATGGGGGCGCTCTCCTTGGCCTCCACCAAAGGCATAACGGGCGTGAAATGAAGAAAGCAATGGGGTCCACCTCCATCAACCAATTAGATTTTGATTTTATTTATCTTTTTTTTCATTTTTTTAATATAGTTAAGATGAGCTTTATAAGGGGGACGTTATTCCACACCGTACAAGCCCCGCTTATGTGTCACCTACGTGGCGCTTACATGGTGTGATAAAGCCCCTAGAGGCGTAAGACCACACCACCCAACCTAATAAAGTATTGATATGTCATGTTATAGATGAGCTTTTGCTGGCTCGTGAGCTTTGGTATTCATTTTATTATATATTATCATAATGGCTCACTAGTTAGACTCAGTCACTTTTACATTTAAAATTAGAATAAAATGAGGTCTTTGCTTCCATAGTGTACCATTTGTTAGAACACCATATATATATGGTAGGGTTCATGCGAGAACCACCCTTATTGCGAGAACCGCGAGAACCAATGTGAACAGGGGGCAATTTTGTCAATACCCAAACAAATTTTAAAACAACCGTCTGTTATACGGACTTCAATCACAAAGTTAATTATTTTCAATATTCCATCTCACGTCCGCTAAATCTCCCCAAAATATCTCCCTCAATCCGTGCGATGCATCATATCGATTCATAAAAAAATCAAGTTCGACGCTCACAATATCAACAGTTCGTCATCAACATTCGTCGTATGATCGATATTAGTGCAATACGAACATAATCATCGACCGCACATTCGTCGTCAATTCAAAATTAGGGCAAAACAATCATAATGCTTGAGGTTTATTGAACAAAGGGGGATGATCCGAAGAACATACATCGTCTAACTAAACGACAGACTATTGATTCGACGTTGCACTGTTCTATGAATTTGTAAGTTCATACACTTTGTTTTGTATTCGTATATGATAATACAACTCTTAACCGTCGATTCATAAATGTTATTATGTGATTATGACACTTAATCAGTAGTTTAATATCTACATTATTGAAAATTGTGTTATATGTATATGATTTTTTGATTGAACAGTGGCGGATGTTGTGATATAACTATATGTAATGTGGTAGTTATGTGTTTATTCATGTAGTTTTTATTAATGAATAATGTTATGTGAATAATGCTAGTTATGATTGGCAACACGAAATTTGATTTGGTATGTGTTAAGGTTTTTTTATTGAAATATAATTGTTGATAGGTTATGTCATGTTAATGCATATGTGCATAGTTATAGTTATGCACATGTGCACATTGTGACAGATTATGATTACACGGAACATGATAATAAGGTAATGTTGTGGTATGTATAGATATGCACATGTGCATATTTTTTTTGACAGAACAGGTTTACACAGAATATGTTAATAAGGTCTAATTGTGTGATATGTAGTTATGCACATGCGCATAATTTGACAGAATATGATTATACGTAACATGATAATAAACTAAATTTGTTATATGTATAGTTTTGCACATGTGCATAAATTGTTATAATAGGTTAATATGCAAGTGTGCGTAGTTTACAATAATAGATTAACAAAGTATATAATGTTGATGCATATGAATTTGAATAGGAGACTCACCTATGCATCAATGATATGTAATTAATATGTAGTTTTATATTGGTGTTTTTTTGGTGTTACATACAGTTATGAGAATGTGCATTTGATGTTGGAATATATTATTAAGGTATAATCGCGTGATATATAGTTATGCACATGTGCATAGCTTAATAGAGTATGTTAATATGCACATGTGTATAATCTGTCAGCATAGGTTATTAAGGTATTCAATGTTTATGAAGGTATTCAACGTTTATGCATATGCATATAATGATGCAAGTTTATGCACACATGTACAATGATGCACGTTTATGCACATGTATATAATGATGCACGTGTGCATATCTGGTATGCGGATCATAAAGTAATATAAATTAATGTTTATACACATGCTCATTGTAGATAATCAATGGAAAAAAACAAAAAAAGTAACATTTGTCCTAAAGTCAAGGGATGAAAGGTCGAAAAGAATGCCGGATGCAATAGAAGACGAGCACACGAATATTAAGCAAAAAGGTTAGAAACTGTTGATTATTTATTGTTAATATTACTTTTGTAATGATGAAATCTGTGTTTATGCGCACGTGCTTTATTAAATTATTTTTTTTAAATGTTATAACTTATGCAAACGCATTAATTTTATGAATGCAGACGTACTAAAGATGGAAAAATATTTGCATAAGGATAAAAGCAATATAAGGACGAGCAAACGAAAACAAGATGTAACAACAACTAAAGGTTTTGATGGAGTAAGAAGGACAAGCAAACGGAAACACGACGAAACAACTAAAGGTTTGGATGGAGCACGTATGACGAAGAACAAAAGGCTGGTAAAATAAAAAATCACAGCGAAATATGATAAGGTGGATAACAATGATGGTGATGGTACGTGTTATTTAAAATAATTAATCAAACTTTCAAATGCACGTGTGCATTATTATGTACAAACATTTTATAACATGATTTCTTTTGTTTGCACACGTGCATAGTATTACGTTAATAAACAGATTTAAAGTAAGATGCAAAGAAAGAAAGAAATTATATCATCAAGAGTTAAAAAGACGGGAAGTAAAAAGTTACGAGAGTGGTCAACTGGCGATCAATATGAACACGTCTGTCACCCCATCAACTTTTGATGGGGTTAGACACATTGTCTAAACAATAGATGGTCGCAATAAAAAACATGGGGTTTGGCAGTATTTTGAAGCTTATAAAACACACAGCCTACCAGCAAAATTGTCACATTTTGTGGTAGATAAGTTTAACGGGAAAGATATGGTAATTAAGTTGAATGTTGGTAACATTGAAGTTAACGAGAATGTTGTTAGTGGGTTGTTGGGATTAAAGAATAGTGGGATTGTTATAGAATGTAAAAAGAAGGAAGAATATAGGGAACAAAAGGATGAACAGAAAGTTAAGAAGGAACAAAAAAAAGGAAAAAATGTTACAAAGGAAGTCATGGAGGTTGATGTAAAAGAAGACAAAGATGAAGACGAAGTTGAAAAACATGGGATATTTGATGAGTTGAGCCATTTATATGAAGGGTGTGCATTGACACCAAGTATAATTGTTGAGAGATTAAGAGATAACCCAACCGAAGATGGTATAATGTTCAAATACAACTTTTTGACATTATTCATGAATACGATGGTGGAAATAAATAAAGATGGGACATTCAAAACGAATTTTCTGGAATGCTTCGGTTAAGATATTGCGGTTGAAGATGTAAACTGGTGCAAATATATTTGTGATAATATTAAGATAAGCAAAGATGGATGGCAACAAGATAGCACATCAAAATATTGCAAGGGTGCTCTTACAATATTGGTGGTAAGTTAGTTGTTATGTTTGAAAACTATATAAATTAGTTTGTATTTTGTATAAAATATATTTAGTTTGTATAAGTTTTTTTTTTCACATATGGTAGTAATGCACATGTGAAGATGATATATGTGGATAGAACTTTGTGTGGGGACATCAATACGGTCCGAACATTACTATCGTTCTGGACGAAAGACATGCTGAGCAGAAGGGAAAGATGGGAGATAAAAAATGGCGGGTTTGGAAAAGGGGTGTTACGTGAAGGGTACATTAACACTCAAGTTGACGTGGAACAACTGGTGAAAGATGATAGAATGAAGAACGTGGAGCAACCGGTGAAAGATGATAGATTGCACATGTGCGTAGTGGTTTGTTGTTCATTGGCTGATAATCAGTGAAGTAGATATATAGTGTACTGACAGGGTAATTGATTGATAATCAGGTACGTGTATGTACAATGATATTAAGTTTAAGATTGCATATGTGCATAGTGGTTTGTTGTTAACTGATTGATAATCAGTGAAGTATATATATCATGTAGCTGGTTAAATAGTTTAGGTGGTTGTTTGGTTGATTGATTTTTAGAGATGTTGATTTATGTGATGTTTCGATTATCGGCTGAATTAGATGAATCGTGTAGTGTAGGTTATTTATAATCAGGTACGATATTTCACTAGTTAACTAGTTTTTCCGGTTGTTTCGTTGATTGATGCGATGTTTTGATTATCGAGTGAATTTGAAAAATTATGTAGTGTAGGTTATTGATAATTGTAACACCCGTCTAAATTTTATAGGTAAATACACATGAATTTACTTAAGACGGTACCTTACTTCAAAAGATGTACAAAATTCAAGTTTAAGAGTGAGTACATTAAAGACAATTACTTAACTATTTACGTCTTCCAAAACATGATTAATAAATTGTTAAATTATAAACATTATCTAAAACGAAGTTAGTCTAGTGCGAAAGCTTCAAAAGATTGTGTTCGGTTCGCGAGCATTGTCTTGATCATCATCCACGTACTTGCAATACCTAAAAACTGGAGATTTTGACAAATATTCGTATTAGTATTCTATGATAATTTGCATAATCGAACTATGCTCAGAAACGGGTTCGATTAATTAAGATATGCAAAATTTTAACAAAAATTTCTGGACTCTACCGTAACTTACGGTATCTGTTACGGTAGACACCGTATGATCCTAGTCTGCCGTAAAACAGTAGTGAACCACCGTAACCCTTTTGTTCTCCACCGTAAGTTACGGTAGAGACCGTAACTTACGGTAGACTCTGTAACTTTGTTGTTTGATCCGTTTATTCATTTCACCCAAACTTCCATGAACGGGATATCACTTTTAAATAAGAAGATTCCAATCATGGGTTCTTTATTTTCAACACCACGCTCCCATCACCGGTTTGCGTGTTTAGTAATTCGCTACCCATCACCCGTGCTCAAAATCTACAAGTAAGGTACTACCGTTATCCAATTCATAGCTTCTCTTAATAACCCATTTAGTTTACCCTTATGGGGTTCGTCATTTAAGCAACCCAAGATGCTAGTTTCTTGTATTCTAATATATCTATTATTAACATTAACAAAAGACTAAATAACCATATAACGAAGCATTAGCCTCACATTAATTGATTATTCGACCCGTTTGGCTCATTTATGGAATCCACCATTATAATGACTACCAAACGACTCTTAACCAGATCTTAACCTGTTCATTTAAGTAACGAACATGATCGCTACAATCAACGCAACTTCTATTTTACATTGTATCCATACATAATTTAATAACAATTCACTTAATATAACGGGTCAAGTTACATACCTTTAATGCACGCCCTTCAAACGCAAATCGCCACTGGCTTGTCCACTCGACGCTCCGGTATCTTTTCCTATAGAGTTCAATCTCGATTTGTTTAGAACTCCTTTTCAATCATATATCGCATAATTTGCCAAATCATCGCAATCATGCGTTTTAACTTTAAATTTCAATTTCGAGCCTTATTTGGGGCATTTTTACAAACACTTAACGGCCAGAAATTTACATCTTTCATTTTCTAATTCATGGCTTGCTACTTAGCCTTGATTAACATCTATTGAGCTATTACACATAGAATTACACATCATATTTTCATAAATCAGTTTCTTTGCATCAATTTACACTAGATTAGCATTCTACACCCTAGTGTTCATCATTTTCTCACAAAACCCATGAATGACCTTCAATGTACTCATGAAATTTCCAGAATTTAGGCATGATTTCACATGTTATTGTCTAGGTTTTACTCCTAGACACTATATCATCCCTATTCTATCCAAATAGCAAACATGCAACATCAAATTTCGGATTTTCCAAATTCATGAGAATTTCAAACAGAGAATTAACATCAAATTTTACATACCTTGCAACCCCCTTGCAATGGGGATCAGTAATCTGTGCTCGATTTTCGATTTTAACTTGGTTTGAGCCTTCAATTTGTGAGATTAGTGAGTTGTTAGGGTTTTGAGAGTGGGGGTCGCCCTTCTCCTGCTTTGATCGAACCAGGCACCTCAATGGTGTATTCGGTTTTTTTTTATTAAACTTAATAATATAAGTTTAGATTTTAACAACATAGGCCCCTCCACTTTTATTTAGTTTATATCTTTGGCATTTTAAATTCATTCATGTTTTAAAACGGGACAATTAACTAAGTAGGTTATTTATTCCTAGTTAGCTCATTCTCGTTTATTTTATACTTTATATAATGCTAATATAAAGCCTTTTTAAATTTCAGGGTGTTACAAGTCCACCCCCTTAAAAGGATTTCGTCCCCGAAACCAGAATACGTATCGAAAAGTGCAGGATAGAGACGTCGCATCTCCTCTTCGGACTCCCATGTAGTTTCCGAACCTTTCCTATGCTCCCACTTGATCTTGACTTGATCGATTTGTTTGTTTTGCAAGTGCTTAACCTTTCGATCTAGAATCTCTAGTGGTCTTACCGCATAGTTCAGGCTACTATCCACCTCGATATCGTCGTAATGGATATACGCTGTTTCCTCTGCTAGGCATTTCCGCAGTTGTGACACATGAAACGTGCCATGTATCCCACTCATCTCTTCCGGTAGCTCGAGGCGATAAGCTACTTTGCCAACTCGTTCGATGATTTTAAATGGCCCGATAAACCTCGGGCCTAGTTTCCCTCTTTTTCTGGATCTAATAACGCCCTTCCATGGGGAGACCTTCAACATAACCATGTCGCCTATCTGAAATTCAATCGGTCTTCGTCTTTTATCGGCATATGACTTCTGCCTATCTTGGGATGCTTTCAAATGAGCTCGTACCACTTCAATCTTCTCATTAGTGGCCTGAATTGCATCTGTATGGGCCAATTCACGTGGTCCACTTCACCCCAACACACCGGGGTTCTACATTTCCTACCATATAGCATCTCGTAAGGCGCCATGCCGATACTCGAATGGTAACTATTGTTATATGAAAATTCGGCCAAAGGTAGATAAACATCCCAACTTCCACCGAAGTCGATGATACATGCTCGTAACATATCCTCTAGCGTCTGTATTGTTCTTTCACTCTGCCCATCCGTCTGAGGATGGTAGGCGGTGCTAATGAAGAGTTTCGTTCCCATCTGTTCTTGAAAATCTTGCCAAAAATTTGAAGTAAACCGGGTATCTCTATCCGACACGATGGATACAGGTACTCCGTGGCGTGCCACTATTTCGTTTGTATATACCTCGGACATGTTTTCTGAAGTATATGTTTCGCGTATGGAGATAAAATGTGCACTCTTCGTCAATCTATCCACAATCACCCATATGGCGTCGAATTCTCGAATCGTTTTAGGTAGTTTGGTCAATAGGTCCATAGTAATATGTTCGTATTTCCAAACCGGGATCTCCAAAGGTTGTAATTTCCCATAAGGTTTCTGGTGTTCCGCCTTGACTTGTAAGCAAGTCAAGCACTTCTCCACATATTTCACCACATCCCTTTTCATTCCGGGCCACCAATAATTTTGTTTCAGATCATTATACATCTTGGTCGCTCCCGGATGAATAGAATATCGGGATTTATGGGCTTCATCAAGTAATAGCGCCTTCACTCCACAAGTATTTGGAACCCATATTCTTCCAGATCCAGTCTTCAACCCGTTCTTTCCATCTGACAAATCTTTTAATTGACCGATTATTCGTTCCTTCTTTCAGTTCTCCTCTTTTACTGCTTCTACCTGTGCTTCTCGGATACGTTCAAGTATACCCGAGGTCACCACAAGCTGCATCGACCTTACCCGTATTAGGACATAGTCCGCTTTTCTGCTCAAAGCATCTACCACCACATTTGCCCTTCCGGGGTGGTAGTGTATTTCACAGTCGAAATCCTTCACCGTTTCCAACCATCGTCTCTGGCGCATATTTAACTCATTTTAAGCTCTTGTGATCGGTGAATATGGTGCACTTTACCCCATACAAATAGTGCCTCCATATTTTCAATGCAAACACCACTGCAGCTAATTCGAGATCATGCGTGGGATATTTATTTTCATGTATCTTTAATTGCCTCGAAGCATAAGCTGTAACTTTCTCCCGTTGCATCAGAACACATCCTAGCCCTGATAATGAGGCATCCGAATAAACCACCATGTCCTCGACTCCGTCCGGCAAGGTTAATACCAGAGCTTGAGTTAACTTCTCTTTTAGCGTCTGAAACGCCCTTTCTTGTTCAACACCCCAAATGAAATTTTCCTCCTTCCGGGTTAACTTTGTTAGTGGCGACGCAATCTTGGTTAAATCTTGAATGAATCTCCTATAGTACCCCGCAAGCCCTAAGAAGCTTCTAATTTCCGAAGGGTTCTTCGGGGGATTCCATTTCGACACGGCCTCGATCTTTGACGGATCTACCAATACTCCATCGGCACTTATGATGTGGCCGAGGAATTGCACCTCTCGTAACCAAAAGGCGCACTTAGAAAATTTCGCATACAACCTTTCTCATCTAAGTATCTCTAACACCTCTTGTAAGTGGTGTGCATGCTCAGCTTCAATTTTCGAATACACCAAAATATCATCGATGAACACGATGACCGATTTTCCTAGCATTGGCTTGCAAACCCGATTCATGAGGTCCATGAAAGCCGCGGGTGCATTTGTCAGCCCAAATGACATCACGAGGAACTCGTAATGTCCGTATCGCGTGCGGAAAGCCGTCTTCGGCACATCTTCCTCTTTGACCTTTAGTTGGTGATACCCCGATCTAAGGTCAATTTTTGAAAACTAGTTCGCACCTTGTAATTGGTCGAATAGATCATCTATCCTCGGAAGCGGGTATCGGTTCTTTACCGTGAGTTTGTTTAACTCCCGGTAATCGATACACATGCGCATGCTTTCGTCTTTCTTTTTCACGAACCGTACCGGTGCGCCCCAAGGAGACACACTCGGCCTTATGAATCCTTTGTCAAGCAGGCCTTGAATCTGGGACATCAACTCTTGTAATTTCGACGGCGCGAGTCGGTACAGTGCTCTAGCTACAGGTTTTGTGCCCAGAGTCAATTCGATTCCAAACTCTATTTCCCGTTAGGGCGGTATCCCCGGTAAATCCTCCGGAAACACATTTTCATAGTCCCGTACTACCGGTACATCTTCAATCTTCAGTGATTCTTTCTCGGGCTCATTTGCGTATATCATAAATGCCTTGCATCCTTGCTTCATAAGCTTGTGAGCTTTCAACATTGAGCATATTATGGGGTTACCTCCTTTTTCGCCATAGATAGTAACGTGTTTCCCGCTCGGAGATGTTAGCTTTATCTCCTTACGAAAACACACGACCTTTGCATGGTGCTAAGATAGCCAATCCATCCCAACGACTACTTGAAATTCCCCCATTGACATCGGGATTAGGTCTATCAGGTATTCTTCATCATCGATGCTTAATTTGCAGCCTCGACAAATATCACAAACAATAAAACTTTTATTGTCCCCTATTTCAACTTCTAAGGGCACAGATAATCTCATCAATACAAATGAAGGATGTCGAATAAATCCATGCGAAATGAAGGATTTATTCGCACCCGTATCAAACAATACACGTGCAGGAATTGAGTTAATTGTGAATATACCTGAGACCACATCGGGTTCTATCTTTGCTTCGGCAGCGGTAAGTTGGAAGGACCTAGCCTTCGCCTTAGGGGCTTCTGCTGGAGATTCTTTAACGTCTCTCCTTCCAACTAAGTCTGGGCATTCGGACTTTTTGTGGCTGGGCTGATAACATTTGTAGCAAACCGAGACTTTACCCGGGCATAGAGACGCCGTGTGCCCCATTTTACTACATATGGGGCACGGTTTGTCTTTGAACCGACACTCTCCCTTGTGCCCTTTTCCACACACTTTACAACTTGGCGACCCACCTTTAGCATCAACCTTCTTTCCCGATTCTCCAGTTCGAGCTTTCTTTGTAGGGCTTGGATTCACATCCTGTGCCCTTCGCTCACCCTTTTCAACTTGTTTCTGCAGCTCGATTTCCCGTTCCCGAGCAACGTTTATGATCTCGGTAAGGGTCTCGTATTTTGAAGGAGTCATGAACTCCCTATACTCGGCGCTCAACATGTTATAGTAGTAGTATATCTTTTGTTCCTCATTCGTCACCAATTCATTGCAAAACTTCATCTTATCCATAAAAGTCGCCGTAATCTTGTCTATGGTCTCGCCCTTGTGCCTAAGTTGCATGAACTCTTCCTTGATTTTATTAATGACTGCCTTGGGACTATGATGTTTAAGAAACGGTGTCTTAAACTCCTCCTATGTCATGGCCCTCGCCGCTTCAGCCCCTATTTCCTTCTTTTTATTATCCCACCAATCTTTAGCTTGACCTCTCAACTGACCCGTTCCGTAAGCAACAAAGTCACTTTCATCGCAATGGGTCCTTTCAAACACTCCTTCAACATCGCTTAACCATCTCTGGCATATTATCGGGTCAACCTCCCCGTTGTAGATTGGCGGTTTACACGCCATAAACTCTTTATACGAACATCCTTTACGTTCTCCAGATTTCTCATTCATAAGGTTGACACTATCTTCCAAGCTTTTGACTCGTTCTTCGACAAGTGACAACACCGTGTTTTGAATTTTGTCTATAAACCCGGATAGACTACCTTCAATTGCCTTCCCCACTTCTTCGGCAATTATCTCTTTCATTTGTTCGGTGCTTGTCGGCACCGGATCATTATCGTTTCCTTTTGACATCTTGAAACTGAAATGTTTACATTAAACATTAAACATTTCATTTATAACATAGCTTTATTTGCTTTGGTTTAGCCAAGTGTGTGACTTGCTTTTACCGTTCACATTTGGTGCACTTTCCGGGTTTGAGTGTGTTAACACACCATTCCCATGCACATTAATTCGCATATCATTTCATACATAAGGTAGGATCTACTAAAATAATAAATTAATTCTTACCGGACGATCGATCAAGCTTGAACCGAACACTTTGTTTACAACCTTAAGCTCTGATTACCAACTTGTAACACCCGTCTAAATTTTATAGGAATTTAATGTAAATACACATGAATTTACTTAAGACGGTACCTTACTTCAAAAGATGTACAAAATTCAAGTTTAAGAGTGATTACATTAAAGACAATTACTTAACTATTTATGTCTTCCAAAACATGATTAATAAATTGTTTATATTATAAACATTTTCTAAAACGAAGTTAGTCTAGTGCGGAAGCTTCAAAAGATTGTGTTCGGTTCGCGAGCATTGTCTTGATCATCATCCACGTACTTGCAATACCTAAAAACTGGAGATTTTGACAAATATTCGTATTAGTATTCTTAGATAATTTGGATAATCGAACTATGCTCAGAAACGGGTTCGATTAATTAAGATATGCAAAATTTTCACAAAATTTCTGGACTCTACCGTAACTTACGGTATCTACCGTAAGTTACGGTAGACACTGTATGATCCTAGTCTACCGTAAAAGAGTAGTGAACCACCCTAACCCTTTTGTTCTCCACCGTAAGTTACGGTAGAGACCGTAACTTACGGTAGACTCTGTAACTTTGTTGTTTGATCCGTTTATTCATTTCACCCAAACTTCCATGAACGGGATATCACTTTTAAATAAGAAGATTCCAATCATGGATTCTTTATTTTCAACACTACGCTCCCATCACCGGTTTGCGTGTTTAGTAATTCGCTACCCATCACCCGGGCTCAAAATCTACAAGTAAGGTACTACCGTTATCCAATTCATAGCTTCTCTTAATAACCCATTTAGTTTACCCTTATGGGGTTCGCCATTTAAGCAACCCAAAATGCTAGTTTCTCGTATTCTAATATATCTATTATTAACATTAACAAAAGACTAAATAACCATATAACGAAGCATTAGCCTCGCATTAATTGATTATTCGACCCGTTTGGCTCATTTATGGAATCCACCATTATAATGACTACCAAACGACTCTTAACCAGATCTTAACCTGTTCATTTAAGTAACGAACATGATCGCTACAATCAACGCAACTTCTATTTTACATTGTATCCATACATAATTTAATAACAATTCACTTAATATAACGGGTCAAGTTACATACCTTTAGTGCACGCCCTTCAAACACAAATCGCCACCGGCTTGTCCACTCGACGCTCCGGTATCTTTCCTATAGAATTCAATCACGATTCGTTTAGAACTCCTTTTCAATCATATATCGCATAATTTGCCAAATCATCACAATCATGCGTTTTAACTTTAAATTTCAATTTCGAGCCTTCTTTGGGGCATTTTTACAAACACTTAACGGGCAGAATTTTACATCTTTCATTTTCTAATTCATGGCTTGCTACTTAGCCTTGATTAACATCTATTGAGCTATTACATATAGAATTACACATCATATTTTCAGAAATCAGTTTCTATGCATCAATTTACACTAGATTAGCATTCTACACCCTAGTGTTCATCATTTTCTCACAAAACCCATGAATGACCTTCAATGTACTCATGAAATTTCCAGAATTTAGGCATGATTTCACATGTTATTGTCTAGGTTTTACTCCTAGACACTATATCATCCCTATTCTATCCAAATAGCAAACATGCAACATCAAATTTCGGATTTCCCAAATTCATGGGAATTTCAAACAGAGAATTAACATCAAATTTTAAATACCTTACAACCCCCTTGCAATGGGGATCAGTAATCTATGCTCGATTTTCGATTTTAACTTGGTTTGAGCCTTCAATTTGTGAGATTAGTGAGTTGTTAGGGTTTTGAGAGTGGGGGTTGCCTTCTCCTGCTTTGATCGAACCAGGCACCTCAATGGTGTATTTGGTTTTTTTTTTAATTCAACTTAATAATATAAGTTTAGATTTTAACAACATAGGCCCCTCCACTTTTATTTAGTTTATATCTTTGGCATTTTAAATTCATTCATGTTTTAAAACGGGACAATTAACTAAGTAAGTTATTTATTCCTAGTTAGCTCATTCTCGTTTATTTTATACTTTATATAATGCTAATATAAAGCCTTTTTAAATTTCGGGGTGTTACAATAATCAGGAATGGTCATTCACTGGTTAAGTAGGTTTATGGTTGTTTGGTTGATTAATGTTCGGAGATTTTGATTGATGTGATGATTTGATTATCAGGTGAAGTAGACGTATCGTGTAGTGTTATGTGTTGTTCACTAGTTAACTAGTTTTGCTGTTGTTCCGTGAAGTGGCTAGGATTTCTACAAGTGATTGCTGATAAACTAATCTGATGTAAAAACAAAACAATAGCGATGAACACATGTGCTTAGTGGTTTGTTGTTAACATTAGAATTCATAATTATATTAATTGTTTAAAATGTACATATGCATAATGAATACTAAAAGGATGTTGCGGTTTCAAATCAGTAACATTGATCATAAATTTGATGCACATGTGCATAATGTTGTGTTGTTATGAGCATATAACTTATGCACATGTGCATAATGGTGTGTTGTAATGAGCATGAAGCTGATGCACATGTGCATAATCTTGTGTTGTTATTATAAACGTTGATTTATTATTGTGTTATTAATCAGGAACATATTTGTATAGTCAAAAGGTTAATGGCTGAGACATTAAGGAAAAATGAATTGTTAGTTAAAGAGTTGGACGAGATTTGGTCCAAATATCCAAAGATGAAATGGTTGAAGAGTTTGTCAGGGATTGTGATAGAACATTTAAAGGCGAAAACAAAATGGCGAGTTTGTTAAGTAGAATGGAGAAGGTTGATAACAAAGGTAGAGAAATTATGGATGATAAGAAGGATAAGAGGGTTAATGTTAAAATCAAAGGTGATATGAAGGTGTTTACAAGGTCGAAAAAAATATTTAACAGATAATAGTGATGTGTTGGATGGTGTATCCAAAGATGATGTAGGATCGTTTGCACGACCAAAACGAGTCGTTCAGAAGAATTCTAGCCAATACGAGTGGCGGAAACAAACGTATCGGAGTAGTTACAGCTTAATTACAAAAAGAATCACTTTAAACTGTCTCTGTATTGATACCAGATCGTATTACAAAGCTGGAGACACCTCGGCAGAGCTTCGCTACCGGAGAACCTTACAAATGATTTGAACAAGGCACTATTTATAGACACACCATTCCGTACGAAACGGTTCACACGAAATGACTCATGTCATTTCGTACGAAATGGCAACTTCATTTCGTGTGAAATGGTTAATGCCCATTTCGTGCGAAAAGGTTCATCACACATATTTCTCGTATATCGTGCCCTGATCTTTCTAATCTAATACAAGACTCGATACAAGACGAAGTCAATAGACATATGCACCAACAAACTCCCCCTTGGATGTTGACGAAGTCTTCGGTGTTGAGTCTTCGGTATGTCACATCTTCAGTCTTTATCAATCTTCATTCTCTCTCCAAAATATTCTCCATTGTGAGCATCCTCAATCAATATATTTTTCTCTTTTCCAGAATCTCAACCTGACTCTATCCTTTCTCTAGTTCTCTTGATCAGATCTCTTGATTCTTTAAACTTCTCACAGGTTCAGAAAAGTTTCCTGGCTCTTCGTAGCAACAAGATCTGAAACCTGGCTTTAATGCTATCCCAAAATTGATATTTGGCTTTTACATCTTCAGACTCCCCCTTTCGACAAGCTGGGATCGTAGTCTGTAATTCTTTATCTTTGATCAGAAGACTGACTCTTGTAACTTTCACAAGTTATAAGAACAAAACCTGGCTAACCTGCACATCCTCTACCTCACAATAAATTTCATAGATTTCAAAAATTAACAATTTTAATTTCTGTTAGCCTCTTGAGAAAAACACACTCAAATCATCACTTGCAGATATTGTTCAGAATGATTTAACATTTATAATATCTGATGAACCACTTGTAGAAATAATATTCAGATATAACATTTTTATTTCGAAAACTTTTCTCTTTTCTCATTTCAAATAAACTCTCAACCCTGTTCATCATGTTTAGCACTTGGAATTTTGAAAATCAGCTTTCCAACACCAGTTGTCGAAAATATTTTTATATTTTCAAAAATTTATGCTAAAACACTCCGAAAATCTTTTTGCATTTTTGTTTTTAATGGAAAGCAATAAAAAAATATTTACAAACAATATTTTTGTGAGTTTGTGAAAGAAGATCATATCAGTTTCTGAGACCAATCACTAGAACCGTTAAGCTTTAATCATTTTAAGTTCTAAACAATTCACATAGATTGACGATATTGTTGTCCTCTTAAACTCAATCTAAAAACTTTCGAAATGCTTACCGATACGTTAAGGTATATTAATTTTGCACTAAATTCTTATGGACCCCACGATCTCAGCATATCCCCTCATCATGCAATACACTGACTCAAGTAATGCCTTTAAACTTTCATCAACTGTGGTATGTGCGAAAAACAACGCAGAATGTTTAAACATTAACAATCAGGTCGATCTTTCGATACGCAGAGAAAGTCCAATGTGTAAACAAAATAAGAAATAAAAAACAATTTGAAGTTGTTTAGGCTTTAACCACCAGGTCGATACTCCCGTATACGCAGAGGTGATCCAAAGCTTAAACGAAACACCAAAGAAAATAAAGCAGAACGTTTAGGCAATAACATCCAGTTCGATACTCACGTATACGCAGAGGATGTCCAATGCTTAAACAAAAAATAAAGAAATAAAACAAGTTTAAGTCTTTGCAAAATAAAAACACAGAATCACAGTGACTTTTCAGCAAAATTGTGAAAGCACACAAACTTAACCTGTTTTATGTCTTTCGACAATCAGCAATTACCGAGCAGGCACACAGACAAGAAGTGTAAAACTAAGTACTATGGTTTCAACCGCGTTTCCCACTAGAACTAGGCATTTTTCATTTAAGTTTGTATCGTTATCGCAAATCTACTAGTCTAGCTGAGCCTATCGTCACATCTTTAATGAGACCGTTTATCACATTTTAACTTTCCATTTCTTTAGCGTACTGTGATCGTCTACTGATGTACTATCATTTCCTCTTTTTCACAACAAAACTCATATTTGATTTTTTATCATGTTTTTGCCTTTTTCAAATTATTCAATATTTTTGGATTTTTTGAAAAAATTTTACTCCCCCTAAAATTCAAAACCATTTAAAGAAAAAATTGAAAACAAACTGTACAAATAAAGTGACAACTGTTGTAAATTGCTTCAAATCGCCATCCACTTGGCATAAACAATCAGAACTTCCCTTGACAACAAACTATTTTCCCATTTTGATTTCAAAACACTTAAGTTTGTTTTAATCAAATGGTTTTTCCGAAAAATTAGTTTTGTTGAAATTACTTGTAAAATCGGGGATAAACTCATCACATTGTTTTTTCAGCCATTTTGAATGAAAAGTAAATCAAGTTCAACTTAATGACCTTGATTAACCACTTGTAAGTGAAAATCCTTTTTCAACCACTTGTTGATTCACTCATCCACCATACCAACTGTAAATTGAAATATGACAAATTTCAAGAATAAAAAATACCACTTGTAGGTCGAAATTTCACAAATGTGAATTTCTTAAGAAAGATGTCGATTCCTACTCCACAATTGCCAACCTGGGAGTTCCGGCAAGTCCAGATTTTTAGTCATGATAGGTTCTATCCCAGTTACTAACCTGGGATGACCCATCTTCATCTGGTTTGTTACCTTTCTTTTTCTTCTCATAAAATTCCTTTACCCCTTTGACCTTTCCGTCAATCATTTTTCCAAAAATATTTTTAACTGTGGGGTTAAAGGCCTTTTCAACATCAAATTCCTTCTTTTCAGAAAAAAAGTGATTTGAAATTTCAACTTTTCCAATTTTTTGTTTAAAATTTTCAGCTCGCAATGGTGGAAAATTGACATCATCCATTGGTGGAATTGACGTTTCTAATTTTAACTCAACACGTGGCTCCTCTGACTTTGACGAGTCAGATTCATTGCTAGAACTATCATCAGATTTCTTAACAACCCACTTGTGGTTGTCAAGATTCACCTTTCTTTTGTAAAAACTCTTTGAACTTTCACCAACCTCAAACTTTGAATTTTATAAAACTATAAATTGTTTAGTTGGTGGTTCATTCTCAACCATCTTTTCTTTTTGTTTTTCAAAAACTCCCTGTTTTGTTTGGATTGCATTTGGACAATTTCTGGCAATGTGACCAACTGTTTTGCATTGAAAACAGGTTCTCCTCTCCTTTTTCTGAGCAACTTCATTCTTCATTTCTTCTTGCTTCTTCGCAAGGAATTCTTTGTTCGATTGTTTCCAGAATGATTTCTTTTCCTCTTCTTCCGAGCTTGTCCCTGAAACAAATACAGTTTTTGGTTTATAAGTTTTCTCATTTTTATGATTTTTCGGTGGAATAGAACCAAGACCTTTCTTTTTGAAATTACCGTTATGATTTGGTTTCTTTCGATAACCTGAACCAGAACTGTAACCCTTTTTCTTGTTTAAACGTTGTTGAACTCTTGAGGTGTAAAGATTAGGTTTTTCAGAAATATTAACATCTTTTATTTCAGAAATATTGATTTCTGTTAATTTGAAAACCTTGTTAATCATTTCAGTTTTAACACCTCTTATTGAAAATTCTTCATCAGAATATAATTTGTCAGAATCATTCAAAGTATATGTTACTTTGAATGTTTCGTCATTCAAATTATTTTGTGATAACAGAAAATCTTTATTATAAACCCGTTTGTCCTTTTTGACTGATGGACTTGATATGTTGGACTCAGACTTTAACTCTGACTTTGACTCCTCTGTTTCATCTTTTTCCAACACCTGATCAACCACTTTCTTTATTAACTCGGACTCATGATCAGTGTCAGATGATGTGAAAATGACATCAATGTTGTCTGGCAAGTTATCTGACGACTCAGACTCCCACTGTAAGTTGGTTGCCTTTTTGACTCTTTCTGAATTTGGATTTCGTGGAGAATATCCATTTTCAATGTCACACCCCGACCACGTAAAACATCAAATCGTGGCGGAAACGTCGGGGAGTGTTGTAACAGAATTATTGTTTCACAACCATGGAAATTAAAGTTACGTTTTATTTATCAACAAGAGAGTTGCATTGTCTTTAAACATGAAACAAAGAGTACATAACATAATTAAACTAAGTCTATCTTCGTTTTATGTCTCTAAGGCACAGGTCCGCCCTAATGTCACGATCATCATCCTAAGCGACAGCTCCTGAAAACACATGTGAAAATAGGTACGTCAGCATAAAAATGCCTGTGAGATACATAGGTTTTGTGAAAATAGGATTCATGACTTGGGTTTTAAAAGAAAGGTTTAATAAAAATTAGTCATGAATCTTGTTAAGTGTTTTCTTTTATAAATCATATGAAAACTCGATAAGAAATCAGATTATATAAAAGAAAGGTGTATGGTTAATGAAATAACCAAGTAAAATGAGTTGTATAAAATAAAATGTTTTGTAAAGCAATGTCTTGTGAAAAATATGTTATTTGTGTAAAATGTAATATGTCTATACTGAAATGATTTAAATAACGCTACGATATATAATATTATACAAACACTTATATATAGGAAGTACCAGCGGCGTATCCACCATGCTTGTATCATATTACACACGCCTCGTTACTCAAATCATTTACCCAAACCAACCACCAATGTAAATTGTTCATGTATAAATCAATTGTCGAGTGTTATTGTGTAAACCATATCAAAATGTCCATGTCTAATGTAAATCACCAAATGTGTATATCAATGTCAAAATGTTTATGTTTAATGTAAATCATATAATGTGTATCTAAAAATATCGTGTATGGCATGTGAAATATATCAACTAAACCATAGGTAAAATGCACAAAAACAGGGTATTGAATTAAACATAGTTTAAGTCAAAGTTATGTTTTGTGGAACAAATGCATGCTATACTGATACAAACATCTATGCGGTATTGTGAAAATGCATACATCCAAGCCTTGTGACTGTGGTGATAGACCTTTAAACAAATTAAAGGTTTATCTGTGTTATGTTTATCGAATTCGGTCATTCCTTCCATCCAAACATACCTAGGATGTCAGGAACGGGAGTTGTCAATTCCTATGGTACCACTACCTACTAACGAATGGCGTAGCTAATGCTAATGAATGTATTTTTGTCCCATTTTAAACAAACCAAATGTCATACAAAAAATGTAAGCATGTGAAAACAATGCACTAAGTATGTAATCAAATGAACATACATAGCGTGAAATGTAATGTAAAACAATGTACTAAGTATGCACACAATGGACATACATAGCATGAAATGTAATGTAAAACGATGTACTAAGTATGCACACAATGGACATACATAGCATAAAATGTAATGAAATCATGTACTATAATGTACTAATGAACATAACAAGCATATGATATGAAAGCATGAAAGGCACGAAAGTAACAAGTAGGCACATGTGTTTCACCCCAAAATGTTTGGAAAACAGTAAAAGAGGGGTCTATGTACTCACTTGAGATTGCTTAGTAGCCCTTGAATAACAACCAAACAATGCTAGAGATTACAGAAATCAACCGGCACCTAATATAGGTAACTATGTTAATAAACCGGACCTAAATCGGAGGATCGGATAGAATGAGGGTTCGTAAACCAAACGAGTATGGAAACTCATGTAGTATGGTTTAACAAAGCCTTCATTCTAAAATGAAACCTAACCTAAGTGCTTACGACCCATTACGACCCGTTTAGGTATCTTATGCTACTTTAACGCGCCGTTCACGTAAAACGCGTTCGGAATGCCTAGCTAGCCCTATGATAAGTAAAATATTCCTTAACATGTCTAATATTGTTGCCAAATCAGTTTAGATATCAAAAGTTATGTTACATATGTTCAAAATGAATTTTGGCGTCAAAGGGGTATTTTGGTAATTTACCTAAGGCATATAAACTACCTATCATACAACTAACTAAACGTCGTGACCATAAGGTATAACCTCGGAAGGTTATTCCCTATATACTATGGTCACCTAATGTGTTTGGTCGGATTTTAATGATCGACCAAACGGGTCGGGTTCGAAAGTATAAGCGATTGTTTAGATCGCTTACCTTACGACCCTATATAAGCACTAAACTAAAAGTGACGAGCTAAGCATGTTAAAACATGCTTAACTAAGTTTAGAAAACAGGTTTGGTATCAAAACAAACGGTTTTGATACCCAAGAGTAGTTTGGTTACAAAATACGCAAAAATGCGCATTTTGGCCGAAACTACGACTCATCACTGAGCCTAGATAACGTGGTAATCAGTAGGTATAGTCACTAGGGACTATAACCATCGTGATTACGCTCACGTTATGAAGTTCAAACGAACTTCGCATTGACCATAAACTGGTCAACGCAGAAAGTCAAACAAAGTTTGACTTTTAACGCTAAAAGAATAAAAAAAATGAAGGAACACTTACAAAGGGTCCCCGAAAGCTAATCTCGATCCAAATAGCTCAGGTATGAAGCAAGGGCTTCAACTTAGAGCACTTTTAGATCAGATTTTGTGAGGAAGAATAAAAATTAAGGTGGGTATTTATAGGAAATGGACCACTGTTAGGATCGTTTCTTGAATACCGTGCTTTGATCTTGTCCCTACACTTGTTGCAACACTAAGGTAACTCAAATTGGCCCCCTTGCATCAGGAAACAACATGTGGAATTGGGTTTGGAGTGCATAACAGCTGTTAACAGCTATTAAAATAGCTTTTGCTGATCTGGAAGGGCCTCGCGTCACGCCTAGGTACCCTCGCGTCACGCCTAGCCCCCCTTTCTGCAGAAATGGCAGATTAGGTCCCTGCACATGTTTCAGTCCATTTTCCACATGTTTGAAGCCCGTTAAGCCAACGTTAAGGCCCTAAAATGATGCCTAAACGTTGTGGACATGAAACATCCTCAAAAATACGCCGGATGTTGGTTCATTTGGTCGTACGATCGCGATGTTCAGTTAATTACGACGGAATGCGCATAAGCGCGAAAAACGATCCAAATTGCGTGACGAATGGATTTTTCTCATGCCAAACACTAAAATAAAATATCTTAGTTCTTACATAAATTTTTGGATGTCCGGATGTATTCAGAACGTGAGTTATGCGCGAAAATGCAAACTTATGCACTTTTTGACGCTTTTAGTCCCTGAATGACCCAAAAGTTTATTTTAGCACACCGAACCCCTCAAAGCCTATTTCTAAGCTATATAAAGGATATTTAAGGTGTGTTTAACTTATGGTCATGTTCTGGAATGTTCGTTACAGTTCAAATTGGCATACTTTCATAGTTTGTCAAGTTTAGTCCCTGTAAGCGAATTAACTTGTTTTTGCCATACCAAAGCCTTCAAAACTTATTTCTAAGTTATTTAAAGGTTATTTAAGGTATGTTTAGCATATGTTGATGTTCCGGAGTATTTGTCGCATTAAACTGATTACGTTTACGCACCAGTTTGCGTATAACTCTCCGGAAAGCGATGTAGAGTTTGAAATTGAATAAAAGTCAAAACATGAAAAATGTCAAACATAACCAAACAAACATTGGGATCAAATAACATTGTTTTATTGATAACTGAACTGTTCACAATGATTACAAGCACAGATGTTACAGTCTCCCCTACTTGTGGAAATTTCGTCCCGAAATTTATTTAGAGGAAACTCGTGGGAATAGATGCGGATACTTCGCCTTCATTTGATCTTCACGCTCCCAAGTAAACTCGGGTCCACATTTAAATTCCCAGCTAACTTTGACCAAAGGAATGCGCTTGCGTTTAAGCCATTTGACTTCACTTTCCATGATTTCCACTGGCTTCTCAACAAATTTCAGTGTTTTATCAACACGAATTTCGTCAAGCGGTATGTGGAGGTTCTCATCAGCTAAACACTTCTTGAGATTGGACACGTGAAAGGTTGGATGAACATTTCCAAGTTCAGGAGGTAACTCAAGTCTGTAGGCTACCTTACCGATTCTTTCGACGATCTTGAATGGTCCAACGTATCTAGGTGCAAGTTTTCCTTTCTTTCCAAATCTGATCACACCTTTCCAAGGTGAGACCTTAAGTAATACTCGATCACCGACTTGAAATTCCATGGGCTTGCATCCTTGGTCCGCGTAACTCTTTTGACGGCTTCGAGCTGTCTGAAGGTTATTACGAACTTTCTTAACCTTATCAGTTGTCTCTAAAATGAGGGCAGGTCCAGTAAGCTGAGCCTTACCGATCTCATTCCAGCAGACTGGTGAACGACATTTTCGACCATAGAGAGCCTCGAAAGGAGCCATGTTGATGCTGGAGTGATAACTGTTGTTGTAGGAGAATTCAATTAACGGAAGATGTGAATCCCAACTACCACCAAAGTCGATCACACAAGCTCTAAGCATATCCTCCAGAGTCTGGATTGTTCTTTCAGATTAACCATCCGTTTGCGGATGATAAGCTGTGCTCAGATTAAGTTGGGTCCCCATAGCAGATTGCATGGTTCTCCAAAAATGAGAAGTGAAGCGCGCATCTCTGTCAGAAATGATGTTTAAAGGAACACCATGTCGAGCTACAATTTCATCCACATAGATTTTAGCAAGTTTGTCAGCAGAAAAATCCTCACGGATTGGCAAGAAATGCGCTGACTTAGTAAGACGATCAACAACTACCCAGATGGCATCATGACCTTTCTTTGTGCGCGGAAGTTTGGTAATAAGATCCATAGTAATGTTTTCCCATTTCCAAACTGGGATCTCTGGTTGCACCAATAAACCAGAAGGACGTTGATGTTCAGCCTTTACCTTAAGACAAGTAAGGCATTTGGATACATATAAGGCAATGTCTTTCTTCATACCAGGCCACCAATACTGAATACGAAGATCCTTATACATCTTATCTGAGCCAGGATGAATAGAATAGCGAGACTTATGGGCTTCATCCATAAGCAAGGTACGAAGATTATCTTGGCTTGGGACCCACAAACGGTCCATGAAGTATTACGATCCATTGTCCTTCAGTTCCAGATCAGGGGTTATGTGATAGGGAAATTCCTTATCCATCAAACCTTCTGAAACACAAGTGTGTTGAGCCTGAGAAATGCGGGCTTGGATATCGGATTGAGCTTGAATGTCAGATTGAACACAAACACAAAGAAGCTTAGTACGTTCCTTACGACTCAATGCATAGGCTACGACATTCGCCTTACCAGGATGGTAGCGAATTTCACAGTCATAGTCATTTAGAAGCTCAACCCAACGTCGTTGCCTCATGTTGAGTTCTTTTTGATTGAAGATATGCTGAAGAATTTTGTGGTCTGTGAAAACCACACATTTTGTACCGTACAAATAGTGTCTCCAGATCTTAAGAGCGAAGACAACTGCACCTAACTCAAGATCATGAGTGGTGTAATTTTTCTCATGTATCTTCAACTGCCTCGATGCATATGCTATGACTTTGTTCCTTTGCATCAGAACACAGCCGAGACCCAATTTAGATGCATCGCAATAAACGACAAAATCATCATTGCCCTCAGGCAAAGTCAGAACAGGCGCATCACAAAGTTTTTGCTTCAAGTTTTGAAAAGCTTCCTCTTGTTTGAATCCCCAATCAAAGAGTTTGTTCTTCTGAGTTAGAGCAGTTAGAGGAACTGCAATCTTTGAGAAGTTTTCTATGAAGCGGCGATAATAACCCGCAAGTCCAAGAATAGAACGAACTTCAGTAGGAGTAGTAGGCGTATCCCAATCCTTAATCACACTGAACTTGGAGGGATCTACATGAATACCTTGTTCGTTGACAATATGTCCTAAAAATTGAACTTCTTTAAGCCAGAATTCACACTTGGAGAATTTGGCAAAAAGTTGCTCTTTCTTTAGGAGTTCCAAAGTAAGATGAAGATGTTGCTCGTGATCAGCTCGCGTCTTAGAATAAATCATGATGTCGTCAATAAAAACAATGACGAACTGATCCAAATATGGCTTGCAGACCCTATTCATTAAGTCCATGAAAACAGCAGGAGCATTAGTCAACCCGAATGGCATGACTGTGAACTCATAATGCCCATAACGAGTGCGGAACGCTGTCTTGGGAATGTCTTCTTCATGCACACGAAGTTGGTGATATCCAGATCGCAGATCAATCTTTGAAAAATAAGAAGCGCCATGTAAATGATCAAAGAGATCATCGATGCAAGGTAGGGGATATCGATTCTTGATGGTAAGCTTGTTAAGCTCACGATAATCGATACACATCCTAAAAGATCCATCCTTCTTCTTGACAAAAAGAACGGGAGCACCCCAAGGTGAAAAGCTAGGACGGATAAAACCTTTTTCAGAGAGCTCCTGAAGCTGCTTAGACAACTCTTGCATCTCAGACGGTGCAAGACGGTAGGGAGCTCTGGCAATGGGATTTGCACCAGGTACGAGATCAATACGGAACTCGACTTGGCGTGCTGGGGGTAGACCAGGTAATTCTTCAGGGAATACTTCAGAATAATCCCGAACAACAGGAATATCTTGAATAGACTTACCCTTATCCTTATCTGCTACAACATGTGCCAAAAAGGCCACATAGTTCTTTTGTAGATACTTCCGAGCTTTAAAACAAGACATGAATTTGAGACCACCAGCAGGTTTCTCACCACGAACTTGTAGGATCTCACCTGTCGAGAGCGGCACACGAACGATCTTCTCGAAACAAACTACCTCTGCGTGATGCTTGGCTAACCAATCCATACCCACTATAACGTCGAAGCTTCCAAGTTGCATAGGCGTGAGGTCAATAGGAAAAAGATGGTCGTTAAGGTTCAACTGGCAGTTGCGAAGAACAGAATCAAGAACAATGGGTTCACCACTAGCAACTTCTACTGTCAAGGGTTTTCCTAGTTTCGTTCTAGACACGTGAAGCAATGGCTCAAAAGATAATGACACAAAACTCTTATCGGCACCCGAATCAAAAAGAACAGATGCAGGCTGATTATTAATAAAGAACGTACCGTTCACCACTTCATTGCCTGCTTGTGCCTCTTGTGCATTCATGTTGAAGACTCGACCTCGAGCCTGAGCCTGATTCTGATTTGGATTAGGATTCACCAATCTTGGACACTGATTACGGTAGTGGGTCAGATCCCCACAATTGTAACAAGAACCTGGGGGGTAGTGTGGTCGTGCAACTTGACCCTGTTGCTGAGAAGGAGGCTGAGCAACTCGTTGAGCCGGGTTCTGAACTGCCTGATTCTGAGCAAAACGACAAACACCAGCAAGATGACCTGACTTCCCACAGTTAGTACAGAAACGGCACGGAAATTGCGGCTGATGGTGACTGTTGCATCTATTACACAAAGGTGCATTTCCTGCATAAGGTTTCTTCACTAGAGGCTGTGCGGGTTGGTTGGGAGCTGCCTGGTTAGCTTGGGCAGTGACAGCAAAATTTTGGGAAGCCTTACGCTTCCTTGACCCCCTTGAGGAACCAGAATCCTTTCCCTTCTTGTTTTGACCTTTCTTGCGATCTTCTTTGTCAACTGCCTGCTTCTTACCTTTATCACCCTTTTTGTGCAGCTTTCCCTTTCGAACCTGCGACTCAGTCAATGACGCTGCTAACTCGATCGCCTGACGGAGTGTGGTAGGGTTACTACCAGTAATGATGTCTTGTACTGGGTCAGGTAGACCATCGATGTACCTTTCGATAGCCTTGTCGAGTGGGGTAACCATTGTTGGGCAAAGCAGACTCAAATCCTCAAACCTATCAGTATACGCCCGATGCTCACCACTATCTTGCTTCAAATCATCAAACTCTCTCTCCAAAGCTCGCAGTTCATGACGAGGACAAAAATCCCTCATCATAAGAGCTCTAAGTTCAGCCCAAGTCTGTGCTAGAGCAACTTATGCACCCCGGTCTCTCATAACCCCGTTCCACCACGTAAGAGCCCTCTTCTGAAACATACTCGAAGAAAACTCGACCTTACGATTGTCAGGACACTGAACGTGACGGAAAGTATTCTCAATGCTCTCGAACCATTGAAGAAGCCCAGTCGCTCCCTCAGAACCACTAAACTTGAGTGGTTTAGCCGAGTTAAAATTCTTGAAATTGCATGGAGCATTGTTGTTGTTGTTGGCTTGGTTCCATTAAGCAAAGAGGTTTGGGAATGCAGCAGCCATTTGCTGCGCAATGATTTCTGCCAGTTCGGCAGTCGTTATCTGGTTTTCGCGTCGAGGAGGCATTCTAAAAGAGGAAAACATGAAAGGAAACGAGTGAGATGATTGGATGAAGAGAATGAGATGAAACAAAATCAACAAAAGCAAAGATGGTGGTCATTCGTCCGCATCGCAAAGCAAACAAGCGACACACAGTGATTAATCAAAGTAAATGGGTCAAAAATAATGTATTGCGAGGACATGCTCGCCTATAAGTGAACACTCACCCCAAGAGTTCCCAGGTAAGAGTGACTGTTCCGATTATGTGGATTTGTACGAACACTCTAGCCTTAGACAGAAAACCCAGGGTACAGGCATTCACTCTTCTAGTTTGCACGTGTTCACACTATTTAAAACCCAAAACTTTGACGAGATTTTTGAAAATTCAAAGGGGTCCAAAACCTTACAATAGAGGGTTCAAAACCTTGTAATAAATCATTTAAAAACAGATGATTGATTTTCAAAAAAATCGTTTCGGAAAATTGGGTTCTTGTTTTGGTAATCACCTAAGGATAGGTGAAGTGCATGTTTTAAGATCTAAACACAAGATAACTTGTGTTAGGGTCCTAGAAAGGTTATAGTCTAGGTCAAAGTATTACTAATAACCTAATTCCCTATAACCATTGGCTCTGATACCAACTCTTCTGTCACACCCCGACCACGTAAAACATCAAATCGTGGCAGAAACGTCGGGGAGTGTTGTAACAGAATTATTGTTTCACAACCATGGAAATTAAAGTTACGTTTTATTTATCAACAAGAGAGTTGCATTGTCTTTAAACATGAAACAAAGAGTACATAACATAATTAAACTAAGTCTATCTTCGTTTTATGTCTCTAAGGCACAGGTCCGCCCTAATGTCACGATCATCATCCTAAGCGACAGCTCCTGAAAACACATGTGAAAATAGGTACGTCAGCATAAAAATGCCGGTGAGATACATAGGTTTTGTGAAAATAGGATTCATGACTTGGGTTTTAAAAGAAAGGTTTAATAAAAATTAGTCATGAATCTTGTTAAGTGTTTTCTTTTATAAATCATATGAAAACTCGATAAGAAATCAGATTATATAAAAGAAAGGTGTATGGTTAATGAAATAACCAAGTAAAATGAGTTGTATAAAATAAAATGTTTTGTAAAACAATGTCTTGTGAAAAATATGTTATTTGTGTAAAATGTAATATGTCTATACTGAAATGATTTAAATAACGCTACGATATGTAATATTATACAAACACTTATATATAGGAAGTACCAGCAGCGTATCCACCATGCTTGTATCATATTACACACGCCTCGTTACTCAAATCATTTACCCAAACCAACCACCAATGTAAATTGTTCATGTATAAATCAATTGTCGAGTGTTATTGTGTAAACCATATCAAAATGTCCATGTCTAATGTAAATCACCAAATGTGTATATCAATGTCAAAATGTTTATGTTTAATGTAAATCATATAATGTGTATCCAAAAATATCGTGTATGGCATGTGAAATATATCAACTAAACCATAGGTAAAATGCACAAAAACAGGGTATTGAAATAAACATAGTTTAAGTCAAAGTTATGTTTTGTGGAACAAATGCATTCTATACCGATACAAACATCTATGCGGTATTGTGAAAATGCATACATCCAAGCCTTGTGACTGTGGTGATAGACCTTTAAACAAATTAAAGGTTTATCTGTGTTATGTTTATCGAATTCTGTCATTCCTTCCATCCAAACATACCTAGGATGTCAGGAACGGGAGTTGTCAATTCCTATGGTACCACTACCTACTAACGAATGGCGTAGCTAATGTTAATGAATGTATTTTTGTCCCATTTTAAACAAACCAAATGTCATACCAAAAATGTAAGCATGTGAAAACAATGCACTAAGTATGTAATCAAATGAACATACATAGCGTGAAATGTAATGTAAAACAATGTACTAAGTATGCACACAATGGACATACATAGCATGAAATGTAATGTAAAAAGATGTACTAAGTATGCGCACAATGGACATACATAGCATAAAATGTAATGAAATCATGTACTATAATGTACTAATGAACATAACAAGCATATGATATGAAAGCATGAAAGGCACGAAAGTAACAAGTAGGCACATGTGTTTCACCCCAAAATGTTTGGAAAACAGTAAAAGAGGGGTCTATGTACTCACTTGAGATTGCTTAGTAGCCCTTGAATAACAACCAAACAATGCTAGAGATTACGGAAATCAACCGGCACCTAATATAGGTAACTATGTTAATAAACCGGACCTAAATCGGAGGATCGGATAGAATGAGGGTTCGTAAACCAAACGAGTATGGAAACTCATGTAGTATGGTTTAACAAAGCCTTCATTCTAAAATGAAACCTAACCTAAGTGCTTATGACCCATTACGACCCGTTTAGGTAGCTTATGCTACTTTAACGCGTCGTTCGCGTAAAACGCGTTCGGAATGCCTAACTAGCCCTATGATAAGTAAAATATGCCTTAACATGTCTAATATTGTTGCCAAATCAGTTTAGATGTCAAAAGTTATGTTACATATGTTCAAAATGAATTTTGGCGTCAAAGGGGTATTTTGGTAATTTACCTAAGGCATATAAACTACCTATCATACAACTAACTAAACGTCGTGACCATAAGGTATAACCTCGGAAGGTTATTCCCTATATACTATGGTCACCTAATGTGTTTGGTCGGATCCTAATGATCGACCAAACGGGTCGGGTTCGAAAGTATAAGCGATTGTTTAGATCGCTTACCTTACGACCCTATATAAGCACTAAACTAAAAGTGACGAGCTAAGCATGTTAAAACATGCTTAACTAAGTTTAGAAAGCAGGTTTGGTATCAAAATAAACGGTTTTGATACCCAAGAGTAGTTTGGTTACAAAATACGCAAAAATGCGCATTTTGGCCGAAACTACGACTCGTCACTGAGCCTAGATAACGTGGTATCAGTAGGTATAGTCACTAGGGACTATAACCATCGTGATTACGCTCACGTTATGAAGTTCAAATGAACTTCGCATTGACCATAAACTGGTCAACGCAGAAAGTCAAACAAAGTTTGACTTTTAACGCTAAAAGAATAAAAAGAATGAAGGAACACTTACAAAGGGTCCCCGAAAGCTAATCTCGATCCAAATAGCTCAGGTATGAAGCAAGGGCTTCAACTTAGAGCACTTTTAGATCAGATTTTGTGAGGAAGAATAGAAATTAAGGTGGGTATTTATAGGAAATGGACCACCGTTAGGATCATTTCTTGAATACCGTGCTTTGATCTTGTCCTTACACTTGTTGCAACACTAAGGTAACTCAAATTGGCCCCCTTGCATCAGGAAACAACATGTGGAATTGGGTTTGGAGTGCATAACAGCTGTTAACAACTATTAAAACAGCTTTTGCTGATCTGGAAGGGCCTCGCGTCACGCCTAGGTACCCTCGCATCACGCCTAGCCCCCCTTTCTGCAGAAATGGCAGATTAGGTCCCTGCACATGTTTCAGTCCATTTTCCACACGTTTGAAGCCCGTTAAGCCAACGTTAAGGCCCTAAAATGATGCCTAAACATTGTGGACATGAAACATGCTCAAAACTATGCCGGATGTTGGTTCGTTTGGTCGTACGATCGCGATGTTCGGTTAATTACGACGGAATGCGCATAAGCGCGAAAAACGATCCAAATTGCGTGATGAATGGATTTTTCTCATGCCAAACACTAAAATAAAATATCTTAGTGCTTACAAAATTTTTTGGATGTCCGGATGTATTCAGAACGTGAGTTATGCGCGAAAATGCAAACTTATGCACTTTTTGACGCTTTTAGTGCCTGAATGACCCAAAAGTTTATTTTAGCACACCGAACCCCTCAAAGCCTATTTCTAAGCTATATAAAGGATATTTAAGGTGTGTTTAACTTATGGTCATGTTTCGGAATGTTCGTTATAGTTCAAATTGGCATACTTTCATAGTTTGTCAAGTTTAGTCCCTGTAAGCGAATTAACTTGTTTTTGCCATACCAAAGCCTTCAAAACTTATTTCTAAGTTATGTAAATGTTATTTAAGGTATGTTTAGCATGTGTTGATGTTCCGGAGTATTTTTCGCATTAAACTGATTACGTTTACGCACCAGTTTGCGTATAACTCTCCAGAAAGCGATGTAGAGTTTGAAATTGAAAAAAAGTCAAAACATGAAAAATGTCAAACATAACCAAACAAACATTGGGATCAAATAAAATTGTTTTATTGAGAACTGAACTGTTCACAATGATTACAAGCACAGATGTTACATTCAAGCGGGGGTGGAGACTTGTTATAGCCAAAACTTTGTTTCTTACCAGAATTCTTCACTTCAGTATCCTCTTTTGTTTCGGAATTCTTCTCTTCAGATGTTTCTTTTTCAAACATTTTCATGCCTTCAACTGTGGGGTAAATCCTGTCAATCACATAAGAAGAACATGAGTAACTTTTCAATAATTTGTTTACTCTCTCAGTTTCAATTCTCTGAGTTTCCAACTTTTGTTCAAGCTCAGCACACATCCCAATATAATAATTGACCATGTCCTGCTTTATCATGTATGCTCCATTGAGTGTCTTCATGGCTGTAGCTTGTTCATTGCTTGTCTCGTTATATTGATTCATGGCTTTGTTTAGGACATCATACGATTCTTTCAACCTGTTCATGTTGTGGATCAACTCTTTGTTTTGCCTTTTCATAACTCACAATTTTCGCAATTCTTTGACACCTTTTCTGCAACAACTTCTTATTTAATCTCGAAAACTGGAACTTCTTTAACCTTTATCACTCGAACCTCTTCTTCATCACTCTTACCTTTCATTCTTTCTGCATCTCTCTCAGCTTGAAATTTTAAAAGCTCTTTCATTCTTTCTGCCTCATACGAATAATCATTATCACGATCATCTTGTTTTTCAACCTTCTTCTTTGCCATTCGAGCCCTTTCAGCATCTCTCTCAGCTAGATACTTTAAATGCTCTTTCATTTTTTCTGCATAATAATCATTAGCATCATTTTCAACTTTTTGAGCAACAAAAGCTTTATGATCTTCAGTTCTGTTAGGATCATAATCATCCCAACTGAAATCTTTTGGAAGCCTTTCATCATCTTGATCTGTCAAAAATGCTTTACTCTCTGCTGAAATATATTTGTCCCAACTAAAACCTTTTGACGATCTTCCATCATTTTGATTAACAAGATAAGCTTTCTTTGATTCTTCAATCTCTTTCTTAGCATGTGCAGTTTGTGGTGATTGTTGTTGATATAGCTGTTGAGCAACTTGATGATAAATTGCTTTCCGATAATAATCATTGTTGTTGAAAGGATTTTGAGCTCCACTTGCTTCACGGTTTGTGCATTCTCTCTTGAAATGCCCTTTCTCCCAGCAACGAAAACAAGTAACTTTAGATTTATCAAATCCTAAAGTAGAAACATTTGCATCACAAAAATCATCCCTTCCAGTTACCTGTTTAAACTTTTCAGCTCTTCTCAACACACTAGCCAAACACCACTTAATATCCATAAGTTCCATCTCTTCAGCATCAATCTGATCGTAATCCTCTTTTCTTAACATTGGATTTCCGATTCTTCCTGCAACTAAACTCCCATACGACTCTAACACAGTCACCAACAAAGACATATGACTTTTTGCAACTTCTTCCGAGTAATTTCGATCATTCTCAAGATTCAGTGCAATTGTAAGGACTCTAAAAAATGTCCCAAATTCACCCGTAAGTGAAAACCTGGACCCCTGAAACTCTATTGTGCATGAAAAACTAAGAAAACCAAGTTTCTGAGCAGGCGGGCCGCGTGAAGGTTAGCATAGCCTTACGCGGGCCGCGTCAACAGCAACTTTGACCGGATAAGCATCCGGGCCACGTATAACCCATCTGGCAACCCTAAACTTGTGACCCAGCAAACCAACGCGTAGACTAGGTGGTTAGGCGGGCCACGTAAGGGTGAGCTAATGGCTCACGCGGGCCGCGACAGCCCCATATTTCACCTATAAATAGCCTAGCTCAGGAGCTTTCATTCTGTGTCGAAAACTTTTCATAAAAACGGAATTCTACTGCTCTGAAGTCGAAATTTTAATTAGTATAGCGAGGCGCTGCTACGATACAGGGTATTAACTCGATCGCTGCTACGATTCAATGTCCGATCGATTAAAACTATCCAATGGATGTTTAAGTGCTGCCCACATTAGGGTTATGCTTTGTCATTCGTCGTGAAATTCGATGGATGTTTAAGTATCGCACTTTCTCATTCGTTGTGAGGGTTTAATCTCGTGAGTTATCATAAATGTTGTATTAGTTACTGACCTAGTTCGTGTGCATGTTATTTAAATTAGGTTACAAGGCTAATCAGTAGGCTAAACTCTGCCCGTATAAATCTGCAATGTGAGTCATTCTCTTTTTATCAAATATTTTACAATACTCCATTTTCAAATGTTATAATTACAGGGAGTAAGTCGTGGTTATCTTAATCACTGGCTAGTGGGGTATTGTGCACATTACTAATTTCTGACGGGTTAGGCTAATAAATCCTAACAGTGATAAACGTCACTACTTGGGGAAAGACCCAATAGTGGTATGACCATCGTCACCATGTGACACGGCGCCAGATAAAAATAAGATAGAAGCCATTGTAATCGCTCTTATGCTGTAATTGATAACTAATGTGTCGTTTTACATACTTGAATGACTCGCCAGCATTTCCCCGCTGATAAAATATTTTTAAAGCATGTTTCAGGCGACCTGCTGTAAATCAAGGAAAACGTGCTACGGAGCACTAACAAGCTTGAAGAGGTGGCTCAGTTAAAATGAATAAACATGTTTTAATAAATCAGGGAATTTACTTGTGAAATTCTTCTATTGTAAAATACGGGGTTTATCCCGAATTATGAAATAAAATAAATCGGGCATTTTGAGTTTTAAAAAGATCCTGTAAAATCTTCCACTGTCGCATCATAGATACCACGGGTTCCTGTCCCGCGGCTCCTGACCAGGTCAAACCGGGGCCGGGGCCGTGACAGGAAAAGGTGGTATCAGAGCTACTGAAAGAGCCACTGATTTAAGCCTATTAAGCATTTCAAATACTTACTTTTCCTGATTATCATCTTGTAATTATGTGCTCTTATCTTGACAATCTGTTAGTTACAGTATGGGTAAGCAAAGAGTGTCGGATATCTATCTGAAATTAGATAGTTTACCAAAAGATAAGGGAACTTCATCCCAATCAAATTCCTCAAGATACTCAGCAGATACTGAGGAGGGAATATTTGTTCGTAAGGCACAATATGAGCAACCACTTACCCCTAATAAAAGAAGTTTGATTATTAAGAAAAGTCAAGAGAAAATGAGGAAGTTACAACCAAAAGGAGTTATGATCAATAAAGAAACCCAGAAAATAGACACTAAACCACCATGGGAAGATGAGTTAGATGAACAATGGGCAAATCTCTATATGTTAGCTACTATAGCAGTAAATGCTAACTTATAATTGAATCGCCAAACCAGGATTAGCCCCTATGTCACCTACAAACCAGAAACTTTAATATTTTAGTTGTACTAAAAATAAATATTTTGTTTCAATAAAATAGTTTGTTAGATAATTGTAATTAAATTTTCTGCTTTCCGTTATATGATTCTGTGAAAATTTATTTACAAAATTTTAAACTAAAAGTTTATGTGTTTCTTCATAAATGCTAAACAGCATGAATGAATTATCTGAAGCTGTTGAGAATCTCAATCTCTATCCTGTGAAAATGGAAGTTTCCAGAGACTTTACTGGTTACTTAGCCGATGTTGAAGAACCTATGGAATTCCAAGCTCCACCTCTGGAGAAACCAAAGCCAAAGAAAAGAAGAAGATTAGTGGGTTGGAGGCGTGTGCGCAGAAGGAAACCAGCAACTAGGAAAATTCCCAAGATAGAGAATCCCATGAATAAAGGAAAAGGGATCGAGATTGGGGAAAGTATTAGGCAAGTAGAAATAGAAATGGGGGAAAGTTCTAAGCAAGCCGAGGAATTACCATTACAGGAGGAACTGGATCACATACTGGCAAGCTGTGATATCCTTAGGCCTATTAATACAAATCTTTTTCCTTATCCCGCTGAAAACCAACTTCCAATAAATTTGGAACCAGCCATCCCAGAACCTCTGATTCACACCCAACCTCAAGGAATGCACGAATTGTGGACCAATGATTGGCAGTTTCAAAACCTCTTAAATAATCCCTATACCTTTGTCCCTCAGTTCGACCCAGAACCTGCACCAAACCCACCAATGAGTAATGAGAACTTAGCTGAAGTTCGCCATTTTGGCGAAGAACTAATGGATGCAGGGAATAAGATTCGGGAGATAGGGGAACAAATCTTCTGGAAATACGATGAAAGGGAACGTCGTTTCTAAAAGGCCAGCGGACTAGGGATAGTGTGGTTGTGAAGCTATGTTTGTATAATACTAATAGTAATAAAAATATAAGTATATAGAATAACCTAAAAATAAAACTTTTGTAAGATAACAGTGTGCACGGATGCATAATGGAAGTCGGGAAATCGACAATTTTGGCTATACGTGTTAATATGATTATGTGCGATTGTTTTGTTTTGTTTTATTATTTTCTGCTAATCACTAATATAAATTTATTACCAGATGGCAAACGCCGGTAATGAACAAGTTAACGAGGGTAATCAATCTGAGCATAACAATGAAGATCAATTTCTGAATAGGTAAGACATCAAGAATATCGTTGCAAAGGGAATAGGCTATGCTATTCCAGCAATTCTGGCTGCTGCCCAGAAACCTGTTGAACCTCAACAAATTATTCCTAGCAAACGTACAAACGACGATAATTTCAGTAATAGTGTAAACGGAGGCAGCAACCATATTAATAACAATAACGAGGGGATACAAGCTCCACTCCTTAAGAAAATGAAAGCTGCAACACCTGGTTGCACTTATAAGGAGTTTCTTGCCTGTAAACCGGCTGAGTTTGCAGGTAACAAAGGGGCAACTGCTACACTGCGTTGGTTAGAGAAAACCCAGGCAGTAATTATGAAAAGTAAATGTGGCGAGGAAGACAAGGTTATGTACGCATCGCATCTTTTTAAAGAAGGGGCGCTAGAATGGTGGAATACGGTACTTCAAGCCAAAAGAAGGAGTGTGGCCTATTCCATGAATTGGGAAGAATTTAAAAGTCTTGTAGAAAGAAAATTCTATCCCGAGTACGAAAAGGAACAAATGACCAATAAGTTCCTAAATCATCAGATGATAGGCGTTGATTGTCGAGGGTATACTTCGACATTCTTCGAATACGCTAGAGTAGTACCAACACTGGCTTCGCCAGAACCGGTACTTATATCTCGCTATATTTGGGGCTTAATTGGCGAGATCCGTAATATTGTCAAGGCTGCAAGACCCCGCACGATAGATGATGCGGTGGAGTTAGCTAACACTCTGACTGATGAACTTGTACGCACAAGAGAAGAAACCCGGAAAAAGGAAGTGGCCCAAAAGATTACCCAGGGATTATGTATGGGTAACCGTAGTAATTTCAAGAGAAGGGGAACTGGGCAATTCTCCACTGTTCCATTTTGCAATGCCTGTAAAAGGAAGCATTTTGGAAGATGCAAGGGATATTGCAATTTTTGCAAAACTCCGGGGCACCAAGAAGAAGACTGCAAGAAGAAGAAATCCACAGTTTGCTATAAATGTGGAGAAGCTGGACACTTGAGGCCAGACTGCCCAAAACTGGTCAAACCAGCTGATAACAAAGCCAAACCTGCAGAAGGAACTACCAAGAAGAACGTAAGAGCCTTCCAACTAACTACTCAGGAAGCAGAGCTAATCCTAGATGTGATAGCTGGTACGTTCTTAGTTCACGACGTTTATGCAAAAGTATTATTTGACTCTGGTGCAAACCAAAGTTTTATAAATACTTCGTACTGCCAAGCTCTTAATTTACCCTTAACCAACCTTAGGCAGATTTTTACAGTCGAAACGGCAGATGGGAATTCTGTCAACATAAATAAGGTTTTGCGAGAAGAAAAGATAGAACTTTTAGGTCATAAATTTTCTGCAAACCTGTTACCTATGAATTTAGCCGGATTCGATGTGGTGTTAGGAATGGGTTGGTTAGTAGCCAATCATGTTCGAATTCTTTGTGATAAGAATTCCATAGAAATTCATACACCCACAGGAGAATTAGTGGTGATTACAGGAAATACGAACGCCCCTAAAGTTCATTTCAGTAATGAAAATTGCTAGTTATGAACGAAAGCAAGGAATAGTGTATATGATTTCAGTAATCATTAACACTAAGGGTAAGGAACTCAAGGAAATTCCAGTAGTATCGGAATATCCAGAGGTATTCCCAGAAGAACTGCCTGGATTACCACCTGATAGGGAAGTCAAATTTAGAATTCATCTAATTCCTGAAACTACACCGATAGCCAAAGCACCTTATCGGTTAGCACCCACTGAAATGTTAGAATTGAAAAAGCAATTAGATGAATTAATAAGCAAAGGATTCATACAACCTAGTTCATCCCCGTGGGGAGCACCAGTGTTGTTTGTAAAGAAAAAAGATGGTTCGATGCGAATGTGTATCGATTATAGGGACTTGAATAAAGTTACAATTAAGAATCGATACCCATTACCTAGGATTGATGATGTTTTTGACCAATTACAAGGAGCTAGATATTTTTCTAAGATAGATTTACGCTCTGGATATCATCAATTGAAGGTACAAGAAGAAGACATACCTAAAACTGCTTTCAGAACTAGGTATGGTCATTACGAGTTTACAGTCATGCCATTTGGGTTAACAAATGCTCCTGCAGCATTTATGGACATGATGAATAGAATCTCTAAACCGTATTTGGATAAATTTGTAATTGTCTTCATTGACGATATACTTATTTACTCCAAAAGTCAGGATGAACATTGTCAGCACCTGCATGCACTCTTAACTTTGTTAAGAAATGAACAACTTTACGCCAAATTCTTGAAATGTGAATTCTGACTGCAAGAAGTGCAATTTTTAGGTCACATGGTGAATCATGAAGGCATTCACGTAGATCCTGCTAAGATAGAAGCAATTACCAAATGGAAGGTTCCACAGTCAGCAATGGAAATTAGAAGTTTTATAGGGTTAGCCGGATATTATAGACGGTTTATTAAGGATTTTTCCAAGATAGCTGTACCATTAACTAAGCTAACCTGTAAAGCAGTTAAGTTTAAATGGGGACCTAAACAAGAAGAAGCCTTTAAGATTTTAAAACAGAAATTAACCAATGCTCCAATTCTAGCCTTACCAGAAGGAACAGAAGATTTTGAAGTATATTGTGATGCTTCAAAGCTAGGATTAGGATGTGTACTTATGCAACGCAAGAGGGTAATTGCGTATGCATCAAGGCAATTGAAAAAGCACGAAGAAAACTATACAACTCATGACTTAGAATTAGGAGCCATAATTTTTGCCCTTAAAATTTGGAGACATTATCTGTATGGAAGTAAGTTTACTGTCTATACAGATCATAAAAGTTTAAGATATATATTTGGGCAAAAAGAATTAAACATGAGGCAAAGAAGATGGATGGAAATCCTAAGTGACTACGAATGTGATATTCAATATCACGAAGGAAAGGCAAACGTAGTTGCTGATGCTTTAAGTCGTAAGTATCATGAGAAACAACGACGAGTTCGTGCTCTTAGATTAAATCTACAGTTAGATTTAATGGAACAATTAAAGGATGTTCAAGAAACAGCAAGCCAGGATGTTGCTGAAGGAATGAAAGGACGAATAAAAGAATTAGAGCAAGGAAATGATGGAATTTGGAGATTCCATAAGAAAAGGATTTGGGTACCTAAGCAGGGAGAGTTAAGAAATAAAATTTTAGAGGAAGCTCATAAATCTAGGTATACCATGCATCCTGGTAACAATAAAATGTACCAAGATTTAAGGAATAACTTCTGGTGGATATGAATGAAAAAGGACATAGCCAGATATGTTTCTAAATGTCTTACTTGTTCACAAGTTAAGGCAGAACACCAGAAACCTTCAGGTCTATTACAACAATTAGAAATGCTGGTATGGAAATGGGAGCTCATAACAATGGACTTTGTTACTAAGTTACCCAAGACCAGAAGAGGTAATGACGCGATTTGGGTAATTGTTGATCGATTAACCAAATCAGCTCATTTCCTACCCATGAAAAAAACCTTTAGCATGGAAAGGTTGGCCAAGTTGTATGTAGATGAAGTAGTATCCTTACATGGAGTTCCACTCTCCATTGTATCGGATAGGGATAGTCGTTTCACTTCCCACTTCTGGACAAGTTTCCAAGAAGCTATGGGAACTCGACTAAATTTAAGTACTGCATATCATCCTCAAACAGATGGACAAAGTGAAAGGACGATCCAAACTCTGGAAGACATGCTTAGGGCATGTGTGATCGATTTTGGTGGGAACTGGGACAACCATTTACCCTTAATTGAATTCTCCTATAACAATAGTTATCATTCAAGTATTGAAGCTGCCCCGTTCGAAGCACTGTACGGACGTAAGTGTAGAACTCCAGTCTGTTGGGCAGAGATAGGAGAAAGTCAATTATCAGGACCTGAAATTGTGCAAGAGACTACCGACAAGACCACTCAAATCAAGGAAAGACTAAAGAATGCTCGAGATCGCCAGAAAAGCTATGCCGACAATCGACGCAAGCCACTCGAGTTTCAAGTTGAAGACAAGGTTCTCTTAAAAGTTTCTCCTTGGAAATGAGTAGTTCGGTTCGGTAAGAAGGGAAAGCTGAGTCCAAGATACGTAGGACCATTTCCAGTAATCCAACGTATAGGACCAGTTGCTTATCGCTTATAACTACCAAAAGAGTTAGCTGGCATACATGACGTGTTTCATGTATCCAATCTCAAGAAATGTTTATCAGACGAATCATTGGTAGTACCTCTTCAAGATATAGAGGTAAACGAAAAGTTAAAATTTGTTGAGAAACCTCTCCAGATAGAAGACAAAAAGATCAAATTTCTCAAACACAAGCGACTAGTGCTTGTCAAAGTCAAATGGGATTCAAAGAGAGGACCCGAGTACACTTGGGAGTTGGAATCAGAGATGAAAAGAAAGTATCCTTACTTATTTCAGTAAATCTCGAGGACGAGATTTTAAATAAGGTGGGGAGGATGTAAGGACTCTCAAAAAAGTCCCAAATTCACCCGTAAGTGAAAACCTGGACCCCTGAAACTCTATTGTGCATGAAACACTAAGAAAACCAAGTTTCTGAGTTTCAGGCGGGCCGCGTAAAGGTTAGCATAGCCTTACGCGGGCCGCGTCAACAGCAACTTTGACCGGATAAGCATCCGGGCCACGTATAACCCATCTGGCAACCCTAAACTCGTGACCCAGCAAACCTACGTGTAGACTAGGTGGCTAGGCAGGCCGCGTAAGGGTGAGCTAATGGCTCACGCAGGCCGCGACAGCCCCATATTTCACCTATAAATAGCCTAGCTCAGGAGCTTTCATTCTGTGTCGAAAACTTTTCATAAAAACGAAATTCTACTGCTCTGAAGTCGAAATTTTAATTAGTATAGCGAGGCACTGCTACGATACAGGGTATTAACTCGATCGTTGCTACGATTCAATGTCCGATCGATTAAAACTATCCAATGGATGTTTAAGTGCTGCCCACATTAGGGTTATGCTTTGTCATTCGTCATGAAATTCGATAGATGTTTAAGTATCGCACTTTGTCATTCGTTATGAGGGTTTAATCTCGTGAGTTATCGTAAATGCTGTATTAGTTACTGACCTAGTTCATGTGCATGTTATTTAAATTAGGTTACAAGGCTAATCAGTAGGCTAAACTCTGCCCGTATAAATCTGCAATGTGAGTCATTCTCTTTTTATCAAATATTTTAAATACTCCATTTTCAAATGTTATAATTACAGGGAGTAAGTCGTGGTTATCTTAATCACTGGCTAGTGGGGTATTGTGCACATTACTAATTTCTGACGGGTTAGGCTAATAAATCCTAACAGTGATAAACGTCACTACTTGGGGAAAAACCCAATAGTGGTATGACCATCGTCACCATGTGACACGGCGCCAGATAAAAATAAGATAGAAGCCATTGTAATCACTCTTATGCTGTAATTGATAACTAATGTGTCATTTTACATACTTGAATGACTCGCCAACATTTCCCCGCTGATAAAATATTTTTAAAACATGTTTCAGGCGACCTGCTGTAATTCAAGGAAAACGTGCTACGGAGCACTAACAAGCTTGAAGAGGTGGCTCAGTTAAAATGAATAAAAATGTTTTAATAAATCAGGGAATTTACTTGTGAAATTCCTCTATTGTAAAATACGGGGTTTATCCCGAATTATGAAATAAAATAAATCGGGCATTTTGAGTTTTAAAAAGATCCTGTAAAATCTTCCGCTGTCGCATCATAGATAACACGGGTTCCTGTCCTGCGGCTCTTGACCGGGTCAAACCGGGGTCGGGGCCGTGACAGCAATGTTGCATTGTAGAACTTTGCCACTCTTGGTTGCTGAAAAATTTGGATCAAACGATGGATATGAAGAAAATCCCGTTTTGCTACTTGATCCTTGAGATGAACTTTCAGAAGAACTTTTAGCATTGGAAGCAGTTTCGATCTTTGGTGCAACGTTGGTCTTATCACTAAGAGCATTCACATCCAGCCCCCTAAAATTATACATACATTCCACTAAAAAACAACTCCTATATCAATATATTTTCACTAAAAACAAATACTTTTTCTCCCTCCTTTTCAATTAAATAATATTTTTATACCTTTATGATTACATTTTTCTCTCTCCTTCACTCACAACCACTTTCAATATATATTAAAAAATTATAGTGGGTGAACAGTGTCCCTCCAAATATACAGATGAACAATAACATTTTCTCTCTCCTACACTCACAACCATTTTTTATACTCTTTATATTTTAAAAACCCCACACTCACAATTTAGTTCTTTGGATGTGAATGCTCTAACACCACCTTTGTAATACAGACCAATGTCCTGTTCACCATCATAGTTCTTCATTCTCACTATCTTTCGTTGTTCCATCTTTTGAGCTTCAAGTTGTTCTACAAAATCGCTCAGCGTTAGATTGTCAAACTCAGGTTTATTTTTCAACATCATAAGATACGTGCCCCAAACATCATGTGGCAACGCATCGGCCAACTTTTCAATCAATTCTTCTTTATCTTTATTGATGTTCAACCTTTGCATATTCTTCACCAAATTGCAATATCTTTCTATAATCTGCTTAGTGTTTTCAGTTCTTAATCCACAGAATAAATCAAATTCTTTCTTCAGAAGCGACATTTTGTTCTTGATCATTTCTTTACTACCAACAAACTTTGATTTTAATTCTTTCCATATCGAATGAGCACTTCCATTGTGTTGAAGTAAAATCAAGATTTCTTCCTTAATAGCCTGCTGCAAGAGACTGACCATCAACTTTTCATTTTTGTAATTCTTTTTCTCATCAACATCTAGATCTCTAATGTCAACTTTCTGTCCATTGTCTTTAACAGGTCTAATATATCGAAATTCTGTATAATCCCATGCATCTAGGTAATATGCTTGAACCCAATTTTCAAACCGTTCGGCCCATCCACTATACTCCTCGATACTCATTAGCTTAGGTGGTTTTTGCGTGGTCCCCGTTTCATTTTCTAGCATCATGTTTTGAGTAATAGTAATCGGGCTAGCAAAGGCATTGTAGAACTCGTTATCCATGATTCGGTATTTGAAAATTCACAAAATCAGTCTTTCAAACGAAATGAACTACTGTAATACTTTCAAGCGAAATGACTCACACGAATTGTGATTTTCAAACGAAATGATCACCTTTAAGCGAAATGGATTCTTTTCAAACGAAATGAACCTATTCCTTCCAATTCGTACGAAATGAAATGTATTTTCAAACGGAATGACAATTTGGTGTGAAATGAAATCTGTTTCGTGCGAAATGAAAATATGATTTACAATTTCAAGCGAAATGGACTTTGGTATGAAATGAGAGCTGATTTCGTGCGAAATGGCTGTAAGTTCAAACGAAATGATATCCAATTCGTACGAAATGGATATGACATCACACGAAACGGACAGTTTTTCACAAAAATGATCAAGTTTTAAGCTGTTTTAAGATCTGATTTTTTCAAGGATATGTTAAAACACTGTTACGCACGTTATATTTGAAAATCAAGCCATTTTATCCCTGAAAACTCAGTTAATTTTGAAAAGAAGGTGTAGAAATCAGAATTTTCAGCTGAAATGGTAAGAACTGTTCCTCCTGAGCTCTGATAGCACTTGTAGGATCGTTTGCACGACCAAAACGAGTCTTTCAGAAGAATTATAGCCAATACGAGTGGCGGAAACAAACGTATCGGAGTAGTTATAGCTGAATTACAAAAAGAATCACTTTAAACTGTCTCTGTATTGATATCAGATCGTATTACAAAGCTGGAGACACCTTGGCAGAGCTTCGCTACCGGAATCAGAACCTTATAAATGATTTGAACAAGGCACTATTTATAGACACACCATTCCGCACGAAAAGGTTCACACGAAATGACTCATGTCATTTCGTACGAAATGGCAACTTCATTTCGTGCGAAATGGTTAATGCCCATTTCGTGCGAAAAGGTTCATCACACATATTTCTCGTATATCGTGCCCTGATCTTTATAATCTAATACAAGACTCGATACAAGACGAAGTCGACAGGCATGTGCACCAACAGATGAAGAATGTGATGCAATGACGGTGGATGGAGTGATGAAAGATGATGAGGATATAAACATAGGTAAAATTGTTGGTGAGGTGGTTAAGTTGGCAGAAATGGGTAAGGGTGTTGTGAAGAGACAAACACGTAGGAAAAAAGAAGTAGATAACACAATACCAAGTTTTATGTTGTTGTCGCAAAACTCACAAAGTTCACCAGAATCAGACCCAGAAACAGACGTGTATGTGAGTGTTAAAGATACAAATGAGGTTGAAAGGAATGAACCATTAAACGATGATAAAAAGATGATATGGCAATATTTGTTGAAAACCATAGACAACAAACGAAGGTATTGATGAATATTATAATGTTATGTTATGATTTGTCGTGACATAATAACTTAGAGTTATAATCTGAATTACAAACTAATGTTGTAGGGCGGAGGGCAAAAAATATAATGAGGACGATTAAGACATAGACATCGAAAAGGAGATGTGGGAGGTCAGGCTGATGTTCAAGTAAGATTACTTATGCATTATTTTATTATTAGTATTATATTTTTTTGTTTGATGCACATGTGCATACATAAGGTGGTTTATATGATAACTGTTATGTAATCATAATGTACTATAATTTGTATTATTGTTTGATGCATATGTGCATATATGGTATAAATGATGTGATTTATGTTATATAGTACGACATATAAAACCGACATATAAAACGTGCGTTATAACATAATAAATATTGTATATAATATATGTAATATATTTGATGCACATGTGCATACACAACATAACTGATGTAATTTATGTGATGTATGCAGCACAAATATTTTTGAAACTTCACATGGAATGACAACACGAGCATATTGGATAAGCACTTTCGAAGAGGGGAAGTGGATTTCACAGAACGTGATAGACTGTTGGGTGGCTATTTTGAACTATACGGAGAAGAAAAATAATACAGGAGGGAAAAGGCGATTATGGTGTTATACGACAACAATTGTAAGTGTAATATAATTTATATTTAATAATCGTATTTAGGATAGTTATATTTGTGTGTGACATGTATTAATCTAATGTGCAGCTAGAGTTTATGTTGAAAAAAAACAGACAGAAAAAAAGCGTTTGCAACATTAACTGCACACTTGAAGGAGGTTGTGGAATGTGATATTAAAATGTTAGAGTTAAAAGAATTCAGCATCATAATAATACCGATGATAAAAAAAAAAGCATTTTTACCTGGTATGCTTAGATTTAGAGAACGCGAAGGTCGAAGTAATTGATAATATGGTGAGTAACAACGGGTTTTACAAAATGACATCAGGAACGAAGTTTAAAGAAACAGGAACGCCATGTAAAGTGGTATGTATATATTATTATATTAAATGTTCTATATGTAAATAAGGATATCGGATTATGACAGTTGGTAACATTTGGTATTATTATGTTTTGTAGAAAAATTACATGGTTGGGTACTTGAAGGCTGTGGAACATCTGATGGCGGCACGCATGGCGGGAGCAACGTTGACAAAGGAAAATTTGGAATGGGCAACGAGTGATAATTTCAACGATTGCCGCGGTGTGTTCTCTATACGACACATGGAGATGTACAAAGGGAGCGATGCCAAATTTGGATGCGGTTTTAGTACGCGGAAAGATATTCAGGACATGAAATTGAAAATCATGAGGATGAAGATAGCAATAAAATTGTTATTATCAGAGGCAAACGTGTACAAGGGAACTGTTATGGACCTCGCAAAAGAGACAACACATGGATTGAGAGATGAAAGAATGCGGAAAATGTTAGACAAAGAGGCGGTGAAACAAGAAGAATGTTGGAATATGCTTAAAAGATGGAAGAATGAGCATAAACTTTGAGGGTAAGAGTTAATACAGCAGGTTATTAACTGTCGGAACATCTAGTATTTCTGTTTTGTTGGTGATTCATGAACATGAAACTACTACTTTGTTTTGTTTTATTTGTTTTAACATGTTAGATGGTTGTGTTGTGAAGGTAACAAGTGGTTACCCCGTTATGATCTCGTTTATAGTTTTGGTTAAATGTGGTTGGAAGTAGTCTATTGTGATACTAATACTTTTGGTTGACAACAGTTGGTATAGTAATCGATATAGTAATCAGTTGGTATATTAGCTGATATAGTAATCGATGTTTGGAGTTCGTATTGGTTGTTGTTGTTTATGCACATGTGCATTAAAATGGTTAAACTCACAATATGGTTGGTAATGAATGTTAGTAATGGTTAAATGCGTGTTAGTAATATATAATGTGTTATAGATGTATGTGAATGTTAAAATATGTTATATTATGTTGGTTAATAAATTAAATGATTAGTATGCACATGTGCATAAATTGATATAACATACATTGTAGTATATAATGTATTACAACTGGGTATATTCATATGTAAAGTATAACAAATGGTTTTATATTCATATTAGTAACATGTATATTAATAAACAATGGTATATCAATAAACAAGTGGATTCAACTGGTAGATACAACTGGTAGATATGTATGCACATGTGCATATTGTAAGTTATGCATTAATATTACTATTGTAAGTTAGATGGGTAGTAATAAAATTACATTATGTTAAGTGGGTAATAACAAAATCACAAATAATTACATGTAATACATAATTGATAACAACTTAGGATGATGGCAATGATGAATATATAAAAAAACACATAAGTAGTCCACTAGGAAATATAATCAAAACAAATATTGATAGTCATAAATAGTTAAGTTCGATAATCATAAGTTGTCATAGATAATAGATCAATCAAGAATCACGAGTTGGGTTGCTTGATTTACGACGTCTGGCCGAACGCCTAAGAGTTTGCTCAGGTTCTTGCACATATTTAGGGACTTCAGGGTTATCATCAGGGTTATCATCAAAAGAAGAAGAATACTCATCGGTGTCATCAAGATCAACGTCATCAGAACCGGAATCAGACAGAGCAGGTAGTCCATCAGCAATAGCAGCAGCACGTTTAGCTGCTCGTGCAGCAAGTTTGGCCGCCTTGATTTTTTCGCAGTTGCGTGAATCATGGTCAAAAATATATTTGTTACATTTGTTGCATAAACGTGCGGCTTTCTTTTGCTTATCGGCTTTCTTTCGCTTATCTTTAATTTTCTGACCACCTGGACCGATCTGTTGTTTTTTGGTACCACACCCTTTGTTTCTAATATCTTGGGGAGGATGAACACTTGTGCTTAAAACTACAAGTATGTTTAATATATCACTGATGTTTGCAGTTTTTTGGTTTGATCGAGGACGAGGTTCACAAGGAAATGTTTCAAATATGCGGTTTCTGATGCTTTTGATTTTAGCAGATAATAAACGTAGTTGACCGGGGTTGCGTCTCAGTCAGGTTATGCATTATGTGACTAAATCTATTATTTCATTGTCGATAATAACAAATTCACTATTTTCGGACGAATACATGTTAGATATGCTATGAACAACTGATGGGAGCACATCTCGGTTCCATCGTGGAATGATGTAGTGTGATGGGATTCGTTCAATTTGGTTGTAACAGAATATACAGAACGCATATCGGCAAAGGTATCCAATGCGGGTGAACCGATGCATGTACTGCTTACTGTTTGTTCAAGGATATTGAGTGACACATGCACATGTGCATAAAAAATATATTAAATAGAGTATATACACTAAAGGTAATATGCAAATGTGCATAAGTTATTGTAGGAAAAAGAATAATAGATCCGAATACATTGTGTAACACATGCATATGTACATAAAAGTATAGTCAGACAAACAGTTACAACAATGGTAATATGCACATTTGAATAGGTTATATTAAGAAAATAATAATGGATGCAAACGTGAGAATATAAATATAATTACTGAGTATGATCCCTAATGCATATATGCATAATTGGAATGATAATGTTAACATTTAAAATATTAAGTTGTAAATGTTGTATTGCATATATTGAATAGTAAAACGATACCTCGAATTCGTTGACATAATCCATGTTTTGTTTGTAGTGACGAACAATATAATTTTTTATATCCGGATTCCATACAGATTCTATACGAAGACCTGTAGTTAATCGGGGGTTCGACATGTCACTTTTAAATTCAAGTTGTCGTTATATGTGCCGTTGAGCATCATGACTGGTGTCGAAGCACATCAGAAATTGAACTAATGTGTTAGTTTCTGTAGAGTTAACTTTAAAACATGCATTTGAGCTCTCGCATCTGGACGTAGTCTTCATCAAATAGCTCATAGGTATTTCTCTGAAATAACAGGGGACCCATTCAAACCGTATAGCAAACATTTCACATAACCAAGGATGATTGTTTAATGATACTCATCCATCAATAAATGCCATCTTTCTTCGAATGTTTGTGGTGTATTGAATAAATTCCACACCAATTTGTGTATCGATGAACGAAGGGTGGTATTATCAAGGATGTCGTTTGATATATGAAAATAATGATATGTGAAACATAATAATCAGAATCGGTAAATCATATTATGTAGGTTAATTATAAATGTTTTAATATGAACATAAAGTGTTTACCTTGGACGGAAGCTTTCTCATAATGTGCCACATACATATACGATGAATAGATTATGTGAACACGGTTGATACAGCTTGTTTCATTGCTGCATCTTGGTCGGTGAGTATGAATGTTGGTTGTCTTTTGTGGGCAAGCAGGAAAGTGTTTAGTAACCATGTATATGACTCAATGTCTCATCATATAACACACTGACACCAAATATAACACATTTTTTATGATGATCAACTCTAGTAAATGGCACAAAAATCATTTTATACCTATAAAAATGTATTTGAAGAGTAATGTTATAATATTTGTTATAATGTTAATGAATAAAACATATGACACATGCTGTAAAGTAAAATATCTTACTTGTTAGTGTCATATGTAGCGTCAAATGCGCACACATCACCAAAAGCTTCATAATTGTGTAATGATACAAAATCAGCCCAAAAAATTACTGTAGCTCATTATAAACTATAACACAATCAAATAAAAGTCTTTGAGATTGGAAGCTCGGGATTGCATGGTGTGTAAGATAATGTCTGCATCGGGTTCACCGATGAATAAACGTATGTCTCGGGAACAGTTTTTGAAATCTTCTTTAGTACCACGAACATTGTGAGGCCCAACTTTTAATGATACTTGGATGTTATATGCAACATTTGGGCCGATTTTGTTAAGACTAACTTTGTGGATGAATTGTTGTTCTTCAAATCCTAGTTTTCTATTTTGTTTCAACATGTCAGTGTTATCGCTACCAATCATGCAATGGTTGTGCGCATGGATTAAATCGTATATCTTGTATTGTTTAGTGTCGCTGTCATAATTCACTTTGATACGCAGACGACACCCGGAAACGGTGTATCGACGTCGTTGGTGATGTTTCTTGGATGGAGCATTGGGGTCAGGTTCGGTGATTCTTTGTTGTCCTTCTCTTGAGCATAATATATATCGATGTGTACGTATGTTCATTGTGGATTGTCGGAATATTTTTTGTTCTTTGATATGCCAATACGAGTAGAAAACCCGGATTTTGTAGCATAAGTGTTGTACATCATGACAAAATTATCCCAATTGTTAAACGTACTGTTTATAGTAGGAATGAACTCAACATCAACTTCAGGTATCCAATATGGGGTACCGTTGGGCGTAGAATGAAGAGTAGCCGTGATTGTTCCTGTGTGATTAATATACAAAAATGTTTAGCAAAATTATGGGATGCATGTATGTATGACAAGTATATATAATATACTTACAAAACAACAATTTAATTGTATGATGTTTATTATTTTTTAACATATGTATGGTTATGTACAGTTGGATGAAAGTTTATATATGATGATTACTTTATGATGCTTACAGATTGTCAATATATGTATTTATAATGTATTTGTAAACAAAGTACACATGTGCATTACAAGTTAACATATAATTATATAATGTTATGTTGAACATAATGCACATGTGCATATATGTTAATGCAGAATCATTTATAAACGGAATGTAAATATCATAATGCACATGTGCATATATTGTCTTGCAGTATTATTTATAACATATTATAACGGTTAACATGGTGCAACTGTGAATAGCATATAATGCAAAGGTGCATATCATATAATGGAGTACAAATTTTTAAACAAAAAATAGACATCTAATACCTTTAGTCTCGAACCGTATAAACTGCAAATGTAGATATTTTGTCCCAGTCGAAGTGGTATCAAAAGATTCGGATACAGTAACATTTTCAGATAATTTAACATTGTCTAATTTAACATTGTCTGATGTAGTCATAGAATCAAAAATCTGGATTTCGAAGTTACGAGGAACATGCCAACTTTCAATTGTTTTAGACATAACCTTGTGGCTGTTAACTGTATTATCAGCAGATTGACCAACAATGTTAGCATCTGATGTATGGGGAGGATTATAAGAGAATGTATGAGGAGGAACATCAGTTGTGTGAGGTTCGACACGTGATGAATCAGAGGATGCCATGTAGATAATGTAAATGGTGGGTTGTTCATCGTGAATGCCGCCGGAAACACCATGCCAGGATGTCGCCGTCATGAAATTTGGTGATCTGAGTGAACGCCATCGGTCGCCGTCATCGATGTATACAAAAACTATGTTCAGATGAATGAAACCCTAAAAATTAGAAGATGTGTAACATGAATAGAGTGTAACAAGTGAACAAGAGCGCGTGTTTTTTATTAGACATCACCTAATTACAATTTTGCTATGTGTTCACACTGGTTATCGCAATAAATGGTGGTTCTAACGGATTCTTATCCTATATATATAGTGTGAGGTTCGTTGGGGAACACTAAAAAAGTGGGGAACAGTGGGGAACCGACTCAAACGAACTCCGTTTGGACTCATTCCAGTGGCGTTGGAACCGGCTCATCGAACTCTAACTAGGATCTCTGAACCCTAAACCCTAAATCATAACCCCTAAACCCTAATATTTGGCTCTTAGGGTTTAGCTTTAGGGTTTAGGGTATAGCTTTAGGTTTAGACTTTACGGTTTAGCTTTAGGGTTTAGGGTATAACTTTAGGTTTAGACTTTAGGGTTTAGCTTTTAGGGTTTATAGTTTAGATTTTACGGTTTAGCTTAGGTTTTAGCCTTATTTTTTTAACTTTAGGGTTTAGAGTTTAGGAGTTAGGATTTAGGGTTTAGGGTTAAGAGATCCTAGTTAGGGTTCGACGAGCCGGTTCCAACGCCGCTGGAATGTGTCCAATCGGAGTTCGTTTGAGTCGGTTCCCTACTTTTTTAGTGTTCCCCAATGAACATTCACATATATATATATATATATAGGTGTAATGGGGAAGCGAAAATACAATTCACCATTTTTTTTCCGGTAAGCAAGCTAGCCGGAAAAGGTGATCGGAATAGTACTTTTTGTTTGAAATTTTATTGGCTAACACATGGTTATGCAAACTATCCTTTTGTCCCTGCAATTTGTATGTTTTTGTCTCATTACTATTACCTTCCAACGAAAGTGACTATACCATGTGTGTATCACGAAAGATTTTTTAAGTCCATTTTAATGAAAGCGATATTGAAGCCATATATTTCAACGAAAGTAACTTCAACTAAGTCCTCTATAATGAAAGTGGTTGGGCCATGATAGTGATTATCAATCTTTTATCTAATTGGGTCCTTATATTCATCTGTTTCTACATTATACAAACTCACGAAAGTCCACTGCATGCATGAAAGCATGACCTTCGCCATATTATTTTATTAACCTTTGAAAAGATAAAATAATATATCTTTGGATAATTTTCTAATTACAATTTTACAACAAACAAGCACATATATCGATAGGCTGACTATCATTTAGAATTTCTTCAACAACTATGGTTTGGTCCAGTATTGTTCGTTAACACAATTATCTAAATTAGGCGAACCCATTATCAGTTGAACACATTTAGTCCATTACTGTTTTAATTAACAAAAACCCATCATTGTTTAACCCAAAATTCAAGCCAAATTGTCGTGTGTAGCGCTTTGAATTTTTCAAATTTTGCACAAGTTTAATAACTTTTTTTCAGAAAATGGCAACCAACCCATAGGATTGGTCAAACCCAAATAGTTTAAGCCTGAGCAATTCTTCGCAACAATTCGATCCGTCATTTTAGGTTCAATCAATGCTACAATCTAGTTCCAGAAATAACCCTCCTCCACAAAATAAACCTAACATGTCTTCGGTCAAATCGCTTATGCGGTCAAATAGCCTTCCACCATCAAAAATCAATTATTGGGCTAAACCTTCTATCAGTTGTGATCAGACTGTAAAGTTGAGAAATGACAGTCAAACAAGAACTGCATTTTATGCTGAAATTGTCAAGAAGGTAAATGATTGTGAATCTCCGGGAAGTGATGACCAATGAAGCACGGGTACGGCTTGGAGCCATGAGTACCCGTCCCGGGGACGGCGTGGGGACGGAAATGCGCCGGAAACGCGCCGGAAACGCCATGGGGATGTCCCCCGGACGTTTCCGGGAATATGGGTACGGCATCAAAACGCTTCCGGGAAATTGGGGACGGTAGTTTGACGTTTCAGGGACGTTTCCTTAATATATTTGCCGTGAAAGATACTTTGGTGGAACACGGATACAAAAAGGCATGGAATTAAAGTGAAAAAAGCTTATAAATCGAAGATTTAAAATTATGATTCTGGTTTTTTTTTCCGGCCGAGAACTCAAAGCAAATTGACGAAGAAGAAGATAAATAGGGGCTATTTGATTAAAAACCTAAAGCCCACTTAAGTAGGGGTCTATTTGTTAAAAAAGAGCCTATAAGTCTACTTTTTTTCAACCACACAGATTTTACACTTTTGAACTTTTAACCGGTTGTTTTTTGATTTTTTTTAAATGTTATATTCCAAGATGATGAAATAAGCCAATCAAAGTTATTATATAACTATATATTAACTTAACTTGTTTTCAGATTTATTTGATTCAGTATTTATCAGTTTATATATAGATTTGAAAAGATATTTTAGTTAAAATTTTATTTAATATATTTTTATTTTTTTATATATTTTTGTCGTACCTTGGCCGTACCCGTATCTTGGATTTTTAAGTTTTGCCGTTCCCCGTACCCGTATCGTCCCCGTACCCCAGTCCCGTACCCGTTCCCGTGCTACATAGGTGATGACAGTTCGGGATATGGCGGAAGTTCAGATGAAGAGTGTTTAAGTTCAAACGAGGATGGATCCGAATGTTCATCAAGGGAGGTTGTGGATTTTGAGGAAGATGGGTTAATGTCTGAAGATAAACCCAGTCAAGTAAGTGTTAGTAAACCTATATGTTCTAAGTGTGTTAAATGCAAAAAATGTTCTGAATTAGAAGGTAAACTATCCGAGTTGGAAAGTAAGTTTGAATTGACATTTAGCCATAATCAGAACTTAATTGTCGACATTTCGACATGCACAGAGGCTAACATCATTTTAAAACGACACGAAAAGGAATTTAAAACCATCATTGAGACCTTAAAGAAAGATATTTATGAATTAACAAAGACTGTTTTGAGAAAACAAACAGCCATTAACAGTTACATTAGCATGCTTGAAGAAACGAAAAAAAAGTTAGCATGTGCAAAGTATGAACATGATGCGATCAAACTTAAGTTGGATAGCAATTCCAATTCGCGATATGTGTTGGATCACATCATCGACATTTAAAAGAAGAAAGGCAATGTCAAATGCATTGGGTATCAATCATGTCCACCACCAATAAGACACAATTATATCAAGATGCCTGATGAGGAGGATATGCCTTGTTTTGAGCCATCAGTTTCATTATACATTGAGGAATTTGCAGTTGGGCTCGGATACAAAAAGGTCATATCCTCCAATCAAGATCAATCAATTGATGTCAGAGATTCCACAACCGCACAGAATCAGGATCCTCTAGTCATTGTTGAGAATTGTGATAGTTCGGATGATGAGTCGAATAGGGATGAAGCTAAGCAGTCAAACACGGTGACAAAAGATGCAAACATACCTCTCGAGAATCACATTCTTTGTGATCCTCCAGCAAAACCGTGTGTAACTGCTCCTTTCAAGAATGATGAAGCTCATGTTGAACCTGTGAAAGCGTGAACTTGTTTTATACGTTGATTGGTTCCGAAAAAGTTTACTCAAACAAAGATTTTCCCATAAAAATGTTAATCAATCCTTGATTGAAAAGTGTTTGAGGATTCAACCAGAAAGTTTTTGGGAATGTCGAGCCCAAGAGTTGTAGTAACTCAGAGTGCTCCTATCCTAAAGCCGAAGTTCAGAAACAACATGGAAATCAAAAACTTCCAAATCAACAAAAGCAAAATCACACTAATCATGGAAAGAGAAAGTGGAAAAGAGCTCAGAACAAGAAGAAGTTTCAAAAGATAAACTTTGTGAAGTCTCATGGGACTAATAAAATTGAAACTTTCGAAAACAAATCTAACACATATTTTGTTAAACAAGTCTAGTTTTTGAAAAGAAACAGTCAGAACAACTACACAGAACATATAAACTATTGTGATGTAGGACGAAGTACTTCGAGATCACGAAGTTAATCATCAAGTTTTTACTATCATAATACTCCAAGGTTTGTTGAGCGGAGATCATGCTTTGAATGTGTTGAGTATGGACACATTATCAGAAACTGTCCATATCTCACCAAGGGAAAGGAAAAGGTTGATGCCCGCCATGGTAAAAGTTACCATACAAGATCTGTTTCACCAAAACAGGACCTTCATCTTGTTAAACAAAGATAAATGAAATAGAGAAAGAAACAACGAAAAGAAGTTGAAAAGGTGTTAAAACATGAGGTTGTCCAAACACAATATGTTAAAACCAATGTTAAAAATGGAAAACAACAACAAATTTGGAAACCAAAATCGGTAATACTTTCACGGGGAGCTCAATCAATTCCGAATCATCAGGAAATCAAAGTTACAATTCTCGATGATACAGGATGACCCAAGTCAATGATGGCTTGGGTCCCGCTCTTCAACAAATTGTTAACTGAGTGTGTAGGATGTTCTAGGAGGAACTATTGATAGTTGTAAAATTGTTGATAATGGAGCATCCAGACACAAGATCGTCGACATGCGGCTCCAAAACATCGTTAAATCAAGGAAGATATGTTGCCATTAATGGAGAGAAAAGAAGAAAATCTCTGGTAAAGGAATGATGATGAATGAAGTTGAGAACTTTGACAAGATGAATCATGTGCAACGACTTGATTGTTTATGATTTTAATCGGGTCCATAGGGTAGATTCCAACAAAATATACGCTCCTACAGCACGTCTGAAGCTTTTCCAAGATTCATGGCTTATTCTTACACAAAAAGATTAAGACCTACAAGATGAACGTGCAGTGTACATTTCTCCACGATGTGATTGAAGAAAATGTGTTTGTTGAACAAACCAACTGGGTGTGCGGATGCGTTGGCGTGGATTGAAAAAACGCACACTACTTCTTAAGGTGAAAGACGAAGAGCTTTGTTGGTGCAAAAGTATGTGGAAGACATCATGTATACCAGCCGGACTCGAAGGTTTCTCATCTTGTTGCTGTGAAGAGATTTATCAGTTATTTGAGGGGTTTTCAAGACATCGGTCGTTGATACCCTAATGATAATAACTTTGACTTGAATACTTATAGTGATTCCGTCTACGGTGGCTACAATTTGACTTGAAATCCACAACGGGTGGGTATTCAGTTTAGGAAATCACTCAGATACATGGCAATGCATGAAGCAGCTGCAGGATTATGGTTTTGAATTTCCAATTTGTTGGTGCATATTCTGTGACAACAGCTTAATAGTTTGATTATTTAGTTTTTGGATATTTTGTAATGGGCTTAGCATATTGGTTAATGAGGAAATTGTTGTAACGGGCTTGGAGAATGGCCTAGCCCAGTTAGAAGCCCAGTTCACAGACATGTGGTATATAAACATGTTTTGTGGTTAGGGTTTTAGGGATCTAAGAAAAAACTGAACAGAAAGGCTAGAGAGAGAGATAGATATTTCGAATTAGAAAGAGAGGTAAGATCATAAAGAGAGCCTGTGAGGTTGTGTGAGTCTTGTATTGATTGTAAAACTACAAGTTTGGATAATCAATAGAAGACTGTTTAATTTTGAATTCTGTTTCTAGTATTTTCTATAACAATCTGATCTAGAGGATTCCGCACTCTAGGTTAGATAGACAATTCTGTGAAAGATCCGTAGGATTAAGGGACCTACAATTGGTATCAGAGCATTAGGCTCTTGATTCGCTCGTTTCAGAATTGGTTGCTGTAGAAAAGGGTGGATTTTCGAAGTTTTTGAAGCTAAAGAATTAGGGTTTTGAAATTTTCGGATTTTTTGATATAGTTCTACGAATTTGAGGTATATTTTGATTTGTTTATGTGACATTTGTGATTTTAACCATTGTACAATTTCGAATCCAATGAAATCTTGTGTTTCATTTCCGGGATTGTATAATTACATGTGACATTACACATTTCAATCCTTGTATAATTTCGAACTCTCAAAAAGCTTTTCTTGAAGTTATACGATAATTGTTACCCAAACGAAATCAGTTTAACGTGACATACACTCCGGAACAAGGACATAAGCTAAACATACCCTAAATACCCTTTCAATAACTAAGAAATAAGTTTTGAGGGGTTCGGTATAGCAAAAACATGCTTATTCGATCTCAAGGACTAATTGCGACAAACTGCGAAAGTCTGCCGATTCTCGTATTTTTTAATACGAAACACGTTCGCACATCCAAAAATTTTTGTAATCATTAAAATCTTGTATTTTATTGATAAGAATGCAAAAATATAAATCGTTGAGCAATTTCGGTCGTTTTCGTGTCCGTTTGAGCGTTCATCGTAATTAAGAGAAAACGCGACCGTGCAGCCTAATGAACCAACATGAACAACATTTTGGGCATAATTCAAGTCACATATGCTTTAACGTCCTTATAAAGCCTAAATATTGGGTTAACGGGTGTTAAAAGCGTCAAAAATCATCAAATTATGTGTAGGGGCCTGTTCTGCCAAACTTTGAAACTCCCCTTGAGCCGTGGCAGGGCGCGACGACAGGAGACCTCCCCCGTCACGTAGTGTGACCACCTATGTTGACAGAATGTTGCAACCAGCAACAACTGGTTGCAGCAACTCAATTTTCTCTTATTTTGATTATGCTTGGAGCCAAAAATGAGTAATCACCAAGTAATAATCTGATCTTGACACTTGTATTGATCTTGTTTTATCCATGCCACCTCCTTGGACATGTGTCATGATCATAAAGCTCCAAGACAAGTATAAATAGCCACCTCCTTTCACTGCACAACTTGCTCATTTCACATAATTCTTCTCCCACTTTCTTGGAGCATGCTTCCATCCTTTGAAGGCCTCCTTTCTGAGATCTTAAGTGTTCCTTAACACAAGTAAGTTCTCATCCTTAGTCTATTTCAATTATTTTAGCTATTTTGAGCTAAAAGTCAAACAGTTGGCTTTCTATTTGACTTTCGGTTCTGACCATACTTGGTTAAGTCAAAGTTCAATTGAACTTTGCAACGTGATCGTAATCACGAAGGTTATAATCCCTTGCGATTGCACCTTCTGATCACCACGTTTACTAGTCGAAGTGACGAGTCAAATTTCGGTCAAAGATGCAAATTATGTGCATTTTACAACGAAACCATTTTTAGGTATCAAAACACTAAGTTTTGATATCAAATCAGTTTGCAACTTAGTTAGACATGTCTAACTCGTCACTTCTAGTTTACTTCTTATTTAGGGTCATAAGTCGAGCGGTCTTGACCACCGCTTTGACTTTCGAATCCAACCTGTTTGGTCGATCTTAGGATCCGACCAAACACATATTTGTGACCATAGTTATATAGGGAACAACCTCCTGAGGTTATACCTTATGGTCACGTCGTTTGGTTAGTTATATGATAAGTCGTTCTTATGTTCTTTAAAAATGACCAAAATGCCCTTTTGCGCATAAATTCATTTTAAGCATATGTAACCTAACTTTTAACACATAAACTGATATTGCAACATTATTAAACATGTTTTGGCATGTAAGACTTATCATAAGACTTGTTTGACCATCTGATCATACTATTACGCAAATGACACATTAAAGTAGCGTAAACTACCCTAATGGGTCATAATGGGTCAAAAGCCCTTAGGATCACTTCCAAATAATGTTGAGTTTATTAAATCATACCACATGAGTTCCAACACATATTTGATTTATAAAACTTAAGTCTATCCGATTCGTCGATTAATGTCCCGTTACACTAACATAGTATCCGACACACTAGGACGCACTTGAGCTTTGTTTCCTCTATTGATCAAGGATACTTTGCAATCCCAAGTAAATACATAGCTCCCCTCTTTTACATTTTTCAAATTTTTTGGGGTGACTCATATGTGCCAAACTACTTTTCAAGTTTTCAAAAACAAAGTCTATGGTTTATATAAAACACGACATTTTCAATAATGTGAACGACTTGTTGGTGCGTTATCCATAACACGAATGACATTCATTAGCTTTGGCCGAGCCGACCAGCAGTATGTTATGGTACCATAGGACTGACAATCCCGTTATCGGACTGTCCACTGTATTTGGTGGATAGTTTGGGTAACGATAGAAACTGTTTCTGATTAACAAATCATGTGTTCATTTGTTAGTCTTGTTAAAGAGACCTTTTGAGGTCTATTAAAGATACCCCATGGGTGGTATAGACGAGTCACGCAGGTTTGAATATATTCATTAAAGAATGACCAAAAGTTTTCACAATTAAAACATGGACGATTTATTTATGACATGGACGATTGATTGATGACACGGACAAATGGTTTTTGACACGTACAATGGTTTATGTGTCACACCCTGACTTTTTGCGGAAGCGTGATTAGGTCTGACTTGCTTAATATCATTGTATTCAACCATAACAACATCTATATGATAAAACCAAGATGACCATCCATAAATTAAGTTTCAAAACGTTACAATCGTTATTGTTTAACCACAAACCAAGACTTCAAATTCAAGTACATAACATCCCAAGTTTTAAGTTCCAATCTGGACTTAACAAAAGACACTACTAAAAACTAGGCTTTGAACTATGTATCTTATCCAAGATAAGATGCATATTCTAAACCCTTCGACACTGGATGACATCTTTTAATCGAAGACACAACTTGAAACCTTGAACGCCCACCAGATCCATAATTAATTTCCTGAAATACATGTAGTTTGAAAACATAAACAAAAGTTGAGTGAGTTCCTGTGTTTGGTATGTGTGCACGAATAACCTTGTAAAACTTCTGTATGTATTTATGTATCAGTAAACCGGTATGAAAGCAACAAGGAATTAGATCAATTAATGTGTAGCTAATACATTAATATGTGTGCAATGGTATAGGAATGGCTCACACCTTTATGCGTGTTTCGTACCGGGCCATCCTGCGGGAACGACATAGTCGCCACATGGTCCATCCTGCGGGCTCATGGGCGGGGCTCGCAACACCTAATAGATCTATCACTCATGCCCCTCGGTCCTTAAACAAGGATTAATGGTCTCTAGTTACTCGCCTACCCATTCACATGATCTAACAGTACAATCCTTAGCTAACCATACCACATGTAAACGTTTGTAAACAATTTGTAACATGTACTTCACCCCCGAGGATATAAAACCGAAAACAGTTTAAGAGAAAAAGGGGAACATGAACTCACTGTCTTGCGTTCTTCGTATCCAATGTAACCCAAAGCTTCTTCTAGATCGCACGACTACCTACATGCGTGCTAATGTTAATTAGACGGATGGGTCGTGTCTTGACCTTAGTCTTAATTAGTGTCTTGAGTTACGTTTTTTTGTGTCATCAATATTATTCCAAGTTATATAATTATTTGTTAAAATAATAAATAGTTTAACTTAAATTATATTTATTAAATTTTGGAATAATTGTTAAAATAATATGTTTTAACTTGACAAGCTTATGCACTTGTACATGTATAATTTCCCAAGGATGGGGTATGTATATTTGTATTCTCAACCTTGTGTATTTTTGCCAAGTGTCGGTGGCGTATTCCGTTGTATAATTATACGTACGAGAATACGTATTCTTATTCTTAATTTTTGTATTAACCTTTCCGGAATAATATTTCTAATAAAAATACATCAATTTATATTCTCAAAATATATATTTTAAGAAATATTACATAGAAAAATTATTTATAATTTCTCCCTTGGCAAAAATATTTGTATTTTCATATAAGTCCCAAAAATAATATATTTTCAAGTCTAACTTAGAAAATATATATATAAACTTATTTTTCACCCAAAAATAATGTATTTCATGTTTATTCAAGAAAATATATATTTTCTCCCAAAAATAATATATCTTCCAATAATTCCAAGAAAAATATATTTTTTTATTTACCAAAAATAATATATTTTCTCCTTGTCAAAAATATGATATAATTTTTAAATAAATGTAAGAATCATATTTTTGTTCTCTGGGTGTCCAAAATACAAATTACCAAAATATACTTATGAATTTATTTTCGGAATATTTTTGTGAGTTATATTCCTTGTTCTGTTTCTCCAATATTTTGGGTATAATTTGTATATTTATTTCTTGGAATTTTGGTAATATTTTGGATTGTAATTTCTTAGTATTTTGGTGAGTTATATTATTTCAAGTCCTAAAATAATATAACTAAAACACATAATATACAAATGATCACACACATGTGACATCTAAATATATATTTTCTAAATACATATTTAGTCACTTTTATTTACAAAAATGAACCTCCAATATTTATAATTTTTGTAACAAAATTTATGGCAAACTTTATATGAAAATTCATGGGTTTAAATATACTTGTAAATATTTGTTTAAAAATATTTTTCTAAGTGTTATATTTTTAGAAATTTTTTTGCCATAGTTTCCCCTTAAAAATAGAGGTTTCCATGCTATTAAAGCATATCATTTTCTTTTATAAATCATCACAATCAACAACAAATCAACCAATGCTTACCAATTTGCAAAAATCAAGCATTAATCACTACTTCATGAACTTGAAAATGTATAAAAATTTGTAGTAACTTACTAGTATGTTTAGTAGGCTTAGTTACCCCTTAAAGTGTGGTTGTTTGTTTAAAAACATCATTATTGAAGAAGTTAGATGTTTACAACTTGTAAACAAATTTTCTAAAAATATTTCTTCTTGAGTTTTTCTTGTTAAATATATATTTCTACACTTGATTAACCACTAAAAATGTGGTTAATTTAATTAAGAACCAAGTTTATGTAAATCTTGTATTTTTAAATTGGTTTCTTGAAAAATCATTCTTAAAATCATATGTTTATAAGACTTTATATCACACTTTGTTCATCATACTTCAAGAAAAACATTAGATCTTTCAAGTTCATGCTTTACATATGAATGATCACTTTGATCTTAACATAATCATCCTCTCATCTTGCTAGATCATGTCTTTAATCACCATCTAGCAAGAATCATATGATGTTTAACATCATAAGCATGAGAAATCAACAATCAACAAGCATAACAACACTTAAACAACATGATTTCTTATAATTTTAGTCTTATGTTCAAGTTTCATGTTCAAGATTCATAGTGTTCTTCAAGATTATCAACTTATAGCATCTTTTAACCAACTAAAGAAGATGTAAAATAGAGTGTAGATGACCTTACTACTAGCTCAAGGCTTGGGATGATCACAAGATGAAGAAGAGGTGGATAAAAGCACTTACAAGAGGTCCTTCAACTTCCAAGAGTTCCTAGCTTCCTTATACACCTTATTACACCTTAATATCACTAGAGAATGGGTGGAAGTGAAGTGAAAATGGTGGTAAGGGTGGTGGTGACCTTGGCCGTGACTAGAGGGAGGAAGAGGAGAGAGTTTTGCAACTTGTGAAGTTGTGAAATGTTTTGTGTAGTTACTTGTGGGTTATAAACAAGATCCTCCAACATATATTAATCTCTTGGATAATATGTTATAAAAAGTGGTAGACAAGATCCATTAAAGAATTTAAATAAAATCCATGTGTGGGGGCCACATGAAACCGTATATAGGTGGGGGGGGGTCTAGAGTTAGGTTGTAATGTCATAGTTAGGTTATGGTTGAAATCTAAGTATTATAGTTAGGTTATTAGTTACTAATATGTTATATAGTGTGTTATGATATTCGGGGACCATAACTAGCTTGGAAATGATGAAACAATGCTTCTAGTGAAAATTTGGTGTTTCGGGTAGTTTCTGGTTGTTCGGTTGGTTACTGGTTCGTTAAGGTGCTAAACTACGCAGTTTAGTGTGCTTTATGTTACCTTTTGTTACAGTTTTGATTCCCGATACTTAGGAAAGTATTCTGGACCATTTAACCATGTTCTACATTATATTAAGTTGTTCAAATGCTGAATTTTGCTGATTTCTGCAGAATTCTGCAGTTTGTGTGACTTTTAGGCACTTTCCCGCACTTAAACTATCACTAGGAAGGCAATTTTATGATTCTTACTTTCCTACACACTATACTAGTGTAACTCTTGGTTTCTGGCTCATTCTGTATCCCAATACCATGTCTGTCTATGTACTGAATTCCGTCAGCATTTTTCTGATTTGTCTGATAACTGTGCCATATTTGTTTCGTGCATCATTTGAATTAATAAAGTGTTGCATGCATTAATGATATGACATTTGCAATATATGATGCACATGTATGTATGATAACAATAATCAGGAAGCATTGATGTCATAAATGTTAAATCAGCACAGTTATTAAGCACTAATTACTGTTTAATTATCGTACGGATACATGCACATTTGACAATTGTCACATTCTCCCCCTGTTAAGAAAATTTCGTCCTCGAAATTTAGACTACGCTAACTTCTTAGAGTTACGTTATGCGTAGATGGATATGTATAATACCAAGGTGAATAACCATTAAACCGAATCAGGACTTATCCGAATCAGGTGAATCCAGGGACATATTACAATAATAGGAACCCAGTGGTTAAAATATATGCGATTCAGAATTTGTTGTCAAAGGATACGAGATGTATAGGTGTATAACCTAGGGTAACTTAGTTAACAGGGGTTCAACAAAAGAGGAGTTTTGACCGATAGAACTCCAAATGATCGTTCACAATATGCAAATGAGTTCTAGAAATAATATCATCCACTAGATGAACTCAGAATCCACAAGCTTAAATGTAATAGTAATATGAAAATGATCCGTCAACTCTCGAACAAATGAATGGATAAAATTAGTGCGTTAACACTATTGAATTTCGAGAATACACCAAAATGAAATACAACTGAATATGGTGTATCATTGTCTTAATTCGTAGTTGCATTAAGAGTGTTTAAATGACAAGTCAACAAAAGTATGTGGAGTTCCGTATGAAACGATTGACCATGATTAGCACAGGCTACAAGTTTATACCGACACCACAAGGTGTCGTAATGACATAATTCAATAATAGCGGTGACCGAACAAGTTCACCGTGTTTGAAGTAAAATGAAAGTGTAATGTAGCAAACCTGAAAATTTGATTCAAACGGCATCGTAGGATTTTTCAATTGAATATAGAACACCAAAGAACTACTGTTTCCGATCGAAGATGAAAAAGCAATAAATACTGCAAGGCATTCGATTGATAATGAAAGAATCCGTTAGGAGGTACACTGGAATATAAAATGAATTTATGTACCATTGTCTTAACACATGATCGCGTTAAGATTGCTTTAGCATGATAAATCAGAACGAATTTAGAGCAAGTCAATGAATAATTAATTAAATCCGTGTATGAGATGTGTGAACGAGATTAGCGCAAGCTTCATTTTAGTGAAAGCATCACCACAATGTGTTGGAATCAACATACGACTTGATGGAGCTGTAGACCAAACAAGTCTACTGCGACTCGGAACAAATGAAACGCTTGCAAAAATGAATTTGAATATGATGCTCTCAATACATCATATGGTGTCTTGAATTGAATATGCGTAATGGACAAGTTCAAACAATCAAACTTGCTTTCAGCGCAATCTGACAATAAATACGTGTATCAACAAGGAAATTCCGACATGGTTACAAAGATAAACCATGTATGTAACTCGAAAGGAAAAGAAGTTTCGAGAAAGTGTGTTGACTTGATAATAAAGGAGCCAACTGTTACAATAATGCGGGTTATTCAAATCACAAATCAATAATTGGATTTAGCGACATAATTTTTGAACATTGATGAAACGCTTATTCAACACGAGACTACATGCGTAACAAAAGATGCATGCGTAATCTATGAATTTTCAGGAAATGAAGCAATGAGTATTCGTTATAACGAAAGAAATGCTCGCGATACAAGGACCATTAAGAGGAGTAGGAATGTGAAAATCTACTCATTAGATGCAAAAGTGGGAATTTCAATAAAAGAAATTTGAGTATTTTATCCGTTCAGTTAACTAAAATATCATGCATGACAAAATAATAGTGTTGGCCAGAGTTAATAGACGTGGTTCTTACGTGGTAACCTTTAATGAATTTCGACATAAGTTCCCTGAAGGTCCTAAGTGCATGTTTCGTAAACCCTCAAAGTTTTGTACTCTGTGTGTAACTGTTTTGTGTACCGTGTATAAAACACAACACTAGCGCATGTCTAAAAGAAACAAATTTTTGACTCGCTGTTCTTCGGTATACTTTCTTCCTCGGTTCGCAGTTAATGATACTTGATCAGCGATCAATCTTAGAATAGTAGTTGGATCCTTGCAGTTGGTTGAATAAATCATTAATCCTCGGCAAGAGATACCGACACTTTATGGTTGGCTTGTTCAGCTCCTGGTAGTCGATGCACCTTCGAAATTACCATCGTTCTTTTTGAGGTGCAACACTGGAGCTCCCCAAGGCGAGAAGCTCGGCCTTATGATTCCTTTATCGGATAATACCTGAAGCTGGGTGGATATCTCTCTTGCATCTCTGAAGGCGCAAGTCGATAAGGTGCTTTGGCTTCAGTTGCGGCGCCTGGCACCAAGTTAATGCGGAATTCGACTTGTCGTTGAGGAGGTAATCCTGGGAAGTCTTCGGGGAAGACCTCAGGATATTCCCTTACCACTGGGATACCTCCAAGCTTTATTACACAACTCCTTAATCACTTCATTTGATTCTACTAACTTCTCGTAAGCCAATTCTATCGAATACGGGATATCTAACTTACTTGCTACTAAACGAAGGACCTTCTTAAACTCTAGAGATACGAAGCTAAAATAGGCACCAGTATCAAACAGCACAGGTGCATAACGTTGACTAATAGGGAACATACCGATAACCACGTTTGGATCCTAGCGTGCTTCCCTAGCTCAGCTGTTGAGAACTCTTCCACGTGCCTGATTGTTTTTAGGACAATATTTCCTGAAATGCCCCACATCACCGCAGTTAAAACACCCTTGACCACGTCCTTAATCATCACCATTTCCGCCTTGATTGTTGTTGTTGTCGTTGTTTCCTTCGCGATTTCTGCTACCATCTTGACCTCCATTTCCACGTCCTGTACCATGCCAACATGTCTCCTTGGCATGCCCCACTTTGCAGCAGTTGTCACATTTTCCATATCTACATCGCCCAGTATGATGACATCGACAATTGTCGCACTTGGGTAGTTTACCCATGTACTCTTTTCCCTTTTAGGCATTGTTGTTGTTCGCCCGAGTACCCTTCTTTAAATTGGTAAACTTCCTCTTGTTCTCACCAGATGACTCCACATGAGTCTCTTTCTTCTTTGTTTCAGATATCGAGAATTTGCCCAACCTGATTGCTTCTTCAGTCAGCGCCACACTCAAGTCAATTGCCTCAGTAATCTTCGGCGGCTTAGAAGTTGTCACCATGCTCAGAATCTGAGGTGACAATCCCCAGATGAAACGTTCAACCCTCTTAAACTCTGGTTCTACCAAATAAGAAATAACTGGTGACAAATCATGAAATCTCTGCACATACTCGGCTATCTTTGAACCTTCCATTTTCAACTTCCAAAATTCAGTTTCCAGCTTCTGGATTTCTGCCCTCGAACAGTACTTCTTACGCATCAGCTCCTTCAGCTCATTCTATGTTAGAGCATATGCAGCAGCCTCACCCAACGTATGAACCTGAAGGTTCCACCATGACAGAGCCCCATCTAGAAACAGTCCAGAAATGTACATGACCTGATGCTCTGGTGCACATTTGCTCATCCGCAACACAGAATCCGTCTTCTCAGTCCATCTCACAAAAGCTATGGCACCCCCAGTACCATCGAAATCCAGGGGTTTGCAGCCCAAGAACTGCTTGTAGGTGCAGCCTGCGACATAAGCAACATCATTCACATAAGGCATTAGCAAAGCACACTTGGAAATGTCCAAACATTTTGTAATGTGTCTTAAGTGACTAAACATTACCGTTGGGTGGGTTATTTCCTGAGGTACCTCCGCTGTGTTCGGAGCGAAGGGCCTCGTGCTGTGCGATGGCCTGTGAGATGTGCTCTTGTAGTTCCGCCTCTGTCGTCGGCAGAGGGTTGTTGGTATCAATATTCTTTCGCGACGGCATTCTTCTTCTAAGAAAAAGGTCGGATAGGTCAGGTCTTATTCCTTAAATAAGTAAATAGTTGTCTAGAGGTCGTATGTACATATTCATATAGGTAATCATCCTAGCAAGCAATCAAGCAACAACATAAGCTTAGCACAACATATAAATCGACAAAGTGTTTAGTGAGAACATGACGATTAAGATTTTGTTAATTACTGACCACAGTTATATTGTTTACAAAGTGAATCACATCAAGAGGGAGACATGATCTCACTACCCTTGTCCAATAAATCTGTCAATATACCAAAAATCACAGGGTCAAAAGTGGTCTTCAAAGTCTTCATAACCTCGGTTCAATAGTAGTGCTCTCACCAAAAGTAATGCATCCGCATAAGATCAAAAACCTATTATACTGATGGCGGAGTTGGAGGAGGGAAGAAAAACAAATGGCGAACATGTGCGAGCTCCTCCTCGAGCTCATATATATGGCGAAGTAAGTAACTGATCTGCTACTCGATAGTAAGGAAACGAGCATCGAAACCTGGAAAAGGTGTGTGAGCAGCAGGTGGATGTGCAAAAGGGGATGACGATGAATGTGGAGGAACAAAAGTAGACTGACAGGAGCAAGGTGGAGGTTGTGGGGTCATCTCAAGCTCCAAAACTCTATGACTCAAAACCTCAAACTGTAGCTGCAGCGACAAAAGCAACTCATCTCGCATGTATCCGACAAAATGCGAGGGATGATAGGGTTCTGAGATCGGCATAGTGTATGGTGGGAACCATCGGAGTGGCTCGTCAAGCGGTGTAGATGTGGATGGAGCAAACGGTGCAGTATGAGAAATCGGAGGAAAAGCTGCTGAAGCAAAAGGGTCGTAGTTCAGGGGCTGGCCCGAAGTACCTTCCCCTGGTCGGGGTGTAGGGATGTCCTGTAAGAAAACAATCGACGAATCAATGCGGTGGACATCAGACTCCACAGGAGGGAGAGGGGCAACATTAGCGGGTGCGGGTGGAGGTATAGCTTGCTCAGCAAGAGGTAGATCAACAGGTGTAGGTACAGGGTCTGGAATAAGTGGTGCAATGCCAGGTAAACCAAGCGGGACATGATCAGGATCAAGAATTGGCTCAGGATCAACAGGTGCATCATCAAGCTGACCAAAATGAATAGGGTCTGGCTCGGGGACTTGCTCGGGGTCGTGTGGAGGCGTGGGGTCACGGGTAGGAGATGGTGCAGCAGGCATAGCGGTGTCGTCATCCGTGTCGGTAGCAAAAAGCTGCAATCCGGCCGCCTGCAAAGCTGAAGACGTCGCAGACTCAAAGGAGTCTGAGACCGAATGCAAACTGGTGTAAGAAGACTTCTCAACAACGGGAACAGCAGGAGGTGGGACAGCTACAACATCCTCGTCTATCTTCCCATCGCCAGGGCGTCAGCTGGGGGACCGTCTACAAACAAATCGGCGTCGTCATCAATCAAATCATCGAAAGGCCAAGCATCGGGAGGAATGACCACAAGAGGTACGACATTGAGGATCGAGGCCACGGTGTGCTCGCCATCGGGGTGGCCAATGATGGGGTGAGCGTAAACTGGGGCAGGAATGTCAAAAGGATCCTCGTCAGGGAAACCATCAGCAATAGGTAAATCATCGCCAAAGTCTGGTAGCGCAAACGGCTGGAAGTCGCCCTTGTCCTCGGACAGCATGTCAGGATCACTCTCAGTGTCTGACGTATATAGCTCTGGCTCGGGTATACCTCGTCGTCTGATACTACTGCCATCGGGTCATGGTCGTCTGATAACCCACTCTCAGAAGGTGACATATGTACCTGTAACATCGTAATCATAGCATGTATTCCTGTAGTAATCACTAACACCTAGTATATGCAGACAAAGACAATTCATCATGTAATCATGTATTCACATTATCCTTCATGAAACTGTTTTGTCTTTCCTAGTCTACCCCATGCAGACTAAACCACCATTGTGAACTTGCATTCGTGTTTCTTGTCTTTCCTTTCGTAAAACGTTTGTTCCATGGATCTGGGCGTTGTGTGTATGCAATGAAAACATGTTGTAAAAATATTTGTCGTGAGAGAGCCCTAATGATTGTAGTCTAGACTCGAGAAGGAATCCTAGTTCGCTACAATCGAAGCTCTGATACCAAACTGTCACACCCTGAATTTTGCGGAAGCGTGATTAGGTGTGACTTGCTTAATATCATTGCATTCAACCATAACAACATCTATATGATAAAACCAAGATGTCCATCCATAAATTAAGTTTCAAAACATTACAATCGTTATTGTTTAACCACAAACCAAGACTTCAAATTCAAGTACATAACATCCCAAGTTTTAAGTTCCAATCTGGACTTAACAAAAGACACTACTAAAAACTAGGCTTTGAACTATGTATCTTATCCAAGATAAGATGCACATTCCAAACCCTTAGACACTAGATGACATCATTTATTCGAAGACACAACTTGAAATCTTGAACACCCGCCAGATCCATAATTAATTTCCTGAAATACATGTAGTTTGAAAACATCAACAAAAGTTGAGCGAGTTCATGTGTTTGGTATGTGTGCACGAATAACCTTGTAAAACTTCTGTATGTATTTATGTATCTGTAAACCGGTATGAAAGCAACAAGGAATTAGATCAATTAACGTGTAGCTAATTCATTAATATGTGTGCAATGGTATAGGAATGGCTCAACCCTTTATGCGTATTTCGTACCGGGCCATCCGGCGGGAACGAAAAAGTCGTCACATGGTCCATCCTGCGGGCTCATGGGCGGGGCTCGCAACACCCAATAGATTTATCACTCATGCCCCTCGGTCCTTAAACAAGGATTAATGGTTTCTAGTTACTCGCCTACCCATTCACATGATCTAACAGTACATTCCTTAGCTAACCATACCACATGTAAACGTTTGTAAACAATTTGTAACATGTACTTCACCCCCGAGGATATAAAACCGAAAAGAGTTTAAGAGAAAAAGGGGAACATGAACTCACAGTCTTGCGTTTTTCGTATCCAATGTAACCAAAGCTTCTTCTAGATCGCACGACTACCTACATGCGTGCTGATGTTAATTAGACGGATGGGTCGTGTCTTGACCTTAGTCTTAATTAGTGTCTTGAGTTACGTTTCTTTGTGTCATCAATATTATTCCAAGTTATATAATTATTTGTTAAAATAATAAATATTTTAACTTAAATTATATTTATTAAATTTTGGAATAATTGTTAAAATAATATATTTCAACTGGACAAGCTTATGCACTTGTACATGTATAATTTCCCAAGGATAGGGTATGTATATTTGTATTCTCAACATTGTGTATTTTTGCCAAGTGTCGGTGGCGTATTCCGGTGTATAATTATACGTACGAGAATACGTATTCTTATTCTTAATTTTTGTATTAACCTTTCCGGAATAATATTTCTAATAAAAATACATCAATATATATTCTCAAAATATATATTTTAAGAAATATTACATAGAAAAATTATTTATAATTTCTCCCTTGGCAAAAATATTTGTGTAACACCTCGAAAATTCATGTCCAATAATATATCGACACGTGTCATGGACTTAAAACGTGTAAAGGATTGATTTAGGACTAAAATTGACAAACAAGGAATCTGTGTGTATAAAAGGATTCAAAGTATCAGTAATGAAAAAATATATCTTTAAATAACCCTACGTGATGATTATACCCTTAAACGAATAAATCATGGATCATACGAAGCTAGTTGTGAAAGAAAGTGAGGAATTACAAACTACAGGGGTTAAATGTGTCAACATGTTTAAAGTATACCTCCGAGTGACCTTTTAGCGAACCCAAAGCTTTGTAATGATTAATTATACTCACGAGAATGTGTGATAAAAATTTCACAAGGTTTCGTTAAAGTCTGAGAAAGTTATGACAATATTCGTATATGAGGGGTTAAAAGCGTCAACGTTGAAATTTATGACTTTTCGGGTAAACATAAGATGACCAAGGACTTCACAAGGATTGGTTAAGTCTTGAAGCCTTTAGAAATCAATTTAGAGGGCTTGTAATGCAAGAAATAAAGGTAAAACAACTTTTAGAATGACCGGGGACCAAAACTGCAATTAATTGAAACTTTCCTAAAGCTGACCAGGTCCTTACGGACCGTAACACTCTGGACCTTACGGTCCGTAAGCATGTGCCAGATGCATAAACCTTCACAGCTGCCTGTTCCAGCCGGTTGCACCGCCTCAAATCGTCATTTCTGGATTCTATGGGCTTGTTTGATGGTTTTAAGGGGCCTAGGGACACTTGTACTGATCCCATAACATCTATAGAGTTGCTTGGCATGATCTTGATGCATCAAGAACTCCTATATAAGAAATCCCAAGTTGCTTCATTTGATCACACTCACTTGAAACTGTAGGATCGGATTCCGACCTAAACGAGTCGTTTGGAAGAGTTCTACTCCGTTTCAGAGGCGGAAACTAAGAAACGGATCAGTAAACAGCTTGTTTTACACTTAATTCCTCTTATATATTGATATAACAACGATTACAGTCAAGAGGTATACCGGCAGCACTTCGGTAGACAAATGTTGGAACTGTTACAAATGAAACCTATCATCACCTATTTATAGTAAACATGATTTCGCTTCAAGACTCAAGCGAAATCTCAATCTAAAGTTTGAAGCGAAATCTTCATGATTACATGTCTTCAAGCGAAATTGACAAATAAACAAATCTTTTGTCTTCAAGCGAACCTTGTATCTGATTTCATGCAAACTTTAAATCTCACATGAACTTGTAATATGATGATGTAAGCATGATGATGTCATCATCAATGATGATGACATAGTCCTTAATTAGATCCGCAACGAACTGAGACTCGATATAAAGACGAAGACGACAGATGTGTGCACCAACAGACTCCCCCTCAGATGTTGACGAGTCTTAAGTGTCGAGTCTTCTCAATCTTCAGTCTTTATCAGTCTTTAAGCTATCTTCAGGATCTCTATCTGGCTCTATCCTATCTCCAAATCTCTCTCCCTCTAACAGACTCCCCCTCAAAACATGCTGGGATCGTAGTCTGGCTTTTACAGAATTTCAGAATCCTCAGGTATCGGAACCTGGCACTCTATCTGCTATCCTGCACATCCTCTACCCAAAAGTAAGATTCACAAAAAATATTTAACAATTTATCAAATATCATGCACCAACACTGACTCTTCTCTTATCAACATACAATCAAACATTAACAATGATCATTTAACGAATTTTTTTATCTCTGAAAAAACTTTTCAATCAAATTTTCCCAAACCTGTTCGTCATGTTCAGCACTCGGAATTTTGAAAATCAGCTCTTCAACATCAGTTGTCGAAAATCTTTTTGAATTTTTCAAAAGTTTATGCTAAAACACACCGAAAATCTTTTTGGATTTTGAAATAACAGAAATAAAATGCAGTAAAGAACTATTTACATACAATATTTTTGTGAGTTCGTGTAAGAGGATCATATCAGTTTTTGAGACAAATCACCAACACCGTTAAGCTTCATTTCATTTTAAGTTCTAAACGATTCACTTAGATTGTCAGTATACTGATCCATTTAAATTTTCACACAAAGTTCAACTTCTTCGAGATACGAGATTAATGTCTTAAGAACTTGAACTTATCCGTGTGTCCCACTACTTGAATATACTCCCGTATCCAGATCCCAATATTCAGTCTTACAGGTGAGTATACTACAGATGATATCTGTCAGGGGAATAAATTATAGTACGAGGGCCGTGAGAGCTCAGGTCGATCTTTCGATACGCAGAGAGATGACGGCTTCGACTTTTGGTGTGTCCCCTTTAGAGGATCTTTTGCATTACAACAGCAGCGACTATCAATTTTATTGTTTCATCAGCTTGCTGAGGGCGATGCTATGTTTCAAGCATTTGCAGAAAGCATTATCCGGGGACTAGGTCAGAAATTTCTTTCAGCAGAAGTCCCGGGATAATACCCCAGATACCACTGAGCATAAAGACCTAGTATCTCAGAATAAGGGACCTTTCAAACAAGATTTCAGGGGTTACCTATATATCCAAGCAGTTTTGTTAACCCACAGAACAAGCAAGTTTGAATTTTATGTTTATATCTCGTCACAATCTACTAAATGTGCAAAAACCTACTCACACATCCACAGTGAGATCGTTTATCACATTTTAACATTACATTTCTTTAGCATGTTGTGACAGTCCACTGATGTACTATCATTTCCTCTATTCACAACGAAACTCATTTTTATTTTTTATCATGTTTTTGGCTTTTTCAAATTTTCAAATGTTTTTGGATTTTCTGAAAATTTTTACTCCCCCTAAAATGCAAACACATGAAAGGAAATTTGAAAATAAACTGTACAATAACTTGACAACCGATATCAAATCACCTCAATTCGCCATCCACCTGGCATAAACAATCAGAACTCCCCCTTACACAAAACTATTTTCTCATTATGATTTCAAAACACTTAAGTTTGTTTTAACCAAAATGATTTTTCCGGAAAATAAGTTTTGTTGATTTTACCACTTGTAAAGTTAGGGGTTCATCATATCGTTCCTCAATCATTTGTAGAAAATCAAGTACAATTTAATGTCCTTGATTTACCACTTGACGTTGAAAACCTCTTTCAACCACTTGTAAATAAACACAATCAAAATCTGATATAAAGAATGATGCCGATTCCTGCTCCACTCTTACCAACCTGGGAGCTCCGGCAAGTCAGGTTTTTCAATGAAAGAAAATATCCACCCAAGCCTGACCAGCCTTGGGTGTAAACTTCTCAACTTCACTAGGGGTTGGGCTATAAGTTGCCTTCTTTGTAGCATAAAACTCCTTTACCCCTTTAACCTTCCCATCAATCATTTTACCAATCATCTTTTTAATGTTTCCATTAAACGCTTTCTCAACATCAAATTCTTTCTGTTCAGAATAGAATTGATTTGAGATCTCAACTTTCCCAACTTTTGATTTAAAATATTCAGTCCTCAATGATGGAAAGTTCTCATCATCCATTGGAGGAACTGAGTTTTCACTTTTTAGCTCAACCTGTGGCTCCTCTGACTTTGTGGAATCAGATTCATCGCCAGATTTTACCTCTGATTTCTTAACAACCCAAGCTTGGTTGTCAAGATTTCCCCTTTTCTTGTAAAATCTTTTTGAACATTCACCAACTTCATATGAAGAATTTTTAAACACTTTGAACCTTTCAGTTGGTGGTTCAGTTTTGTCAACAATAACTTCTTTTAGTTTTTGTGAGACTCCCTGTTTTGTTTTTGTTGCTTGGGGACAGTTCCATGCAATATGACCAACTTCATTGCATCTGTAACAGGTTCTTGTCTCCTTTCTTTGATAAGTTTCATTCTGCACTTTCTTTGCAAGAAATTCTGTGTTTGATTGCTTCCAGAATGAGCTTTTTGATTCTTCTTCATGACTAGTTCCTGCAACATATTTTGTATTTGTTTTAGAAATTTTCTCATTTTTATAATTTTCAGGTGGAATAAAACCAAGTCCTTTCTTTTTGTAGCTACGATTGTGATTTGGTTTCTTTTGAAAACCAGAACCAGAATTGTAACCTTTTTTCTTGTTCAAACGTTGTTGTACTCTTGAAGTGTATTTTTTAGGTTTTCCAGTAGGATTTAAATCTTTAATTTCAGAAATATTGATTTCTGTCATTTTGAAAACCTTTTTAATCATGTCAAACCGAACACTTCTAATTGGGAATTCTTTATCAAAATATAATTTGTCAGAATCATTCAAAGTATATGCAACTTCAAATGTTTCGTCACTCAAATTAGATTTTGACAACAAAAATTCTTTACTATACACCCGTTTTCCCGACGACTTTGAACTCTTTTCTGTCGAACTTGAACTCCCGACTGACTGGCACGAACTTTCAGACTCGGATTTTGACTCTGACTCCTCATCCTTATCCAACACCTGATCGACCACTCTTTTTATCAATTCGGACTCATGATCTGTGTCGGACGCTGTGAACGTGACATCAATATTGTCTGGTAACACATCGGTTAACTCGGACTCTATCTTAATATTGACCGCCTGTTTTAGTTCTTCCTCATTAGGTTTTCTAGGCGAGTAACCTTCCCAAATCGGAGGTGGACACTTGTTATAACATACACCCTGTTTCTTACCAGTATCCTTTTTCTTCTTTGTCTTTGTTTCTTCATCTTTAAAAGCTTCAAATCCTTCAACTGTTGGATAAATTCTATCGATTATGTAATCACAACCTTTGTAACTTTGCAGCAATCTTCTGATTCTTTCATTCTCAGCTGCTTCACTATCTAACTCCTTTTTCCTCTTTGCACATTCTTCTATGTACATGTTGATTTCTTTTTGCTTTGTCATCATGGTAGCATTCAGCATCTTCAAAGCTTTTTCTCTTTCAGAGTTAGTCTTCTCCAGACCATTCACATGTCTGTTCAATACATCATACGACTTTTTCAAATTCTTTACATCAAACAACAATTTTTCCTTCAACTTTTCTAACTCACTAAACCTTTCATCTTTTTCTATACACTGTTTACAAGACTCTAAACATGTAAGACAAGGTTTTGTGATTTCAACGATCTTCTCGACTTCAACTATCTTTTCAACTTCCACAATCTTCTCAATCACTTTGACTTCTTTTAAATCTTTTGCAGCTTTCCTTTCTTTTAGTTTCTTCAATTTTTCTGCAAAATAAAATTCAAAACTATCAGAAGATAAGTGAGTTTTTCCAATATTAATCTGTTCAATTTCTTCATCACTATCACTTGTCTCTGACGAACTGTTTTCAGATGAAACAGATCCTTCATCTTCACTTTTCTCCTCATCAGATAACACTTCCATCCATTCCTTCAGCATTTCCGGTTTTCGAATAATATGAGCAATAAACGCTCCAACATTTGAATCAGCTGGAATGTACTTGTCCCAGCTAAAACTTTCAATCACTTTCTCGTCATCTTGTTGATGAGTAGAACTATTCATTCTAGCAATCTTCTGCTGCTCCAGATCTTGTGCCTCCAACTTCTCTATAAACTGTGCAATCGATAACCTTTTAAACTGTCCGGAATTCTTCAATATCATCAGATATGTACCCCATTCCTTTTGCGGTAACGTGTCAGCAAGCTTTTCAACCCATTCTGCTGGAGTTTTTGTAATCTTCAACTGTGACATGGTGCGTACAAGATGACAATATCTTTCAATAAGAGTCTTTGTAGATTCACCTGGCATGCTTGAAAACGAGTCAAATTCTTTATTTAATACATTTATTCTATTAATTGTTTCACTAGTCATACTAAAGAAATTTAAGTCCATGATTCGAAAACACTTAAAATGAAATTAAATCCCCTTTCAAACGAAATGATTCACCTCATGAAACACCTGTAGAACCTGACAAACAAACAAGCAAAACACAATCAGTTTAAAGATTTATCAATTAACTGAAACAAACTGGTACTCGAACTGATGATTTTCAGTGCGGACTGAATGTTGACCAACTGTACGGACTGAATAACCCGGATTGAATTCAATTGACCTGACCCTTTGAAACCTTTGAATTCCAAAACGTACGAACTGAACCTTTTCAACCGACTTGAACACACAAAATGACTTGACCGATCAAACGTACTGATTGAACCGTGCTAATAGACTAAACACCAAACCTGTCAAATAGAAACACCGACTACGACAACAACTATACGATCCTAATATGCTTAGTGACAAAACAATTTTAATATTCGACACAAATATTATTATCACATGTATACTGAACAAACAAAGATGACACAAGCATGAAACGAGAATCACATGAATTTAACATGCAAACTTAACACATTTCGATAACATCATGACTGCCTTAAAGTGAACTGACACAAGCACATGATTCCTTTTTTTTAATCAACTTTGATTAGACCTCCTATACCACTATGCCGACAACAATAATGTTCAAGACTTCTTTCATATTTTAAAAACTAGATAATGCTGCCAAAATTGGTTCTCGAGCTACTGACAACTTTAATACTCAAAACACATATTATTCAAAACACTTCAATTGAACCTCACCTTTTAAAAACTATTTTAGCCGACAACTCAATTCAACAAACAATATCAAGATGATATGATTGGACCTCACAATATGCTCTTAACAAATCTATATATTGACAGACAATTTTCAATAGAAGATCACATTAACCAATATACTTCACATGCTCACAACCCACTTGATTGACAACCACTGTCACAATGATTTAATCGATATACCCACTATGAAACAATCACAGCACTATATAAGCCAATATATTCACATATACACACAACTTCGACGCACTTTCCACATTAAACACAGACTTGTTTACCAAAAAAAATACGATACGATGAACTATCAAGTACTTTCAAGCAGATTGTATAGTTATATAAGTCCAGCAATTCAAGCAAACACTCAAGATATTTCAAGCAAAATCATTGCAGATTGAAGCGAAGTCTTAAAACAGTTTGAAGCGGATACTCAGTGTTCAAGCAAAGTACACGTTTTCAAGCGAAAAGCAATCAGATCAGTTTCGCTTCAACTATTCAAGCGAAATCAAATAATGTTCTCAAGCGAAATCAACAGAAATACATCAATCTTGAAGCGAAATCAACAGATTATCATCAACTTGAAGCGAAATCATGCTCAACTTATGATTTCAAGCGAAATCCACAAGTATTCTGAAGCGAAACCTGCTGATGTCAGCCAATTCGATCTGATTTTGGTTCGATTAATCCAGTTTTAATCTGATTTTAGATCTGAAAATCTCAAGGATTTGTTAAAACATGTTTTCGCATGTATTGTGAAAGATTGAACCGAATTTGTCCGTAAAAAGTTTAAAATTTTCAAAAAGAAAGATGTAGAAACAGATTTTACGGCTGAATCAACAAGAACTCTTCTTCACTGGCTCTGATACCAATTGTAGGATCGGATTCCGACCTAAACGAGTCGTTTGGAAGAGTTCTACTCCGTTTCAGAGGCGGAAACTAAGAAACGGATCAGTAAACAGCTTGTTTTACACTTAATTCCTCTTATATATTGATATAACAACGATTACAGTCAAGAGGTATACCGGCAGCACTTCGGTAGACAAATGTTGGAACTGTTACAAATGAAACCTATCATCACCTATTTATAGTAAACATGATTTCGCTTCAAGACTCAAGCGAAATCTCAATCTAAAGTTTGAAGCGAAATCTTCATGATTACATGTCTTCAAGCGAAATTGACAAATAAACAAATCTTTTGTCTTCAAGCGAACCTTGTATCTGATTTCATGCAAACTTTAAATCTCACATGAACTTGTAATATGATGATGTAAGCATGATGATGTCATCATCAATGATGATGACATAGTCCTTAATTAGATCCGCAACGAACTGAGACTCGATATAAAGACGAAGACGACAGATGTGTGCACCAACAGAAACTCTCACAACTCAACTCCTGGAGGTTGTTGGAGCTCAAGGACATTTCCTAGTGATCTCTATTCGTGCTTAGGACCTTTGTAAGTGTCATTAACCTTCTTTAATTCTGTTTTGCTTAGTTAATTTAGTCTTAAGTCAAACCGTCGTAATTAAGATTTGACTTCGTCATTAATCTTAATTTGTCCAGTCAAAGTCCAAATTGAAAGTACCTATGAGTAGGTAATTATGTGGGCAGTAAACCCTTAAAAGGGCACCCTCTGATTCCCACTCTATCTAGGTCAATTGTCAGGTAAAACTTGATTATAAAAAGTTAACAGAATGTTTATTTTTAAATTAATGCATAATTAACAATGTAGAAGCTAAGAAACCTGTTTTGTCATTAATATAACTTGGTAATTAATATAAGAACATGTCTAAACATGTTCAACCCGACAATTTTCAGTTTAGGCTCGGATCGGAACCGAAAGTCGCATAGTTTGACTTCTGCTTTGACTTTCAGTTCTGACCCATTTGAGCATAGTTTAGAAATTCCTTAGAGCTTTATTAGGACCAAGTTACCTATAAGTATAACCCTCTGTGATTATACAACTTGGTTCATTAGTTATCCGATTCATATGCATGATTCCGTTAAATGCTTAAATGTTGACTATTATGCCCTTTTTACCTTAAAATGTGATTTTTGAAAATATAAAAGAGTAGAACCCTTGGTTACTGATTTATAAAATTGTACCTAAAGTTTCACATCAGTTTGAGTTCTAGATTAAGAGTTATGCTCATTAGCGTAATTAGAAGACTTTTTAGTAATTAAACGGTGTAATTAGCGTATAGCCTATCTAAACCCGATTTTTGATATAAAACTTTCTACCTACTGATATAAAATAATATTTTGGGATTTTTGAAGATTTTTATTTATTTTTTGGCTGAGCATAACTTAGAGTTCTAAGCTTATTCGGTTAATACCGATTTTGCCCTTTTGAGTTATAAAATGAGTTTTATAAAACCTTTTGACCCCAAACCTTTTGCTACTTATTTTAAATAATAAATAAAGTATTTTGAGCCTTCTAGAATTATAAAAATATCAGCTTTCCTTTGAAAACCCGGAAATGGCTCCAAATCGCCTTTTTAGGCATTTTTAACGCATAGTATGTATAAAAATTATTTTAAACATATAAGGTTTGATACCTACTGATGTTTTAAGTAAATTATTATATTTTTACAATAAACTAAAGTCTTAAACTCAGGTTTCCAGTTTTGACCTTTTTAGCCTATGTGAAATTACCAAAATGCCCTTAAGATGCATAGTTTGGTTATAAAGGATAGATTTCACATATATATGATACCCTACTGATATAACCTAGTAAATTAAGTATTTTTACTAATTACATCAGACCCGAAACTCAGATTTATATTTAAACTCTTTTATAACCTTTAAAATGACCAAAATACCCTTACAGGGCATAATTTGAGTTTAAATCCGTTTTGGGCATAATAGAAGATATCTTTCTGATGTCACAACACAATTAAAGCATATTAACTTAGGAAACTTGCATATGACTTAGTTGGTTACCCGTTACGCACTTTTCGCGTTCGGATCGGCATATGTATCTAGTTTGCATATATTAGCATTTTTTTTGTCTCAAAATCCAGAATGTGTTTAAGTTACCCATATTAAACAAGTATACAAGCTTGTCGGGTCAAAACCACATTCTGAACCGGTCTTCGCTTCATCATGCGTTTGAACCGTGTCTTCCTTTTAAAATAACCGGTCTAAGCTTAGGCTTAATTAAAGACCCGTTAGAAATCTAATAGGTTATTATAAACCTTCGTTCCAGATTAGGAGCCCAGTAAAAGTACTTGCACTTGCTGTATTTGATTTATACTTTGCTCAGGTAAATACTCTTAACTTATTTTCCCTATACGGGCTTGGGATACGGTACTATAAAAGTACCGCTTGGTCGGGTGTGTGTAGTCATTTAAATCGGATTGTGATTAATGTATTTGCATGACTCGTTTAATATGTATTATTTGGTGTATGGCCTTTGGGGGTTAAATGACCATGTCCCGGATATCCTTGGCATCATTTTAAGAAATGGCCACGACCTAAGCACGGGGTGTAGGCGTACACCTGACAGCTGCATTATGTAAAAACTGGTAACCCACTTAAAAGGAATCAACCTTGTGGGCATTATACCTGTGGCGTGTCAATTAACTTAAGTCCGACCTTACCACCGGCCCTAATGGACGACAAATGAGTAAAACTGTATACAAGATTATTTTTAAATAATTGTCCCAAGTTATAAAAATATTTTTTTGCCGAAGTGCATTCAAATCAATTTTCAAACCTTTTCAAAATGAGTCACTTAAGTTGTATTTACCAGTGTAAACTGACGGATTTTCCAAAAAGGCTAAGTGCAGGTACTAGACGAAATAGGCTGGCTACTCCAGGCATCATTACTCAAGTCTCGCAAGCTTTAGATGTCAAAGTCTGTTGAACAGTTTTCCTTTTTATTTGATCCGCCTGTGGATCTGTTTCAGCCACTTTGTGAAACTTAATATTACATTTTATTCGGTTGAAATAAATCTATCTTTTGCTTCCGCTGTGCATTTAAATATTGTGTTGTTTGACTATGATGATATCAATTACGTCACGATACTCCCCACCGGGCCCACCGGTAATACGTGGAAATATCGGGGTGTGACAGGTTGGTATCAGAGCCAACACTGAGTGAATTAAACACTAGCCTTTTGTGTTTAATCTTAGTTACACAGTGCACATTCTCGAGTCTAGACAAAGAACATAGGACTAATCCTAATTCGTTTTATTTGTTTCTCTTGTTATTTTCTGATTAGCCCTTGCATGGGCGAGTCATTTCAGTTAGAAGTCCCGTTTTGGGCAACCATGTATTTGTTTAAATTTTAATGGAACGGTAAGATTTAAAATAACATTCCTTTTTATAAGATCTACCATTATAATAAAATGGCAAAATCTAAAAAGGACAAGACCTAGCTCATGTGTCACCTTAAGACAAGGGCCAAGATGGTAGTTCCTTAATTAGATTCAGATCCTTGTTAACATCTCAATTTAGGATTGTTCTGCGTTAAATATTAAAAAGAATCTTAAAGGTAAAACCTAGCCTAAATGTTGTTGCAGACATGGCCAAGATGGTAAAACCTATTCAAAAGATTCAAATCCTTGTTAAACATCTGAAAGCATATTAACATGTTTGACAAATGTGATTCGATAAAATCACATAAGTCATTTCTAAATTGGGTTATTCTAAATTCCCTTATTTTTATAACCATCCCTTAAGGATGAAGTGCATACGGGCTATAATTAACGTCCTTTGGGACTAGAGACGGTGGTAGCCTACAACTCCCTATCAAGAAAAGGTAATGAACTTTGATTCAAACCTTAATGCCTCGATTCCATAAAATCTGGGCATATAAATTAAACTTGTCTACGTGACTAGGCTTTTTGTGCTATTATTAACTTGTAAATTAGGATTTATGATAAAGATCCTGAATAATTATATATTTAGTTAACCAAAATGATTATTATAAACCATGGTTAATAAATCGTCAAGAACAATAGTACTGTATAGGCTTCTAAATAAACCTTGTCCTTATTTAATTTTATGTAGCAATTAAAGCTACATGGCTAGGTCCGAAGAAGTAAACAGTCATCCCCTGGAAAACCACGATGATGAAAGGGTTAATATAACCAGAGGAGAGCTCCGTACCCTGATTGATACAACTGTATCTAAAGCTGTAAAGGAGCAATTCAAGGAGTTTAGTGGGACGCATAGTAGAACTTCATCTGTACCCCACTCTAAGTCTGCTCCCAAGACCCATTCAGTGGCTCATGACAAACCACCCTCTAAGAAAGATGAACCCAAGAAAGATGATGATCGGCATTCATCTAATCAAAACAGTGTTCCATCCAAGAGGATAGTGTTCGATGATGAAGCGCGTACCAAGTCCTGTACTTATATGTACTTTGTTTCCTGCAAACCCCGGGATTTCACTGGGGAGAAAGGGGCAATTGACTGTATGACTTGGTTAGATGAAATGGACACAGTAGTTGATATCAGCGGTTGTGCTGAAAGGGATGTGGTAAAGTATGTATCCCAATCATTCAAGGGAGAGGCACTAGCATGGTGGAAGTCTCTCATTCAAGCTGCTGGAAAGATCCCACTCTACAATTTGTCATGGGGTCAATTCGTTGCTCTCATTAAAGAGAATTATTACCCGCAGCATGAAGTGGAAAATTGAGTCAGATTTCTTATCATTGGTGATGAAGGATCTAGATTGCCAAGCTTACCTCACCAGTTTCAATACCCTGTCTAGGCTAGTTCCGTATCTGATAACACCAGAACCCAAGCGAATTGCTCACTTCATTGGGGGTTTAGCCCCAGAGATAAAAGCCAGTGTTAAGGCTTCAAGACCTGCTACTTTTAGATCGGCAGCTGACCTATCTTTGTACCTCACCTTAGACGCGGTCAGGCTAAGATCGCTCAAGAACTCTGAAGAGAGTAAGAGGAAGCATGAGGATGATGCCTCACGAAGATCTGAGAAAAAGCACAAAGGTAATACGGACCACAAGAAGGAGTCTGGGTCCAACAAAGGTAATCAGCGAACAGAGGAGAAACCAAAGTGCACGACTTGCCAAAAAAGCCACTTTGGAAAATGCAGGCTTGAGACCAAGTCTCAATCAGGATCACCTGCATGTGGGTTATGCAAGTCTAAGGAACACAAGACTGTGGATTGCAAGAAGATTAAAGATGCCACGTGCTACAATTGCAATGAGAAGGGGCACATTAAAACCAACTGCCCTAAATACGCCAAGAAGCCTGAAGAGGTCAAGAAGACCAATGCCAGAGTCTTCAGAATGGTTGCAAAGGAAGCTGTCCAGGACGACAATGTGATCACAGGTACCTTCCTCATAAATGATGTCTATGCAAGAGTACTTTTTGATTCAGGAGCTGATAAGTCTTTTGTAGATAATAAGTTTTGTGAATTGTTGAAATTGCCTGTTAAAACCTTAAGTGTGAAGTATGAGGTGGAATTAGCTGATGGTACCATAGAAACTGCATCAACCGTGTTAGATGGATGTGTTATATCCATTAGGAACCACTCTTTTCCTTTATCCATACTTCCTTTGAGGTTAGCCGGTTTTGACATAGTTATAGGCATGGATTGGTTATCTCGTAACCAAGCCCAGATAGTGTGCAATAAGAAGCAAGTAGTGGTCAAGACTCCGTCTGGTGAACCACTTACCATTCAAGGAGATACCCAGTATGGACTGCCTAAGAAAGTGTCTATGCTCAAGGCATCTAGATGTTTGAAGAAGGGTTGTGTCATTTATATGGCACAAGTTACTATTGATGAGCCAAAACCTAAGATAGAAGACTCCCCGTCATTTCAGAATATCCTGAAGTTTTCCCTGAAGAACTACCTGGTTTACCACCAGATAGGCAAGTGGAATTCCGAATTGACATCATCCCCGGAGCAGCACCTGTTGCTAGAGCGCCTTATAGGCTAGCACCAACTGAAATGAAGGAGTTGAGGACTCAACTAGATGATTTGTTAGCCAAAGGTTTTATTAGAACTAGTTCGTCTCCATGGGGAGCACCTATCCTATTTGTCAAGAAGAAGGATGGATCGATGCGCCTGTGCATCGATTACCGTGAGCTTAATAAGGTCACTATCAAGAACAGGTATCCTTTGCCCAGGATCGATGATCTGTTCGATCAATTACAAGGGGCAAGCTACTTTTCTAAGATTGATTTGAGGTTAGGCTATCATCAATTGAAGGTTAGAGATGAAGATGTGCACAAGACTGCATTTAGGACTCGTTATGGTCATTATGAGTTCTTAGTGATGCCTTTTGGACTCACTAATGCACCTGCCGCATTCATGGATCTCATGAATCGCGTCTGCAAGCCTCACTTGGATAAATTTGTCATCGTTTTCATCAACGACATTCTCATCTACTCGAAAAGCCAATCTGATCACGAGAAACATCTCCGTTGTATTCTCAAGTTACTTCAACAAGAAAAGCTCTATGCCAAATTTTCAAAGTGTGAATTTTGGCTTCGAGAAGTCCAATTCCTTGGACATGTGGTTAGTGAGCATGGTATCCAAGTAGATCCCGCTAAGGTCGAAGCTGTTATGAATTGGCAGGAGCCAATGACGCCTACTGAGATTCGTAGCTTTCTAGGTTTAGCAGGATATTATAGGCGATTTATTGAAAACTTCTCAAGAATTGCAGCACCCCTGACTTTACTCACTCGCAAGAAAAGTAAGTTTGACTGGGGGCCTAAGCAGCAAGAGTCTTTTGATATTCTGAAGCAAAAGTTGAGCAATGCTCCTGTTTTGACGCTACCTGATGGAATTGTTGAATTTGTAGTATATTGTGATGCATCGCACACATGTATGGGATGTGTGCTTATGCAGAAAGGCAAAGTCATTGCCTACGCTTCAAGATAGTTAAAGGTGCACGAGAAGAATTACACCACCCATGACTTGGAGTTGGGTGCCGTTGTATTTGCACTAAAACTTTGGAGGCACTATTTGTATGGAACTAAGTGTGTGATCTATTCGGATCACAAAAGCCTTCAACATTTGTTCAATCAGAAGGACTTGAACATGAGGCAGCGACGTTGGATGGAAACTTTAAATGATTATGATTGTGAGATAAGATACCATCCTGGCAAGGAAAATGTAGTCGCCGATGCCTTAAGTCGAAAGGAAAGAGTGAAGCCTATAAGAATCAATGCTAAGAGCATTGAGATAAAGAATAGTTTGAATGAAAGGTTGTTAGCTGCACAGAAGGAAGCTGTGTTGGAAGCTAACTATCCTGAGGAAAAGCTAGGAGTAACTGAAGAACAGTTATCCTATGGCAAGGACGGGATCATAAGGTTAAATTGTAACATCTGTGCTTGTAATCATTGTGAACAGTTCAATTATCAATAAAACAATGTTATTTGATCCCAATGTTTGTTTGGTTATGTTTTACATTTTTCATGTTTTGACTTTTATTCAATTTCAAACTCTATATCACTTTCTGGAGAGTTATACGCAAACTGGTGCGTAAACGTAATCAGTTTAATGCGAAAAATACTCCGGAACATCAACATATACTTAACATACCTTAAATAACCCTTACATAACTTAGAAATAAGTTTTGAAGGCTTTGGTATGGCAAAAACAAGTTAATTCGCTTACAGGGACTAAACTTGACAAACTGCGAAAGTATGGCAATTTGAACAGTAACGAACATTCCGGAACATGACCATAAGTTAAACATGCCATAAATATCCTCTACATAGCTTAGAAATAGGCTTTGAGGTGTTCGGTGTGCTAAAATAAACTTTTGGGACATTCAGGGACTAAAAGCGTCAAAAAGTGCACAAGTTTACACTTTCGCGCATAACTTACGTTCTGAATACATCCGGACATCCAAAAATTTATGTAAGCACTAAAATATTTTATTTTAGTGTTTAGGCTTGAGAAAAATCCATTCGTCGCGTCATTTGGATCATTTTTCGCGCTTATGCGCATTCCGTCGTAATTAAGCGAACATCGCGATCGTACGGCCAAACGAACCGACATCTGAGATATTTTTGAGCACATTTTAAGTTCCCTATACTTTAACTTCATTTTAGAGCTTTGAAATGGGGTTAACGGGGCTTAAACGTGTCAAAAAAAATGCATCGAAAACCAAGTTTTGAGGTTGCAGGGACTGAAACTGTAAATCTGCCAAACTAGGTCCGTAAACAGGGGCCATATGCAGCAAAACGTTTTTTTTCAGCTGTTAACAGCCCTTAACACTCTCCAAAGGCTAAGTGCCGAGTGTCAAACTCTTATGGTGGATGGCAAATGAGTTACCACAACTTTCCAACAAGTCTACGGCTTAGATCGTGCCCCCTTTTCCAAGAAATGATCCTAACGGTGAACCGAAAACTATAAATACCCACCTCCACCCTTCACTTTTCCTCACAAGAATCTGATCTAATGTGCTCTAAGTTGAAACCTTTGTTTCATACCTGAGCTATTTTGATCTAGATTAGCATTCGGGGACCCTTCGTAAGTGTTCCTTCGTTCTTTTATTTCTTTTCGAGTCTGAAAGTCAAACTTTGTTTGACTTTCTGCATTGACCAGTTTATGGTCAATGCGAAGTTCGTTTGAACTTCGCAACGTGATTGTAATCACGATGGTTATAGTCCCTTGTGACTATGCCTACTAATAACCACGTTGTCTAGGGTCGTAAGGGTAAGCGATCTGATAAATCGCTTATACCTTCGAACCCGACCCATTTGGTCGATCATTAGGATCCGACCAAACACATTAGGTGACCATAGTATATAGGGAATAACCTTCCGAGGTTATACCTTATGGTCGCTTCGTTTAAGTAGTTGTATGATAGGTAGTTTATATGCCTTAGGTAAATTACCAAAATGCCCTTTTGACGCCAAAATTCATTTTAAGCATATGTAACATAAATTTTGGTATCTAAACTGTTTTGGTAACAATATTAGATATGTTAAGGCATATTTTACTTGTCATAGGACTAGTTAGGCGGTCCGAACGCGTTTCACGCGAGCGAAGCGTTAAAGTAGCATAAGCTACCTAAACGGGTCGTAATGGGTCGTAAGCACTTATGTTAGGTTTCATTTAGTATGTAGGCTTTGTTAAACCATATTACACGAGTCTCCATACTCGTTTGGTTTACGAACCCGCATTCTATCCGATCTTCCGATTTAGGTCCGGTTTAATAACATAGTTACCTATATTAGGTGCCGTTTGATTCCGTGATCTCTAGCATTGCTTGGTGGTTATCTTAGGAATTCTGAGCAATCTCAAGTGAGTACATAGACCCCTCTTTTACTGTTTTCCAAACTGTTTTGGGGTGAAACACATGTGCCTACTTGTTACTTTCATGCTTTCCATGTTTTCACATCATATACCTGCTATGTTCGTTAGTACATTATAGTACATGTTTTACATTACATTTCATGCTATGTATGCCCATTGTGTGCGTACTTAGTACATTGTTTTACATTACATTTCATGCTATGTATGCCCATTGTGTGCGTACTTAGTACATTGTTTTACATTACATTTCATGCTATGTATGCCCATTGTGTGCGTACTTAGTACATTGCTTTACATTACATTTCATGCTATGTATGCCCATTGTGTGCGTACTTAGTACAGTTGTTTTCATCACATGCTTACATTTTGGTATGACATTTGGGTTGTTTAACATGGAACAATACATTCATTAACATTGGCTACGCCATTCGTTAGTAGGTAGTGGTACCATAGGAATTGACAACTCCCGTTCCTGAAATCCTGGGTTTGTTTGGATTGGAAGGAATGACCGAATTCGATATACATAACTTAGATAAACCTTTAATTTGTTTAAGGGTTTATCGCCACAGTCTCAAGGCTTGGATGTATGCATTTTCACAATACCGCATAGATGTTTATATCAGTATAGCATGCATTTGTTCCACAAAACATAACTTTGATTTAAACCATGTTTTACTTCAATACCTTGTTTTTGTGCATTTTACATATGGTTTAGTTGATATATTTCACATACCATACATGACATTTTTGGATACACATTACATGATTTACATTAGACATAAACACTTTGACATTGATATACACAATTCATGATTTGCATTAAACACAGACATTTGATATGGTTTACACAATAACATTTTGACATTTGATTATACATAAACAATTTACATTGGTGGTTTGGTTTGAGTAAGTGATTTAAGTAACGAGGCGTGTGTAATATGATACAAGCATGGTGGATACGCCGCTGGTACTTCCTATATATAAGTGTTTGTATGGTATTACATATCGTAGCGTTATTTAAATCATTTCAATTTATGAAACATGACATTTTATACAAATAACATACTTTTTACAAGACATTGTTTACAAACAACTTATCTTACACAAACTCATTTTTTTCATGGTTATTCATTTAACCTTACATTTATTTATACATATCATCTGATCTTATCGTTTTTCAAATGATTTATAAGACAAAGCAAATTACAAGGTTCATGACTAAACATTTTCTTAAACACAAGTCATGAATCATATTTTTTCAAAACCTATGTATCTCACATGCATTTTTATGCTGACGTACCTATTTTCACATGTGTTTTCAGGAGCTTTTCCATAGGATGATGATCGTGACACTAGGGCAGACCTGTGCCTTAGAGACTAAAAATGAAGAAGACTAGTTTAATTATGTTAAGAACTCTATGTTTCTTGTTTAAGACAAAATAACACTCTTGTTTAATAAATAAAATATAACTTTGTATGCCATGGTTGTGAAACAATAATTCTGTTACAACACTCCCCGACGTTTCCGTCACGTTTTTTGTATGTTCTACGTGGTCGGGGTGTGACAGAAGAGTTGGTATCAGAGCCAATGGTTATAGGGAATTAGGTTATTAGTAATTCTTTGACCTATACTATAACCTTTCTAGGACCCTAACACAAGTTATCTTGTGTTTAGATCTTAAAACATGCACATCACCTATCCTTAGGTGATTATCAAAACAAAAACCAAATTTTCCGAAACGATTTTTGAAAAACAATCATCTGTTTTGAATGATTTATTACAAGGTTTTGAACCCTCTATTGTAAGGTTTTGAACCCTCTGTTATATGGTTTTGAACCCTTCCAGTTTGGTTTTTGGCCTTGTGCCTTCAAATTTTCAAAATCTCGTCAAAGTTTTGGGTTCTAAATAGTGTGAACACGTGCAAACTGGAAGAGTGAATGCCTGTATTCTGGGTTTTCTGTCTAGGCAAGCACTTCGTATATATCTCATCAGACGCGAGACCAGTTGTGCTTACCTGGGAATTCTTGGGATGAGTGTTCACTTATAGGCGAGCATGTCTTCGCGACACATTATTTTTGATCCATTTACTTTGATTAGTCACTGTGTGTCGTTTGTTTGCTTGGTAATGTGGACAAATGACCACCATCTTTTCTTTTGTTAATTTTGTTTCATCTCATTCTCTTCATCCAATCATCTCACTCGTTTCCTTTCATGTTTTCCTCTTTTAGAATGCCTCCTCGACGCGAAAACCAGATAGCGACTGCCGAACTGGCAGAAATCATTGCGCAGCAGATGGCTGCTCAATTTCCAAACCTCTTTGCTCAATGGAACCAAGCCAACAACAACAACAATGCTCCATGCAAATACAAGGATTTTAACTCGGCTAAACCACTCAAGTTTAGTGGTTCTGAAGGAGCGACTGGGCTTCTTCAATGGTTCGAGAGCATTGAGAATACTTTCCGTCATGTTCAGTGTCCTGACAATCGCAAGGTTGAGTTTTCTTCGAGTGTGTTTCAGAAGAGGGCTCTCACATGGTGGAACGGGATTATGAGAGACCGTGGTGCAGAAGTTGCTCTAGCACAGACATGGGCTGAACTCAGGGCCCTTATGATGAGGGAGTTCTGTCCTCGTCATGAACAGCGAGCGTTGGAGAAAGAGTTTGATGACTTGAAGCAAGATAGTGGTGAGCACAAGGCGTATATTGATAGATTTGAGGAGTTGAGTCTGCTTTGCCGGACTATGGTTACCCCACTCGACAAGGCTATCGAAAGGTACGTCGACGGCCTACCTGACTCGGTACAAGACATCATTACTGGTAGTAACCCTACCACACTCCGTCAGGCTATCGAGTTAGCAGCGACATTGACTGAGTCGCAGATTCGGAAGAATAAGTTACACAGGAAGGGTGACAAGGGCAAGAAACAGTCGGCTGATAAGGAAGATAGCAAGAAAGGTCAAAACAAGAATGGAAAGAATTCGGGTTCTTCGAGAGGGTCAAGGAAGCGTAAGGCTTCCCAAAATTTTGCTGTCACTGCCCAAGCTAACCAGGAAGCTCCCAACCAACCCGCACAGCCTCCAGCGAAGGAACCCTATTCAGGGAATGCACCTTTGTACAATAGATGCAACAGTCACCATCAGCCGCAACATCAGTGCCGTTTCTGTACTTGTCACACCCTGTCTTTTGCGGAAGCGTATGATGTGTGACTAGCTTGTTATCATTGCATTCAATCGTAATAAACAACTACATGATCAAAACGATGTTCATCCATTCATGAAAATTTGAGTATTACAAACACTTGTTATTTAAGTTTTCAAAACACGACCTTTGACAAGGTTACAATTCAACAAAAGTGGATGACATCTAAACTTGTAGTCTACTTCTAGTTACGACACTTGCGCCCAAGATCCATCCTGTCACCTGAAATACATGTAATTTTGGAAAACATCAACATAAAGTTGAGCGAGTTCATGCATTTTTGTATTTCACGTTTTTGTACTTTGTATGAAAACATAGTATGTGTCATGTATAATTCAAGTCTTTCTTGAGTACCCCACGTACTCAAGTATAATTCCCGTTTTCTTGAGTACCCCACGTACTCAAGTATCATTCAAGTTTTCTTGTGTACCCCACGTTTTAAATGATTGTTTATACAAGGACATTAAGGCACGTGAGGACATAAGGAGCATTAGTATATTCTCCTTCAAGACATGTGAGGACATAGGGAGCATTAGTATATTCTCCTTTAACTGTGTCGAATACCCTCGACTGTGTCGATTAACCTCGACTGCGTCAATTTCCCTCGACTGTGTCGATTTCCCTCGACTGGGACACCGAAGCACTCAAGAGGTCACATAAGGACCCTGAGTGGGGCTCGGCCGTACCCGTTAGATCTAGCCCTCGTCCCTAATTAAGTATTAATGGCATCTCAATATCTAGTTTAAGCTCACATGATCTAGTATTTTCTAGGCTTTTCTTAAAGCTCATCATATTGCACTCACCACGAGTGCTTCTCGTATTCTTTTGTATTCTCAAATCATATTGCACTCGGTACTCGTTCTCACCAAGAGTGCTTCTCGTATTTTTACCATTTGTAAAAATTGTAATATTTGTAACATGTATTTCACCCCCGAGAGTTATAAAACTAAAAATAGTTAGAGAAAAGGGGGAGCATGAACTCACAACTTTGCGTTCCTGTGCGTCGTAAACTTCACCGGATTTGCTTAATTAACGTCGTAACCTATACGCGTTTTCTTAACGTTAGTCACTAGACTTGCGTCGCACAAGTACAGTCACTCTCTTTTGTATTTGAATTGTTGTGTTAAAAATATTTTATATTTTTAACTAAGTAGCCTACTTATATTATTTTCTCAAAAATTAATATAAGTATTTCATGTTTTGCACTTTGCACCCGAATTATGTATCTTGTATGTGGTATGAGTATTTTTTTTATGTTCAAACTCCTCATGAGTATTTAGTGTATTTTTAAGTCTTAATACACTAGCACGTATAACACATACTATATACACTTAGCACAAAAGTTGGTGATCAAATAATATATATTTTTCTCTCAAAAATATATATACTTAATATCCATTTTTATTTTTGAAGAAATCCTTATTTCTTATCACCAAAAATTAGGGAAACCTTGGTAATACTTTTAAATACATTTTTAGGGAATAAGTTTCTCAAAAACTTATATTTTTCTAAGTGTCAAAATTTATAAAAATTTTGACAGAGTTTCCCCTAAAAATGGAGGTTTCCCATGTTTTCAAAACATGTGTTTATTTTCTTTTAAATCGTCAACAATTATCAATAACAATTATCAACAATAATCACTAAATTCTCCATTTCATGAACTTGAATATTTACAAAAATGTGTAGTAACTTACTAGCACATTTAGTAAGTCTTGTTATCTTTAAAAATAAGTTTAATTTCTTAAAAACTTTATTTTTAAAGAATATGAAGTTTCACAACTTCTAGTCAAGATTCACAAAAATATTTCTTTGTTGAACTTCCTTGTTACACAAGTGTTTACACACTTCTTTATTTACTAAAAAAATATATTTAGTTCAGGTAAGATCCGGGTTTTAAACAAGACTAATATTTTTTGCTTGGTTCTTCCGAAAAACCACTTGTAGATCTTTAGATCTACATGTTTAGAGTCTTATTTTACAAGAAAATTACTTTTACTCAAGTTCATGTCTTATGAATGGATGGATCCATCATCTTTTAACTTTCTAACTTTTACATCCTACTAGTTCATGCTTTCTAACATGGACTAGTATGTCTAGATGATGATCCATCTTGCTTTTACTAACAACAACATCAAATAATAACAACCATACAAGATTCACATGATTTACACACATATCTATTCTTTATCCAACTAGTTTATCTTTCTTTCAAGACTTTTAGTTTCGATCTTGTGTGTGTTTGATTTTTAACCATTAAATCGCTTATTAACCACTCTAAACAAGAACAAGATGGTGTTTTAGAGTACTTACTACTAGCACAAGGCTAGGGAAGTTCAAGAGTGCAAATGAGGTGGATAAAAGCAAATGGTGAAGGTCCTTCAAGATCCGCTTGCACCGAGCTTCGTTAGTGACCTTCTTACACCTCAATATCACTTTGGAATGGAAGGATGTGGATCGAAAATGAAAGTATGGATGTGTGTGGGTGAGGCCGTAGCCAAGGGAGGGAGGAGAGAAGGTTTTGGTGTTGATGAATGATGAAGATGAAATTATGGTGAAGTCTAGTGGTCCATGTGAACTTATATCCAACAAGTCTTGAATCTTTTGGTCCTTGTGTCTCCAAGATATCCAACCATATCCATTAAACAAATAAATAAAATCATGGGGGTGTACCTCATGTCCAAATCCGGTTGGGGGGGGGGGGGGGTTGGCTTAGTTTGATTTCAATTGGAAATTACAAACTCTAGTTACATGTTAAGTGTTAGATTTAGTGTTAAGTGTGCTATATAAATTATATAGTGTGTGAGGGTGTTCGGGGACCCTAACTAGCTTAGTAAAGTGAAAACAATGCTTCTAGCATTATTTTGGTGTTCCGGGTAATATTCGGTTGTTCGGTTATATACCGGTTCGTTAAAGTGCAAAATTACACTTTTTAGTGTCTTTTAAGTACCTTTTTGTAGCACTTTTGATTCCCGACACTTGGGGAAGTATTCTGGATAATAAAACGACATTTCTGCACAATATTCTTATGTTTAAATGCTGATTTATTGCTGAATTATATAAATTCTGCACTCAGAGTGCGTTTCGGGTGCTTTTTAGTGCTTATTTTTGCTTCCGGAGAGTAAATATATTAAACCCTTGTATGTACCCTTGGGTTTTAATGCATTCTTGTTGTCGGACCTACTCCTAGGCTCCAATTTTATTATCTGACTGCTTTCTGCAGTTCCGTTGACACATAGTGTCTTACCGGGGAGTTTACTTAGTATTTTTGACGCAACGCTAACATGAAGTAATTCTTGTAGTATAACAAGTTCATGAATTCACTTGTATGGAATTCAGAAATTTATTTTCCGGGTAAACTAGATCATGTACAGTCATTAAAGCACAATTTACTGTTCATCTAGTGTACGGAATGTACGGAAAAGTGACGGTTGTCACAGTCTCCCCCCGTTAAAAGAATTTCGTCCCGAAATTCAAGCGATGCCATCGGTCGTAGGGGAGTTGTGAAACCAATATGGTCACTTAGATTCATGATTTGTCTTCATGTTCCCATGAAATCTCTGGGTCATGTCGTGAATTTTATCACACTCAAGTAGATCAATAATGTCTTTTCTGTATCTTGTGGACTCTTGGTCCATAACCTCAACAGGTTTCTATAGTAATTCTTGTCGTTTTTCGTTGACGTGAATTTTATTTATGGGAACAATGACCGTTCCTTGAGGCAAACTCCTCTAACGATTAGACACATGAATGTGTCGCGATCACTGCTGATCTTTTTCTGGGAGTTTCATCTTGTGAACAATGGTTCTGATCCCTACACCGGGGATTCAACCTTTTCATTTTCAAACTCACACTACGCCTTCTCTAGGCGAGGCTCTCATCAAGGCCATACTTATTGTCTCAAATTCTTTCGGCTTCTGCCGCTCATCGGCGCTATCTTGCTGTATTCTGCGGGCTGTCCTGATATGATCACATATCTGAACGATCTGGCCTCTAGTTTTCCTGGGCCATCTCGGGCCGGTTGATTGTCTTATTTCTGGACTCCGTTCAATATGACGGGAATTGGCTCATTATGTTCCGTCTAAAGCTTTACACGAAGCGGTTTAGACGGCGGTGTGATAGATACAGTTGTAGGAAAACTCCACTAAGGGCAAGTGAGTGTTCCGACTTTTCATTAAAGTTTATCACACAAGCATGTATTGTGTTCGTACCGTCTGCATCGTTCAGTAGCTCAGTTCATATTCGAGTTCTTACGATCAGCGGTGTGCTGCAACCCTTGTGATCAGTAAAGATCGTGCAACGTTTTCTTTTAGGTAATGACGTCCAGTTGCGGCGCGCAATCACTGTATCTATCTCAAGGTCTCTTCACATGATTCCTTAATCAATGTGCCGCGTACGCAATGTTGTGGTCTCGTTGCATCGACGTATGATCGAGACTTTGTCGAGAGACGTCACATAATTGCAACTCTAGCTCCTTAGCTCTTGGTTGCAGGGTTGGCATGAATCTCGTTCTTATTCATCATGTACCTTAAAGTTTTCACTTCGCGAATTCGAAATCCGCTTTTCGTTATTACAGCATATAACTGTTCTCTTCTCTAAGAGTTGCAAGGTAATTGCAGCTGTTACTCACGACCTTCCTTGGTCGTTGGCCATATAAGAATGTAGTCAATAAGTATATGACTTATCCAGGTATGGTTTACACGTTCGATTCATGAGGTCCATGAATATTGTCGATGCAGGTGTTAAGCCAAATGATACGACAAGGATCTCGTAATTCTCGAAGCAAGTCCTAAGGGTCGTTTTAGGGATATTTCCTCTTGTATCCACAGTGGAGGACCTCTTGTCCTCAAGTTGATTCTTGGCAAAGGATTCTGATTCTCAATTTTCTGAAGTTTATGTAAAGTGGAGACTACCAACTTTCTCCTTGTCTCCTTAACTAAGGATGTTATGTCCTTAATTTCCCCTGTCTAGCAGCTCTTGCAGTTATATAAGAGGTTCATGCTTCGCTGGTGAAGCTAGTCAGTATGGCTTCATTCGGCACTGGTACCGCTCCTGGCATGAGATTTATCAAAGCTCCTCTTGGCGCTGTGGAGGTATTCCTGGAAAGTCCTCCGAAAAAGCTACTGGAACTTCTTCCATAACGGGGATGTCCTCAGGCTCTATACTTGGATATCCAATCCATGCTGACTATCATATCATGACTTCTCAAGTTAATGGTAACAGAAGGTTCCGACCTTCTGAGTCCCTAACTGCAATCCTTAATTGCTTCGACTGTTCAAACTAGCCTTCTATATGCCCGTTTCTAAAGATTACGGAACGTCTAACTTATTTGAAACTAGGCCAGGCAGTCTCTTAAGTTCTAAGCATTCAAGGTAAAAGTTGATGCCAGTATTAATTAAAAGTAGATGCATTAGGTTGGTTAATAGGGAACGTACCCGTAACCGCATCTGGATCCTGGCGTGCTTCACGAGTTTCAATCGTGAAAACCCTTCCTTGTTTGTTTCTTCCTAGGGCAATCTTTCCTAAAGTGCTCTGCTTCACCACATTTGTAACAACCTGGTGTTCTCTTATTTCTTCCATCTGGGTCCTTCGCCCAACAGGCGTCCTTGCTGTGCCCTTCTTTTCCACACTTTCCGCACTTAGGCTTCAGACATCGACCTTCATGGTGAAAATTGCATTCTCCACACTTTGGTTTAGTCCCCGAGTATATATTACCACCAGCCTTATTAGTGGCTCCATCAGTTTTCCTGTCATGTGGCGGTTTCACCTTCTTTCTTTTGTTTGCTTTAGAGCTTCCATAGCTGGCTTGGGTGCTTATCTTTAGATTCGAAGACTTCCTTTTCTTATTGCCTGATGACTCCACATGAGTCTCCTTCTTGTTATCCTCAGCTTCCGAAAATTTTCCCGCACGTAGAGCTTCTTCAGTAAGAGTGACACTCATATCGATAGCCTCTGCAATGGTTGAGGGCTTTGAGGTAGTAACCATGCTCCTGATCTGAGGTGCAAGTCCCCAAATGAATCGTTCAACCCTTTTGAATTCTGGTTTGACTAAGTAGGGGACGACCCTAGACAAGTCGTGAAATCCTTGGACGTATTCAGGAATCTTCGGTCCGTCCATTTTCAAGTTCCAGAACTCCACCTCAAGTTTCTGGATTTCAGCCCTAGAACGGTATTTCTTTTCCATCATTTCCTTGAGCTCATCCCAGCTTAGTGCATAAACAGCATCTGCACCAAGGGTTTGAACCTGAAGGTTCCACCAGGAGAGTGCGCCATCTACGAATAACCCTGAGATATAGGTAACACTCTGTTGAGGTGAGCAGTTACTCATTCTTAGAATGGAGTCAGTCTTTTCTGTCCAACGAACAAATGCAACGGCACCTCCTGTGCCATCAAAATTCAATGGCTTGCAGTCCAGGAATTGTTTATAAGTGCAGCCAGTTGGAGGGTTATTTTCAGTAGTGCCATCGCTGTGCTTAGAGCGGAGGGCCTCATGTCGCGCAATTGCCTGTGAGATGCGTTATTGCAGCTCGGCTTCTGTCCTTGGCAACGTACTGGCGTTTGTGTCTCGCCTGGGCGGCATTCTCTTCTGCCAAAATGGTATGAAGTAGGTTAGACAACATTCCAATTGTCTATGAGATACATAGCACCATAAGCCATTATGTAATCACCCAATTTCACACGTATGTATAATCAGTGTATAAGCGAGGAAACAGTTATTGAGCCTTCACATAGGCTTGCCAACTTGGCTTAATGATTGTAATAAAATGAGCTCGAGGCTACATCGTCTCGGTCATTCAAGTTTTAGTTATTTCCTGCTACATTGGTTTTTCTTAGGTCTTTGGCTTTACTGGCGCGTATATTTTCCCTTGGATGGGGTTGTCCGTGTTGAGGTGGTAGAGAGTGTATCGTCACTGATTCTTCCTGAATGTCATTCCACCTCTCTTGCTTAAACATCGTTTTCTCAGAAGTCTCGTATGCAGGTAGAAGTGTCAGTCACGAAGTAGGCTAAGACAGGCTTCCTACTTTCTAACGTGCTAAAGCACCGATCTATGTGTTTTTCTACCAGATGAAGGTGAGGACACCTATAGATTAATTTTGTATGGTTTTCATTAGCTTGACCCGCAGAGTCCACCAGGGTTTCTGTGCACTACAAGTCGTTATTACGTGGGCCCCCGTAATAATAAATTGTCTTGCACAGTTACCCCAATTTTCTCTCGTCCAAGCAGATGATCAATCAAGGAGGGGACACTACTGTCCTTATACCTCTTGTCATGGGAAGGACCATTGCGGTGGTCCACGCGCTAACATTCGTTATCGTTACGCGCGTATAGGCACGATGATTAGATGGAATAGGAATAGAGAGAATTCCTAGTAGTTGGAGGGGCACCTTCAAGATGAATACTTCATCTTCCTTTTCTGGTCAAGTGCGTCGTCAATCTTGCTTCACATAAGCCGCAGGGATCTCGTCCCGTCGATTAAGGATTTGTTCAAGGTTGCCGCCTCTGCCTCGTCATCATCACCGTAGTTAGGCATCTTCACGATCGAGAGGGAAGAGCAGCCATCTCCTACGGAAGCAAGCTCAGCATCTTGTTTGGTAATCACTCCCAGCCATGAGCTTTGCAAAGGACGCAAGGTCGGTAGCTTCATCGTGCGAGTCATGTACAGTAATAGGAGTCGGAGTCGAAAGTATCTTATTCACGTCAATAATCATTCCGTACACTTATTTGTATGTATGTATATCAATAACATATATGCTACTTAGCATAATCAAGCATTCTAATGCATTATATCACGTATAACTCTCGTTTTGGGGGGGGGGTCATTTTGTTTTTGGCAAGTCTAACTCGTGTAGACTATGCTTTGGTTGGCACCTTATTTTAAAGGTATTCCTCACTAATGTCCTTGCCTTGTCATTTTTTGAAAAGTGTCTGACTTGTGGATCTTGGCGCTTTCGTGAATGCAAGGAAAACTTTTTTTTTTTTTTTTTGTAAATTGTTTTCGTGAGAGAACTCTAGTGATTGTAGTCTAGACTCGAAAAAGAATCCTAGTTCACTACAACCGAAGCTCTGATACCAAACTGTCACACCCTGTCTTTTGCGGAAGCGTATGATGTGTGACTAGCTTGTTATCATTGCATTCAATCGTAATAAACAACTACATGATCAAAACGATGTTCATCCATTCATGAAAATTTGAGTATTACAAACACTTGTTATTTAAGTTTTCAAAACACGACCTTTGACAATGTTACAATTCAACAAAAGTGGATGACATCTAAACTTGTAGTCTACTTCTAGTTACGACACTTGCGCCCAAGATCCATCCTGTCACCTGAAATACATGTAATTTTGGAAAACATCAACATAAAGTTGAGCGAGTTCATGCATTTTTGTATTTCACGTTTTTGTACTTTGTATGAAAACATAGTATGTGTCATGTATAATTCAAGTCTTTCTTGAGTACCCCACGTACTCAAGTATAATTCCCGTTTTCTTGAGTACCCCACGTACTCAAGTATCATTCAAGTTTTCTTGTGTACCCCACGTTTTAAATGATTGTTTATACAAGGACATTAAGGCACGTGAGGACATAAGGAGCATTAGTATATTCTCCTTCAAGACATGTGAGGACATAGGGAGCATTAGTATATTCTCCTTTAACTGTGTCGAATACCCTTGACTGTGTCGATTAACCTCGACTGCGTCAATTTCCCTTGACTGTGTCGATTTTCCCTCGACTATGTCGATTAACCTCGACTGTGTCGATTTCCCTCGACTGGGACACCGAAGCACTCAAGAGGTCACATAAGGACCCTGAGTGGGGCTCGGCCGTACCCGTTAGATCTAACCCTCGTCCCTAATTAAGTATTAATGGCATCTCAATATCTAGTTTAAGCTCACATGATCTAGTATTTTCTAGGCTTTTCTTAAAGCTCATCATATTGCACTCACCACGAGTGCTTCTCGTATTCTTTTGTATTCTCAAATCATATTGCACTCGGTACTCGTTCTCCCCAAGAGTGCTTCTCGTATTTTTACCATTTGTAAAAATTGTAATATTTGTAACATGTATTTCACCCCCGAGAGTTATAAAACCAAAAATAGTTAGAGAAAAGGGGGAGCATGAACTCACAACTTTGCGTTCCTGTGCGTCGTAAACTTCACCGGATTTGCTTAATTAACGTCGTAACCTATACGCGTTTTCTTAACGTTAGTCACTAGACTTGCGTCGCACAAGTACAGTCACTCTCTTTTGTATTTGAATTGTTGTGTTAAAAATATTTTATATTTTTAACTAAGTAGCCTACTTATATTATTTTCTCAAAAATTAATATAAGTATTTCATGTTTTGCACTTTGCACCCGAATTATGTATCTTGTATGTGGTATGAGTATTTTTTTATGTTCAAACTCCTCATGAGTATTTAGTGTATTTTTAAGTCTTAATACACTAGCACGTATAACACATACTATATACACTTAGCACAAAAGTTGGTGATCAAATAATATATATTTTTCTCTCAAAAATATATATACTTAATATCCATTTTTATTTTTGAAGAAATCCTTATTTCTTATCACCAAAAATTAGGGAAACCTTGGTAATACTTTTAAATACATTTTTAGGGAATAAGTTTCTCAAAAACTTATATTTTTCTAAGTGTCAAAATTTATAAAAATTTTGACAGAGTTTCCCCTAAAAATGGAGGTTTCCCATGTTTTCAAAACATGTGTTTATTTTCTTTTAAATCGTCAACAATTATCAATAACAATTATCAACAATAATCACTAAATTCTCCATTTCATGAACTTGAATATGTACAAAAATGTGTAGTAACTTACTAGCACATTTAGTAAGTCTTGTTATCTTTAAAAATAAGTTTAATTTCTTAAAAACTTTATTTTTAAAGAATATGAAGTTTCACAACTTCTAGTCAAGATTCACAAAAATATTTCTTTGTTGAACTTCCTTGTTACACAAGTGTTTACACACTTCTTTATTTACTAAAAAAATATATTTAGTTCATGTAAGATCCGGGTTTTAAACAAGACTAATATTTTTTTCTTGGTTCTTCCGAAAAACAACTTGTAGATCTTTAGATCTACATGTTTAGAGTCTTATTTTACAAGAAAATTAATTTTACTCAAGTTCATGTCTTATGAATGGATGGATCCATCATCTTTTAACTTTCTAACTTTTACATCCTACTAGTTCATGCTTTCTAACATGGACTAGTAAGTCTAGATGATGATCCATCTTGCTTTTACTAACAACAACATCAAATAATAACAACCATACAAGATTCACATGATTTACACACATATCTATTCTTTATCCAACTAGTTTATCTTTCTTTCAAGACTTTTAGTTTCGATCTTGTGTGTGTTTGATTTTTAACCATTAAATCGCTTATTAACCACTCTAAACAAGAACAAGATGGTGTTTTAGAGTACTTACTACTAGCACAAGGCTAGGGAAGTTCAAGAGTGCAAATGAGGTGGATAAAAGCAAATGGTGAAGGTCCTTCAAGATCCGCTTGCACCGAGCTTCGTTAGTGACCTTCTTACACCTCAATATCACTTTGGAATGGAAGGATGTGGATCGAAAATGAAAGTATGGATGTGTGTGGGTGAGGCTGTAGCCAAGGGAGGGAGGAGAGAAGGTTTTGGTGTTGATGAATGATGAAGATGAAATTATGGTGAAGTCTAGTGGTCCATGTGAACTTATATCCAACAAGTCTTGAATCTTTTGGTCCTTGTGTCTCCAAGATATCCAACCATATCCATTAAACAAATAAATAAAATCATGGGGGTGTACCTCATGTCCAAATCCGGTTGGGGGGGGGGGTTGGCTTAGTTTGATTTCAATTGGAAATTACAAACTCTAGTTACATGTTAAGTGTTAGATTTAGTGTTAAGTGTGCTATATAAATTATATAGTGTGTGAGGGTGTTCGGGGACCCTAACTAGCTTAGTAAAGTGAAAACAATGCTTCTAGCATTATTTTGGTGTTCCGGGTAATATTCGGTTGTTCGGTTATATACCGGTTCGTTAAAGTGCTAAATTACACTTTTTAGTGTCTTTTAAGTACCTTTTTGTAGCACTTTCGATTCCCGACACTTGGGGAAGTATTCTGGATAATAAAATGACATTTCTGCACAATATTCTTATGTTTAAATGCTGATTTATTGCTGAATTATATAAATTCTGCACTCAGAGTGCGTTTTGGGTGCTTTTTAGTGCTTATTTTTGCTTCCGGAGAGTAAATATATTAAACCCTTGTATGTACCCTTGGGTTTTAATGCATTCTTGTTGTCGGACCTACACCTAGGCTCCAATTTTATTGTCTGACTGCTTTCTGCAGTTCCGTTGACACATAGTGTCTTACCGGGGAGTTTACTTAGTATTTTTGACGCAACGCTAACATGAAGTAATTCTTGTAGTATAACAAGTTCATGAATTCACTTGTATGGAATTCAGAAATTTATTTTCTTGGTAAACTAGATCATGTACAGTCATTAAAGCACAATTTACTGTTCATCTAGTGTACGGAATGTACGGAAAAGTGACGGTTGTCACAGTACTAACTGTGGGAAGTCAGGTCACCTTGCCGATGTTTGTCGGTTTGCTCAATATCGCGCAGTTCAGAACCCGGCTCAACAAGTTGCCCAGCCTCCTGCTTAACAACAGGGTTAAGCTGCACGACCACACTACCCACCGGGTGCTTGTTATAACTGTGGGGATCTGACCCACTACCGCAACCAGTGCCCAAGATTGGTGAATGCAAACCAGAATCAGGCTCAGGCTCGAGGGCGAGCTTTTAACTTGAATGCCCAAGAGGCACAGGCGGACGATAATGTGGTGAACGGTACGTTCTTTATTAATAATCAGCCTGCATCTGTTCTTTTTGATACGGGTGCCGATAAGAGTTTTGTGTCATTGTCTTTTGAGCCAATGCTTCGCGTGTCTAGAACGAAACTAGGAAAACCCTTGACAGTAGAAGTTGCTAATGATGAACCCATTGTTCTTGATTCTGTTCTTCGCAACTGCCAGTTGAACCTTAACGACCATCTTTTTCCTATTTACCTCACGCCTATGCAACTTGGAAGCTTCGACGTTATTGTGGGTATGGATTGGTTAGCCAAGCATCACGCAGAGGTGGTTTGCTTCGAGAAGATCGTTCGTGTGCCGCTTTCGACAGGCGAGATCCTACAGGTTCAAGGTGAGAAACCATCTGGTGGTCTCAAGCTCATGTCTTGTTTTAAAGCTCGGAAATATCTGCGGAAGAATTATGTGGCCTTCTTAGCACATGTTACAACAGATAAAGGCAAGGGTAAGTCTATTTCAGATATTCCTGTCGTTCGGGATTATTCTGAAGTTTTCCCTGAAGAGTTACCTGGTCTACCCCCAGCATGCCAAGTAGAGTTCCGCATTGATCTTGTACCTGGTGCAAATCCCATTGCCAGAGCTCCATATCGTCTTGCACCATCTGAGATGCAAGAGTTGTCTAAGCAGCTTCAGGAGCTCTCTGACAAAGGTTTTATACGTCCTAGCTTTTCACCTTGGGGTGCTCCCGTTCTTTTTGTCAAGAAAAAGGATGGATCCTTTAGGATGTGTATCGATTATCGTGAGCTTAACAAGCTTACCATCAAGAATCGATATCCCCCACCGCGCATAGACGATCTCTTTGATCAGTTACAAGGCGCTTCTTATTTCTCGAAGATCGATTTGCGATCTGGATATCATCAACTTCGGGTGTATGAAGAAGATATTCCCAAGACAGCATTCCGTACTCGTTATGGGCATTATGAATTCACAGTCATGCCATTCGGTTTGACTAATGCTCCTGCTGTTTTCATGGACTTAATGAATAGGGTCTGCAAGCCTTATTTGGATCAGTTCGTTATTGTTTTTATTGACGACATCTTGATTTACTCTAAGACGCGAGCTGATCACGAGCAACATCTTCGTCTTACTCTGGAACTCCTAAAGAAAGAGCAACTTTTCGCCAAATTCTCCAAGTGTGAATTCTGGCTTAAAGAAGTTCAATTCTTAGAACATATTGTCAACGAACGAGGTATTCATGTAGATCCCTCCAAGATCAGTGCGATTAAGGATTGGGATACGCCTGCTACTCCTATTGAAGTTCGTTTTTTTCTTGGTCTAGCGGGTTATTACCGCCGCTTCATTGAGAACTTCTCAAAGATTGCAGTTCCTCTAACTGCTCTAACTCAGAAGAACAAACCCTTTGATTGGGGATTCAAGCAAGAGGAAGCTTTTCAACACTTGAAGCAGAAACTTTGTGACGCGCCTGTTCTGACTTTGCCTGAGGGCAATGATGATTTCGTCGTTTATTGCGATGCATCTAAATTGGGTCTTGGCTGTGTTCTGATGCAAAGGAACAAAGTCATAGCATATGCATCGAGGCAGTTGAAGATACATGAGAAGAACTACACCACTCATGATCTTGAGTTGGGTGCAGTTGTTTTCCCTCTAAAGATCTGGAGACACTATTTGTACGGTACAAAATGTGTGGTTTTCACAGACCACAAAAGTCTTCAGCATATCTTCAACCAGAAAGAACTCAACATGAGGCAACGACGTTGGGTCGAGCTTCTAAACGACTATGACTGCGAAATTCGCTACCATCCTGGTAAGGCGAATGTCGTAGCCGATGCATTGAGTCATAAGGAACGTACTAAGCTTCATTTTGTTCGTGTTCAATCTATTATTCAAGCTCGATCCGATATCCAGGCACGCATTTCTCAGGCTCAACAATCTTGTGTTTCACAAGGTTTGATGGATAAGGAATTTTCGTATCACATAACACCTGATCTGGAACTGAAGGACAATGGATCATATTACTTCATGGACTGTTTGTGGGTCCCAAGCCAAGATAACCTTTGCACCTTGCTTATGGATGAAGCCCATAAGTCGTGTTATTCTGTTCATCCTGGCTCAGATAAGATGTATAATGATCTTCGTATTCACTATTGGTGGCCTGGTATGAAGAAAGACATTGCCTTATACGTATCAAAATGCCTTACTTGTCTTAAGGTTAAGGCTGAACATCAACGTCCTTCGGGTTTATTGGTGCAACCAGAGATCCCAGTTTGGAAATGGGAAAACATTACCATGGATCTTGTTACCAAACTTCCACGCACAAAGAAAGGTCATGATGCCATCTGGGTAGTTGTTGATCGTCTTACTAAGTCAGCGCATTTCTTGCCAATCCGTGAGGATTTTTCTGCTGACAAACTTGCTAAAATCTATGTGGATGAAATTGTAGCTCGACATGGTGTTCCTTTGAACATCATTTCTGACAGAGATGCTCGTTTCACTTCTCATTTTTGGAGAACCATGCAATCTGCTATGGGGACCCAACTTAATCTGAGCACAGCTTATCATCCGCAAACGGATGGTCAATCTGAGAGAACAATCCAGACTCTGGAGGATATGCTTAGAGCTTGTGTGATCGATTTTGGTGGTAGTTGGGATTCACATCTTCAGTTGATTGAATTCTCCTACAACAACAGTTATCACACCAGCATCAAAATGGCTCCTTTCGAGGCTCTCTATGGTCGAAAATGTCGTTCACCAGTCTGCTGGAATGAGATCGGCAAGGCTCAACTTACTGGACCTGCCCTCATTTTAGAGACAACTGACAAGATTAAGAAAGTTCGTGATAACCTTCAGACAGCTAGAAGCCGTCAAAAGAGTTACGCGGACCCAAAATGCAAGCCCTTGGAATTTCAAGTCGGTGTGATCGAGTATTACTTAAGGTCTCACCTTGGAAAGGTGTGATCAGATTTGGAAAGAAAGGAAAACTTGCACCTAGATACGTTGGACCATTCAAGATCGTCGAAAGAATCGGAAAGGTGGCCTACAGACTTGAGTTACCTCCTGAACTTGGAAATGTTCATCCAACTTTTCACGTGTCCAATCTCAAGAGGTGTTTAGCTGATGAGAACCTCCACATACCACTTGACGAAATTCGTGTTGGTAAAACACTGAAATTTGTTGAGAAACCTGTGGAAATCATGGAACGTGAAGTCAAGTGGCTCAAACGCAAGCGCATTCCTTTGGTTAAAGTTCGCTGGGAAGCTAAACGTGGACCCGAGTTTACTTGGGAACGCGAAGATCAAATGAAGGCGAAGTATCCGCATCTTTTCCCACGAGTTTCCTCTAAATAAATTTCGGGACGAAATTTCCACAAGTAGGGGAGACTGTAACATCTGTGCTTGTAATCATTGTGAACAGTTCAATTATCAATAAAACAATGTTATTTGATCCCAATGTTTGTTTGGTTATGTTTTACATTTTTCATGTTTTGACTTTTATTCAATTTCAAACTCTATATCACTTTCTGGAGAGTTATACGCAAACTGGTGCATAAACGTAATCAGTTTAATGCGAAAAATACTCCGGAACATCAACATATACTTAACATACCTTAAATAACCCTTACATAACTTAGAAATAAGTTTTGAAGGCTTTGGTATGGAAAAAACAAGTTAATTCGCTTACAGGGACTAAACTTGACAAACTACGAAAGTATGCCAATTTGAACAGTAACGAACATTCCGGAACATGACCATAAGTTAAACATTCCATAAATATCCTCTACATAGCTTAGAAATAGGCTTTGAGGTGTTCGGTGTGCTAAAATAAACTTTTGGGACATTCAGGGACTAAAAGCGTCAAAAAGTGCACAAGTTTACACTTTCACGCATAACTTACATTCTGAATACATCCGGACATCCAAAAAATTTATGTAAGCACTAAAATATTTTATTTTAGTGTTTAGGCTTGAGAAAAATCCATTCGTCGCGTCATTTGGATCGTTTTTCGCGCTTATGCGCATTCCGTCGTAATAAAGCGAACATCGCGATCGTACGGCCAAACGAACCGACATCTCAGATATTTTTGAGCACATTTTAAGTTCCCTATACTTTAACTTCATTTTAGAGCTTTGAAATGGGGTTAACAGGGCTTAAACGTGTCAAAAAAAACCATTGAAAACCAAGTTTTGAGGTTGCAGGGACTGAAACTGTAAATCTGCCAAACTAGGTCCGTAAACAGGGGCCAGATGCAGCAAAACGTTTTTTTTCAGCTGTTAACAGCCCTTAACACTCTCCAAAGGCCAAGTGCCAAGTGTCAAACTCTTATGGTGGATGGCAAATGAGTTACCACAACTTTCCAACAAGTGTACGGCTTAGATCGTGCCCCGTTTTCCAAGAAATGATCCTAACGGTGAACCGAAAACTATAAATACCCACCTCCACCCTTCACTTTTCCTCACAAGAATTTGATCTAATGTGCTCTAAGTTGAAACCTTTGTTTCATACCTGAGCTATTTTGATCTAGATTAGCATTCGGGGACCCTTCGTAAGTGTTCCTTCGTTCTTTTATTTCTTTTCGAGTCCGAAAGTCAAACTTTGTTTGACTTCCTGCATTGACCAGTTTATGGTCAATGCGAAGTTCGTTTGAACTTCGCAACGTGATTGTAATCACGATGGTTATAGTCCCTTGTGACTATGCCTACTGATTACCACGTTGTCTAGGGTCGTAAGGGTAAGCGATCTGATAAATCGCTTATACCTTCGAACCTGACCCATTTGGTCGATCATTAGGATCCGACCAAACACATTAGGTGACCATAGTATATAGGGAATAACCTTCCGAGGTTATACCTTATGGTCGCTTCGTTTAAGTAGTTGTATGATAGGTAGTTTATATGCCTTAGGTAAATCACCAAAATGCCCTTTTGACGCCAAAATTCATTTTAAGCATATGTAACATAAATTTTGGTATCTAAACTGTTTTGGTAACAATATTAGATATGTTAAGGCATATTTTACTTGTCATAGGACTAGTTAGGCGGTCCGAACGCGTTTCACGCGAGCGAAGCGTTAAAGTAGCATAAGCTACCTAAACGGGTCGTAATGGGTCGTAAGCACTTATGTTAGGTTTCATTTAGTATGTAGGCTTTGTTAAACCATATTACACGAGTCTCCATACTCGTTTGGTTTACGAACCCGCATTCTATCCGATCTTCCGATTTAGGTCCGGTTTATTAACATAGTTACCTATATTAGGTGCCGTTTGATTCCGTGATCTCTAGCATTGCTTGGTGGTTATCTTAGGACTTCTGAGCAATCTCAAGTGAGTACATAGACCCCTCTTTTACTGTTTTCCAAACTGTTTTGGGGTGAAACACATGTGCCTACTTGTTACTTTCATGCTTTCCATGTTTTCACATCATATACCTGCTATGTTCGTTAGTACATTATAGTACATGTTTTACATTACATTTCATGCTATGTATGCCCATTGTGTGCGTACTTAGCACATTTTTTTACATTACATTTCATGCTATGTATGCCCATTGTGTGCGTACTTAGTACATTGTTTTACATTACATTTCATGCTATGTATGCCCATTGTGTGCGTACTTAGTACATTGCTTTACATTACATTTCATGCTATGTATGCCCATTGTGTGCGTACTTAGTACAGTTGTTTTCATCACATGCTTACATTTTGGTATGACATTTGGGTTGTTTAACATGGAACAATACATTCATTAACATTAGCTACTCCATTCGTTAGTAGGTAGTGGTACCATAGGAATTGACAACTCCCGTTCCTGAAATCCTGGGTTTGTTTGGATTGGAAGGAATGACCGAATTCGATATACATAACTTAGATAAACCTTTAATTTGTTTAAGGGTTTATCGCCACAGTCTCAAGGCTTGGATGTATGCATTTTCACAATACCGCATAGATGTTTATATCAGTATAGCATGCATTTGTTCCACAAAACATAACTTTGATTTAAACCATGTTTTACTTCAATACCTTGTTTTTGTGCATTTTACATATGGTTTAGTTGATATATTTCACATACCATACATGACATTTTTGGATACACATTACATGATTTACATTTGACATAAACACTTTGACATTGATATACACAATTCATGATTTGCATTAAACACAGACATTTGATATGGTTTACACAATAACATTTTGACATTTGATTATACATAAACAATTTACATTGGTGGTTTGGTTTGAGTAAGTGATTTAAGTAACGAGGCGTGTGTAATATGATACAAGCATGGTGGATACGCCGCTGGTACTTCCTATATATAAGTGTTTGTATGGTATTACATATCGTAGCATTATTTAAATCATTTCAATTTATGAAACATGACATTTTATACAAATAACATAGTTTTTACAAGACATTGTTTACAAACAACTTATCTTACACAAACTCATTTTTTTCATGGTTATTCATTTAACCTTACATTTATTTATACATATCATCTGATCTTATCGTTTTTCAAATGATTTATAAGACAAAGCAAATTACAAGGTTCATGACTAAACATTTTCTTAAACACAAGTCATGAATCATATTTTTTCAAAACCTATGTATCTCACAGGCATTTTTATGCTGACGTACCTATTTTCACATGTGTTTTCAGGAGCTTTTCCATAGGATGATGATCGTGACACTAGGGCGGACCTGTGCCTTAGAGACTAAAAATGAAGAAGACTAGTTTAATTATGTTAAGAACTCTATGTTTCCTGTTTAAGACAAAATAACACTCTTGTTTAATAAATAAAATATAACTTTGTATGCCATGGTTGTGAAACAATAATTCTGTTACAACACTCCCCGACGTTTCCGCCACGTTTTTTGTATGTTCTACGTGGTCGGGGTGTGACATAAATGGACGAATATGGGTTCCAGTCTATGGAGGACTTCGGGATGTTATCCTCCAAGAAGCCCATAGTTCTAAATACTCCGTTCATCCTGGAGCTGATAAGATGTACCAGGATCTAAAGGCAAACTATTGGTGGATAGGCTTGAAGAAGTCTATAGCTGCCTATGTAGCTAAATGTTTGACATGTGCGCAAGTCAAAGCTGAACATCAGAAGCCGTCAGGTTTGCTACAACAGCCTGAGCTTCCCACATAGAAGTGGGAAATGGTGACAATGGATTTTATCACCAAGTTGCCAAAGACAAGGAAAGGAAATGATACTATATGGGTAATAGTAGATAGACTGACTAAGTCAGCACATTTCCTACCCATTAAGGAGATGTATAGCTCCGACATGTTGGCCCAATTGTATGTAGACAAGATTGTGTCCCTACATGGTGTACCAGTATCTATTATCTCTGACAGGGATACTAGGTACACTTCACATTTTTGGAAAAGTTTCCAACAGTCTCTGGGCACACAGTTGAATTTCAGTACAGCTTACCATCCTCAGACGGACGGACAGAGTGAGCGTACAATCCAAACGTTGGAAGACATGCTTCGTGCATGTGTAATTGATTTAGGTGGTAGTTGGGATAACCACCTACCCTTGATAGAATTCTCTTATAACAATAGCTACCATACAAGCATTAAGGCTGCACCTTTTGAGGCGTTATATGGTAGAAAGTGCAGAACGCCTATTTGTTGGGCAGAAGTAGGAGAAGTTCAACTATCAGGACCTGACTTGGTCTTTGAAACGACGGACAAGATTGTCCAGATTTGTGACCGCTTGAAAGCTGCCAGGGATAGGCAGAAAAGCTACGCAGATTTAAAGCGTAAACCTATAAAATTCGAGGTTGGTGATAAAGTTTTGCTTAAAATATCACCCTGGAAGGGAGTGATGTGATTTGGTAAGAAAGGTAAGTTAAGCCCGAGGTACATAAGACCATTCGAGGTCATCGAATGTGTAGGATCAGCGGCTTACAAGTTGAACTTGCCTGAAGAGCTCAGTGGTATTCACAATGTATTTCACGTCTGCAATCTGAAGAAATGTCTAGCTGATGAATCGCTAGTCATACCACACACAGATGTGCATATAGATGAGAGCTTAAGATTTGTGGAAAAACCTTTGTCAATTAAGGATCGACAGGTAAAGAAGCTTCGAAGGAAGCATGTGCCTATTGTAAAGGTTAAATGGGATGCCCGTAGAGGTCCCGAGTACACGTGGGAGGTAGAGTCCACGATGAAAGAAAAATACCCTCATTTGTTTCAGTAAATCTCGAGGTCGAGATTTATTTTAAGGGGGTGAGGATGTAACACCTCAAAAATTCATGTCCAATAATATATCGACACGTGTCATGGACTTAAAACGTGTAAAGGATTGATTTAGAAGGACTAAAATTGACAAACAAGGAATCTGTGTGTATAAAAGGATTCAAAGTGTCAGCAATGAATAAATATATCTTTAAATAACCCTACGTGATGATTATACCCTTAAACAAATAAATCATGGATCATACGAAGCTAGTTGTGAAAGAAAGTGAGGAATTACAAACTACAGGGGTTAAATGTGTCAACATGTTTAAAGTATACCTCTGAGTGACCTTTTAGTGAACCCAAAGCTTTGTAATGATTAATTATACTCACGAGAATGTGTGATCAAAATTTCACAAGGTTTCGTTAAAGTATGAGAAAGTTATGACAATATTCGTACATGAGGGGTTAAAAGCGTCAACGTTGAAATTTATGACTTTTCGGGTAAACATAAGATGACCAAGGACTTCAAAAGGATTGGTTAAGTCTTGAAGCCTTTAGAAATCAATTTAGATGGCTTGTAATGCAAGAAATAAAGGTAAAACAACTTTTAGAAGGACCGGGGACCAAAACTGCAATTAATTGAAACTTTCCTAAAGCTGACCAGGTCCTTACGGACCGTAACACTCTGGACCTTACGGTCCGTAAGCATGTGCCAGATGCAGAAAACTTCACAGCTGCCTGTTCCAGCCGGTTGCACCGCCTCAAATCGCCATTTCTGGATTCTATGGGCTTGTTTGATGGTTTTAAGGGGCCTAGGGACACTTGTACTGATCCCATAACATCTATAGAGTTGCTTGGCATGATCTTGATGCATCAAGAACTCCTATATAAGAAATCCCAAGTTGCTTCATTTGATCACACTTACTTGAAACTCTCACAACTCAACTCCTGGAGGTTGCTGGAGCTCAAGGATATTTCCTAGTGATCTCTAGTCGTGCTTAGGACCTTTGTAAGTGTCATTAACCTTCTTTAATTCTGTTTTGCTTAGTTAATTTAGTCTTAAGTCAAACCGTCGTAATTAAGATTTGACTTCGTCATTAATCTTAATTTGTCCAGTCAAAGTCCAAATTGAAAGTACCTATGAGTAGGTAATTATGTGGGCAGTAAACCCTTAAAAGGGCACCCTCTGATTCCCACTCTATCTAGGTCAGTTGTCGGGTCAAACTTGATTATAAAAAGTCAACAGAATGTGTATTTTTAAATTAATTCATAATTAGCAATGTAGAAGCTATGCAACCTGTTTTGTCATTAATATAACTTGGTAATTAATATAAGAACATGTCTAAACATGTTCAACCCGACAATTTTCAGTTTAGGCTCGGATCGGAACCGAAAGTCGCATAGTTTGACTTCTGGTTTGACTTTCAGTTCTGACCCGTTTGAGCATAGTTTAGAAATGCCTTAGAGATTTATTAGGACCAAGTTACCTATAAGTATAACCCTCTGTGATTATACAACTTGGTTCATTAGTTATCCGATTCATATGCATGATTCCGTTAAATGCTTAAATGTTGACTATTATGAACTTTTTACCTTAAAATGTGATTTTTGAAAATATAAAAGAGTAGAACCCTTGGTTACTGATTTATAAACTTGTACCTAAATTTTCACATCAGTTTAAGGTCTAGATTAAGAGTTATGCTCATTAGCGTAATTAGAAGACTTTTTAGTAATTAAACGGTGTAATTAGCGTATAGCCTATCTACAACCGATTTTTGATATAAAACTTTCTACCTACTGATATAAAATAATATTTTGGGATTTTTGGAGATTTTTATTTATTTTTAGGCTGAGCATAACTTAGAGTTCTAAGCTTATTCGGTTAATACCGATTTTGCCCTTTTGAGTTATAAAATGAGTTTTATAAAACCTTTTGACCCCAAACCTTTTGCTATTGATTTTAAATAATAAATAAAGTATTTTGAGCCTTCTGGAATTATAAAAATATCAGCTTTCCTTTGAAAACCCGGAAATGGCTCCAAATCGCCTTTTTAGGCATTTTTAACGCACAGTATGTATAAAAAATATTTTAAACATATAAGGTTTGATACCTACTGATGTTTTAAGTAAATTATTATATTTTTACAATAAGCTAAAGTCTTAAACTCAGGTTTCCAGTTTTGACCTTTTTAGCCTATGTGAAATTACCAAAATGCCCTTAAGATGCATAGTTTGGTTATAAAGGATAGATTTCACATATATATGATACCCTACTGATATAACCTAGTAAATTAAGTATTTTTACTAATTACATCAGACCCGAAACTCAGATTTATATTTAAACTCTTTTATAACCTTTAAAATGACCAAAATACCCCTACGGGGCATAATTTGAGTTTAAATCCGTTTTGGGCATAATAGAAGATATCTTTCTGATGTCACAACACAATTAAAGCATATTAACTTAGGAAACTTGCATATGACATAGTTGGTTACCCGTTACGCACTTTTCGCGTTCGGATTGGCGTATGTAACTAGTTTGCATATATTAGCCGAAACGGGTCAAACCATACCATTTTTTTTTGTCTCAAAATCTAGAATGTGTTTAAGTTACCCATATTAAAAAAGTATACAAGCTTGTCAGTTCAAAACCACATTCTGAACCGGTCTTCACTTCATCATGCGTTTGAACCGTGTCTTCCTTTTAAAATAACCGGTCTAAGCTTAGGCTTAATTAAAGACCCGTTAGAAATCTAATAGGTTATTATAAACATTCGTTCCAGATTAGGAGCCCAGTAAAAGTACTTGCACTTGCTATATTTGATTTATACTTTGCTCAGGTAAATACTATTAACTTATTTTCCCTATACGGGCTTGGGATACGGTACTATAAAAGTACCGCTTGGTCGGGTGTGTGTAGTCATTTAAATCGGATTGTGATTAATGTATTTGCATGACCCGTTTAATATGTATTATTTGGTGTATGGCCTTTGGGGGTTAAATGACCATGTCCCGGATATCCTAGGCATCATTTTAAGAAATGACCACGACCTAAGCACGGGGTGTAGGCGTACACTTGACAGCTGCATTATGTAAAAACTGGTAACCCACTTAAAAGGAATCAACCTTGTGGGCATTATACCTGTGGCGTGTCAATTAACTTAAGTCCGGCCTTACCACCGGCCCTAATGGACGACAAATGAGTAAAACTGTATACAAGATTATTTTTAAATAATTGTCCCAAGTTATAAAAATATTTTTTTGCCGAAGTGCATTCAAATCAATTTTCAAACCTTTTCAAAATGAGTCAGTTAAGTTGTATTTACCAATGTAAACTGACGTATTTTCCAAAAAGGCTAAGTGCAGGTACTAGACGAAATAGGCTGGCTACTCCAGGCATCATTACTCAAGTCTCGCAAGCTTTAGATGTCAAAGTCTGTTGAACAGTTTTCCTTTTTATTTGATCCGCCTGTGGATCTGTTTCAACCACTTTGTGATACTTAATATTACATTTTATTCGGTTGAAATAAATCTATCTTTTGCTTCCACTGTGCATTTAAATATTGTGTTGTTTGACTATGATGATATCAATTACGTCACGATACTCCCCACCGGGCCCACCGGTAATACGTGGAAATATCGGGGTGTGACAATTTGTATTTTCATATAAGTCCCAAAAATAATATATTTTCAAGTCTAACTTAGAAAATATATATATAAACTTATTTTTCACCAAAAAATAATGTATTTCATGTTTATTCAAGAAAATATATATTTTCTCCCAAAAATAATATATCTTCTAATAAATCCAAGAAAAATATATTTTTTTTACTTACCAAAAATAATATATTTTCTCCTTGTAAAAAATATGATATAATTTTGTAATAAATGTAAGAATCATATTTTTGTTCTCTGGGTGTCCAAAATACTAATTACCAAAATATACTTATGAATTTATTTCCGGAATATTTTTGAGAGTTATATTCCTTGTTCGGTTTCTCCAATATTTTGGGTATAATTTGTATATTTATTTCTTGGAATTCTGGTAATATTTTGGACTGTAATTTCTTGGTATTTTGGTGAGTTATATTATTTCAAGTCCTAAAATAATATTACTAAAACACATAATATACAAATAATCACACACATGTGACATCTAAATATATATTTTCTAAATACATATTTAGTCACTTTTATTTACAAAAACGAACCTCCAATATTTATAATTTTTGTAACAAAATTAATGGAAAACTTTATATGAAAATTCATGGGTTTAAATATACTTGTAAATATTTGTTTAAAAATATTTTTCTAAGTGTTATATTTTTAGAAAAAAATTTGCCATAGTTTTCCCTTAAAAATGGAGGTTTCCATGCTATTAAAGCATATCATTTTCTTTTATAAATCATCACAATCAACAACAAATCAACCAATACTTACTAATTTGCCAAAATCAAGCATTAATCACTATTTCATGAACTTGAAAATGTATAAAAATTTGTAGTAACTTAATAGTGTGTTTAGTAGGCTTAGTTACCCTTTAAAGTGTGCTTGTTTGTTTAAAAACATCATTATTGAAGAAGTTAGATGTTTACAACTTGTAAACAAATTTTCTAAAAATATTTCTTCTTGAGTTTTTCTTGTTAAATATATATTTCTACACTTGATTAACCACTAAAAATGTGGTTAATTTAATTAAGAACCAAGTTTATGTAAATCTTATATTTTTAAATTGGTTTCTTGAAAAATCATTCTTAAAATCATATGTTTATAAGACTTTATATCACACTTTGTTCATCATACTTCAAGAAAAACATTAGATCATTCAATTTCATGCTTTACATATGAATGATCACTTTGATCTTAACATAATCATCCTCTCATCTTGCTAGATCATGTCTTTAATCACCATCTAGCAAGAATCATATGGTGTTTAACATCATAAGCATGAGAAATCAACAATCAACAAGCATAACAACACTTAAACAACATGATTTCTTATGATTTTAGTCTTATGTTCAAGTTTCATGTTCAAGATTCATAGTGTTCTTCAAGATTATCAACTCATACCATCTTTTAACCAACTTAAGAAGACGTAAAATAGAGTGTAGATGATCTTACTACTAGCTCAAGGCTAAGGATGATCACAAGATGAAGAAGAGGTGGATAAAAGCACTTGCAAGAGGTCCTTCAACTTCCAAGAGTTCCTAGCTTCCTTATACACCTTCTTACACCTTAATATCACTTGAGAATGGGTGGAAGTAAAGTGAAAATGGTGGTAAGGGTGGTGGTGACCTTGGCCGTGACTAAAGGGAGGAAGAAGAGAGAGTTTTGCAACTTGTGAAGTTGTGAAATGTTTTGTGTAGTTACTTGTAGGTTATAAACAAGATCCTCCAACATATATTAATCTCTTGGATAATATGTTATAAAAAGTGGTAGACAATATCCATTAAAGAATTTAAATAAAATCCATGTGTGGGGGCCACATGAAACCGTATATTGGTGGGGGGGGGGGGGGGCTCTAGAGTAAGGTTGTAATGTTATTGTTAGGTTATGATTGAAATCTAAGTATTATAGTTAGGTTATTAGTTACTAATATGTTATATAGTGTGTTATGATGTTCGGGGACCATAACTAGCTTAGATATGATGAAACAATGCTTCTAGTGAAAACTTGGTGTTTCAGGTAGTGTCCGGTTGTTCGGTTGGTTACTGGTTCGTTAAGGTGCTAAACTAAGCAGTTTAGTGTGCTTTATGTTACCTTTTGTTATAGTTTTGATTCCCGATACTTAGGAAAGTATTCTGGACCATTTAACCATGTTTCTGCATGATAAAGCAGTTTGTGTGACTTTTAGGCACTTTTCGACACTTAAACTATCACTAGGAAGGCAGTTTTATGATCCTTACTTTCCTACACACTATACTAGTGTAACTCTTGGTTTCTGGCTCATTCTGTATCCCAATACCATGTCTGTCTATGTACGGAATTCCATCAGCATTTTTTTGACTTGTCTGATAACTGTGCCATCTTTGTTTCGTGCATCATTTGAATCAATAAAGTGTTGCATGCATTAATGATATGACATTTGCAATATATGATGCACATGTATATATGATAACAATAATCAGGAAGCATTGATGTCATAAATGTTAAATCAGCACAGTCATTAAGCACTTATTACTCGGTTTTACAAAACAAATGTTTTCAGTAAAGATTCATGGCTACAAGGTTTTGTTTTACATATATCAACTTGTAAAGTTGGTAAAATATATTGCAATATCAAACACATTTTGATTTCAAGGTTCACACTCGTCGACTCTTGAAGTTGGACGAGGTATTGCAGTATGAATTCAAAGCCATGAAATTGACATACAAAGCCTATATACTTGCCAGCATTTTATGCTGATTGTTTTTCACATATGTTTCAGGAACTATTGTTTAATGACATGAATCCATACTTCACATAGGAAGGACGCGGGCCTTAGTGACTTTAAAACATGAAAGATAACCTACTTGTATTTTGTTCTCTGTTTATCCCAAGACAATGTAAACAATGATCTTAATAATACAAAACTTTAAATACCATGTGTTGTGAAACAATTCCTGTAACGTGACTCCCTGATGTTTCCGCCGCGGTCTGTTGTCTTACGCGATCGAGGTGTTACAGTTTGCGTATTTAATTTTGTCCTGTTAGTGTTTTTGGTTGTAGGAAAGTTGAAGATTTTTAAGATAAACTTGAAGATTTGAAGAAAAACTTGAAGATTTGAAGATTTATTCTTCGTGTTCTTCGTTCTGTTCCTCAGATTTGTTAGTGCATTATGTCTATAGCTTCCGTCTGTATCGAGTCTGTAATTTTGTCCTGTATGTGTAGTTGTACAATTTTGTATGTATGCATTTTGTATCTAGACAAAACGGGAGACGGAACGTTGATTGTTATATGTGATCCGGTCGGATGACAAAGTTCATCCGGACGGATGACCATCTGACCGGATGACACCTCCTCACCCAACTTGCCTATAAATAGGAGTATATGGGTCATTGTTTAGAACCTTTTGCCATTTTGTCTAGCGAAGCTCTGTCCAGTTGTCATCAGGATCTTTGTACTTTCAAATCAGTGAATGAAATTGGACATGTTTACCATTGATTTCGTTGTTGATGATTCTCTGACGATGCTGAGGGATTTCGCACCTCTGTATTGATCGTTTTGAGCCACGTTCTTCATCTAGAACTGACTCCAAGGGGCACTCACAAGTGGTATCAGAGCCACAGGAGGTCGAATCAGAGATAGTTACAGTGATTTCATGAGGATTTTAGCCGATTTCAATCATTTTCAGTCAAATCTCACCAGAGATTTTGACCAATTCATCATCTTCTTCTACATTTCTATCTGATTTTCATATTTTCACACCTAAAACTGCTAAAAATCCAAAATTGACAGACAATTTACGGACAAAATGGACTAAAATTGATATCAAACTGATCGGAATTTGTTATAGATCATTCCTAGAAAGTTTCAAACCAAATTTCGAGCTAAAACACGTTCAAATTGATCAAAATCATGAACAGCGTATCGAACATGCTGACGTCACTCATCCGATTGGATTGCCATCCGATCGGGTTGCACTAGATATTGTTCTTGTTTACTTGCTGACGTCATACTCATCCGATTGGATTGCCATCCGACAGGATAAGTATTGCATTGTTTAAAGGTTCAAGTCTCAAATCCAACGAACGACCATCCGATCGGATTACCATTCGTCACTTGGCATTCTTATTTCTTAGATCATTTGTGTCATCCGTCCAAACAGCCATTCGGACAAACGACCATCCGATCCAAGTATTTGACTTTTTGAAATTTGACCAAGTGTTTGACTTTTCAGGTATGATCATGGCAGACGAATTCATGAATCCTTTCAGTGATATTTTTGCATACAACACAGCAGACACGTCTTCCAACATGAATACCAACACGAACCCAAAGAATGCTTCCAAGGAGATTTCTGACTCATTGAGCATCGACAATGCGTACGGCACGTACAACAAACCTCCAAAGCTAACGGCGATCGAGGATTATAATAGATGGGCGAAGAGGTTCGATGGGTGTTAAAGGCATTTGCCTACGATAGCTGGAAATGTATGAAAAATGGTTTCAAGGCTTCAAGGGAAGATCATAAGAAGTTGATTGATAATGAATGAACAAGAAGATTTTGTATCTGAACAGAAGTGTATTGCTCTATTACATCAGTCCGTTCGAGATGATATCATATCACTGATTGACTATGATAACTAAAAAGATTTATGGGAAAACTCGAAAAGAAATGTACAGGGGGTGAGGAAATAGTGAAAAATAAGAAAAGTCTGTTGAAAAAGGAATTTGATTTGTTTACATGTATGATAAACGAGAGTGTACGTCAAATGATTGAAAGATTCTGTCATCTGAAGGCAGAATTAATCAGATATGGAATCAAGAAAGACGAAGATGAGATGGTTGAAAAAATGTTCGAGGCTTTGCCAAATGAGCAGGGCTAGCAATATTTCAGTCTAGTGCTCAAAAACACCAAGCCAGCGGCAGAGATGACGGTAGAATGGTTAATTGAACGACTTGGGGTCATGAGCTGGAGATAAAGAAGATGAACAAGAAGAGCAGCACGCCATATCAACAAAATGTTGATCTGTACTATCGGGGCAGTATGATTCCCAAGGTTACTTCACCAAAAAATACCTTTAGTGCGGAAAGCTCAAATGCCGTGACACCAGAGAGGCCTAGCACTGGTTCTTCACAAAACAGCGGTTATCACGGAACTGGTTCAAGTACATCTTCTTCCTCCGCATCGAACAATCAACAGTCACAAAATGCTTCAAAGAATGTATTCCAGTGCAACATTGCTGTTAATCTGAACAACACACAGAATTTCAACGAAGAAATAACAAAGTAGCAGATGGTATTCCTTGCATCGATTCTGGAGTCGTACGAAAGCTTAGTTGCCGGAAAGATTGGGAACACCAATCTCACCAAAGAGGATTACTACCAAATAGATCCAGAGGAGATGGAGTTGATCGATATTCGCTGGTGCATGGCGAGTGTGATTCGCAGGGCTCAAAGATTTATGGAAATTACCGGAAGAAAATCTATAGGAGGTCCTTCAACGAAGCTCGGCTTCGACAAATCAAAGGTGACTTGCTTCAAATGTAAGCAGAAGGGACACTTCAAGCGAGAATGTCGAAACTCTGCATCAGATGAGACCATAAATCTGTTTCATGATGATTATTATAGAAAGGCAGTCTATCATCGAAACTGTGAGGAGCCACCGAGGATGAAGCAGATTGAGGAAACTCCAAAAGAAAAATCAAGAGCTCTAGCGGTGATCCAGGATGATGAAGGTTTTGATTGGAGTGAATTTTTTCCCGAAGAGGACGCTGTCGGTTACGCATTTATGGCAACTACTGAGTCAACATACAACCGAGAAAGGTCAATGGCATAAAGAATGAAGAAAAAGATTTACGACGCCTACAAAGAAGCCAAAAAGGAGAGAAGATGGGATCCGGATGGTGAATGTTACTTAGATCCAAAGGGCAACATTTGCGTTGATCCATCAACCATTGATGTCGAAACTCTCATGAAAACAATCCCGCCAGCTGAAGAACAGATCAAAATCGATGATGCACAGAGAGCCGAGAAAGAAAGACTCAAACATGAGAGTCGTGAAAGATATCTGAGGTCCCTGGAACCAAAGAAAGTAGAGGAAGGGATCATCGATACTGACAAGGAGATGACAGCCGAGAATCTGAAGAAAATGGCAGACCAAGTTCTAATAGCGAAAGCACTTGAGGTAGATTCCAAGTCTACTTCTAGTTCTGAGTCTTCAGGAAAGGTCAGTAGTAGTGGTTCGGAAAACGAATCAGGTAAGGCTGATTGTGCTAAAACTAAAAGTATTTGCAAAGGTTGCACGAAAGAGTGCAATGTCTGCAACACTTATGCATATGTCTCAAACACAAGAATCCAGGAGCTGGTTGACAAAATAGTTTTAATCGATAAAGAAGTTCTAAGTCGGGATAAACTAGTTAAAGCTTCAAGTGAAAGAATTAAAGAATTAACCGAAAAGATTGAAAAAGATAAAAGTGATGTTGAACGTTTTCAAAAAGAAAATGAAAAATTAACTCTTGAAAATCGAAAAAATTTCAGAAAATTTTGATAAGCTCAACAGAACGGTAAAAGATTCAGATGAACGAAATGGTCAAACTTACAAAGAAAATACTCATTTATCAGGAGTTCTTCAAGCGAAAGAAAAACTGATAAACCAGCAACTGGATGAAATCGTGAATCTCAAGCTTCAATTCCAAGAAACGAAGATCGAAAATGAGAGAATAAATCTGAAGCTAATTAACAGCTATAACTCCGCTAGCTTTGTTCTTCAACACATAGTTCCCAAACCAATCGGGAAGAACAAAGCTGGTGAGGATGTTTACTCAGATGGAACAGGGGTGGGTTATCATCAAGTTCCACCACCTGTGCTTAAAAACTTTTCAAAGAAACAATCTGGGCTGGTAAACGAATCAGAAACAAGTGATAAAACCGATGTTGAAAAACTTCCAGAAAACCTTGATGTCACATTCACTTCACAGTCTGATGAGGATAATATTCAATCTGAAGTTGTGAAAAATGTTGTTGATAAAATGCTAAAATCTGATAGTGATTCAACAGTTGAGGATGAAGAATATTTTCTAAACAACTATATTCCGAAACCAAAATCCCAGGACAACTTAAGTGATGAGCCAACTCTTGTCATGTACAAGATGCAAGGTTCGGATAAGTTGTACTCGGATATTGAGTTTCCGATCGAGAATGTGAACATGGATAAACTGAAAAAGGTTTTCAAACTTGTTGAGATCGATGTTTCTGAGGTTAAGGGGTTAATAAGTTCTAAGAGGTTTCTAAACTTTGAACGTGATAAGTCTTACTACAAGAAACCTATTGTGCCACCACGTTTTAACAAAAACAATCAAAACAGATGGTCGGGAGGATATCAGGGTGGTAAGAGTAACCCAAAAAGGAACTTTCAGAAACAAATGTTTGTTGAAAAGAAAACGTTTGCAAAGGGCTCAAGTTCATTATCCGAACAAGAATCGGAAATCTTTTCAAAAACAAATGAAGAGTTCTTTGCTACAAAGGGCTCACAAACACAGATTAATGGTAAAAATTGGGTTGTCGATACCCGAACGTGCTTTAGATGTAGCCAAACTGGACGCGTTGCACGAAAATGTCCAAATCAAAAAACTAAGTATGTGATTGTTGAGAACCAAAAGAAAGCAAGTGACGTAAAAGGCAAAGTGCCTATGTATGTTGAGAAGAAAATTTCAAAAGCTGAAAAAGTTAAAACATAAGTTAAACCTGTTAAACAACCGGTCCCTTCACTACCGGTAAAGAAGAATGATAAATTTTACAAACGGGTTACTTCTCCTCAACAAACATGGATGCCAAAGTCAAAATCACAAGCTAAGACTTCTGATGAAGCAAAACCAAAAGTTCAGTCAAAACAACCGTCTTCAACCAAATCGGTTAAGATGGATGTACCTTTGGATTATTACATAAATCTTGAAAAACAAACTTCGACCCCACCAGGGAAGAAGTATGTTCCAAAGAAGGTTCAACCATCTGGTCAACCTAAAGAGGATGAATTCTTTTTATATAAAAAGGTTGAGGTTGGAACCAAAGAAAGTTTGAAAATGAATGATGAAAACTTCCCACCACTGTACACAAAGACAACTCACCTTAACGTTAAGCTACCCGAGTCAAAGGAGGCTTGGGTTGCTTCAACTTCTAACTAAATTGTTTTGAAATGTACAGGAGTTCCCAAGATCTATTTCGAAGTGGATTATCGATAGTGGAGCGTCCCGGCACATGACAGGGTGAAAGACCCTTCTATACGACGCTAGAGGTTTCAACGGTGGTTATGTCGGTTTCGCGGGAAACCAAGGAGGACGTATTATCGGGGAGGGCACATAATCAAACGGTGTCGTTACATTTGAAAGAGTCAACTACATACCAGAGCTGGAGAACAATTTGCTCAGCATTTCTCAAATTTGTGACAGGATGTACATAACCCATTTTACTGACAAGGAATGTCTGATTCTGAAGCCGGGGTTTATTATCCCAGAGGAGTGGATCATCATGCGAGCACCACGGGTAAATGATCTGTACGTGTTTGACATGAGCATTGCTACAACTACCACGGGTCTCCCTGAGTGTTTCGTATCAAAAGCTACCGAGAAGGAGTCAGTGCTGTGGCATCGAAAAATAGGCCACATTCACCTACGTAAGATGAACCACCTGGTGCATAATGATCTTGTTAAAGGTGTTCATCTAAAGAACTTTCACCTGGAGGGAGAATGTATTAGCTGTCTGAGAGGAAAGCAACACAAGAAATCTCATCCGAGAAAAATGATGAACTCAGTCTCGAAGCCACTTGAAAGACTTCACATGGATCTCTTCAGTCCTGTGAATGTCAAGAGCATTACTGGAGATCTTTACTGCCTAGTGGTTACCGATGATTATTCGAGATTCTCGTGGGTGATGTTCCTGAAGTCTAAAGATGAAACATTTGAGAGTTTGCTGATATTATTCAGAAAGATAGAGAACCTGTTCCAGACCAGCATATGCAGACTAGGAAGTGACAATGGTACGGAGTTCAAAAACAATAGAATGGAAGAATTCTGCGACAAACGAGGTATATTGCAAGAATTCAGCACGCCATACACTCCACAACAGAATGGAGTTGCAGAAAGAAAGAACCGGACGTTGATTGAAACGGCAAGAACGATGCTAGCTGATTCAAAGTTACCTATCAATTTTTGGGGAGAAGCTGTATCTGTCGCTTGGGATACGCTCAACTGGGTACTTACTATGAAGAAGCATAACAAAACGTGTTTCGAGCTGATCAAGAATCGTAAGCCAAATCTTGAATACCTAGAGCCGTTCGGGTCTCCCTGCACTGTTCTAGATCCCGATGGAAAGTTTGGTTCGAAGAATTTGGAAGGAATCTTCGTGGGCTACTCCAGTCCACTTAGACGAGTGTTCGTTCCAAGTCTCGGGAGGATCATCGAAGCACAACATGTTGAATGTCAAGGATATACAATGCCTCCATAGAAGCCTGCAGACTCATGGAGATTCAATTATGATTCTTTATGTGATTCATTCGATTCACTGGAAGAGCCAGAGTACTTTGATGAATTAGACATTTTACGTGATTATGAAGCATCCCAGGGCAGATTTCCAGCAAGGTCTTCTAAACATCAACATACTTCCAGTGATAATGAAGTTGGTCCCAGTCATGCTGGTGAAAATGATGATGTTCAGCAAACTTCGACTACTTCGGAACTAGAGCCTGCTCTTGAAAATCAAACGACAACAGTTAATGATGATAATTCAGACTCTAACTCGGATAGCCCAACATTTGATCGCGGTGATTCAAAATCTGAGGGGTAGTAGATCCAATCTTCAGACCAGACAGTTCATGTTGATGAACAGGTTGCAGACCAGAATGTCACAAATTTGGAAGGCGAGGCTAACGTTCCGGGTGAAGTTATGCCGAGGACTCTATCTTATTACCTCGAGGAGTTGATTATAGGAGAACTGCAATTAGGAGTTCACACAAGGAGCCAGATTGACCATGGCCTTACATGTTTTTATACTAAAATTTCTCCATTACAAACTGAATTCTCACTCAGTTGCTTTATTTCGTAGATTGAACCTCGAACATACAAAGAAGCACTGACAGAAGAATCGTGGGTGAATGCGATGCAGGAGGAGCTAAGTCAATTTGAGAAACTTGGAGTTTGGAAACTTGTCAATCTTTCTGACAGACACAGAAAGATAAAAACCAAGTGGGTGTTCAAATGCAAGAGAGACGATCGAGGAGTGACAGTCAGAAACAAAGCTCGACTCGTTGTTCAGGGCTTTAGTCAGCAACAGGGGATAGACTTCACAGAGGTTTACGCTCCAGTCGCTCGACTTGAGGCCATCAAAATATTTCTTGCTTTCGCTTCATGGAAAGGTTTTAAAGTTTACCAGTTAGATGTCAAGTCAGCGTTCCTTTACGGAAAGGTGAAAGAGGAGGTATATGTCGGTCAGCCACCGGGCTTTACCGATCCGATACACAAAGACACGGTCTACCTCCTTGACAAAGCACTGTATGGTTTGCATCCGGCCTCGAGAGACTGGTATGAGACACTCTCTCAACACTTGCTTGCCAACGGCTTTATCCGATGATAGGTGGATGCTACTCTCTTCACTAAGGAGGTCGCTGGTCATCTACTGTTCATTCAGATATATGTTGATGACATTATTTTCGGGTCAACGAGCGAAGAAATCTGCAAAGAATTTGAACAAGTGATGAAGCAGAAGTTCGAGATGTCGTCAATGGGTGAGATGAAGTTCTTCTTAGGGCTACAAGTCGATCAGATGCTTGAGGGAACTTTCATACATCAAACGGAGTACGTTTACGATGTTCTGGAGAAATTCAGGATGTCCGAGATGGCGCCAATGTCCACCCCATTAGCAACTAATCATGGTATCAACCCTGATCTCACCGGAGAGAAGGTCGACGAGACGCTATACCGTTCGATGATTTGTTCGCTAATGTACCTGACAGCATCCAGACCTGATATAATGTATCTGATATGCCTCGCGGTCCGATATCAGTCAAGTCCTAGAGCCTCGCACATGTCTATCGTCAAAAGGATCCTACGCTACCTGAAAGGAACCCCAAGTTTGGGGTTGTGGTATCCCAAAGATGGTGACTTCAAGCTCGAATGATATTCGGACTCTGATTTTGGTTGCTGCAAGCTCAACGCCAAATCAACAACTGTAGGATGCCAATTCTTCGGACCTCGCTTGGTCACGTGGCAGTGTAAGAAGCAAACCTCTGTTGCTCTTTCGACATGTGAAGCAGAGTACGTGTCTGCCTGCAGCTGCTACTCGCAGATCCTGTGGATTCAGCAACAGATGTGCGATTACGGTTTGCAATTTCTTAAATCTCCTATATTTGTTGATAACGAGGCCGCAATCAACATAACGAAAAATCTGGTACATCACGCTAAAACTAAACACATAGAAATTCGACATCACTTCATCTGAGATTGTTTCAAGAAGAAGTTGATTCGAATAGATAAAATCCACACCGACGAACAAAAGGCAGATTTACATACCAAAGCATTTGATAAATCACGATTTTTATACTTACTAAAATCAAATGGTATGAAACTTTTGTCGTCAGGGGGAGACGTAGTCAGCGTTGATGAGAAAACCATAACAAAGGATGTTGAAAAGCAGACAGCTTTGGTTTGTTGACTTTTTAGTTGTTTTCGTATTTAGGGGGAGATAGATATATTTCAGAAAATACAAAAAAACAATAAAAAATGCAAAAATACAAAAACATGAGAAAATTTTCAAAATCCAAAAATAATAGAAACCCAAAAAGAGTTTTGTGTATTGAGAGGAAATGATAGTACATCAGCTAGACAGTCATGGTATGCTAAAGAAATGTAAAGTTTAAAAGCGTTAAACGGTCTCTCTGATGATATGCCGATAGGTTTTTACACACTTAGTAGACTTTTTCGGGATATAAACATAAAATCATAACTTTCTTATTTCATGGGCAACATCGCTCGGATATATAGGTAACCCCTGAAATCTTGTTTGAAAGATTTTCCATTTCTGACATACTAGGGTATTATACCAGCACTTCTGATTTTGCAGAAGAAATAGCCTAGTCCTAGTATAATACTCTGCACAGCTTTAATCTTTAAAGCCTCCCCTCAGCATAAAAAATGATAAACATTGCAAAATGCGAATCATGTGCTGTTGAAGAAAAGATCCCCAAAAGGGACACACCGAAAGACGAGCCATCTTCTCTTTGTCTGAACAGAAGTTCTAACCTGAGCTCTCATGGCCTCGCACTACCCTTTACAGATATCATTCGTTCACCTGTAAGACTGAATATAGAGATCTGGATACGAGAGTATATTCTGAGGTTGGACACGCGAATAAGTTAAGTACCTAAAACACTTAAATCGTATCCTGAATTAGTTGAAGTTTGTGTAAGAATTTAAAAGGATCAGTATATCGACAATCTAAGTGAACTGTTTAATACTTAGTGTGAAATTAAGCTCAACGGTACCTGTGACTAGTCGGCAGCTGATATGATCCTCTAACACACTCACCAAAAATATGTTTGTAAATAGTTTATTTTTTATTTTACTGCATTTCATTTCAGTTTAGCTTAAAAACCCAAAAATATTTTAGTGTGTTTTAGCATAAACTTTCTTAAAATCAAAAAGATTTTATTTTCTGATTTAGTTTTAGACAAACCAAGGTGGAAAGCTGATCTTCAGAATCTCAGAAGTGAAGCAAAGCAGGAAGTTTCTGGGCTGAACAACTGGGTTGGGAGCTAATCTTGAAAGTTTGAGAATTTCATCGTATAAACTAGTTCATTAACTTGACACTTGTAAAAAAAAACCAGAAAAAGTGTTGAAAAAGTTTGAACAAAATGTCAGTTATTTCGTTTCGGGTCAACCAAGGTCATTGACTTGGACTTGGTAGGCAAATCGAGTACCTAGGGTCATTAATTTGGACCTAGATACTTGAGTGGATATCTAAAACTGACCAAAACAGATAAAATTCGAGAAAAATGAAAAAGTTAAAAATTTGAAAAAGTTTGAGTTTGGATCGGATGGCCATCCGAATGGTGGTCAAAGGTTATAAAAAGGGGGTCAAACTATTTCAGTCAAACTCATTCGGTCGGACCACCATTCGTCACACATACAAACTCTCTCAACTGACTTTGATTATTTCACACTTTCTTGCTTTCCAAGATACATAGGATTGTTGGCACACTCAACCTTCACTATGGGAAAGGTAAGTTTTCTAATTTTAACCGTTAAATTTGAAGAATTTGAGGTTTGAACGCAGTGTCAGCGACTGTTTATAGAGAATCTTAGTTCTAGGCTTTATTAGGGATTTTTGGTAGAATCTGAACATAGGATATTATTCATCGGCCTTAGATCTATGAGTTTACCAGGCCAATTTCATGAAAAACACACTAGATTTAAAGATAGAATGTTTAAGGGTGTCGGTAGCCGAAGGACAAATAGTCAAATTAAACCCAATCTGTTAAGTTTTGGAGAAAATTGAACATAGGGTTTGTTTTGGTCAAAAATCACACAAGGATAATGCAACCAAATATGATTTTGTGAGGTATGATGCTTGGTTATTTGGACAAATGAATGGATAACAAATATATGAAATGAATGATGAACACAAGGATTTGTACGAGGAAAAATCCCTTGATCAATGAATGATCTCCGGCAAAAAAAACCTCGGATAGTGAAAACTATCACTATCAAGTATATTAAACAATGAAAGTTTACAAATCGGGATGATAACAAGCTTGGTACAAGGATCACTAGTGTGCAAAAGTGTATAATCGCAGAGAGCTCTTGAGAGTTCGAGTGTAGTGCGGTTGTGTTGCTGATAATAATAATTATATCTAAATCAAGCTTGTATCCCCATTAAAAATAGAAATTAGCTAGCCTAACTAACTATCCGCAAATGTTGCAAGCCCCCCACGATCACCATAACGGTCGAAGAGTTCAAGTACGTGTAGAATCATCAAGCATATTCCCCTAGAATCTCAGTTGGACCAAGTCCTATTCGAATACACCTGCAATACAAGTTCAAAAACGATGGAAACAATTGTTAGTGTTAGGATAATAATGAGAATCCTGGATCCTTAGTCTTGCAAAATCTTCTGAGGATCCTTAATTCAAACTAAACTAAGGATCCATGATCCAGGCTGCACTTGAGGATCCGTGATCCATAAGCTATAAAATTCTATCCCCAACAATTGCCCCCAAACATGATTAGTTAATATCTAATTAGATAGTCATGTTTGAACGATTTTCGGACTAGCCGTTGCAAGTGGATATAGCCGTTACAGGCTGATGTCAGCAACAGTCACCTCCCTGCAACAACAATCATTAAAAATAGGGTTAAAGATAAGGATCAAATCCTACATTTATACTCGAGACCCTCTACTTTAAATCCATATTCGAAGATCTTTTGCAGGTATTATCTTTCTCCCTTCTCTCTAATTTCTTATCCCTGATCCTCTATTCTTCAAAATCAATGGCGAAGATGAATCTTCGTTCCTCACCCGACAAAAATCCTGAACACAAAAGTCCATTAAAGATTCAGGGTTTAACCAAAAACCCTTCAACGGAGCTATGCCGATTCACCGATCCTGATATCGATTGGTTACGCTCCTGCTTCCCCGACGACACTGTCTTCAGACCCTTCGATTCTTCAACCAAAAGCGATTGCATATCCGATACATGGATCGCCTTGCCTGCAACCCCTTTTCTGATTGGGTTCAATTACCCTTTCCCTGTTTTTACACAGGGATTCTTCACACTAACTGGCTTATGCTACATACAAGCCATGCCAATGGTGTAGAGGATCCTATGCACACTTGAGCACATAATAGAACAGGAGGGTATTGAAATAGGGATGTCTGAGTTGAGCCAGTTGTATAATCTTGTTAGTCATGGTTCCTACCATTATCTTTTCAAATCCAAAGCTGAACAACCTCACCCGATCTTGAAAGCCACCAAAAACGATACTAATTGGAGGAATCAATTCTTCATTGTGAGGAGGGATTCTATTCCAGATGGGAACCAACTTCCCAAAAAATGGAACACCGATGGTAGGATATAGGATCCTTAGATCAGGATAATGGTAAGACTTCTTCTTTCATTGATGATAACTGATCCTTCTTTTCTGTTTTGTTTATACAGCTATCAGCTTATCTCACATTCAAGTATCACCTGCCACAGAAGAAAGGATAAAAGCTTTCTGGAAGCTTGACCCTCTAATCAGGACATTCCCCCCAAAATCACAGGATCCAGAGGAAATTTCATCCACCTCCCACACTATGTCAAGTAAGTATCCATTTTTGTTTATAAAAATATTTAATAAAATAAGGATATGAATACTTATCTGTGTTTTGTACTTGTAGGTGCCGACAAATCTTCTAAGTCTGTCTCCAGGTTCAGCGTCTCTGATCTTCAAGATATTGCATCCCCAAGCCGCAAGCTCAAGCAAACCTTAGCCTAAAGGCATGAGCACCAGGGGCAAGGGAACAAAAAGGAAGAAGACTACTGAACCCTCCGAAGGGCTGCCTCTGATGGAACGCCAGCTTCATGACTACGTCTCTGAGGTAAGGATCCTGTATCCTGAAATCTGTTCTCCTTTTTTGAGGATAAAGGATCCTGACTGCTAACTTCCGTTGTGAAGAAATTTGCTGAGGTTCAAATCATCCATGATCAACATCTGGCCGAAGCCAAGCAGAAAAATCTGGACTTCCAACAGATTTTCCTTGCCAAGGACAAAAAGATCTCTTCTCTGGAAAAGGACATCAATGCGCTGCAGAAGGAGCTGCTTCTTACTCAGATGACGGCTCAAAAAGAGGGGATGGAGATCGTGGATGGAGCTAAGCTGTCCGCTACAATTGCCATGTTGAAGATCAAGCTGCAGATGGCTAAAGAGGCTAAGGCTCCTACCTTTGACCGGTCCGCATGGGACTTGGAGGCTTGGAAGCAAAGGCTAGTGGAGCTTGGAGACGAGGATGAGCCTGAAGAGGTGCTAGCTCTTGAAGGTGGAGGCAGCGAGGTGAAGGATCCTGAGGCGGAGGCAGCTGGTGGTAGTGGCAAAGGTGGTGAAGAAGAGGTGGTGGAAGCAGTGAAGGTGTAGGCTGCATCAATGGGCGATGATGGATATTTCTAGACATGGCCGGAGCCCATTTTTTATGGTTTTATTTTAATGGTGCTTTTATTTTGAACAATTATGGTCTGTAACTAAACAATAGTCACTAGGGTTAAGGATCATGGATCCTTGGAACAATAGGGGGTAGCAAAGGTGGATGGATACTTCTGTTTGTGAAGGATGAAGCCTTTGATGCCCCTCATCTTTTGATTTCCTGCATTCAACGGACCTTATGAATATGGACACCCTTTGCCTACCTAAGCGGACAGGCCACGTATTGCTGGTAGATGTTTGGGTAGGCAATTTTGAAAACCTTTTAAAGAGTTAACTATGATAAATAAATAAAACTTTAACTTTTGACTATTTCTGTGTTGTTTATCTTGTTTATACTTGTTTGTCAATTGTCATTGCGTAGTATTTGAATTTACAAGTTATTAGTGAAAGTATAAAAATCAGTTTATTTCAAAGAATTTAGGATATGATCAAGGATCAAATATCCTTTAACCAAAAAGTTTGAAAAATGAGAATGTTTCAGGATCATATATCCTATTGCCAAAGAATAAGGGTGTAATTGATAAACCAAAAATAAAGTTAAAGTAAATAAGGATCATACCAGAGAATCCAAGTTAGGATCCTATATCCTTAATACTTACAACAGTGACAATCAAAAGATAAAACCTTGTATAAAGTTAGGATCCAGGATCCTTAACTACTCAGCTCTGGAAACCTGAAATAGGATATAACTTGGGACTAACCCAATTGTAAAAAAAAGATGTTAGTATCTGGGGACAAGCCCAACAATCTAGGGACAAGTCCAATAAGCTGGGGACAAGCCCAAAAACTAGGGACAAGCCCAAGAACTGGGGACAAGCCCAAAGGATCTTGTGTAAACTTGAGTATGGCCCATACTGGCGACTATCCAAACTTAGTGACATGAAAATGCCAAAACCTTAGCTAACGTGAAAACATTAGAAACCTTAGGAACAGATGTATGGTACGTCTACCATTATACTTAGGATCCTAAATACAGCCAGTACAATGAAATTGTCAGCCCCTAAAGCCGGTACTGGTCCCATTGCCTTTAACTGCACTAGGATAATCGTGCGCAACTGGTGAAGGTGTAAGAACCTGATTCGTAGAAGGTAGTAGATACCTTAAACTGGGGACAAGCCCAAATACTGGGGATAAACCCAAAGACTTAGGAGATTTCAGTGGATACTTGATCCTTTATCAAAGATGTACCAACTTCTGCAAAACTCAGAGTTTAGTGAAAAAGGATAAAGGATCCTGGATCCTTCTCCTTGTAATTGTTTTGGTCAAAAATCAAGCTAAGATAATGCAACCAAACTTTCTGTTGTGAGGTGTGATGCTTGAATCAATGAACAATGCTAAGGATCACTCAGAAATGAAATTAACGAGTGACACAAAGATTTATACGAGGAAAAAGCCCTTGATCAAGAGTTGATCTCCGGCATAAAAAACCTCGGGTGATAGAAACTACCGATCACCAACTCAAATTAAACAAACAAGTTATTACAACTTCGGATGATAGCGAGCTAGTTACAAGGATCACTATAGTGTAATGTGCAAAAAAGTGTGTAATCGCCAAGTGAAATCTCGAGAGCTGATGAGAGCAGTTACGAGTGTGTGTGTTAAGCTAAAAATAGCCAAGTGTTCTAATCTAGCTCGCCATCCCCTTATAAATTTAGAAAATATCTAAAGTAACTAACTATCCGCATTTTGTGCAAGTCTTCCACGAACTCCATAACGTCCACTTCAGTTAAGCACGTGCGGAATAAGTATGGAATATGCTCCAGGAATATCGCCAAGACCAAGTCCAAGCTGGTACTCCTGGAAAACAACATCATATGCAAAGCAGACAATCGTTAGTGTAAGGATCCTTATAATGATCCATGATCCTGATCCTATAATACCCTCTAAGGATCACTAATTCCAACAGAATTGAGGATCCCTAAGCTTGACAGTAATTGAGGATCACTGATCATTGGAAAATCCTCCCCTAACAATTGCCCCCAAAATATAAGGAGTAATGTGTAATTGAACGAGTTATATTTTCTCGTCCTTATCCGTAACAAATCAACGGATATATAGCCGTTGAATCCTGACTAGCCGTTGCTAACATGATGTCATTGAAGTGACTATCCTGCAAAATCATCATTATAAATTGAAGTTAGAGATAAGGGTTAGAGAGCATTTAAATTCGTGCGTTTCCTCCTTTAAATCCTCATTCGAAGACTTGATCAGGTATTTCTCTTTCCTTTCTCTCTTCATCTTCTCAATTCTGTTTCTTGTTTTCCACCATCTTCATGACCAAGATGATGCTGAGATCTTCACCGGCTAAGGATCACAAGAAGGACAGTCCCTTGAAGAGCTAAAAGATCATCGAAGACTCTGCAAAGGAACGATGCTGTTTTACTGATCCGCAGATAGACAGGATCCGCCATTGTTTTCCGGCGAACACCTTTTTCAAAGCCTTTGATCCCACCGTCCTGAGCGACTTTGTATCTGAAACCTGGGTAGCTTTTCCGATCACCCCGTTCACGATAGGGTACTCGTATCCTTTTCCTGATTTCACCCAATCTTTCTTCTCTCTTACCGGCATCTCCTACATCCAAGCAATGCCAATGATCTGGAGGGTCTTGTATACCCTTGAAAGAATTATTGAGCGTGAAGGAATTAATCTGGGAATGTCAGAGTTAGCAGAGATGTATGATCTTGTAAGCCATGGATCCCACAGATATCTACTCAAACATAAACCTGGTGAAGAACACCCCATCTTCAAAGCCACTAAGAATGACACCAACTGGAAACGGTGATTCTTCTTTGTCAGAAGGGATTCTCTCCCTGATGGAAAGGATCTGCCTAGAAATTGGACCACCCATGGTAGGATAGAGGATCCTGAGAAGGATCACAGGATAACCTTGTTTCTGCTGAGGATCACTAACATCCTTTTAATTTTATTTTTGCAGCTATTACTGTCGCACACCTTATTACAACACCTGCAACAAAGGAAAGGCTTGCTGCTTTTCGGAGGCTTGATCCTGCAATAAGAACATTTCAAGCAAATACCCAGGATTCTCAAGAGGTATCCTCAGGTTCTGTCACAATGTCAAGTAAGTATCCCATTTTGTACATAATTAAATATTGAAATTAGAATGAAATAAGGATACTTATCTGTTTTGGATGTGTAGGTGCTGGAAAATCATCAAAGTCTGCTACTCGTTTCAGTGTCACCGATCTCACCACTGTTGCTCCAAGATCTGGAAGGAAGAAGGCTGCTGCTAGCCCAAGTACTGCCATCCCAAAGCCTACTGCCTCCAAGGGAAAGAAGAGGAAAGCCTCTGAGACCGACAACCTAGAAGGCTTGCCTCTAATCCGCCACCAGTTCCTTGAATACTTTACTGGGGTAAGGATCACTGACTTAGCTTAGTTATCCTGCCCACTTGAGGATCATGTGATCCTAAACTTTACATTGTGTTTTTGCAGAAATTTACTGAAATCGAGGACTACGTAGGCAGTGTTGAAGAGGTTGAGCAAAAGTGTTTGGACCTCCAGAAGATCATGCTAGCCAAGGATCAGAAGATTGCCTCCCTCGAAAACGATGTCAACCTGGTGAAGAGGGAACTTGTCCTGGCTCACATCACTGCTGATCAGGAGAAGAATGAGATCACAAATGATGCTAAAGTCTCCGCTGCCATTGCTATGTACAAAACTCAGATGCAGATGGCCCAAGAAGCTCTGGTTCCTGATATTGACAAGAGCAACTGGGACATAGAGGGCTGGAAGGCTAGATTGGCTGAGCTGGATGATGAAGAAGAGACTGATGAGGTCCTAGCAATCAAGGCTGGCGGCAGTGGGATGAAGGATCATGCGGATGATGCTGGAGCTGGAGGAGCTGGTAAAGGTGATGGTGATGCAGCAAAGGTGTAAGCTGCAGGAATGGGCGATGAAGGACATTTCTAGACGTAGCCGGAGCCCATTTTTTAGAATTTGGTAGTTTTATTTTGGTTATTGTTTTGAAACAATCTTGGGTTGTAATAACTTTAGACAATAGTTTCTAGGGTGAAGGATCATGGATCCTTGGACAATAGGCATGATAATGGGTGGTGGATGGATCCTCTGTTTGGGGGATGAAGCCACTCGTTATCCTTCCGTCTTTTATTTCCTGCACTACAAAGACCCGTAAACAATGGACACCCTTTGCCAACCCATGTGGACGGGCCACGTTTTGCTGGTAGAAACGTGGGTTGGCAATTTCGACAACCTTAAAGGGTTTAACATTTTGTGAATAAAATCTTAACTTTTTGACTATTTCCCGTGTTGTTATCCTTGTGAATACTTTACTTTCCTATTGTTGTGATATATATTTTGTCTGAACTTATTAGGTAAAGAAGAAAAATTTAATGAATAATCTCAAAAATTTTAGGATATGATCAAGGATCACATATCCTATAGTCGACAGGTTCTGAAAAGTAGTGTAGTTTGAGGATCATAAGTTCAGTTGTCAAAGGATAAGGGTTACTTAGATAAATAATGAATAAAATCAAAATGATCAAGGATCATACCTGAGGATCCAAGTTAGGATCCTAACCTTCAACACTTATAATCAGGATAACCAAAAGACAAACCTTAGTAGAAGGTAAGGATCAAGGATCCTTGGTCGTTTAGCTTCAAAAACCTGAAATAGGATACAACTTGGGACTAAGCCAGTATAAGATAAAAGTTAGCAACTGGGGACAAGCCCAACAATTCTGGGGACAAGCCCAATATACTGGGGACAAGCCCAAAGGATAACTGGGGACAAGCCCAAAGGATAACTGGGGACAAGCCAAAGGATCGTGTGTAAACTGGAGTATGGCCCTCACTGGCGACTATCCAAACTTAGTGACATGAAAATGCCAAAACCTTAGCTAACGTGAAAATGTTAGAAACCTTAGGAACAGATGTATGGTACGTCTACCATTATACGTAGGATCCTGAATATAGCCAGTACAATGAAATTGTCAGCCCCTAAAGCGAGTACTGGTCCCATTTCCTTGAACTATACCAGGATCATCGTGCGCTACTGGTGAAACTGGGGACAGGCCCAAACTGGGGTCAAGCCCAAATAACTGGGTCAAGCCCATATAACTGGGGTCAAGCCCAAATAACTGGATACTTCAGTGGATACTCAATCCTTTGTTAAGGATACCTGAACCTTCAAAACTCAGAACCAAGTGAAAGGAGGATAAAGGATGCAGGATCCTTATCCTTATACAGGATAATTAAAGAATGAAATAGTTTGAGATTAGAATATTACCAAAATGAGGATCATCTGTCCTGTAAGGATCCTTCAAGGGTACTAGTCAGGTAAGGATCATGGATCCTTGTCACATGAAATACTTCTTCAAGTGGACAGCATTCCAAGCTCTTGGTAGCAAGTCACCTTCCATTGTTAGCAATCGATATGCCCCCTTTCATGCCTCAGCTTCGATCAAGTAAGGGCCTTCCCACTTTGGTGCCAACTTTCCGTCAGCAGGATTTGTGGTATTCTGAAATGCTTTCCTCAATACCATATCACCAACTTGGAACTTCCTGATCCTGACATTTTTGTTGTAAGCTCCAGCCATCCTTTGTTGATAACTGGCCATCCTTATCCTTGCCAAATCCCTGATTTCTTCTATAGTATCCAAATCTTGAACCAAGATTTCAGCATTTTCCTCAGGATCACGAATGCTTGTTCTTGCAGTAGGAACCACTATCTCTGTAGGGATCACTGATTCTGTTCCAAATACCAAAGAAAATGGAGTTTGGCCAGTGGCATTCTTGGGAGTTGTCCTATCAGCCCAAAGTACATAAGGTAGTTCTTCTGCCCATTTTCCTTTCTTGGATCCAAGCTTCTTCTTCAAATTGTTGATGATGATCTTGTTGGATGATTCTGCCTGACCATTAGCTTGTGGGTGGACTGGTGTTGATGTTATCATCTTAATCCCCCAACTGTCACAAAAGTTAGTAGTTCTACTCCCAATAAACTGGGATCCATTATCACAAACAATTTCAGAAGGGATACAAAATCTAGTAATAATGTTTCTTTTAATAAAGGATATAACTTCCTTTTCTCTGACTTGAGCAAAGGCTTCAGCCTCTATCCACTTGGAGAAGTAGTCAATCATGGCAAGCATGAATACTTTTCCACCAGGTGCCTTAAGAAGCTTACCAACTATATCCATTCCCCATCTCATGAATGGCCAGGAAGAGGATATAGGATGCAAAAGCTCTGCTGGTTGGTGAAAGATATTACTATGTCTCTGACAAGGATCACACTTCTTAGCATAATCCACAACATCCTTCTTCATTGTGGGCCAATAGTATCATGTCCTCAGGATCCTTGAGAATAATGCTCTGCCCCTAGTGTGGTTTCCACAATCTCCTTCATGGAAATCCTTTAGGACTTCTTGGATTTCAGGATCCTCAATGCATCTTAGATATGGTCCTGCAAGAGATCGTTTATACAACATATTATTCAATATTGTGAATTGAGATACCATAATTTTGAAAGCCCTGGGGTTTTCTCCTGTAGGAATCTCTCCATGTTGGATATATCTCATTATTGGGAGGATCCATGATCCTGAATGGGATTGTGTGTCCTCAGTAGGGATGATAGCAGAATCCTCTCCTATCTCCATGGCTACATGGTCCTCAATAGTAGGAGTCAGGATATGGATAATAGGGATCTTGATATCCTCCAGGATCTTCAAGGATGATCCTAGATTAGCAAATGCATCAGCCTCTGCATTCTCTTCCCTTGGTACCTGTGTCAAACTAAAGGAAACAAAAGAGAGTGCCAATTCTTTGACTATCTCTAAATATTTGATTAGCTTTTCACCTTTAACAGCATAGGATCCATTAAAGTGATTAGTGATCAATAATGAATCCACATGTACCTCAAGATACCTGATCCTCATATGCTTGGCAATTTGCAAACCAGCTATCAAGGCTTCATATTCAGCCTCATTGTTGGTAGTTTGAAATTCACAAGCTATGGAGTGGGGTATTATGTCCCCCTGTGGTGATTTTAGTAGTATTCCAAGCCCTGTTCCTTTAACATTAGAAGCACCATCAGTAAAGAGTATCCAAGGATCCTTAGTTTCTTCTAGCTGTTGGACCTCTAACTCAGCTTCCTTTTGTAAGTCACTACTAAAATCTGCCACAAAGTCAGCTAAGGCTTGAGATTTGATGGCAGTCCTTGGTTCATATCTTATATCATAAGCACTAAGCTTCACTGCCCACTTAGCCATCCTTCCTGACATTTCAGGTTTCCTGAGAACATTCTTAATTGGAAAATTAGTTTTAACAATAATGGCATGAGTCTCAAAATAATGTCTTAATTTAGTAGATGCCATAATTAATGCAAGGATAAGTTTCTCTAAGTGTGAATACCTGGATTCAGCATCAAGTAAACTCTTACTTACATAATAAACAGGATGTTGTATACCTTGGTGATCCTTAACAAGGACCGCACTTACTGCTTTTGAGGATACTGCTAAGTATAAGGATAATATATCCCCTTTTTCTGGTTTCATCAAGGCAGGGGCTGAGGATAGGTAATCCTTAAGAGCTTTGAGGGCACTTTCATGCTTCTCAGTCCATTCAAATTTCTTGTTCTTCCTCAGGATGTCATAGAATTCCTTGCACTTTTATGAGAATTTGGATATGAACCTGTTCAAGGCTGCGATCCTGCCTGTCAATCTTTGCACATCCTTAGCATTGGCAGGAGATTTGATATTCACAATAGCCTTGATTTGCTCTGGACTTGCTTCAATGCCTCTTTTTGTCACCATATAGCCTAAGAATTTACCTGCTTTAACACCAAAATGACACTTGGAAGGATTTAGTTTCATATTAAATTTATCAAGGATATTGAATGCTTCCTCCAAGTCTTAAATGTGATCCTCAGCTTTCTTGGACTTAACCACCATGTCATCTATATAGACTTCCATAGTGTGTCCAATTTATTCCTTGAACATCATATTGACTAGCCTTTGATAAGTAGCACCTGCATTCCTTAGTCCAAATGGCATAGCAATATAACAATATATACCAGTTGGGGTCATAAAGGCTGTATCCTCTTGATCAGATGGTTCCATCTGGATTTGTTGAAATCCAGATGAAGCATCCATAAAAGTTAACAACTCATGACCCGCGGTAGCATCCACCATGGAGTCAATGTGGGGTAATGGGAAAGGATCCTTGGGACATGCCTTGTTTAAATCAGTAAAATCGACACATACCCTCCACTTTCCATTTTTCTTTTGAACAACAACCACATTGGCTAACCATCTTGGATACTTAACCTCTCTTATCATACTTGCCCGAAGTAGCTTATCTACCTCCTCCTGGATAATAGCATTCCTTTCAGGTGCAAACTTCCTTCTTTTTTGATGAATTGGCTTGAATGACCTGTCAATGCCAAGCTTATGAGTAATTATATCCTTAGATATACCTGTCATATCCTCATGCTTCCAGGCAAAGGTAGTTTTCCTTCTTTTAAGGAAGGATACTAGATCCTGTTCAATTTCGCTAAGGATCCCTGATCCTATGAAGATCCTAGATTCAGGATCATCAGGATCCATGAGTATTTCTTTTACATCCTGCTCTCTTGCCTCCAAGACATCTCTTGAAGGATACTTTAATTGCTATTGCTCCCTTGGTCTTGAGGCTGGTTTCATTGATGAGGTATAGCAATTCTTAGCTTCTTGTTGATCACTCTCAATTTTCACCACTCCCCATGGACTAGGAAGCTTCACGCACTGATGGTATGTGGATGGGACTGCCTTCATATCATGTATCCACGGCCTGCCAAGGATAACATTGCAACATGATAAGCAATCTATAACACAAAATTTCTGATAAGAATGGAGCCCTTCAATATAGATAGGGAGTTTGATGTCCCCCAATGTGTTTTTAGTTTCCCCGCTAAATCCCACAAGTACTGAGGATCTTGGGACAATATCAGACTCCGGGATATTCATCTTCTTGAGGACATCAAGCTGAATGATGTTCACAGAGCTTCCTCCATCTATAAGGATCCTGCGAACAAAATGATTAGAAATAAATAAGGTAATAACAAGACCATCATGATGAGGATCCTGAACATCAAGACGATCATCCTCATCAAAAGTTATGATCTTATCCTCGGTGACAGTGGACGTCCGGATGGGTCTGTCTCCATTATCCATCTTGGTTTCCTTGGCATGTCTTTTGGCTGCTGAAAAGGAAGTACCACAAATGTCTGATCCACCGGATATGAAGTTAATAACTTGTGCATCTGCTGGAGGAGCAGGAGCCTTTTCTGGGATCCTTTCAGGATCCTGGATCCTTGACTTCTTTCGTCCCAAAAGTTCCTTCAAGTGCCCCTTGCTTAACAAGTAACCAATTTCTTTTCTAAGTGCAATACACTCTTCAGTGAGATGCCCGAAATCCTCATGATATGCACACCACTTGGATTTATCCTTTGTAGCAGCTGGCTTATCACTTTTCCTTGGCCACCTAGCTTTTTCACCTAGATTCTGCATTGCAAGAATTAGTTCATTGTTATCAACAGAAAAACAGTATTCAGAAATAGGAGGATAATCCTCATCATCATCTTCCTGTTCCACTGCATGCACGTTCTGGTTGTCAGATTTGTTGTAAGCCTTGGATTTGCTGTTCCTGAAGTAGGATCCTTGTTTCTGCTGTTTTGAGGATCCTGTCATTCTTTCCTGGATCCTTTTATCATCCTCTAACCGGATGAACCTAAGGGCCCTGGTTCTTACTTCATCAAGATTCCTGCAAGGGGTCATGACAAGATCATCATAGAATAAGGAATCCCTAAGCAATCCCATTTTAAAGGCTTCTACAACCGTAGCTATATCCAGGTTAGGGATATCTAAGGATTCTTTACTAAATTTAGTGATGTAATCTCTGAGTGATTCATTTTGACCTTGTGTTACCCTATATAGATCACTAGTTAATCGTTCAAACTTTCTACTACAAGAGAATTGACTATTAAACAAATTAACTAGATTAGCAAATGAAGTAATAGAGTAAGGGGGAAGACTTAGCAGCCACTTAAGAGCAGATCCTGTGAGTGTGGATCCAAAACCCTTGCATAGACATGCTTCTTTTAACCTCTCAGGAATCGGATTGATTTCCATCCTCTCCCTGTACTGAGCTATATGCTCCTCTGGATCCGTCGAACCATCATACATCTTCATGGAAGGTATCTGGAATCTTTTGGGTATCTCAGCATCACAAATAGGTGGTGCAAAACGAGATATGTGACAACTCGAGTTTCCGACTTTCTTTTTCGCATTTAGTGCACGTTGACTTTGACTGTGTAGTTGTTTGACTTGTTTAACTTGTAACTGTATACGTTATTTTATAATGAACGCATTGTGGTTGCATGATTTTGTGTTTGGTTGTATAACATGAAACACCTGTTGAAAACTTAAACTGTTTAACACAGGAAAGGACCCGACGAAACAGACTATCTCGCCATATACTTCTCGACGAAACAGTGTGTTTCGCCATAGAACTTCACGACGAAACAGGAGTGTTTCGCCGGCCCATTGATTCGCCGAGGCCCACTACGGGCCCAGTAAGTAAATCTGTGTTTTAAACGTGAACCGACTTCCTGTTTCACACTTTTAACAAAAACAGAAACCCTAGAACTCTCCACTTTGTGAAGGCGATAACCATCTTCCACCATCATCTTTCTCTCTCGAATCCTCCCTTGTTCATCCCGGATATCTCGGTTAGTGTGCGCTCGTCTTATCGGTTTCTTTGTCCTTAGATTTCTTTATACATGTTGTGTATATGCTTGATTTCTGGATCAAAAGGAGTGTATGCGTAAGTTACATGATGGCTAGATGATGATTTCTGTGCTAAGGAATTATGTATGATTATCGATTTTACATATGTATTGATTTAGGGTATGGATTACAAGAGTGTTGTTTTGAGATTCATGTAATTAGGGTTCATGCTAGATATTATGTGCCTTGATGATTTTGATCTGATATCGTGATTAGATGATTGGCTGTAGGATTGAATGCCTTTCCGTATGTTGATGTCGGCAAATTTGGATTTCTGTGTATTTCGTAACTGCTGTAACTGTGTTTACGAATCAGACATTCGACGAAACAGGAATCTCGGCGAAACAGAATGTGTTTCGCCAAGAGTCGTCGGCGAATCAGAATCCTGTTTCGCCGAACAAGGCCACGGCGAGACTGAAGGTGTTTCGTCAATATCTGTGTTTCGCCAACATGTGTGTTTCGCCGAATAGCTGATCTGTGCAGTAACTTGAGTTAATTCTGTTAAATGCTAACTGGAATATTTGACTGCTGTTAAGTGTAACCATCTTGTATATGATTGTGATTACGTGCTACATGTTTATACGTGCATAACTTGGACACAAACTGATTTCACATACGTGCATACTTTAGGACGTGATTGACTTACTTTGAGCACATACCTAGCATACCGAGCGAAACAAGGTGAGTTCACACTCTTTCTAAGGCATGGGATTCCCGGTGGTTTGGGAATGGGTTAAGAAACTAAAATGGAACCTACATATCCTCCTTGGGTAGGATATGTACCGCCATCCTCCATAGGTAGGATGCCAATATTAATCATGCGTATTCTCCTTGGGTAGAATACGTACGTTCGTCCGGTAGGACAACAACCTGTACGTTCGTCCGGTAGGACAACAACCTGTACGTTCGTCCGGTAGGACAACAACCTGTACGTTCGTCCGGTAGGACAACAACCTGTACGTTCGTCCGGTAGGACAACAACCTGTACGTTCGTCCGGTAGGACAACAACCTGTACGTTCGTCCGGTAGGACAACAACCTGTACGTTCGTCCGGTAGGACAACAACCTAAACGTACGAAAAACCTACGTACACTCACACTCGCTACGGTCCTTGGATCAAGAAGGGCACGTACAAACACGACTAGTCTATACATGGGGAAGCCCCCACTAATCTTCGCACAGATGCCTGAAAAGGCCGCGATACGGCCACTAACCTTCGCACAGATGTCTGGAGGACCGCGATACGGCCACTAATCTTCGCACAGATGTCTGGAGGACCGCGATGGGAATTAATAAGAAACATGGTTTACAAAACGAACAACTGAATTATGAAACGAATTCTATAACTGAATAACAAACTGTGAACTCGCTCAACTAGTTGTTGACTCTCTGTTACATGCCTTGCAGGACCATAGGTACTTACGGAGCTTGCACGGGAGGCACGGTCGTTGTGGACATGGATCGTGAATGTGTTGTTAAACATTATAACATTTTGTACTTAAACTTATGTTGGGTTTTACACTAATGCTTCCGCTACACACTTGTATATATTTGGTTTTGTAAACACCTATCGTATTGATGAATGACTTTTGATATATATATAATTATGTTCAATATGATTGGTGGCTTGATCCTGGTCATGTCACGCCTCCAAGCGGTGGTACTCCGCGTGTGGATTTTGGGGGTGTGACAGATTGGTATCAGAGCCATTGGTTATAGAGAACTCGGTTTTAATATGGGGAAAACATTTTTATTAAAACCAGACTATAACCAGAACAGTGCTCTCAACGATCCACAACGACGCCTCGCTCCACGTGCAAGACTCAACATTCTAGGTAATAAGGTTTATGTTTATTGCCTGCATGCTAGAATTACATAGAACCTTGCTCGTGGTATGCTTAGATTACATTGTCTACTACTCGTTATTACCCGAGAACACTTGTGTGCTTACTCTCTTCTGTCATCGCACTATTCGCGAACCTCTCTCACTTATGTTGCATTTGCTATGAAGATCATGGCCGGATGTATTAACTTGACTCAAGCCCAGTTGACGGCTCTCATTAACGAACGAGTTGCTGCGGCACTCGCAACCATACAAGCAGGAGGTCAACACGCTCAGCCACCTGTTTGCACCTTCAAAAATCTCAAGGATTGCCGACCTAGTACCTTCAGCGGTACTGAGGGAGTTGTAGGCCTCCTCCATTGGTTCGAAAGGCTCGAAATCGACTTTGAGGTGCGTGATTGCCCTGAGTCTCGTAGAGTAAAGTTTGCTACTGGAACACTCGAAGGTACTGCATTAACCTGGTGGGAAGCACAGGTTCAAATGTTAGGGCTGGCAGCTGCTAATGCCACCCCCTGGAACGAGTTCAAGGACCTAGTTAAGGAAGAGTTTTGCAGTCGGGAAGACATCCACAAACTAGAGGTGGAGTTCCTCTACTTACAAATGACGGGGTCTGAAATTGAGGCTTATACGAAGAGATCAAATGAATTAGCCACATTTTGTCCCACTATGGTAGACCCTCCCACCAAACGCATCGAGCTGTATCTCAAGGGTCTGGTGCCCGAAATTCAGAGTCATGTGGCCGCAGCAAATCTTGGCACTATCCAGCAAGTCACTCGGCTTGCTCATCGTCTCACAGATCAGGCAGTAGAACAAAACAAACTACCAAAACGTGTTAAAGCTGCTACTACATGTGCTTCTAGTGACAACAAACGCAAGTGGGATGGAAACTTGAACAAGGGATTAATTCCGGTTCAGCCTCTGGCGCAGCAGCAGAAGATAGATGACTACCAGAGTCCCAGTCAGCAATTTTCTAGTAGTCGTGGGCAGAGTGGATATCGAGGAAATCATCCAAAGTGTAACAGATGCAATAGGCACCACAGCGGTCAGTGCAACAAGGGTCATTATCAGAGGTGTCTCAAGATAGGTCATGAAGCTAAGGATTGTCGAAGCTCACGTCCTGTAACTCAAGAACAACAACGACCGCCTCAATCTTCACAGAATCAGCAGCAACAACAAAGATTTAAGGGATGTTTTCAGTGTGATGCTAAAGATCATTACAAGAGACATTGTCCGCATATAAAACAGGACCAGACTCAGAACCACGACCATGGAAACAGGGACGACATTGGAGATAGCGTTGGGGGAAACAATAGAAACAATGACGCCGAGGCCACATGTACGTGATTGGTCAGGGTGACACAAGGGATGATCCCAACGCAATTATGGGTAAGTTTCTTCTTGACGACTTTTATGTTACTGTATTGTTTGATTCGGGTGCGAATACCAATTTTATGTCTCTAAAAGTTAGCCAAATGTTAAAACATACACCAACTCCCTTGAACACCAAACCTGTCGTAGTGTTAGCTAATGGTAGAAGTCTAGAGGCCACTCATAGTTCAGGGTTGTACTCTTATCCTCGCTGGTCAGACATTCTCTATCGACCTCATTCTTATAGTTCTGGGCAGCACCGATAGCTCGCGCACCGTATCGCTTAGCTCCATCAGAATTGGAAGAACTATCGAAGCAACTACAAGAGCTCTTGGATAAGGGCTTTATACGTCCTAGCTCTTCGCCCTGGGTCCAGTATTATTTGTGAAGAAGGACGGTACCTTCCGCAAGTTTATAGACTACCGCGAACTGAACAAGGTCACCGTGAAGAATCGTTATCCTCTTTCACGCATTGACGACTTATTCGACCAGTTGCAAGGGTCGAGCTATTACTCGAAGATTGACCTGAGGTCAGGTTATCATCAATTGAGAGTCCGGGATGAGGACGTCTCCAAAACAGCATTCAGAACTCGCTACGGCCATTACGAGTTTTTGGTCATGCCATTCGGGCTAACGAACGCGCCTGCGGTTTTCATGGATCTTATGAACAGGGTGTGCAAACCTTATCTTGACAAGTTCGTCATTGTTTTCATTGACGACATTCTGATTTATTCGAAGAATCGGGAGGAACATGAGCAGCACTTACGACTTATTTTGGAACTCCTTCGAACGGAACAACTGTACGCTAAATTTTCGAAATGCGACTTCTGGCTTCGTGAAGTCCACTTTCTAGGCCATGTGGTAAACAAGGATGGGATTCATGTCGATCCATCCAAGGTAGATACGATCAAAAACATTGGCCTGCACCTCGCACACCAACCGAAATACGACAATTCTTGGATTTGGCGGGTTATTACAGACGGTTCATCAAAGATTTCTCAAAGATTGCACAACCGCTTACGCTACTGACACAGAAGGGTATTGTTTATCGCTGGAGTAATGCACAAGAAATAGCGTTTCAACACTTGAAGGATAGACTCTGTAGCGCACCTATCCTCTCACTGCCTGAAGGCACCGATGATTTTGTAGTCTACTGCGATGCATCTATCCAGGGTCTTGGATGTGTATTGATGCAAAGGGATAAAGTTATAACTTATGCCTCGCGCCAACTTAAGATTCACGAACAGAATTACACTACACATGATCTAGAACTGGGAGCTGTTGTTTTTGCGCTCAAGATATGGCGACATTATCTATATGGCACCAAGTGCACCATCTACACCGATCACAGGAGTCTTGAGTATATTTTCAAGCAGAAAGACCTGAACATGCGACAACGTCGATGGGTCGAGCTACTGAACGATTACGAATGTGCTATAAAGTACCATCCAGGCAAGGCCAATGTGGTGGCCGACGCCCTCAGTCGAAAGGATACTACACCTAGGCGTGTACGAGCGTTGCAACTCACTATTCAGTCCAGTCTTCCTTCACAGATACGAGATGCTCAGGTAGAAACATTGAAACCAGAAAACGTCAGGGCTGAAGCCCTACGCGGCTCAAGGCAACGGTTAGAACAAAAGGCAGACGGCGCCTATTATGTAACCGGACGCATCTGGGTCCCACTCTATGGAAATTTACGCGAGCTTGTAATGGATGAAGCTCATAAGTCTCGCTACTCAGTACATCCTAGTTCAGATAAGATGTACCACGACCTCAGAACTACATATTGGTGGCCTAGCATGAAGGCCCACATAGCAACTTACGTTAGAAAGTGTTTGACTTGTGCGAGAGTCAAGGCAGAATATCAGAAACCATCAGGCCCACTCCAGCAACCTGAGATACCACAATGGAAATGGGAGCAAATTTCCATGGATTTTGTTACTGGTCTACCCAGATCTCAACGTGGGAATGATACTATTTGGGTGATCGTGGATCGACTCACAAAGTCTGCTCACTTCTTGGCTATCAAGGAAACGGATAAGTTCTCCACTCTAGCAGACATATACCTTAAGGAAGTTGTCTCGAGGCACGGGGTGCCCACATCTATTATCTCTGATCGTGATGCACGTTTTACTTCAGAACTGTGGCAAGCAATGCACAAATCTTTTGGCTCTCGTTTAGACATGAGCACAGCGTATCATCCTCAGACAGACGGGCAGTCTGAGCGAACTATTCAAACTCTAGAAGACATGCTTCGGGCGTGCGTAATTGACTTTGGCAAGGGCTGGGAAAAGCATCTGCCACTTGTGGAATTTTCATACAACAACAGTTACCACACCAGCATTAAAGCTGCTCCATTTGAGGCATTGTACGGGCGTAAATGCCGATCACCTCTTTGTTGGGCAGAGGTGGGTGACAGTCAGATCACAGGTCCAGAAATGGTAGTTGATACTACTGAAAAGATTGCTCAAATACGACAACGCATGGCGGCAGCACGTGACCGTCAGAAAGTATACGCCGATAAAGACAGGAAAATACTCGAATTCCAAGTTGGGGATCGAGCACTACTCAAAGTTTCACCCTGGAAGGGTGTTGTTCGTTTTGGCAAACGAGGCAAACTCAATCCACGATATGTTGGACCATTTGAAGTCTTAGAGAAAATAGGCAAAGTGGCCTACAGACTGAACTTACCAGCTGAACTCAGTGCAGTTCACAACGTCTTTCACGTGTCGAATCTGAAGAAGTTTCAGTCAGATGAGACCCACATAGTTCCTCTGAAGGAGCTCACTATCGACGAACAATTGCATTTCGTCGAGGAACCAGTTGAAATCACGGACCGGGATGTTAAGGTCCTCAAGAACACCAGAATACCACTTGTTCGAGTTCGTTGGAACTCCCGTCGTGGCCCAGAGTTTACCTGGGAACGCGAAGACCAAATGGAACTCAAATATCCAAAGTTGTTCGAAAACAATGCAACTACTACTGAGGCTGAAGCTACTACAGAAGTTCGGGATGAAATCCCAACTCAACGGGGGGATGATGTGACACCCCAGGAAAACCAGTAAACGATAACTTACCTAGCTTCCTCAGTAACCGCATGCTAAATTTCGGGACGAAATTTCTTTCAAGTTGGGGATAATGTGACAACTCGAGTTTCCGACTTTCTTTTTCGCATTTAGTGCACGTTGACTTTGACTGTGTAGTTGTTTGACTTGTTTAACTTGTAACTGTATACGTTATTTTATAATGAACGCATTGTGGTTGCATGATTTTGTGTTTGGTTGTATAACATGAAACACCTGTTGAAAACTTAAACTGTTTAACACAGGAAAGGACCCGACGAAACAGACTATCTCGCCATATACTTCTCGACGAAACAGTGTGTTTCGCCATAGAACTTCACGACGAAACAGGAGTGTTTCGCCGGCCCATTGATTCGCCGAGGCCCACTACGGGCCCAGTAAGTAAATCTGTGTTTTAAACGTGAACCGACTTCCTGTTTCACACTTTTAACAAAAACAGAAACCCTAGAACTCTCCACTTTGTGAAGGCGATAACCATCTTCCACCATCATCTTTCTCTCTCGAATCCTCCCTTGTTCATCCCGGATATCTCGGTTAGTGTGCGCTCGTCTTATCGGTTTCTTTGTCCTTAGATTTCTTTATACATGTTGTGTATATGCTTGATTTCTGGATCAAAAGGAGTGTATGCGTAAGTTACATGATGGCTAGATGATGATTTCTGTGCTAAGGAATTATGTATGATTATCGATTTTACATATGTATTGATTTAGGGTATGGATTACAAGAGTGTTGTTTTGAGATTCATGTAATTAGGGTTCATGCTAGATATTATGTGCCTTGATGATTTTGATCTGATATCGTGATTAGATGATTGGCTGTAGGATTGAATGCCTTTCCGTATGTTGATGTCGGCAAATTTGGATTTCTGTGTATTTCGTAACTGCTGTAACTGTGTTTACGAATCAGACATTCGACGAAACAGGAATCTCGGCGAAACAGAATGTGTTTCGCCAAGAGTCGTCGGCGAATCAGAATCCTGTTTCGCCGAACAAGGCCACGACGAGACTGAAGGTGTTTCGTCAATATCTGTGTTTCGCCAACATGTGTGTTTCGCCGAATAGCTGATCTGTGCAGTAACTTGAGTTAATTCTGTTAAATGCTAACTGGAATATTTGACTGCTGTTAAGTGTAACCATCTTGTATATGATTGTGATTACGTGCTACATGTTTATACGTGCATAACTTGGACACAAACTGATTTCACATACGTGCATACTTTAGGACGTGATTGACTTACTTTGAGCACATACCTAGCATACCGAGCGAAACAAGGTGAGTTCACACTCTTTCTAAGGTATGGGATTCCCGGTGGTTTGGGAATGGGTTAAGAAACTAAAATGGAACCTACATATCCTCCTTGGGTAGGATATGTACCGCCATCCTCCATAGGTAGGATGCCAATATTAATCATGCGTATTCTCCTTGGGTAGAATACGTACGTTCGTCCGGTAGGACAACAACCTGTACGTTCGTCCGGTAGGACAACAACCTGTACGTTCGTCCGGTAGGACAACAACCTGTACGTTCGTCCGGTAGGACAACAACCTGTACGTTCGTCCGGTAGGACAACAACCTGTACGTTCGTCCGGTAGGACAACAACCTGTACGTTCGTCCGGTAGGACAACAACCTAAACGTACGAAAAACCTACGTACACTCACACTCGCTACGGTCCTTGGATCAAGAAGGGCACGTACAAACACGACTAGTCTATACATGGGGAAGCCCCCACTAATCTTCGCACAGATGCCTGAAAAGGCCGCGATACGGCCACTAACCTTCGCACAGATGTCTGGAGGACCGCGATACGGCCACTAATCTTCGCACAGATGTCTGGAGGACCGCGATGGGAATTAATAAGAAACATGGTTTACAAAACGAACAACTGAATTATGAAACGAATTCTATAACTGAATAACAAACTGTGAACTCGCTCAACTAGTTGTTGACTCTCTGTTACATGCCTTGCAGGACCATAGGTACTTACGAAGCTTGCACGGGAGGCACGGTCGTTGTGGACATGGATCGTGAATGTGTTGTTAAACATTATAACATTTTGTACTTAAACTTATGTTGGGTTTTACACTAATGCTTCCGCTACACACTTGTATATATTTGGTTTTGTAAACACCTATCGTATTGATGAATGACTTTTGATATATATATAATTATGTCCAATATGATTGGTGGCTTGATCCTGGTCATGTCACGCCTCCAAGCGGTGGTACTCCGCGTGTGGATTTTGGGGGTGTGACAAGATATCCTATGACTACCGTCTGCAATTTCAGGAATGGGTTTAACCACTCCTGGTACGCTGGATATCATACCCTTAAGCTTCTGTAGCTCCCTAGCCATAACTTGATTGATACCTGTATCCTGCATAGAGCCATGGTTAGTGTTATATGAATTATTGAAAGTGTTACCTCCAATTGGATTCATGTTTGGAATTCCGGATGTGAATCCATGTTGATGGGGTTCTGGTATGATTGAAGGACCAGAGGAAGCAATGGTCTGCATTGGGATGAAGTCTCCTTGATGAACATCTGTGTTTGGAGGCTGCACACTTCTTAAGAATCCTTGATCCTGAAAGATGTTGGATCCTTGAAGCTGAGATGATCCTTGAACCTGAAAGGATCCTTGGGGCAGAGAGGATCCTAAAAACTGGGAGGATCCTGGAGCCATGGAGGATCCTTGAACCTGGGAGGATCCTGGAGCCATGGAGGATCCTTGAACCTGGGAGGATCCTGGAGCCATGGAGGATCCTTGAATCTGGGAGGATCCTTGAACTGTGTGCATTCCTAAATATCCTCCTGAGCTGATGAAGGATCCCTGATGCTGAAAAGAGGATCCCAATGGCTGAGAGCAGGATCCTTGAGGCTGGAAGTGGGAGCCAAATGCTTGACTCATAGTTGCTGTTCCATAACGCCTTTCTGATGGACCACTTTGATACTGGATGCCCAGAACTGCCGATTGTAGGGTAGTTACAACTGGAGTGTCAAAATTCAATGACCTTGGCATCAGAGGAGAATGATCCTCCACTGATTTTTTTTGTTTCTTGATATCACCAATCTTTTGGAGGATCCGTTCATTGGTTTTATCCTGCTCTTGCATGCGATCCCTCATCTGCAAAATCAGATTAAAAAGATCATTAGTAGTAGGATTAGTGGAAACAGAAGAAGTTGGTGGTTTTGTAAAAATGGGGGTTTGTTTCTTCGCAGCATTTTCAGCATTCTTCTGAGATCCAGAAGGTGGTGGAGGCAAAGGAGGAACGCCTTGTGAAGAACTGATTGCCGGCACAGAGCTTGATGTGTTCTTTGCTGAGGAAGCCATTTGCTTGGTTGTAACGAACCGAAATGACCACAAAAATATGAATCTTCTTAGGAATGAAGCACCAATTGCCCCACGGTGGGCGCCAATCTGTTTTGGTCAAAAATCAAACTAAGATAATGCAACCAAACTTTCTGTTGTGAGGTGTGATGCTTGAATCAATGAACAATGCTAAGGATCACTCAGAAATGAAATTAACAAGTGACACAAAGATTTATACGAGGAAAAAGCCCTTCATCAAGAGTTGATCTCCATCATAAAAAACCTCGGGTGATGGAAACTACCAATCACCAACTCAAATTAAACAAACAAGTTATTACAACTTCGGATGATAGCGAGCTAGTTACAAGGATCACTATAGTGTAATGTGCAAAAAAGTGTGTAATCGCCAAGTGAAATCTCGAGAGCTGATGAGAGCAGTTACGAGTGTGTGTGTTAAGCTAAAAATAGCCAAGTGTTCTAATCTAGCTCGCCATCCCCTTATAAATTTAGAAAATATCTAAAGTAACTAACTATCCGCATTTTGTGCAAGTCTTCCACGAACTCCATAACGTCCACTTCAGTTAAGCACGTGCGGAATAAGTATGGAATATGCTCCAGGAATATCGCCAAGACCAAGTCCAAGCTGGTACTCCTGCAAAACAACATCATATGCAAAGCAGACAATTGTTAGTGTAAGGATCCTTATGATGATCCATGATCCTGATCCTATAATACCCTCTGAGGATCACTAATTCCAACAGAATTGAGGATCCCTAAGCTTGACAGTAATTGAGGATCACTGATCATTGGAAAATCCTCCCCTAACAGTAATCATATAAATTAAAGGATTAGATAAATAATAATCAAATCATTACCAGAATAAGGATTATATATCCTCTAAGGATACTTTGCATGTAACAGATATGAGGATGACCAATGATCCTGGATCCTTCCTACATGAAGTATTTTTTAAGATGGACAGCATTCCAAGCCCTTGGTAATAGATCACCTTCCATCGTTAATAAACGATATGCCCCCTTTCTTGCCTCAGCTTCAATCAGATAGGGGCCCTTACACTTTGGTGCTAATTTGCCATCAGCAGTGTTTTGGTCAAAAATTACCGAAGCAATTTAGTGATCAAATTAGTTAAGTGATGTAGTGTGCTAAAATTATGTGTGAAAAATATGTTAATCAAATTAATTGTAAAAACAGTTTCAGGATACGGCTCAGTATATAAAGATGTATCTATGATCAAACAATGAGCGAAAAAGTAAAGGTTGACACGTGATGTACGAGGAAAGCCCTTGATCATTCTAGATCGCCGGCACAAAACCTCGGGAGCTGACAATCGCAACTTCCTTGTTCTTCTATTGCTTCAAATATCAGGATACAGTGCAGGATGTAGAGCGAATCAACTAGGTGTTACAATGTGATTTGAATACAAGTGTTTGTGTGTATTTGTAGAGAGCTAGAGAGAAAGTGTTTGAAAATGTGAAAGTTGCGTGCCTTAATCTGATCCGCCCCCATCTATTTATAGTAAAACAAATATAACAAACTATCCTAAATAACCGGGATCCAGCGAATATTCCTCACTCGAACGTTGTAGACCTAGTCTTTCGGGTTCAACGTCTCTCCCATAACAAACATGCCCGAGTCTTGAGGAGATGAAGTCCATCTGACCGTTAGCAAACCCCAGCCTTTAACCTGCACGTGGTTAATTCAATCAACCTCAGGATATCGCCCAGGATGTTAGCAATATCCCCGTCCAGTATCCTGATCACAAATAAACAATTAAAAGCAGGATATTGATCAAGATATGTACGCTCAGAAAATGACCCATAACAATTGTCCCCAAATATATCTGTTGGTATACCAATCCAACGGATATATTTTAAAAGTTTTATCTCATCAATTAAGGCTATCAATATGATGAGACCCTTGAAATGACAATGTGCAACTTCCAAAGCGTTATTTACTCTTTACCCCCTACATTTAGCCTATATTAACTGAGGGTCGTCTCATTATGATTATCTTTATCTTCAACCGAATATCAGGTACTTTTCTCTCTCTCTTTTCTATTTTCCTTGTTTACATCTCCTGTTCTCCGATTGTAATCCTTCATGCCGACCCGTACTAGATCGCAAATGGCGGATTCTGTTTCCTCCTTCCACAGACAAAATTTGCTTCAGAAACCTTCAAAAGAGGTGTGTTCTTTCGATAATTCCGACATCGCGGCCCTACGAGCTTCCGGTGCCTTTCCCGCCGGGACAATCTTCCGTCCATTCGACCGAGAGGTCCGATCGGATTTTTGTTCCGACGAATGGGTCTGCTTTTTTGCCTACCCTTTCTCCATAGGACTTCAATACCCGTTTTCACCTTTTATTTCTCGTTTCTTCGAACTTACTGGCCTTAGCTTTGCCCAAACCATGCCCATGGTTTGGCGCATATTAGTCACCTTGGAAGAAATTAAGGCTCGCCACATGCCCGACCTGTGCATCGAGGATTTGCCGATGGCTTATCGTTTAAGATCTCATGGTTCCAGCTGATTCCTTCTATTCTCTATTTCCAAAGATCCTCTCATCCTCAAAGCTACCAAGAACGAGGATAAGTGGACAAGAAAATTTTTCTTTGTGAAAAGAGACTCCATTGATAAGGGTTTTGACCTTCCTAAAAGATGGTTGACTTCTGGTAGGACTTAGGGTTTTAGGAATATCCCCAGTCATATCCTGAACCTCCATCTTGAACCAATATCCTGATGTGTTTATTTCCTTTCTTGCAGCAAACTTCAAGGAACTAGCTCCCCCTAGTGCTGAGTCAGAAGGAAGAATAAAAGAAATCTATAAGCTTCCAGAGGGTGAAAGAACCTTTAACCTGCTACTCACAAGCTCAAGTCAAAGATCAAGTTCCAACATGTCTGGTAAGCATATTTTCAGGAATTATCTTTATATTAAATCAATTATTATTTTTAGAGGTATAATAAGCCTAAAACTTCTTCCCTTGTGCAGTGCCAGTTATTAACCTCGAAGGCTTCCAACTCGACGAGTTGGACAGCTACTCTAGCCTCGCACCTGCCAAGCAAGAATCCAATCCAAAGTCATCCGTCACACCGAAGCCTAGCAGCTCGAAGACCACCACTGCTCCCAAAGCTCCTCCGGCATCCCGTACCCAGGCCTCTAGTTCCCGAAAGAGAAAAGAAGTGGAACATCCCGCTACACTTCACGTGTTCCCATTTGAGAACCACGGGTTTACGGAATCCAGCAAATTTATGACCGGCTTCCTTAACCAGGTTAGTATCCTGACCTGTATCCTGCACCATATGCTAAGTAGAAATGTTCATTTAGAATAATGCCTGTTTCTTTACCTTGCAGGGCCTTGAATGCCTGGTATTCCTTTATGAGGACGCATGTGGCTTAAACTTCATGCTGGAAAGCAAACTAAAGAAGGCTGAAGCTACCATCACGGATCAAGCAGCAATCACCACCGCCAAATCTAAACACTATGAAGCTAAGTATAAGGCCATGACCCAAGATCACCAAGCTGCCATCCAAAAGATCACCCAAGAGGCTTAAGCTAAGTCTGACGCGGTCCAGGTTCAGCATGAACAAGATATGGCTTCATACCGGGAGAGCCATAAGAATTCAGTCATCATCTCCCTCCTCCAGGCCAGACTGAAAATGGCTTACGAGGCTAGGGCTTTGGGCGTCGAATGTCCCTCATGGAACATCAAAGCCTGGGAGATGAAATTGAAAGATCTTGGCGGCAATCCTGTAGAGCCCCCTTCAAAACCTGTCACAGAGGAACCCACCAAGGTAACCGAGAAGGTGGATGATGCTGGTGCTTCAAAGGATGCTGGTGGTGATTCTGGGGAAAATGCTGATGGAGAAGATGCTGCTGATGATGCTGAGAAGAATGTTGGAAAGGATACTGGTGGAGATGTCACGATGAAGGAGGGAGCTGACCCTTAAATGCAGCGACGTGGGCGATGATGGATATATGTGCTGAGGCCGGAGCCCACTTTTTAAAATTTCATGGTTATGGTCTGTAAAACAATTTACATTTCCTGTCTTTGAACAATTTTTTTTCCTGCATTAGAACAATATGATGACCAAAGGTGGATGGGTCCTAGGTTTTAGGATGAAGCCCTTGGTCATCGGTTAGTATAATCTGTTTTGAATATCGTAACGGTTGAAGGTGGACAGGTTTCGTTTTGAGATAAAACCTTCAACCGTTATGTAGGTATGGTAAAAACTAAACGTGCTTTTGGCGGATGGGCCTTGGTTTGAGGTGAAACCAAAAGCACAACTTTTGACTTGTTAATAATATAACTATCTCTTGACTTATTTGTTATCGCCTTTTAGATTTTTGCCATGCGTTACTTAGTGTAATTTTTAGCTTCACAAAATTTTGTACTATTATCTTTTGAAAATATCCTGATCAACATACTCAGTGATATATTATGAAAACTTTTATTAAATAGAATTTCTAAAAATTCAATCACCTTTAGAGAAAATTAATAGATAGTCCATTTTAAAACCTGTTTTGACGATACTTGCTTGATCAAAGTTTCAAACCAGTACCAGCTTCAAATATCTTAATCAAATATCCAGGAAAGTATTTCGAAAATATATTTTGAAAATATATTATGACAATTTATCCTAATCAGGATGTTTAACCTTTTACCAAACATAGTACTGTTAAAACTTAAACAATGTTTGCAAAGGAAAGATCATACCAGGAATAGGGTATAACCCCATTCTCAAACTTCAATCCCCTTGCAACTCTTCCAATAAAGATGTCCCCTGTCTGAGACACTCAGTGTATTAGGTCCGAGCCTTTCCCTTTGAGCTTTACACCATTGCCTTAGTAGGAATGTCCCCTGTGTACAATGTCTTCAAATACTTAGAACTCTTCTGGATATCAGTTCCCATTGTATAGACAATTTTTCGTGTTACAGGGGTAAAACCCAAAAAAAAAAATGTATTGGGGATGAATCTCTCGTATCCTGGGGGAAATCCCAGATTTTCATGCGCTACAGGCGGGAGTGTATAAACTCCAAGACTTAGAAAGGTGAAAACCTTTAAACCTTAGAGAGTATGAAAATACCCTTTCGTGAGAGAGGGTGATCAATCCTCATATACCTTTAGGATTCAGGATATAGCCAATAGTAACGAAATTGTCAGCCACTTTTACATGGACTGGTCCCGCCACCTTGAACTATTCCCGAATAACTTGCGCTCCAGGCGGGGTGTTTAAACCCAATTCGGAAGAAAGGTGAATACCTTTAAACCTGTGAAGGGATCAGGATCCCTTATACGTGAGAGAGGGGGCCAATCCTCTAATCTTCCGAAGTATCCTGAGTGAGCATCCTGGAGCTATATCCCGGAGCATATACTGCAAAACATCCTTAAACTAGGGTGGGTGTTAGCTTGGCTAACACCCCTCCGATGCTTAAGTTAGTATTGGGTTTCAAAGAACAAATCAAATCAAACATATTTAAAAGAGATAGAATTCATACCATCTTGAGTTAGAAATTAAATTCTAAACTTAGTTGAAATAAAGTTTAAGGTGTATAGCATTCCAAGATATCGGTAGCATACCCCCCTCCATATCCTTGAGTCGGTATGCACCTTTTCCTGATTCTGATTCAATCTCATATGGTCCTTCCCATTTCGGAGCCAGCTTTCCATCAGCAGGATTGGTAGTATTCTGAAAAGCTTTTCTTAACACCCAATCTCCAACTTTGAACCTTCTAATCCTTATATTCTTGTTGTATGTTCTGGATATCCTTTGTTGATATGCCGCCATTCTTAGCCGTGCTGCATCTCTTGTCTCATCAATAGTATACAGCTCCTGGTATAGGACTTCAGGATTCTGCTCAGGATTCCAGAGGTTGGATCTTGCTGTGGGTATCACCATTTCTGTCGGGATCACTGCTTCTGCTCCAAATACTAAGGAAAACGGGGTTTGACCAGTTGCATTGTCGTTCTATCAGCCCACAAAACAAAGGGTAATTCTTCTGCCCATCTTCCTTTCTTGGCCCCTAATCTTTTCTTCAAGTTGTTGACAATTATCTTGTTTGAGGATTCAGCTTGTCCATTTGCTTGAGGATGTACCGGAGTAGACGTAATCATTTTGATTCCCCAACTCTTGCAAAAGTCAGTAGTCCTCTTACTTATAAACTAAGAACCATTGTCACAGATTATCTCGGCTGGTACTCCGAATCTGGTCAGGATATTTCTCTTTATGAAGGATACCACTTCTTGATCCCTGACTTGGACAAATGCCTCGACTTCAACCCATTTGGAGAAATAATCTGTCATTGCCAACATAAAAACCTTCCCTCCTGGAGCCTTTGGAAGCTTTCCCACTATATCCATACCCCACTTCATAAATGGCCAAGGGGAAACAATAGGATATAATGGTTCAGCAGGCTGATGCAGTATGTTACTATGTCTTTGACATGCATCACATCTTCGAACATATTCTGTGGCATCTTTCCTCATTGTCGGCCAATAATATCATGTCCTTAATACTTTTGAGAATAATGACCTGCCCCCAGTATGGTTACCACAATCCCCTTCATGTATATCCTGAAGTACTTCCTTGGTTTCAGGATCCTCCAAGCACCTCAGATATGGTCCTACCAGAGATTTCTTATACAAAACATCATTTATAATAGTGAATCGTGATACCTTCATCCTAAAGGCTTTAGGATTCTCATTCTTTGGGATGTATCCTTGCTTTAGATATCTCATGATTGGAGCTATCCAGGACTTAGGATCCTCCTCAAGATAGCCATCATCAGGATCCTGAATACTTATTACTTCCTTATCCTGAGGATTCGTCGCAGGATATAGGATATGTAATATTGGTATCCGGGTTCCTTCCGGTATCCTGACCGATGATCCTAGATTTGCCAAGGCATCAGCTTCAGCATTGTCTTCTCTTGGTACCTGTTCAAGTGTAAAAGTATCGAAATATCCTGCTAATTTTTTAAGAATTTCGAGATACCCGATTAACTTCTATCCTTTAACTGCATAGCTTCCATTAAAATGATTAGTGATTAACAAAGAGTCAACATATACTTGCAAATTTTTGATATTCATATTCTTAGCCAACTCTAATCCTGCAATTAAAGCTTCATATTCTGCCTCATTATTAGTAGCAGGAAATTCACACCTAATAGCCTGGGGTAATATGTCCCCCTGTGGCGATTTTAGTAGTATAGCTAAACCTACACCTCTTACATTGGATGCACCATCAGTATATAATGTCCAGCATTCTAAGTTTTCTCCTAGCTGCTGTACTTCTAAATCTACTTCATTTTGAATGTCACTACTGAAATCAGCCACAAAGTCAGCTAAAGCCTGAGACTTTATGGCATTTCTAGGTTCATATACTAAGTCATAAGCACTCAATTTCACTGACCACTTGGCCATCCTACCTGACATCTCCGGTTTCCTAAGCACGTTTTTAACAGGATAATTGGTTTTAACATGGATCCTATGTGTCTCAAAATAATGTCTAAGCTTTGTCGATGCCATAACTAGGGCTAATATCAATTTTTCTAAATGAGAATATCTAGTTTCAGCATCTAGTAGACTTTTACTAACATAATAGACAGGATATTGCTGACCTTCATGGTCTTTTATAAGAACGGCACTTACAGCATTCCCTGATACAGCGAGGTATAGGGATAGTGGTTCACCATTTTTAGGCTTCATCAATAGAGGTGCAGTCGAGAGATATCGCTTCAAATCCTGCATTTTTCATAAAATTCCTTGCATTTTTCTGAGGATCTTGAAATAAATCTGTTCTGATACAGCATTCCCTGATACAGCATTCCCTGATACAGCGAGGTATAGGGATAGTGCTTTGCTCCCCATTCGAACTTCTTATTCTTCTTGAGGATATCATAAAATTCCTTGCATTTTTCTGAGGATCTTGAAATAAATCTGTTCAACGCTGCTACTCGGCCTGTTAGCCGTTGAACATCCTTCATATTTGAAGGTGATTTGATATCCAGGATGGCTTTAATCTGCTCCGGGCTTGCCTCTATTCCTCTTTTAGTCACCATATATCCTAGAAACTTTCCTGCCCCCACTCCGAAATGGCACTTAGCAGGATTTAGCTTTATGTTGTATTGATCCAGGATATCAAATGCTCCCTTGATATCCTGGAGGTGATCCTCAGCCTTTCTAGATTTCACCACCATATCGTCAATATATACCTCCATGGTGTCCCCCAGCTTATCTTTGAACATCATATTCACCAATCTCTGGTATGTTGCACCTGCATTTTTCAAACCGAAAGGCATAGCAGTATAGCAATAAATACCTGTTGGTGTCATGAAGGCAGTATCCTCCTGGTCCGAAGGTTCCATTTGAATCTGCTGAAATCCTGAGGATGCGTCCATGAACGTTAACATCTCATGCCCAGCAGTAGCATCCACCATTGCATTGATATGAGGAAGGGGGAATGGGTCTTTAGGACAAGCCTTATTCAAGTCTGTGTAATCTACACAGACTTTCCATTTCCCATTTTTCTTCTGCACTACGACCACATTTGCCAACCATCTCGGGAACTTGACTTCTCTGATCATTTTGGACTTTAACAATCTTTCAACTTCCTCTTGGATGATTATATTTTGCTCAGGAGCAAATTTCCTTCTTTTTTGCTGAACAGGCTTGAACGACCTGTCAATTCCAAGCTTGTGAGTAATAATGTCTTTGGATATACCTGTCATATCCTCATGCTTCCATGCAAACGTTGACATCCTGCACTTCAAAAAGTCAGTTAATTGTTTTTCAATATCCCGAGGGATATTGGTTCCGACGAGCACCGAGATATCAGGATTATCCTGATCCAGGATAACTTTCTTCACATCCTGCTCTGAAGCTTCCAAGGTATCCCGGGCCCGCATCTTTAATTGCTATGCTGGATTAGGCTTGGTCGAGGATTTCATTGAGGATGTGTAGCATTCCTTTGCCTCCTGCTGATCACTATCAACTTTGACGACCCCCCAAGGGGTTGGAATCTTGATGCATTGGTGATAAGTTGAAGGCACAGCCTTCATGTCATGGATCCACGGCCTGCCTAGTATGATGTTATAGCAGGATAAGGAGTCCATCACACAGAAGCGTTGTATCGAGTTGACCCCTTCAACATATACTGGTAACTTTATCTCTCCTACAGTATTTCTAGCTTCTCCACTGAAACCAACGAGCATAGTGGACTTCGAAGTAATGTCCATCGGAGATACATTCATCCTTTTCAATGTTTCCAGCTGAATTATATTGACAGAACTACCGTTGTCCACCAATATCCTGCGTACAAAATGGTTAGCCATATATAATGTTATTACCAAAGCATCATGGTGAGGATCCTGAACAGTATCCCTGTCATCACTATCGAAAGTGATCACTTTATCAGTTGTGAGGGTAGTCATCCTGACTGGTTTGTCTCCCCTTTCACTCTTAGCTTCCTTTGCATGTCTCTTAGCCGCCGAATACGAAGTCCCACAAATATCGGATCCTCCTGAAATAAAGTTAATTATCTTGGCATCTGCTGGGGGTGATGCTGCTCGTTCAGGATCCTTCTCGGGATCCTGACATTTATTCTTCTTTCTTCCCAGCAAGTCCTTCAGATACCCTTTGCTTAACAGGTAACTTATTTCTTTCCTTAAAGCAATGCAATCCTCGGTCATATGTCCGAAGTCTTCATGGAAGGCACACCATTTGGATTTATCTTTCCAATCAGCCTTCTGCTGGTTCTTTCGAGGCCACCTAGCTTTGTCCCCTAAACCCTGCATAGCATACATTAACTCAGGTATATTAACAGAAAAGCAGTATTCAGATAAGTCAGGATATTCTTTAGGATCCTCGTCTTCAAGAGCATTCACTTTCTTGTTATCATTTCTGCCATATGGCTTAGAGCGATATGGCTTATATGAGGATTCTGATTTCCTGTTGGTTGATTCGTAGGTTGAGGTAGAATTCATCCTCTCTTGCATCTTCTTGTCATCTTCCAAACGGATATATCTTAAAGCCCTGTTACGAGCTTCGTCGAGATTCCTGCAGGGATTCATTACAAGATCCTGATAAAACTGAGAATCCTTTTGTAACCCCATCTTAAAAGCTTGCACAGCTGTTGCAACATCAAGATGTGGGATATCCAAGGATTCTCGACTGAACTTGTTCACATAATCCCTCAAGGATTCTTGAGATCCTTGAGTTATCCTGTAAAGGTCACTGGTTAGTTTCTCAAAACTCTGACTACAAGAAAACTGACTGTTAAATAAATTAACCAAATGAGCAAACGAAGTAATTGAGTGAGGAGGGACGTTTAACAGCCATTTTAAGGCTGATCCTGTCAAGGTAGAACCGAATCCCTTGCATAAGCATGCTTCCTTGAGATCTGGAGGGATAGGATTGATTTCCATCCGTTCCCTATACTGGGCAATATGCTCTTCAGGATCCGTAGTCCCGTCATACAGCTTCATGTTGGGAGTCTGAAATCTTTTTGGGATTTCAGCATCACAGATAGGATACGCAAAGCGGGATATCCTGTGGCTGTCTTGGGATACTTCCGGAATTGGCTGGACCACTCCAGGTACACTGGATATCATGTCCTTCAATTTCTGGAGTTCCCTGGTAAATGTTGACGTCATACCTGCATCCTGCAAAGACCCATTGTTGTTAGTAGCAAGAATATTATTATTTGACACATTACCGGTCTGAGGATTTTGGCCATATCCTAAAGCATATCCTGAACTCCTCACAGTCGACATCCTGACCGAGGAGGGTATCTCAGGGGTATGATTCTGAGAATGGCTTGGGATGATATTCCCCCTGTTATCCTCAGTGTAAACTGCGGAACTGAAGTTCAAAGCCCTGGGCTGTATAGGAGTGACAGTTTCTTCAGCAGGTCTACTCGAGCAAGCTTTTAAGAGTTGTATTTCTCTTAACAGCATTTGGTTAGTTTCCTGTTGCTGCCTCATTTGTTCCTGCACACTTCCAAATAAAGTTAGAATTTCATCATTAGAGGTTAAAACGGGAGCAGATCCCTGAACACTCCGAGTAGGGATAACATCCTGATGTTGTGAAGAAACTGGCATCCTTGGAGGAGGTGGTGGAAGCACCGAACCGGTAGTAGCAGAAGTCGTAGCAGACATAGTGGAGGAGCTCATGTTTGATCTCGAAGCCATTGAAAATAAGTTAGAAAAAAGTTTTGACAAAAGAAAACCGAATAACGATTTTACTAAAGCTTTTAGCAAAAATAGCACCACTTGCCCCACGGTGGGCGCCAAATTGTTTTGGTCAAAAATTACCGAAGCAATTTAGTGACCAAATTAGTTAAGTGAGGTAGTGTGCTAAAATTATGTGTGAAAAATATGTTAATCAAATTAATTGTAAAAACAGTTTCAGGATACGGCTCAGTATATAAAGATGTATCTATGATCAAACAATGAGCGAAAAAGTAAAGGTTGACACGTGATGTACGAGGAAAGCCCTTGATCAATCTAGATCGCCGGCACAAAACCTCGGGAGCTGAAAATCACAGCTGCCTTGTTCTTCTATTGCTTCAAATATCAGGATACAGTACAGGATGTAGAGCGAATCATCTAGGTGTTACAATGTGATTTGAATACAAGTGTTTGTGTGTAGTGTTTGTAGAGAGCTAGAGAGAAAGTGTTTGAAAATGTGAAAGTTGCGTGCCTTAATCTGATCCGCCCCCATCTATTTATAGTAAAACAAATATAACAAACTATCCTAAATAACCGGGATCCAGCGAATATTCCTCACTCGAACGTTGTAGACCTAGTCTTTCGGGTTCAACGTCTCTCCCATAACAAACATGCCCGAGTCTTGAGGAGATGAAGTCCATCTGACCGTTAGCAAACCCCAGCCTTTAACCTGCATGTGGTTAATTCAATCAACCTCAGGATATCGCCCAGGATGTTAGCAATATCCCCGTCCCGTATCCTGATCACAAATAAACAATTAAAAGCAGGATATTGATCAAGATATGTACGCTCAGAAAATGACCCATAACAAGCAGGATTTGTGGTATTTTGGAATGCTTTCCTCAACACCATGTCACCCAACTTGAAACTTTCTGATCCTGACATTCTTGTTGTAAGCTCCAGCCATCCTTTGTTGATAGCTAACCCACCTTACCCTTGCTAAATCCCTGAGTTCTTCTATGGTATCCAAATCTTGAACCAAGTTTTCAGCATTTTCTTCAGGATCACGGATGCTTGTTCTTGCAGTAGGGACTACCATCTCTGAAGGAATCACAGATTCAGCTCTAAGCACTAAAGAAAATGGAGTCTGACCAGTAGCATTCTTGGAAGTCGTTCTATCGGCCCATAATAAATAGGGTAGCTCTTCCGCCCATTTTCCCTTCTTGGATCCAAGCTTCTTCTTCAAGTTGTTGATGATGATCTTGTTAGATGATTCTGCTTGACCATTAGCTTGTGGGTGGACTGGTGTTGATGTTATCATCTTAATCCCCCAGCTGTCACAAAAGTTAGTAGTTCTACTCCCAATAAATTGGGATCCATTATCACAAACGATTTCAGAAGGAATGCCAAATCTGGTAATAATGTTTCTTTTAATAAAGGATATAACTTCCTTTTCTCTGACTTGTGCAAAGGCTTCAGCTTCTATCCATTTGGAAAAGTAATCAGTCATAGCGAGCATAAATACTTTTCCTCATGGTGCTTTGGGAAGTTTACCGACTATATCCATTCCCCATCTCATAAATGGCCAAGAAGAGGATATGGCATGCTGGAGCTCTGTTGGTTGATGAAGGATATTGCAATGTCTTTGGCAAGCATCACATTTCTTCACATAATCCACAGCATCCTTCTTCATAGTGGGCCAATAGTATCCTGTTCTAAGGATCCTGTAGAATAATGCTCTGCCCCCAGTATGGTTTCCACAATCTCCTTCATGAAAATCCTTGAGAACTTCTTGGATTTCTGGATCCTCGATGCACCTTAGATATAGACCTGCAAGAGATTGTTTATATAATATGTTATTTAGTATTGTAAATTGAGATACCTTGACTTTGAAAGCTCTAGGATTTTCTCCAGTATGGATCTCTCCATGTTGTATATATCTCATGATCGGAAGGATCCATGATCGGAAGGATCCAGGATCCTGAACTTGACTGTGCACCATCACTAGGTACAATTGCAGAATCCTCAACTATCTCCATAGTTGTGTGATCCTCAATAGCAGGAGCTAAGATGTGGATAATAAGAATCTTAACATGCTCTAGGATCTTCAATGATGATCCAAGATTGGCTAAAGCATCAGCTTCTGAATTTTCTTTCCTGGGTACCTGTGTTAAACTAAAAGAAGCAAAAGAGTCTGCCAATTTCTTGACTATCTCAAGATATTTGATTAGTCTTTCACCTTTAACAGCATAAGAACCATTAAAGTGGTTAGTGATTATTAAAGAATCCACATGTACCTCAAGATACCTAATCCTCATGTGCTTAGCAATTTGCAAACCAGCTATTAAGGCTTCATATTCAGCCTCATTATTAGTAGTTTGAAACTCACAAGCAATTGAGTGGGGTATTATGTCCCCCTGTGGTGATTTTAGTAGTATGCCTAGTCCATTTCCCTTGCAATTTGAAGCCCCATCTGTGAAGAGTATCCAAGGATCCTTGGTCTTTTCAAGCTTTTGAACTTCCAATTCAGCTTCCCTTTGTAGATCACTACTGAAATCAGCCACAAAGTCAGCTAAGGCTTGGGATTTAATGGCAGTTCTTGGTTCATATTTGATATCATATGCACTAAGCTTGACTGCCCACTTTGCCATCCTTCCTGACATTTCAGGTTTCCTGAGAACATTCTTGATAGGAAAGTTAGTCTTAACAATAATAGGATGAGTTTCAAAATAATGGCGTAATTTAGTAGATGCTATGCTTAAAGCAAGAATAAGTTTTTCTAAATGAGAATACCTGGATCCAGCATCAAGCAAACTTTTACTTACATAGTATACAGGATGTTGAGTACCTTCATGATCCTTAACAAGGACTGCACTTACTGCCTTAGAAGAAACTGCTAGGTATAAGGATAATATATCCCCTTTTTTCTGGTTTCATTAAAGCTGGAGCTGAGGATCGGTAATCCTTAAGGGCCTTGAGGGCATTCTCATGCTTTTCAGTCCACTCGATTTTTTTTGTTCTTTCTCAGGATGTCATAGAATTCCTTGAATTTTTCTGATGACTTTGAGATGAACTTGTTCAAGGCTGCGATCCTTCCTGTCAATCTTTGTACATCCTTGGCATTGGCAGGAGACTTGATGTTCGCAATCACCTTGATTTGCTCTTGACTTGCCTCTATTCCTCTTTTTCTCACCATGTAACCTAGGAACTTGCCCGATTTTACTCCAAAGTGGCACTTGGAAGGATTCAATTTCTTGTTGTATCTATCAAGGATATCAAATGATTCTTCCAAATCTCTAAGGTGATCCTCAGCTCTCTTGGACTTAAACACCATGTCATCAATATAGACTTCCATTATGTGTCCATTTTTTTCTTTAAACATCATATTAACTAGCCTTTGGTATGTAGCACCTGCATTTCTTAGTCCAAAGGGCATAGCAATATAACAATAGATACCAGTAGGGGTTATAAAGGCTGTATCCTCTTGGTCAGATGGTTCCATCTGAATTTGTTGAAATCCAGATGAAGCATCCACAAAAGTTAACAACTCATGACCCGCTGTAGCATCCACCATGGAGTCAATGTGGGGTAATAGGAAAGGATCCTTGGGACATGCCTTATTTAAATCATTAAAATCGACACATACCCTCCACTTTCCATTTTTCTTTTGAACAACAACCACATTGGCTAACCACCTTGGATACTTTACCTCTCTAATCATACCTGCTTTGAGCAGTTTATCTACCTCCTCTTGAATGATGGCATTTCTTTCAGGTGCAAACTTTCTCCTCTTTTGATGTATAGGCTTGAAAGACCTGTCAATGCCAAGTTTATGAGTAATGACATCTTTAGAAATACCTGTCATGTCTTCATGTTTCTAGGCGAAGGTAGCTTTTCTTCTTTTTAAGAAGGATACCAAATCCTGTTTCAGTGGTATCGAGGATCCCAGATCCTATAAAAACTTTGGATTTAGGATCCTGAGAATCCATCAGGATATCTTTGACATCTTGTTCTCTTGCCTCCAATACATCTCTTGGAGGATACTTTAATTGCTATGCTCCCCTAGGTTTCGAGGCTGGCTTCATTGATGAGGTGTAACACTTTGGCTTCTTGTTGATCACTCTCTATCTTCACCACACCCAAGGATTAGGGAGTTTAACACATTGATGATATGTAGATGGAACTGCTTTCATATCATGTATCCATGGCCTGCCAAGGATAACATTGCAAGAAGATAAGCAATCTATAACACAAAATTTTTTAATAGAATTTACTCCCTCTATGTAAATAGGAAGTTTAATGTCCCCCAATGTATTCTTGGTTTCTCCACTGAATCCCACAAGAACTGATGATCTAGGGATAATTTCTGATTCAGGAATATTCATTCTTTTGAGGACATCAAGTTGGATAATGTTCACTGAGCTTCCCCCATCTATGAGAATCTTGCGAACAAAATGGTTAGAAATAAACAATGTAATAACAAGACCATCATGATGAGGATCCTGAATATCTACCCGGTTCCTCATCAAAGGATATAACTTTTTGCTCTGTAAGGATAGAAGTTCGTATAGGCCTATCCCCATTCTCCAATTTTGTCTCTCTAGCATGCCTCTTAGCTGTTGAAAAGGAAGTGCCACATATATCTGATCCACCTGAAATAAAGTTGATAATTTGGGCATCTGCTGGAGGAGCAGGAGCTCTTTCTGGAACTTTTTCAGGATCATGGATCCTTGATTTCTTTCTTCCGAATATCTACTTCAAGTATCCTTTGCTTAACAGGTAACCGATCTCTTTCCTGAGTGCTATGCATTCATCAGTAAGATGATCGAAATCTTCATGATAGGCACAACATTTGGATTTATCCTTTGTAGCAGCTGGCTTATCATTCTTTCTGGGCCATCCAGCTTTTTCACCTAAATTCTGCATGGCAAGGATTAGTTCATTGTTATCAACAGCAAAGCAATATTCAGAAATGGGTGGACAATCTTCATCATCCTCTTCTTGCTCCACAGCATGCACATTTTGATTATCAGACTTGTTGTATGATTTGGATTTGTTGTTCCTGAAGTAGGATCCTTGCTTTTCCTGCTTTGAGGATCCTGATAGTCTTTCCTGGATCCTTTTATCATCCTCTAACCGGATGAATCTAAGGGCTCTACTTCTCAGTTCATCAAGGTTCCTGCAAGGTGTCATCACAAGATCATCATAGAATTGTGAATCCTTAAGCAAACCCATTTTAAAAGCTTCTACAGCCGTTGCAATATCTATGTTGGGAATTTCTAAGGATTCTCTAATGAATTTAGTTATGTAATCCCTTATTGATTCATTATTACCTTTAGAACCCTATATAAATCACTAGTTAAACTTTCAAACCTCCTACTACATGAAAATTGGCTATTGAACAAGTTAACTAGATTGGCACATGAAGTAATAGAGTAAGGAGGAAGACTTAGCAGTTGTTAGGGATGGATTTTCACAATGTATGGATCACGGATCCTCAAGTGCAGCCAGGATCACGGATCCTCAATTCAATTTGAATTAAGGAGCCTCCGAAGACGTTGCAGGACTAAGGATCCAGGATCCTCATTATGATCCTTATACTAACAATTGTTTCCATAATATTTGAACTTGTTTTGCAGGAGTATTCGAGTGGGACTTGGTCTTGCTGAGATTCTGGGGGAATATACCTTCTAATTCTGCATGTGCATGGCCTTCGTAACCGTTGTGGAGATCGTGGGAAGCTAGCATATTTTTCGAATTGTTAGTTTGTTAGTTTATTTCTATTTTTAAATGGGGATAACAAGCTTGTTAGATAATAATGAGCAACACACACACTACTCTCGTGAACTCTTTGCAACTTATTGGCGATTACACAACTTTTTGCACACTAGTGATCCTTGTAACAAGCTTGTTATCATCCCAATTTGTAAACAATGTTTGTGCAATATAGTTGGTGTGTTGGTGCATTACGTCTGTCGACTTCATCTTGTATCGAGTCTTGTATTAGAATTATTAGATCAGGGCACGTAGTACGAGAAATCTAGGGTTTGTGTGTTGGAAGTTAATTTCGCACGAAATAGCAAGTAGCTATTTCGTACGAAATAAGCAATAGCTATTTCGCACGAAATAGCATTTGCCTATTCTGTGCAAAATACCAACATCTATAAATAGGGGAGCTGCCATCTCATTTGTAACGTTCTTGTTTCTGGTACCGAAGTGTTGCCGACGTGTCTACTGATCTGTAGACGTGTTAAATCAATAATACAAGACAATTAAGTGTGAATCGAGCTGTTACAAAGTCTAATCAATGAATTCCGCCTCTGATTAGACCGAGAACTCTTCTGATAGACTCGTTTGGGTCACAGAACGATCCTACAAGTGGTATCAGAGCTCAGGAGGAAGAGTTCTTACCATTTCAGCTCAAAATTCTGTCTTCTACACCTTCTTTTCAAAATTAAACAAGTTTTCACGGTTAAAATGGATTGAATTTCAAACATATCATGCGAAACAGTGTTTTAATGAATCCTTGAAAGAATTGGACTTAAATTAGATCTAAAAGTGATAAAATTGATAATTTCGCTTGAAAATGGTTTCGGATTAAGTGACGTCGGCAGTATTTCGCATGAAATAGGCAATTGATTTCGCTTGAAATTGCTATTTCATTTGAAAATTACACTTAATTTCGCACGAAATTACTTCAGTCTTGTTATTTCGCACGAAATCAGGGTATTTCGTTTGAGTTGGTGCTATTTCGTTTGAAGGGTATTCTGCACCAAATAGTGTTTTCGCTTGAGTTTGTATTTCGTGTGAAAGTTGATCTCGTTTGAAAACGATATTTCGCACCAAAGTTTGATTTCGTTTGTAGTAGCTATTTCGCACCAAGTGTTTTCGTTTGAACTCTTATTTCGTGTGAACCTTCATTGTTGTTTGTGTTAGGCCCTAAAGTGTGAGACTAACGCATCAAATTAAAACAACAGGTTATGGTTACGAACTGGGCTTTACTGGGTTAGTTTATATTAGGTTGTGGACCTTTATAGGTCTCTTGGGCAAGCTATAGGCCATGTGGGCCAAGCAGGCCCAAGGGAAGCCCATGTGGGAAGTGGGCTTGTCTATGTATATAAACAAGTTTTTAACTTGTTTTAGGGTTGGAACTTCATTGTTACAACTTCTAGAGAGCTAGAGAGAGAGGCGAGTTGGTGAAGAACACTTGTACTAGACGGTTTTGCTTTTCAAGTAATAGAATCGTGTGCAAGTGTTGAAAGTGCTTCTGGTTTGTTCTTCGTTCATATTTCTTGTTGATTTTCATTTAATTTCTTGAATCACATCAAGTTTGGATTCCGCACAAACTTGGTGTAGTTTGATATCATTGAAAGATCCGTTTCACGGGACTTACAAGTGGTATCAGAGCCTTTAGAACCTATTTCTAGGCTCGGTGTGATATCAAAGATTCAAGAATTTTGTTATTTTTGGTTCGGTGTTCTTCGCGTTCTTCGTAGTGTTCATCGAAATTTTATCAAAAGTTAGTATATTTTGGTGGTGTTTGATCTTTTGAAAGTTGTTACAAGATAAACGGAAATCTTTTGAAATTTTTTAAAGTATTCATTATTATCTTTCCAAAGTTATCAAAATCCCAAAATTTTCGTGATTGATATTTGACTTTTGAAAGTTTGGTTGGAAAACAATTATTTATTTCAGATTTTTATATCCTTCCATAACACATTCCACAGTTTCGACAAGGTTTATCTCTTCAAGGTCTCGACTCCTCACATCTTCATCTCTTTGGTTTCGAGTCCCACATCAACTTCAGAGGTTTCGTGTTCTCCACTGTTCCGACTCCACCGACAGCTTTCTGAGTCGCAACCTTCAACAAGAGAGGTCTCGAGTCATTCACTTTCGAGTCACAAGTTCACCGTCTCGAGTTATCTCACATTCACGGTCTCTACTCATCAACACAATCACATTCAAGGTCTCGACTCATCATCTTTCACAAGGTTTCGACTCATCTTCAATCCCGATTTTGACACAACGTTAACAGTCTCGGGTCATTGAATTTCACAACAGGATTCTTGAGGTCTCGAGTCATCAACCAAGGTCTCGAGTCACTCACTGCAACTCCATCAAGTTCCGAGTCGCAACCGACAACAAATCCTTCAAGGTCTCGACTCTTCATCATCATTCCAATCCATTGTCTCGAGTCGCAACCTCTGTTCCGAATCACGGTTTCGACTCATCTTATTCTTCTCCGTTAACCGGTTGCTGGAAACCTGCAACAATCAATTCTTAGCATCTTGGTCTCGAGTTGTCTTCACAGCAGTCTCGAGTCGCAACCACCTCTGAACGTCCACTACTTCCGTTAACCACCTTTCATAGTAACACCACCATCATCACCGTTGTCATCTCCATAACCACCGTCATTCAACCTCCGCCTCTGATCACCTCCATCTTCACGGCAGTAACATTCACGTCGAACCACATCCACACCATCATCTCCGTCAACATCATCATCATCATCATCGACACCGCCGCCGGTTATCATCATCAACGACCACCATACATCATCGTACTCATCACCTTGACGGTTGGACTGTTGTCAGCTAAACTAGGATTTAGGGTTTTGGACGGCTGATACCTTTTTGGACGAAGAAGACGGGACTTACGAAGAAGACGGGACTTACAATAGTTATAACAATAATAATAATAATCAATACTTCATCATTACTTAATCATTAATTATAATATATTTATATATTAATAATAATAATAGGTTTTCTTTTACAATAAAAAAGGGGTTAAATAAAAATAATAAAAAAAAGAAGGTTTGTTTGGTGTGATAAGTTTTGACAGATTTTTGAGGCGCGGTTCAGAAAGCGGGTTCATTCGCGTGCAAAGGGTTTGAGTTAGCGAGTACACAGGTTCTCGTTTGGTTTGTGTTTTGAGGAGAAGAACAAAAGTAACAGCCACCCGCTGACATTATGGCATTCATGTTTCACAAACCAGTGGCTCAAGAAATTACCAAAGAAGAGATACTTTCTGTCTTTTGCACTCCTGAATGTAGAGAAAGGGTTGAGGCATATCATTTACACAACGCTGAGCTAATCGAAGATTATAATGACATTAAAAGAAAGAATTTCACTTTAGCTAATAATGGAAAACTTTTTAAAGAGAAAATCGAAGCTCAGCGAAAAGACATCATCCAACTCAAAGATGATGTTAGTGTAAAAACAGCCCAACTCTTCATGGTTAAAGAAAAACTATGCAATGTGACTAAAGAACTGGAGGATATCAGAGATAGATATCAAATAAATGAACTAAATATTAAAAAATTTGATTCTTCTAGCAAATTAGTCAAAAACCTGTGTGATCAACAGTTAGCATACCAGAAAAGAAAAGGGTTGGGATTGGATTTTAATCAGGCTCCTCCTCCTTATAATGAAAATTATACTTACTTACCTATGACTGAGGAGGAGATGATAAATGAAAGCAAAATGAGTTATGGTTCCAAAAACTGTAAGCCATCAATAAATGTCAGACCTGTTGAAAAATAGGTGGTTAAACCAGTTTGTTTTGTGTCCAAGGGTACTTTTGATCCTAACGTTTCTTCATCATGTGCAGATGAAGTACCTGAAGTAAGATGGGGAGATATGTTTGGGGATGAACCAGATTTAAATTCTGATTCTGATTTTTCTACAAACTCAATAAACGAATCAGATTCTGGTTGTGTGTTTGGACAAGCTTTTCTTAACTCGTTTCATAGTTATGTGTCGTCTAGTGGGCCTGATGTTTTGGGCAAAATAGTTGATGTTTGTGATGAACCTTTGAATAATGTGTCTGATGAAGGTTCTTTTTTAGTAGTTAATGATTGTGATTGTGATGTTTCTAACCTTATAGCTACTAATAGTGTGACAGGAGCGGTCCCACAGGATGCATTTAGTGAAATCACTGAAACTTCTTCTCAAGAAAATCAACAATGTTCTGATTCTTCTGAATCGGTCTCAGTGGAAGTCCCTAATGTTGAATCTAGTGGGACCACATTGAAAACCGAAGTGGAAAGTGAACCAGTTTTGAAAGCATCTGAATCATGTGAATCTAAACCTGAATCTGAATTTGAAAAGGAAAAGGTGGTTACACCAGAAAAGGAGACACAAAGTGATTGTTCTGAATCAGATGTCAAAGATGAATCTTCTTCAAAAGATAAATTAGAAAATGATACAAAAGAAGATAATAATCAAAAGTCTAAATCTCATACATGTGCTAGTTCTGATCAACAGGTACAGAAGAACTCAGAAAAGGCACATGGAACACAAGCAAAGCAATCAAAGCAAGCTCGTTCATCTAAACCCATCAGATCAGCTACTGCTGCTAGCTCTTCGAATCTCCATACATTGAAACGACAGACATGTTTCAACTGTGGAATTCCTGGGCACATTGCTAGAAATTGTGTTCATTGTCCAAAAGTGCAACAAAAAGTCAACACTCACTCTTGTGCTGGTGTTTGTGAGTCGGTTCATAACACACAAAAGGAGCCAAAATGAGCAGATCAAATTCGAGGATATAAGAAGTCTGCTCATCAAGGACAATCACGATCCCATAAGGCTCATGACAAGGTGATTGAAAGCTCCAATCAGGGAGAAAGGACGAAGAATGGTGCTCAAAGCAACAAGACTTCTGCAACCAGTACATACAAGCACCCAAATTCGTCTTCGTCTGAAAGTAAAGTGCAGGCGCATCCAACGCAAAAAGGACCGGTTTGTCCTTCAGGACCTGCTAGAGCGAATCAAGCTGCTCAAAACGTCTTTCCGAGGAAAAGACAAACTTGCTACAACTGTGGCATTGCGGGTCATATTGCTAGAAACTGCACAAGGCGTCCCTACGTACCCTACTATATGCAAAATCAGAGGGTTACATCAAAGGATAACAATCATTCCAAGCCAATGAAGGTATCATCACCTAAGGCAATGAAGAATGTGAATCCCAAGGTTAAACCTTCTGATGGAGATTGGAACGCTGCTAAAAAAAAACGCAAGGCTGTTCAAGAACAAAAACGTCTTTCTAAAACTGAAACAGCTAAAGTTGCTCAACTGAAGGCAACAAATACGTTTGTTAAACCAAAACAGTTTTAGAAACCCAAATCCAAAGCAGTAATGTCTCCAATCCTTGAGACGAAAGGGGACTTATGTTTAAAGAAAGTGTCTTATTTTGATGCTTCAGGAAATCCCAGGACCACGATGGCCTGGGTACCCATGTCTTACTAATCTCCTTACTTTTCAGGAACAACCAAGGAGGAGCTGTTGACAATCTCTGGAATGTTGATAGCGGTTTTTCCAGAGATAGAACGGGTAACATTTCACTGTTGCAAAAAGTTTAAATTTTTTTTACAGATGATATGTTTCCTTTGGAGGAGATTAGAGAAGTAAGAAAAGATCAGCAAAAGGTACCGTTTAAATTCAGTACTTTGATTTGAATATTGATTAGTCTTCAATCTGATGACAGAACGGTTAAGCAAAAATATTTTTTTTCTCTTTCTTAGTTCATTACTTTGTATATAAATTGTCATTTCTCTAGTAAATGGTAAATTTGCGCAAAAATACAAGATTTATGCACAAATTTAGGGGGGGGGGAGGAACATATAGATAGATATAGAGTTTATGGGGAGAAAACTCAGATTATACAAAAAGAGTTTGCTGTAAATATGTATTGTTTTAGGAGGAGAAAATGAGAAAAATACAAAAACAATTGAAAAATGAAAAATCCAAAAAGATAAATTGCATGATATGGGAAGTGAAATAAATGTTCGTGTTAAAGGGTTTGACTAACACATGTAAGGTGCCATAGCTGAAAAGACTAGGATCTACTGCGATATGCTGATAGGCTTGACGCTCAAAATGATAAAAGATACTAAGTGATATAAACATAATGAACTATGTACCATGTGGGTAACATACCAACGGCGTATGATTTTATGGTCTTAAATCTTGTGTTGATAGATAGCCAATGTCTGAGGTTTCGGGTCTTTATGTTGTTGAATCATCCGGGGATATCTTGGCTGTCCTTCTGTAAATGAATTTTCACATTATGGTGAAGGGTTGACTCATGTAAGAACAGTATCGAAATAGTTTGACTTTAGCACGATGTGTTGGTAGGCTCTATCCTTAAAGACTGGAAACATTGGCTGTTCTGTTCAGAACTAAATTAGTACATGACCTCAGGAAAGAAAATCACTTGGAATTAGCTCATTTCTATTTGAATGTTTGTATGATGTCCCGATACACACAATTTTGATCTGACTCTGAAATCTTCTCTGAAAAAGTCGTGTATCTCCTCTGTTTTGCGGAAGCAAAGACCTGGAGGTGCTAGGCAACGTCAGCTTCTGCTGCATCCAGATACATGCTGACCTAGCTGTACGTTGTCGCTCTATAGATCAATTAAACACCCGAAAGAGGCCCTCAAGTGCCCAAAAGAAACCCAAGAAACCTATATCAAACTGAGAAAAACTCATTTGATCTGTATATTATACCATCTCTGCTTAAGATCTATTCTGTTCTCTTCTCAATCTATTCCCAGTTAAGATTTCAGAGATCTGGATTGGACTTGTGAAATATGTGGTAGGGAAGCTACTTGCATGATAGAGTGTGCTGTATATAACTCCTGGATTTGATAAGTATTTGTTTGGGTGTTCATTGTTAAGAAATCAAAACATGATAAAATTTGTTACAGACAGTTATATGGAAAAGGTCTAGGGAAATGAGTTTAGGAGGACAAATATACTGGCAATCGTCTAGATCATTCGGTAAACGATCAGTGTTGATAAGTGAAGTCAAGCCCGAAACCTTGTGATTTGGTTTCCTAGACACAGTCAGGATATCTTAAAAGATCCCAAGAGGACAAAAACCCTAAGGAATCAAAATCTCAAAATGAGAATATTCCAAATGCTCAAAGAGCCAAATTCGTACCAAAATGGTATTTGCCTCACCCTCGTTGGACAAAATCATTGGTCGCTCTGTTGTACGAAAGTACTGACTTGTCACCAATGGTCTAACGTTGTAAATAAAAAAAGGATGACATCAATATACTCACCTGTTATGATGAATTGTTGTGCTTACCTTGATCGCGGGGGTATGCCTTGGAATGGGACACACGGGTATAATAGTATAATATTACCTAAAACATATCTCGAAGTTGAAAAATTGAAAGTTGAGCGTTAAAGTTTAAGTGGACAAACATATTGGCAATCGCATAGACCAGTTTGATTAGGCTCGTACTGAAAAGTGTTCCTTAGTCTGCTTGAGAACGAATTTTGATCCCATTGCAATTGTATATTATATTATGGTAGTTGTTTATATTTTGAGTTTTTATTTGTTTTTAGTTCTTAAAATAAAAATAAAAAAATTCAAAAATTCAAAAATACAAAAATAGTGTTATGTTTTTCTATAAAAAATCCAAAAAAATAGTGTGTTTATTTGTTTTTCTTAAAATTAAAAAAATGTAACCGTTCTTGAAGATTTGACTGATCATCAAAAGTTGAAAGAATTTAAATTGTGAAATCCGAGTACAAGTACTTGGATGTACCTAGTGTTCATATGGTACTCTCCCTGTTGCATAAGAAATGTTTGCTTCTGAGTTTGTGAGCATGTGCAGAACTTGATTTCAATCACGAACAGGGGTTAATGAAGATTGAGATGCTGGTAGGTGCTGAAGAAGCCTGGAGCAGCACGACTACAAGATGTACCTGAGTCAGAAGAACCGGATACAAAACGTCATCTGACAGTGAAAGTACATTTGAAGAAGTACCTGTGAACCTGCGTGAAAGAAAAAAACTGAAGAAGAAAAGAGCTGTTGAGAATCCTCCTCTCACATTCTTTTTAACAAGATTTTCAAGCAAAGCTGATCGTGATCCTGATATGAAGCTAATCACAAGAGCTGAAGAAAGAGACCCAGTGCTGAGAGTTCAGAAGTCAAGAACTTCCACAACATCTGCAGCATAGAGACAACCATAGACTTCGTTGAAGACGTTGCTGATTTCATGTTATGAAGACAATTTGATGGCATCAGTCTAGGGGGAGATTGTTAGGCCCTAAAGTGTGAGATTGACGCATCAAATTAAAACAACGGGTTATGGTTACGAACTGGGCTTTACTGGGTTAGTTTGTATTAGGTTGTGGACCTTTATAGGTCTCTTGGGCAAGCTATAGGCCATGTGGGCCCAGCAGGCCCAAGGGAAGCCCATGTGGGAAGTGGGCTTGTCTATGTATATAAACAAGTTTTTAACTTGTTTTAGGGTTGGAACTTCATTGTTACAACTTCTAGAGAGCTAGAGAGAGAGGCGAGTTGGTGAAGAACACTTGTACTAGACGGTTTTGCTTTTCAAGTAATAGAATCGTGTGCAAGTGTTGAAAGTGATTCTGGTTTGTTCTTCGTTGTTCATATTTCTTGTTGATTTTCATTTAATTTCTTGAATCACATCAAGTTTGGATTCCGCACAAACTTGGTGTAGTTTGATATCATTGAAAGATCCGTTTCACGGGACTTACAGTTTGAACTTTGTTGACTTTGTGATACAGATGACTGAATCATGGAAGAGGAATTCTACAATGCGTTTGCTACACCTGTTGCTCCTGTTACAGCTGCTGAAACTCTTTACAGTGAGAATGAGACGGGAACTTATCAAAAACCCCGAAGCTTATGTACATTGAAGATTTTAGAGGATGGCAAAATCGGTTTGAAAACTGGGTGCAAGCTTATAAGTTTGACGCATGGTGTTCATTAGAGAAAAATTACGAGAAACCGAAAAATGAACGTGGGATCGAAAAAGCTTTCTGTGACTATTCAGATGTTGAAAAATTGAAATATACAATGAAAAAATGATGATCAGTATTCTTCAACAAGCAGTTAAAGAGGATATCTTTGTTTTACTCCAACATGAGGGTACTGCTAGATCAATTTGGACAGCATTAATTCAAAAGTTTAAAGGAAGTGCAGATATGATCAAGAACAAAAAGGCTTTACTGAAGAAATCATTTGATATGTTTGTAGCTTTTGAAAATGAAACAACAAAAATGACCATTGATAGATATTGTCATCTGGTTTTGGAAATGGGAAGATTGGACATAAAGAAAGACGACGATGAATGGGTTGATAAACTAGCCGATGCATTACCACAACAGAAATGGGGAACTTATTTGTTGATCCTAAAACACATGAGAAAATCTGAAAATATGAATCTAGCACAGTTTATTCAGAAGATTGAAGAGCATGAGTTGGATATCCAGAAAACGGCAATCATGACTAATCCAAATGCTCAACAAGATGTCAGTTTATACTACATACTACAGAGGAAACAAATTTGAAGTTACTCCAAGCCCAAAGATTCAAACTGGTTTCGGTGCTGATAGTTCTTCTGGAACAAAGGGAAGTATTGTGACTCAAAGTGGTGGACCTTCGTCTTCGTATTCAAGTTTTGATCCAAATTTTACAACACCAAGTCCTCAACGACAGAATTCTACAAATCTGCAGTGCAATGTTACCTTCAACATTCAAAATGGTCAAAATCTTTCTCCAGAAATAGCTAAGCAACATATGGCATCACTTGTTGCTATGTTGGAATCATATGAAAGCTTGATTGCTGGCAAAATTGGAAATCCGATGCTTACCAAAGAGGATTATGACCAGATTGATGCTGAGGAACTTGAGTTGATGGATGTAAAGTGGTGTTTAGCCAGTGCTGTTCAAAGGGCATAAAAGTTTCAACAAATCACCGGAAGAGATGAGTTTAGTGAGATGTCTAAATCTCCGATAGGGTTTGACAAATCAAAGGTTATATGTTTTCGTTGTCGAGAAAAACGTCATTTTAAGCGTGAGTGCAAAAACAAATAAGCAAATGGAAGACAAGATCAGTCTGAAAAAAAACAATTATTATCAAAAATCAATTTTTCATCAGATTGCTCTGCAACCACAAACTGCACATGCACGTGCCATTGAAGAAAAAGAGAAAAGAGCTTGTTATGGTATAATTGACCAAGATGATAAAAAGGTTGCAGAGGGATTTAGCTGGGATAAATACATTCCACCTGGTTCAGGTCTTGTTGCTAGAATTCTGGAAGAAGATGAAGTCAAAATTAGTCCGAAAAGAATACTGATTTTTCCAGATTTTGGAAGTGATGTAGATACTGATGATGAAGAAGAATACATTAATAAAGCTAGAAAAGGTCTAGATCCTGATAGTTTTAATTTGTTTTTTGCAGATAAAGTTGAGATGCTGAATGAGAAAAAGATTGCCAGATTAAAGAGAGAACTGGAAGTAAGAAGAATAGCTGATGAAAAGGCGAAGATGGAAGCTGAAGAAGCAAATGTTGAACCAGTAATTGAGAAGGTGATAGAAAAAATCGTTGAAGTGGAGAAAGTGGTAGAGAAAATTGTTGAGGTCGAAAAAATAGTCGAAGTTGAAAAACTCATCGAAGTTGAGAAAATCGTCGAGGTAGAAAAAATTGTTGAAGTTGAGAAGTTTGTCGAGGTAGAAAAGATTGTTGAGGTCATTAAACCTTGTCAGAAATGTTTAGAATCTTGCAAAGATTGTGATGAGAAGGATAAGAAGATCGTTGAATTAGAAAAGATGAAAGAAAATTTATTGTCTGATGTGAAGTATGTGAAGGAATCTTATGACGTGTTGAACAGAACAGTTGATGGTTTGAAAAAGACAAATTCAGAAGTTGATGCTGCTATGACAATGATAAGCTCAACTTTAATGACAAAGCAGAAAATTATCAATGAGTATATTGAAGACTGTGCAAAGCTTAAGCAGGATTTGGAACTTGAAAAGATTGAGAGTGAAAGAATCAAACGTTTGTTGTTGAGTTATACAACTTTTGATTATTTGATTGATCGAGTTTATCCTACTGTTGCAGGTCTTGAAGCTTTCCAAGACAAAAAGACGGAAGAGGATACTGGTAAGAAACAAAGTGTCAAGTATAACAAGTGTCTGCCCCCGATTTGGAATAGTTATTCTCCCAGAAAACCAAATGAGGAACGTTTAAATAAGGCTCTCAACATCAAGTTAAAGTCTGAAACCATTGATGAGTTACCAGATAACATTGATGTCACATTCACAGCGTCTGACACTGATCATGAGTCTGAGTTGTTAAAGAAAGTAGTCGATCAGGTGTTGGATATGGATGAAGAGTCAAAGTCGGAGTCTAAATCTGAAAGTTCGAGTTCATCAGAAAAGAGTCCGAGTTCACCGGTTAAACGGGTTTATAATAAAGAATTCCTGTTATCAAAATCTAATTTGAATGATGGATCAATCAAAGTGGCATATACTTTGAATGATTCAGACAAATTATATTCTGATGAGGAATTTCCAATAAGAAGTGTCAAATCAGAAATGATCAAACAGGTTTTCAAATTAATAGAAATTAATATTTCTGAAATAAAAGATTTAAATCTTCATGAAAAACCTAAAAAATACACTTCAAGAGTTCAACAGAGATTGAACAAGAAAAATGGTTACAGTTCTGGTGATGGTTTTCAAAAGAAACCAAACCATAACAGTAATTTCAAAAAGAAAGGTCTTGGTTTTAGTTCTTCAGAAAATTATAAAAATGAGAAAAATTATAAACCAACAAGAAAATTTGTTGCAGGAGGAAGTTCTGAAGAAGAGCAGAAGAAACCATTCTGGAGACAGTCAAATCAAGAATTTCTTGCTGAAAGAAAAAAGAATTTGAACAAATTTGCACCAAGAGCCGACAGAAGAAAATGTTTCAAATGTCACAAGATTGGACACATTGCTTGGAATTGTCAACAGTCCAATAACACAAAATAGGGAGTTTCTTTTAACTCAAAATTAAAAGAAAAACGTGTTGATGAAAAGAACCAACCAATTGAGAAATCTAAGGTGTTTGAAAATTCGACTTTAGAAACTGGTGATGTTTCAAAACGTTTTTACAAAAGAAAAGTCGATTTGAACAAACAGAGATGGGTTGTAAAATCTGAGAGTAGTTCTGACAATGAATCTGATTCCATAAAATCAGAGGAGTCATCTGTTGAGAAAAAGAATGAGAATTCCGTTCCTGAGTTGAACGATGAATATTTTCCACCATTGCGGGCAGAAAATCTGAAATCAGAAGGTAGGTTTGAGATTTCAGGTCAATTCTTTATTGATAAGAAAGAATTTGATGCTGAAAAGGTGTTTAATGAAAATGTCGAACATATCTTTGGGAAGATGGTTGATGGGAAGGTTAAAGGTGCCAAAGAATTTTACAGATCAAAAGGAGGTTGGGATAGAGTTGAATCAAAATCACCCAAGGCTGGTCAGGCTTTGATGACTGCATTTTCAAACTAAAATTCTGATTTGCCGGAGCTTCCAAGTTGGTAATCGTGGAGCAGGAATCGGCATCATTCTTGAAAATGATTGATTGGTAAACCTACAAGTGGTAGTTTTCTTAAAATTGTTATATTTTGTTTTTACAAGTTATTTTGGTTGATAAGTGAACCTACAAGTAGTTGAACAAGGTTTTCACTTACAATTGGTTGATCAAGGTCATTAAGTTGAACTTTAATACAAAGTAATTGGAAAACAAAGTGATGATAACCCCGTTTTTACAAAGTGATAAAATCAACAAATCTAATTTTCTGGAAAAACCATTTTATTAAAACAAACTTAAGTGTTTTGAAATCATAATGGGAAAATAGTTTGTTGAGAGGGGGAGTTCTGATTGTTTATGCCAAGTGAATGGCGATTTGAAGTGATTCGATATCAGTTGTCACTTTACCTTGTACAGTTTGTTTTCAAATTTCTTTTAATGATTTTGAATTTTAGGGGGAGTAAGATTTTCAGAAAATCCAAAAACATTTAGAAAATTTGAAAAAGGCAAAAACATGATAAAAACAAAAATTGAGTTTTGTTGTAAAAAGAGGAAATGATAGTACATCAGTGGACTATCACAGCATGCTAAAGAATTGGAAAGTTATAATGTGATAAACGGTCTCACTGCTGATGTGCCAGTAGGTTTTTGCACATTTAGTAGATTGTGTCGAGATATAAACCTAAATTTCAAACTTGCTTATATCGTGGGGAACATCTCAAGGATATATGGGTAACCCCTGAAATCTTGTTTGAAAGGTCCCTCTTTCTGAGATACTAGGTCTTTATACTCAGTGATATCTGGGGTATTATCCCGGGACTTCTGATTTTGCGGAAGCAATGGCCTAGTCCCCGTATAATACTTTTCGCTTGCTTGAAATATAGCACACCCCTCAGCATAAAAAATGATAAAACATTGCAAAATGCTAATCATGTGCTGTTGAAGAAAAGATTCTCTAAAGGGAACACACCGAAAGTGGAAGCCATCATCTCTCTGATTTTGCGGAAGCAATAGCCTGAGCTCTCATGGCCCTCGCATTTAACCCTTTACAGATATCATCTAGGTATACTCACCTGTAAGACTGAATATTAGGATCTGGATACGGGAGTATTTTTTGAGGTGGGACACGCGAATAAGTTTAAGTTCTTAAAACATTAACATCGTATCTCGAAACAGTTGAACTTTGTGTGAAAATTTAAGTGGATCAGTATACTGACAAACTAAGTGAATCGTTTAAAACTTAAAATGTTTGAAGCTTAACGGTGCTTGTGATGTGTCTCAAAAACTGATATGATCATCTTACACAAGCTCACAAAAAATATTGTCTGTAAATATTTCTTTACTGTTTTTCTTTAATTTCAAAAATCCAAAAAGATTTTCGGAGTGTTTTAGCATAAATTTTTGAAAATACAAAAAGATTTTCGACAACTGATGTTGGAGAGCTGATTTTCAAAATTCCGAGTGCTAAACATGATGAACAACAGGGTTGGGAGAGTCTGTGGAAATGAAAATGATTTTGAAATGATTAAACGGTTCATTAGGTTGAAACAAATTTGAAATGAGATATATACAAGTGGTTCATCAGAGATTATAAATGTTAAATCATTTTGAATGATGTTTTCAAGTGATGTTTTGAATATAATTATACAAGTGGTAAGCAGAAAGTTTAAATTTGTCAAATTTTAAATTTGTGAAATTTACTTTGAGGTAGAGAATGTGCAGGTTATGGCTATGAGAGAGTCAGGTTGCGATTCCAGAATATGTGAAAGCCAGACTACGGTCTCAAGCATTTTTTAAGGGGGAGTCTGATGCTGAAAGATTAATCAAGAGATCTGATCAAGAGAATTAGAGTGAGATAAGAGCCAGGTGGAGATCCTGGAGATGAAAAGAAGAGAAGATCGAGAATGTTTATACTGTCAGATATTTTGAAAGATCCCAAAGAATGATCAAGGCTGAAGACAGTGAAGACTCGACACTGAATACTTCGTCAACATCCTAGGGGGAGCCTGTTGGTGCATTACATCTGTCGACTTCGTCTTGTATCGAGTCTTGTATTAGAATTGTTAGATCAGGGCACGAAATAGCAGTGCTATTTCGCACGAAATAACAGTTTGCTATTTCGCACGAAATAGCATTTGCCAATTCCGTGCCAAATACCAACATCTATAAATAGGGGAGCTGCCATCTCATTTGTAACATTCTTGTTTCCGGTACCGAAGTGCTGCCGACGTGTCTACTGATCTGTAAACGTGTTAAATCAATAATACAAGACAATTAAGTGTGAATCGAGCTGTTACAAAGTCTAATCAATTAATTCCGCCTCTGATTAGACCGAGAACTCTTCTGATAGACTCGTTTAGGTCACAGAACGATCCTACAAGATATAAACCTAAATTTCAAACTTGCTTATATCGTGGGGAACATCTCTTGGATATATGGGTAACTCCCGAAATCTTGTTTGAAAGGTCCCTCTTTCTGAGATAGTAGGTCTTTATACTCAGTGATATCTAGGGTATTATCTCGGGACTTCTGATTTTGTGAAAGCAATGGCCTAGTCCCCGTATAATACTTTTCGATTGCTTGAAATATAGCACACCCCTCAGCATAAAAAATGATGAAACATTGCAAAATGCTAATCATGTGCTATTGAAGAAAAGATTCTCTAAAGGGAACACACCTAAAGTCGAAGCCATCATCTCTCTGATTTTGCGGAAGCAATAGCCTGAGCTCTCATGGCCCTAACATTTAACCCTTTACAGATATCATCTAGGTATACTCACCTGTAAGACTGAATATTGGGATCTGGATACGGGAGTATATTCTGAGGTTGGACACGCGAATAAGTTTAAGTGCTTAAAACATTAATATCGTATCTCGAAACAGTTGAACTTTGTGTGAAAATTTAAGTGGATCAGTATACTGACAATCTAAGTGAATCGTTTAAAACTTAAAATGTTTGAAGCTTAACGGTGCTTGTGATGTGTTTCAAAAACTGATATGATCCTCTTACACAAGCTTACAAAAAATATTGTCTGTAAATATTTCTTTAATGTTTTTCTTTAATTTCAAAAATCCAAAAAGATTTTCGACAACTGATGTTGGAGAGCTGATTTTCAAAATTCCGAGTGCTAAACATGATGAACAATAGGGTTTGGAGAGTCTGTGGAAATGAAAATGTTTTTGAAATGATTAAATGGTTCATTAAGTTGAAACAAATTTGAAATGAGATATATACAAGTGGTTCATCAGAGATTATAAATGTTAAATCATTTTGAATATTATTACAAGATGATGTTTTTGAAATTAATTATACAAGTGGTCAGCAGAAATTTTAAATTTTTGAAATTTACTTTGAGGTAGAGAATGTGCAGGTTATGGCTATGAGAGAGCCAGGTTGCGATTCTAAAAACTTGTGAAAGCAAGACTACGATCCCAGTACAACTTAAGGGGGAGTCTGCTAGTAAAGGGAAGTCTGAAGATACAAGAGTCAGATTTGATTTCTGAAGTTCACGCAAATTGCTGATGCTGATGAATTTAAGGAATCAAGAGATCTGATCAAGAGAACTAGAGTGAGATAAGAGCCAGGTGAAGATCCTGGAGTCGAAAAGAAGAGAATATTGAGGATGCTTACTCTGTCAGATATTTTGGAAGAGCCCGAAGACTGATCAAGCCTGAAGATTGTGAAGACTCGACACCGAAGACTTCGTCAGCATCCGAGGGGGAGTCTATTGGTGCATTACATCTGTCGACTTCGTCTTGTATTGAGTCTTGTATTAGAATTGTTAGATCAGGGCACGTAGTACGAGAAATCTAGGGTTTGTGTGTTGGAAGTTAATTTCGCAAAAAATAGCATTTGCCTATTCCGTGCGAAATACCAACATCTATAAATAGGGGAGCTGCCATCTCATTTGTAACGTTCTTGTTTCCGGTACCGAAGTGCTGCCGATGTGTCTACTAATCTGTAAACGTGTTAAATCAATAATACAAGACAATGAAGTGTGAATCGAGCTGTTACAAAGTCTAATCAATGAATTCTGCCTCTGATTAGACCGAGAACTCTTCTGATAGACTCTTTTGGGTCACAAAACGATCCTACATGGTGATCGGTAGTTTCCATCACCCGAGGTTTTTTGTGCCGGAGATCATACATTGATCAAGGGCTTTTTCCTCGTATAAATCTTTGTATCCAACATTCATTTAATTCGTACATTGTTCATGCATTTGTTCATTTATTCAAGCATCACACCTCACAAAATCAGATTTGGTTACATTTTCCTTGTGTGATTTTTGACCAAAATAGTTTGGCGCCCATCGTGGGGTAATTGGTGCTTCATTTCTGAGAAATTTTGTTCATTTCATTCATTTCGGTTCATTACCTTCAACCACATGGCTTCTCAAGTGAAGAACACTTCGAGCTCTATGCCGGCGATCACCTCTTCACAGAGCATTCCACCTTTGCCACCTATTTCTTCTGGATCCCAGAAGAATGCTGAGAATGCTGCGAAGAAACCAACCCCCGTTTTCTCAAAACCAACCTCTGTTTTTACTTCTGGCCCTACTAACAATGATCTTTATTCTTTGATTTTGCAGATGAGGGACTACATGCAACAGCAGGACAAAACCAATGACAGGATCCTTCAAGAGATTGATGGCATTAAGAAATTGAAGAGACCAACAGAGGATCACTCTCCTTTGATGCCGAGATCACTGAATTTCGACACTCCAGTCATAACTGCTCAACAATCTGCAGCATCAGATGTCCAGTAACAGGGTGGATCATTGGAAATGCGTTATGGATCATCGGCAATGACACAGGCTCAAGGATCCTACTTTCAGCCTTCAGGATCATCTCTTCAGCCTCAAGGATCCTCCTTCCAGCATCAAGGATCTTTTTCCAGTTCTGGAGGGTATATTGGAGCGCAGACGGTTCAAGGATCCTCAATCCAGGGTCAAGGATGTGACACCCGGCTTTTCAGGTCGTACCGTATAATTGTAGCACATGTTGTAAATAGGTAATAGGGCCATATTTGACTGATTATGATTTTTATATGTGAAATTTAATGAGTTGGTAAATTTAAACTTTGATAAAAATTATGTTGGCAATGGTAAGATAAACGCTTATCACGTAACAGTTAAAATGCGAAACGAACATCGGTGACCACCCGATCAGTGTTAAAATACTAAAAGTATTTTGTTATGTTTATAATAATTATTTTAATCATATCCGTGAGGAAAAATAATTTAAAAACGCTAGGAAACTCTATTTTTCGAGTTTTAGCGCGTACCGCGCGATGCAGCGCGTGTACCGACAAAATACTGTCAACACAGCCTGTCAAAGCAACTGATAATCATTTTAGTAATAATTTAATGAGTTCATTATTTTAGAATGATAAAAATAAATAAAAACACATAAATCCCTATTTTTGGGATTTTAAGCGCGTACCGCGCAGCGAAGCGCGCATACTGCCAAATACCGACAACGTAGCCAGTCCAGGCAAACAAAATATCTATTAGTAATATTTTGGTGAGTTTATTTTTATAGAGTGTTAAAAATAATTTAAAACACGCTAAAACGGGATTAAAACGCTAGATAAAATACCCGGTATCCAGTTAAATACTTGTTTTTAACTAATACATAATATATATATATATGCATGTGAATGTGAGAGGGGACATGTGGGCGGCCAAGTGAGTGTCCACCTTTTCTTGGATGCATCTCAATATGACAAGTGTAGAGTGTGCATAACCTCTACCATTCAAATTACATGCAAACATGCCACTACTCATTCCCAAGATCCCAAATTTCAAATAACCCCCTCCATTCTCTCTCTCTAAACCGTAACACACACACACACACACACACCCACTCATTTTCGTTTTTCATCATCTTCATCAAGATCCAAGTCTCTTCCAAGGTGTTTCCTTGCATATTTGAAGATCCTAAGGTGTTTTCAAGTGATTCCAAGCAAGAACCAACCTCCATAACACCAAAATCTTGTCAAAAACCCACTAAAATCTTGAAAGGTATAAACTTGTTTTTAAAACCATGTTCTTGATTTTTAGAAATGATGATGGAAGGTTTCTCTTGATTCTTAAAATATTTCACAAACTTGAAAAAGAAAACAAATGGGTTTTCAAAGAAAAATAAAGTGGATGAATATGTGTATGTATATATGGCCGTAGGTTTTTATGTGTATGTATATGATTGTGTTTTGATTTTTGATTAAGTGATTATTGAATAGTATGATTCTTGGATGATAGAATGCATGCATGTAAATTTTGGTCATATATTCATGAATGAAAGATTGTTGTATGAAATTATGTCTAGATGATTAGATGATGAACATGTCTTGGATGTGTAAGAATTAACTTCAGGTTTGATTCATATAATTTCATATGAAATGATGATAACACGATATATGTGCTTTAGATACTTATACACGAGCATGCAAGATGATATGTGATCTTAAAAAGGTGAATTGAATATGATTTAGTAAAAATCAGTTATGAGCATATTATAAACACTAAAATAAAGTTATTTTAAAGTGTTTAGTGACTTATAACTTTGTCATAATGTTTGCTAGCTTTGCATGTTGTACTTGGTGCTCTAAAAGTTGTAAAATATGTGAAATCGCATGAGTTATGTGACTTAAATAAAAACTACACTAATCTGAATATAATCACTATTTTAATCAGTAAATAACATGTATTGTTTTAAAATATCAAGTCATTTCGAGTTGGGATGGTTACGGTAACATTTAACGCAAAACTATGCGTTAAAACGGTCAAAAATCAGCTTTTCGGACGATTTTTATAAAACTGATTTAGATCAGTAAATAAACTAATATTTTTTAGTTTAAAAATAAGTATTTTAACTAATTTCAAGTTTACTTGGTGTTTGGTTGGTCATATGTGACTTCCGACGCCCGAAAACGTTACCGAATCGTTAAAATACGCATTTTTTTTCAATGAACATTAGTATGAATGAATTTTGAGTGAATCTTATGAGATAAAATGTATTAAGTGATTTGAACATGTAAATGTGATTATATATTAAGTGCTAATTCGATAATGGGAAAATTTGAGTATGCATGTACGTTTTGTGCGGTAGAAATGGTAAATTAGCGTTAAATGTGTGTAACTTGTTTGTCGAGCATGAAATTTGGTATATATGAGATGTTTTATGTATATTTGCTTTAAAAATGACAAAATAGTTAAGTTAGTAATGTTTCACGTGTTTCGGTGTTAGATTATATGAACATTTATGTATATATGTTACGACGCGCAAATCATAGATATATTACGTATAAACGGGAGAGAGTTAACGGATTTACACAATAATGGCCACCAATAAAACCGTTCAAAACGCAAAATCATAAAGATATATATATATATATATATATATAGGACAAAGATCCGTTAGGAACCACCCTTTATTGCGAGAACAGCGAGAACCAGTGTGAACACAAACAGTAATTCCTAAAAAAATCTAAAAAAAACCCAAAATTTTTTTTTTATTTTTTTACTATTTTTTTTTTAAAAATCGCTATATTTTGTTAATAAAAAAAATAAAAAAAAAATTTAAAAAAATATTCGGGTAACAGTTATCCATGCACATGTGCATATGTATCATTTCTTTGTCAAATTCCGTAATTCATTACAAATAATAGTCAATTGCACTTTCATTTACACTACCACGTGTAATACAATACTTTTTACGTTACCAATATTAGAAATGCACATGTGCATCTATATGTATCAACATGAAATAAGGTGTGTTGGTACACTACTTTCTCTTTCATCTATCATTCTATCCATAATACACAAGCATGCACATGTGCGTTTTTGTCATTTATTTGACAAATTCCGTAATTCATTACACATATTAGACAATTGCACTTTCATTTACACTACCTTGTGTAATATATTACTTTTTACATTACCAATATTAGAAATGCACATGTGCATTTATATGTATCAACATGAAATAAGGTATTTTGGTACACTACTTTGAATACACTTTCCCTTTCATCTATCATACCATCCATAATACACTACCATTACCTCTTACCATCCATAATACAATACCATTACCGATATTTTCACTTTATTACAAGTATGTAAACACCATTTATACCATCCAATCAACATATTACATCATAAATTGACAATTATAACCAAACCATCAACCACTAGATATAACTAACCAAAAAACATGTATATAGGCCTACTTCTACATTCAAAATCACAAACTTTTTGTACCAAAACACATTATATCATGGTTATACCTAATTATGCACATGTGCATTTTGAATATTGGTAATGTAAAAAGTAGTGTATTACTAATGGTATTGTAAATTAAAGTGCAATTGTCTATTCCTGATAACGTATTACCGAATTTGTTGAAGTAATGATACATATGCACATGTGCATGGATAACTGTTACTCGAAAAAAAAAGTTTTTTTTTATGGTAACGAAATATAGCGATTTTTTAAAAAAAAAATATTAAAAAAAAAATTTGAGTGCTTTTTTGATTTTTTTTAGATTTTATTTTGTGTTCACATTGGTTATCGCGGTTCTCGCAATAAGGGTGGTTCTCGCATGAACCTTATCCTATATATATATATATATTAACACGCCAACATAATAAAAAATGACAACTTTTTGAGAAAATCTCAAAGTTATGTGATAATTCTAAGAAACGGAGAAACTTAGGATTTTTGTGATTAAATGTTATTTTGATTTAGAATTGTTCCCATATTAGGACATATATAATCAATTTCTGGGATTGCGATATTAAAATACGCACCCAATGGTGAGTGTCACTAAACCCCTCTTTTTACTGCTTTATATATATTTTGGGGGTAGAACACGCCAATAAAAGGGTTTAATAATGTTTTTGAAATAAAACATACCTTTTGATATAAATTATATATTTTCATTGAAAATATATGGATTTTTGGGAAATCATATATATATATATATATATATATTTCGGGATGAAATGGTTTTGAAGAATAAATATGTTTCGGGTGGAAACGGGATTGGGCACGGTGTTTGGGGGAAAACGACCGTGTAGTTGGTACGAATATTGCTTGGTCTCAAGAGAGTAAGTATCAGCATAGGCTTACATTTCGTCGGGGATTTCAGGGGATTCGTTCAACATCGTGTATTAAATTGTCATATTAGTAGGATATGTATATTGTACGTGAGGCAGACATCATATGGTTCTTCGAGAAAGAACCCTGCGCCCATGATGTCGTTTAATCATTTAAGTATTGCACCCGATGTTGTTGGTAGATCTATCGGGTTGACAACCCCGTCGTGACCGGTTGCCCCGAGTCAATGTCAAACGACGAATTTAAATTCTGTTTATTGTCTAGCTTTGATTATCCCTGCATGGTTAATATATAGTTCGTATCGTCTAGCTAACATATGAGTCTGAAAGTTGACGCTATAATTTAATACACAAAACCTGGGCAGTATTACTATTGTCGGAGTAATGACCCGATGGAAGGCCCATGGATTTTATCAAAGGAGTAAAATGGACTTTCTAAAACTACATGGATGTTTTCAAATAAACACCTAATCAGAAAGTTTTCCTTGGAATAAAATTTGTTAGTAAACGAATAAGTGAACTCACCTTCCTTTGTGTTGACACTTGATTTTAACATGTTCTACAGGTACTAGAGTGCGGTTTCGGGAATTATGGCGTATCTTGTGTTTGTCGACGCAGGTTTTGTCACTTAAAATGTTGGACTGACTTTTAAACTTTCTGGGACTAAATGTAATAAGATCCGTGAGGATCAAAAGACTATTTTATTTTGTCATGGTTATGTTGTGGTTTGGGACGATAAGTTTAAAATCAACGTTTTAATTAAGTAATAATGTCCAACACTAAAATGCATCAAACATCAAGATAGAAATGGGCACCAGCTTCCGTCACCACTACGTTTAATATTCCGCTGCGACATTTTTGGGGTGTGACAGAAGTTGGTATCAGAGTCATTGGTTGTTAGCGAAGTAGATGTTTTCGTGGAAAACACTAGACTTCAACCGAAGAATTTTGAGATTTAAAGTCCAAAATTCTTGAAGCCAAGATTTTTAAATAAATGTGGAAATTTTATCATTTATGAAAACCCTTATGTGTTTATGTGCATACGTGATTTTCTGTTTATTTGAGCCTTATGTGTTACTATTTATGTTGATCACACACTTACTTTGTACGGTTACGATATGTCACGTCTCAGCCTATAGAGCTATCAGTAGTCCTGCTCACTGATATTGTCGAGCCTACACTTGAGATTCTTTCACCCGTCATTACAGAATTGTTTATTTTGCTACTCGAGTCATGTGTTTTGCTACACCTCTTTTAAGTCTACACTCGCCGTAGGAAGAGGACTCGACCCGTTGGAAAGATCGCATTCGACTTCGAGAGTTGAGACAGCATCTACTTTGAAGAAGCAGAAAGGGATTTGGGGTCAATCGCTCTCACTGTGATCGTCAGTTCGTCACGTTACGAGGAGGCATGGAGACGATGAAGGACTTAGAGGGACAGATGGACTGCTATGATGAGCTAGAGGGGCTTGTTAGGAAGATGTTGGACTTCCAGGGATTGAAGCATTCGTTGTTATTTGTTTCGTATGTCTCGTTTGATAAACCCTATTTATGGCTTGCATGCCAAATTTTCAGATATTTAGGAGGAAATTTCATATAGGCTTGTTGAGGGTGTTGATGTAGACATCCCAAATTTTGATTAGTCTTCGTACTAAAAACAAGCTTTGTAATTTCTGGTATAAATATCGAATGGGTTCCTTTTGGTTTAAAAATTGTTCTCATTAATGTGTGGATATTATGCATGCGTAATGTTTGGTCCATCAACATTTAATGATCAAATTATTTTTGGGATATCGTCTTATGTTGATATTATGCTATAATAATAGAAACGACGAAATGCCGCCAAAAGTGAGACAAGATTCTGGACTACCTACCACACCAGAGGAGTTGGCATAACTCATAGCCCAACACGTTAATACTGCCATGGAACAGTGCGCTGCTAACCAAAATAATGGCCAGGAACGTAGAGTGATACTCATGGGCATAGTTTTGGTGGGACACAGGATCGGAAACCCTTCAGGTGATATAATGATCGGAAAGTTTTTGTAGTTCATGTGTTACGATATAATCAGAGTGTATTCCTGATTTTCATTAACTTTGTGAACAGTGCATAGATGTACACATAAAACAATCCAGGGTTGTAACCGAAGATCATTTGCTGGTACCCTATGCGATGACGCGGCAACAGTATGCATGATGTTGGGCCGTCTCAGCGGATCAACTATTCAAACAATTCCAAATTCCGAGCCTAGATCTGGGGATTCGCAAGAGCGAAAGTTTGAGAGTTTGAGAAAGGATACAGGTGAGAAGCGTGGTGAGGAACGCAGATTGGAGAAAGCATGTGCAGCTAACCCTAGAGAGTCGGGAAAGGATAACGCAAGGGATGGCAGGAGTGGTGTTGAGAGGAAGACTTATGAGGATGAGTGGATAAAGTGCGCCACAGGTGGTCAGACTGGACATATGAGTCGCGAGTGCTATACCAAGAGTACATTGGATGGAGTTACGCTCAAAGGATGCTACGAGTGTTGATGGTTGAGAGTTGTCAGAGTTTTAAGGATGCTCATGTTGTTGGGAAAAGGCTATCCTGCGTTCTTAGTTAACTTGGTGGATACGAAAGCCGAATCTAGGAATACCAGAGAGATTCCTATTGTTTGCAATAATCCAGAAGCTTTCCTAAAAAGACTTATCTGGATTGCCCCCTGTGAGACAGATCGAATTTCAAATCGATCTGGCACATGGTGCTGCCCCTAGTTGCACAACCTCCTTATAGATTAAGCAGCGTCTGAGAATGATAGAAATGTCAAATCAGTTTCAAGAGTTATTAGACAAGGGTTTCATTCGATCAAGCTTTTCGTTTGAGGTGCAACTGTTTGTTTGAAGAGGAAGAAGGATGGATGCTTCAGGATGTGAGAGGATTTCAGAGAGCTGAACAAGTTGACTATCAAGAATCGGTACCCTTTTACCGAGGATTTAAAATTTGTTCAATCAAGCTACCGGGACTCAGCTGCTACACAAAGATCGACCTACGATTGGGACATTATCAGTTGAAGGTTGTTGACGGAGATATGCTAAGGACTGCTTTTCGAACGCGATATGGCAATTACGAGTTATTAGTCATGCATTTTGACTAAATTAATGCGCCATTTATATATTCATGGATCTCGTGAACAGGGTATGGAAACCCTAACCGGATGAATTCATGATAATATTCATCAACGACATACTTGCTTTTACGCGAGCCAAGGAGAATCATGAATAATGTTTAAAGTTAACTATGGAGTTAGTGAAAGATGAGGAGCACCAAAGACCCCGTCGGGAGTATAATGATCCATATGACTAACTAGGTGCTACCGGAGAATTATTAAGAATTTCCCCAAATTAGTGCAGCCTTCGACACTAATAACCTTTAAAGGAAAAGGGAAAGTGATTGGACAGCAAGATAGTAGGAAGCTTTTCGGATCTTTGAAAGAAAAGTTGGGAGCGTGTATGAATGGACTCCGAAGGAGGCTAAGATACTCACATACCCTTGGCAGAATTATCTTACAATAATAATTAACGCGCTAATATTCAGGTTGCTCAGTTTGAAGCCTTGCATGGATGGAAGTGTTGATCACCACTTTGTCGAGCTCACATGGCAAAGGACAATTAACCAGACCTTAGTTTATCTAGGAAACCAGCGACAAGATTTGCCTGGATCGAGGGAAAGTTAAAAGTCGCCAATTGATCAACGGAAGGATTACGTGGACAATGGAAGAAACTATTGCAGTTCCAGGTTGAAGATTGTGTTTTGTTGAAGATGTTGAACCTTGGAAAGGGTGGAGAGTGTTGAGATGGAGATTAGGAATTGAGAGTGTATGTAATATAGATCTACGAAGATTCTTCGAAAGAATCAAAGTTTCTCGCAGAAACTATAAGACTATATTCATTAAACCTGTTTTTTCTGTTTTCACCCAGTGTGAAAACAAAACCTGTAGAGTAAAAATTTCGGGGACGAAATTTACTAAACAGGGGGAGACTGTGACACCCGGCTTTTCAGGCCGTACCGTACAATTGTAGCACATGTTGTAAATAGGTAATAGGACCATATTTGACTGATTATGATGTTTATATGTGAAATTTAATGAGTTGGTAAATTTAAACTTTGATAAAAATTATGTTGGTAATGCTAAGATAAACGCTTATCGCGTAACGGTTAAAATGCGAAACGAACATCGATGACCACCCGATTAGTGTTAAAATCCTAAAAATAGTTTGTTATGATTAGAATAATTATTTTAATCATATCCGTGAGGAAAAATAATTTAAAAACGCTAGGAAACTCTATTTTTCGAGTTTAAGCGCGTACCGCGCGATGCAGCGCGTGTACCGACAAAATACTGTCAACACAGCCTGTCAAAGCAACTGATAATCATTTTAGTAATAATTTAATGAGTTCATTATTTTAGAATGATAATAATAAATAAAAACGCATAAATCCCTATTTTTGCGATTTTAAGCGCGTACCGCGCAGCGCAGCGCGCATACTGCCAAATACCGACAACGTAGCCAGTCCAGGAAAAAAAAATATCGTTTAGTAATATTTTGGTGAGTTTATTTTTATAGAGTGTTAAAAATAATGTAAACACGCTAAAACGGGATTAAAACGCTAGATAAAATACCTGGTATCCAGTTAAATACCTGTTTTTAACTAATACATAATACATACATACATATATATATATATATATATATATATACATGCATGTGAATGTGAGAGGGGACATGTGGGCGGCCAAGTGAGTGTCCACCTTTTCTTGGATACATCTCAATATGACAAGTGTAGAGTGTGCATAACCTCTACCATTCAAATTACATGCAAACATGCCACTACTCATTCCCAAGATCCCAAATTTCAAATAACCCCCTCCATTCTCTCTCTCTAAACCGTAACACACAAACACACACCCACTCATTTTCGTTTTTCATCATCTTCATCAAGATCCAAGTCTCTTCCAAGGTGTTTCCTTGCATATTTGAAGATCCTAAGGTGTTTTCAAGTGATTCCAAGCAAGAACCAAGCTCCATAACACCAAAATCTTGTCAAAAAACCACTAAGATCTTGAAAGGTATAAACTTGTTTTTAAAACCATGTTCTTGATTTTTAGAAATGATGATGGAAGGTTTCTCTTGATTCTTAAAATATTTCACAAACTTGAAAAAGAAAACAAATGGGTTTTCAAAGAAAAATAAAGTGGATGAATATGTGTATGTATGTATGGCCGTGCGTTTTTATGTGTATGTATATGATTGTGTTTAGATTTTTGATTAAGTGATTATTGAATAGTATGATTCTTGGATGATAGAATGCATGCATGTAAATTTTGGTCATATACTCAAGAATGAAAGATTGTTGTATGAAATTATGTCTAGATGATTAGATGATGAACATGTCTTGGATGTGCATGAATTAACTTCAGGTTTGATGCATATAATTTCATATGAAATGATGATAACACGATATATGTGCTTTAGATACTTGTACACGAGCATGCAAGATGATATGTGATCTCAAAAAGGTGAATTGAGTATGATTTAGTACAAATCAGTTATGAGCAGATTATAAACACTAAAATAAAGTTATTTTAAAGTGTTTAGTGACTTATAACTTTGTCATAATGTTTGCTAGCTTTGCATGTTGTACTTGGTGCTCTAAAAGTTGTAAAATATGTGAAATCGCATGAGTTATGTGACTTAAATAAAAACTGCACTAATCTGAATATAATCAGTATTTTAATCAGTAAATAACATGTATTGTGTTAAAATATCAAGTCATTTCGAATTGGGATGGTTACGGTAACATTTAACGCAAAACTAGGCGTTAAAACGGTCAAAAATCGGCTTTTCGGATGATTTTTATAAAACTGATTTAGATCAGTAAATAAGCTAATATTTTTTAGTTTAAAATAAGTATTTTAACTAATTTCAAGTTTACTTGGTGTTTGGTTGGTCATATGTGACTTCCGACGTCCGAAAACGTTACCGAATCGTTAAAATACGCATTTTTTTTTTCAATGAACATTAGTATGAATGAATTTTGAGTGAATCTTATGAGATAAAATTTATTAAGTGATTTGAACATGTAAATGTGATTATATATTAGGTGCTAATTCGATAATGGGAAAATTTGACTATGCATGTATGTATGTACGTTTTGTGCGGTAGAAATGGTAAATTTGCGTTAAATGTGTGTAACTTGTTTGTCGAGCATGAAATTTAGTATATATGAGATGTTTTATGTATATTTGCTTTAAAAATGACAAAAATAGTTAAGTTAGTAATGTTTCGCGTGTTTTGGTGTGAGATTATATGAACATTTGTGTATATATGTTACGACGCGCAAATCATATATATATTACGTATAAACGTGAGAGAGTTAACGGATTTACACAATAATGGTCACCAATAAAACCGTTCAAAACGAAAAATCATAAAGATATATATATTAACACGCCAACAAACTCAAAAATGACAACTTCTTTAGAAAATCTCAAAGTTATGTGATAATTCTAAGAAATGGAGAAACTTAGGATTTTTGTGATTAAATGTTATTTTGATTTAGAATTGTTCCCATATTAGGACGTATATAATCAATTTCTGGGATTACGATATTAAAATACGCACCCAAAGGTGAGTGTCACTAAACCCCTCTTTTTACTGCTTTATATATATTTTGGGGGTAGAACACGCCTATAAAAGGGTTTAATAATGTTTTTGAAATAAAACATACCTTTTGATATAAATTCGAGTGATCAGAGAAATGCAAGGAATTCTGTGACATCCTGAGAAAGAACAAGAAATTCGAGTGGACTGAAAAGCATGAGAATGCTCTCAAAGCCCTTAAGGATCACCTATCCTCAGCTCCCGCCTTAATGAAACCAGAAAACGGGGATATATTATCCTTATATTTAGCGGTCTCTTCTAAGGCAGTAAGTGCAGTCTTGTTAAGGATCATGAAGGTACACAACATCCAGTATATTATGTAAGTAAAAGTTTGCTTAATGCTGAATCCAGGTATTCATATTTAGAAAAACTTATCCTTGCTTTGATTATGGCATCTACTAAATTACGCCATTATTTTGAAACTCATGCTATTATTGTTAAGACAAGAACTGCCATCAAATCCCAAGCCTTAGCTGACTTTGTGGCTGATTTTAGTAGTGACCTATAAAGGGAAGCTGAGTTAGAAGTTCAACAGCTTGAAGAGACTAAGGATCCTTGGATACTCTTCACAGATAGGGCTTCAAATGTCAAGGGAACTGGACTAGGAGTACTACTAAAATCGCCACAGGGGGACATAATACCCCACTCCATTGCTTGTGAGTTTCAAACTACTAATAATGAGGCTGAATATAAAGCCTTGATAGCTGGTTTGCAAATTGCCAAGCACATAAGGATCAGGTATCTTGAGGTACATGTGGATTCATTGTTAATTACTAATCACTTTTGTTAGGGGAGGATTTTCCAAAGATCAATGATCTTCAATTACTGTCAAGCTTAGGGATCCTCAATTCTGTTTGAATTAGTGATCCTCAGAGAGTATTATAGGATCAGGATCATGGATCATCATAGTGATCCTTACACTAACGATTGTCTGCTTTGAATATGATGTTATTTTGCAGGAGTACGAGCTTGGACTTGGTCTTGGCGATATTCCTGGAGCATATTCCATATTTATTCCGCACGTGCATGACTGAAATGGACGTTATGGAGGTCATGGAAGACTTGCATGAAATGCGGATAGTTAGTTAGATTAGTTTTTTTCCTAATTTAAAAGGGGATAGCGAGCTAAATTAGAACACTTGGCTATTTTTGGCTAAACACACATTCTCGTAACTGCTCTCATCAACTCTTGATAGTTTACATGGCGATTACACTCTCTTTTACACATTACACTCTAGTGATCCTTGTAACTAGCTCGCTATCATCCGAAGTTGTAATACATTTTCTGTTTAATTTGAGTTGGTGATCGGTAGTTTCCATCATCCGAGGTTTTTTATGCCGGAGATCAACTCTTGATCAAGGGATTTTTCCTCGTATAAATAATTGTGTCACTTGTTCATTACATTTCTGAGTGATCCTTCATATTGTTCATTGATTCAAGCATCACACCTCACAACAGAAAGTTTGGTTGCATTATCTTAGCTTGATTTTTGACCAAAACAGTTTGGCGCCCACCGGGGGCAATTGGTGCTTCATTCCTAAGAAGATTCATATTTTTGTGGTCATTTCGGTTCACTACAACCAAGCAGATGGCTTCCTCAACGAAGAACGCTTCAAGCTCAATGCCGGCAATCAGTTCTTCACAAGGCGTTCCACCTTTGCCTCCACCACCTTCTGGATCCCAGAAGAATGCTGAAAATGCTGCGAAGAGACAAACCCCCATTTTCCCAAAACCACCAACTTCTTCTGTTTCCTCTAATCCCTCTACTAATGATCTTTTTACTCTGATTTTGCAGATGAGAGATCGTATGCAAGAGTAGGACAAAACCAATGAAAGGATCCTCCGGGAGATTGGTGATATCAAGAAACAGAAGAAATCAGTGGAGGATCACTCTCCTCTGATGCCAAGGTCATTAAATTTTGACACTCCAGTTGTAACTACCCTACAATCGGCAGTTCCGGGCATCCAATATCAAAGTGGTCCATCAGAAAGGCGTTATGGAACAGCAACTATGAGTCAGGCATTTGGCTCCCACTTCCAGCCGCAAGGATCCTGTTCACAGCCATCGGAATCCTCTTTTCAGCATCAAGGATCCTTCATCAGCTCAGGAGGATATTTGGGAATGCACGCGATTCAAGGATCCTCCCAGGTCCAAGGATTCTCTATGGTTCCAGGATCCTTTCAAGTTCAAGGATCCTCTCAGCCCCAAGGATCCTTTCAGGTTCAAGGATCCTCACAGGTTCAAGGATCCAACATCTTTCAGGATCAAGGATTCTTAAGAAGTATGCAGCCTCCAAGTTCGGATGTTCATCAAGGAGACTTCATACCAATGCAGACCATTGCTTCCTCTGGTCCTTCAATCATACCGGAACCCCGTCAATATGGATTCGCATCTGGGATTCCAAACACGAATCCCATGGGAGGTAATACTTTTAACAATTCATATAACACTAATCATGGCTCTATGCAGGATACAGGTATCAATCAGGCTATGGCTAAGGAGTTACAGAAGCTTAAGGATATGATATCCAGTGTTCCAGGAGTGGTCAAGCCCATTCCTGAGATCGCAGATGGTAGCCATAGGATATCTCGCTTTGCACCACCCTTATGTGATGCTGAGATACCCAAAAGATTCTAGATACCATCCATGAAGCTGTATGATGGTTCAACGGATCCAGAGGAGCATGTAGCTCAATACAGGGAGAGGATGGAGATCAATCCAATTCCTGAGAGGTTAAAAGAAGCATGTCTATGCAAGGGATTTGGATCCCCACTCACAGGATCTGCTCTTAAATGGCTGCTAAGTCTTCCCCCTTACTCTATTACTTCATTTGCTAATCTAGTTAATTTGTTTAATAGTCAATTCTCTTGTAGTAGAAAATTTGAATGATTAACTAGTGATCTATATAGGATAACACAAGGTCAAAATGAATCACTTAGAGATTACATCACTAAGTTTATTAAAGAATCCTTAGATATCCCTAACCTGGACATTGCTACGGCTGTAGAAGCCATTAAAATGGGATTGCTTAGGGATTCATTATTCTATGATGACCTTGTCACGACCCCTTGCTGGAATCTTGATGAAGTAAGAACTAGGGCCCTTAGATTCATTCGATTAGAGGATGATAAAAGGATCCAGGAAAGACTGACAGGATCCTCAAAACAGGAAAAGCAAGGATCCTACTTCAGGAACAACAAATCAAAGTCCTACAACAAACCGGATAACCAAAACGTGCATGCAGTGGAACAGCAAGAGGATGACGTGGATTATCCTCCAATTTCTGAATACTGTTTTTCTGTTGATAACAATGAACTAATTCTTGCAATGCAGAATCTAGGTGAGAAAGCTAGGTGGCCAAGGAAAAGTGATAAACCAGCTGCTACAAAGGATAAGTCCAAGTGGTGTGCATATCATGAGGATTTTGGGCATCTCACTGAAGAGTGTATTGCACTTAGAAAAGAAATTGGTTACTTGTTAAGCAAGGGGCACTTGAAGGAGCTTCTGGGCAGAAAGAAATCAAGGATCCAGGATCCTGAAAGGATCCCGGAAAGGGCTCCTGCTCCTCCAGCAGATGCACAAGTTATAAACTTCATATCCGGTGGATCAGACATTTGTGGCACTTCCTTTTCAACGGCCAAAAGACATGCTAAGGAAACCAAGATGGATAATGGAGACCGACCCATCCGGACCTCCATTGTTACCCAGGATAAAGTCATAACTTTTGATGAGGATGATCGTGTTGATGTCCAGGATCCTCATCATGATGGTCTTGTTATTACCATATTTATCTCTAACCATTTTGTACGCAGGATCCTGATAGATGGAGGAAGCTTAGTAAACATCATCCAGCTTGATGTCCTTAAGGAGATGAATATTCCTGAATCAGACATTGTCCCGAGATCCTCAGTACTTGTGGGATTTAGTGGGGAAACCAAAAATACATTGGGGGACATCAAACTCCCTATCTATATTGAAGGACTCCATTCTTATCAAAAGTTTTGTGTTATAGATTGCTTATCTTGTTGTAATGTTATCCTTGGCAGGCCATGGATACATGACATGAAGGCAGTCTCGTCTACTTATCATCAATGTGTGAAGCTTCATAGTCCATGGAGAGTGGTGAAAATTGAGAGTGATCAACAAGAAGCTAAGAATTGCTATACCTCATCAATGAAGCCAGCCTCAAGACCAAGGGAGCAATAGAAATTAAAGTATCCTTCAAGAAATGTCTTGGAGGCAAGAGAACAGGATTTGAAAGAAATCCTCATGGATACTGATGATCCTGAATCCAAGATCTTCATAGGATCAGGGATCCTTAGCGACATTGAACAGGAGCTAGTATCCTTCCTTAAAAGAAGGAAAACTACCTTTGCCTGGAAACATGAGGATATGACAGGTATATCTAAAGATATAATTACTCATAAACTTGGCATTGACAGGTCATTCAAGCCAATTCACCAGAAGAGGAGGAAGTTTGCACCTGAAAGGAATGCTATTATCCAGGAATAGGTAGATAAACTACTTCATGCAGGTATGATAAGAGAGGTTAAGTATCCAAGATGGTTAGCCAATGTGGTTGTTGTTCAAAAGAAAAATGGAAAGTGGCGGGTATGTGTCGATTTTACTGATTTAAACAAGGCATGTCCCAAGGATCCTTTCCCATTACCCCACATTGACTCCATGGTGGATGCTACCGTGGGTCATGAGTTGTTGACTTTTATGGATGCTTCATCTGGATTTCAACAAATTCATATGGAACCATCTGATCAAGAGGATACAGCCTTTATGACCCCAACTGGTATATATTGTTATATTGCTATGCCATTTGGACTAAGGAATGCAGGTGCTACTTATCAAAGGCTAGTCAATATGATGTTCAAGGAACAAATTGGACACACTATGGAAGTCTATATAGATGACATGGTGGTTAAATCCAAGAAAGCTGAGGATCACCTTAAAGACTTGGAGGAAGCATTCAATATCCTTGATAAATTTAATATGAAACTGAATCCTTCCAAGTGTCATTTTGGTGTTAAAGCAGGTAAATTCTTAGGCTATATGGTGACAAAGAGGGGCATTGAAGCAGGTCCAGAGCAGATTAAGGCTATTGTGAATATCAAATCTCCTGCCAATGCCAAGGATGTGCAAAGATTGACAGGCAGGATCGCAGCCTTGAATAGGTTCATATCCAAATCCTCAGAAAAGTGCAAAGAATTCTATGACATCCTGAGGAAGAACAACAAATTTGAATGGACTGAGAAGCATGAAAGTGCCCTCAAAGCTCTTAAGGATTACCTATCCTCGGCCCCCGCTTTGATGAAACCAGAAAAGGGGGATATATTATCCTTATACTTAGCAGTATCCTCAAAAGCAGTAAGTGCGGTCCTTGTTAAGGATCACCAAGGTACACAATATCCTGTTTATTATGTAAGTAAGGGTTTACTTGATGCTGAATCCAGGTATTCACACTTAGAGAAACTTATCCTTGCATTAATTATGGCATCTACTAAATTAAGACATTATTTTGAAACTCATGCCATTATTGTTAAAACTAATTTCCCAATTAAGAATGTTCTCAGGAAACCTGAAATGTCAGGAAGGATAGCTAAGTGGGCAGTGAAGCTTAGTGCTTATGACATAAGATATGAACCAAGGACTGCCATCAAATCCCAAGTCTTAGCTGACTTTGTGGCAGATTTTATTAGTGACTTGCAAAAGGAAGCTGAGTTAGAGGTCCAACAACTAGAAGAAACTAAGGATCCTTGGATACTCTTCACTAATGGTGCTTCTAATGTCAAAGGAACAGGGCTTGGAATACTACTAAAATCGCCATAGGGGGACATAATACCCCACTCCATAGCTTGTGAATTTCAAACTACCAACAATGAGGCTGAGTATGAAGCCTTGATAGCTGGTTTGCAAATTGCTAAGCATATGAGGATCAGGTATCTTGAGTCAAAGAATTGGCACTCTCTTTTGTTTCCTTTAGTTTGACACAGGTACCAAGGGAAGAGAATGCAGAGGCTGATGCATTAGCTAATCTAGGATCATCCTTGAAGATCCCGGAGGATATAAAGATCCCTATTATCCATATCCTGAATCCTGCTATTGAGGATCATGTAGCCATGGAGATAGGAGAGGATTCTGCTATTATCCCTAGTGAGGATACTCAATCTCATTCAGGATCATGGATCATCCCAATCATGAGATACATACAACATGGAGAGATTCCTACAGGAGAAAACCCTAGGGCTTTCAAAATCAAGGTATCTCAATTTACAATATTGGATAATATGTTGTATAAACGATCTCTTGCAGGACCATATCTAAGATGCATTGAGGATCCTGAAATCCAAGAAGTCCTAAAGGATTTCCATGAAGGAGATTGTGGAAACCACACTGGGGGCAGGGCATTATTCTCAAGGATCCTGAGAACAGGATACTATTGGCCTACTATGAAGAAGGATGCTGTGGAATATGCCAAGAAGTGTGATCCTTGTCAGAGACATAGTAATATCCTTCATCAACCAGCAGAGCTTCTGCATCCTATATCCTCTTCATAGCCATTTATGAGATGGGGAATGGATATAGTTGGTGTTAGGGGAGGATTTTCCAATGATCAGTGATCCTCAATTATTGTTGGGCTTAGTGATCCTCACTTCTGTTTGAATTAGTGATCCTCAGAAGTATTGCAGGATCAGGATCATGGATCATCGTAAGGATCCTTATACTAACGATTGTCTGCTTTGTATATGAAGTTGTTTTGCAGGAGTACGAGCTTGGACTTGGTCTTGGCGATATTCCTTGAGCATATTCCATACTTATTCCGCACGTGCTTAACTGAAGTGGACGTTATGGAGTTCGTGGAGGACATGCATGAAATGCGGAAAGTTTGTTAGCTTAGATATTTTCCATTTTTAAACGGGAAAGCGAGCTAAATAGAAACACTTGGCTATTTTTAGCTTAACACACACACTCGCAACTGCTCTCACCAGCTCTTGACAATTCACTTGGCGATTACACACTTTTTTGCACATTACACTATAGTGATCCTTGTAATTAGCTCGCTATCATCCGAAGTTGTAATACATTTCTTGTTTAATCTGAGTTGGTGATCGGTAGTTTCCATCACCCGAGGTTTTTTATGCCGGAGATCATTCATTGATCAAGGGCTTTTTCCTCGTATAAATATTTGTGTCACTTATTCATTTCATTTCTGAGTGATCCTTAGTGTTGTTCATTGATTCAAGCATCATACCTCACAACAGAAAGTTTGGTTGCATTATCATTGCTTGATTTTTGACCAAAACAGTTTGGCGCCCACCGTGGGGCAATTGGTGCTTCATTCCTAAGAAGATTCATACTTTTGTGGTCATTTCGGTTCATTATGACCAAGCAGATGGCTTCCTCAACAAAGAATACATCAAGTTCTATGCCGGCAATTAGTTCTTCACAAGGCGTTCCACCTTTGCCTCCACCACCTTCTGGATCCCAGAAGAATACTGAGAATGCCGCGAAGAGACAAACCCCCATTTTCACAAAACCACCAACTTCTTCTGTTTCCTCTAATCCTACCACTAATGACCTTTTTACTCTGATTTTGCAGATGAGAGATCGCATGCAAGAGCAGGACAAACCAATGAAAGGATCCTCCAGGAGATTGGTGATATCAAGAAAAAGAAGAAATCAGTGGAGGATCACTCTCCTCTGATGCCAAGGTCCTTGAGTTTTGACACTCCGGTTGTAACTACCTTATAATTGGCAGATCCGGGCATCCAGTATCAAAGTGGTCCATCAGAAAGGCGTTATGGAATAGCAACTATGAGTCAGGCATTTGGCTCTCACTTCCAGCCTCAAGGATCCTCTTCTCAACCATCGGGATCCTCTTTTCAGCATCAAGGATACTTCACGCCAGGAGGATATTTGGGAATGCATGCAGTTCAAGGATCCTCCCAGGGTCAAGGATCCTCCCAGGTTCAAGGATCCTCTACGGCTCCAAGATCCTCCCAGGTCCAAGGATCCTCCATGGCTCAAGGATCCTTCCAGCTTCAAGGATCCTCTATAATTCCAGGATCCTCCCAGTTTCTAGGATCCTCTGTGCCCCAAGGATCCTTTCAGGTTCAAGGATCATCTCAGCTTCAAGGATCCAACATCTTTCAGGATCAGGGATTCTTGAGAAGTATGCAACCCCCGAGCACCGATGTTCATCAAGGAGACTTCATACCAATGCAGACCATCGCTTCATCTGGTCCTTCAATCATACCAGAATCCCGTCAATATGGATTCACATCCGCAATTCCAAACATGAATCCTCCGGGTGGTAACACTTTTAATAATTCATATAACACTAACCATGGCTCAATGCAGGATACAGGTATCAATCAAGCTATGGCTAGGGAATTGCAGAAACTTAAGGATATGACATCCAGTGTACCAGGAGTGGTTAAACCCATTCCTAAAATTGCAGATGGTAGCCATAGGATATCTCGTTTTGCACCACCCTTATGTGATGCTGAGATACCCAAAAGGTTCCAGATACCATCTATGAAGCTGTATGATGGTTCAACAGATCCAGAAGAGCATGTAGCTCAGTATAGGGAGAGGATGGAGATCAATCCAATTCCTGAGAGGTTAAAGGAAGCATGTCTATGCAAGGGATTTGGATCCACACTCACAGGATCTGCTCTTAAATGGCTGCTAAGTCTTCCCCCTTATTCTATTACTTCATTTGCTAATCTAGTTAATTTGTTTAATAGTCAATTCTCTTGTAGTAGAAAATTTGAACGATTAACTAGTGATCTATATAGGGTAACACAAGGTCAAAATGAATCACTTAGAGATTATATCACTAAGTTTAGTAAAGAATCCTTAGATATTCCTAATTTGGATATTGCTTCCGCTGTAGAGGCCTTTAAAATGGGATTGCTTAGGGATTCACTATTCTATGATGATCTTGTTATGACACCTTGCAGGAATCTTGATGAAGTAAGAACCAGGGCCCTTAGGTTAATCCGCCTAGAGGATGACAAAAGGATCCAGGATAGATTGACTGGATCCTCAAAACAGGAGAAACAAGGATCCTACTTCAGGAACAACAAATCCAAGTCCTACAACAAGTCTGATAACCAGAACGTGCATGCGGTGGAACAAGAAGAGGATGATGAGGATTATCCTCCTATTTCTGAATACTGTTTTTCTGTTGATAACAATGAACTAATCCTTGCAATGCAGAATCTAGGTGAGAAAGCTAGGTGGCCGAGAAAAAGTGATAAACCAGCTGCTACAAAGGATAAGTCCAAGTGGTGTGCATATCATGAGGATTTCGGGCATCTCACTGAAGAGTGTATTGCACTAAGAAAGGAAATTGGTTACTTGTTGAGCAAGGGGCATTTGAAGGAACTTTTGGGACGAAAGAAGTCAAGGATCCAGGATCCTGAAAGGATCCCGGAAAGGGCTCCTGCTCCTCCAGCAGATGCACAAGTTACAAACTTCATATCCGGTGGATCAGACATTTGTGGTACTTCCTTTTCAGCAGCCAAGAGACATGCTAAGGAAACCAAGATGGATAATGGGGACAGACCCATCCGGACCTCCACCCTCACCAAGGATAAGATCATAACTTTTGATGAGGATGATCGTGTTGATGTCCATGATCCTCATCATGATGGTCTTGTAATTACATTGTTTATTTCTAACCACTTTGTTCGCAGGATCCTAATCGATGGAGGAAGCTCTGTGAACATCATTCAGCTTGATGTCCTCAAGAAAATGAATATCCCGGAGTCTGATATTATCCCAAGATCCTCAGTCCTTGTCGGATTTAGTGGGGAAACCAAAAACACATTGGGGGACATCAAACTCCCTATTTATATTGAAGGACTCCATTCTTATCAGAAATTTTGTGTTATAGATTGCTTATCTTGTTGTAATGTTATCCTTGGCAGGCCATGGATACATGATATGAAGGCAGTCCCATCCACCTATCATCAGTGTGTAAAGCTTCCAAGTCCATGGGGAGTGGTGAAAATTGAGAGTGATCAACAAGAGGCTAAGAATTGTTATACATCATCAATGAAGCCAGCCTCAAGACCAAGGGAGCAATAGCAATTAAAGTATCCTTCAAGAGATGTCTTAGAGGAAAGAGAACATGATTTGAAAGAAATCCTCATGGATCCTGATGATCCTGAATCCAAGATCTTCGTAGGATCAGGGATCCTTAGCGACATTGAACAGGAGCTAATATCCTTCCTTAAAAGAAGAAAAACTACCTTTGCCTGGAAACATGAGGATATGACAGGTATATCTAAAGATATAATTACTCATAAACTTGGCATTGACAGGTCATTCAAGCTAATTCATCAAAAGAGGAGGAAGTTTGCACCCGAGAGGAATGCTATTATCCAGGAAGAGGTAGATAAACTACTTCGGGCAGGTATGATAAGAGAGGTTAAGTATCCAAGATGGTTAGCCAATGTGGTTGTTGTTCAAAAGAAAAATGAAAAGTGGAGGGTATGTGTCGATTTTACTGATTTAAACAAGGCATTCCCCAAGGATCCTTTCCCATTACCCCACATTGACTCCATGGTGGATGCTACCGCGGGTCATGAGTTGTTGACTTTTATGGATGCTTCATCTGGATTTCAACAAATTCAGATGGAACCATCTGATCAGGAGGATACAGCCTTTATGACCCCAACTGATATATATTGTTATATTGCTATGCCATTTGGACTAAGGAATGCAGGTGCTACTTATCAAAGGCTAGTCAATATGATGTTCAAGGAACAAATTGGACACACTATGGAAGTCTATATTGATGACATGGTGGTTAAGTCCAACAAAGCTGAGGATCACCTTAAAGACTTGGAGGAAGCATTCAATATCCTTGATAAATTTAATATGAAACTAAATCCTTCCAAGTGTCATTTTGGTGTTAAGGCAGGTAAATTCTTAGGCTATATGGTGACAAAGAGGGGCATTGAAGCAAGTCCAGAGCAAATCAAGGCTATTGTGAATATCAAATCTCCTGCCAATGCTAAGGATATCCAAAGATTGACAGGCAGGATCGCAGCCTTGAACAGATTCATATCCAAATCCTCAGAAAAGTGCAAGGAATTCTATGACATCCTGAGGAAGAACAAGAAATTTGAATGGACTGAGAAGCATGAAAGTGCCCTCAAAGCTCTTAAGGATTACCTATCCTTAGCCCCGGCCCTGATGAAACCAGAAAAAGGGATATATTATCCTTATACTTAGCAGTATCCTCAAAAGCAGTAAGTGCGGTCCTTGTTAAGGATCACCAAGGTACACAACATCCTGTTTATTATGTAAGTAAGAGTTTACTTGATGCTGAATCCAGGTATTCACACTTAGAGAAACTTATCCTTGCATTAATAATGGCATCTACTAATATAAGACATTATTTTGAGACTCATGCCATTATTGTTAAGACTAATTTTCCAATTAAGAATGTTCTCAGGAAACCTGAAATGTCAGAAAGGATGGCTAAGTGGGCAGTGAAGCTTAGTGCATATGATATAAGATATGAACCAAGGACTGCCATCAAATCCCAAGCCTTCGCTGACGTTGTGGCAGATTTCAGTAGTGACTTGCAAAAGGAAGCTGAGTTAGAAGTCCAACAGCTTGAAGAAACTAAGGATCCTTGGATACTCTTCACTGATGGAGCCTCTAATATCAAAGGAACAGGACTTAGAATACTACTAAAATCGCCACAGGGGGACATAATACCCCACTCCATAGCTTGTGAATTTCAAACTACCAACAATGAGGCTGAGTATGAAGCCTTGATAGCTGGTTTGCAAATTGCTAAGCATATGAGGATCAGGTATCTTGAGGTACATGTAGACTCATTATTAATCACTAATCACTTTAATGGATCCTATGCTGTTAAAGGTGAAAAGCAAATCAAATATTTAGAGATAGTCAAATAATTGGCACTCTCTTTTGTTTCCTTTAGTTTGACACAGGTACCAAGGGAAGAGAATGCAGAGGCTGATGCATTAGCCAATCTAGGATCATCCTTGAAGATCCCAGAGGATATAAGGATCCCTATTATCCATATCCTGACCCCTGCTATCGAGGATCATGTAGCTATGGAGATAGGAGAAGATTCTGCAATCATCCCTAGTGATGATACTCAATCTCATTCAGGATCATGGATCCTCCCAATCATGAGATACATACAACACGGAGAGATTCCTACAGGAGAAAACCCTAGGGCTTTCAAAATTAAGGTATCTCAATTTACAATATTGAATAATATGTTGTATAAACGATCTCTCGCAGGACCATATCTAAGATGCATTGAGGATCCTGAAATCCAAGAAGTCCTAAAGGATTTCCATGAAGGAGATTGTGGAAACCACACTGGGGGCAGGGCATTATTCTCAAGTATCCTGAGGACAGGATACTATTGGCCTACTATGAAGAAGGATGCTGTGGAGTATGCCAATAAGTGTGATCCTTGTCAGAGACACAGTAATATCCTTCACCAACCAGCAGAACTTTTGCATCCTATATCCTCTTCTTGGCCATTTATGAGATGGGGAATGGATATAGTTGGTAAGCTCCCTAAGGCACCTGGTGGAAAAGTATTCATGCTTGCTATGACTGATTACTTCTCCAAGTGGATAGAGGCTGAAGCCTTTGCTCAAGTCAGAGAAAAGGAAGTTATATCCTTTATTAAAAGAAACATTATTACTAGATTTGGTATTCCTTCTGAAATTGTTTGTGATAATGGATCCCAATTTATTGGGAATAGAACTACTAACTTTTGTGACACCTGGGGGATTAAGATGATAACATCAACACCAGTCCACCCACAAGCTAATGGTCAGGCAGAATCATCCAACAAGATCATCATCAACAATTTGAAGAAGAAGCTTGGATCCAAGAAAGGAAAATGGGCAGAAGAATTACCTTATGTGCTTTGGGCCGATAGGACAACTCCCAAGAATGCTAATGGCTAAACTCCATTTTCTTTGGTATTTGGGGCAGAATCAGTGATCCCTACAGAGATGGTGGTTCCAACTACAAGAACAAGCATTCGTGATCCTGAAGAAAATGCTGAAAACTTGGTTCAAGACTTGGATACTATTGAAGAAATCAGGGATTTGGCAAGGATAAGGATGGCCAGTTATCAACAAAGGATGGCTGGAGCTTACAATAAAAATGTCAGGATCAGGAAGTTCCAAGTTGGTGATATGGTATTGAGGAAGGCATTTCAGAATACCACAAATCCTGCTGATGGAAAGTTGGCACCAAAGTGGGAAGGCCCTTATTTGATTGAAGCTGAGGCAGGAAAGGGGGCATATCGATTGCTAACAATGGAAGGTGATTTGCTGCCAAGAGCTTGGAACGCTGTCCACTTGAAGAAATACTTCTTGTGATAAGGATCCATGATCCTAACATGACAAGTATCCTTGAAGGATCCTTACAAGACAGATGATTCTCATTTTGGTAATGATCTAATCCCAAACTATTTCATTTTTTAATTATCCTATATAAGGGTAAGGATCCTGTATCCTTTTATCCTCCTTTCACTTGATTCTGAGTTTTGAAGGTTCAGGTATCCTTAACAAAGGACTGATTATCCACAGAAGTATCCAGTTATTTGGGCTTGACCCCAGTTATTTGGGCTTGACCCCAGTTATTTGGGCTTGACCCCAGTTTGGGCTTGTCCCTAGTTTCGCCAGTAGCGCACGATGATCCTGGTATAGTTCATGGCAATGGGACCAGCACTCGCTTTAGGGGCTGACAATTTCATTGTACTGGCTATATTCAGGATCCTACGTATAATGGTAGACGTACCATACATCCGTTCCTAAGGTTTCTAACGTTTTCACGTTAGCTAAGGTTTTGACATTTTCATGTCACTAAGTTTGGATAGTCGCCAGTGAGGGCCATACTCCAGTTTACACATGATCCTTTGGGCTTGTCCCCAGTTATCCTTTGGGCTTGTCCCCAGTTATCCTTTGGGCTTGTCCCCAGTTATCCTTTGGGCTTGTCCCCAGTTTATTGGGCTTGTCCCCAGAATTGTTGGGCTTGTCCCCAGTTACTAACTCTTATCTTATATTGGCTTAGTCCCAAGTTGTATCCTATTTCAGGTTTTTGGAGATAAATGACCAAGGATCCTTGATCCTTACCTTATACTAAGGTTTGTCTTTTGGTTATCCTGATTATAAGTGTTAAAGGTTAGGATCCTAACTTGGATTCTCAGGTATGATCCTTAACTATTTTGATTTTATTCATTATTCATTTGAGTGACCCATATCCTTTGACAACTGAACTTATGATCCTTAAAATATACTACTTTTCGGAATTTGTCGACTATAGGATATGTGATCCTTGATCATATCCTAAACTTTTTGAGGATATTTATTAAATTTTTTCTTTACTTGATAAGTTTAGACAAAATGAATATCACAATAATTGAAATGTAAAGTACTAACAAGGATAGCAACACGGGAGATAGCCAAAAAGTTAAAGTTATTTTATTCACAAAACGTTAAACCCTTTAAGGTTGTCAAAATTTCCAACCCACATTTCTACCAGCAAAACGTGGCCCGTCCACATGGGTTGGCAAAGGGTGTCCATTGTTTACGGGTCTTTGTAGTTCAGGAAATAAAAGACGGAAGGATAACGAGTGGCTTCATCCCCCAAACAGAGGATCCATCCACCACCTATTATCCTGCCTATTGTTCAAGGATCCATGATCCTTCACCCTAGAAACTATTGTCTAAAGTTATTACAACCCATCATTGTTCAACAAAAACATCATAACCAAATAACCAAACTTAAAAAAATGGGCTCCGGCTATGTCTAGAAGTGTCCATCATCGCCTATTCATGCAGCTTACACCTTCGCTGCATCACCTTCACCAGCTCCACCTGCTTCTCCACCCTGATCCTTGCCACTGCCACCAGCCTCGATTGCCAGAACCTCATCAGCCTCTTCTTCGTCCTCCAACTCAGCCAGCCTAGCCTTCCAGCCCTCCATATCCCAGTTGCTCCTGTCAAAATTAGGATCCTGAGCTTCTTGTGCCATCTGCAACTTGGTCTTGTACATGGCAATGGCAGCGGAGACTTTAGCATCCTCCATGATCTCGTGCTTCTCATAGTCAGCATTGATCTGAGTTGCAACCGACTGAGTTTTGGCATCATTGAGGTCCTTTTCGAGGGAGGCAATCTTGTGATCCTTGAGCACCGCCAGTTTTTGGAGGTCAGAGTATTTCTCCTCAATCTCTTCGACGTTCCCAACATAGTCCTCGATTTCAGCAAATTTCTGCAAATAAGACAATGCAAAGCTCAGGATCACGTGATCCTCAAGTGGGCAGGATAATTAAGCTAAGTCAGTGATCCTTACCTCAGCAAAGTACTCGAGGAACTGATGGCGGATCAGAGGCAAGCCTTCTAGATTGTCAGCCTCAGAGGTCTTTCTTTTCTTGCTACCCTTGCCCTTAGAAGTGGTTGCCTTGGGGATCGTGACAGCTGGGCTGGCAGCAAGCTTCTTCTTTAAGGATCGGACAGTGTCAAGGTCAGTGACACTGAATTTGGAGGCAGATCTTGAAGACTTTCCAGCACCTACACACCCAAAACAGATAAGTATCCTTATCCCATTTCTATTTAACTATTTATTTAAACATTTAATTATGCAAAAAACAGGATACTTACTCGACATAGTGACAGAACCTGAGGATACTTCTTGAGAATCCTGGGTGTTTGATTTAAATGATCTTCTTGCAGGATCAAGTCTTCGGAAAGCGGCAAGCCTTTCCTTTGTTGCAGGTGTTGTGATGAGGTGTGCGACAGTAATAGCTGCAAAATAGAAACAAAAGGACGTTAGTGATCCTTAAACAAAAACACGGTCATCTGGTGATCCTTCTCAGGATCCTCTATCCTACCATGAGTGGTCCATTTTCTAGGCAGATCCTTTCCATCAGGGATAGAATCCCTTCTAACAAAGAAGAATCGCCGTTTCCAGTTGGTGTCATTCTTAGTGGCTTTGAAGATGGGATGTTCTTCACCAGGTTTATGCTTGAGTAGATATCGGTGAGATCCATGGCTAACGAAGTCATACATCTCTGCAAACTCCGACATTCCCAGATCAATTCCCTCATGTTCAATGATCCTTTCAAGGGTATATAAGACCCTCCGGATCATTGGCATCGCTTGAATGTAGGAGATGCCGGTGAGAGAGAAGAAGGATTGGGTGAAATCTGGAAAAGGATATGAGTATTCTATTGTGAATGGTGTGACCGGAAAGGCTACCCAGGTTTCAGAAGAATAGTCACTTAGAACGGTGGGATCAAATGGTTTGAAATCGGTGTTTGCCGGAAAGCAATGGTGGATTCTGTCTATCTGTGGATCAGTGAAGCAGCATCGTTCTTTTGCAGAATCTTTTATGATCCCTTGGCTTTTCAAGGGGCTGTGGATCAGTGAAGCAGCATCGTTCTTTTGCAGAATCTTTTATGATCCCTTGGCTTTTCAAGGGGCTGTCCTTCTTGTGATCCTTAGCCGGTGAGGATCTTAGCATCATCTCGATTATGACGGTGGTGAAGAAGAAGAAACAGAGTGAGAAGATGAAGAGAGAAAGGAAAGAGAAATACCTGATCAAGTCTTCGAATGAGGGTTTAAAGAGGAAACACACGAATTTAAATGCTCTCTAACCCTTATCTCTAACTTCAATTTATAATGATGATTTTGCAGGATAGTCACCTCAATGACGTCATGTTAGCAACGGCTAGTCAGGATTCAACGGCTATATATCCGTTATTTGGTTACTGTTTTGGTCAAAAATCAAGCAATGATAATGCAACCAAACTTTCTGTTGTGAGGTATGATGCTTGAATCAATGATCAATACTAAGGATCACTCAGAAATGAAATGAACAAGTGACACAAAGATTTATATGAGGAAAAAGCCCTTGATCAATGAATGATCTCCGGCATAAAAAACCTCGGGTGATGGAAACTACCGATCACCAACTCAGATTAAACAAGAAATGTATTACAACTTCGGATGATAGCGAGCTAATTACAAGGATCACTATAGTGTAATGTGCAAAAAAGTGTGCAATCGCCAAGTGAATTGTCAAGAGCTGGTGAGAGCAGTTGCGAGTGTGTGTGTTAAGCTAAAAATAGCCAAGTGTTTCTATTTAGCTCGCTATCCCGTTTAAAAATGGAAAATATTTAAGCTAACAAACATTCCGCATTTCATGCAAGTCCTCCACGAACTCCATAACGTCCACTTCAGTTAAGCACGTGCGGAATAAGTCATGGAATATGCTCCAGGAATATCGCCAAGACCAAGTCCAAGCTCGTACTCCTGCAAAACAACATCATATTCAAAGTAGACAATCGTTAGTATAAGGATCCTTATGATCATCCATGATCCTGATCCTGCAATACTTCTGAGGATCACTAATTCAAACAGAAGTGAGGATCACTAAACCCAACAGTAAATGAGGATCACTGATCATTTGAAAATCCTCCCCTAACAATTGCCCCCAAAATATAAGGAGTAAATTGCAAATAAACGAGTTATATTTTCTGTTCTTATCCCTAATGAATCAACGGATAACTAGCCGTTGTAATCGGACTAGCCGTTACCATCCTGACGTCACTGAGGTGACTATCCTGCAAAATCATCATTATAAATTGAAGTTTGGGATAGGGATCAATTTGCATTTAAATTCAAGAGAGACTCCCTTTAAATCCACATTCGAAGATCAAGCAGGTATCTCTCTTCCTCTTCTCCCTTTACGTTTTCTTTCTCTGTTCATCTTCTTCTCTACCATTATGACCAAGATGTTGCTAAGATCCTCTCCGGCTAAGGATCACATGAAAGACAATCCTCTTAAGAGCAGGGGATCATCAAAGACTCGGCGAAAGAAAGATGCTGCTTTACCAATCCACAGATAGACAGGATCCGACATTGCTTTCCGACAAACACCGATTTCAAACCATTTGATCCCACCGTTCTAAGTGATCACGTTTCTGAAACATGGGTAGCTTTCCCGGTCACTCCATTCACAATAGGATACTCGTATCCTTTCCCTGAATTCACCCAGTCTTTCTTCTCCCTCACCGGCATCTCCTATATTCAAGCTATGCCAATGATCTGGAGGGTCTTATATACCCTTGAAAGGATCATTGAGCAAGAAGGCATTGATTTGGGAATGTCGGAGTTTGCAGAGATGTATGACCTCGTTAGCCATGGATCCCACCGATATCTACTCAAACATAAACCTGGTGAAGAACATCCCATCTTCAAAGCCACTAAGAATGACACCAACTGGAAACGGCGATTCTTCTTTGTCAGAAGGGATTCTATCCCTGATGGAAAGGATCTGCCAAGGAAGTGGAGCACCCATGGTAGGATAGAGGATCCTGAGAAGGATCACCAGATGACCTTGTTTTCGTCTTAGGATCACTAACGTCCTTTTGTTTCTTTTTTGCAGCTATTACTGTCGCACACCTCATCACAACACCTGCAACAAAGGAAAAGCTTGCCGCTTTCCACAGACTTGATCCTGCAAGAAGATCATTTAAAGCAAACACCCAGGATTCTCAAGAAGTATCCTCAGGTTCTGTCACTATGTCGAGTAAGTATCCTGTTTTTTTTTTTTTTTTTTTTTGCATAATTAAATGTTTAAATAAATAGTTAAATAGAAATAGGATAAGGATACTTATCTGTTTTGGGTGTGTAGGCGCTGGAAAACCTTCAAGATCTGCCTCCAAATTCAGTGTCACTGATCATGACACTGTCCGATCCTCAAAGAAAAAGTCTGCTGCTAGCCCCTCCGTCATAGTCCCCAAGGCAACCACTTTAAAGGGAAGAGGTGGAAAGAAAAGGAAGACCTCTGAAGCTGACAACCTAGAAGGCTTGCCTCTGATCCGCCATCAGTTCCTCGAGTACTTTGCTGATGTAAGGATCACTGACTTAACTTGATTATCCTACCCATTTGAGGATCACGTGATCCTGAACTTTACATTGTCTTCTTTGCAGAAATTTGCTGAAATCGAGGACTATGTTGGGAACGTCGAAGAGCTTGAGGAGAAATACTCTGATCTCCAAAAAGTGGCAGTGCTCAAGGATCACAAGATTGCTTCCCTCGAAAAGGACCTCAATGATACCAAAACTCAGATGGTTGCAGCTCAGATCAATGCTGACTATGAGAAGCACGAGATCACGGAGGATGCTAAAGTCTCCGCTGCCATTGCCATGTACAAGACCAAGTTGCAGATGGCCCAAGAAGCTCAGGATCCTGCCTTTGACAGGAGCAACTGGGACATGGAGGGCTGGAAGGCTAGGCTGGCTGAGTTGGAGGATGAAGAAGAGGCTGAAGAGGTTCTGGCAATCGAGGCTGGTGGCAGTGGCAAGGATCATGCGAAGGATACTGGAGCTGGAGGAGATGGTGATGCAGCCAAGGTGTAAGCTGCAGGAATGGGCGATGAAGGACATTTCTAGACGTAGCCGGAGCCCATTTTTTTAGAATTTGGTAGTTTATTTTGGTTATGGTGTTTTTGTTGAACAATGATGGGCTGTATCTTGAACAATAGTTACTAGGTTAAAGGATCATGGATCCTTGAACAATAGGCAGGATAATGGGTGGTGGATGGATCCTCTGTTTGGGGGATGAAGCCACTCGTTATCCTTCCGTCTTTTATTTCCTGCACTACAAAGACCCGTAAACAATGGACACCCTTTGCCAACCCATGTGGACGGGCCACGTTTTGCTGGTAGAAACGTGGGTTGGCAATTTTGATAACCTTAAAGGGTTTAACGTTTTGTGAATAAAATAACTCTAACTTTTTGGCTATCTCCCGTGTTACTATCCTTGTTAGTATTTTACTTTTCAATTGTTGTGATATACATTCTATCTAAACTTATCAAGTAAAGAAAAAACTTAATAAATATCCTCAAAAACTTTAGGATATGATCAAGGATCACATATCCTATAGTCGATAAGTTCTGAAAAGTAGTATATTTTAAGGATAATAAGTTCAGTTGTCAAAGGATAAGGGTTACTCAAATGAATAATGAATAAAATCAAAATAGTTAAGGATCATACCTGAGAATCCAAGTTAGGATCCTAACCTTTAACACTTATAATCAGGATAACCCAAAAGACAAACCTTAGTAGAAGGCAAGGATCAAGGATCCTTGGTCATTTAGCTTCAAAAACCTGAAATATGATACAACTTGGGACTAAGCCAATATAAGATAAGAGTTAGTAACTGGGGACAAGCCCAAAGGATAACTGGGGACAAGCCCAAAGGATAACTGGGGACAAGCACAATGGATAACTGGGGACAAGCCCAAAGGATAACTGGGGACAAGCCCAAAGGATAACTGGGGACAAGCCCAAAGGATCGTGTGTAAACTGGAGTATGGCCCTCACTGGCGACTATCCAAACTTAGTGACATGAAAATGCCAAAACCTTAGCTAACGTGAAAACGTTAGAAACCTTAGGAACGGATGTATGGTACGTCTACCATTATACGTAGGATCCCGGATACAGCCAGTACAATGAAATTGTCAGCCCCTAAAGCGAGTACTGGTCCCATTGCCATGAACTGTACCAGGATCATCGTGCGCTACTGGCAAAACTGGGGACAGGCCCAAAACTAGGGACAGGCCCAAAACTAGGGACAAGCCCAAATAACTGGGGACAAGCCCAAATAAACTTCGGAGAGTTGGCCAACCACTTTGATCTTCTGTAAAATGATAACAACTCTGCAAAAGCTTAAACTTTATGAAAATAGATGTTAAATGTTTAACATCTTTGCCTTATGATAAGTAATAAGTATAAGATGAATGAAGATGAAAGTAATGTGTTACCAAATGTAGAATCATATATCCTTTGAGGATCCCGGATCCTTAATCAGAATCATGGCATCGCTGAGGATCCCTGATCCTTCTTACATAAAGTTCTTTTGAGATGAACAACATTCTAAGCTCTTGGTAAGAGGTCACCATCCATTGTCAACAAACAATATGCCCCCTTTCCTGCTTCAGCTTCAATTAAGTAGGGACCTGACATTCTTGTTGTATGCTCCAGCCATTCTTTGTCGATGAAGGATATTGCTGTGTCTTTGACAAGGATCACATTTCTTGGCATAATCCACAACATCGTTCTTCATAGCAGGCCAATAGTTTCCTGTTCTAAGGATCTTTGAGAATAGTACTCTGCCCCCAGTGTGGTTTCCACAATCTCCTTCGTGAAAATCCTTTAAGACTTCTTGATTTTCTTGAGTTTGAAAGCTCTAGGATTTTCTCCAGTAGGAATCTCTCCATGTTGTATATATCTCATGACTGGAGGGGTCCATGATCCTGAATGAGATTGTGTATCATCACTAGGGATGATTGCAGAATCTTCCACTATCTTCATGGTTACGTGATTCACAATTGCTGGAGTTAAAACATGGATGATGAGTATTTTCACATCCTCTGGAATCTTCAGTGATGATTCAAGATTAGCTAGAGCATCAGCTTCTGCATTTTCTTCCCTGGGTACCTGTGATAGACTGAAAAAAGAAAAAGAATCTGCCAGTTTCCTGACTATTTCTAAGTACTTGATTAGCTTTTCACCTTTGACAGTGTAAGAACCATTATAATGATTAGTAATTAATAGGGAATCTATGAATACTTGAAGATACCTGATCCTCGTATTCTTATCTAATTGCAAACCTGCTATCAAGGCCTCATATTCAGCCTCATTATTAGTGGTTTGGAATTCACATGCAACGGATTGGGGTATAATGTCCCCCTGTGGCGATTTTGGTAGTGTGCTTTGTCTAGTTCCTTTAACATCTGAAGCTCCATCCATGAGGAGTGTCTAAGGATCCTTGGTCTTCTCAAGTTGTTGAACTTCTAATTCAGCTTCCCTTTGTAGATCACTACTGGAATCAGCCACAAAGTCAGCTAAAGCTTGGGACTTGATGGCAGTCCTGGGTTCATATTTAATGTCATATGCAATAAGCTTGATTGCCCACTTTGCCATTCTACCTGACATTTGAAGTTTCCTGAGAACATTCTTGATAGGAAGGTTAGTTTTCACAATAATGGTGTGAGTTTCTAAATAATGTCTATGTTTAGCAGAAGCCATAATTAAATCAAGAATTAATTTCTCTAAATGAGAATACCTGGCCTCAGCATCAAGTAGAATTTTACTTACATAGTATACCGGATGTTGAGAGCCTTCATGATCCTTAACTAGGATCACACTTACTGCTTTAGCTGAAATAGCTAAGTATAAGGATAACGATTCTCCATTTTCTGGTTTCATCAGGGCTGGTGCTGAGGATAGATAATCCTTAAGAACCTTGAGTGCAGCTTCATGCTTATCAGTCCACTCAAACTTGCCTTGAGCAATTTGTCTACCTCTTCTTGGATAATGGCATTCCTTTCAAGTGCAAACTTTCTCCTTTTTTGGTGTATTGGCTTGAAAGACCTGTCAATACCAAGTTTGTGAGTAATAACATTCTTAGATATACCTGTCATATCTTCATGTTTCCAAGCAAAGGTGGATTTTCTTCTTTCCAAGAAGGATACTAAATCCTGCTCAATACTGTCTAGGATCCCGGATCCTATAAAAATTTTGGATTCAGGATCCTCTGGGTTCAACAGAATATCCTTGACGTCTTGCTCTCTTGCTTCCATGACGTCTTGCTCCTTGGAGGCTGGCTTCATTGAAGAAGTGTAACTGTTCTTTGCCTCCTACTGATCACTTTCTATCTTCACCATATCTCATAGAGTTGGGAGCTTGACACATTGATGTTATGTTGAGGGGGACTGCCTTCATATCGTGTATCCATGGCCTGCCAAAGATAACATTACAGCAAGACAAGCAATCAATAACATAGAATTTTTTTAACATAATTCACTCCCTCTATATAGATAGGAAGCTTAATATCCCCCAATGTAATCTTTGTCTCTCCACTGAATCCCACAAGTACTGGGGATCTTAGGACAATATCAGACTCTGGGATATTCATCTTCTTGAGGACATCAAGCTGAATGATGTTCACGGAACTCCCTCCGTCTATAAGGATCCTGCGAACAAAGTGGTTAGAAATAAACAATGTAATTACAAGACCATCATGATGAGGATCCTGGATATCAACACGATCATCCTCATCAAAGGTTATGACTTTATCCTGGGTGACAACGGAGGTCCGGACGGGTCTGTCTCCATTATCCATCTTGGTTTCCTTAGCATGTCTTTTTGCTGCTGAAAAGGAAGTACCACAAATGTCTGATCCACCGGATATGAAGTTTATAACTTGTGCATCTGCTGGAGGAGCAGGAGCTCTTTCCGGGATCCTTTCAGGATCCTGGATCCTTGACTTCTTCCGTCCCAGAATGTCACGGCCCCCGACCCGGTTTGACCCGTTTCAGGAGCCGCGGGACAGAAATCCTGTGGTATTTATTTAACAGCGGAAGTTTTCTTCAGGATCTTTTAAAAACTGCAATTTCCCGATTATTTTATTTCACAACTCGGGATAAAACCCGGTAATTTACAATCTTGAGATTTCATGAAGAAATCTTTTATTTTACAAAACATGTTTCTTTATTTTATACTGAGCCACTTCCTTAAGCTTGTAGTGCTTCGCGGCACTTTTCCTGGATCACAACAGATCACTTGAAACATGTTTGAAAAAGATTTTGTCAGCGGGAAATACTGAGTGAATCATTCTATTTACTAAAATGACTCGTTTGTTTTAATTTACAGTATTAAGACCGATTACAATGTTTCTGATATCAAACCAACTACCCACGGTATTTGTCACTCGACCGGATCTGTGACTATGGTCATATCCCCCATTGGCTGCCCCAATGGTGACGATTATCAAGTAATGTATACAAAACCCCACATACCGGCTGTAATTTGGTGATTACAAAGACTTAATCCCTGTAATTATAACTTTGAAAATAAACATGCTTTTTGAAAGTAATTTAATAAAAAGTGAATGACTCACATTGCAGATTTAATTTGAGCAGAGCCTAGCCTACTGATTAGCCTTTTAACCTAAATTAATAATAATGCACACAAAACTGGGTTAGTAATCAATACAGCATTTACGATAACTCACGAGATCAAACCCTCACAACGAATGACAAAGTGCGATACTTAAACATCCATCAAATTAACGACGAATGACAAAGCATAACCCTAATGTGGGCAGCACTTAAACATCCATTGGATATTTTAATCAATCGGACATTGAATCGTAGCAGCGATCGAGTTATTACCCTGTTTTGCGGCAGCAATTAGTGATCCGTGTGTGTTTTGATAGTAATTCTACGATATCTCAGTGTGTATTACGATTTTCTTCGTCGTTTCAGTGCCCAGAATCAAGTCCCAATCTCTGCTATTTATACACGAATTTTACCTAGCTTACGGACCGTAAGACTCAACCCTTACGGTCCATAAGGGACACAAAATCATTATAGAGTTGCCACGTCCTGGACTAGCCTAGCTGAGTTGACAACTTCGTAAAATTCGAATTTGAAAGCGTTTTATTTAGATAATCGTAACTAGGGTTTACCCCCCTGAGTTTTAGGGGCCCTGATCCTGATTCCGATTGTTCTGAAAATTTTAGGGTTTGTGCAAAATCACTTGGGTGTCTCAATTAGGGTTTCCTATTGGACAATTAAAATAATAAATATGACTTTTGATGAGAGTTGTTACATTCTCCCCACCTTAATAAAAATCTCGTCCTCGAGATTTGCTGGAATAATTGAGGATACTTTCGCTTCATTTCTGATTCCAGTTCCCAAGTGTATACGGGTCCTCTCTTTGAATCCCACTTTACTTTAACTAGCACTAGTCGTTTGTGCTTGAGAAACTTCACTTTTCTGTCTTCTATCTGAAGAGGTTTCTCAACAAATTTTAACTTTTCGTTTACCTCTATATCTTGAAGAGGTACTACTAAGGATTCGTCTGATAGACATTTCTTGAGATTGGATACATGAAATACATCATGTACTCCAGCTAACCCCCCTGGTAGTTGTAAACGATAAGCAACTGGTCCTATACGTTGGATCACTGGAAATGGTCCTACGTGCCTTGGACTTAGCTTTCCTTTCTTACCGAATCTAACAACTCCTTTCGAAGGGGAAACTTTCAACAGTACTCTGTCTCCAACTTGGAATTCTAACGGCTTGCATCTATTGTCTGCATAACTCTTCTGGTGATCTCGAGCAGTCTTCAGCCTTTCCTTGATTTGAGTAATCTTATCAGTCGTCTCTTGCACTATTTCAGGACCTGACAATTGACTTTCTCCTATTTCTGCCCAACAAACTGGAGTTCTGCACTTTCTTCCATACAGTGCTTCAATGGGGCAGTTTCAATGCTTGAATGATAACTATTGTTATAGGAGAATTCAATTAAAGGTATGTGATCGTCCCAATTTCCACCAAAATCTATCACACATGCTCGGAGCATGTCTTCTAGAGTTTGGATCGTCCTTTCACTTTGCCCGTCTGTTTGTGGATGATAAGCCGTGCTTAGGTTTAGTCGAGTTCCCATTGCTTCTTGGAAACTTTTCCAGAAATGAGAAGTGAAATGACTATCCCTATCCGAAACAATGGAGAGTGGAACTCCATGAAAGGATACTACTTTATCTACATACAACTTTGCCAATCTTTCCATGCTAAAGGTAAAAAGTGAGCTGATTTGGTTAATCGATCCACAATTACCCAAATTGCATCATTACCTTTTCTGGTCTTGGGTAACTTAGTAACAAAATCCATTGTTATAAGTTCCCATTTCCATACAGGCATTTCTAGTTGTTGTAGTAGACCTGAAGGTTTCTGGTGTTCTGCCTTAACTTGTGAACAAGTAAGACACTTAGAAACATATCTAGCTATATCCTTTTTCATTCCTATCCACCAGAAATTATTTCTTAAATCTTGATACATCTTATTGTTTCCAGGGTGAATGGTATACCTAGACTTATGGGCTTCTTCTAGAATCTTATTTCTTAATTCTCCCTGCTTAGGTACCCAAATTCTGCTTTTGTGGAATCTCCAAATTCCATCAGCTCCTTGCTCTAATTCTTTTATTTGTCCCTTCATTCCTTCAGCATCATCCTTGATTGCTGTAGCTTGAACATTTTTCAATTGCTCCATTAAATCTAATTGTAAATTTAATCTGAGAGCACGAACTCGTCTTTGGTTCTCATGATACTTACGACTTAAGGCATCTGCAACTACATTTGCCTTTCCTTCATGATACTGAATATCACAGTCGTAATCACTTAAGATTTCCATCCATCTCCTTTGCCTCATGTTTAACTCTTTTTGCCCAAATATATATCTTAAACTCTTATGATCTGTATAGACAGTAAACTTACTTCCGTACAGATAATGTCTCCAGATTTTCAGGGCAAAAATTACGGCTCCTAATTCTAAATCATGAGTCGTATAGTTTTCTTCGTGCTTTTTCAATTGTCTTGAGGCATACACAATTTCCTTCTTGCGTTGCATAAGCACACATCCTAATCCTAGTTTTGAAGCATCACAATATACTTCAAAATCTTCTGTTCCTTCTGGTAAGGCTAAGATTGGAGTATTGGTTAATTTCTGTTTCAATATTCTAAAGGCTTCTTCTTGTTTAGGTCCCCATTCAAACTTAACTGCTTTACAGGTTAGCTTAGTTAATGGTACAGCTATCTTGGAAAAATCCTTAATAAACCATCTATAGTAGCCAGCTAAACCTATAAAACTTCTAATTTCCATTGCAGTTTGTGGAACCTTCCAATTGGTAATCGCCTCTATCTTAGCAGGATCTACATAAATACCTTCGTGATTCACCATGTGTCCTAAGAATTGCACTTCTTGCAACCAAAATTCACACTTCGAGAATTTGGCATAAAGCTTTTCTTTTCTTAACAAAGTTAAGAGTGCATGCAAGTGCTGACAATGTTCGTCCTGACTTTTTGAATAAATAAGTATATCATCTATGAAGACAATTACAAATTTATCCAAATACGGTTTACAGATTCTATTCATCATGTCCATAAATGCAGCAGGAGCATTTGTTAACCCAAAGGGCATGACTGTAAACTCGTAATGACCATACCTAGTTCTGAAAGCAGTTTTAGGTATGTCTTCTACTTGTACCTTCAATTGATGATATCCGGAACGTAAATCTATCTTAGAAAAATATCTAGCTCCTTGAAGTTGATCGAAAAGATCATCAATCCTAGGTAATGGGTATCGATTCTTAATTGTAACCTTATTCAATTCTCTATAATCAATACACATTCTCATCGAACCATCCTTTTTCTTAACAAACAACACTGGTGCTCCCCAAGGGGATGAGCTAGGTTGTATGAATCCTTTACTTAGTAATTCATCTAATTGTGTTTTCAGTTCTAACATTTCGGTAGGAGCTAACCGATAAGGTGCCTTGGCTATCGGTGTAGTTCCAGGAATTAGATGAATCCTAAATTCTACCTTCCTATTTGGTGGTAACCCTGGTAACTCTTCTGGGAATACATCTGGATATTCTGAGACTACTGGTATTTCCTTAAGTTCTTTACCCTTAGTGCTAATGATTACTGAAATCATATATACTATTCCTTGTTTCTGTTCATAACTAGCAACTTTCATTACTGATATGAACTTCATAGGCTTACGTGGTTTATCTCCTGTAATCACAATTACTTCTCCGGTGGGTGCCTGAATTTCTATAGAGTTCTTATCACAAAGAATTCGAGTATGGTTGGCTACTAACCAATCCATTCCTAATATAACATCGAATTCAGCTAATTTCATAGGCAATAGGTTTGCAGAGAATTTATGACCTAAGAGTTCTATGTTTTCTTGTTGCAACACCTTATCTATTTTAACTGAATTTCCATCTGCCGTTTCTACTGTAAAAATTTGCCTAATGCTGGTTAAAAGTAAGTTAAGAGCTTGGCAGAATGAAGTATTGATAAAACTTTGGTTTGCACCAGAGTCAAATAATACTTTTGCATACATGTTGTGAACTAAGAACGTACCAGCTATCACATCTGGAATGAGTTCTGCTTCTTGAGTAGTTAACTGAAAGGCTCGGACATTCTTCTTAGTAGCTCCGTCGGCTGTCTTGGCTTTGTTGTCTACTGGTTTGATTAATTTAGGACATTCTGTTTTGAAATGCCCTGCTTCTCCACAATTGTAACAAATTGTAGATTTCTTCCTGCAGTTTTCTTCACGATGTCCTATATGTCACACCCCGACCACGTAGAACATACAAAACGTGGCGGAAATGTCGAGGAGTGTTGTAACAGAATTAATGTTTCAAATCCATGGCAATTGAAGTTTCGTTTTATTAATCAAAAGTGTTACAATGCCTTAATAAACAAAGAAGTACAACATAATTAACTAGTCTTGTCTCGTTTTAAGTCACTAAGGCACAGGTCCGCCTAAGTATGTCTTGATAAGCCCTATGCTTCATCTCCTGAAAACACATGTGAAAATAGGTACGTCAGCATAAAAATGCCGGTGAGATACATAGGTTTTGTGAAAATAGGTTTCATGACTTATGTTTGAGAAAATGTTTAGTCATGAACCTTGTTATTTGCTTTGTTTTGTAAATCATTTGAAAATCAATAAGATCAGATGATATGTATAAATAAGAGAATAATGTATGGTTAAATGAATAACCATGTAAAATGAGTTTCTATTAGATAAGTTGTTTGCAAATCAATGTCTTGTGAAAAGTATGTTATTTGTATAAAATGTTCTATGTCTCAACTTGAAATGATTCAAATAATGCTACGACATGTAATACCATACAAACACTTATATATAGGAAGTACCAGCGGCGTATCCACCATGTTTGTATCATATTACACCCGCCTCGTTACTTAATCACTTAATCAAACCAATCTACCAAAGTAAAATGTTCATGTCTAATGTAAATCATGTAATAGGTATCCAATGTGATTTGTATAAATAAATGTAAGGTTAAACGAATAACCTTATAGTAGCATATTTAAAAGTATACTTTAGATTTGTAAGTAACATAATAACCTATGTTTTGGTTTCATAAATAACATATCAAAATATGCTTTGGATGTGATAAATAACATATTAAACTATGTTTTGGTTTTGTAAATAACATATCAAAATATGCTTTGGATGTTTAACAAAATATATGTTGGTTTTGTACAATACCACACATGAGAGTATATCAAAATATTCTTTAATAGTGTGATTTAAGAATTCATTCAGACCTGGTGCATCAAAATACACCTTTGAGACTATAGAAATACCACAAAGGCAATCCCTATTTGGATGGAGCAACAAATTGGTTTCAGACATTCCATGACAACAGGAATGGGGTGTCAAATCCTATAGCGCTATATCATACTAACAATCGGTCTGGTGAACATAAAATAAGTACAATTCAACAATTTATTTTATGTTCTTTGAGAAATCAATATTTAAATCATAGATAGTCATTTAGTTTGTCAAATGATAAGTAATAACATGTATAAACAAATGTCAAAATGTAAGCATGTGATGAAATCAGATGTACTAAGTACGCACTCAATGGGCATACATAGCATAAATGGTAATGAAATCATGTACTATAATGTACTAATGAACATAGCAAGTATATGATGTCAAAACAGGAAAGCATGAAAGTAACAAGTAGGCACATGTGTTCCACCCCAAAACGTTTGGAAAACAGTAAAAGAGGGGTCTATGTACTCACTTGAGATTGCTCAGTAGTCCTAAGATAACCACCAAGCGATGCTAGAGATCACGGATATCAAACGGCACCTAATATAGGTAACTATGTTAATAAACCGGACCTAAATCGGAAGACTGGGTAGCATTAGGGTTTGTAAACCAAATGAGTATAGGAACTCATATGATTTGGTTTAACAAAGCCTACATACTAAATGAAACTTAACCTAAGTGTTATCGACCCATTACGACCCGTTTAGGTAGCTTATGCTACTTTAACGCGTCGTTCGCGTAAAACGCGTTCGGAACGCCTAACTAGCCCTATGACAAGTGTTATATGCCTAAACATGTTACATAATCAGTGATGTGGCAAAAGTTTAGGTTACATATGCTAAATTACCAATTATACATGAAAAGGGTATTCTGGTAATTTACCTAAGGCATATAAACTACCTATCATACAACTACTTAAACGATGTGACCATAGGGCATAACCTCGGAAGGTTATTCCCTACCTACTATGGTCACCTAATGTATTTGGTCGGATCCTAATTATCGACCAAACTGGGTCGGGTTCGAAGGTATAGGCGATTTATTAGATCGCCTACCCTACGACCCTAGACAACGTGGTAATCAGTGGGCATAGTCCCAAGGGACTATAACCAACGTGATTACACTCACGTTGCGAAGTTCAAACGAACTTCGCATTGACCATTACTGGTCAACGCTGAAAGTCAAACAAAGTTTGACTTTCTGACTCGAAAAGCAATAAAATAAGGAAAAGAACGAAAGAATACTTACGAAGGGTCCCCGAATGCTAATCCCGATTCAAGAATCTCAGGTACGAAACAATGGTTTCAACTTAGAGGTTCTCAAATCAGAATTCTAGTGATTTTAGAAATGGGGGGTATGGGGTATATATAGTTTTCGGTCCACCGTTAGGATCGTTTCATGGAAAACGTGCCTTAATCCCACCCGTACAAGTGTCGGGACCTTATGGTGACTAAAATTCCATCCTTATCAGCTGACTAGACTAATTAGAACATGTGGTGGAGGATTAAACAGCTGCAACTTGTGTTTAAATGCATTTAATCTGGTCAGAAGGACTGACGCGGGCCGCCTAAGATTTAAGCTTGGCTGAGGCGGGCCGCCTAGCTCTTCAGATCAGAAAACAAGTTTCAGAAATGTCAGTTTCAGTCCCTGCACGTGTTTAAGGCCATTTCCGACACTTCTAAGGCCCGTAAAGCCAAATTTAAGGCCCTAAAATGTTTCCTAAACATTGAGGACATGAAACATGCTCAAAAATATGTCGGATGTTGGTTCGTTTGGTCGTACGAACGCGATGTTCGCTTAATTACGACGGAATGCGCATAAGCGCGAAAAACGATCCAAATGACGAAACGAATGGATTTTTGGCAAGCCAAACACTAAAGAATAATATAGTCATGCTTACATAAATTTTTGGATGTCCGGATGTATTCAGAACGTAAGTTATGCGCGAAAATGCAAACTTGTGCACTTTTTTGACACTTTTAGTCCCTGAATGTCCCAAAAGTTTATTTTAGCATACCGAACACCTCAAAGCCTATTTCTAAGCTATGTAAAGGATATTTATGGTATGTTTAACTTATGGTCATGTTCCGGAATGTCTGTTACAGTTCAAATTGGCATACTTTCGCAGTTTGTCAAGTTTAGTCCCTGTAAGCGAATTAACTTGTTTTTGCCATACCAAAGCCTTTAAAACTTATTTCTAAGTTATGTAAAGGTTATTTAAGGTATGTTAAGCCTATTTCACTATTCCGGAGTGTTCGTTGGATTAAACTGGTTATATTTACGCATCTGAGCGCGTATAACCCTCCAGAAAGCGATTTAAAGCTTAAAATCAAACAAGAGTTGATATGTGTAAAAGATACACATAATTTTACAAATCCCAAGTATGAAATACAATATTTCATTGGTTTGGCATTTGTTTGACGGTTAAAGTGACACAGGTGTTACAGTCTCCCCTACTTTAGGAAATTTCGTCCCGAAATTTAATTCTAGAGGAAACTTGTGAAGACAGCTGTGACGGTTTCGCTTTCTAATAGATCCATTGAACCCTTAAGTAAAACTCTGGGCCATGTTAGGATTCTTAGCGAATTTGTTAACCCTCAAAGTGAATTCCTTGTAGCAGTAAAACATGGAATTTTTTGAACTATGGATAGAAAAACGTTTCTTATGAAGACTTATCATAGGAAACTTGTGTGTGCTTGAAATCAGAATTGGGGAGCGTAAGATAAAATGACATCGGTCAAGGTCCAAGACTTCTCCCGTATCATTATTCTCGTCACTATGGGTCTTAACACATGACAAAATTCCCTGTGGTTTCTGTGCACTGAATTCCATAATTATGTAGGCCTCCATAATTACTTAATTCCTTGCACAGTCCGCACAGTTCATTTCAGAATGCGTAGAGGAAAAATCAATTGAATAAACATGAAATGACTCGACTAGACCACCAAAGGGTCCTTTTAATTTGATCAATGAACGATCTTTTTAATTAGATCAACATATGATCTTATTAACTAAACCGTCATACAATCTCCTTAAATAGACCACTTAAGGGATCTAATTATAGAATAGTACTTTAAAATCCAAGGGACTTGACTACAACGTAGAAGTCCATTAAGGATTTAAGATAGTAACTTTGGATATCCTATTATGAATCTCTCGTATGAGATATGGAAGATTCTATGAGGATTTGGATGGATCACATAAAAACACAAAACATATATGAAAACACTTAAGCACATAATCACATAATTGATTAACTTGATTCTTTAATTTGTTATCTTTAGGTATGGATATTTAAAGTACACCAGGAAATCCAATCCGTGGATTTCATTTGGCACTTTAATTATAAGAATCTAACTATGGAAATAGAAAGATCTTAGTAGGAATTCGAATTTATCCTTATTGAATCGTAATATACGTATTAAGGCATACGAATAATTCAATTTAGGACTCCGATTTGATTGATAATCATCCATAAGGATCTTAATTATGAGGATAGAAAGATCCTATTTTGAAATTTGGAATCTTGTGTAACGAAAGGTTTTTCGATACCTTGCACGAGGTGTGCTTAAGTCGATCCTTGAGATAGAAAGTTCATGAGGTTGAGGCGCTAGATATGCCAAGCGACACATAAAGCAGAGTTTGAAGGTTGGGTACTACGTATGTTAAGTCGATAATACGAGCAGGGTTGACTTAGGGTTGGTTTAGACCACCTTGGTTTGGGTCAAATTGACAAGCGTTTGTCAGGTGACCGAGTTGTCCACGTGATGCATACAGACGACACTGTCGGTAAGCTTGGTGAGGTGCATTACATTTGTTGTACATAAGCACATACCGGCAGTAGGTTTCCTTACAAAAGGTTGAGCAGCAACAGGATTTGTAACAGCTTTGCTTTGGATTGCAAAGCGGCACATGTTAACCAAATGTCTCCATCGAACACCGTGGGTACATTTGAAACAGGGTATTTGATTTGGATGATGATAGTGGTATTGGTTGCACCAAGGAGCATTTCCCTTATACGGCTTCATCCCTGAGACGAGTCACGGTGATAGCTAAATCAACGGCCTTCTGGTAGTATGACGCCTAATTGATGGAAAATTGCAGCACCTAGTTCGGACATTGTTGTTGCAACGTAGAGGCACCATGAAGAAAATGAAAGACATGGGAGGAAACAAGGGAAAGATAATCAAAAGAAAATGACAACGCATGAAGTTTGTGACCATTTGTTTGTTACCAAAGGCAAACAAATGAGACCGCGACTAATCAAAGTAAGCGGGTCAAAAATAATGTATCACGAAGACATGCTCGCCTATAAGTGAACACTCATCCCAAGAATTCCCAGGTAAGCACAACTGGTCTCGCGTCTGATGAGATATATACGAAGTGCTTGCCTAGACAGAAAACCCAGAATACAGGCATTCACCCTTCCAGTTTGCACGTGTTCACACTATTTAGGACCCAAAACTTTGATGAGATTTTGAAAACTCAAAGGGGTTCAAAACCATATAACAGAGGGTTCAAAACCTAGTAATCAATCATCCTAGAACAGATGATTAGCTTTCAAAGCGGTTTTGAAATTTATGTTCTTGTTGTGGTCGTCGCCTAAGGATAGGTGACGGTATTGTTTTATGACTGAACGCAAGTAAACTAGCGTTAGGGTCCTAAGAAGGTTATAGACTAGGTCAAAGCATTACTAATAACTTAATTCCCTATAACCATTGGCTCTGATACCATCTTTTCTGTCACACCCCGACCACGTAGAACATACAAAACGTGGCGGAAATGTCGAGGAGTGTTGTAACAGAATTAATGTTTCAAATCCATGGCAATTGAAGTTTCGTTTTATTAATCAAAAGTGTTACAATGCCTTAATAAACAAAGAAGTACAACATAATTAACTAGTCTTGTCTCGTTTTAAGTCACTAAGGCACAGGTCCGCCTAAGTATGTCTTGATAAGCCCTATGCTTCATCTCCTGAAAACACATGTGAAAATAGGTACGTCAGCATAAAAATGCCGGTGAGATACATAGGTTTTGTGAAAATAGGTTTCATGACTTATGTTTGAGAAAATGTTTAGTCATGAACCTTGTTATTTGCTTTGTTTTGTAAATCATTTGAAAATCGATAAGATCAGATGATATGTATAAATAAGAGAATAATGTATGGTTAAATGAATAACCATGTAAAATGAGTTTCTATTAGATAAGTTGTTTGCAAATCAATGTCTTGTGAAAAGTATGTTATTTGTATAAAATGTTCTATGTCTCAACTTGAAATGATTCAAATAACGCTACGACATGTAATACCATACAAACACTTATATATAGGAAGTACCAGCGGCGTATCCACCATGTTTGTATCATATTACACCCGCCTCGTTACTTAATCACTTAATCAAACCAATCTACCAAAGTAAAATGTTCATGTCTAATGTAAATCATGTAATAGGTATCCAATGTGATTTGTATAAATAAATGTAAGGTTAAACGAATAACCTTATAGTAGCATATTTAAAAGTATACTTTAGATTTGTAAGTAACATAATAACCTATGTTTTGGTTTCATAAATAACATATCAAAATATGCTTTGGATGTGATAAATAACATATTAAACTATGTTTTGGTTTTGTAAATAACATATCAAAATATGCTTTGGATGTTTAACAAAATATATGTTGGTTTTGTACAATACCACACATGAGAGTATATCAAAATATTCTTTAATAGTGTGATTTAAGAATTCATTCAGACCTGGTGCATCAAAATACACCTTTGAGACTATAGAAATACCACAAAGGCAATCCCTATTTGGATGGAGCAACAAATTGGTTTCAGACATTCCATGACAACAGGAATGGGGTGTCAAATCCTATAGCGCTATATCATACTAACAATCGGTCTGGTGAACATAAAATAAGTACAATTCAACAATTTATTTTATGTTCTTTGAGAAATCAATATTTAAATCATAGATAGTCATTTAGTTTGTCAAATGATAAGTAATAACATGTATAAACAAATGTCAAAATGTAAGCATGTGATGAAATCAGATGTACTAAGTACGCACTCAATGGGCATACATAGCATAAATGGTAATGAAATCATGTACTATAATGTACTAATGAACATAGCAAGTATATGATGTCAAACCAGGAAAGCATGAAAGTAACAAGTAGGCACATGTGTTCCACCCCAAAACGTTTGGAAAACAGTAAAAGAGGGGTCTATGTACTCACTTGAGATTGCTCAGTAGTCCTAAGATAACCACCAAGCGATGCTAGAGATCACGGATATCAAACGGCACCTAATATAGGTAACTATGTTAATAAACCGGACCTAAATCGGAAGACTGGGTAGCATTAGGGTTTGTAAACCAAATGAGTATAGGAACTCATATGATTTGGTTTAACAAAGCCTACATACTAAATGAAACTTAACCTAAGTGTTATCGACCCATTACGACCCGTTTAGGTAGCTTATGCTACTTTAACGCGTCGTTCGCGTAAAACGCGTTCGGAACGCCTAACTAGCCCTATGACAAGTGTTATATGCCTAAACATGTTACATAATCAGTTATGTGGCAAAAGTTTAGGTTACATATGCTAAATTACCAATTATACATGAAAAGGGTATTCTGGTAATTTACCTAAGGCATATAAACTACCTATCATACAACTACTTAAACGATGTGACCATAGGGCATAACCTCGGAAGGTTATTCCCTACCTACTATGGTCACCTAATGTATTTGGTCGGATCCTAATGATCGACCAAACTGGGTCGGGTTCGAAGGTATAGGCGATTTATTAGATCGCCTACCCTACGACCCTAGACAACGTGGTAATCAGTGGGCATAGTCCCAAGGGACTATAACCAACGTGATTACACTCACGTTGCGAAGTTCAAACGAACTTCGCATTGACCATTACTGGTCAACGCTGAAAGTCAAACAAAGTTTGACTTTCTGACTCGAAAAGCAATAAAATAAGGAAAAGAACGAAAGAATACTTACGAAGGGTCCCCGAATGCTAATCCCGATTCAAGAATCTCAGGTATGAAACAATGGTTTCAACTTAGAGGTTCTCAAATCAGAATTCTAGTGATTTTAGCAATGGGGGGTATGGGGTATATATAGTTTTCGGTCCACCGTTAGGATCGTTTCATGGAAAACGTGCCTTTATCCCACCCGTACAAGTGTCGGGACCTTATGGTGACTAAAATTCCATCCTTATCAGCTGACTAGACTAATTAGAACATGTGGTGGAGGATTAAACAGCTGCAACTTGTGTTTAAATGCATTTAATCTGGTCAGAAGGACTGACGCGGGCCGCCTAAGATTTAAGCTTGGCTGAGGCGGGCCGCCTAGCTCTTCAGATCAGAAAACAAGTTTCAGAAATGTCAGTTTCAGTCCCTGCACGTGTTTAAGGCCATTTCCGACACTTCTAAGGCCCGTAAAGCCAAATTTAAGGCCCTAAAATGTTGCCTAAACATTGAGGACATGAAACATGCTCAAAAATATGTCGGATGTTGGTTCGTTTGGTCGTACGAACGCGATGTTCGCTTAATTACGACGGAATGCGCATAAGCGCGAAAAACGATCCAAATGACGAAACGAATGGATTTTTGGCAAGCCAAACACTAAAGAATAATATAGTCATGCTTACATAAATTTTTGGATGTCCGGATGTATTCAGAACGTAAGTTATGCGCGAAAATGCAAACTTGTGCACTTTTTTGACACTTTTAGTCCCTGAATGTCCCAAAAGTTTATTTTAGCATACCGAACACCTCAAAGCCTATTCCTAAGCTATGTAAAGGATATTTATGGTATGTTTAACTTATGGTCATGTTCCGGAATGTCTGTTACAGTTCAAATTGGCATACTTTCGCAGTTTGTCAAGTTTAGTCCCTGTAAGCGAATTAACTTGTTTTTGCCATACCAAAGCCTTTAAAACTTATTTCTAAGTTATGTAAAGGTTATTTAAGGTATGTTAAGCCTATTTCACTATTCCGGAGTGTTCGTTGGATTAAACTGGTTATATTTACGCATCTGAGCGCGTATAACCCTCCAGAAAGCGATTTAAAGCTTAAAATCAAACAAGAGTTGATATGTGTAAAAGATACACATAATTTTACAAATCCCAAGTATGAAATACAATATTTCATTGGTTTGGCATTTGTTTGACGGTTAAAGTGACACAGGTGTTACACTATAGTTTTGCAAAAATTGCAGGTGATATCGCATCTTCCATAATGTTTCTTTTTACATTTCCTGCAGAATGACGGAGTTGGAGATTGCCCTGTTCCTCTTCTCTTGAAGCTGTTATTATTACCCGTACGAAATCCTTGGGTAATTTTCTGAGCTAGTTCCTTCTTTCTGTTTTCATCTTGTGTGCGTACCAGTTCGTCAGTTAGGGTGTTAGCTAATTCTACCGCATCATCAATAGTGCGAGGTCTCGCAGCTTTAACGTTATTGCGGATTTCACTAATCAAACCCCAAATGTAACGAGAAATGAGTACCGGTTCTGGCGAAGCCAGTGTTGGTACCACTCTAGCATATTCAAAGAATGTCGAAGTATAACCGCGACAGTCTACACCCATCATTCTATGGTTTAAAAACTTATTTGCCATTTGATCTTTTTCATATTCGGGACAGAATTTTCTTTCTACAAGACTCTTAAATTCTTCCCATTTCATGGCATAAGCCCTATTTCTTCCTTTAGCCTGTAGCACCGTGTTCCACCATTCTAGCGCCCCTTCTTTGAAAAGGTTTGACGCGTACATGACCTGATCGTCTTTGTCACATTTACTTATTGTAATTACTGCCTCGGTTTTCTCTAACCAACGCAGTGATGCAGTTGCTCCTTCATTGCCTGCAAATTCAGTGGGTTTACAGGCAAGAAATTCTTTGAAAGTGCAACCAGGTGTTGCGGCTTTCATTTTCTTAGGGAGCAGACCTTGCCGTGGTTCATTATCATGATTAACATGATCATTGCCTATGTTTACGCTATTACTGAAGTTATCTTCAGAAATACGTTTGCTAGGAACGATTCGTTGCGGTTCTATTGGATTTTTAACAGCAGCAACGATTGCTGGAATAGCATTGGCTATCCCTTGAGCAATGATATTTTCTATATCCTGCCTAGTCATATATTGATCCCCCGGTTGTTGCTCAGATTGATTAACCTCATTAACTGGTTCATTATTAGCGTTTTCCATCTGATAATTAATATATATAATTTATTAGTATCAAATAAATAACAATTACACAAAACAATTATACATAGTTCTTAACACTAATATAGCCAAAACTATCGATTTCTCGATTTCCATTTATATTTAATAGTATGCATCAATACACACCATTATATTACAAAGTTTTATTTTAGGTTATTTCACATGATTATATTATTATTGCTAATTTACAACCACAGTCTCACTACCCATTGTCCTTTTGTCAGTTGGTATTCTAGTAACGGCGTTCCCTCTCATCGTATTTCCAGGAGATCTGTCCCCCAATCTCTTGGATCCTATTCCCAGCATCCATTAGTTCTTCGCCAAAATGGCGGAGTTCAGCCATATTCTCGTTACTCATTGGTGGATTTGGTAAAGATTCTGGATCGAACTGAGGAAAAAGCTTATAAGGATTGTTTTGGAACTGTATTTCATTAGTCAACCATTCGTCTATTCCTAAAGGTTGCGAGTGGATTGAAGGGTTTGGAATAGCTGGGTCTAAGTTCATTGGAAGTTTGGTTTCAATAGGATGAATAAAAATATTTTCATTAACAGGCTTAATAGTATTATAGCTTGCCAATATAAAATCTAGCTCTTCCTGAGATGGTAATTCCTCAATTTGACTAGAGCTTTCCCCAATTTCCATTTTCTTAGGCTTGGTTTTCTCAAGAGGTGAAGCGTTGAATTCTATAGGTTCTTCTATGTCTGGTATATACCTATTGAAATCTCTGGAAACCTCTATTCTTACTGGATAGAGATTTAAATTCTGAAGGGCGTCAGACAAGTCACTCATGTTGTTATACAAAATACCCACAATTACTAAGTTAAAAATCATAACAAAATTTTATAGAAAAATCTTTAAATATTATTCCAGACTATGTAAAACAAATGAAAATTAAAACACACTAGGTTTTATTTGTAAATTTATTTATTTACTGGATAAGGTTTCTGGACTGTAGGTGATAAGGGTGCTAAAACTTGGCTCAAATTATTTAAAGATTTGTATTTAACTGCTACAGTAGCTAGCATATAAAGATCTGTCTATTTTTCATCTAATTTGTCATCCCAAGGTGTTTTACTGGTTAATTCTTGGGTTTCCTGTTTAATCTTCTTTTCTCAGAATTTCTTTATTTTCTCCTTACTTTTCCTAATAATCAAACTTCTTTTACTAGGAGAAAGTGGTTCCTCATATTGTGCCTTTCGCACAAATATTCCTTCGTCAGGAATTTCAGACTGATTTGAGGATTTGGTTTGGGATGAACTTCCTTTCTCGTTGGATGACCTATCTAATTTAAGATAGATGTTTGACAACTTTTGCTTACCCATACTGTACACAATTATTCAATTAATAAAACACATAATCACATAATTGGCAATCAGTAAAAATTAAGTATTTCTAAATACTTAATTGGCTTAAATCAGTGGCTCTGATACCACCTTTTTCTGTCACGGCCCCCGACCCGGTTTGACCCGTTTCAGGAGCCGCGGGACAGAAATCCCGTGGTATTTATTTAACAGCGGAAGTTTTCTTCAGGATCTTTTAAAAACTGCAATTTCCGGATTATTTTATTTCACAACTCGGGATAAAACCCGGTAATTTACAATCTTGAGATTTCACGAAGAAATGTTTTATTTTACAAAACATGTTTCTTTATTTTATACTGAGCCACTTCCTTAAGTTTGTAGTGCTTCGCGGCACTTTTCCTGGATCACAACAGATCACCTGAAACATGTTTGAAAAAGATTTTGTCAGCGGGAAATACTGAGTGAATCATTCTATTTACTAAAACGACTCGTTTGTTATAATTTACAGTATTAAGAGCGATTACAATGTTTCTGATATCAAACCAACTACCCACGGTATTTGTCACTCGACCGGATCTGTGACTATGGTCATTTCCCCCATTGGCTGCCCCAATGGTGACGATTATCAAGTAATGTATACAAAACCCCACATACCGGCTGTAATTTGGTGATTACAAAGACTTAATCCCTGTAATTATAACTTTGAAAATAAACATGCTTTTTTAAAGTAATTTAATAAAAAGAGAATGACTCACATTGCAGATTTAATTTGAGCAGAGCCTAGCCTACTGATTAGCCTTTTAACCTAAATTAATAATAATGCACACAAAACTGGGTTAGTAATCAATACAGCATTTACGATAACTCGCGAGATCAAACCCTCACAACGAATGACAAAGTGCGATACTTAAACATCCATCGAATTAACGACGAATGACAAAGCATAACCCTAATGTGGGCAGCACTTAAACATCCATTGGATATTTTGATCAATCGGACATTGAATCGTAGCAGCGATCGAGTTATTACCCTGTTTTGCGGCAGCAATTAGTGATCCGTGTGTGTTTTGATAGTAATTCTACGATATCTCAGTGTGTATTACGATTTTCTTCGTCATTTCAGTGCCCAGAATCAAGTCCCAATCTCTGCTATTTATACACGAATTTTACCTAGCTTACGGACCGTAAGACTCAACCCTTACGGCCCGTAAGGGACACGAAATCATTATAGAGTTGCCACGTCCTGGACTAGCCTAGCTGAGTTGACAACTTCGTAAAATTCGAATTTGACAGCGTTTTATTTAGATAATCGTAACTAGGGTTTACCCCCCCTGAGTTTTAGGGGCCCTGATCCTGATTCCGATTGTTCTGAAAATTTTAGGGTTTGTGCAAAATCGCTTGGGTGTCTCAATTAGGGTTTCCTATTGGACAATTAAAATAATAAATATGACTTTTGATGAGAGTTGTTACACAGAAGTTCCTTTAAATGCCCCTTGCTCAACAAATAACCAATTTCCTTTCTTAGTGCAATACACTCTTCAGTGAGATGCCCGAAATCCTCATGATATGCACACCACTTGGACTTATCCTTTGTAGCAGCTGGTTTATCACTTTTCCTTGGCCACCTAGCTTTCTCACCTAGATTTTGCATTGCAAGGATTAGTTCATTGTTATCAACAGAAAAACAGTATTCAGAAATAGGAGGATAATCCTCATCATCCTCTTCTTGTTCCACCGCATGCACGTTCTGGTTGTCAGACTTATTGTAGGACTTGGATTTGTTATTCCTGAAGTAGGATCCTTGTTTCTCCTGTTTTGAGGATCCTGCCAACCTATCCTGGATCCTTTTGTCATCCTCTAGAAGGATGAACCTAAGGGCCCTGGTTCTTACTTCATCAAGGTTCCTACAAGGTGTCATAACAAGATCATCATAGAATAATGAATCCCTAAGCAATCCCATTTTAAAGGCTTCTACAGCCGTAGCAATATCCAAATTAGGAATATCTAAGGATTCTTTGCTAAACTTAGTGATGTAATCTCTAAGTGATTCATTTTGACCTTGAGTTACCCTATATAGATCACTAGTTAACCGTTCAAATTTTCTACTACAAGAGAATTGACTATTAAACAAATTAACTAGATTAGCAAATGAAGTAATAGAGTAAGGGGGAAGACTTAGCAGCTATTTAAGAGCAGATCCTGTGAGTGTGGATCCAAATCCCTTGCATAGACATGCTTCTTTTAACCTTTCAGGAATTGGATTGATCTCCATCCTCTCCCTGTACTGAGCTACATGCTCTTCTGGATCCGTTGAACCATCATACAGCTTCATAGATGGTATCTGGAACCTTTTAGGTATCTCAGCATCACATAAGGGTGGTGCAAAACGAGATATCCTAAGGCTACCATCTGGAATTTCAGGAATGGGTTTAACCACTCCTGGTACACTGGATATCATATCCTTAAGCTTCTGTAGCTCCCTAACCATAGCCTGATTGATACCTGTATCCTGCATAGAGCCATGGTTAGTGTTATATGAATTATTAAAAGTGTTACCTCCCGGAGGATTCATATTTGGAATTGCGGATGTGAATCCATATTGACGAGACTCTGGTATGATTGAAGGACCAGAGGAAGCAATGGTCTGCATTGGTATGAAGTCTCCTTGATGAACATCGGTGCTTGGAGGTTGCATACTCCTTAAGGATCCTCGATCCTGAAAGATGTTGGATCCTTGAAGCTGAAAGGATCCTGAAACCAGAGAGGATCCTTGGACCGGGAAGGATCCTTGGACCTGGGAGGATCCTTGGACCTGGGAGGATCCTTGGACTGCAGGTGTTCCCAAATATCCTCCTGACGTGAAGTATCCTTGATGCTGAAAAGAGGATCCCGATGGTTGAGAGGAGGATCCTTGAGGCTGGAAGTGAGAGCCAAATGTCTGACTCATAGTTGCTGTTCCATAACGCCTTCCAGGTAATTCACCCAAGTATTGCACGTCCGGAGCTGCTGAGTGCTGGGAAGTTATGACTGGAGTGTCGAAGTTAAGCGATCCTCCACTGATTTCTTCTATTTCTTGATATCACCAATCTCCTGGAGGATACGTTCATTGGTTTTGTCCTGCTCTTGCATGCGATCCCTCATCTGCAAAATCAGATTAAAAAGATCATTAGTAGTAGGATTAGTGGACACAGAAGAAGTTGGTGGTTTTTGGAAAATGGGGGTTTGTCTCTTCGCAGCATTCTCAGCATTCTTCTGGGATCCAGAAGGTGGTGGAGGCAAAGGAGGAACGCCTTGTGAAGAACTGATTGCCGGCATAGAGCTTGAGGTATTCTTTGTTGAGGAAGCCATTTGCTTGATTGTAACGAACTGAAATGATCACCAGAACAATGATTTCTCAAGAACGAAGCACCAATTGCCCCACGGTGGGCGCCAAACTGTTTTGGTCAAAAATCAAGCAATGATAATGCAACCAAACTTTCTGTTGTGAGGTATGATGCTTGAATCAATGATCAATACTAAGGATCACTCAGAAATGAAATGAACAAGTGACACAAAGATTTATACGAGGAAAAAGCCCTTGATCAATGAATGATCTCCGGCATAAAAAACCTCGGGTGATGGAAACTACCGATCACCAACTCAGATTAAAAAAGAAATGTATTACAACTTCGGATGATAGCGAGCTAATTACAAGGATCACTATAGTGTAATGTGCATAAAAGTGTGCAATCGCCAAGTGAATTATCAAGAGCTGGTGAGAGCAGTTGCTAGTGTGTGTGTTAAGCTAAAAATAGCCAAGTGTTTCTATTTAGCTCGCTATCCCGTTTAAAAATGGAAAATATCTAAGCTAACAAACATTCCGCATTTCATGCAAGTCCTCCACGAACTCCATAACGTCCACTTCAGTTAAGCACGTGCGGAATAAGTCATGGAATATGCTCCAGGAATATCGCCAAGACCAAGTCCAAGCTCGTACTCCTGCAAAACAACATCATATTCAAAGTAGACAATCGTTAGTATAAGGATCCTTATGATGATCCATGATCCTGATCCTGCAATACTTCTGAGGATCACTAATTCAAACAGAAGTGACGATCACTAAACCCAACAGTAAATGAGGATCACTGATCATTTGAAAATCCTCCCCTAACAGTTACGGATAAGAACGAGAAAATATAACTCGTTTATTTACAAATTACTCCTTATATTTTGGGGGCAATTGTTAGTGGAGGATTTTCCAATGATCAGTGATCCTCAATTATTGTTGGGCTTAGTGATCCTCACTTCTGTTTGAATTAGTGATCCTCAGAAGTATTGCAGGATCAGGATCATGGATCATCGTAAGGATCCTTATACTAACGATTGTCTGCTTTGTATATGAAGTTGTTTTGCAGGAGTACGATCTTGGACTTGGTCTTGGCGATATTCCTGGAGCATATTCCATACTTATTCCGCACGTGCTTAACTGAAGTGGACGTTATGGAGTTCGTGGAGGACTTGCATGAAATGCGGTAAGTTTGTTAGCTTAGATATTTTCCATTTTTAAACGGGATAGCGAGCTAAATAGAAACACTTGGCTATTTTTAGCTTAACACACACACTCGCAACTGCTCTCACCAGCTCTTGACAATTCACTTGGCGATTACACACTTTTTTGCACATTACACTATAGTGATCCTTGTAATTAGCTTGCTATCATCCGAAGTTGTAATACATTTCTTGTTTAATCTGAGTTGGTGATCGGTAGTTTCCATCACCCGAGGTTTTTTATGCCGGAGATCATTCATTGATCAAGGGCTTTTTCCTCGTATAAATCTTTGTGTCACTTATTCATTTCATTTCTAAGTGATCCTTAGTGTTGTTCATTGATTCAAGCATCATACCTCACAACAGAAAGTTTGGTTGCATTATCATTGCTTGATTTTTGACCAAAACAGTTGGTAAGCTTCCTAAGGCACCTGGTGGAAAAGTATTCATGCTTGCTATGACTGACTACTTCTCCAAGTGGATAGAGGCTGAAGCCTTTGCTCAAGTCAGAGAAAAGGAAGTTATATCCTTTATTAAAAGAAACATTATTACTAGATTTGGTATCCCTTCTGAAATTGTTTGTGATAATGGATCCCAATTTATTGGGAATAGAACTACTAACTTTTGTGACAGTTGGGGGATTAAGATGATAACATCAACACCAGTCCACCCACAAGCTAATGGTCAGGCAGAATCATCCACCAAGATCATCATCAACAATTTGAAGAAGAAGCTTGGATCCAAGAAAGGAAAATGGGCAGAAGAACTACCTTATGTACTTTGGCCTGATAGGACAACTCCCAAGAATGCTACTGGCCAAACTCCATTTTCTTTAGTATTTGGGGCAGAATCAGTGATCCCTACAGAGATGGTGGTTCCCACTGCAAGAACAAGCATTCGTGATCCTGAAGAAAATGCTGAAAACTTGGTCCAAGATTTGGATACTATAGAAGAACTTAGGGATTTGGCAAGGATAAGGATGGCCAGTTATCAACAAAGGATGGCTGGAGCTTACAACTAAAATGTCAGGATCAGGAAATTCCAAGTTGGTGATATGGTGTTAAGGAAAGTATTTCAGAATACCACCAATCCTACTGATGGAAAGTTGGCACCAAAGTAGGAAGGCCCTTACTTGATCGAAGCTGAGGCAGGAAAGGGGGCATATCGATTGCTAACAATGGAAGGTGATTTGCTACCAAGAGCTTGTAATGATGTCCACTTGAAGAAATACTTCATGTAATAAGGATCCATGATCCTTACCTGACTAGTATCCTTGAAGGATCCTTACAGGACATATGATCCTCATTTTGGTAATATTCTAATCTCAAACTATTTCATTGTCCTGTATAAGGATAAGGATCCTGCATCCTTTAAGGTTCAGGTATCCTTAACAAAGGGTTGAGTATCCACAGAAGTATCCAGTTATTTGGGCTTGACCCCAGTTATTTGGGCTTGACCCCAGTTATTTGGGCTTGACCCCAGTTTGGGCCTGTCCCCAGTATCGCCAGTAGCGCACGATGATCCTGGTATAGTTCATGGCAATGGGACCAGTACTCGCTTTAGGGGATGAGAATTTCATTGTACTGGCTATATTCAGGATCATACGTATAATGGTAGACGTACAATACATCCGTTCCTAAGGTTTCTAACGTTTTCACGTTAGCTAAGGTTTTGGCATTTTCATGTCACTAAGTTTGGATAGTCGCCAGTGAGGGCCATACTCCAGTTTACACACGATCTTTGGGCTTGTCCCCAGTTATCCTTTGGGCTTGTCCCCAGTTATCCTTTGGGCTTGTCCCCAGTTATCCTTTGGGCTCGTCCCTAGTTATCCTTTGGGCTTGTCCCCAGTATATTGGGCTTGTCCCCAGAATTGTTGGGCTTGTCCCCAGTTACTAAATTTTATCTTATATTGGCTTAGTCCCAAGTTGTATCCTATTTCAGGTTTTTGAAGCTAAACGACTAAGGTTCCTTGATCCTTACCTTCTACTAAGGTTTGTCTTTTGGTTATCCTGATTATAAGTGTTAAAGTTTAGGATCCTAACTTGGATTCTCAGGTATGGTCCTTGATCATTTTGATTTTATTCATTATTCATCTGAGTTACCCTTATCCTTTGACAACTGAACTTATGATCCTTGAACTACGCTACTTTTCAGAACTTGTCGACTATAGGATATGTGATCCTTGATCATATCCTAAACTTTTTGAGATTATTTATTAAATTTTTCTTCTTTACTTAATAAATTCAGACAAAATGTATATTACAACAATTGAAAAGTAAAGTACTCATAAGGATAACAATACGGGAAATAGCCAAAAAGTTAAAGTTATTTTCAAAACATTAAACCCTTTAAGGTTGTCAAAATTTGCCAACCCACGTTTCTACCAGCAAAACGTGGCCCGTCCACATGGGTTGGCAAAGAGTGTCCATTGTTAACGGGTCTTGAGAGTGCAGGAAGTAAAAGATGGCAGGATAACAAGTGGCTTCATCCCCCAAACAGAGGATCCATCCACCACCCATTATCCTACCTATTGTCTTAGGATCCATGATCCATAACCCTAGAAACTATTGTTCAAATACAACCCAAGATTGTTTCAAAACATCATAACCAAAATAAAACTACTACCATGTCCTAAAAAATGGGCTCCGGCCGCGTCTAGAAATATCCATCATCGCCCATTTCAGCAGCTCAAACCTTGGCTGCATCACCACCAGCATCATCAGCATCAGCATGATCCTTTCCACTTCCACTCGCCTCAATTGCTAAGACCTCACCAGCCTCTTCTTCATCATCCAGCTCAGCCAATCTAGCCTTCCAGCCCTCTATGTCCCAATTGCTCTTGTCAAAATCAGGATCCAGAGCTTCTTGGGCCATCTGTAACTGGGTTTTGTACATAGCAATGGTAGCGGAGACTTTAGCATCATTTGTGATCTCATTCTTCTCCTGGTCAGCGGTTATATGAGCCAGGACAAGTTCCCTCTTCACCAGATTGACATCGTTTTCGAGGGAGGCAATCTTCTGATCCTTAGCCAGCATGATCTTTTGGAGGTCCACACACTTTTGCTCAGCCTCTTCAACACTGCCTACGTAGTCCTCGATTTCAGCAAATTTCTGCAAAAAGACAATGTAAAGTTTAGGATCACATGATCCTCAAGTGGGCAGGATAACTAAGCTAAGTTAGTGATCCTTACCTCAGCAAAGTATTCAAGGAACTGGTGGCGGATTAGAGGCAAGCCTTCTAGATTGTCAGTCTCAGAGGCTTTCCTCTTCTTTCCCTTGGAGGCAGTAAGCTTGGGGATGGCGGTACTTGGGCTAGCAGCAGCCTTCTTCCTTCCAGACCTGGGACCAACAGTGGTGAGATCGGTGACACTAAAGCGAGTAGCAGACTTCGATGATTTTCCAGCACCTACACATCCAAAACAGATAAGTATCCGTATTTCATTCTAATTTAAACATTTAGTTATGCACAAAATGGGATACTTACTTGACATTGTAACAGAGCCTGAGGATACTTCCTGAGAATCCTGGGTATTTGCTTGAAATGTTCTTATTGCAGGATCAAGCCTCCGAAAAGCAGCAAGCCTTACCTTTGTTGCAGATGTTGTAATAAGGTGTGCGACAGTAATAGCTGCAAAATAGAAATAAAAGGATGTTAGTGATCCTCAGCAGAAACAAGGTTATCCTGTGATCCTTCTCAGGATCCTCTATCCTACCATGGGTGGTCCAATTTCTAGGCAGATCCTTTCCATTAGGGAGAGAATCCCTTCTGACAAAGAAGAATCGCCGTTTCCAGTTGGTGTCACTCTTAGTGGCTTTGAAGATGGGGTGTTCTTCACTAGGTTTATGTTTGAGTAGATATCGGTGAGATCCATGGCTCACGAGGTCGTACATCTCTATAAACTCCGACATTCCCAGATCAATACCTTCACGCTCAATGATTCTTTCAAGGGTATACACGACCCTCCAGATCATTGGCATTGCTTGGATGTAGGAGATGCCGGTGAGAGAGAAGAAGGATTGGGTGAAATCAGGAAAAGGATACGAGTATCCTATTGTAAATGGGGTAACCGGGAAAGCTACCCAGGTTTCAGAAACATAGTCACTCAGGACGGTGGGGTCAAAAGTTTTGAAAACAGTGTTCGCCGGAAAACAATGGCGAATCCTATCTATCTGTGGATCAGTAAAGCAACATCGTTCCTTTGCAGAGTCTTCGATGATCTTTTGGCTCTTCAAGGGACTGTCCTTTTTGTGATCCTTAGCCGGTGTTTTGGTCAAAAAATCAAGCACTGATAATGCAACCAAACTTTCTGTTGTGAGGTATGATGCTTGAATCAATGAATAACACTAAGGATCACTATGAAATGTAATGAACAAGTGACACAGAGATTTATACGAGGAAAAAGCCCTTGATCAATGAATGATCTCCGGCATAAAAAACCTCGGGTGATGAAAACAACCGATCACCAACTCCAATTAAACAAGAAATCTATTACAACTTTGGATGATAGCGAGCTAATTACAAGGATCACTATAGTGTATTGTGTGAAAAAATGTATAATCGCTAAGTGTTTTGTCGAGAACTGGTGAGAGCAGTTGCAAGAGTGTGTGTGTAGCCAAAAATAGCCAAGTGTTTCTATTTAGCTCGCTATCCCGTTTAAATATAGAAAATATCTACAATAACTAACATTCCACAATTCATGCAAGTCCTCCACGAACTCCATAACGTCCACTTTTAGCCATGCACGTGCGGAATAAACATGGAATATGCTCCAGGAATATCGCCAAGACCAAGTCCAAGCTCATACTCCTGCAAAACAATTTCGCATTCAAAGTAGACAATCGTTAGTACAAGGATCCTTATGATGATCCATGATCCTGATCCTGCAATACTTCTGAGGATCACCAATTCAGACAGAAGTAAGGATCACTAAGCCCAACAGCAATTGAGGATCACTGATCATTGAGAAATCCACCCCTAACAATTGCCCCCAAAATATAAGGAGTTATTATGTAAATAAATGAGTTATATTTTTGTTCTTATCCGTAACAAATTAACGGATAACTAGCCGTTGGAGTCGGACTAGCCGTTACGAGCATGACGTCACTGAAGTGACTATCCTGCAAGATCATCATTATAAATAGGAGTTAGAGATAGGGATCAATCTGCATTTAAATTCAAGAGAAACTCCCTTTAAATTCACATCCGAAGATCAAGCAGGTATCTCTCTTCCTCTTCTTCCTTTGCGTTTTCTTTCTCTGTTCATCTTCTTCTTTACCCTCATAACCAAGATGATGCTAAGATCATCTCCGGCTAAGGATCACTCTAAAGACAGTCCTCTTAAGAGCCAGGGGATCATCAAAGATTCGGCGAAAGAAAGATGCTGCTTCACTGACCCACAAATAGACAGGATCCTCTGTTTGAGGGATGCAGCCATTGTGATCCTGCCGTCTTTTGATTCCTGCACTTTCTAGACCAATGAACAATGGACACCCTTTGTCAACCCATGTGGACGGGCCACGTTTTGCTGGTAGAAACGTGGGTTGGCAATTTTGACAACCTTAAAGGGTTTAATCTTTTGTGAATAAAATAACTTTAACTTTTTGGCTTATCCTGTGTTGATATCTTTGTTAGTATTTTACTTTCCAACTGTTGTGATGTTCATTTTGTTTAAACTTATCAAGTAAAGAAAAAAAATTAAGAAATATCCTCAAATTTTTTAGGATTTGATCAAGGATCACATATCCTATAGTTGATAAGTTTTGAAAAGTTATATAGTTTAAGGATCATAAGATCAGTTGTCAAAGGATAAGGGTTATTCAAATAAATAATGAATAAAATTAAATTAGTTAAGGATCATACCTGAGAATCCAAGTTAGGATCCTACCCTTTAACACTTATAACTAGGATAACCCAAAAAACAAACCTTAGTAGAAGGTAAGGATCAAGGATCCTTAGTCATTTAGCTTCAAAAACCTGAAATAGGATACAACTTGGGACTAAGCCAATATAAGATAAAAGTTAGCAACTGGGGACAAGCCCAACAATTCTGGGGACAAGCCCAATAAACTAGGGACAAGCCCAAAGGATAACTGGGGACAAGCCCAAAGGATAGTATGTAAACTGGAGTATGGCCCTTACTGGCGACTATCCAAACTTAGTGACATGAAAATGCCAAAACCTTAGCTAACGTGAAAACGTTAGAAACCTTAGGAACGGATGTATGGTACATCTACCATTATACGTAGGATCCTGAATATAGCCAGTACAATGAAATTGTCAGCCCCTAAAGCGAGTACTGGTCCCATTGCCATGAACTACACCAGGATCATCGTGCGCTACTGGCGAAACTGGGGACAGGCCCAAACTGGGGTCAAGCCCAAATAACTGGGGTCAAGCCCAAATAACTGGGGTCAAGCCCAAATAACTGGATACTTCTGTGGATACTCTTTCCTTAGTTAAGGATACCTGAACCTTCAAAACTCAGAATCACGTAAAAGGAGGATAAAGGATGCAGGATCCTTATCCTTATATAAGAGAATAAAAGAATGAAATAGTTTGAGACTAGAGTGTTACCAAAATGAGGATCATCTATACTGTGAGGATCCTTCAAGGATACTTGTCAAGTGAGGATCATGGATCCTTGTCACATGAAATATTTCTTCAAATGGATAGCATTCCAAGCTCTTGGTAGCAAATCACCTTCCATTGTTAGCAATCGATATGCCCCCTTTCCTGCTTCAGCTTCAATCAAATAGGGGCCTTCCCACTTTGGTGCTAGCTTTCCATCAGCAGGATTGGTGGTATTCTGGAATGCTTTCCTTAATACCATATCACCAACTTGGAATTTCCTGATCCTGACATTTTTATTGTAGGCTCCAGCCATCTTTTGTTGATAACTAGCCATCCTTATCCTTGCCAAATCCCTTATTTCTTCTATAGTATCCAAGTCTTGAATCAAGTTTTCAGCATTTTCTTCAGGATCACGAATGCTTGTTCTTGCAGTTGGAACCACCATCTCTGTAGGGATCACTGATTCTGCCCCAAACACCAAAGAAAATGGAGTTTGGCCAGTAGCATTCTTGGGAGTTATCCTATCAGCCCAAAGCACATAAGGTAGTTCTTCTGCCCATTTTCCTTTCTTGGATCCAAGCTTCTTCTTCAAATTGTTGATGATGATCTTGTTGGATGATTCTGCCTGACCATTAGCTTGTGGGTGGACTGGTGTTGATGTTATCATCTTAATCCCCCAGTTGTCACAAAAGTTAGTGGTTCTATTCCCAATAAATTGGGATCCATTATCACAAACAATTTCAGAAGGGATACCAAATCTAGTAATAATGTTTCTTTTAATAAAGGATATAACTTCCTTTTCTCTGACTTGAGCAAAGGCTTCAGCCTCTATCCACTTAGAGAAGTAATCAGTCATAGCAAGCATGAATACTTTTCCACCAGGTGCTTTAGGAAGCTTTCCAACTATATCCATTCCCCATCTCATGAATGGCCAGGAAGAGGATATAGGATGCAAGAGCTCTGCTGGTTGGTGAAGGATATTACTATGCCTCTGACAAGGATCACACTTTTTGGCATACTCCACAGCATCCTTCTTCATAGTGGGCCAATAGTATCCTGTCCTCAGGATCCTTGAGAATAATGCCCTGCCCCCAGTGTGGTTTCCACAATCTCCTTCATGGAAATCCTTTAGGACTTCTTGGATTTCAGGATCCTCAATGCATCTTAGATATGGTCCTGCAAGAGATCGTTTATACAACATATTATTCAATATTGTAAATTGAGATACCTTAATTTCGAAAGCCCTAGGGTTTTCTCCTGTAGGAATCTCTCCATGTTGTATATATCTCATGATTGGGAGGATCCATGATCCTGAATGAGATTGAGTATCATTACTAGGTATGATTGCAGAATTTGCTCCTATCTCCATAGCTACATGATCCTCGATAGCAGGGGTCAGGATATGGATAATAGGGATTCTTATATCCTCTGGGATCTTCAAGGATGATCCTAGATTGGCTAATGCATCAGCTTCTACATTCTCTTCCCTTGGTACCTGTGTCAAACTAAAGGATACAAAAGAGAGTGCCAATTCTTTGACTATCTCCAAATATTTGATTAGCTTTTCACCTTTAACAGCATAGGATCCATTAAAGTGATTAGTGATTAATAATGAATCTACATGTACCTCAAGATACCTGATCCTCATATGCTTAGCAATTTGCAAACCAGCTATCAAGGCTTCATACTCAGCCTCATTGTTGGTAGTTTGAAATTCACAAGCTATGGAGTGGGGTATTATGTCCCCCTGTGGCGATTTTAGTAGTATTCCAAGCCCTGTTCCTTTTACATTAGAGGCTCCATCAGTGAAGAGTATCCAAGGATCCTTAGTTTCTTCAAGCTGTTGGACTTCTAACTCAGCTTCCTTTTGCAAATCACTACTAAAATCTGCCACAAAGTCAGCTAAGGCTTGGGATTTGATGGCAGTCCTTGGTTCATATCTTATATCATATGCACTCAGCTTCACTGCCCACTTAGCCATCCTTCCTGACATTTCACGTTTCCTGAGAACATTCTTAATTGGAAAATTAGTCTTAACAATAATGGCATGAGTCTCAAAATAATGTCTTAATTTAGTAGATGCCATAATTAATGCAAGGATAAGTTTTTCTAAATGTGAATATCTGGATTCAGCATCAAGTAAGCTCTTACTTACATAATAAACAGGATGTTGTGTACCTTGGTGATCCTTAACAAGGACCGCACTTACTGTTTTTGAGGATACCGCCAAGTATAAGGATAACACATCCCCTTTTTTCTGGTTTCATCAAGGCTGGGGCTGAGGATAGGTAATCCTTAAGAGCTTTAAGGGCACTTTCATGCTTCTCAGTCCATTCAAATTTCTTGTTCTTCCTCAGGATGTCATAAAATTCCTTGCACTTTTCTGAGGATTTGGATATGAATCTGTTCAAGGCTGCGATCCTGCCTGTCAGTCTTTGCACATCCTTAGCATTGGCAGGAGATTTGATATTCACAATAGCCTTGATTTGCTCTGGACTTGCTTCAATGCCCCTCTTTGTCACCATATAGCCTAAGAATTTACCTGCCTTAACACCAAAATGACACTTGGAAGGATTTAGTTTCATATTAAATTTATCAAGGATATTGAATGCTTCCTCCAAGTCTTTAAGGTGATCCTCAGCATTTTTGGACTTAACCACCATGTCATCTATATAGACTTCCATAGTGTGTCCAATTTGTTCCTTGAACATCATATTGACAAGCCTTTGGTAAGTAGCACCTGCCCGAAGTAGTTTATCTACCTCTTCCTGGATAATAGCATTCCTTTCAGGTGCAAACTTCCTCCTCTTTTGATGAATCGGCTTGAATGACCTGTCAATGCCAAGTTTATGAGTAATTATATCTTTAGATATACCTGTCATATCCTCATGTTTCCAGGCAAAGGTAGTTTTCCTTCTTTTAAGGAAGGAAACTAGCTCCTCTTCAATGTCGCTAAGGATCCCTGATCCTATGAAGATCTTGGATTCAGAATCGTCAGGATCCATGAGGGTTTCTTTCAAATCCTGTTCTCTCGCCTCCATGTAACACCCTTGTTATTAATTTACGTTTTTCGTATAAATTAAGTCCATAATCAAATAATTACAGTCACAATTTCATTGAAAATGCGGGTTTGCTAAAAACTTTTTACAATTTATAGTGATACAATCATAATGTGATTTAGTTCGCCGTTTTAGAATATCGACGAAACAACATTGCGGAAGCTAAGTTTAAAGTGTGTTCGGTTCTTGCTCAACGCTTGATCTTCATCCGGAACTCTTGACGTTCACCTATGATCAAAACCAACTTAAAAGTTAGTTTTGATAATTAAATAACTAGTACAACAATGAAATTTGGCTTGATTAATCAAATCAACAAAGAAATCAGAAAATTCCAAGATTGATCCCTTGATCCTAGAACCATTGGCTCGAACTTGGCCTCCACCGTAACTTACGGTGGACACCGTAAGTTACGGTGGCCCTTGTTATAAAATACCCCCTACCGTAAGGCAGGAGGTAACCACCGTAAAGACATTAGCCTCCACCGTAACTTACGGTGGGCACCGTAAGTTACGGTGGCCCCTGTATCAGACTTTTCCATTTTGCCGCTTTTTGACACGAAAACTTTCGTATCTTTCAATCCGTTTGTCCGTTTGACCTACCGTTTCTTCCTACGTGATTGTAATTTGATTCCCCACCTTATGAGGTTAAAATCCAACATCCGGTTTAACAAAAATTCAGACTTTTAAGTCTTCGCTTATTGCCCTTTTTACCAAATTTTGACCCATTCAATTTTTATCAAACAAACATGTTTATTTGCTCTCTAAACTCATGAAATTCATAAATTCCACATCCCTTATCATATTAATCTCAAATCACGGGTTTCTTACATAATAGAAACCCGTTTACGTTCAAATTCATATTTTAACCCATTAAGGGTATTTAAGCACCTTCTAACTTAAAATCGCCTTCGATTGTTTCTAACATTACATTACCACATTTCTTATCATAAAATTTTCCACAACAACTGTAATTATGATGGGTATACTTTAGTAATCTATATAAATCGAGTTTTACCCCCCTCGACACATTATTTTACGACCAAAAACTCAAATAGAGCCATTTGACTAACGTGTTACATCTTTCGACTTCTATACTCGTCCTAAGTATCTATCTAATCGTAAAACTCATTTCCAAACAACCTTTAAGGGTTGTTTGTTCAATTTAGCCTACGAGGGCGTTTTGGTCAATTTTAGTCCTTCTTTTACTACAAGGAACTTTTAAATACTTGTTTAACCCAAAATCCGACCTATTAGCTATAATTCTGATTAGAAACCATTATTCCTCTAAAATACCATGATTATAACATAAATCATTCGGTTTACCTTTAAGATAACCGAATATCAAACTTTGACCTTGTTTAACTCTTAGAGAACCTCAAGTTCTAAGTTATGAGTTGAACCATTTTACATACCTGACTCGGATCATTATATTGACCCATTTCGATACCTTGCCTTAGTAGCCGCTAAGCGATAGCGATGTACGAATCCATTTGATATTTATTCCTATAAGCAAGTAACTTGACAAACCATTAGTCAATATTGTCAAAGGGTGATAATTTCCCTTTTTGACCCGTTTATTTACCTAGTGATCTTCGTCACTTCAACTAAATATAAATTTCATGTATTATGCTAATTTAAAGTCTACTAGCGAAAATACGAAATCAAACATAACGTAACAAGATCGTAGTTACGTACCTTTTAAGCATCCTTTTTCAAACGCATATTTCCACCGGCTTGTCTACTTGACGATCCGGATTCTTCGCCTAAAGATTTCAATTCACAATCCGTTTAGAACCCTTTTTATAAGTCTTAACGCACAATTTTCCATATCCATCAAACATGCGTTTTTGTCCGATTTTCAACTTTCAAGCCTTCTTTGGGGCATTTTTACAAACACTTTACATGCAGAATTTTATATCTTTTATATTCTAATTCATGGCTTGTCACTTAGCCTAGATTAACAAACATTGAGCTATCACATATAGAATTAAACATCATATTTTTCAGAATTCAGTTTCTATGAATCAACTTGCACTAGAATAGTCTTCTAAACCCTAGCGTTCATCATTTTCTCACAAAACCCATGAACCACCTTCAATGTGTTCATGAGATTTCCTGAATTTAGACATTATTTCACATGTTGTTGTCTAGGTTTTACTCCTAGACACTATATCATCCCTATTCTATCCACATAGCAAACATGCAACATCTAATTTTAGATTTCCCAAATTCATGAGAATTTCAATCAGAGAATTTTCATTAAATTTTACATACCTTGTAACCCTCTTGCAATGAAGATCACTAATCCTAGCTCGGATTTCGTTTTGGATCAGATTTGAACCTTCAATTGATGAGTTTTGTGGATGTTAGGGTTTTGGGGAACCTGGTCGCCCTTCTCCTGCCTTGATCGAACCAGACATCCAAATGGGGGTGTTTGGTTTTGTTTTTAATTAAAACTAATAATATAAGTTTCAATTTTAACAACATAGGCCCCTCCACTTTTGTTAATCATATAGTTTGGTTATTTTAACCATATTTGTTCTATTATGTCAAGACACCAACTAACTAGGTTAATATTCCTAGTTACTTGGTGGGTCCCGGGAGTTATAACTCGTTTTTATTTTAAGTCCCGTTAACTCGGGCTCTTATAGACTCAATTTCCTTAAAACTTTGATTCGTTTGTATTTAATATTAGGATTTCTTATTTTAATCCAAATATTTACCTGGTTATTTTTACTACTAACGGTACTTTACCCGTCCGTCAGTATTAACGGAGTTTGATTACCAAACCCGTTTTCGGGGTGTTACAAGTCTACCCCCCTTAGAGAGGTTTCGTCCTCGAAACCTTTTCTTACATAATTCATTGAGTTTAAACTCAATGTATTTGATCCGAGAAATCTTTTAAACATTACTTACACTTTTAACCAATTGTTAGTACTACTAGATAAGTATGGTAACATATTTTTGGTCACTAATTATCTACGTATCTCATACGACATAGTGCAACTTGAAATAACGAAATCTCGTTATTTCCACTAGTTTAGTTAACTTAGCGATATCCATCGCTTTCATATACCATCGAATCCTTTATGAATCCGTTACTTTGACCCGTTTAAAGGTCTTTGGTGAGATCTTTCACTTTTAGCAACAAATTCTTTTGTTTTCAAATTTATTTATTCGGTTCAGTTATACCGAATCTACCGCTTACAAGCAAAACAAATTTCTTGAATTGAATTGCTGGCCTTAACCGGTCTCATTATCTAGACTTATTAGTCCAGTTACTTTTTCCGCTCGCTTGGTTATAATGTGATTCTACCTCACATTGCATTTCCTAACCGTGATCATGTCACATCATGTTTAATTTATATCAACCTTTCATTTTCAAAAATATTACTTTTCGAATATATCGTCTTGCGCCTATAAGCGTCAAGACTTGAACCTTTCATGCTTACTATTCAAATACCTATCAGAATTTATATTTGTAAAAACGTTATTTCTTACTAAAACCGAAGTTTTAGTTTAGGATCTTCTCTTAACTTTTGTCAATTATCCATACCAGGATATTGACAGTCCATAATTTATTCCTTTATAGTCTTAGTTTTATACGGGGATTCTCAACTGATTCCTTCGCTTTATCTAATTAACCGCGTTAGTCTGTCAACATGTTTATTTCGCGCTTGTCTTATATTTAACAAGTGCTTTGTATTTGTTATGACAATATCTTGACTTCAAATAGTTTTACCGGCTAGACTAATCAGTCGCCGTCACTTTATACCCCGTCACCCGGGTATACTATTTTGCCATCCCCGGCCTTACATGTGTATAAGATTTTCTAAATCACTTCATACCACTTATGTTTTGTTAAAACGTTGTTTTTGACTAAAAAACTGAATTTTTAGTTTACATTTCCTCTTTCTCTCACATCTTTCTCTCATTTCTAGGAATGTTACTCCCGAGGATCTATTTCTTTCCATTATCATTTAATGCGGGGAATTATAACTAATTCCCTCGCTTAGCCTCATATGATATTTCTTTATATTTCCACCTTTTTAAGGTGAGAACAGTTTGTTTCTTTCTATTTATGGCCCAAGGGTCTTCTTGGTCCTGTAGACCTTAACACTATGTCTATTCCCGTAGGTTATGATAATCCCGAAGATCATCTTTTATTCAAGTCTTTATTCAACTGTATATATATATATATATAGGGTGTCAAGGCACCCCTTTTATGTCTAGAACTATTTACTCTTGCTTTTTGGATTTCATTTGACCTTGACCGTAGTCTAAGGCTACATTAGTTCTCTTTCGAATTATCTTTCTGACTTTATGACTTCTAACGTCATTTATACGTCGGGTTGTCCTACACTTACCGTTACCCGGTTCTTACCTATACTTCTTTACGACCCATTACCCGGGTTCTTTATCTTAGTGTTTTTTTTAACATTTTTGTTTCGCTAGTTTGTTTTTTTCCTGTACATATTCCTTTATGACCCATCACGTAGGTTCATTAATGTTTCGCGCTTCCATTATTCAGGTTGCGCTTACTTGCACTACCAAGTTTTTATACCTTATTTATCTCGTTTGACTTGTTCGTGTGAAATTTCATCATTTGTGAACATCAAACTTCATTCTTTACTCAACCCGTTCAACTTTAAAATACTTGTGCATAGTTACTAACATTTCTGTTTGCAAATTCTCATTGTCTTTTAGTCATGACTCATATTCCAAGTCTTTTGACTTTCTATTTCGCGTTCCCGTCTCTCGGTTTACGCATTCTTTCCAAATCCTACCCATTCATCGGGTATCTTTACCGTAATCATTTTCAAGTAACCATTCTTATATGGTTTTAGACGTTATTTTAATTTGTTTGGCCGTCTTAGCGAGATCCATCGCTTTTATTCTAATTAATCCTTTATTCTTTATTCAATTCGTTTGACTTGTCCATGTGAATTTCATCACTTGTGACAGACAAACTTTATCCCTATGCCTTAGCATTCCTATTGGTCGGTCTGTATTTTTCTTTTTACTTGATCCTTGTCCCTTCTCTCAGGCTCGTTATCCTTACGTAATACGCTTCCGTTATCCGACTTACGTTTACGTTTACTATCAAATATCTTACTTATGTGATTCATTTGGGTACCATTTAAGTTAGTCCCATTCACCCCACCCTTACTACATCGGACATAAATGTGTCCATCATAAGAAGTTCATGGTACCACGTGTTCACTATTTACTTGGCCAGAGTAAGCGATCAACACCTGGTATACATGACCTTTTTATAATTTTCACATTACACCCCATGTAAGTAATGCCTCTATTTGTTTCTCTTGGAAACAATATCCCGAATACATTTTCTATTCGGGTTTTTCCAAGTTTTTAATCTACATATGCAACTTTCAATTTCTACTTATTTGTTGCATATTACTATTTATGCAATTAAATTTAAAATGTGCACCTGGTAATGTTTGCCCTAACGGGCTTCTCTTGCCATTAGCCTTGTTCGCGACCGTTACGCGATTTAGGTCCTTAATGAGCATACTCTTTGGACCATTCCTCTGTCAAATCTGCGATTTGTTAAACTCTCGCTATCCTCATATGCGAGTGTCCTTCAACTAAAACATATACAACAATTAGTAATTTCAATATTAAAGGATGCCCGTATTATAATACAAGGCTTTTCTACTATACGCATCAACGCGTGTAATTTCGTTGACTATATCTATTCTAACTTAAAATCGCCTTCGATTGTTACTAACATTACATTACCACATTTCTTAACATAAAATTTTCCACCACAACTGTAATTATGATGGGTATACTTTAGTAATCTATATAAATCGAGTTTTACCCCCCTCGACACATTATTTTACGACCAAAAACTCAAATAGAGCCATTTGACTAACGTGTTACATCTTTCGACTTCTATACTCGTCCTAAGTATCTATCTAATCGTAAAACTCGTTTCCAAACAACCTTTAAGGGTTGTTTGTTCAATTTAGCCTACGAGGGCGTTTTGGTCAATTTTAGTCCTTCTTTTACTACAAGGAACTTTTAAATACTTGTTTAACCCAAAATCCGACCTATTAGCTATAATTCTGATTAGAAACCATTATTCCTCTAAAATACCATGATTATAACATAAATCATTCGGTTTACCTTTAAGATAACCGAATATCAAACTTTGACCTTGTTTAACTCTTAGAGAACCTCAAGTTCTAAGTTATGAGTTGAACCATTTTACATACCTGACTCGGATCATTATATTGACCCATTTCGATACCTTGCCTTAGTAGCCGCTAAGCGATAGCGATGTACGAATCCATTTGATATTTATTCCTATAAGCAAGTAACTTAACAAACCATTAGTCAATATTGTCAAAGGGTGATAATTTCCCTTTTTGACCCGTTTATTTACCTAGTGATCTTCGTCACTTCAACTAAATATAAATTTCATGTATTATGCTAATTTAAAGTCTACTAGCGAAAATACGAAATCAAACATAACGTAATAAGATCGTAGTTACGTACCTTTTAAGCATCCTTTTTCAAACACATATTTCCACCGGCTTGTCTACTTGACGATCCGGATTCTTCGCCTAAAGATTTCAATTCACAATCCGTTTAGAACCCTTTTTATAAGTCTTAACGCACAATTTTCCATATCCATCAAACATGCGTTTTTGTCCAATTTTCAACTTTCAAGCCTTCTTTGGGGCATTTTTACAAACACTTTACATGCAGAATTTTATATCTTTTATATTCTAATTCATGGCTTGTCACTTAGCATAGATTAACAAACATTGAGCTATCACATATAGAATTAAACATCATATTTTTCAGAATTCAGTTTCTATGAATCAACTTGCACTAGAATAGTCTTCTAAACCCTAGTGTTCATCATTTTCTCATAAAACCCATGAACCACCTTCAATGTGTTCATGAGATTTCCTGAATTTAGACATTATTTCACATGTTGTTGTCTAGGTTTTACTCCTAGACACTATATCATCCCTATTCTATCCACATAGCAAACATGCAACATCTAATTTCAGATTTCCCAAATTGATGAGAATTTCAATCAGAGAATTTTCATTAAATTTTACATACCTTGTAACCCTCTTGCAATGAAGATCACTAATCCTAGCTCGGATTTCGTTTTGGATCAGATTTGAACCTTCAATTGATGAGTTTTGTGGATGTTAGGGTTTTGGGGAACCTGGTCGCCCTTCTCCTGCCTTGATCGAACCAGACATCCAAATGGGGGTGTTTGGTTTTGTTTTAAATTAAAACTAATAATATAAGTTTCAATTTTAACAACATAGGCCCCTCCACTTTTGTTAATCATATAGTTTGGTTATTTTAACCATATTTGTTCTATTATGTCAAGACACCAACTAACTAGGTTAATATTCCTACTTACTTGGTGGGTCCCGGGAGTTATAACCCGTTTTTATTTTAAGTCCCGTTAACTCGGGATCTTATAGACTCAATTTCCTTAAAACTTTGATTCGTTTGTATTTAATATTTGGATTTCTTATTTTAATCCAAATATTTACCGGGTTAATTTTACTACTAACGGTACTTTACCCGTCCTTCAGTATTAACGGAGTTTGATTACCAAACCCGTTTTCGGGGTGTTACACTCCAAGACATCTCTTGAAGGATACTTTAATTGCTATTGCTCCCTTGGTCTTGAGGCTGGCTTCATTGATGAGGTATAGCAATTTTTAGCCTCCTGTTGATCACTCTCAATTTTCACCACTCCCCAAGGACTTGGAAGCTTTACACATTGATGATAGGTGGATGGGACTGCCTTCATGTCATGTATCCATGGCCTGCCAAGGATAACATTACAACATGATAAACAATCTATAACACAAAACTTTTGATAAGAATTTAATCCTTCAATATAGATTGGGAGTTTGATATCCCCCAATGTGTTCTTGGTTTCCCCACTGAATCCCACAAGTACTGAGGATCTTGGGATGATATCAGACTCCGGGATATTCATCTTCTTGAGGACATCAAGCTGAATGATGTTCACAGAGCTTCCTCCATCTATAAGGATCCTGCGAACAAAATGATTAGAAATAAACAGGGTAATAACAAGACCATCATGATGAGGATCCTGGACATCAACACGATCATCCTCATCAAAGGTTATGACTTTATCCTGGGTAACAACAGAGGTCCGAACGGGTCTGTCTCCATTATCCATCTTGGTTTCCTTAGCATGTGTTTTTGCTGCTGAAAAGGAGGTACCACAAATGTCTGATCCACCGGATATGAAGTTTATGACTAGTGCATCTGCTGGGGGAGCAGGAGCCCTTTCCGGGATCCTTGACTTTTTTCGTCCCAAAAGCTCTTTCAAATGCCCCTTGCTCAACAAGTAACCAATTTCCTTTCTAAGTGCAATACACTCTTCAGTGAGATGCCCGAAATCCTCATGATATGCACACCACTTGGACTTATCCTTTGTAGCAGCTGGTTTATCATTTTTCCTTAGCCACCTAGCTTTCTCACCTAGATTCTGCATTGCAAGGATTAGTTCATTGTTATCAACAGAAAAAACAGTATTCAGAAATAGGAGGATAATCCTCATCATCCTCTTCTTATTCCACTGCATGCACATTCTGGTTATCAGATCTGTTGTAGGACTTGGATTTGTTGTTCCTGAAGTAGGATCCTTGTTTATCCTGTTTTAAGGATCCTGTCAATCTATCCTGGATCCTTTTGTCATCCTCTAAGCGGATGAACCTAAGGGCCCTGGTTCTTACTTCATCAAGATTCCTGCAAGGTGTCATAAGAAGATCATCATAGAATGGTGAATCCCTAAGCAATCCCATTTTAAAGGCTTCTACAGCCGTAGCAATATCCAAATTAGGAATATCTAAGGATTCTTTACTAAACTTAGTGATATAATCTCTAAGTGATTCATTTTGACCTTGTGTTACCCTATATAGATCACTAGTTAATCGTTCAAACTTTCTACTACAAGAGAATTGACTATTAAACAAATTAACTAGATTAGCAAATGAAGTAATAGAGTAAGGGGGAAGACTTAGCAGCCATTTAAGAGCAGATCCTATAAGTGTGGATCCAAATCCCTTGCATAGAAATGCTTCTTTTAACCTTTTAGGAATTGGATTGATCACCATCCTCTCCCTGTACTGAGCTACATGCTCTTCTGGATCCGTTGAACGATCATACAGCTTCATAGATGGTATCTGGAACCTTTTAGGTATCTCAGCATCACATAAGGGTGGTGCAAAACGAGATATCCTATGGCTACCATCTGCAATTTCAGGAATGGGTTTAACCACTCCTGGTACACTGGATATCATATCCTTAAGCTTCTGTAGCTCCCTAGCCATGGCCTGATTGATACCTGTATCTTGCATAAAGCCATGGTTAGTGTTATATGAATTATTAAAAGTGTTACCTCCCGGAGGATTCATGTTTGGAATTCCAGACGTGTATCCATATTGACGAGACTCTGGCATGATTGAAGGACCAGAGGAAGTAATGGTTTGCATTGGTATGAATTCTCCTTGATGAACGTCCGAGCTCTGAGGCTGCATACTTCTCAAGAATCCTTGATCCTGAAGGACGTTGGATCCTTGAAGTTGAGGTGATCCTTGAACCTGAAAGGATCCTGGAACCAGAGAGGATCCTGGGATATGGGAGGATCCTTGGACCTGGGAGGATCCTTGGACCTGGGAGGATCCTTGGACCTGGGAGGATCCCTGTACTGCATGCATTCCCAAATATCCTCCTGACGTGAAGTATCCCTGATGCTGAGAAGAGGATCCTGATGGTTGAGAAGAGGATCCTTGGGGCTGGAAGTGAGAGCTAAATGCCTGACTCATACTTACTATTCCGTAACGCCTTCCTGGTAATTCACCCAAGTATTGCACGTCCGAAGTTGCTGAGTGCTGGGAAGTTATGACTGGAGTGTCGAAGTTCAGCGACCTTGGCATCAGAGGGGAGTGATCCTCCACTGATTTCTTCTGTTTCTTGATCTCATCGATCTCCCGGAGGATCCTTTCGTTGGTTTTGTCCTGCTCTTGTGCGTGATTCCTCATCTGCAAAATTAGAGCATAAAGATCATTAGTAGTAGGATTAGTTGAAACAGAAGAAGTTGGTGGTTTTTGGAAAATGGGGGTTTGTTTCTTCGCAGCATTCTCAGCATTCTTCTGGGATCCAGAAGGTGGTGGAGGCAAAGGAGGAACGCCTTGTGAAGAACTGAATGACGGCATTAAGCTTGAAGTGTTCTTCGCTGAGGAAGCCATCTCCCTGATTGTTATGAACCGAAATGACCACAAAAATACGAATCTTCTTAGGAATGAAGCACCAATTGCCCCACGGTGGGCGCCAAACTGTTTTGGTCAAAAAATCAAGCACTGATAATGCAACCAAACTTTCTGTTGTGAGGTATGATGCTTGAATCAATGAATAACACTAAGGATCACTATGAAATGTAATGAACAAGTGACACAGAGATTTATACGAGGAAAAAGCCCTTGATCAATGAATGATCTCCGGCATAAAAAACCTCGGGTGATGGAAACTACCGATCACCAACTCCAATTAAACAAGAAATCTGTTACAACTTTGGATGATAGCGAGCTAATTACAAGGATCACTATAGTGTATTGTGTGAAAAAATGTATAATCGCTAAGTGTTTTGTCGAGAACTGGTGAGAGCAGTTGCAAGAGTGTGTGTGTAGCCAAAAATAGCCAAGTGTTTCTATTTAGCTTGCTATCCCATTTAAATATAGAAAATATCTACAATAACTAACATTCCGTAATTCATGCAAGTCCTTCACGAACTCCATAACGTCCACTTTTAGCCATGCACGTGTGGAATAAACATGGAATATGCTCCAGGAATATCGCCAAGACCAAGTCCAAGCTCATACTCCTGCAAAACAATTTTGAATTCAAAGTAGACAATCGTTAGTACAAGGATCCTTATGATAATCCATGATACTGATCCTGCAATACTTCTGAGGATCACCAATTCAGACAGAAGTAAGGATCACTAAGCCCAACAGCAATTGAGGATCACTGATCATTGAGAAATCCACCCCTAACAGCCGGTGAGGATCTTAACATCATCTTGGGCATAACGATGGTGGAGAAGAAGAAACAGAAGGAGAATAGGAAGAGAGAAAGGAAAGAGAAGTACCTGATCAGATCTTCGAATGAAGATTTAAAGGATGAAACGCACGAATTTAAATGCTCTCTAACCCTTATCTCTAACTTCAATTTATAATGATGATTTTGCAGGATAGTCACTTCAATGACGTCATGTTAGCAACGGCTAGTCAGGATTCAACGGCTATATATCCGTTGGTTTGTTACGGATACGGACGAGAAAATATAATTTGTTCATTTACACTTCACTCCTTATATTTTGGGGGCAATTGTTAGGGGAGGATTTTCCAAAGATCAATGATCCTCAATTACTGTCAAGCTTAGGGATCCTCAATTCTGTTTGAATTAGTGTTCCTCAGAGAGTATTCTAGGATCAGGATCATGGATCATCATAGTGATCCTTACACTAACAATTGTCTGCTTTGAATATGATGTTATTTTGCAGGAGTACGAGCTTGGACTTGGACTTGGCGATATTCCTGGAGCATATTCCATATTTATTCCGCACGTGCATGACTGAAATGGACATTATGGAGGTCGTGGAAGACTTGCATGAAATGCGGATAGTTAGTTAGATTAGTTTTTTTCCTAATTTAAAGGGGATAGCGAGCTAAATTAGAACACTTGGCTATTTTTGGCTAAACACACATTCTCGTAACTGCTCTCATCAACTCTTGACAGTTTACTTGGCGATTACATTCTCTTTTGCACATTACACTCTAGTGATCCTTGTAACTAGCTCGCTATCATCCGAAGTTGTAATACATTTTCTGTTTAATTTGAGTTGGTGATCGGTAGTTTCCATCACCTGAGGTTTTTTATGCCGGAGATCAACTCTTGATCAAGGGATTTTTCCTCGTATAAATCATTGTGTCACTTGTTCATTACATTTCTGAGTGATCCTTCATATTGTTCATTGATTCAAGCATCACACCTCACAACAGAAAGTTTGGTTGCATTATCTTAGCTTAATTTTTGACCAAAACAACTTTAATGGTTCTTATGCTGTTAAAGGTGAAAGACTAATCAAATATCTAGAGATAGTCAAGAAATTGGCAGACTCTTTTGCTTCTTTTAATCTGACACAGGTACCCAGAGAAGAAAATGCAGAAGCTGATGCTTTGGCCAACCTTGGATCATCATTGATGATTTCAGAGGATATTAAAATTCCCATAATCCATATCTTGACTCCTGCTATTGAGGATCACACATCTACGGAAATAATAGAGGATTCTGCAATCATACCTAGTGATGGTGCACAATCACATTTAGGATCCTGGATCCTCCCAATCATGAGATATATACAACATGGAGAGATTCCTACAGGAGAAAACCCCAGAGCTTTCAAAGTCAATGTATCTCAATTTACAATACTAAATAACATGTTATATAAATGATCTCTTGCAGGTCCATATCTAAGGTGCATAGAGGATCCTGAAATTCAAAAAGTCCTAAAGGATTTTCATGAAGGAGATTATGGAAACCACACTGGGGGCAGGGCACTTTTCTCAAGGAACCTTAGGACAGGATATTATTGGCCTACTATGAAGAAGGATGCTGTGGATTATGCCAAGAGATGTGATGTTTGTCAGAGACATAGCAATATCCTTCATCAACCAACAGAGCCCCTGCATCCTATATCCTCTTCTTGGCCATTCATGAGATAGGGAATGGATATAGTGGGCAAACTTCCAAAGGCACCATGAGGAAAAGTGTTTATGTTTGCTATGACTGATTACTTTTCCAAGTGGATAGAAGATGAAGCCTTTGCTCAAGTCAGAGAAAAAGAAGTGATATCCTTTATTAAAAGAAACATTATTACCAAATTTGGTATCCCTTCTGAAATTGTTTGTGATGATGGATCCCAATTTATTGGGAGTAGAACTACTAACTTTTGTGACAGTTGGGGTATTAAGATGATAACATCAACACCAGTCCACCCACAAGCTAATGGTCAAGTAGAATCATCTAACTAGATCATCATCAACAACTTGAAGAAGAAGCTTGGATCCAAGAAAGGAAAATGGGCTGAAGAGCTACCTTATGTGTTATGGGCTGATAGACCAACTCCCAAGAATGCTACTGGCCAGATTCCATTTTCTTTAGTGTTTGGAGCAGAATCAGTGATCCCTACAGAGATGGTAGTCCCTACTGCAAGAACAAGCATCCGTGATCCTGAAGGAAATGCTGAAAACTTGGTTCAAGACTTGGATACCATAGAAGAACTCAGGGATTTGGCAAGGATAAGATTGGCTAGTTATCAACAAAGGATGGCTGGAGCTTAAAACAAAAATGTCAGGATCAAGAAGTTTCAAGTTGGTGACATGGTGTTAAGGAAAGCATTCCAAAATACCACAAATCCTGCTGATAGCAAATTAGCACCAAAGTGGGAAGGCCCCTATCTTATTGAAGCTGAGGCAGGAAAGGGGGCATACTGATTATTAACAATGGAAGGTGATTTGCTACCAAGAGCTTGGAATGCTGTCCATTTAAAAAGATACTTCATGTAAGAAGGATCCAGTATCCTTAATCATCCTCATGTCCGGTATACACGAAGGATCCTTAGAGGATATATGATCCTCATTCTGGTAATGATTTGATTCTAATTTGCCTAATCCTTTAATTTATTTGTTTACAAGGAAAAGGATCTAGGATCCTTTATCTTTTTCACTAAGTTCTGAGTTTTGCAGAAGTTCATGCATCCTTGACAAAGGACCAAGTATCCACAGAAGTATCCTAAGTTTTATGGGCATGTCCCCAGTTTTATGGGTTTATCCCCAGGTTTTGGGCTCATCCATAGTTTAAGGTATCTACTACCTTTGCCAGTAGCGCACGATTATCCTGGTGCAGTTAAAGGCAATGGGACCAGTACCCGCTTTAGGGGCTGACAATTTCATTGTACTGGCTGTATTCAGGATCCTAAGTATAATGGTAGACATACCATACATCCGTTCCTAAGGTTTCTAACGTTTTCACGTTAGCTAAGGTTTTGGCATTTTCATGTCACTAAGTTTGGATAGTTGCCAGTAAGGGCCATACTCCAGTTTATACAAGATCCTTTGGGCTTGTCCCCAGTTTTTTGGGCTTATCCCCAGTTTTTTGGATTGTCCCCAATTTTTGGGCTTGTCCCCAGTTTTTTGGGCTTGTCCCTAGTTTATTGGGCTTGTCCCCAGATTGTTGGGCTTATCCCCAGACATTAACTCTTCCTTTTGCAGTTGGCTTAGTCCCAAGTTGTATCTTATTTCAGGTTTCTAAAGCTAAACTGTTAAGGATCCTGGATCCTAACTTCATACAAGGTTTGTTTTCTGGTTATCATGATTGTAAACATCAAGGATTTAGGATCCTAACTTGGATTCTCTTGTATGATCTATATTTACTTTAATTTTATTCTTGATTTATCTATGTTACCCTTGACCTTTGACAACAGGATATATGATCCTAAAATTATCTCACTTTTTAAACTTTTCGATTATAGGATATTTGATCCTTGATCATATCCTAAACTTTTTGACATAAACTAATTTTTATACTTTCATTATTAACTTTTAAGTTCAAAGGAATATGCAATCATAATTGAAAGGTAAATAGACACGGAATGAACAACAGAGGATAGCCAAAAGGTAAAGGTTTTATTTATTCATCCATAGTTAAACCCTTTAAAGGTTGTCAAAATTACCTACCCCGAGCATCTACCAGCAATACGTGGCCCGTCCGCTGGGGTAGGTAAAGGGTTTCCATATTAACAAAGTCTAAAATGCAGGAAATAAAGATGGCAGGATAATAGTGGTTTCATCCCCCAAACAGAGGATCCCTCCACCAGCTATCATCCTATCTATTGTCCAAAGGATCCGTGATCCTTAAACCTAAATACTATTGTTCAAGTACAGACTAGCATTGTTTTAAAAACACCAACAAACAAAAAAACCATTAAACCATAAAAAGTGGGCTCCGGCCGTGTCTAGATAAATCCATCATCGCCCACTGTTGCAGCCTAAACCTTCGCTGCATCATCACCACCAGCTACCTCATCCACCGGATTCTTCACCCCACTGCTACCAGCCTCAATTGCCAAGACCTCCTCAGCTTCCTCTTCATCATCCAGCTCCGCCAGCTTCTGCTTCCAAGCCTCCTGATTCCTGGCAGACCTGTCAAAAGCAGGATCCTCAGCCTCCTTGGCCATTTGCAGCTTGATCTTGAGCATGGAAATTATAGCAGAAAGCTTTGCCCCTTCCATCACCACTTCCTTCTCCTACTGGGCTGTGATCTGGGTCAGGACCAACTCCTTCTTCACCAAGTTAAGATCCTTCTCAAGGGAGGAGATCTTCTTGTCTTTGGCCAGGAACATCTACTGGAAGTCAAGGTTCTTCTGTTCAGCCTCTGCCAGATTGTGATTAAGGAGCATTTGGATCTCAGCTAATTTCTGCATAAAAGAAGCATAAAATCAGGATCCGTTACCCTCAGAAAGTAAAGATCAGATTTAAGGATCCATGATCCTTACCTCGGAGACATATTCTTCAAACTAGTGTTGGATGAGAGGGAGGCCTTTAGTGGGCTCAGAGGTCTTTCTTTTCTTGGCACCCTTGCCCTGCGTGCTCATGCCTTTAGGGTTCGGGATGCTGGGACTGGCAGCTAGTTCCTTCTTGATGGACTTTGAGGAAGCAAATGCATCAAGATCACTAACAGTGAACCTGGAAGCTGACTTTGAGGATTTTACTGCGCCTACAAATGCAAAACACAGATAAGTATTCATATTTTACATTCATTTAAATATTTATTCACACATAGATTTGGATACTTACTTGACATTGTGAAGGAACCGGAGGACGCTTCTTGTGAATCCTTTGCTTTGACTTGAAATGTCCTTACAGCAGGATCAAGCTTCCAAAAAGCAGCAATTCTTTCTTTTGTTGTAGGGGTTTCTTGAATGTGAGAGATCGAGATAGTTGCATAACAAAATCAGAAAGAAGGATCAGTTATCCTTAAAAGAAAAAGAGTCCTACTATGATCCTTGACCAAGGATCCCATATCCTACACTAGGTGATCCATCTTTTGGGGAGGTCCTTCCCATCTGGGATTGAGTCCCTCCTTACAAAGAAGAACTGGTTCCTCCAGTGGGTATCATTTTTGGTGGTTTTGAGGATTGGATGAGGCTGACCAGGTTTGTGTTTAAACAAAAAGCGATGAGAATCGTGGCTAACAAGTTTGTACATTTGACTCAACTCAGACATCCCTATTTCAACACCCTCTTGCTCGATGATGTTTTCAAGGGTATAAAGAACTCTCCACATCATGGGCATGGCTTGTATGTAGCACATGCCCGTGAGTGTGAAGAAGGATTGTGTAAAAGCAGGGAAAGGATAAGAAAACCCTATCAGAAAAGGGGTGGCCAGAAAAGTGACCCAAGCATCAGAGATACAATCGCTCTTCATCGAAGAGTCGAAGGACCTGAAGACGACTTCTGCCGGGAAGAAGTGCGTATCCGATCAATTTCAGGATCGGTGAAATGGCAGAGCTCTAATGAAGGGTTTTTGGTAACACCTTGGCTCTTCAAGGGACTGTCTTTCTTAGGATCCTTAGGAGGTGAGGATCGGAGAGTCATCTTCGCCATGGATGCTCGGAGAATAGTGGATCGGAAGAAAAGAATTTAGAGAGAAGGAAAGAGAGAATACCTGTTTGATCTTCGGATGAGGATGTAAAGGAAGGAACGCTCAAATTTAAATGCATCTTGATCCTTATCTCTAACTCTGTATATATAATGATGATAGTGCAGGGAAGTCTTGTCGCTGACGTCACATTTGCAACGGCTAGTCCTATCGCAACGGCTATATTTTCGCTAACAAACTCGTTCGAGATAAAGCACAAAATATGACTCATTTAGTTACAATTAATTCCTCATATTTTGGAGGCAATTGTTAGGGATGGATTTTCACAATGTATGGATCACGGATCCTCAAGTGCAGCCAGGATCACGGATCCTCAATTCAGTTTGAATTAAGGATCCTCAGAAGACGTTGCAGGACTAAGGATCCAGGATCCTCATTATGATCCTTATACTAACAATTGTTTCCATTATATTTGAACTTGTTTTGAAGGAGTATTCGAGTGGGACTTCGTCTTGCCGAGATTCCTGGGGAATATACCTTCTAATTCTGCACGTGCATGGCCTTCGTGACCATTGTGGAGATCGTGGGAAGCTAGCATCTTTTTCGGATTGTTAGTTTGTTAGTTTATTTCTATTTTTAAATGGGAATAACAAGCTTGATAGATAATAATGAGCAACACACACACTACTCTCGTGAACTCTCTGCAACTTATTGGCGATTACACACCTTTTTGCACACTAGTGATCCTTGTAACAAGCTTGTTATCATCCCGATTTGTAAACATTGTTTGTGCAATATAGTTGGTGATCGGTAGTTTCCATCACCCGAGGTTTTTTGTGCCGGATATCATACATTGATCAAGGGCTTTTTCCTCGTATAAATCTGTGTGTCCAACATTCATTTCATCGTACATTGTTCATACATTTGTTCATTTATTCAAGCATCACACCTCACAAAATCAGATTTGGTTACATTATTCTTGTGTGATTTTTGACCAAAACAGCAGCCATTTAAGAGCTGATCCTGTTAGTGTGGATCTGAAACCCTTGCATAGACATGCTTCTTTTAACCTTTTAGGAATGGGGTTAATCTCCATTCTCTCCCTATATTGAGCTACATGCTCTTCTGGATCAGTTGTACCATTGTAGAGCTTCATATTTGGTGTTTGAAATCTCTTTGGTATCTCTGCATCACATATAGGTGGTGCAAAGCGAGATATCCTGTGACTTCCATTCGGGATTTCGGGAATGGGCTTAACCACTCCTGGAACACTGGATATCATATCCTTGAGTTTTTGTAATTCTCTATCCATAGCTTGGTTGATTCCTGGTTCCTGCACAAAGCCATGGTTAGTATGATGAGACGTATTTAAAGTGTTACCTCCTGATTGATTCGAGGTTGGGATTCCTGATGTGAATCCGTATTGATGTGATTCTGGTATGATCGAGGGACCAGACGAAGCAATAGTTTGCATGGGGATGAAGTCTCCCAAATAAATCTCTGAGCTTCTAGTTTGTAAACTCCTTAAGGATCCTTGATCCTTAAAGAAATTGGATCCTTGATACACCGAAGTTGGAGGTCTTGGAAGATACTCCATGGATTTTTTGAGCCTGGGATGAGGATCCCTGAACCTGAGATGAGGATCCTTGAACCTGAGGTGAGGATCCTCAATACTGAGAGTAGGATCCTTGAACTGATTGCATCCCCATGTATCCTCCTGAATTAGAGAAGTATCCTTGATGCTGGAAAGAGGATCCTTGAGGCTGAAGAGAGGATCCTGAAGGCTGGAAGTAGGATCCTTGAGCCTGTGTCATTGCCGATGATCTATAGTGCATACTCGATGATCCACCCTGGTACTGGACACCTGATGTTGTGGAATGCTAGGTAGTTGTGACCGGAGTATTGAAATTCAGTGATCTAGCACCAATAGAGAGTGATCCTCCGCTGATCTCTTCAATTTCTTGATTTCATCAATCTCACGAAGGATCATGTCATTTGTTTTGTCCTGCTGCTGCATGTAATCCTTCATCTACAAAATCAAAGAATAAAGATCATTGTTAATAGGACTAGAAGAAACATCAGTAGTTGCTTTCGTGAAAACGGGGGTTTGTTTCTTCGCAGCATTCTCATCATTCTTCTGGGATCCAAAAGAAACAGGAGGCAAAGGTGGAATGCCCTATGAAGAGGTGATCGCCGGCATGGAGCTTGAAGTAGTTTTTCGTTGAAAAGCCATGTGGTTAAAGGTTATGAACAGAAATGGATGAAATGAACAAGATTTTTCAAGAATGAAGCACCGATTGTCCCATGGATGGCGCTAAACTGTTTTGGTCACACAAGGATAATGCAACCAAATCTGATTTTGTGAGGTATGATGCTTGGTTACTTGGACAAATGAATGGATAACAAATATATGAAATGAATGATGAACACAAGGATTTGTACGAGGAAAAAGCCCTTGATCAATGAATGATCTCCGGCATAAAAAACCTCGGATAGTGAAAACTATCACTATCAAGTATATTTAACAATGAAAGTTTACAAATCGTGATGATAACAAGCTTGGTACAAGGATCACTAGTGTGAAAAAGTGTATAATCGCAGAGAGCTCTTGAGAGTTCGAGTGTAGTGCGGTTGTGTTGCTGATAATAATAATTATATCTAAATCAAGCTCGTATCCCCATTAAAAATAGAAATTAGCTAGCCTAACTAACTATCCGCAAATGATGCAAGCCCCCCACGATCACCATAACGGTCGAAGAGTTCAAGCACGTGTAGAATTATCAAGCATATTCCCCTAGAATCTCGGTTGGACCATGTCCTATTCGAATACACCTGCAATACAAGTTCAAAAATGATGGAAACAATTGTTAGTGTTAGGATAATAATGAGAATCCTGGATCCTTAGTCTTGAAACATCTTCTGAGGATCCTTAATTCAAACTGAACTGAGGATCCATGATCCAGGCTGCACTTGAGGTTCCGTGATCCATAAGCTATAAAATTCTATCCCCAACAGGGTTTTGCTAGTTGGCCTAATCTTTAAGAGAATATGTGATCAATTTTTGTAAAAATGTCAGAAATTTTTGATGATTCATGTGAGATTCAAACTATTCTTCATGGTCCCTTAGATCGAAGGGCAATCCGATCGGATGACCATCCGATCGGAGGGCCATCCGATCCATGGCACTTATATGTTTGAATAATTTTATAAGTGTTTGAGATTTTTTAGTATTATTGTTTAAACTGTTATTCATCACATGTATAAATGATTCATCTTCAACTGTTGATGATGTTTTCAATCGAATGGCAATCCGATCGGATGACCATCCGATCGGAGGGCCATCCGATCCAAAACTCACATTCACATGTTGTCTTTCAAAAGTGCTTATCTGTACATATCATTTGGAATGAATGACAATCCGATCGGATGGCCATCCGATCCAAATGCACATGTCTTGAACTGTTTTGATCTTTAATGGATATAGCTCATCCGATTGGATGACCATCTGATCGGATGGCCATCCGATCCATCAGTAGTGTATAGAGTGAGAGTGTATTATGTCTCGATATGTGTGTAGATTCTAACGTTGACATTTTTGCAGGCAAGAGCGACAGATTGGCATCCAACTCACAACATTAACTGTATTTTAGATGAAAACTATGCAAATATGGAACCATTCAAAGAGATTGTACCATTCTTAAAGGAAAGTAGAATTGCTAAGGCTCTAACGGAAAAACATAAGTGTTATGAGTCACATGTGAGGAGATTTTGGAAAGTTGTGAGGTATAACGAGAAAGAAAAGACCATATATTATGCAGTTAGATTGAAAGACGAGAATGATAAGGATATAGATGTTGAGGTTAAGTTTACAGTGGCGGACGTAAGAAGGGTTCTGGATTTGAAAGATAGTGATGATGACCCAATCATTCTTCCTGAACGTTTGAGCAAGGGTTTGTAGTTTAGAATGGGATACACGGGCCATGTAAATGATAAGTATCTTAAGTCTAGATTTTGTAGACCATACAAATTCATGGTTCATTGTGTAGTGCAAGCTTTATCTCACAGGAAAGGAGCGTACGATGAGACGTCAGACTACATTATGAACATTATTACATGTTTAGTGTTGAATAGGCCTTACAACATTTCACAAGTGTTGTTTAATCACATGATTGACAACATCAAAGGCGAAAAATACATCATGTATCCGAGATTCATTCAAATGTTGTTAGATGATCAAGTGCCGAATCTTCCAAAGGATCCAGCTGATGAGTTGAAGTTGCAACATATGAGCAGTGAAACATTGAATAGATTGAACAAATACAAAGGTTTGACAGAAGATCAAGAGCCGAGAGTTAAAGGAATGATTTGTAAGATTAAGAATGCAAAGTATGTGGCGCCTAAGAATGATCGATGGAGACACGAAGATAGTAATTCAGAGGATGAAAGTGAACGTTTGAGTGAAATGATAGAGAAGAAGTTAAGGTTTTGGTTTCAGAAAGATGGAAAGAGGAAAAGGACTCCAAAGATATCACCTAAAGTGGTGACACCGAAATTCCTTATTAAGGGTAAAAATTGGAAAGGGGGAGTCTCATAAAAGGTTGGTAGATTATTCTTATCAAATGTTATACTAATAAGTGTTGATGTTTGTTTTGCAGCGCCAGCAAAAAAGAAATCTTCACCCAGGCTTGTAGATGAACCGGTGATTCCTCCTACAGAAATGATCCAACAAGGTGTTGATATTTTAAACGTGTCACTTGAAGATTTCTTAAAGAAAAATGAGGAAGCTAAAGCTGCTAAAGCTACAAAGGAAGCTGAAACTTCTGCAAAGAACGTTGAAGTTGAAAAATTGAAAGAAAAGGAAGCCAAAGGTGTTGTGCAATCTGATTCTAGTGAAACAGAAAGTGAAGAGATTGATCCAACAAAGATAGCTCCTACATCGTATATCTCTGGAAAGCAAAAGTTCAAAGGTGTTCAGAAAAAGAAGAAGGATTCTGATGAAGAAGATTCAACTTACATTCCAAAACCTCAAGAGAAAAAGAAGAAAGTTTTAAAGAAACGCAAGGCAAGACCAACTGGAATTGTGGTAAGAAGTGTTAGAGCAAGAAGGGATTCTGCTGAAAAACATGCTACAACTACTCCTGAAGTTGAAAGTGTACAAGCTCCAGAAAGTGAAAAGCATGATGAATCAACAAAGGGTCTTCAAGCTGAAAAAGTTCAAAATGTTGAAGGCCCTGAAGTTAAAAAAGTTCAAAATGTTCTGGTTCATATGATGGATTTTTGAAAGTTCATGGTGAATTTCCATCCGATCTTCCTGAAGGTGATTACAACTTATTCAATGAAGGAAAGATCAATGTACTTATGTAGAAGGTAAGCTTGTTGGAAAAGGCAAATGCCAAGGCAGAAGCTGAGCGTGATGATTTGAAAAAGAAGCTTGAGAAGCTAAAAGCAGAGAATGCAGAGTTAAAGAAAGCTGCAAACAATCATGCTGAGATTATAGATGATTTGAATGACACACTTGCAGAACAGGCAAACGTAATTGATACAATCATTGAAGAGTTCGAAGAACTGAACCAGAAATGTGAATCGTTGAATGAAGTCTACAAGACGTTGCATCATATGATAAATGAATTACTTGAAACGTCTTCAAATGAGAACAAGGTACTAAGGCAAGAGTTTGAAGCCTTAAGGGCAGACAAAGTTAAGGACAAGCAGCTGAACATGTTGTATACTGTGATTGAACACAGACTTGGAATCAATGTCCAAGCTGTGTATAATGACTTGGAGATTCAAAGGGTCGAGGAACGAAGAGTTCAAAGGGAAAAGTAGTTGGCGGAAGAAGCAACGCAGAAAAAGAAAAGTGTTGTGATTGATAATGAAGAAATTCTTGGGTCTTCTAGCCAACAAGTTCAACCTGAAGCTGAAGGTACTATAGATTCTAACCCACTTGCAATGATAGCTGTTGGTGATGTGCTTGATGTAACTCCTGAAGAGATCAAGCTTGATAGACGTAAGATCATCGAGAAACGTCATGAAGAGAAAGTAGAGGAAGAAGAGGATCCTGAACTAAAAGAGTTGTTTGATGCTGTTGAAAATTATGATTGTTCATGGGATGATTACAAAGACGATGATGATGATCAAGGAGCAACAGGATTGTTAGTTGTGAAGCCTTCTATTCAACAAACTCTAGAAGATTTTCTTAATGATCAGTTAAATGAACAACAGGAAGATCAACGGCATGAGTCTTCTTGTTTTGGAAAACAACATGCTGATTAGGTATTCCTAAGTCAGCCCAAAGTTATTTATTTACATTCATCGTTTGAGGGGGAGTTAGAGGTGCCTAGAATGAGAGAGGAGATGTTAGAGGAATTGGGTATGGATGATGGGAACTTAAAGTTTGATATAGAGGATGAAATTCCACCATCGCCCGAGAGGGAATATGTTTTTAAGTTTGCAAGTGAAGTTGATTACTTTAAGGATGTGATTATAGAGGAAGGGTCTGATATATCTGATGAAGACACTCCCTTTCACTATGCGGGAGTTGATGATACATTTCCGACATTCGCTGAAATGTTCAAATCACATAATGAAGATGAGGTTAGGAGGAAAGTGGTTGAAAGGATTTCTACGGAAGGTATTCCTGAAGTTGTTCCTCAGGAAGAGTTGTTAGAAGGATGAAAGAATTGGTTCAAAGTTATGCCGAAGGAGAGAAAGTTCAAGAGACCACTTCAATACTTTATGGATCATCCAGATAAATCTCTGGGTGATATTCTTTCTTGGGGTTATCTTGAAGATTTGTAGGTGTATGCTATTCATAGAGAACTTGGAGTTCAATACTTCGAGTTCTTATCTGATATAAAAACACTCCCATGGTGGGATGTGGAGGAGCTCGTGCAGACAAAGAACATCAAACAGTTCTACTATGGTCTAGATGTGAAGATGCATGACCAGAAATTGTGGAACTACATCAAGCTCCAGGCAAAGAACAAATTTCCTTATTGGAAGCCTCGTTTCCCTAAACAAGTTATAAAGATTGATCCAGTTACAGGTGAAAAAGATATTACTCTGAAGATAAAGCCGCTGAGATGCTTAAAGAACATGCCGCTACGTATAATGGAACAAGACTTTCATGAAGATTTCAAAGGTTGGATTTATAATCAAAGCACAACGGAAGCGATGATATCTTTGTATGATAAGAAGACTGGAGAAATAAGGCGAATAAACGTGTTAGATCCAATGTGGTTGGTGAATTGTTCGAAGAAGGATATTGATTGCTTGTTCTTTATCAAGATAGTGTATGATGGGCCAGACAAAGCTCAAGCGCAACTAGATCAGAAGATGGCTAATCTATGCTTTGCAAAGGATATAAACTCAGGTAGATATAGGCAAACTAAGTTCAGAGACTTAGAATTAGAGGAGTTTCTGAAGAAAGAAAAGAGAAGCGAGAAGTTCAGAAAGATAGCTGAAAGAGCTGCTGTTCTTGGTAGAAGAAAACTTCTAAGACCTCCACCAACAGATCAAACACCGATAGAATCAGAAGAGAAGAAGATACCAAGATAGGATAGGAAAAGAGATGGAGATCCAGAGTACAGGAAGTACTGGAACGAGAAGGGCAGGCCTCTAAGGCGTAAAATGTTGGCTGAACGAGCAGAGGTGAGAAGACAGAAAGCTAAAGCTAGGAGTCGCAGCAGGAAGGTGGAATAAAGACTATGCGGGAAGGAAGACTACAGCTACATCCAAGGGGGAGTCTGTTAGTGCATTATGTCTGTAGCTTCCGTCTGTATCGAGTATGTAATTTTTGTCCTTGTACAGTTTTGTATGTATGTATTTTGTATCTAGACAAAACGGGAGATAGAACGTTGATTGTTATATGTGATCCGGTCGGATGACACCTCCTCTCCCAAGTTGCCTATAAATAGGAGTATAGGGGTCATTGTTTAGAACCTTTTGCCATTTTGTCTAGCGAAGCTCTATCAAGTTGTCATCAGGATCTTTGTACTTTCAAATCAGTGAATGAAATTGGACATGTTTTTCATTGATATCGTTGTTGATGATTCTCTAACGATACTGAGGGATTCCGCACCTCTGTATTGATCGATTCGAGCCACGTTCTTCATCTAGAACCGACTCCAAGGGGCACTCACAAGAGTTTTATCAAAAATTTTGCTGTTTTTGGTTGTTTGATTTTGCAGGATTCTGTTGGAGAAGAGATAAGCTCTTTTCAAATTTTGAAAACATTGGATTTTCAGCTTTTTCCGGGGTATTTGCTGACAGACTTGCTGAAAAAGTTGCTACGGTTTTGACATTTTCGCAGTCTAGGTGTGTTTGACGACTGACCAGTGTATTTAACAATTACGCCGTCAGGACCAGCGTATTTGTGACCAGCGTATTTAAATCCAAAGGCAACTTTGGTAACTGTGGTAATAGTCCCCATCGACATTATCACGGTGATCAGCAAATTTGCTAGTCGTCATAATACTAAACTGATCTTCTAGCGTATTTAATCAGCGTATTTTATAACAACCCTCCTAAAATATTTTTAACACCCCTATACGCTCTAAAAATACACCTCGTATATGAAAACCGACACGAAATACCTATAATTTTATAAAAAATAAATAAAAACAAAATTTAAAAGGCTCTGGCGGGGCGTGACACACCCTTGGGTGTCTGTCGCGGGGCGCGACCGTCGGGACACCAGGCGCAACCCTGAGCTACCACGTGGCAGGCGCGTGTCGGAGCTAGTCCACCACTCAACAACCCTAAACCCTACCACACCTAGCTCGCGAGGCGCGAGAGACCCCTTGATTTCTCTCGCGGGCCGCAAGAAACCTCCTGTCAGGCCCTATAAATAGAAGGCATCGGCATTCATTTGGAATTCGCTCAATTCTCGTGATTCTCTCTCAAATTCTGAAATATTATAAGTAATACTCGGGTATTATACCCCCTAATTAGCAAAGCTCTACCTTGTTGTAAGTATTATAACCCCCGGTTACGTATTTGATACGCTGGCCGATTGATTTAGTGCTCCGTAACGCCTATCAAGGCTCTGCCTGACGTAGTCATTGGAGTTCTGTCTCGGGGAGGGTATAACTAATGTAAATTGGGTTGTTATACTAACACGTGTGCATTGTTTAATTAATAGATTATAACCAGGAAGTCACAAGGAAAATACCTAAATTAGCAATGTGAGTGATTTCTCTTTTATAAATTTTTGTGAGTTTATCCTCTTTTTGTAAATTCTTTTATAAATTGTTTTACAAAACCTCAATATATTTACATTATAATTAACAGTGATTGAGTATCTGTAATTCTACAATTATCGTCGGTATGTTGGGGTTTTGTATACAAAATTTGTTACTACACTATGAGTAGTAACATTACCACCAGTCAGGATTGACAGTGCCGTGGGTGGTAATTAAAGTAGAAATATAAGCAAATGTAATTGCGAGATCGCCCTCAATACTGTAAAATGATAAAACCTGTCATGATTAAATTGGTATTCACTCGCCAGTATTTCTTGCTGATAAAATGTTTTTAAACGCGTTTCAGGTAATAAAATGTGAAAGCCAATTAGAAGCCAGCTGGACAGCACTAGAGGCTTGGAAAAGTGGCTATAAAAGTTACCTAAATAAAGAAGATGTTTTATTTAAATAAATTAGGGTTTATCCCTATAAACATGTTTGTAATGGAAACTTGGGAATTTCCCATGTATTTATTATTATAAAAATGTGGTATTTTACTCTGATAAAATATTTCCTAACTACGGTCCTGATGTAAATTCTGCTGCCAAATTGATAAACACCGATACCACCGATACTGGTTCATGGCCGCCCGTTCCCAAGAGATAGGGGCCGGGGGTTGCGACAGAGAGTGGTATCAGAGTTACAGCCACTTATTTCAGCCACAAAAGTGTTCTGCTGACAATGAAATTTTCAATTATGTTAGGAAATAATCTACGTGATTAGAAGCATACATGTATATTATTGTTTTGTGTTATTTGACAATTCGTTAGTCTAAAGTATGAGTGATCAAGGACCATTGGACACCTATCGTCAATTGTCTAGTTCTCCTAGAGATGAAGGAACTTCTTCCCAGCCTACCCCCCCCCCCCGGGTATTCAGCTGACACAGAAGAGGGGATCTTTATATTCAAAGCGCAATCCAAAGAGCCATTCCCTACCAAAAAGAGAGGATGGTTCAGTCGGGGAGCACACGAGCGTAGGAAAAGAATGAGGAAATTACAGCAACAAAGGGCTTTAGCAGCTTCAAATAGGGAGATGAATGCCCAGACCCAGGATATAATCAATAGACAATTGGCCAATTTTCACATATTAGCAACCATAGCCGCAGACCCAAACTTAGAACAAATCATTGCACCACAACCACTACCCTTATTTCCAACCCAACCCATGGAAATTGAACCAAACCCAGGAGACCAGATTCCCATACCTGCCTTCGACCCAAACGAAATCCCTAGAGTCCCAGCACCAAATCCTCTAGTTTACGACCCATGGGAGGATGATCATAGAGATTACCCAGAACTCCACCCACAGGAGGAGCTCATACCGAACCCAGTAGCACCTTACCCAAACCTTGACCCTCTAGATACATATTGGGATAATGACAAGTATATTCGGGAAATCCTAGAGAACCCATACCCATACGAAGAACCGATGCCCTAGTATCCTGACCCAATACCAGCACTCGCACCACCCATGAGTACCGAAAATATGCAAGAACTCCGTACTTTGGTGAGGAGTTGTTAGATGAAGGTGAACGAATAAGACAAATAGGGGAGAGGCTCGTTTGGAAGTATGACGAGTGTAATATGCAGTATTTGATGAACCCCCACTAATATTAATAATATATATATATATATATATATATATATCCACTAAGATTGATAATCCAATAGCTACTGATGCATACTAATGTTGTATTTTAAATTCCAGTTACAGTTTGTACTAGATACATATAAAATAGAGTAAATCTCGCAATGCACGACGATTTTGATCAATGTGTTTGTTTGTGTGATCATTCGCATTAAATATTGTTCTGTCATATTAATATTTGGTAAATGTTTATAATCCAGATGGACAACGAAGTGAATCAGGAAAACACGAATAACGATAATAACGGCAACCAAGTAGATAACAGTGTCATCCAACACATAGTGGCACATGGGATTATAGACGCTATGTCATGTATTTTTCAAAACGGTTAAGGAAGCAGAAAATAATAAAAGTAATAATGGAAGTAAGCATAATTTTATATAAAAAGTACTTCACTGTTGTAACACCCTTCTAATTTCTATTCGAATTTAATAAAAGTATGCATAATTTTATATAAAAAGTACTTCACTTCAACACAAGTACAAAATAGAAGTTTTAAAGTAATCACCTACTAGTTAACTACTAGCTAGTTTAAACATCCAAAACATGCCTAGTAAATTGTATACATCATAAATATTGTCTAAACAAAGTCAATTTAACGCGGAAGCTTCAAAAGTTTGTGTTCAGTTCTTCAAAACATGCTTGATCGCCATTCGGAAAGACCCCATCATCACCTAGAGTCAAAACCACTTAAAATGTTAGTTTTGACATTGATATAATGCATATAAATGAGTACTAGCATCAAACCATCGAAAATAAAATAAAAATTTAGTTTTTGGCCTGTCGCGTGTTGCACCAGACCCCCCCTCACTTTGTCGCGTGTCGCGAGGACTCTCGCGTGTCGCGAGGACTCTCGCGTGTCGCGCCAGATCCAAAGGATCCTGTCGCGTGGAGCGGGGGACTCGGTTTTCCAGTAGATGCAGATTTTTGACCTGCATTTCCTGCCAGCTCCGAAATTCAAAAATTTTAACTTCAAATGCTCATAACTTTTGATCCGTAGGTCCGTTTTAGGTGGTTCTTTTTCCTATACGTCTGTAATTTCATTGCCGACGTGCCTATGACATTCATTATTCCAAGAATTTGGGTTATGGACCGAATGACTAAAATCACTATGTAATTATTCAACCCACCAATGAGATAGTAACCTTAAGGCGCTCTTACCCAACATCCGGGGCTTAATATCACCGGCATTTCATTACCAATCATATGGATTCACGCTCTTGTGATTGTCGATGCCAAAAGCTAACTATCAAACACAAACACTACTAACTACACAATTATTTGACCCGTTTGGCTCAATTATGGAATCCTCCATTTATATTGACTACCAAACGCTTCTTAATCCAATCTTAATGTCACGGCCCTCAGCCCCGGTTTGACCCGGTCCAGAGCCGCGAGGCAGGAAATCCGATGGTATCTGATTTGGTGACAGCGGAAGTCTTTTTAAACAGGATCGTTTAATATTAAAACTGTTCGTTTATAAATAATATAGGGATAAATCCCATAATTTACAAATACGTAATTTCACTGGGAAATCCTTTATTTCTTAAAACATGTTTCTTTATTTATTTACATTGAGCCACTTTCTAAGCTTGTAGTGCTTCACGGCACTTTTCCTTTGCTCACAACAGATCACCTGAAACATGTTTGAAAAAGGTTTTGTCAGCAGGGAAATACTGAGTGAATCATTCGGTTTTACTAAAACGACTCTTTTGTTATGATTTACAGTATTAAGAAATTACAATGTTTCTGATATCAAACCAACTACCCACAGTACTTGTCACTCGAATCTTTACGGTGACTGTGGTCATATCACCATTGGCTGCCCCAATGAATGACGAATATCACTAATTTTAGGTTCGCCCACCTAAAGTGATAAAACTGCAATACTGTGCACAATACCCCACATACCGGCTGTAATTTGGTGATTACATAAACTTAATCACTGTAATTATAACCTTTGAAAATATTTAAGATTTTGTAAAGCACTTTTGATAAAAAGAGAATGACTCACTTTGTAGATTTAACGAGCAGAATATAAGCCTACGGATTAGCCTTGATTAACCTAATTTAATTAACAATGCACACACAATAGGTTAGTAACTAATACAACAGTTACGACAATTCACGAGATTAAACCCTCACAACGATTTATTAGTGCAATACTTAATAATTCAGCGGATTCACAACGAATGACAGAGTATAGTCCGAATTCGAGCAGTACTCAAACATTCAAGTCGAAATCACGATGAATTAACCAAGTATAAACTCAATTTGAGCGGCACTTAAACAATCGTTGGATAGTTATAATCGATCGGACGTTGAATCGTAATAGTGATCGAGCTATTACCCTGATTGTTGCAGCAATTAGTGATTGTGTGTGTTTAGTGTACTGTTTCTGTGATAACTCCTTCTACGAAACTCGAATTTACGTCGTTCCAAAGACAGATTTCAAGTTCCAAGGCCTACTATTTATACGTGAAATGTGCACCCCCCGCGTGTCGCGACAGGTGACACTGCTTCTGTCGCGACTCGCCTGGGAAACCTAGCTAGCCTAGGGTTGCTTCGTCACTAGTATAGGCCTGGTGAGTCAATGTTTCGTGAATTCTCAGTTTATACAACGCATATTAGAGATAATTATCAACTTAGGGTTTACCCCCGTTAAGTTTTGGGGGCCCTAATCCTGATTCTAAATGTGTTGAAAATTTTAGGGTTTGTGCGAAATTGCTTGGGTTTCTCAATTAGGGTTTCCTATTTGCCAAATAAAATAATAATTAGGACTTTTGATGAGAGTTGTTACATTCTCCTCACCTTAATAAAAATCTCGTCCTCGATATTTACTGGAATAAATGAGGATACTTTTTTCTTCATTTCTGATTCCAGCTCCCAAGTGTATTCAGCTCCTCTCTTTGAATCCCATCTGACTTTGACTAAAACTAGTCGTTTATGTTTGAGAAATTTGATCTTTCGATCCTCAATTTGAAGAGGTTTCTCAACAAATTTCAGCTTTTCGTTTACCTCTATATCTTGAAGAGGTACTACCAGTGATTCATCTAATAAACATTTCTTGAGATTGGATACATGAAATACATCATGTACTCCAGCTAATTCTTCTGGTAGTTGTAAACGATAAGCAACTAATCCTATACGTTGGATTACAGAAAATGGTCCTACGTACCTTGGACTTAGCTTTCCTTTCTTACCGAATCGAACAACTCCTTTCCAAGGAGAAACTTTCAAGAGTACTTTATCTCCAACCTGAAATTCTATCGGCTTACGGCGATTATCTGCATAACTCTTCTGACGATCTCGAGCTGTTTTCAGTCTTTCCTTGATCTGAGTTATTTTGTCAGTAGTTTCTTGTACAATTTCTGGACCTGATAATTGACTTTCTCCTATTTCTGCCCAACACACTGGAGTTCTGCATTTTCTTCCATATAGTGCTTCAAATGGAGCAGTTTCAATGCTTGAATGATAACTATTGTTATAGGAGAATTCAATTAATGGTAAGTGATCGTCCCAATTTCCACCAAAATCTATTACACATGCCCGAAGCATGTCTTCTAGAGTTTGGATGGTTCTTTCACTTTGTCCATCTGTTTGAGGATGATATGCAGTACTCAAATTTAGTCTAGTTCCCATAGCTTGCTGGAAACTTTTCCAAAAATGAGAAGTGAAACGACTATCTCTATCTGATACAATGGAGAGTGGGACTCCGTGTAAAGATACCACTTCGTCTACGTACAACTTGGCTAACCTTGCCATGCTAAAGGTTTCCTTCATTGGTAGAAAATGAGCTGATTTGGTTAATCGATCCACAATAACCCAAATCGCATCATTACCTTTTCTTGTTTTAGGCAACTTAGTAACAAAATCCATTGTTATAAGTTCTCATTTCCATACAGGCATTTCCAATTGTTGTAGTAATCCTGAAGGTTTCTGATGTTCTGCCTTAACTTGTGAACAAGTAATACACTTAGAAACATATTTTGCTATATCTTTCTTCATTCCTATCCACCAGAAATTCTTTCTTAAATCTTGGTACATCTTATTGTTTCCTGGATGCATAGTATACCTAGATTTATGAGCTTCTTCTAAAATCTTATTTCTTAACTCTCCTTGTTTAGGTACCCAAATTTGTTTCTTGTGGAATCTCCAAATTCCATCATTTCCTTGCTCTAGTTCTTTTATATAACCTTTCATTCCTTCAGCATCGTTCTTGATTGCTGTTTCTTGAATGTTCTTTAATTGTTCTATTAAATCTACTTGTAGATTTAATCTAAGAGCACGAACTCGCTTTTGTTTTTCCTGATACTTACGACTTAAGGCATCTGCAACTACATTTGCCTTTCCTTCGTGATATTGAATATCACAGTCGTAGTCACTTAAAACTTCCATCCATCTTCTTTGCCTCATATTTAACTCTTTCTGCCCAAATATATATCTCAAACTTTTATGATCTGTATAGACAGTAAACTTACTTCTGTACAGATAATGTCTCCAAATTTTCAAGGCAAAAATTATGGCTCCTAATTCTAAGTCATGAGTCGTATAATTTTCCTCGTGCTTTTTCAACTGCCGGGAGGCATACGCAATTACCTTCTTGCGTTGCATCAACACACATCCGAATCCTAATTTTGAAGCATCACAATATACTTCAAAATCTTCTGTTTCTTTGGGTAATGCTAAAATTGGAGCATTTGTCAATCGATGCTTTAAAATCTTAAAAGCTTCTTCTTGCCGAGATCCCCATTCAAACTTAGTGGCTTTGCATGTTAACTTAGTCAAAGGTACGGCTATCTTAGAGAAATCCTTAATAAATCGTCTGTAGTATCCGGCTAAGCCTAGAAAACTTCTAATTTCCATAGCTGTTTGTGGGACTTTCCATTTGGTAATTGCTTCTATTTTAGCAGGATCTACATGAATTCCTTCGTGATTCACCATGTGACCTAAAAATTGCATTTCCTTTAACCAGAATTCACACTTTGAGAATTTTGCATAAAGCTTTTCCTTTCTTAACAATGTTAAGAGTGCATGCAAGTGTTTGCAATGTTCTTCCTGACTTTTGGAATAAATAAGTATATCGTCGATGAATACGATTACAAATTTATCCAAATATGGTTTACAGATTCGATTCATCATGTCCATAAATGCTGCTGGGGCATTTGTTAGTCCAAAGGGCATGACTGTAAACTCATAATGGCTATACCTAGTTCTGAAAGCAGTTTTAGGTATGTCTTCTTCTTGTACTTTTAACTGATGATATCCGGATCTTAAGTCTGTCTTAGAAAAATACCTAGCGCCTTGAAGTTGATCAAAAAGATCATCAATCCTAGGTAATGGATATCGATTCTTAATTGTAACTTTATTTAATTCTCTATAATCGATACACATTCTCATCGATCCATCTTTCTTTTTCACAAACAACACTGGTGCTCCCCAAGGGGATGAACTAGGTTGTATAAATCCTTTGTTTAATAATTCATCTAACTGCTTTTTCAATTCTAGCATTTCGGTGGGTGCTAATCGATAAGGTGCCTTAGCTATTGGTGTAGTACCTGGAATTAAATGAATTCTAAACTCTACTTCTCTATCCGGTGGTAACCCAGGTAATTCTTCTGGAAAGATGTCGGGGTATTCTGAAACTATAGGGATATCTGAAAGTTCCTTACTTTTAGTGTTAATGATTACCGAAATCATATACACCATTTCTTGTTTTCTTGAATAACTGGCCAATTTCATGACTGAAATAAATTTCATTGGCTTTCGTGGTTTGTCTCCTGTAATTAAAATTACCTCTCCTGTGGGAGTACTAATTTCTACCGAATTCTTATCACAGAGGATTCGAGCATGGTTGGTTATTAACCAATCCATTCCTAACACTATATCGAATCCGGCTAACTTCATAGGTAATAGGTTTGCAGAAAACTTATGGCCTAACAATTCTATCTTTCCTTCTTTCAAAACCTTATTTATGTTAACAGAATTCCCATCTGCCGTTTCGACTGTAAAATTTTGCCTAAGGGTAGTTAAGGGTAAATTAAGAGCTTGGCAAAATGAAGTATTGATAAAACTTTGGTTTGCACCAGAGTCAAATAATACTTTTGCATAAACGTCGTGGACCAAGAACGTACCGGCTATGACGTCAGGAATAAGTTCAGCATCTTGAGTGGTTAACTGAAATGCTCGGCCAGTCTTCTTTGTTGTTCCATCAGTTGATTTGCCTTTATTATCTGCGATTTTATTCAATTTAGGACATTCTGTTTTGTAATGTCCTGCTTCTCCACAGTTATAACAAACTATAGTTTTCTTTTTGCAATTTTCTTCACGATGTCCCGTCATTTTGCAAAAATTGCAAATTAAATTGCATTTTCCAAAATGATTCTTTTTGCAATTGCTGCAGAAAGGCAGTTGTGCAGATTGTCTTCTTCCTCTTTTCTTGAATCTATTATTATCATTACCCACACGAAATCCTTGGGTAATCTTGTGAGCCAATTCCTTCTTTCGATCTTCTTCTCTTGTGCGCACTAGTTCATCAGTTAGGGTATTAGCTAGTTCCACAGCATCGTCAATAGTGCGAGGTCTTGCAGCTTTAACGATGTTACGAATTTCACTAATTAATCCCCAAATGGAACGGGAAATGAGTACCGGTTCTGGCGAAGCCAGTGTTGGTACTACTCTGGCATATTCAAAGAATGTCGAAGTATAACCGCGACACTCTACGCCTACCATACGATGGTTTAGGAACTTATTTGCCATTTGTTCCTTTTCATATTCAGGACAATATTTTCTTTCTACAAGAATTTTAAATTCTTCCCAACCTATAGCATAAGCTATCCTTCTTCCTTTTGATTGTAATACAGTGTTCCACCATTTTAGTGCCCCTTATTTGAACAAATTTGATGCATACATAACCTGATCTTCTTCGGAACACTTACTTATTGCAATTACTGCTTCGGTTTTCTCTAACCAACGCAGTACTGCAGTTGCTCCTTCGTTTCCTGCAAATTCAGCAGGTTTGCAAGCAAGAAATTCTTTGAAAGTGCAACCAGGTGTTGCGGCTTTCATTTTCTTAGGATGTGGAGCCTGTCGTGGGTTATTATCGTCATGATTGCCGCCTCCATTTACACTATGACTAAAATTATCTTCCTGAGTACGTTTACTAGGAACGATTTGTTGCGGTTCTATTGGATTTTTAACAGCAGCAACGAATGCTGGAATAGCATTGGCTATCCCTTGAGCAACAATATTTTCAATATCTTGTCTAGTCATATACTGGTTTTCCCGATTTTGTTCAGATTGATTCCCTTCATTAACTGGTTCATTACTAGCGTTTTCCATCTGATAATTAATATAAATATAACTATTAGTATTAAATAATTGTAAATAAAGCAATTACACAGATTCACATAAAATCTTATAACACAGATATATATATATCCAAAATCGTCGATGTTTCGACTTCTATTTTGCTTTATATTTCATATAGGCATCCATACACACTATTTATCTTACAATGTTTTATTTCCCATTTTACAGAGTTATATTTAGCTATTATTATTATTATTATACAGACATTCTTCCCAACCCCACTTTTCTTTGGTCAACTAGCAGTTTAGTAGCGACGCTCCCTTTCGTCGTATTTCCAGGAAATTTGCTCCCCCATTTCCCGGATCCTATTCCCTGTACTTATCAGCTCTTCACCGTACTGACGGAGTTCGGCTAAATTTTTGTTACTCATTGGAGGATTGGGGATAGGTTCTGGATCCCATTGTGGAAGGAAAGAATAAGGACTGTTGACGATATTTTCGAATTGCCAGTCATTTGTCCACCATTCTTCCATTTGACCTAAAGGTCGAGTGTGGATTAGTGAATCTGGAATGGCTGGTTCCAGATTAACAGGAAGTTGGGTTTCTAGGTAAGGATATAGATTATTATGGATAGGGCTAATGACATCACAATTTGCCAGTAGACGGTCTATTTCATCTTGAAATGTGATTTCTTCAGCTTGTCTAGAATTCTCTCCAATTTCTATTCCTTTCTGTTTATCATCTTTCCTTATTTCTATCTCTGCTGGATTAGAACTTTCTCCCATTTCGATTCCTTTTCCTTTGTCTATAGGGTTTTCTATTTTAGGGAGTTTCCTAGTAGCTGGCTTTCTCCTGTGCACTTTCCTCCATCCTACATATCTTCTCTTCTTTTTAGGTTTTGCTTTTTCCAGCGGTAGAGCTTGGAATTCCAAAGGTTCCTCTATGTCAGCAATATAACCAGTAAAGTCGTGGGAGACTTCAATTGGTACTGGGTAGAGGTTGAGATTCTGAAATGCTTCCGATATCTCAGTCATGCTGGATAGCATATATGCAAAATGCACAAAAATGTTAAGTTAAAACTTTGGAACAAAGTTTTACAAATAAACATTAAAGTTTTATTGCATACGGATTTGTACAAAAGACTATAGGAAAGTGAACACACTATACTTTATTTATTTACTGGTATTAGTTTCCTACTAGACCATGCTTATTGATAGTTTAGAGGTTTGCATTTTCTGCTACTGTAGCTAGCATATAAAGGTTTGCCCATTTTTCATCTAATGTGTCTTCCCAAGGAGACCTATTGCCTAATTCCTGGATTTCTGGATTAAACCTCACTTTCTTGACTTGGGGTTTCTTTATTTTCTCCTGTCCCTTTCTAATAATCGAATTTCTTTTATCTTGGGTAAGAGGATTTTCATAATTTGCTTTACGGACAAAAATCCCTTCATCTAGATCTGCTGGGTGTTTGGAGGAAGAGGTTCCTTTTTCTTTGGGTGCAGTATCTAATTTGTGGTAGATAGCAGAAATCTTGTGTTTACCCATACTGTAACTTAACAATTAATTAGTTAATAAAACATATTTTTCACAGAATAGCAATTAAATTTCCTAATTATTTTAATAGGCTAAAATCAATAGTAAGCTTAAATCAGTGGCTCTGATACCACCTTTTCCTGTCACGGCCCTCAGCCCCGGTTTGACCCGGTCCAGAGCCGCGAGGCAGGAAATCCGATGGTATCTGATTTGGTGACAGCGGAAGTCTTTTTAAACAGGATCGTTTAATATTAAAACTGTTCGTTTATAAATAATATAGGGATAAATCCCATAATTTACAAATACGTAATTTCACTGGGAAATCCTTTATTTCTTAAAACATGTTTCTTTATTTATTTACATTGAGCCACTTTCTAAGCTTGTAGTGCTTCACGGCACTTTTCCTTTGCTCACAACAGATCACCTGAAACATGTTTGAAAAAGGTTTTGTCAGCAGGGAAATACTGAGTGAATCATTGGGTTTTACTAAAACGACTCTTTTGTTATGATTTACAGTATTAAGAAATTACAATGTTTCTGATATCAAACCAACTACCCACAGTACTTGTCACTCGAATCTTTACGGTGACTGTGGTCATATCACCATTGGCTGCCCCAATGAATGACGAATATCACTAATTTTAGGTTCGCCCACCTAAAGTGATAAAACTGCAATACTGTGCACAATACCCCACATACCGGCTGTAATTTGGTGATTACATAAACTTAATCACTGTAATTATAACCTTTGAAAATATTTAAGATTTTGTAAAGCACTTTTGATAAAAAGAGAATGACTCACTTTGTAGATTTAACGAGCAGAATATAAGCCTACGGATTAGCCTTGATTAACCTAATTTAATTAACAATGCACACACAATAGGTTAGTAACTAATACAACAGTTACGACAATTCACGAGATTAAACCCTCACAACGATTTATTAGTGCAATACTTAATAATTCAGCGGATTCACAACGAATGACAGAGTATAGTCCGAATTCGAGCAGTACTCAAACATTCAAGTCGAAATCACAATGAATTAACCAAGTATAAACTCAATTTGAGCGGCACTTAAACAATCGTTGGATAGTTATAATCGATCGGACGTTGAATCGTAATAGTGATCGAGCTATTACCCTGATTGTTGCAGCAATTAGTGATTGTGTGTGTTTAGTGTACTGTTTCTGTGATAACTCCTTCTACGAAACTCGAATTTACGTCGTTCCAAAGACAGATTTCAAGTTCCAAGGCCTACTATTTATACGTGAAATGTGCACCCCCCGCGTGTCGCGACAGGTGACACTGCTTCTGTCGCGACTCGCCTGGGAAACCTAGCTAGCCTAGGGTTGCTTCGTCACTAGTATAGGCCTGGTGAGTCAATGTTTCGTGAATTCTCAGTTTATACAACGCATATTAGAGATAATTATCAACTTAGGGTTTACCCCCGTTAAGTTTTGGGGGCCCTAATCCTGATTCTAAATGTGTTGAAAATTTTAGGGTTTGTGCGAAATTGCTTGGGTTTCTCAATTAGGGTTTCCTATTTGCCAAATAAAATAATAATTAGGACTTTTGATGAGAGTTGTTACACTTAACCTATTAATTCAAGTAGTGAGCATTGTCACCTCAATCAACACAAGCCTCTATTCTAAAACAAGACTATACATGATTTAAATATCAAATTTACTTAATGTAACGAATCGAGTTACATACCCTCAAAGCACACCTTTCAAACGCGCGTCACCACCGGCTTGTCCACTAGACGCTCCAGTTTCCTTTCCTATAGAGTTCAACCACAATATGTTTAGAACTCTTTTCTTATCACATAACGTATAATTCGCCAAATAGTACAAATATGCGGTTTTGTTCAAATTTCAAAATTTAGCCTTCACTTAGGCATTTCTACAAACACTTTAAGGGCAGAAATTTACATGATTCATTATCAAGTTCATAACTTGTTATATAGCCAAAATTAGCATCAATCGGACTATTTTATATAAGGGATAACATCAATAAATCAGAAATCACTTCATAAATATCAGATTACACTAGAACAACAATCGAAATCCTACTATTTATCAAGTTCACAAAAACCCACTAATCACCTTCAATGGTGTTCATGGAATTTACTATAATTAGGCATGATTTCATCATATACTTGTCTAGGGCTTACTCCTAGACACTATATTGTTCCTATTCCATCCATATAACAAACATGCAACCATAAATTTCGAATTCTCTAAGTTCACTCAGAAATTCAACTAGAGATTTCTCATGAAATTCACATACCTTATGACTCCTTTTTCAGTGGACATCACTATTTCGTGCTCGGATTTTGATTTAGAATTGATTTTGATCTTCAATTTGAGAGATTAAAAATGAACTAGGGTTGTGGGGGTTTCTCCTGGTCGCCCTGTGCTTCAATCGATCCAGACACACACATTTGTGTGTGTTTGGATATTTTTAATTTTTGTTTATATATTTCATGTTTCAATTTTAACAACTTTGGCCCCTCTAAAATTGTTTAGTTCATGTTTTATGTGTTTTAACCCACTTATAAGTCTCTATAAGACTTTTACCTAACTAGGTTATTTTTTTTACTACTAGTTAGTTCTTTCATTTAATTACCGACATAATATTATAATAAAAGAGTTATATTTTCGGGGTGTTACAACTGTAAAATGATAAAACCTGTCTTGATTAAATTGGGATTCACTCGCCAGTATTTCTTGCTGATAAACTGTTTTTAAACGCGTTTCAGGTAATAAAATGTGAAAGCCAATTAGAAGCCAGCTGGACAGCATTGGAGGCTTGGAAAAAATGGCTATAAAAGTTACCTAAATAAAGAAGATGTTTTATTTAAATAAATTAGGGTTTATCCCTATAAACATGTTTGTAATGGAAACTTGGGAATTTCCCATGTATTTATTGTTATAAAAATGTGGTATTTTACTCTGATAAAATATTTCCTAACTACGGTCCTGATGTAAATTCCACTGCCAAATTGATAAACACCGATGCTACTGATACTGGTTCGCGGCCGCCTGTTCCCAAGATATAGGGGCCGGGGGTTGCAACATATTTAATCTTAGCAAATTTAGCCAGCGTACTTGAACTCAACGAAATTAACTCCCAACGTATTTAACCAGCGTAATTAACTTACCAGTGTTTTTTACTCAGTTGCGCAATTAACTTCAGCAACATTGGCTAACTAGTGTATTTGTTGGAGTATTTAAGAAGGTGGGGTATTTAAAAAAGTAGAGTATTTAGTTATGCATAGAGTATTTAACATTTGTGTGAATAAAAAACAATCCGAAAACAGTTTTAGTAAATCGACTACACGGTTAGGCTTGGTTGATTTTTAGGACCAAAAAAAAGGCACGGAAATCCCGAAATAGGTTTTGGAAATTATATATCATTGGATTAGTAATTTCGAGGTGAGTCTAACGGTATAATTTGGTAAAAATAGCTTTCGAAAATATTTTGAATTTTTTTAACGATGCGGTTACGATAAAATCTCGACAAGGACCACTAGAGAAGGTAGATTTGGATTTTGACACAGGTTACCAAAATCCATTTAAACTTTTAAGTTGCGTGATGGACAGAATGGACAATGTCATTGAGACTGTTAAAATTTGGCCAAAGCTGAAAAACATTAAACAATATGTTGTCTGGAAGGAGTTTGAAACGTCTGTTCAAAGTGAAGATGCGAGAATATGGAGCTGTATGATTGATGGATACATTGCTCCTAAATATGAAGTTGATGGGAGATTTAAGGTGACTTCCTATGAGAAGATGCAAGAATCCGAGAAACGAATGTATGATGCCGAGAAGAAAGCTTTAGCAGCGATAAAGATGTCCTTGCCATTTGGAATAAAACACACATTTAATATGTATGGGTCTTCTAGAGAGTTGTGGGAAGCTTTAGAAAAACGTTATCGGATTTCTTCAAAATAGAGTACATGCAATCAAGCTTGTGTAGCTGAGATTGCAGCTGTGACACCTGTGTCACTTCAACCATCAAACAAATTCCAAACCAATGAAATATTGTATTTAATAGTGGGGATTTGTAAATATATGTGTATCGTTTGCACATATCAACTCTTGTTCGATTTCAAGCTCTAAATCGCTTTCTGGAAGGTTATACGCGCACTGATGCGTAGATATAACCAGTTTAATGCAAAGAACACTCCGGAATAGTGAAATAGGCTTAACATACCTTAAATAACCTTTACATAACTTAGAAATAAGTTTTGAAGGCTTTGGTATGGCAAAATCAAGTTAAATCGCTTACAGGGACTAAAGTTGACAAACTACGAAAGTATGCCAATCTGAACTGTAACGAACATTCTGGAACATGACCATAAGTTAAACACACCTTAAATATCCTTTACATAGCTTAGAAATAGGCTTTGAGGTGTCCGGTGTGCTAAAATAAACTTTTGGGTCATTCAGGGACTAAAAGTGTCAAAAGTACACAAGTTCGCATTTTCGCGCATAACTTACGTTCTGAATACATCCGGACATCCAAAAATTTATGTAAGCATTAAAATATTTTATTTTAGTGTTTGGCATAAGAAAAATCCATTCGTCGCGCAATTTGGATCGTTTTTGCGTCCGTTACGACTTCCGTTGTAATTAACCGAACAACGCAACCGTACGGCCAAACGTACCGACATCCGACATATTTTTGAGCATTTTTCATGTTCCCTATACTTTAACATCCTTGTGAAGCTTAAAAATGGGCTTGACGGGTGTTAGAAGTGCCAAAACACGACGATACGCACACAGGAACCAAAACTGCAAAACTGCAAAAAAAATAAATAAAAAAATAAAAAATGCATAAACTCATTTTTTCAGCCCTTCAACACCTCCAAAGGCCAAGGACACTTTTCAAAACCCTATGGTGAGTGCCAAATGAGTTACCACAACTTTCCAACAAGTGTACGGCTTAGATCGTGTCCCCTTTTCCAAGAAATGATCCTAACGGTGGTGTATATCCTATAAATACCCAACCCATTCAACCCCAAAAACCCATCAAATCTGATCTTAATGCTCTAAGTTGAGGCCTTTGCTTCATACCTGAGCTATTCGATCACGATTTGCTTGCGGGGACCCTTCGTAAGTATTCTTTCGTTCTTTTACTGCTTTTCGAGTCTGAAAGTCAAACTTTGTTTGACTTTCTGCGTTGACCAGTTTATGGTCAATGCGAAGTTCGTTTGAACTTCGCAACGTGATTGTAATCACGATGGTTATAGTCCTTGTGACTATGCCTACTGATTACCACGTTGTCTAGGGTCGTAAGGGTAAGCGATCTGATAAATCGCTTATACCTTCGAACCCGACCCATTTGGTCGATCATTAGGATCCGACCAAATACCTTAGGTGACCATAGTATATAGGGAATAACCTTACAGGGTTATACCTTATGGTCGCTTCGTCTAAGTAGTTGTATGATAGGTAGTTTATATGCCTTAGGTAAATTACCAAAATGCCCTTTTTACGCCAAAATTCATTTTAAGCATATGTAACATAACTTTTGGTATCTAAACTGATTCAGCAACAATATTAGACATGTTAAGGCATATTTTACTTGTCATAGGACTAGTTAGGCGGTCCGAACGCGTTTCACGCGAACGACGCGTTAAAGTAGCATAAGCTACCTAAACGGGTCGTAATGGGTCGTAAGCGCTTAGACTAGGTTTCATTTAGTATGTAGGCTTTTGTAAACCATACTACATGAGTTCCAATACTCATCTGGTTTACGAGCCCTCATTCTATCCGATCCTCCGATATAGGTCCGGTTTATTAACATAGTTACCTATATTAGGTGCCGTTTGATATCCGTGATCTCTAGCATTGCTTGGTGGTTATCTTAGGACTTCTGAGCAATCTCAAGTGAGTACATAGACCCCTCTTTTACTGTTTTCCAAACGTTTTGGGGTGGAACACATGTGCCTACTTGTTACTTTCATGCTTTACATGCTTTCACATCATATACCTGCTATGTTCGATAGTACGTTATAGTACATGATTTCATTACATTTCATGCTATGTATGCCCATTGTGTGCGTACTTAGTACATCGTCCTACATTACATTTTATGCTATGTATGTCCATTTAGTTCATACTTAGTACATCGTTTCACATCACATCACATGCTATGTATGTTCATTTATTGCATACTTAGTACATTGGTTCACATTACATGATTTACATTTGATCATGCATTTCCACAGAACATAACTTTGATTTAAACCAAGTTTTACTTCAATACTTTGTTTTGTGCATTTCATCTATGGTTTAGTTGATGCATTTCACTAGCCATACATATCATTTTGGTTACACATTACATGGTTTACATTTGACACATAAACACTTTTGACATTGGTTATACATTACACTATATGCTATGTATGTCCTTTGTTGCATACTTAGTACATTTGTTATTCATCACATGCTTACATTTTGACATTTATATACATATTACATGATTTACATCTTGACATAAACATTTTGACATATTATTCAATACTTTTGGCAATTGGTTTAAACATAGACATCTTACATTGTTGGTTTGGTTTGAGTGAGTGATTAAGTAACGAGGCGTATGTAATATGATACAAGCACGGTGGATACGCCGCTGGTACTTCCTATATATAAGTGTTTGTATGGTATCACATATTGTAGCGTTATTTGAATCATTTCAATTTGAGACACATAACATTTTATACAAATAACATACTTTTCACAAGACATTGTTTTACAAACAACTTAACTTATACAAACTCATTTTACATGGTTATTCATTTAACCATACATTATTCTCTTATTTATACATATCATCTGATCTTATCGTTTTTCAAATGATTTACAAGACAAAGCAAATTACAAGGTTCATGACTAAACATTTTCTCAAACATAAGTCATGAATCCTATTTTCACAAAACCTATGTATCTCACAGGCATTTTTATGCTGACGTACCTATTTTCACATGTGTTTTCAGGAGATGATGCATAGGACTTATCAAGACATACTTAGGGGGACCTGTGCCTTAGTGACTTAAAACGAGACAAGAACTAGTTAATTTTTGTTATGTACTCTTTATTTCTTGTTTAAAGACAATGTAACTCGCTTGTTTGATGAATAAAACGAAACTTAATTTCCATGGTTGTGAAACATTAATTCTGTTACAACACTCTCCGACGTTTCCGCCACGTTTTGTATGTTTTACGTGGTCGGGGTGTGACAGAAAAGATGGTATCAGAGCTAATGGTTATAGGGAATTAGGTTATTAGTAATACTTTGACCTAGTCTATAACCTTCTTAGGACTCTAACGCGAGTTTACTTGCGTTTAGTCATAAAACAATACCGTCACCTATCCTTAGGCGACGACCACAACAAGAACATAAATTTCAAAACCATTTTGAAAACTAATCATCTGTTCTTGGATGATTGATTACTAGGTTTTGAACCCTCTGTTATAAGGTTTTGAACCCCTTTGAGCTTTCAAAATCTCGTCAAGGTTTTGGGTTTTAAATAATGTGAACACGTGCAAACTGGAAGGGTGAATGCCTGTATTCTGGGTTTTCAGTCTAGGCAAGCACTTCGTATATATCTCATCAGACGCGAGACCAGTTGTGCTTACCTGGGAATTCTTGGGATGAGTGTTCACTTATAGGCGAGCATGTCTTCGCGATACATTATTTTTGATCCATTTACTTTAATTCAGTCACTGTGTGTCGTTTGTTGCTTTGTAGTAACAGACAAATGACCACTATCCTGGCTTTCATCAGATTTGTTTCATCTCATTCTTTTCGTCTAATTCTCTCACTCGTTTCCTTTCATGTTTCCTCTTTTAGAATGCCTCCACGACGCGAAAATCCAGTATCTATTGAAGAGCTGGTAGCTGTCATTACACAGCAAATGACTGCTGCAATCCCGAACATCGTTGCTCAATGTCACCAAGCCCTCAACAACAATAATGCCCCCTGCAACTTTAAGACGTTCAACTCGGCTAAGCCATCAAAGTTTTCTGGGTCTCAAGGAGCGACTGCACTTCTGCAATGGTTCGAGAGTCTAGAGAGCACCTTCCGACATGTTCAATGTCCAAACGAGCGAAAGGTAGACTTCGTATCTAGTGTCTTTGAGAAACGAGCTTTGACGTGGTGGAACGGTGTGGTGAGAGATAGGGGTGCCGATGTAGCACTGGCATAAACGTGGGAAGAGCTTCGAGCTCTGATGATGAAGGAATTCTGTCCTCGTCACGAGATCAGGGCCTTGGAAAGGGAATTTGACGATCTTAAGCAAGACAGCGGGGAACATCGAGCATACACTGATCGATATGAGGAGCTGAGCCTGTTGTGTCCTACCATGGTTACGCCTATGGATAAGGCGATCGAAAAATACATTGATGGTCTCCCTGACTCAGTTCAGGACATTGTTACTGGTAGTAACCCTACTACAGTTAGACAGGCCATTGAACTAGCTGCAACCTTGACTGAATCTCAGATCAGGAAACGTAAGCTTTTCCGAAAGGGTGACAAGAAACCGGTCGAGGAATCGAAACCAATCGAGGAATCAAAGACCATGGATGAACAGACTAGATCCCCTAAGCGGTCAAAGAAGCAAAAGGCTTCTCAGAACTTCGCCATGGTTACTCACAATGGTCAAGCCGCCCCCAACCAACCAGCTCAACCCCCTGCTAGGAAGCCATACAATGGAACTTCACCCTTGTGCAACCAATGTAACCTTCATCATCATGCTAATGTGAAGTGCCGCGAATGCCAAATTTGTGGACGTAAAGGTCATACAGCAAAAGTTTGCGTAGCAGCAGTTGCACCAAATCAAGCTGACAACAATCCTGCTCAAGCTCACTTTCCAGCAGGTTCTTGCTACAATTGTGGCGAGATGGGTCATTTCCGAAGAAATTGCCCAAAGCTTGCTAATGCTAATCCAGCACAGGGATGAGCATCTGACCAACTAGAAGACAACACCCTTTAGAAATAATCATGTCATATGTATTATTTTCTTTTGTTGTCAAGGTCCATGGAACAGTTGTTATCATTGTTTATAAATAAATCTTTTATGTAACACCTCAGAATTTCGTGTTCAATAAAACAACGACACGTGTCATTTAAAAACAAAACGCGTTGAAAACCCGGATTTGACAAAGATGTTTCGGCAGGATTTAAAGTGGCGTCATGTAAAATTTTTACCTCTGAACACCTCAATTATAAATCCCAAGACCCGATTTAATATTTTACACATCTATTATACCCTAAATTCAGGGAATTATTGCCAATAATGGAATTGGAAATGTATGATAGGATTCTACGAAGAAAAGAATGGAAACCCGTTGTTTTCGGGTCTTGTTATTGGATCCAATTGAATCAAACACAAATGGTAGGGTATCCAACAGTAAAAGACCCATAATGGAGGCCCCTGAATGATAAAATAATGCCCACCATTCGTTTATACCACTTTCCCTTCGAAACACAACAAACAAAATCAAAAATCTGATTTATATGTCTCAGGCGGCCCGCCTGAGACTTGGTTATTCGGCACGCGGGCCGCGTCCGGCCTGCAGATACGGAAAAACAGGCAGCAGCCTGTTTAGTGCGATTGTGACCCTTTCAACCGGTTTCTCTGCATGTGCATGGCCCCTAGACACCCCCTACATGCTAGAGACATGTGTTTATCACTTGTGGCTGATCATAGACCCTTGTGTCAATACCTTGTGGTGCTTGATTCTTGTATATAAAGACCCATTCATTCACAACCATTCTTGCAAACAATCTGAGCATTTGTGGAACTCCCAAGCTGATTTCCAAGCATCCCTAATCATCCTTAATCATCTAGTAAGTTGCCTAACCCTTCTAATTTAGTTCTAGCTTTATAATTAGCATAAAAGTCAATATATCATAGTTTACGGTTGACTTCTTGATTAAGTAACGATAGTTCAGTCGTATGTTAAATTGAAAGTACCGTTAGATAGGTAATTATATGGGTAATAAGCCCTTATAAGGTCACGTACCGAATCCAGACCTAACTAGGTCGTTTGTCGGGTCAAACGTTGACCGAAAAAGTCAACAGAATTACAAAATGCGATTTAATGCACGATTAGCAATCCGCGAGGCGTGTAATCTGTTTTAAACCTAATATAACTTGGTAATGAGTATAAAAACTTGTCTACGCTTGCCCGACTCGACTTTTTTCTGTTAAAACCCGGTTCGGAACCGAAAGGCGCAAAACCTTGACTTTTGCTTTGACTTCGGTTCTGACCCGTTTTAGTTCGAATTAGACATGCCTTAAAGTCTCATTAGGGTTGGGTTACATGCTAGTATAAGTCTCTGTACTTGTTTCATTGATTATCCGATGCATGCGCACGTTTCCGTTAATCGCTTAAATTGGACCATAATGCCCTTATGACCCTACAACGAGAATTTTGAAAATGTGGAAGTACTATAATCTTAGTTACTGATTATTTAGCATGTACGTAAATTTTCACGTCAATCGGAGGTCTAGATTAGGAGATATGCGCATTAGCGTAAATAATAAGCTTTTTATTAATTAAACGGCGCGATTAGCGCATAGCCTATCTAAACCCGATTTTCGGTACCAAAACTTTTACCCACTGATTTTAAATAATATTTTGGGATTTTTGAAGATTTTTAATTATTTTTAAACTGATCTTAAGCTAGGCTTATCGCATTGATTCGGTTAATACCGAATATACCCTTTTAGGCCATAAAACGAGTTTTACGAATCCGTTTGATACCAATCCAATTGCCACTGATTTAAAATAATAAATAGAGTGTTTTGAGCCTGTTTTGCTGATCAGAAAACTCAGAATGGTATTTTAAACAGCACGTCGCTTAAAACGGCTTTATACGCGTATTATACGCGTAGTTTGGTATTAAAACCATTTTGCCACGTAAGACTTATTACCAAATATTATAACCTGTTAAAATTAATAATTTTGCTGATTAAATCAGACCCGTATCTCAGAAGTATTATAAATCCCTTTTATGGTCGTTAAAATGACTAAAATACCCCTACGGGGCATAATTAGGGAATAAACTCGTTATGGGCATTATGGAAGATATCATAATGATATCACAACATATTTAAAGCGTATTGACTTAGGAAACCTGTTCGCGACCCTTTCGGTTACCCGTTATGCGTTATACGCGTTCGGTTCGGTTTATGTAACTAGTATGCATAAACTAGCCGAAACGGGTCAAACGATATCATTTTTATCTCAAAATCCAGAATGTGAATAGTAAACCCATATTAAACAAGTCTTCAAACTTGTCGGGTCTAAATCACATTCTATCCGGTCTTCGCTTAATCGTGCGTACGAACCGTATCTTTAAAACTGACCGGTCTAAGCTTAAGCTTAATTAAAGACCCGTTAGTATTCTAATAGGTTATATTAAACCTTCGTTCCAGATTAGGAGCCCAGTAAAAGCTATCTGCAATTTATTCAATTAAGGATTTTACTTTGCAAAGGTAAATACTTTTAACTTATTTTCCCTATACGGGCTTGGGTTACGGTACATAGCGTACCGCTTGATCGGGCGTCAAATCTTCCATCGCTTAGGTGGTTAATTGAATAATTTGAACGGCTCGTTTAAACAGTATTGTTTACTTTACCGCCTTTGGGGGGTTAATGACCATGTCCCGGATATCCTTGGCATTATCTTACGAGATAGCCACGACCTGAGCACGGGGTGTAGGCGTACACCTGTCGGTGTATAACTCTAGAATTGTGGTGTGTCTATTGATCCTTAACCCGGATACGTCCGGGCTACTGAACGCATAAGTAACATGTAATTCGTTAACAAGATTATAATATTAAATAATTCTCCCAAGTTAATAAAAATATTTATGCCACGTGCATCCAAACCAATTTTCAATCATTTTATAAAATGAGTCAGTTGAATGTATTTACCAGTGTAAACTGACGTATTTTCCCAAAAAGATTAAATGCAGGTACTAGGCGAAATAGGCTGGAAGTCTCCTAAGCATCACTAGAAGTCTCGCAAGCTTTAGATGCCAAAGTCTGTTGAACCATAAACAATATTTTTAATTCGATCCTACTGTGGATAAACACCGGATAATTGTGACTTTGTTTACAATAAATAAATTCGGTTGTATCTTATTTTAAATTTGCTTCCGCTGTGCATCATTATATTGTGTTGTTTGACTATTACGTTGCCAACCACGTCACGATACTCCCCCACCGGGCCCACCGGTGACTACGTGGAAATCGGGGTGTGACAGGTTGGTATCAGAGCCAACACTGAGTGAATTAAACACTAGCCTTTTGTGTTTAATCTCAGTTACACAATTGCACATATCTAAACTTTCGAGTCTAGACTTGTAACATAGGACAAATTCCACCTTATTCGGTTTTTGTTTTGTCCTTTAAACTTTATATTTTGTTATTTGTTATCTTATGTTTTATTGACAGGAATAACAAAGATGCCTCCGAGATTTTTGCGTACGCGAGGGCGTGGAAAGGGGCCGGTAGCCGCCCCCAACGACCATGAAGCAGGGCCATCTAATACACGAGGTCCTATCCCCGCCGAGAGTGATGGTACTCGACGGAACCAGAGAGGTCTCTTTCAACCAGCAAGACGGTTGGTTTCGAACAGCTCGACGACTCCCGCTCAAGACTCCTACGGGCCACATTCGGAAAATGAGCCTGGAGACTCTCACCGTTCGTACATACCGTTACAGCGATCCATGTCGCACCGCCCTTTTGGAGACCCCACTCCATTCTTTCAAGGCCAGTTTAACCCGGCGAATTATATACAAGAACCAGTGGGTTTCAACCCATTGGGACCGGAGAACCATTTCTCTGGAGGAAATGATATGGACGAGGAAGACGACCCTGTCGAGCCCGCATCAGGAACTCCCAACCACCCAATCGAGGTCTCGGATAGTTCAATTTATCACGGACCACCCTATGATGGTCCAGATAGCTTCCAGGCTATCTTTACTCGGCACGAATGGTATTATACACCTTCGCACCATTCGTCGCCGCTTGGGCAGCAGCAGCCTCACTATTCTTCGCCGCATGAGCAGCAACAGCAGCATCATCATCAAGATTCCTCTGGGAATCACCAGTTTGTGGCAGTTACGCCACCGCCTCCACCGCCACCAGTTCAACCGGCGCCTCCGCAGCCGCAAAGACATATGAGAACCGGAGCTCGGATGACCACACGAAGAGAAGAGTTTCATTTCAGCTCTCCTCTACAATCAAGCGGCAGAAATTATCAGCCGGATCAAGAAGTTCCACAGATGGGTGGACCATCAAACCCCTTCGCGCAGCAACCGCCACCAATGGGTTTCGATAATCAGATACCAGCATACACGGGTCCTTCGATGTATAACCCGTTTGAGCCACCGACTCACGCTAACCCCGGTTACGCTGAAGCCGACCCATACCTGGTAGCAGCAAATTACAACGCTCTTAACCCTGAGGGACCATATGGAGGTCCTTGGGGAGTAGGGTACCCAGTCCAGGGGTACCAGATGCCTACACAACCCCCGTTTTACCAACAACCCCCGCCGTCTCTACAAATGTCGCCACCACTGCATCAGGAGATCCTGCAAAGTATTAGAGAAGTGCGACATGAGGCACGGGAAGATCGACGGCGCAACCAGGGAATGTTCAAGACCTTGACGAACTTAATCAAGGGAAAGAGCAAGAAGGATCAGTAAATCCTTTATGTGTGTATGTCTACTTTAAAAATTAAGTCCCTGCGTGGGCATTTATGTGTGTTTGTTGGTTTGTTGTAAACCCCTACGTGGGTGTATGGTTTGAATAAGTAGTCCCTACGTGGACATGTACTATAATTAGCCCCTGCGAGGGCATGTGTGTTATCTAACCCCTGCGAGGGTAATTATCTGTCTAACCCCTGCGAGGGTAATTATCTGTTTAAACCCCTACGAGGGAAATTTGTATTTGGAAGACCCGTTTAGGGCAAATGTATAATATTTTAAAAGAATTAATGAAATGGTTATTTTATAAATTTCATGTTGCCATTATGTGCATATATAGATTATAAATGAAATAAATAATTAAAATCATTCCTTTTAAATTAATCTGCCTATGAAATTTATTTAATTAAGGATCTTAAAGTGTGAAACCTAGCTACGTGTCAAATATAAGACCGGGCCAAAATGGTAAGACCTGTTTAAAAGATTCAATTCCCTGTTAACATCTTAAAACATGTTAACACTCCTGGCAGAAGTGATTCGTTAAAATCACATACGTCATTTTTATAAAGGAATTCTTTAGAAGATTCCTAACCCAGTTTAATGATCTCTGAATCCTGGGTACATCATCAATTAAGATGATCATATTTTACCATACGTAGTAATATAATGCCTACGGGCCCTGCTCATTTCCATATGAACCAAAAGACAGTGGTAGTATAGACTCCCTGTCAAATAAAGGTAATGAACTAGGTTCAAACCTCAAAAGCCTTGATTCTCTGAAATCATAGTTTAAAATTTATATTGTCCACGTGACTAGGCTTTTTGTGCCACAAATAAAACTATTAATGTTTTATAATTAGGATAAATTCTAATAGAAATCCTAAATAAATATGACTTAATAAGTTAACCAAATATGGTCCCTGTTCACCATGGTTAACAAGTTACCCTAAGGGATAATTCTATAATAAACTCCATAGTAAAAATATTGTTCTTGTTTTCTGCAACAGTTCAATTAAATGGCTGACTCAAACGAAGTTAATAGCCCTCCTGTGGAGCCAAATGTGAATGCCCAGATTACATTAACGGGCGCTGAATTGAAAGCATTAATAGATGGTGCTATCACAGAGGCTTTGGATAGGCAGTATGAGGAGTACAGTGGTACTCGAAGCAGGACCCACTCTGCATCACGTTCGAAGCCCAGGACCCATTCTGAGGCTCATAACAAGCCTCCTCCTAAAAAGGATGGACCAAAGAAAAACGGTGATGATCGCCAGTCCACCAACCGCCAAAGTGATCCATCTCAGCATTTGGTACTGCATCAAGGACACCGTAACAAGGGTTGCACATATAAGTACTTTGTGTCTTGTAAACCCAGGGATTTTACGGGTGAGAAAGGAGCCGTCGACTGTATGACGTGGCTCGATGAGATGGACACTGTCGTGGACATCAGCGGATGTGCTGAAGGTGATGTGGTTAAATTTGTCTCACAGTCCTTCAAAGGTCAGGCGTTGGCTTGGTGGAGAGCTCTGATGGAGGCTTCCGGAAAGATCCCATTGTATGGTATGTCATGGGATCAATTCATCGCCCTAATCAAGGAAAATTTCTGCCCTCAACATGAGGTGGAAAAGATCGAAACAGACTTTCTAGCACTGGTGATGAAGAACCTCGACTGTCAGGCATATCTGACCAGCTTCAATACACTATCCCGGTTAGTACCTTATCTGGTAACCCCGGAGCCTAAAAGGATTGCTCGTTTTATTGGTGGGTTGGAACCCGAGATCAAGGCCAGTGTTAAAGCTTCTCGGCCAGTTACCTTCAGGTCTGTAACTGACCTTTCCTTATCCCTCACACTTGATGCGGTCCGTCAGAGATCGCTGAGGAATAAGGATACTGAGAAGAGGAAGCGAGAAGATGATGGTTCGCGTAGGTCGAACAAGAAACACCGTGGGAGCGGTGATCACAAGAAGGGATCGGATTCGAAGAAAGATGGCCATCGTTCTGGAGAGAAGCCCACATGCAAAACTTGCAAGAAACAGCACTTTGGAAAGTGCAGACTCGAATCAAACTCGAAAAACGAGTCAAGGTCTTTTGCTTGTGGTTTGTGCAAATCCAAGGAACACAAAACCTTGGATTGCAAGAAGATGAAAGATGCAACGTGCTACCGTTGCAACGAGAGGGGCCACATAAGTACTAACTGCCCAAAGAACAACAAGAAGCCTGAAGAGGCTAAGAAGACTAATGCCAGAGTCTTCAGGATGGATGCGAAGGAGGCCGTGCAGGATGATAACGTCATAACAGGTACTTTCCTTGTAAATGATGTTTTTGCAAGAGTACTTTTTGATTCAGGCGCAGATAAGTCCTTCGTAGATCGTAAATTTTGTAAATTGTTAAATTTACCTGTCAAACCCCTAAAAGTGAACTATGAGGTAGAGTTAGCAGATGGTACCGTAGAAACCGTCTCTACTGTGTTAGATGGATGTGTTATATCCATTAAGAACCATTCTTTTCCTCTGTCTCTACTTCCGTTTAAATTAGCTGGTTTTGACATAGTTCTGGGTATGGACTGGTTATCTCATAACCAAGCCCAAATTGTTTGCAACCAGAAGCATGTGGTAATAAAGACCCCGTCTGGTGAGTCACTTACCATTCGGGGAGATACCCAGTACGGACTGCCTGAGCAGGTGACTATGCTCAAGGCTTCCAAGTGTTTGAAAAAGGGATGTGTCATCTACATGGCGCAAGTGATCATTGATGAGCCCAAGCCGAAGATGGAATACATTCCTGTCATCTCTGAATACCCGGAAGTGTTTCCTGAAGATCTACCTGGTTTGCCACCGGATAGGCAAGTGGAATTCAGGATCGACATCATCCCAGGAGCGGCACCAGTTGCTAGAGCTCCATACAGATTGGCACCCATGGAAATGAAGGAGTTGCGGACGCAACTAGATGAATTGCTGGCTAAGGGTTTCATTAGACCTAGTTCATCTCCTTGGGGAGCGCCAATCCTGTTCGTAAAGAAGAAGGATGGGTCGATGCGTCTGTGCATCGACTATCGCGAGCTTAATAAAGTCACGATCAAGAATAGGTATCCTCTGCCCAGAATCGACGATTTGTTCGATCAGCTTCAAGGGGCAAGTTACTTCTCAAAGATTGATTTGAGGTCGGGCTACCATCAGTTGAAGGTCAAGGATGAAGACGTTCACAAGACTGCATTTAGGACTCGTTACGGTCACTACGAGTTCCTAGTGATGCCTTTTGGGCTCACTAATGCACCAGCCGCATTCATGGATCTCATGAATCGTGTCTGCAAACCTTACTTAGATAAATTTATTATCGTCTTCATCGATGACATCCTCATTTATTCTAAGAATAAAGCTGACCATGAGAAACACCTTCGGTGCATTCTCAAACTTCTACACCAGGAGAAGCTCTATGCCAAATTCTCCAAGTGTGAATTTTGGCTACGAGAAGTCCAATTCCTTGGACACGTGGTCAGTGAGCGTGGTATCCAGGTGGATCCCGCTAAAGTTGAAGCTGTTATGAATTGGCAAGAGCCAAAGACACCTACGGAGATACGTAGCTTCCTGGGATTGGCAGGATATTACCGACGCTTCATTGAAAATTTTTCAAGGATTGCTGCACCCCTAACTTCCCTGACCAAGAAGAAAGTAAAGTTCGTTTGGGGCCCTAAGCAGCAAGAGTCCTTCGATGTTTTGAGACAAAAGTTGAGCAACGCTCCTGTGCTTACACTACCTGAAGGCGCTGAAGAATTTGTAGTTTATTGTGATGCATCACACACTGGCATGGGGTGTGTGCTTATGCAGAAAGGCAAGGTGATTGCCTATGCATCACGACAGTTAAAGGTGCACGAAAAGAATTACACCACCCATGACTTGGAATTGGGTGCCGTTGTGTTCGCACTAAAACTGTGGAGGCATTATCTTTATGGAATCAAGTTTGTGATCTTTTCTGATCACAAGAGCCTCCAGCATCTGTTTAACCAGAAAGAATTAAACATGAGGCAACGCCGTTGGATGGAAACTTTAAATGATTATGATTGTGAAATCAAATACCATCCCGGCAAGGCGAATGTAGTCGCTGATGCCTTGAGCAGAAAGGAAAGGGTTAAACCCATTCGAATTAACGCCAAGCGTATGGAGATAAAGAACAGTTTGATAGAAAGGGTGTTAGCTGCACAGAAGGAAGCTGTGTTGGAAGCTAACTATCCTAATGAAAAGTTAGGAGTAACTGAGGAGCAGTTAACTCTTAGCAAGGACGGAATTTTACGGTTAAACGGACGAATATGGGTTCCAATTTTTGGAGGACTTCGTGATGTCATCCTCCAAGAAGCCCATAGTTCCAAATACTCCATTCATCCTGGAGCTGACAAGATGTACCAGGATTTAAAGGCAAATTATTGGTGGATAGGCTTGAAAAAGTCTGTGGCCGCCCATGTAGCAAAATGTTTGACATGTGCGCAAGTCAAAGCCGAGCATCAGAAACCGTCAGGTTTGCTACAACAGCCTGAACTTCCTACGTGGAAGTGGGAAATGGTAACTATGGATTTTATTACCAAGTTACCCAAGACGAGGAAAGGAAATGATACGATATGGGTTATAGTTGACCGACTGACTAAGTCAGCTCATTTCTTACCCATCAAGGAGACTTATAGCTCCGATATGTTAGCCCAGTTATATGTTGATAAGATTGTAGCCCTACACGGCATACCTGTAGCTATTATCTCTGACCGGGATACTAGGTACACGTCTCATTTTTGGAAGAGCTTCCAGCAATCTTTGGGCACACGTTTGAACTTTAGTACGGCTTACCATCCTCAGACAGACGGTCAGAGTGAGCGTACTATTCAAACGTTGGAAGACATGCTACGCGCATGTGCGATCGACTTGGGAGGTAGCTGGGATAAGAACCTACCATTGATCGAATTCTCCTACAACAATAGCTACCATACCAGCATAAAGGCTGCGCCGTTTGAGGCATTATACGGTAGAAAGTGTAGATCGCCAGTTTGTTGGGCGGAAGTTGGAGAAGTCCAGTTATCAGGACCAGAGATCGTGTTCGAAACAACGGACAAGATTGTCCAGATTCGTAACAATCTCCAAGCTGCCCGGAATAGGCAGAAGAGTTACGCGGATCCAAGTCGTAAGGACTTCCACTTCGAAGTAGGTGACAAAGTCCTACTTAAAGTGTCACCATGGAAAGGGGTGATGCGATTTGGTAAGAAAGGCAAACTAAGCCCGAGATACATAGGACCTTTCGAGGTTATCGAACGTGTCGGGTCAGTTGCCTACAAGTTGAACTTACCAGAAGAGCTCAGTGGAATTCACAATGTGTTCCACATTTGCAATCTAAAGAAGTGTTCCGCTGACGATTCACATATCATGCCACATACAGATGTGCAAATAGATAAGAGCTTAACGTTTGTGGAAAAACCTCTGTCGATTGCAGATCGACAGGTAAGGAAGCTTCAAAGAAAGCATATACCTTTTGTAAAGGTCAAATGGGATGCCCGAAGAGGTCCCGAGTATACGTGGGAATTGGAATCCACCATGAAAGAAAAATACCCTTATTTGTTTCAGTAAATCTCGGGTCGAGATTTATTTTAAGGGGGTGAGGATGTAACACCTCAGAATTTCGTGTTCAATAAAACAACGACACGTGTCATTTAAAAACAAAACGCGTTGAAAACCCGGATTTGACAAAGATGTTTCGGCAGGATTTAAAGTGGCGTCATGTAAAATTTTTACCTCTGAACACCTCAATTATAAATCCCAAGACCCGATTTAATATTTTACACATCTATTATACCCTAAATTCAGGGAATTATTGCCAATAATGGAATTGGAAATGTATGATAGGATTCTACGAAGAAAAGAATGGAAACCCGTTGTTTTCGGGTCTTGTTATTGGATCCAATTGAATCAAACACAAATGGTAGGGTATCCAACAGTAAAAGACCCATAATGGAGGCCCCTGAATGATAAAATAATGCCCACCATTCGTTTATACCACTTGCCCTTCGAAACACAACAAACAAAATCAAAAATCTGATTTATATGTCTCAGGCGGCCCGCCTGAGACTTGGTTATTCGGCACGCGGGCCGCGTCCGGCCTGCAGATACGGAAAAACAGGCAGTAGCCTGTTTAGTGCGATTGTGACCCTTTCAACCGGTTTCTCTGCATGTGCATGGCCCCTAGACACCCCCTACATGCTAGAGACATGTGTTTATCACTTGTGGCTGATCATAGACCCTTGTGTCAATACCTTGTGGTGCTTGATTCTTGTATATAAAGACCCATTCATTCACAACCATTCTTGCAAACAATCTGAGCATTTGTGGAACTCCCAAGCTGATTTCCAAGCATCCCTAATCATCCTTAATCATCTAGTAAGTTGCCTAACCCTTCTAATTTAGTTCTAGCTTTATAATTAGCATAAAAGTCAATATATCATAGTTTACGGTTGACTTCTTGATTAAGTAACGATAGTTCAGTCGTATGTTAAATTGAAAGTACCGTTAGATAGGTAATTATATGGGTAATAAGCCCTTATAAGGTCACGTACCGAATCCAGACCTAACTAGGTCGTTTGTCGGGTCAAACGTTGACCGAAAAAGTCAACAGAATTACAAAATGCGATTTAATGCACGATTAGCAATCCGCGAGGCGTGTAATCTGTTTTAAACCTAATATAACTTGGTAATGAGTATAAAAACTTGTCTACGCTTGCCCGACTCGACTTTTTTCTGTTAAAACCCGGTTCGGAACCGAAAGGCGCAAAACCTTGACTTTTGCTTTGACTTCGGTTCTGACCCGTTTTAGTTCGAATTAGACATGCCTTAAAGTCTCATTAGGGTTGGGTTACATGCTAGTATAAGTCTCTGTACTTGTTTCATTGATTATCCGATGCATGCGCACGTTTCCGTTAATCGCTTAAATTGGACCATAATGCCCTTATGACCCTACAACGAGAATTTTGAAAATGTGGAAGTACTATAATCTTAGTTACTGATTATTTAGCATGTACGTAAATTTTCACGTCAATCGGAGGTCTAGATTAGGAGATATGCGCATTAGCGTAAATAATAAGCTTTTTATTAATTAAACGGCGCGATTAGCGCATAGCCTATCTAAACCCGATTTTCGGTACCAAAACTTTTACCCACTGATTTTAAATAATATTTTGGGATTTTTGAAGATTTTTAATTATTTTTAAACTGATCTTAAGCTAGGCTTATCGCATTGATTCGGTTAATACCGAATATACCCTTTTAGGCCATAAAACGAGTTTTACGAATCCGTTTGATACCAATCCAATTGCCACTGATTTAAAATAATAAATAGAGTGTTTTGAGCCTGTTTTGCTGATCAGAAAACTCAGAATGGTATTTTAAACAGCACGTCGCTTAAAACGGCTTTATACGCGTATTATACGCGTAGTTTGGTATTAAAACCATTTTGCCACGTAAGACTTATTACCAAATATTATAACCTGTTAAAATTAATAATTTTGCTGATTAAATCAGACCCGTATCTCAGAAGTATTATAAATCCCTTTTATGGTCGTTAAAATGACTAAAATACCCCTACGGGGCATAATTAGGGAATAAACTCGTTATGGGCATTATGGAAGATATCATAATGATATCACAACATATTTAAAGCGTATTGACTTAGGAAACCTGTTCGCGACCCTTTCGGTTACCCGTTATGCGTTATACGCGTTCGGTTCGGTTTATGTAACTAGTATGCATAAACTAGCCGAAACGGGTCAAACGATATCATTTTTATCTCAAAATCCAGAATGTGAATAGTAAACCCATATTAAACAAGTCTTCAAACTTGTCGGGTCTAAATCACATTCTATCCGGTCTTCGCTTAATCGTGCGTACGAACCGTATCTTTAAAACTGACCGGTCTAAGCTTAAGCTTAATTAAAGACCCGTTAGTATTCTAATAGGTTATATTAAACCTTCGTTCCAGATTAGGAGCCCAGTAAAAGCTATCTGCAATTTATTCAATTAAGGATTTTACTTTGCAAAGGTAAATACTTTTAACTTATTTTCCCTATACGGGCTTGGGTTACGGTACATAGCGTACCGCTTGATCGGGCGTCAAATCTTCCATCGCTTAGGTGGTTAATTGAATAATTTGAACGGCTCGTTTAAACAGTATTGTTTACTTTACCGCCTTTGGGGGGTTAATGACCATGTCCCGGATATCCTTGGCATTATCTTACGAGATAGCCACGACCTGAGCACGGGGTGTAGGCGTACACCTGTCGGTGTATAACTCTAGAATTGTGGTGTGTCTATTGATCCTTAACCCGGATACGTCCGGGCTACTGAACGCATAAGTAACATGTAATTCGTTAACAAGATTATAATATTAAATAATTCTCCCAAGTTAATAAAAATATTTATGCCACGTGCATCCAAACCAATTTTCAATCATTTTATAAAATGAGTCAGTTGAATGTATTTACCAGTGTAAACTGACGTATTTTCCCAAAAAGATTAAATGCAGGTACTAGGCGAAATAGGCTGGAAGTCTCCTAAGCATCACTAGAAGTCTCGCAAGCTTTAGATGCCAAAGTCTGTTGAACCATAAACAATATTTTTAATTCGATCCTACTGTGGATAAACACCGGATAATTGTGACTTTGTTTACAATAAATAAATTCGGTTGTATCTTATTTTAAATTTGCTTCCGCTGTGCATCATTATATTGTGTTGTTTGACTATTACGTTGCCAACCACGTCACGATACTCCCCCACCGGGCCCACCGGTGACTTCGTGGAAATCGGGGTGTGACATTTTATTTACATTGCAATGTATTTATGAGGTTGTATGCATAAACAACATATCCCTTACAACACCGACAATTAAGGAATCGTATTCCTTGAAAAGCAAACTACCCCCAAAATTTTTCTATTCTATGATCTCTTGCGTTATCCACGAAATTCTTAAGTACCCGTTTCTTCTACGGAAAACGAAGTACAAGGCGCAAGTTACAACACTGGACGAATACCCAAAGTACCACTATAAATCCTTAATAGGGTACCTAAGGGTATTTCCGTAAATCCTAAAATTGTTGTGTTCCATAATTCTGATATTATGTTCTTTGAAAACAAAATCGAATTTCTGGGAGATCCTCCTATCTTTTCAGATAGATCCCAGAGGACATTGAAATCCATTGACTGATTTCCATATCCATATTTAATCAATAACAAGTTAATAACAAATTAATAATCAAGTTAAACAACTATGTGATTATGTGCTTATGTGTTTCCTTTTATGTTTTTGTGTAATCCAAACTATGTTATACAAATCCTCGTAGAATCTTCCATATATTCGTATAAGGGATTCGTAGTAGGATATCCAAAGGTACTATATTAAATCCTCAATGGGCTTTTACGTAATAGTAAAGACCCTTGGATTATATTGTACTATTCCATAATTAGACCCCTTGAGTGGTCTAGTTAAACAGATTGACCCAAAAATCTGGTTAGGAATATAATGTGATGAGATAGCTGAAAGGACTCCTTGGTGGCCTAATTAAAAGGATCATTTGTCGATCTAATTAAAAGGGACCTTATGGTAGTCTAGTCACACTCATCACAGGTTTGATTTTCCTCCCCTAAACATTACAAGACAAACTGTGCGGACTATGCAAGGAATTACGTAATTATGGATGCATACATAATTATTGAATTCAGTGCACAGAAACCACATCAAGTTTGGTCGTGTGTCTAGAAATGACTCATTCCGTGCATTTTCTGGATACAATAGCAGATGCGCAATTACAGTTTGGATATCACTCGTACTCCTATTATGATAGACAATAATGCCACTATATCAACCACAAACTATCCCGTAAAGCATAGTAAAACTAAACATATTGACATTCGTCATCATTTTATACAGGATTGTGCTGATAAGTAACTAATTGAACTTCATCGAGTCGACACACTAGATAACCTAGCAGATCTTTACACAAAAGCGTTTGATAGAGCTCGTTTTGAACACTTAGTCAAACTCAACGGGATGAGGAATCCTGAATAACTGGTTTTTCATAAGAATTTTGTAAATATTTTATTGCTTTCTTAAAAATTAAAAAATTAAAAAAAATGAAAACCACAAAATCCAAAAACATTGAAAATGAAAAACTTACAAAATAGAAACTAAAAAAATCACTATGTCAAAGAGAAGAGATGATAGTACATCAGCAAGTTAGATTGTCACACTGAAACTAAATTAAATTGTATAAGTGTGATAGTAGCTTCATCATACGATGTACTAGTTGGCAAAAAGTATGAAATAATCAACTTACCAATGTGTGTAAGACCCTTATCATGCTTTGACCAAAATCGACGCAGCGGAAAATGAACCGTAAAATTTCTTTTTTTTAACTGCTCTAACACACTTGAATACCGTTTAGGTCAACCCTTTTAACATAAATACATCATTGATCATTTATTTAATGTAACTATATTAACAAATAGTTACAAACAACGTGACCGCTTTTCCCGTACAATCCATGATCTTCAACTCGACCCTCGTTCACTTGTCCATCATGAATATCTGACTAACCTGCGGTCACCATATATAACCAACACTTTAGTACATGGTGACATCATATATAATTTAAAACATATACTTAAAAGGCTATATTGCATTCTAATTATGTAAGGTATTCCATTGAAACATCCTCTCAATTTTATTTACTCGAGTCCGACATCAATTCCTCGAGAGTCCGGCGTTCCCATACCTATACTTCATTTCATTCTCAATAGTAACATGGTTAGGAATACGTAATCTCAAACATGTTGAAAGCCCACATCTTCACATATACGTATACCAGTGATCTACAATCATTAGATTACAACACGCATATACACATTCATATATGTAAGTACATTCATACGTATCCCATTCATATGTGCCTAAATACAAGTTCACGCTACTTACACACGTTACAGTTCCATATCTACATACATGCATACAAGTCACATTCACTTATTCATATTCAAATATCAAACTTTGAACGTCGCAAGCATCTAAAGGTGAGCCTTACCTACAAACATATCAATACAAATCGATGCCGTTACAAATAACCGACTAACTTTCAACAAACATGATGAACATTCCATTAACATGATGAACGTTCCATTAACATGATGAACATTTCATTAACATGATGAACATTTCATTAACAAGATGAACATGCCATTAACATGATGAACATTTCATTAATATGACGAATATTCTATTAACATGATGAACATTCCATTAACGTGATGAACATTCCACTAACGTGATGAACATTCCATTAATATGATGAACATTTCATTAACATGATGAACATTCGATTAACATGATGAACATTCCATTAACGTGATGAACATTCCATTAACATGATGAACATTCCATTAACATGATGAACATTTTAGTAACATGATGAACATTCCATTAACATGATAAACATTTCAGTAACATGATGAACATTTCAGTAACATGATGAACATTTCAGTAACATGATGAACATTCCATTAACATCATGAACATTTAATTAACATGATGAGACTATCATCTTAATTTACATTAAGGGTAGACGAAGTTCATATGAACTTACCTTGGTACTTACCCTTACCCGTAACTTCTTAAATGGTTCCCTATTTACAACATACCAAACTTCATTTATAAAATAAGAAGTGATTCCGGAAATCACTTACCTTTAGCATCCATGTTCATGCTTGCCTTCTTGCTTCCTCTTGACCCGATAGCCATCCATGCTTGAGTCAACTGAAAAGATTTATGTCCTTACATATCATTATGTTCACAACATTGTTAGCTTATGTGAGCATATATACAAACATTCATTTTCTTTCCATTCATACAATAATTGATTTTCATTAGTCAAATGCCGTATAAATAAGACGTATACTAATAGTTATCTCGTTTCAAATCCACACAACTCAACTATCATCATGCATAACACATAAATCATCTAGCACATAACACATTGACTCTCTACTCTAACAATCGTGTCCAAGGGTCATTCCATGATATTCATACGTTGTTGACTTTCAGAAAGTCAACTGTCTTACTTACACACTTTTGATTTATGAACATGTATTCATCTTAACATGGTTGACCATTGTATTAACGTCCTACGTATTTCATAATTGTATTGTACGACATATACAATTACATGATCACCTAATTATATACACATACACATACACATACTTCATATGCTAATGCTTTGTGATTCTACAATTGGCAATGTCATCCAAGGTAACTAGTATAACATAACTCCAGCATTATTCATGTTAGCTTACTATTAACTACATCCATTTTCATTCATATTTATCAAGTTCTTTCATATAATCTCACATTCTAACTTCACCTAGACATTTCATCAAACACTTGGCATGCGTACTACTATCTAAGCACAATGTACAACCCATTCATACTTTATTACCTATTAGTTGCTTTCATTCATCATATTCAACTAATTTCACATAACTTTCATTCTAATCATATTCATTTAACAATAATCTACAACATCAAGCTTCATACATATCAAAACTATACTTAATTTAGCACATGCAACATCATCATCTTCATAACATTACTTCCACAAGTGGGTTTTCATTAAAACATCAAAGTAATATGAAATTCGAGCATGATTCATGTTTCATGAGATGATTTTAATTCATTATCAATCTAATTTCACATAAACTCACGGATTTAACACAACCCATTTCATCAATAATCACCAAATCATAAATTGTAGCATACCTTATGCTTAGCAAGTAGAGGTGATCAAAGATTGATGTTCATGCACTAGATCAACCATCAATTGCTTCATTAATTTGTTGAATTTATGGTTAGGTTTTAGAGGGTGTTCTTCCCTCTTTTTCTCCATATCACGTAACACACACATACACACACAAAATTATGCATTTTGTTTTCTTTTTAATTAGAACTCCACCCCAAAATCTTCACCTTTAGTCCCTCTTGTTTGATACTAAAACATAATTGGCACAACTTTCCTCCTTTAATAGTTTTTGCCATACACTTTACTAGGTTACATAGCCTAGTTATTTATTTCATGATATAACATATAGGAACAAATGGTGAATATAAACATTTGAATTTTTGGGGCGTTACAAGTCTACCCCCTTAAAGGAGGTTTCGTCCCCGAAACCTTTCTTGTTTTTAATAGACCAATTCTATTCTTACTTTTAAATCAATTCATTCAAGATGCTTACTACAACACGAGAACATTTGTGACTCCTTAAAGAGGTAGTATTCATGCATAACCATCCATATAGGTCTTGTTCTTATCTTCTTAACAAAGTATCAGACTTTCATACATTCGCCGATCATAGTGAATCAAATAAATTCCATCTCGCACATGTACCATACATGATATTTCATTCTAACGTTAGCCACATGATTACTTATCGTGAGTTTACTTCGGTATTCTATGATTAGCATTCCTTCCGAGTACTTTCATTGGCACTTGGTAATTTAAACCGTGTATATTCACATATTACCAACATTCATTTGGGGCTGTCACTACCTCTAGGTAGTTATTATTTCATTTTCGTTAATCTTGAGCGAACCATAACATTTCATTACTAACGTTCCTTCTACTTACTTTCATATTCATATAAGGGATCAACATATCATCATACGCATACTATGAATATTCAATGATCTATTAATACTACAACAAAACTACCCTTTTCATACTTACTTATTTGTACTTGATGCGAGAACTAAGCATCATTCTACGTTTGCTATCATTACTTGTACTATGCACGCCCTTAGGTTTAACATTGAATCATTTCATTCATGTCACTTTGTTCTCCATCCTCTTCACGCACTATTTATTTTACATAAGTAATTATGTCGTGCAAGTTCATCATACGAGCGTTTAACCAATACCCGAAATTTTCACTCAAGGCATTTCGAGATTTCTTTTATGTGACATAAATTTCTCCTTATGTTGACTGTTAAAAGTCAAACACTTCATACCATATCATATTTATCCTATCATTCTTTTCTTAGTTCATATGTCGTATTCAATCTACCAATTCATACCTATCCAACATGAGTTATACATTTTACTAACCTCGATTTCATTGCATAATCAACGATTCGTAAACCAGATCAATCCGTTCTTCACGAGTACTCACCATACCAGGCCAGATTTCATTCATCCGTGTACTGAGCTTCTGCTCGTGCACATCCTTTCACCAACTCGATTGGTTTTATCACATTAAGAGTTCTACCACTATCATCTACAAAATTGGCAGTTAGCACATTTCATTCAAACATTTATTCTACTAGGTGATTCTTCACCTAAAATTCTTCTACAAATTTCCTACATACATGCTATAACATACCACACATTCCTTTTCTTACATACAATTTTTTTTTTTGTTATTTATTTCGCCAGCTTCTTGAAGTTTGACTTTTCAAGGTCAAACTAGCATTTCTTACTTATCGTAGATGTATTGAAGTACACGTTCGTACTTCTTTCCATTCATGCTTACTTGCAAAGACTTTATTACATCATTTCAGTATTTCTTACAAAAACATACCCTTCCCGTCCATACTTAAGTTATTGTCCGGGTCGTAGCCCGTCATTCATTCTGACTCCCAAGAGTCGTTTACTAACACATCTAACACGTAACTTATTCAAAACTTCTTTATTTTAATTCAAATTTAGGTTTGCGTGCCAATTACGGTCATTCTTTTGTTATACTATTACCATCTACTTTATACTTACTTATATGACCCGTTTGACTCAACCACGGTCAAACTGTCAACACATTCTTATGTAGGTTAATTTCATCTTTTTTATGTTTTAAATCCGTCTCGCGGATTCAAACGTATCATTCACACTTTTCACTCTTTTTATGTTTTGGATCCGTCTCGCGGATTCAAACATATCATTCATACCTTTCATTCCTTCTATGTTTTGAATCAATCTCGCGGATTCAAACATATCATTCATACCTTGTTGATCCGTACTTACTTACGGATTCAAACATTCTTCATTCTTATCATTCATGCTTTTCATTCTTACATAGTACTCTCAATTTCCTAAGAGTCTTACTACCAATTTCACCCGCACGTCCACCTGCTACCCAATTCTACCGGACATACCTGCGATAATTACCACGGTCTCACGAACGTCATATGCTTCTTCCGTACTGGCCAGGTGCGTGATTCACATAATAGTTTCGTCCCTTCATGTAATCATCACCTTATGTCCGAAGCAGTGGGTTTCAGTTTCGTGCAACATCTTTAAAACTGTACCAAGACAACATCATTGCCTTTCGTTTAATATTTACCCTCCCCAAGGAGATTTCTTTTTTTTCTTTTAACGTCGGTACCCATATATATTAATATTGTGTACCTGGGATTCATCTGTCTAATTACATGCCGTGGGTATTCATCCTAGACCGCATCCTCGAATCATCCACTTCAAACATTTAAGCTTACCTTGCATATACAATACAATTAGCTTCTTTATATGAATACTTAAATACATGCTTACATTCAATTCTACCTTTGAACCTTGATCGAGTCTTAGATTGTACGGGTTCCTAGTCACAAGAGCACACAGGTTTGAGTTCAAGTACCTACCTCAAAGTATTTGATTTCACTCAAACCAGGGCTCTGATACCAACTTGTAAGACCCTTATCATGCTTTGACCCAAAACGACGCAGCGGAAAATGAACCATAAAATTTCTTTCTTTTAACTACTCTAACACACTTGAATACCGTTTAGGTCAACCCTTTTAACATAAATACATCATTGATCATTTATTTAATGTAACTATGTTAACAAATAGTTACAAACAACGTGACCGCTTTTCCCGTACAATCCATGATCTTCAACTCGACCCTCGTTCACTTATCCATCATGAATATCTGACTAACCTGCGGTCACCATATATAACCAACACTTTAGTACATGGTGACATCATATATAATTTAAAACATATACTTAAAAGGCTATATTGCATTCTAATTATGTAAGGTATTCCATTGAAACATCCTCTCAATTTTATTTACTCGAGTCCGACATCAATTCCTCGAGAGTCCGGCGTTCCCATACCTACACTTCATTTCATTCTCAATAGTAACATGGTTAGGAATACGTAATCTCAAACATGTTGAAAGCCCACATCTTCACATATACGTATACCAGTGATCTACAATCATTAGATTACAACACGCGTATACACATTCATATATCTAAGTACATTCATACGTATCCCATTCATATGTGCCTAAATACAAGTTCACACTACTTACACACGCTACAGTTCCATATCTACATACATGCATACAAGTCACATTCACTTATTTGTATTCAAATATCAAACTTTGAATGTCGCAAGCATCTAAAGTTGAGCCTTACCTACAAACATATCAATACAAATCGATGCCGTTACAAATAAACATAACCGACTAACTTCCAACAAACATGATGAACATTCCATTAACATGATGAACATTCCATTAACATGATGAACATTTCATTAACATGATGAACATTCCATTAACGTGATGAACATTCCATTAATAAGATGAACATTTCATTAACACGATGAACATTTCATTAACATGATGAACATTCCATTAACATGATGAACATTTCATTAACATGATGAACATTTCATTAATTTGTCGAATATTCTACTAACATGATGAACATTCGATTAACATGATGAACATTCCATTAACGTGATGAACATTCCATTAACATGATGAACATTCCATTAACATGATAAACATTTCAGTAACATGATGAACATTTCAGTAACATGATGAACATTTCAGTAACATGATGAACATTCCATTAACATCATGAACATTCCATTAACGTGATGAGACTATCATCTTAATTTACATTAAGGATAGACGAAGTTCATATGAACTTACCTTGGTACTTACCCTTACCCGTAACTTCTTACATGGTTCCCTATATACAACATACCAAACTTCATTTATAAAATAAGAAGTGATTCCGGAAAGCACTTACCTTTAGCATCCATGTTCATGCTTGCCTTCTTGCTTCCTCTTGACCCAATAGCCATCCATGCTTGAGTCAATTGAAAAGATTTCTGTCCTTACTTATCATTACGTTCACAACATTGTTTGCTTATGTGAGCATACATACAAACATTCATTTTCTTTCCATTCATACAATAATTGACTTTCGTTAGTCAAATGTCGTATAAATAAGACATATACTAATAGTCATCTCGTTTCAAATCCACATAACTCAACTATCATCATGCATAACACATAAATCATCTAGCACATAACACATTGACTCTCTACTCTAACAATCGTGTCCAAGGGTCATTCCATGATATTCATACGTTGTTGACTTTCAGAAAGTCAACTGTCTTACTTACACACTTTTGATTTATGAACATGTATTCATCTTAACATGGTTGACCATTGTATTAACGTCCTACGCATTTCATACTTGTATTTTACGACATGTACAATTACATGATAACCTAATTATATACACATACACATTCGCATACACATACTTCATATGCTAATGCTTTGTGATTCTACAATTGGCAATGTCATCCAAGGTAACTAGTATAACAGAACTCCAGCATTATTCATGTTAGTTTACTATTAATTACATCAATTTTCATTCATATTTATCCAGTTCTTTTATATAATCTCACATTCTAACTTCACCTAGACATTTCATCAAACACTTGGCGTGCGTACTACTATCTAAGCACAATGTACAACCCATTCATACTTTATTACCTATTAGTTGCTTTCATTCATCATATTCATCTAATTTCACTTAACTTTCATTCTAATCATATTCATTTAACAATAATCTACAACATCAAGCTTCATACATATCAAAACTATACTCAATTTAGCACATGCAACATCATCATCTTCATAACATTACTTCCACAAGTGGGTTTTCATTAAAACATCAAAGTAATATGAAATTCGAGCATGATTCATGTTTCATGAGATGATTTTAATTCATTATCATTCTAATTTTACATAAACTCACGGATTGAACATAACCCATTTCATCAATAATCACCAAATCATAAATTGTAGCATACCTTATGCTTAGCAAGTAGAGGTGATCAAAGATTGATGTTCATGCACTAGATCAACCATCAATTGCTTCATTAATTTGTTGAATTTGTGGTTAGGTTTTAGAGGGTGTTCTTCCCTCTTTTTCTCCATATCACATAACACACACATACACACACAAAATTCTGCATTTTGTTTTCTTTTTAATTAGAACTCCACCCCAAAATCTTCACCTTTAGTCCCTCTTGTTTGATACTAAAACATAATTGGCACAACTTTCCTCCTTTAATAGTACTGACCTGATCACCAATTATCTATCCTTGTAAAATAAAATGGATGAATTTAGTATACTCACCTACTACGAGCAACCTTTTTGCATACCTTGATCGGGGGGTATGTCCTGAAGTGGGACACACTAGTTCATCAGAATAATATTACCTTAACGTATCACAAGGTAAAGGTACTTGAAATGTTCATGTGTTATGTTTAAGAGTATAAATAATACTTGTAATCGTCTTGAACTGCAATTCATGAAAATCAAAAGAGAAAATTAACTGCTTGTGTAAAACAGTTTGATTTGGCTGATATGATCTTCTTGCACATGATTCTCACAAAAATATGCATTGTAAATATTTTTGAGTTTTATTTAGTTGTTTTATTTATAAAAAAACCAAAAAAAAAAAATTTTTACGACTTCCACTTTAAATTGACATGTTGTTTTTGCATGATGAGATAAAATATTGGTTTATCTTTAATAGGAAAAAGACTAATGTTTTTCCAGATACTTACTTGTGTTTCTAAACAGATTGATGCAGTTATCAAAATGAAGTGCAGAAAACAAGTAAAGTGCAGATTGAGAGTGAAGAATGTGTGAAGATGCATGGTAGGATCCTTTTACTACATTGCAGAGTGATATGGAAGAGTTGGAGCTCACTTGCTTAACCAAAGATTGCTAGTTCACAGATTTACAATGAATGAAAGTTTTGGAGATTGGAAGCATCAGCTAAGGGGGAGTCTGTTGATGTCAGAAACTGTGTGTAGCTGACACTATCCAAAGACCCAAAGAACACAAGATGTTTAAAGACAAAGTTACACTATGAAGCTATTATCAAGGGGGAGTCTGTTGGTGCATATTCTGTGACAACAACTTAATAGTTTGATTATTTAGTTTTTAGATATTTTGTAATGGGCTTAGCATATGGGTTAGTCAGGAAATTGTTGTAATGGGCTTAGAGAATGGCCTAGCCCAGTTAGAAGCCCAGTTCACAGACATGTGGTATATAAACATGTTTTGTGATTAAGGTTTTAGGGGTCTAAGAGAAAACTAAACAGAAATGCTAGAGAGAGATAAAGATATTTCGAATTAGAGAGAGAGGCAAGATCACAGAGAGAGTCCGTGAGGTTGTGTGAGTCCTGAATTGATTGTAAAACTACAAGTTTAGATAATCAATAGAAGACTGTTTAATTTTGAATTATGTTTCTACTATTTTCTTTAACAATCTGATCTAGAGGATTCATCACTCTAGGTTAGATAGACAATTCTTTGAAAGATCCATAGGATTAAAGGACCTACACAATTTCTCCTATTTTTGTCGATATTTAAGCTGCTTTACGGATTACTGACATCTTTTACAGCACTCCAAGACCAAATACATCGACATCAAATATCACTTCACACGTGATTGTTTCCACGAGAAACTCATCGATCTTGTTTAGGTCCACACCGACTACCAACATGCCAACCTATTTCCCAAAATTTTGATAAATCATTTTTGATTAAATTTTTATTTTGGTAAACAACATCGCTGTGAAACATGATTTAATCAACATCGGGAAATCATTTTTGTGAATATTTTTCTTGAGAAAATCCAAAAACATGTTTTTAAAGTTTAAATTTACTTTTTGAATTTTAAGGGGAATAAATTCAAATCAGAAAAATACAAAAACATTGAAAACATCAAAAAGGACAAAAATAAGAAAAAAGAAAATGAGTTTCCTGGCGAGAAAAAGAGATAAGTAGCTCTACTAATGATGTATCGGTAGGATCACAATAATTTTAAAGTGTGCAGGGCAATATAAACATAACGAACTGAAGATCATGTGGGAACCACTCATTGGCATATGGTCTTGGTACCGAAATTTCGTTTGATAGATTGTCGAGGTTCAGAGATATGTGGTCTTTATGTTGTTTATTATCTAGGTATCATGGTTGTTTCTTTTACCGAAAACAACGGGGACGCAAGTCTAAAACTTCCATGGTGCTATACATACATGTACATGCTGCATACGATCATCAATAAGTGATAATCTTATCACATATACCCTTGAATAAGTGACTTTTAATCACATCTATTAAGCGAGAGTCAAGTTCATCTCTTTATCGGTACGATGGTACTAACCTGTTCACGGACTTGCTCTTGTACCCTGCATGCATCTGAAAATCAAGTTCCTCAAAAATAGGTGTTTTCATCACATAGGGCTTGTTTTCATCCACAAATAAGTGAGTATCTCACATTTTATACATTAAAACAGATGATAAACAGTATACTCACCAGTAAGATGAACACTCGTGCGTACCTTGATACGGGAATGCGTTATGTATGGATGAACACTGGTCGGTAAGTATAAATAATACCTAAATGTATCCCCAAGCTATGATTACATCTGATTGTTGAGTTTATGTGGACAACAATACCGACAATAGTTATAGGATGCTTATCTAAATGCTAACTAATTGAACAACAAGTGTGTTTTGGCATGACGGTACACTAATATGATTCTCTTACCCTCGAAATTTGCAAAGAGAATGTCTGTGAATATTTATTTACTGTCTTCTTTTTTTACATGTCCGTATATATTTATTTATTGCTTTCCGTCTTTACATTTGAAAAATTCAAAAATACCAAAAAGATTTTAGGTGTGTTTTAATATAAACTTTATAAAAGCCAAAAAGATTTTGATTCTATCTTGTTTTTTATTGACGATGTTGGAACTCGAATCTATCCACCTAAAACCCTAATTAAAAGCCGGAAAACAAATGCATCTTCATAATGGTCGAAGTTGAAAATTTTTGAAAGTTAGAGAACTAAAATTGAACAATTTTGAAACTTTCAAAGTGATGTCGGTTGGTAGTTGAATGAGAGTTGGTCTCATGTGTGTCATCTGTTAATATTGTTTTTAAAATCAATCCTTAGTAAGGTTTTCAACTGAAAATTCTCTAAGATTGACATTCAAACAAGCTAAAGGCAAATAGAGTGTGATAGAGCAGAAGATATGGGAGTGACGACACGACATGCATGCAATCAGTGGATCAAGAGGATCAAGTTGCAGTTGATCACTCATCAACACCACGAGGATCTGAAAAACTGAAGATCAAAGGTTCACAAGCTACATTCAAGGGGGAGTTTGTTGATGCACCTCCTGATTGTGCCAGGTGAAGACTTTTAAAGATCTGACAGCTTGAAGAACGAACCTTCACAAGCATCATCCAAGGGGGAGTTTGTTAATGCACCTTTGTGTGGATGTAGCTCGGTTCGGTTTGTTACCGAAATCGACGACATTCCTCCGTCGTACGATGCGGCGAACGAGATACAAATGACGAAGATACGAGAATGGCACGGATGCTTGGATTAGATAATGATGACATCATGACATCATCATGCTGTCATCAAGCTTACATCAGCATGACATCATCAATCATACAAAGTTGAATCCATGCCTTACTATCAATATGTGAAACTAATACATGAACTATCAATAAAGAACAACATGATATCGATCAAAATGGTATATCGATCAACATGTATCGATCAATATCCATAGTATGTCGATAGGCTTTGTGTCTTTCTATATAAATAGTTTGTTTCGTCATTTGTAACGTGAGCTTGAATGAGCTAGAGAGAGAGTGTAGAGACAGAGAGTTGTCGGAAAGCTTTGTATGTATGTAATCTGTACCGAAACTCTGTCGAATTGAATACACAGAATCGTTAAACGGTGAATTTTTATTGTGTAAAACATTCTCTCGCTCGGTTTTTGTCATAGCATGGATTCCGCACTCGCTACGGCATCCGAAACAAGAAATCATGTTCGTCCGTTGATACACATCGGGACCTACAACTGGTTAATTATTTTTAATGAATCGTGTAATGAGAGAGTGACAATATTCAATTTACTTGGTGTTAATTTCGTAAATGTTTTTTGACAACCGGGTGTAGATTTTAGATATGCAAATGTGTTCAATTTCATTTATGAACTAGGCTAAAACCTTGAAAGTCTGTTTCTTATTTTGCTAGTGTATAATTCGAGTAGTGTTCATGTGATTCGTCTTCACATTTAACTTTTACTTTTTCAAGAGAAGATTAGTCAATCATCAATATTTGGTTTTTGATGATCATTTACCATTGATCATGTATGAATCCATTTTCATTAAGAAGCCATTTGAGTATGTGTTCATATTCGGCTACAGATTGTTAGGTCAACATGGTTGGATTCTTTTGCCTTGTGTGAATCCGTCATTGCAAAGTTTTATTAAAATTAGGAAAAATCATCAATATAGACCAAACCTCCCGAAAGCCCCGTCGGTTCAACCACATCAAAATCATAGCTCCCTTTACCCCAAAACCGATCTATCGTGTTTCTATCCAATCCCTGGACTTTCGTTTCTTGCATAACCAGAAACCCAACATCATTCTGCTTTCTAAGATTTTTTACCCACCCATCCTTACCATCAACACCCATACCTCTAATGTTAATACATAAACAATTCATTGTCTAACCTCTTGTAACCCTTCCTTTGAAATAGACTCCTTAATCAGATCCTGAAAGTCATGGAGTTCGACGCCCAACTTCCGACCCAACGTAACTGTAGAAGACACTTCATTATCCACAGGCATACGATCAGAAACGTTCCCAGCCCTACGGTTTGATGACACATCAACATTGTTTTGCGAGAGAACATAAAATCTTCTACCCACTACTGCATCTTCTCCTTCTTTTGAACCTTCATAATTCTCACTATCTCCCTTAAAAGTGCGTTCCGTTTGATTCCCTACCTTCTCCTCAGTTTCAGCGTCACAAGCTTCAACAACGAAGTCCTCCCCCAAAACTGAAAAGTTATTTTCAGTAATAATTGGGCCTGGGTCAACACATCTCCCAGCCTTGTCACCCATAGCCCAAATAATTGGGTCCAAACCGAAAATGTCATCCTCCATCTGTTTGGGCTCCTTAGTGGGCCTTTGGTTCCCACTAGAAGACCCTCCTGAGTTGTTCAAGCCCATGTGCACAAAATTTTTAAATTTTTTCCTTTTTAAAGATTTAGCTGTGGAAAACTCATTCTCCATAATAACCTCCGGATTACCCTCTGAGTTTCTAAAAATACCTTCAACATTTTGAAACTGCAAATTAGATTGGTCACCCACAATTTTGGTAACTGCCTCACCATTAATACCATCATTAAAACTTTCCAAATTTGGATATCTTTGACAATCTCCCGGTGACATTGAACATTCCGGCACTCTCTCCGGTGACTTAATCGTTTCCGGCGACAATTCCAGTGATAGACCACTCGCCTCTGACTCCCCAGTGCAATCATTATCCATGTTCAACCCCTGGACAAAATCACCAATCCATTCTTTATTCACCTCCGACACCCACACCTTGAACGTGTTTCCTCTCCATCGGATACAAGCCTCCTCATGGATAAGTTTACCATGGTTAACAAGCACTCCGATGAAATGAAACGACGCGTCACAAGCCCGTTGGTCAACCCGAGCTTCTTTAACCACCAAGCCGAAAAGGCTTCCAATATCATTCAACACTTTATCATCCGTAATACACATAGGCACACCACTTACCTTAAGCCAGGCTACCCTCTCAAACGTAAAAGGTTGACCTTCCCATATCATAGGATAATCAAACAAGTCTTTCCTGCCAATCAACTCATCCTTAGCCATGGAAGCATGCTCCTTCGAAGAAAACTCAATCAATACCAACAAACCTCCCATGCATCTAACCCTACCTTCCTCCAACTTCATCTCCTTCAAGATAAAGATAATATTTTGTAACACAGAAAGGGACTTCAAACGCACGTAAATAGTTTTACCATGCAACTCCTTAAAGGCCTCAAAACCATCATCAACCATCACAGTTTTACCAACAAATGCTCCAGTAGACGCCTCTTTAAACGACAAATTATTCACACCTTGTCTTTTAAATTCAAAATTCATCTTCTTCGGACCGTTACCGTGCACAGTCGAAGTACGAGAAAACTGAAACTCCTTCTTATTTTTATTAATCTCACCTTCTTCGAGAACAAATCTTGCCACGTTAAACTTTAGTCTAAAATCCCCCATACGAACCGCCGAAAGCACAGAGATAATCTCTTTACGATCCTTCACATCCATAAACGAGACAAAACCAAACCTTTTCCCTTCCTTATCTCTTTTACGTGCAATATAAATGTCAAAAATCGTACCCATACCTCTAAGCGCAGCAGCCACGTCAGCTCCACTACATCGATCCGGAAGATTGCTTACAAAAAATTTCGTTAACCTTGCCTGAGTTTCGACCGGAATAGGTTTCCGGCGAGTCGTCATTTTGAAAACCAATTAGTATTGAACTTACATACTTGTTTTAATGAAATTGTCCCATTTGGATGTAACACAAGTCAAAAGTAATTGGTTAAAGTCATTAGTATTGAACTTACATACTTGTTTCAATTACAGGTCATATGAAGTTGGGTTTCGGAGCGGACTAAGATTGTGTATACAAGAGGGTGATTGTCGCTGATTGGGTTGAAAAAATGACCTCAGCAGATGAGTTGGTGCAGTGGGTCAATCTTTGTGGGCTGTTAACAGGTGAGGATGCAGACTCGGGGCAGGACGAGTGGTATTGGGCTGCAGCAAATGATTCGGGTTTCTCCACTAACGTGACAACAAAGATGTTAATGCAAAGAACGGATTTTGGTAATAATTTTATTCTTAAATGGGTCTCATGGGTGCCTTTGAAATGTTCGATCATGGCTTGGCGAGCGGAAATGAATAGATTACCAACTAAGATGGCTCTCATTAGGAGAAATATAGCTATACCGGATAGAAGTTGCTCTTGGTGTAATTACAACGATGAGACAGTGATGCACGTTCTTTCGGATTGTATCATTGCTTCTAATGTTTGGGATTGGATTGGGAGATGGTGCCGGTTAGACCCGATCTACGCGTTTGAGATTAAAGATCTTTTAGAAGTGTACAAGTCGGTGAAGGGTTGTAAGAAGATGAAAAACTTAGTCCAAGGGATTATTGTGGTTACAATGTGGTCGCTATGGAAGGCTAGAAATGATATGGTGTTCAATGGTAAGCGGCCTAGTGTGGAGAAGATCGTGGCTAGTGTGAAGTCTTTTACGTTTCTTTGGGTCAAGAGTCGGTACAAATGTAATAAGATTGTTTGGAAAGATTGGTGTCGTTTTCCTTTGTATATGTTGTAGTGGCTTGAGCCTTCGGTCCCCGATTTGAGGGCCGGTTTTGGCGTTGTTTTATTGAAAGCATTTTTTCAAAAAAAAAATCAATATAAACGTTGACTTACGCAAAATCACCAAAATAAACATTCAAAGAGTCTAAACATAGAAATTTCACATGAAGGAAGAGTATGTGTAGTCTTTTCCTCTTTTATTTTCCCCTACGATTTTTAAACATGCATAACTTTTTCATAGGATTATATATTTATTTAATATAAATTGCACCAAATTAAAGATAATTTTAGTCTCTTTCATTTGGTGTATTTTTTTAAGTATTATCATATAAAAAAGTGTGCTCGTTTAAAAATCGTGGAAAAATCAAAGGGGAAAAAGTACACATAGGGACTTCACATGGAGGAAGCATCCATGTAGAAACTTCACTCATGAAGCTTCCAACCTCTAACCAATACGGCTAGGGACCATGTGTAGCCTTTTCCTCTGTTATTTTCTTCATGATTTTTTTAACTATAGCAAATTAAAGACCAATTTATTATCTTTAATTTGGTGTAATTTTTCAAAAACATATTAACTTATGAAAAAAGTTATGCCGGTTTAAAAATTGTAAAGGAAAAGACTACACGAAGTCTTCCTCAGTATAAAGTCTCTATAATTGATGCTTTGAATGCTTATTTTGGTTGGGTAAACGTTGATGATTTTCCCTTTTATGTCTATGTAACTTTTAGTTCTAACTTTGAAATAAACTGGAAACTTTTTAATTCAATGAAACAAATTATGTCAATCGGCCAATTTGAATGGCAACAATCCCATTTGTGACGCCAAATCAGAAATGGGCCCTAAGGTGATTAAAGGTTGGCATGTGGCCCATTATTATAAAAAAAAAAATGGGAATTCATAACAAGACATAGGCAAGTATCCAAAACAAGACAGAGGTAGAAAACCGGGAAACCTGAACAAGCATGAACAGGAATCCGGTAAACCGGAACATGGACAAGAGTAGGAATCCTAGAAACCGGGTAATCCTTAGGAGCAAGAAATCCGAACAGGAACAAGTTTTTTAAAGGAACAGGAATTAACATCGACTAGACAATGTTTTTAAAACAAGAATAACTTGACTAGATTCAGTTCTTGGAAGTGGCCTCTAGGGTTGTACCAAGAGCCTTAGCTTTTTGATACCATGTGAAAATGAACAATATATTAACTGTATCAAATACAATGAAAGAAACCATTAATATATACAAGAAACCCTAGAGAAAATGTAATTTGGACTTGTGGGATAAATACAAATAAACTGTAAATGCAATATTACTAACCATCTTTAACAAAACTGAACTAGTGTGAGGTTCATTGGGGAACACTAAAAAAGTGGGGAACAGTGGGGAACCGACTCAAACGAACTCTGATTGGACTCATTCCAGCGGCGTTGGAACCGTCTCGTCGAACCCTAACTAAGATCTCTTAACCCTAAACCCTAAATCATAACCCCTAAACCCTAAATATATTAGGGTTTGGCTTTTAGGGTTTAGCCTTAGGGTTTAGAGTTTAGATTTAGGGTTTAGGGTTTAGCTATAGGGTTTAGCGTTAGGTTTAGCCTTTAGGGTTTAGCTTTTAGGGTTTATAGTTTAGATTTTACGGTTTAGCTTAGGTTTTAGCCTTATTTTCTAGCTTTAGGGTTTAGAGTTTAGGAGTTGGGATTTAGGGTTTAGGGTTAAGAGATCTTAGTTAGGGTTCGACGAGCCGGTTCCAACGCCGCTGGAATGAGTCCAATCGGAGTTCGTTTGAGCCGGTTCCCCGCTGTTCCCCACTTTTTTAGTGTTCCCCAATGAACCTTCCCCAACTGAACTAAAACCCGATCAAAAAAATCATATACATTCCCATATCATAAGACGTATGATTAATATCTCATAAATTGAGTTTAAATTGCGTACAAACATATTTTTTACTAATTTTGGAATATAGGATAGAATACAAGTAGGAATTCAAACACACACATCACAACATATAATAAATGAAAGGAAGCTTATATGTCCTTTATCATTTCCAGCTAATGGCATGCCTTAATGATCGTTGGTGACAGCATCTTTTCCATGTATCCAGTCAACAAATTTGGTAAGATTACTATGTGAGCATCCACCTTTTGCCGCACTAGTTACAACCTTCTCTTTGAGATCAATGGCCTTAGATTTGAATGTTTTGTCACTGAGCAGCTGCTCTACTTTACTTTTTATTCCTTCTCGTGTGATGATACCAGTTTTATCTTCCTCCAACCGAAGTCCAGTTTTCCAGACGTCACAAATGTAAGTTTCATTGTAAATTTGATCAACAAAGTATGGCCAACACAAAAAAGGCAGCCCATTTGTCACGCCCTCTAAAGTAGAGTTCCAACCACAGTGAGTCATGAAACAAGCTACAGAAGGATGAGCCAAGACCTTCTGTTGAGGTGCCCAGCTCACAATTTTCCCACGAGGCCCCACTCGGTCTACATAACCATCTGGGAAAACAGTTGTGGTCTCCTTGGTCAGACCGGACCGCACAACCCACAAGAAGGGCCGGTTGGTAAGTTCAAGACCAAGTGCCAGTTCTTCAAACTGAGTTTGGTTGAAAGTAGTGAAACTTCCAAATGCAATATAAAGAACTGAACATGCTGGTTGCTGATCAAGCCATTCTAAGCAGCTGGAGTCTTCTGCCCAAAAATGACCCACTTGATCAGCAAGCCGATTGCTTGCCAAAAGAGGGCCAATGGGCAACCACTCTGGGAACATGCTAAATGCTGCAGGCTCTAGCTCAACAGCTGAGTTGCATATAAACCATTCTGCTGTTATGGCTGATTCAACAAATTTTACATGATTCTGGAAATGAACTTCTATACTGTTTGAGTCACGAAAACTTGCCCACACAAGGTTTTCAGGTTTTATAGGTGGCATAGCTTCTGTCAACCGAATCATCTCACTGTTTCAAGCTGGTATTCCTGAGTAAAATGTTTAATAAAGTTTACAAGAAATTATTAAAACAAGTATATCTAATTAAATAAACAGTTATATAACATTATAAATCTAACCATTGTTGTTTATGAATCCATCATTAATCAACTTTGGAATGCTCATCATGGTGGCTAGTGTAGCAGCTGATGCAGGACAGAAGATTGCTCTTCCAATTTCCATCTTCTTTCCAACTTGTAGAGCCCATGCCATCCAAAAATCAGCAATAAGACATGTGACTTTGTTGTCGTTTTGTTTGTTAATCGTCTCTATAAGTTGTTCCAACTTGCTAGGCATAGACTTCTGACATGATCGAAATAACTTACCTAAGTCATTTCTATCTTCCCATGGTTCTAACCCATCAGGGATAGAAACCATCTGCATCAGACCCTCACAATCATCGTTCTCTAACCAATTCGTCATTATAGCCTTGTGAATGGCCTCTGTGTTTATGATTGTAACGTTAGCACCTTGTGCGACTAATTGTCGACCAAGTTCAGTTACAGGAATAACATGGCCTTGTCCAGGAGCGGTTATGAGTAGAACATGAGGTTTTACCATGATTTTGAAGTAAGGTTTGGTTGGTTTTTTCTAAGAATCACAGGTGCTTTCTACTTGATTATTATCTCAATTATATAGACACAAATTGCAGCATCGATCATGCTTGATGGATCAATAATTGTCATTAATGGTCCCATACAGAAGGGGAATATCAATGCAACCAACAACAAGAAGATGAAATATATTAGCAACCAACAACAAGAAAAATGGCCCTTTGACACGAAGGGACCGCCAACAAACACCAACCATACAAAGATAAATTTACACCAAATATGCCATAAGAGAGACTTTAGATCTATTTGAGAAGCACAAGAAGCTTAACGCCTTCACTTCGCCAACGATGTCTTCCCTATTAGTCTCTATACCATTATTTACCTTCTCGTTTCTCCCCTTCCAAATCCTCCAACAAGCCACGACAACAATGCCTTGCATCACTTCTATTTCCGAAGCTCCCAACTCGCTATAGTTATGCCATTCAATAATGCCGTTAACGAAGAACGCCATAACCGTGTTGGGATTCAAGCACATTTGCAGCGGAAGTAATTGATTTGCTTTAATCGGTATTCATGATTAACAGGAATGAATATGCAGAAACAGTAAGGATCAATGGGTATACGAGGAGAATGAGGGGACAATTCTAAGAAACAAAATATGTCCTGATACCGGAACATGTTGCCGGATATCATACTTATATACATAGGTAATTTGGCGGTTTCATTTGGCGGGAATAACTGCCATAGCAGTTTAAACTTTTACCCGCTTATCACCACCATATAGGTTATCATACATATCGAAAGTATAAGTTATAATACGAATACATACATTATAGCATAATTAAGTTTAAATATAAGTCTAACACAACCCCCTTAAACTTGATTATGCTTTGTAGCATACATCAAGACACTCCTATAAGCTTCATCAACTGCCTTGAATTTATAGTAGTAAACCAATACATCTAGGAACATAGCATAAATAATTCTCATGAACTCGCCGTCATGATACTCGTACCCCATGTCTTTCGCAACCACCGGCCATAGATTGTCATTTGTGACATTCTGGTAGCCACCATCACGTTCTACCACCACATATAAACCCAGTAGGTCTACCTTCCTGTTATCTGATGCGAAGGGTGGGATAGGTCTTGAAGAGATTCCCAGTTTGACACTTAGAAACCATGTCACCATCTCTTCCAACTTTCCCTCCAAGTCATGTTTGTATTTAAATACAAACTCTCTGTCTTCTAGCATATCTAACATGGACTTGCAATCGGAGAAATCAAGAAATTCCATGGCCCGGATAATCATTTGGCTCCAATCCGGTTCATCAGTGGATAGATTCAGAGTTTCAAAGTAAGAATTTAGATAATTCTCTTTGTGTTCTTCATTCATAGCACTTAACTCTATCACTTTTTGTTTTTCTTTTAAACTAAGTTCTTCTTCCTTGGTTAAACCATTCATATCATTCACCGAATTAACAACTGGGGCAGAGAACATTGGAAAAATCTTGCATGTATCACCGGATTTTCTTACCGTATATCCTTGCAGTGTTAACTGATCAAGGCTTAATACATTTCGGTCCAATTCTGGTGAATAGAACACACTCTGCATCCGTAACATATCGTTACCCGATCTTATTTCCACTACCCTAATTCCCCGGATAAAAAGAAAGTTATTCTCTCCCGATTTTGTTTCTACCCCAACCATATGTTTAATACGTTTAAAAACGTTTAAGTTTCCGGCAAAGTGATGATTAAATGTTGGATTTACATACCAGATATCTCCCCACTGGCCACCCTCTATTCCGGTGACAATCATTTCATTCCGGCGGACCACTTCATCCTCTCGTCTTTGAATTTCGGCATTGATTGCTTGATTAATCAGTTGAGTGGCTTCATCATTTTCATTCGCTTTGCACGAGTATATTTGATGGCCTGGTTGATGGCAATAGTAACAAAGCCTTACACGGGGAATTCTTCTTTCTTTTTCATTCTTTTCATCAACTCAGTGTTGACAGGGCATCGTTGTCGATGTAGGTTTGATTTCTGCACTCTTTCCCAACGTGGCTCTGATACCACTATGTTGGGATTCAAGCACATTAGCAGCGGAAGTAATTGATTTGCTTGAATCGGTATTCATGATTAACAGGAATGAATATGCAGAAACAGTAAAGATCAATGGTTATACGAAGAGAATGAGGGGACAATTCTAAGAATCAGAATATGTCTTGATACCAGAACATGTTGTCGGATATCATACTTATATACATAGGTAATTTGGCGGTTTCATTTGGCGGGAATAACTGCCATAGCAGTTTAAACTTATACCCGCTTATCACCACCATATAGGTTATCATACATATCGAAAGTATAAGTTATAATACGAATACATACATTATAGCATAATTAAGTTTAAATATAAGTCTAATAAAACCCCCTTAAACTTGATTATGCTTTGCTGCATACATCAAGACACTCATTTTAGCTTCATCAACTGCCTTCCTTGCTTGATTGAAGTCGAATCTGCGTCTTTTCTTCTGCAACTTCATCACACCTTCCCAGTCATTTTCGGCGAATAGGGCATAATGTTGATACGCTTCTTCATCTCGTACATCACCATCACTCCTCCTCCTTTCATGGCTGATTTCCGATGGACCTGCATCGCTTCCGATCACCTGTTTATCGATCACCTTTTCCTGCACTCCCTTGAATTTATAGTAGTAAACCAATACATCTAGGTACATAGCATAAATAATTCTCATGAACTCGCCGTCATGATACTCGTACCCCATGTCTTTCGCAACCACCGGCCATAGATTGTCATTTGTGACATTCCGGTAGCCACCATCACGTTCTACCACCACATATAAACCCAGTAGATCTACCTTCCTGTTATCTGATGCGAAGGGTGGGATAGGTCTTGAAGAGATTCCCAGTTTGACATTTAGAAACCATGTCACCATCTCTTCAAACTTTCCCTCCAATTCATGTTTGAATTTTAATACAAATTCTCTGTCTTCTATCATATCTAACAGGGACTTGCAATCGGAGAAATCATGAAATTCCATGGCCCGGATAATCATTTGGCTCTAAACCGGTTCATCAGTGGATAGATTCAGAGTTTCAAAGTAAGAATTTAGATAATTCTCTTTGTGTTCTTCATTCACAGCACTTAACTCTATCACTTTATGTTTTTCTTTTAAACCAAGTTCTTCTTCCTTGGTTAAACCATTCATATCATTCACCGAATTAACAACTGGGGAAGAGAACGTTGGAAAAATCTTGCATGTATCACCGGATTTTCTTACCGTATATCCTTGCAGTGTTAACTGATCAAGGCTTAATACATTTCGGTCCAATTCCGGTGAATAGAACACACTCTGTATCCGTAACATATCGTTACCGGATCTTATTTCCACTACCCCAATTCCCCGGATAAAAAGAAAGTTATTCTCTCCCGATTTTTTTTTCTACCCCAACTATATGTTTAATACGTTTAAAAACGTTTAAGTTTCCGGCAAACTGATGATTAAATGTTGGATTTACATACCAGATATCTCCCCACTGGCCACCCTCTGTTCTGGTGACAATCATTTCATTCCGGCAGACCACTTCATCCTCTTGTTTTTGAATTCCGTCATTGATTGCTTGATTAATCATTTGAGTGGCTTCATCATTTTCTTTCGCTTTGCACGAGTATATTTGATGGCCTGGTTGATGGCAATAGTAACAAATCCTTACACGGGGAATTCTTCTTTCTTTTTCATTCTTTTCATCAACACAATGTTGACAAGGCATCGTTGTCGATGTAGGTTTGATTTCTGCACTCTTTCCCAACGTGGCTCTGATACCACTATTTTGGGATTCAAGCACATTTGCAGCGAAAGTAATTGATTTGCTTGAATCGGTATTCATGATTAACAGGAATGAATATGCAGAAACAGTAAGGATCAATGGGTATACGAAGAGAATGAGGGGACAATTCTAAGAAACAGAATATGTCTTGCTACCGGAACATGTTGTCGGATATCATACTTATATACATAGGTAATTTGGCAGTTTCATTTGGCGGGGATAACTGCCATAGCAGTTTAAACTTATACCCGCTTATCACCACCATATAGGTTATCATACATATCGAAAGTATAAGTTATAATACGAATACATACATTATAGAATAATGAAGTTTAAATATAAGTCTAACAAACCAGAGGCACTTTGCACTTTGTCAGGAAATACTTTCTTTTATAAGTTCAAATGTTTTTACTTTGGAGCCTTAGAAAATGAAAAGGAAAAGTATTTGGATAAACAACTGCTCAGATTGGGTCCATGACATGGTTCGAATGCCCGAGGGGTTGGTTCACAAACACTCGTGATGGTTCGTGTCTTGGCGTCTAGTGCATATAGACACGAAATATTCACAATCTTGCGGTTAGCAGTTGTATGTTCAAGTGATGCCTGTTGGGCTAGGTGACGTGGTTTGGTGTGTTTATATAAAGATGGTTAATTTTAATTGTTTTATACGCTACTACAAGTTTTAATATTTATAAAAACACGATAAATACTATCACACTATAACTCACATTGGGCAAATGCACCCATTGGCACAATATACTGATGGTAAGATACCAAGGTCGTCTATGGATACAAGTATTTTAGTGCCGAGTCTTTGTTAATGTCTAGTCAAATCCAAAAGTAAAAGTTTTAAAATGACTCAAAAGAAAAATAACGAGGAAAATAAAAGGTAGAAATCAATAATAGGAAAATAGGGTGTTTAGGATCAACATATTTCTTGATGCTTCGTTAACTAGCTCTGACCATAGGGTTGCAAGGGTTCGATTGTCAGACGAGGAACTATGTGTTTTAATGCATAATGTTGTGTAGTTCATTCTTTTGGGATCCTAGCACACTCGACCATATTCGCTTATAACATAATTTCTAAGTGTGATTATTTAAATAAATCAATATCTATTTGCTTAGGTCAAATAGCCAAGAAAAATTAATTAATTTTCTAATTAATTATTTAGGGGTTTAAGAATTAATTTTATAAATTTGAAAATAGATATTTAACTTTATATAAAAAGTCCTAACAATTTTAGGTAGAATACGATTGAACTATGGTTTAAGTGTTGTTTGTCTTTTAAGAAGTAAGAGGTCTGCAGTCTGCGGATCACATCTATAGACATCTGTAAAAGAAGAGTTGGACAAAACCTCTGCAGTTTACAAGAAGAAAGATGTTTATTTTTAAACGTATGTAGAATTTTAAAACAAACTGGTGGTAGTGTACGTGTGGTGGACGGAGGTGGTGGGTGGTGGACGTGGTAGTGGTGAACGGTAGTGGTGAACGGTAGTGGTGAACGGTAGTGGTGAACGGTAGTGGTGAACGGTAGTGGTGGACGGTGTTGGTGGTGATGGACGGTGGTGGTGGTGGACAGTGGTAGTGGGTGGTGGTGTTTAACTCTTTGCAGAGCTTAGAAGATCTTGGAAGTGGAGGGGCCAGTTTGCACCAATAAGAGCTCGCGCATAAGTTTTTTAATGAACCGTATTCGGAAAAACAAACAATCTGTTGACGGTAATGTATGCACGTGGTCTGCGCGGCGCAGACAAAACAGCTTGAACAGATCTTTTTTTCAGAAAAACAAACACCACCTTTGTCTTTATAAAGATTAATTAATGAAGGGAATAATTCACTAAAAAGTAGGTTTTGTCTAAGTAACCTAAGAAAGATTATGATTATGACATGTGACACTCCTTATAAGTAGAAGGGAAAGGCATTTTGGTACTAAAACATTTTGATCCTTATAAGTAAGAGTGTGAAAATGATATGTGTCACCCCTTTTGTTTTCTAAAACATACAAAAAAAAATCTTGTGCAAAAAAATCTAGTAAAAAAAATAGCACAAAAAATCTAGTAAAAAAATGCAGTACAAAAAATTCAGGAAAAAAAAATTTAGCACAAAAAATTTACCAAAAAATGTAGTACAAAAATTTGGCACAAAAATATAGTACAAAAAAATGTTATACAAGAAATACAACACATTTTTGTTGATTTTTTTAGTTGTCATGTTTTGTATAACAATTCGGTACTCAAATTAAAAATAAAAAGACACTCGATTTTATAGTGAAATTTTTATGAAAAAAAATAATGTCGTATAAAAAAGTCATGGATGTTTAAAAAATAAGGGTGAAATATGCATGTGCTATGTGAAGAGAGAAAGTTAATAAATAAGATTTTTCCAAAGATACCATTACCCTCCTCTTTTTCCTGTATTTTTATCTTAACCATTGATAAGAAAATTGAAAGATTAAAATTCTTTCTTATCCTAATTAGACAAAATAAATTTTTTATTTGATCTTACTCCAATTGATAAATACAAATATTTCTATAAATAAGATTTATGTTTCCTGCTTTAATAATATATATATATAGGGTAAGGTTCATGCGAGAACCACCCTTATTGCGAGAACCGCGAAAACCAATGTGAACACAAAATAAAATCTAAAAAAAATCAAAAAAGCACTCAAAAAATGTTTTTTTTTAATATTTTTTTAGAAAAAATCGCTATATTTCGTTACCATAAAAAAAACTTTTTTTTTCGAGTAACAGTTATCCATGCACATGTGCATATGTATCATTACTTCGACAAATTCGGTAATACGTTATCAGGAATAGACAATTGCACTTTAATTTACAATACCATTAGTAGTACACTACTTTTTACATTACCAATATTCAAAATGCACATGTGCATCATTAGGTATAACCATGATATAACGTGTTTTGTTACAAAAAAGTTTGTGATTTTGAATGGAGAAGTAGGCCCATATACATGTTTTTTGGTTAGTTATATCTAGTGGTTGATGGTTTGGTTATAGTTGTCAATTTTTGATGTAATATGTTGATTTGATGGTATAAATGGTGTTTACATACATGTAATAAAGTGAAAACATTCTTAATGGTATTGTATTATGGATGGTAGAAGGTAATGGTATTGTATTATGGATGGTAGGAGGTAATGGTAGTGTATTATGGATGGTATGATAGATGAAAGGAAAAGTGTATTCAAAGTAGTGTAACAAAACACCTTATTTCATGTTGATACATATAAATGCACATGTGCATTTCTAATATTGGTAATGTAAAAAGTAGTGTATTACATATGGTAGTGTAAATGAAAATGCAATTGTCTAATATGTGTAATGAATTACGGAATTTGTCAAAGAAATGACAAAAATGCACATGTGCATGCTTGTGTATTATGGATGGAATGATAGATGAAAGAGAAAGTAGTGTACCAAAACACCTTATTTCATGTTGATACATATAGATGCACATGTGCACTTCTAACATTGTTAACGTAAAAAGTAGTGTATTAAACGTGGTAGTGTAAATGAAAGTGCGATTGACTATTATTTATAATGAATTACGGAATTTGATAAAGAAATGATACATATGCACATTTGCATGGATAACTGTTACTCGATTTTTTTTTTTTTTTTTTGAAATTTTTTTTTAATTTTTGTATTAACAAAATATAGCGATTTTTCCAAAAAAAAATAGTAAAAAAAAAATTTGGGTGTTTTTTATATTTTTTTAGGAATTACTGTTTGTGTTCACACTGGTTCTCGCGGTTCTCTCAATAAAGGGTGGTTCCTAACGGATCTTTGTCCTATATATATATATATATATATATATATATATATATATAAGAAAAAGGATTTATTAAAGCCACAGTTGTTTAAATATGGATGGAACATAAAAAACATATAAAAATAAGATTAGATGGTATGGGGAGCGGCCTAAGGCCGGCGACGCCCCAGCACACCGCCCCTAGATCCGTCTCCGTTGTTGGCGTTCTTCCGAAGACGTTCTCGCCGGGCCTCTTTCTCTATCTCTTCTTCTTTACACACATATATTCACACACACACATATGTATATATAGGGTTAGGATTTAGAGAAAATTGGGGAAAGTGTGAGAACGGTTATGGATCGTCAGATCAAAACAATCTATGGACTAGATTGGCGTGGTGGATTTATCGTAAATAACACCAATTCTATTAAGTGGACGTGCTTTATTAAGGGTAAAAGGGTCTTTTACCGCTCAAATTCAAAACGCCAACAAAAAATGAGAACACGCCATTAAAAAAAAACGCTATTAAATACAAAACGCCAAAAATTAGTGATAAAACGCGTTGGAGATTACAGGAAGAGGAAACAACACAGTAACTGAAATTCAGTTATTAACATTTATTAGAAAAAATTCACTCCTAAATTACGCGCCAAAAACATCATTATATAAACGACGTTAAACATCGCTTCCATAATCACTTCAATATATCATTCTACAAAAACATCTTTTACCAAAAACGCCAAGTTTAACCAAAACGCCAAAAATGGCAACCATCGTTTGGTGGAGATACACTCTGGCTATCAGGCAATTAGTCCTACATTTTGATAACAGAATAAGGGTGTATGTTAGGACTATCAAGACAATTTTGAAGATAAAAAAAAAAGAGGTACAGAGGGGTATCATATCTCTTGGCATCTCTCTGGATAACGAATGTCATGAAACATATAAGCTTATGAAAACATTAACAAGGAAATTTGGACCAATCAAAGCAGATGGAAAATTGGACCCTGTCATGACATCATGGCGTTTTGATGATGAAACAGACATGGTGACCGTTATATACGACATCGAAGAGCAGGAAGACTACCTACTTGAAAACATCATGACAAAGCAGGGCTTGGGTTCATGGAAGAATTGCACAACGCTAGACTTGGAAGATGGGACGTCTATCTCCTTAGAACTAATAAAGCTAAACAATACAGTAAATACACACAGTAACTGAAAAGACGGTTACTTTATTACTATCATTTATTATAATAAAAATCTCGCCTAAACTACACGCTAAAAAACTCCTATAAGAGAGGAGTCTCTACACAATGAATTGATCACACCCAAAAAACAAACGTCATGTTCCCTAGAAACCACTCACTTTAAACGCAAAAAAAAAATAGTTAATAAAACCGCAGATGCCAAAGCTTTTGATGAATGGAATCTTCTCTGAGGTGGGTATCTCTATAATCTTTTACTGAATGAGATGGACAAATATTCAAGAAAAAGAGACTAATGACAGTGATATGTCATCATGTGAGCTTTGTTCTTGATGAATATATACATGGCATGAAGGGATCAATACAAGTGTAAAATGCTATTCTGGACTCCATTATTATAAATAGCATCAAGCAAGAGTTGATCTTCAATGCATGCCACCAAACAAGAATATCACACCAAAAAACAAAATGCCACTAACAAGCTTCATCTAAAAAAGACGGGGTTTATATAGGAAAGTTGGCATCTAGCTAAGGTACTCAAAGGATCAAAACGCCAAAACAAATTCAAGAAGAAGAGGCTGATGACAGTGAAGATTTAGATGAGAATTTAGATTACCATTTTTTATTTTTATTTTCTTTTTCATTTTCTATTGTTTTGTTATATAATTATCTGTTGTTTGTTATCTAATTCTCTACTAATAAAGTAAATTATTATATAAAACGCCAAAAACTACAAACACCAAAACGCTAATAGTATGAAAACTGTGAGAACGGGTGCTGACAAAGCACCTTGTCAATGTATTAGACGCCAAAAAAAATTGACTAAACGCCATAAAAAAACATTTGGTCTTGTTGTAATCTTATGAAAATATTAATGACTCGTAGTGAATTATTATACAACGCCAAAAAAATTGACCAGAGAAACTCTATAACGCCAGAAAAATTATCTATGTGACACAAAAACAATTAATTCAACGTGACAGATCTAAGAAAAAATAAAACGCCAATTAGTTAATGAATATAATTAACGCCAAAATAATATTAGACGCCAAAAATGAAGCAGCATGTTACGCAAAATTGGGAACTAAAAGAAGATTGAAAAGACAAAAAAACCCTCACGCCCTGGTCATATCCCGCGCCACGTGTTGGGCCAGGATGCGTTCTCACAGTTCTCACACTTTAGGCGTTATCTCCTAATCCCGTACCTATATATATATATAGAGAGAGAGAGAGGGAGGCCAGTTAACGTACAATACCTAGTATCCTACATTATATACGCGATAAGCCCAGCCGTCCGATCTTCTATCTATTGAACGCTGGGAAATTAAATTATATAATTAAATTATATAATTAAATTAATCAAATTAATATACATAAAACCAACCGCGAAGGATAAAATTGAAAATTCCTCTATCAAAAACCCGGTAATTTCGTTCGGTACCTTCTTCTTCTCCAACCGACTCTTCTGCAATCGACGTCTGCCGGGGAGATTTCATGCAATCGATTGTTCATCCGACGATTATGACAACTATAACAGCTTTGGGAGGTATTACAATAGACAACAATGTTTACTAGAATAATAAGAATTTTGATGTAGTTGTTCATGTCAGTTGTGCGGGAACAACAGAGCAAGAAAAACGACCGACCACAAATCGAACATGCTAATACTTAACTAACGTACAAAATCTATAACATGCGAATTTGTAAATAACATGCGAATACTTGTAACTAACATGCGAATTTAGGTTTCCATAACAACATGCGAAATTGTAATGCGAACAACATGCGAAAATGTATAACATGCTAAATTGTATATTGTATAACATGCTAAATTGTATAACATGCTAAATTGTATAACATTCTAAATTGTATATTGTATAGACAAAATGACAGTGCACGTCCTTTAAGTTTAACAAAAAGTACAGTGCACGTCCTTAACGTTTAAAAGTTGCACTGCAAATCCTTTAACTTTATTTTCGTTGCATTGCAAGTCCTTTATGGTAAACGGTGTTAATTTTAACCGTTAAATCCCCCATGTGCCTCCCACGTGAGGGGTAGATCTGTCATTTCCCTTCATAGGTGACCCCTTTCTTCTTCCTAGGTGACCCCTCTTCTTCTTCCTCTCCCCCCCCCCCCTTTTTCTCACCACCTGCACCTTAAACACACCACCACCTCCACCTGCAGTTCCACCATCAACCCACAACCACCACCTCCACCGTCACCTTCAGCCCACCACCCCAACCTCCACCGCCAACATCGCAAATAACTGGTTCGAATTAAACCAGGTTGACCAAATCCTTCAAGACCAATTCCTCCTTCAAGATCAATTTCGTTTCTATGACCTGCTTGTAAACATAAAAAAACTAGCCTGCTGGAATACATTCCATTTCTTTTAAGGATTTGAAGGTTTAATATTTAAACAGTACCCACACTAGTTTATGATTTTAGATAACTGGAGGGGCGACGAGTGTTGCAGAAAGTTGGAGACTACCGATTGTGGTCACGGCTGGTCTAAACGGGGACAAAAAATGGTTGCCAGTCGTGCGTTGTGGTCACCGGAGAAATGTTGGTGACGGTGACGGTTGGTTTCAGCGGTCGGGGAGAGTAACAAGGGCAGAGGAAGCGATTTAGGGTGTCATTTAATCGGTTATGGTTTGAGTCGGGATCATCGGAGACAGTTGCAGGTCAACGGGATGGTGAAGGTGTCGGGTTTCTAAGGGATCATCGGAGACAGTTGCAGGACAAAGCTAAGTTTGGTGCGATGAGTTGATGGATCTGAGTTTGGTTTTGATTGTATTTTTCGTTTGAATTTAAAATGAAGATGGATGAGTTGTGCAGCGGAATTAAGATGGAAACAAACTTTGCATACAATCAAACGAGAGTATTGCTTTGATTAGACACTTTTCACACAGAACCGAAAGATTGAATTTAATTTCAACAACGATTACAATTCAATGCTTAATACAAACTCCCCCTCAGCCAGAGCTCAGTGTTTGTTCGTGCAGAGAAGACGGTTTTGCAAAGAGCTAATAGAACAGTACAGAGCACTGTTCTATTTATAGGCACTAGCAAACCACTGAGCATCTAAGCTGACGTCACCATGAAAGTGACATCTAACCTCCTAACAAACTCTAACCTCTGATCAATACAAACACTGCTATGCTAACTACTGCTATTACATTACATTACATAAAGACAGAATAAACAACTGCTGCATCCCTCCACTGCTGTGAACCCAGCAGTACTTGTCCGGATCAGCAGTGCTTGACTCAAGGCAGTAGATTGAACAGCAGAGCTTTAGTCTTTCATCAGGCCTTTACTTGATCAGCAGTTATAGGTCAGCAGTTTGCACGATCAGTAGATAGGAGGTCAGTAGATGTTGAAATCACTATCAAGGGGAGAGACTTGTATGTAACATCTGCTTATTCTGGATCCACTGCTCTGATCCAGTTTTGGCTTTAATTATCTGTTCCTCTGGTAGGGTTCAATCCCAACAATCTCCCCCTGGAACAGATAATGCCAAAACTCTTCATTATTGTGGAACTTTATTGCCTCATCAACAGTTCCCTTATTTGCCCTTTAAGTTGTAGTTCAAAGGTTAAGGCATCTGTATCATCATCATCCCTGCTAAGTGGAAGATCAAGGAGATCCTGCAAATCTTCAAGACTTAGGCCAAGTGCTTGTTCCCTTGATATTTTCTTCACTTCTCCATCAGACCTGAACATAGTCAGTACATGGGTCTGTTTGTCAGTTTCCCACTTTAGTACTTTTGAGCCTGGTGGGTTTCTTGGGAGACTTTTATTTGATGAGGTGTTTGGAGATGCTGGCCTATTCATGACTGGCTGAGCAGTACTTGCAGATTGTTCCAGTTCAGGATCTTCTTTCATCATTAATCTAATGCCCTCTTTTACAATGACATTTCCAGCATTTAGATATTGAACTGTTTCAGCACCTAACTGGTTTTGACTCCTTCTTTTGTAGATGGCAGCACCAGCTGGAGCAGTAGTTCTTTTGACTTGCAGCTTTGGTGGTCTTTTTGAGACCTCTGCTTTGGAGTAGTCAGGCCTTTTTGGAACCGTTGGATCTTTCTTTCTAAGTTCCTCCAACTTTTTGTAAGTAGCCCTGACCCTATCTTCTCCCCACTTTGTCACAGAATTCTTTGACCCATAATCAGCTGCTATCAGCTCCTCTTTCATTCTCTTCAACTCTAAGACCTTATCAGCTTCAAACTGTTTGAATTTTTCAGGAGGAGTCTGCTTGACCTTATTTTTTATCATATCTTGAATCCTGGCTGCCTCTTTTTCAAGCTCAGGAATGGTCCAGTTTTTGTACATGTATTTCTCCCCCTTGTATTTCTTGTAGGTCATGATGTTTTCAATGTAGTCTTTTCTCAAGGACTCGTCTGCCTTTTCTGAGATTTGCTGACATACATTTTTGGCAAATTGCTCCATAGCTCTGACCTGTGTGAGTAGAAACTGATAGTTTTGCTGAAATTCTCTATCAGATTTCCCTTGTTTATTTTTTATTGAGATATCCTCTGCTTGCTTGGCCTTGAGTTTCAAATATTCTTCAATATTGTTAGGCCTGGGATATCCTTCAACTGATCATGGCAAACTCCTTTTAGCTGGGTCATCCTCATAGTAGAAGGATTTGATTTCTTCCCTAACTGCAATGAGTTCCAGAGGAAATGAGACACCAGCAGGAGGTAATGGCTTTAGAATTTGAGCTGAAGAGAAAGGCATGGGTTTTGGAATTGTGACAAGTGACAGAGATTTTGAAGATGTTGGTGGTGGAGATGTGTCATCATCTTTTAGAATTAGCCTTCTCCTTTTTGTTTGAGGAGAGACTGATGATGCTTTGGGTGAGACAGTGGTGATAGTTTGAGTGGCAGTGGTTTGTGGTTGACTAACATCTGTTGTCTTCTGCTTTTTGGCAGGAAGTGATGGTGGTGAGTTTGTTTTTGGTGGTGATGATGGTGGTGGTAAAGCAGTGGTTGTGGTGTGTGTTGAAGTGGTGCGTGTTGAAGTGATAACAGATGTTGAAACCTCTGAAGTACCAGCAGTAGTTGATACAGCAGGAGTTACAACAGCTGTTTGGGTGGAGGTTTGATGCTGATGGCTTTTGGATGGTGGTTTTGGAATATGCTTTGGAATTCTGGATGGGATGGACTTAGGTTTCCTTTTTGGCTTAGGATTTTTAGTATCCTTTGACTCAGAACAACCCTGCGCATACAGCTCCATGTAAGCTCTTTTCTCCTCATTCCACCTTGAAATATCCTTTGCCGCTCTATCCCTTTTTACACTTGTTATTCCTTCATCAAGTGCTTCTTGGGTAGCATCAACCTTTTTGCTACCATCTGGCAAGGGAATTTTTCTGGTCATAGTATCCTTTTCTGGTTCAATGTAAAGACCATCATCTATTCCCTTCTTCTTCCACTCCTGAATTTTCTCCCCCTTTTTGGCATTATCTGGGGGAAGTTGATCAATGAAAAGAAATGTTGGAGGAGCAGTGCCAGTGGTTTCCAATAAATGGGCCTTGATTGCCTTAATGTCTGCTTGAGTGTTCTTGAACCTAGACTCCATGATGTTTCTCAGCTTTTGGACATGTATTTCATGTTGCTGATCTGCCATTTCTTTTTGTTGTTGGAGAAAAGGTTGGAAGAGGTTCCAGAGCTCATTTGTAGCAGATGCTTGTAATGGAGCAGGTGCTTGAGGTGGAACAACAGTGGATTGCATCTTTTGTACTGTCAACAACTGTTGCAGCATTTCTTTGATATCTGCAACTGAAGTATCCATTTTATCAACACGTTCCGTCAATTCCAAATATTTTAAACCATCACCCAATTTAATGGGATCATCTGATTTCCCACTAGCAGTGGTTTTATCAGTGGTTGAGGTAGGGAGTGTACTCCAAATATTAGCCACTGATGCCCCTTTTTCTTGGTACTGGGGTCTTCTTCCTTCAACACTTGACAATCTTTTGATGTTGCCAGTGGTAAAAATAAATCCACTGGTGGTTGGCAGAGGTGCTATGTAAGGAATTGCCTCCAAGGAAGTCTTATTGATGTAACCACTGTCCAAATGTAAACCAATGGGTTCAACATTTGTAGTGGTTGCTTCACTTGGAATACCCCCAAGAGTTACTTGTAACTCAAGGGGTGTAACCTCCTCAGGTTGTGTTGGTGGGTTAGCAAAGATTGATACATCAGACCCAGTCATTTGTTGAGGTATATTCTCATTAATAGGTGATTGAGAAGGACTGGTTAGTGCCTGGTTCAAATCGATTGCATCCAACAGAAGTTTAGTTGGTGGGGGAATTGTGGATGTGATGGTTGGTGTAGAAAGAGAATTTTCCCCGGGCATTGGGCTGTGGATGATGGAAACGAGTGTTTCCAGAGCATCATATTGTGGAGTCCCTATTTGTACAATCTGTTCTTTTTGAGAAGAAGCAGGAGGAGTTTCGGTTATGGGTTGAGATATTTGTACCAACTGCTGTGAGGAAGAAGCAGCAGTGGTTTCTAGTGACTTTTGTTTTGTCACAGGCAGTTGCTCTGGTATCTCATCCTCCAGAGTTGCCTTTTTGATGGGTTTGGGGGGTTTTTTATTTTTCTTTTTCTGTGGCTTTTTGGTGATTTTAGGTGTGGGTTTCAAAGCAGTTGTGCTGCTACTTTGATCACCTTGAGCAGTGGGCTCAGCAGCAGAAACCTGAGGAGCAGTGGTAGCTGCTAAATTCTGCTCAGGCACCTCTGCTTGTGTTTTGCAAGGTGTTGACATTCTGGTAAAAGTTTCAGCAGTTAAGCTGTGCATTTGTAAAGAGTCACCTTGGTTTATTGCAGCAATATCATCCTTACTGAATTTCTTTTCAAAATAATAGCTTAGAAATCTTGGAAACAGTAAGAATGATTTTGTTTCAACATTTTTAACCAGATCATTAAAAATTTCCCGGGAATAATTAAAATTTTCTTCTTGAAGAATAGCATATCCCAGATTTTGAATTTTTAATGGTATTTCATTAAAAGCAGTGGTTTTGTTTGAAACACACATTAGAAAGGTATGAAATAAAAACCTTGTTGCAGAAGGGAAGTAACCTTTTTGTAAGGTGTCCTTTTTCACTTCTGCATTATACCCTCTTTCCAGAAAATCATTTTTTAACTCGTTTTTGGAAAAAGTAATTTTACCTTCCTGATCGTCGAGTTGAAAGACCTCTGAGATGGATTGTGATGTAATCTTGACGGCTTTACCCTTTAGAGAAGAGTTGATGGCTATTACAGTGTCTCCTTGTTTTTCAAGGGTTGCATTCTTCCAGAACTCTCTTTGGGTTGTCAAGTAAATTGGTGCATCTATTGTTAACAAAGTTTTGTACTTCAATGCAGAGATGGTATCAATGATGGAGTTGAAGATATTTGTGGTGCTGGGTTTTGTGAGAAGACCCAGAAGATTGTGAGATGGTTTGTGTGGAATTTCAGTGGGTGTTGCCTTTTGAGAGGCTTGTTTGGATGTTGTTTTGGAAGTGGGTTTTGCAGATGACTTCGATTTTGTCATTTTGGAGATGATGATCGAAGAAAGTTGTGAAGGAATTTGAAGAAAAACTGTTTTGTGAAGAGAATTTTTGAGAATTCAATTCGACAGTAAAACCCTGTTTTGGATGTGAAGTGGGGGTTTTATAGAAGAAAAGGTGAAGGCTGACGTGGCAGCGGTTACAAAAGGTCTGACCACTATGTACTGTCCACATGCCAACCTCTGATGAAATGAAGGACAGTACTTTTATGAAAGTTACTGATGAAAGCAGTGGTTACAACGATAAAATGGAAACAGTGGATGATTTTCACTATCAGTGGATAGCATATCAGTGGATAAGACACTGCTTTTGAACAACAGAGTTTAACAAGGAAATGAGAGGACAGAGGATGGCTTTCAGCAGTGGACAGACTTTGAAGTAGAACAGACTTTTGAACAAGCAGTGGTTATGGCAAACTTTTAAGGATTTTAATGAAAACTTCATTTTTAGCTATTTTTAAGGATGGATTTTTGATTTTCTGAAAACATTTTAATGCTTTTATTCATAGAAAAACAAGATGTTGCTTGTTATTCCATGTTTAGCATGCCAATCCTAGAGACCAAGCTTTCAAATGTGGCAGTATCTAATGCTTTTGTGAGCACATCTGCCAGCTGGTCTTTAGTTGGAACATGATGCAGAGAAATCAAACCTTTTTCATAGCAATCCCTCACAAAGTGATGTCTGATGTCGATGTGCTTGGTGGTTGAATGGGAAACTGGATTTTTGATGATATTTTCTGCTGCCTGGCTATCCAACATGAGTGGTGTCTTTAAGGCAGTGATACCAAAATCCAGCAACTGATTTTGAAGCCACAGGAGTTGGGCTGTAGAGCTTGCAGCAGCAATGTATTCAGCTTCAGCAGTAGATGTTGAAACAGCTGTTTGCTTTTTGCTTTGCCATGAAACTAAGCAATCACCTAGAAACTGACACCCTCCTGATGTGGACTTCCTTGTGGTGTGACATCCAGCAAAGTCACTGTCTGAAAAACCTGAAAGCTTGATATTCCCATTAGCTGGATACCAGATACCAAGTGTGGGAGCACCTTTTATATATCTGAAGATCCTTTTTACAGCAATGAGATTTGATTTTCTGGGGGCTGATTGACTTCTTGCACAGACACATGTTGCAAACATGATGTCGGGTCTAGATGCAGTTAGGTACAATAAAGACCCAATCATGCTTCTATAAAGTGTTTGGTCAATCAGCTCATCCTTTTCATCAAACGTGACAAGCTTATTTGTTGCCATGGGTGTGCTGCATGGTTTACAATCATTCATATCAAATTTGTTTAAAAGTTCTTTAGCATATTTGCTTTGATGAATGAAAGTTCCATTTTGCATTTGCTGAACTTGGAGACCAAGAAAGCATTGCAACTCACCCATTGCACTCATTTCAAACTCAGCTGTCATGAGTTCCCTAAACTCTTCACACATTTTGTTGCATGTGCTTCCAAAAATAATGTCATCCACATAAATTTGGACAATCATTAAATCCTTCCCTCTCCATTTTAGAAACAGTGTTTTATCAATGGTACCTCTTTTGAAGCCATTTGAGAGTAGGAAGTTGGAAAGAGTTTCATACCAGGCTCTAGGTGCTTGTTTCAGGTCATACAAGGCTTTGTTTAGCCTGTAGACATGATCTGGATAAAATGGATCCTCAAAACCTGGAGGTTGACAAACATACACCTCTTCTTGAATTGTACCATAGAGGAAAGCACTTTTGATATCCATTTGAAACACCTTCATGTTGTGGTTGACAGCAAAGGCCAGGAACAGTCTGATAGCTTCCAATCTTGCTACAGGGGCGAATGTTTCATCATAATCAATCCCCTCTTCCTGTCTGTAACCTTGAACCACAAGCCTGGCTTCATTCTTGACAACAATACCCCTTTCATCAGTTTTGTTTTTGAAGACCCACTTTGTGCCAATGGGGCTAACCTCCTCTGGAAGTGGTACAAGCTCCCATACTTGTTGTCTTTTAAACTGTTGGAGCTCCTCTTGCATGGCTTCTACCTAGCTGTTGTCTTTCAGTGTCTCTTGGTACTTGACTGGCTGATGGAGTGATAGAAAACCAGCAAAAAGACAAATGTTTTGGGTTTGGCTTCTTGTGAGCACCCCTTCATTGATGTTGCCAATGATTTGATCAGGTGGATGAGATCTCAAGTAGACTAAATCTCCTTGGTATGGAATGATGGCATTTGTTGGTGAAGGCTGCAAATGTGTATCATCTGAGCTAACCACTGCTGGGGACTTTGATGATCCAGCAGTGGCTTCAAAAGGTGGTGGAATGGGGGGTAATGAAGTGGACACATGCTGACTTTTATCCACTGTTTGGGGACTTTTGTCAGCAGTGTTTGTTGATGTGGAAGCAGTGGTTAATGGGCTACTTTGGTCAACAACTGTTGAGGTAGCAGTGGTTGAGCTTTGACAGCTGTTTTGAACATCTGATGCTCTTCCCATTCTGACAGGCTTTTGAGGAATGATGATTTCATACCCATAGTCTGGTGTTGAATCCTCTGATGGACCTGCACTGTTAGTCTTGACAGCAGTATTTTCAAAAGTGAATTTATCAAGATCAAACAGATCTGCAGGATTTGCTGGGATTTTCATTGATGAAAGTTCATTGAACTTTACTTTCAAGGTCTCCTCCACTGCCTTGGTCCGTGTATTAAACACTTTGTAGGCCTTGGCAGTGGTTGAGTATCCCAGATGATAACCACAATCAATTTTGGCTGCAAATTTTGAAATGGAGTCTTTTAAGTTCAAAATAAAGCATGGGCAGCCAAATACCTTGAAGTAAGAGATCAGTGGTTTGATTTTATACAGAATTTCATAAGCAGTCTTTTTGTGCCTGGGGTTTATTAAAACTCTGTTTTTGACATAGCAAGCAGTGTTTACTGCCTCTGCCCAAAAAGTTAATGGCAAACCTGAATCAGCAAGCATGGTTCTGGCAGCCTCAATCAAAGTTCTGTTCTTTCTTTCAACTACCCCATTTTGCTCTGGTGTTCTAGGGATGCTGTACTGCCTTACAATCCCTTTCTTCACACAGAAGGCATCCAACTCCTTATTTTTGAATTCTGTGCCATTGTCACTCCTGAAGACTTTTACTGGAAGGTCAAATTGCTTTTCAACCTATGTCACAAAGTCTTGCAAAATGCCTGCAGTCACATCTTTTGAGTGTAAAAAGAAAGTCCATGTAAACCTAGAGAAGTCATCAACAATAACCAAACAATATCTTTTGTTCTTGAGACTCATGACTTGAACTGGGCCAAACAAATCCATGTGCAGCATTTGCAAACACTGGATTGTTTTGGACTCTTCAATGGACTTAAAAGAGCTTTTATGTTGTTTTCCTTTTAAACACGAAACACAATGCTCAGGACATGAAAACAACTTTTGTGGTAGGCCTCTTACCAAACCATTTTTTGAAATTTCAGTGATTGTCTTAAGATTTGTGTGCCCCAGTCTTCTGTGCCAAAGTTTTGTCTCTTTGTTAGAGGTAGCTAAGAACAGACAGGCATCAGCTCTGGGACACTCTTTTGACATATCAACAACATAAACAGTGCCACTTCTTTGAGCAACAAGTTTTGTTTGACCAGTGTTTATTATTGCTTCAATCTTTTTTACCATTTCTGGTCCAACAATCCTACAACACTCCTTTGTGAAGAATGACCCATACCCCTTGTCACTCATTTGTGAAACACTCAGGAGGTTGAATTTCAGACTGTCTATCAGATTGATATTTTCAAATTTTACATTGCCAGACTGTACTGTACCAGACCCCAGAACTTTCCCTTTACTGTTATTCCCAAAGGATATATCACCCCCTCCATGAATTTTGAAATCTTTGAGTAGGGCTTTACATCCAGTCATGTGCCTGGAGCCTCCACTATCAACATACCAAAGGCTATCTAAGCAGGCAGAAGCTCCCTGCACATGAAGTAAAAGGATTAGTTCATTAGGGTTTCCAAAGCCAATAAGGCTTTGGATGGGGTCTCAACAGTGTCTGGGATGGATGCACATTGATGGACAGTGGTTAGGTCAGGGGTTTGGACAGTTTTAGGACTGTTTCTTGCTAACCACTATTGGGGGTCTTGACCAATCACCTATTGGTACCCAAAAGGATGCCTGTTCACTTTAGGTTTAGAGGGCCTTTTGTAGGACTCATAAACGTGTGGAATCCTTTGGTAAGACTGTTTCTCCTTACCTGTTCTGTATTGATTGCCAGGGGGTGCATCAGTAACCTGAACATCTCTTTTGACAGATGTTTGGTTCAGCTGTTTTGTGACAGCTGTTTGAACTGGCACAAACAGTGGTTGATTTTTGGTGAATTTGACAGATGATGTTGATGGACTCAAGGATGTTTTAGCAATGTACTCATTCTTTTTCACATCAAAGTTTTTGAGATACACACATGCTTGAGTTTTGTGGTTTGTTTTACCACAGACAATGCAGCTTTCAGCAGGAACAATGACACTTGTTTTGTTTAAATCATATGCTTTTAAATGGAAACAGTCTTTTGTTAGATGATTCCTTTTCTCACAAAATTCACAAAACAGGTTATTGATCTTTTCTTTCTTTTTTCTCTTTTCGGACTCCTTTGCAACAGAGTTTTTAACCTCTGTTGGGATGTCCTTGAGTGGAATGACTTTAGCTTTTGGAGCTTTAACACCATCAGTGGTTGTAAAGTCCATGGGCTTGAAATTTTCAAGAATGTCACACTCATCAGACCATGTGGGTTTAAACTGGTATTTCTCAAGCTCCTCGAAAGTAGAGGATCCCATTGGTCTGTCAAGTGTGATTTTGTTACCAAGTTTATCAGTGATTTTCACTTCTTGGCCATTCTTGTTTGTGGGGATGAACTCAGTTGTTTCATCAGTGGTTTGAACAGATTTTTCAAAAGCAGTGTTTTCATCATCATGTTTTCTATAACCAACACCAAATTTCACATTGCTTTTTATCTGTTTTTCAAGCATTACCTCATACCCTTTGCATGATTCCGCCCATTTTTCACAGGTGATCTGGGTGGACTCCAACTCCTTTTTGCAAACTTGGTATTTTTCTACCATAGTTTGGAGTTGGGTTTTGGTTATGCTCTGCTCTTCTTTCAGACTGCTGATCTCTTTTTCCTTTTCAGTCAATTTGTTTTTAAGTTCTTTTAAAGATCTTTCAAATTTGACTTCATCAGTTAAGATTTTATCCCGAAGGTTTTCATTCACCTCTTTGATGTTAGCAAAAGCAATAATGCAATTGTCAGAACACAGTTTTTCAAGAACTTGAGGAGATACCTTTGCAGCAGCCATCATTGCACAATCACATTGATGATTTTCTTCATCATCAGCTCTAACTTCTTTCTCACCTGCTTTCTTCTCTTCCTCTTCTTATTTATCCTCTTCGGACCATGGATCTGTCAGTGGTTCAATCAGGGTTCCTGAACTTTCTCCCAGCAGTAGTTCACCAGCCATAGCAGTAACCACTGCTTCAGTCACCTTATCCACTGTTTCAGCACTTAGCTGTTCACCTTCAGTTTCAATCCCCTCTGGTATTGACTCTAATGCCATCAAACAAAATTCATCATTAGAAGGTTCATTAAAGGCATAGAGTGCAAAATTTTCATCACCAAGCTCATCAGGCATACTGCTCCAGTCAACAAAGCCTTGAGTGAAAAAGCTTTGCTGATTTGGTTGTACTGCTGCTGGAGCAGCTGTTTGAGGTGCAACAGTTTGCACTTGTGCCTGAGGGACAGGGGTTTGCACGTACTGAATTTGTGGAACAGTGGTTTGGACATAATGCACAGGCACAGGGGCAGCAGCATAGTGAGCAGTGTTAACATGAGCCGCAGGGGTATATTGGGTATAGTGCACAGTGCTTTGATTTTGAGGTCTAGGGTTTGAGCTAGGATGAGTGATTATAGGACCAGTAGTTTGACTCCTGCATTCCCTAGCGAAATGACCTAGCCTATTGCACTTGTAACACTTGATTTTCGATTTATCCAAGCCAACCCTTAGATTCCCATGTAACCCTAGGAATTTTCTCCCTGTTCTTTTGTAGAATTTGCTTGTTCTTACACTAAGCAAAGCCAACTGATGCAAAATGTCCATCTCTTCTAAGTCAGTGGGATTAAAATGTTGCAAATCATTGAGTTCAAAGCACAAATTATCTGACATCTGGTTTTCACCGTTTGCAGTAAAAGCATAATTTGCAGAGTGAGGATCAGGGTTGTTAAAATTTCCACCAGCAGTTATATCAATGAAGTGATCATAACCCTGATCCTTACCACTGCTACCAGATTCTTCCTGACCAAAAAGAGCTGTGCTACCGAATGAATAATCATCAGCAACTTTTCCAGACTCTTGCAACTTCTTTTTCTGGTTCAACTCCCTTTCATAGGTCAGGAGTCTACCATGAAGTTGGGTCAGGGTCAGATCTTTGAACTCAGCTGAGTTTCTAGTGACAAAAGCTATGGTGTCCCATTTTTCTGGTAGTGACCTAAGGAACCTGCTATTTTGAGTTGAATTTGGAAAAGTTACTTTAACAAGCCTTAGTTCACTAATGAGACAACTGAATCGCTCAAATTGTTGAGTCAGTGATTCACCCTTGATGTGACAAAATGTTTCATACTGCTGATTTAGGATTTCCCTATTGTTCTCAATGACTTCTTCTGTCCCCCCAAAATGTTCCTTCAACGCATCCCATAGCTCTTTGGCACTGTTACAGTGTAACAGTCCAGCATAGATCTCATTGGGTAATGCGGATGCTATGATGCTATGATGCTAAATGCTTTGGCATCGAGTTCGAACTTTTGAAAATCAGTTTCAGTATAGTTTTCAGTTGGTTTAGGAATGAACTTCTTTACGTCCTCAGCACTTGGAACCATAGGAACATGGGGACCAAAAACAACAGACCTCCAACATCCAGTGTTCTGTTGAGCAAGGATGTGACCCATCCTTCTCTCCCAGATGTTGTATTCATTACGTTTAAGCATGGGTGGTTTAAAAAGCGAGCCAATGTTATTCTTATCATCTCGTGATTGTGACGTCATCCTGGTTGTTTTACAGGCACTGATTAATCAACTTTAATGGTGATTAAACCTTACTATGTTTTTCAACAAACCGAACAAACTATCGATATCAACGATTATGAGCTTAACTATTTATGTCAAAATGATTGTTAAATCAAATTTGACTGTCCAAGCTCTGATACCAATTGATGGATCTGAGTTTGGATTTGATTGTATTTTTCGTTTGAATTTAAAATGAAGATGGATGAGTTGTGCAGCGGAATTAAGATGGAAACAAACTTTGCATACAATCAAACGAGAGTATTGCTTTGATTAAACACTTTTCACACAGAACCGAAAGATTGAATTTAATTTCAACAACGATTACAATGCAATGCTTAATACAAACTCCCCCTCAGCCAGAGCTCAGTGTTTGTTCGTGCAGAGAAGACGGTTTTGCAAAGAGCTAATAGAACAGTACAGAGCACTGTTCTATTTATAGGCAGTAGCAAACCACTGAGCATCTAAGCTGACGTCACCATGAAAGTGACATCTAACCTCCTAACAAACTCTAACCTCTGATCAATACAAACACTGCTATGCTAACTACTGCTATTACATAAAGACAGAATAAACAACTGCTGCATCCCTCCACTGCTGTGAACCCAGCAGTACTTGTCAGGATCAGCAGTGCTTGACTCAAGGCAGTAGATTGAACAGCAGAGCTTTAGTCTTTCATCAGGCCTTTACTTGATCAGCAGTTGTAGGTCAGCAGTTTGCACGATCAGTAGATAGGAGGTCAGTAGATGTTGAAATCACTATCAAGGGGAGAGACTTGTATGTAACATCTGCTTATTCTGGATCCACTGCTCTGATCCAGTTTTGGCTTTAATTATCTGTTCCTCTGGTAGGGTTCAATCCCAACATGAGTTTTGTTCGTTTCGTTAACAATCATGGTTTTGCAATGTGATGGTTCGGTGTTAGTAGTGTACAGTGGTGGTGGCGAAAGGTGGGTGGTTGTGATATCTTCGGTTCTTGGTTCCATGCTCCTGTCGCCGGAGACGAAACAGAAAGGGAAAAGAGCAGAAAGAAAGACGAGGAAAGGAAGAATTTGATGGTTTTGCGAGATGAATGGCTTCCCAATTTATAGATGGAATTGATCTTGAAGGGGGAATTGATCTTGAAGGATTTGGTCAACCTGGTTTAATTCGAACCAATTATTTGCGATGTTGGCGGTGGAGGTTGGGGTGGTGGGCTGAAGGTAACGGTGGAGGTGGTGGTTGTTGGTTGACGGTGGAACTGCGGGTGGAGGTGGGTTTAAGGTGCAGGTGGTGAGAGAAAAGGGGAGAGAGGAAGAAGAAAGGGGTCACCTAGGAAGAAGAAAGGGGTCACCTATGAAGGGAAATGACAGATCTACCCCTCACGTGGGAGGCACATGGGGGATTTAACAGTTAAAATTAACACCGTTTACCATAAAGGACTTGCAATGCAACGAAAATAAAGTTAAAGGATTTGCAGTGCAACTTTTAAACATTAAGGACGTGCACTGTACTTTTAGTTAAACCTAAAGGACGTGCACTGTCATTTTGTCTATTGTATAACATGCTAAATTATATAACATGCTAAATTGTATAACATGCTACATTGTATAACATGCTAAATTGTATAACATGCTAAATTGTATAACATGCTAAATTGTATATTGTATAACATGATAATTTGTATAACATGCTAAATTGTATAAGATGCTAAATTGTATAACATGCTAAATTGTAAAACATGCAACATTGTGTAACATGCTAAATTGTATAACATGCTAAATTGTATAACATGCGACATTATAAACATGTGAAATTTTATAACATGTGACATTATAAACATGTGAAATTTTATAACATGCGACATTATAAACATGTGAAATTGTATAACATGCGAAATTGTATTTCATTCTTTTTATAACATGCAATTTGTTTAAATAATAACATGCGAAATTAATTTCTATTGGAATGCTTACTGACGAATTCAACGTCTTCAAAATCAACATATGTGTTTCGTCCGGTGTTGCTCTGTGGATCCATTGAAAACAACAATCGTTTAAACTGATACGATCCATAATTACTAGGATAGTGGTGTAACGAACTCGTGATCTGCGTATTGAAGAAATTGTCTAATCTGCCCTCTGCTGATTGAATGGATTGTCTGATATACCCTTATGTAGGAAAACTGAATCATGGACACGTGTAGGGCTATTATGATCGCGTATGTAATGTATGATTAGGGGATTTTTATTTTACACTTCTTATATATATATATATATATATATATATATATATATATATGGTGTGAGGTTCATTAGGGAACACTAAAAAAGTGGGGAACCGACTCAAACGAACTCCGATTGGACTCATTCCAGCGGCGTTGGAACCGGCTCGTCGAACCCTAACTAGGATCTCTTAACCCTAAACCCTAAATCATAACCCCTAAACCCTAAATATATTAGGGTTTGGCTTTTAGGGTTTAGCTTTAGGGTTTAGCCTTAGGGTTTAGCTTTAGGGTTTAACTTTAGGCTTAAGGGTTTAGGGTTTAGCTATAGGGTTTAGCTTTAGGTTTAGCCTTTAGGGTTTAGCTTTTAGGGTTTATAGTTTAGATTTTACGGTTTAGCTTAGGTTTTAGCCTTATTTTTTTAGCTTTAGGGTTTAGAGTTTAGGAGTTAGTATTTAGGGTTTAGGGTTAAGAGATCTTAGTTAGGGTTCGACGAGCCGGTTCCAACGCCGCTGGAATGAGTCAAATTGGAGTTCGTTTGAGTCGGTTCCCCGCTGTTCCCCATTTTTTTAGTGTTCCCCAATGAACCTTCCCTTATATATATATATAGTGGAGGGTTCAAATGAGAAGAATTTTTTTGTAAGAAGAAAAAAGAAGAAGTTTCAACCAATAAGAATGCTTCATTTTACTTCATTTAATATTTGTATTTAATTTTAATATAAGGGTATATTGGTAAACTTACATAAATCATTAATTTGTATTCTTCCCCTTTAATAACTAGCTAAATTAAATTTGTAACTCCTTTTCAAAATATATACTTTTTCCAAATTAAAAAAAAAAAACTTAATTTAAAGTGTAGAATAAATTACTAGTTGTGTAAGATAAATTACGAGTTGTGTATGATATATTTCGAGGTGTGTAGGATAAATTTTGACTGTGTAGGATAAAATTCTATAATGTGTAGGGTATATGTAGGAAAATTTTGATGTGTAGGTTTTGTAGACTATATATAGGATAATTATTGATTAGTTGACTAATTAATTAAATAGAGAAAAATTAATGATATGAGTAATAAATGAAATAACATTTTCCTAATATGCCATTTCTTCTTTTTCTTCTCAAATGAACCTTCCCCTATATATATATATACACTTAGGCCCATCCTTCACACCCTAGGTCCATCCCCTATAGGCTCATCCTCACATCCGCTTACGTGGACGCCTACGTGGTGGAGCATCCTTTGAGAACTACCATCCTCCACACCGAGTAGCCTTATGTGAGTCGAACAAACGACCCACGGCGGTTCAACAGATTAACACACAACATAACAACCAACTGGGCTACCAGTAAGTAAATCTGGAAATCGATGGTAGAATCATGTCTTTAATTCATTTAAACATACATCAGAAACGGCTCTAGATCCCAAACATGTTCTATAAGAATAGTAATTCATGTTACTTCCAAGATGAACACTACTAATCATATACTGATCAATCATAATTACGCAGGGGGTTTCTTGATGAGTGTTAAAAGGTAGACAAAAAGCACATAACATATAATTAAAATATACAGATCAACTGTCGATGAAATATGAAATTGAAAATGTTGTTATGTTGGGAAAAGGTGTAAGGGTGGACGGTATGCATGAGGGGAGTGGGGCGAGGAGTTGAGTTCACCGAGCGGTGATGTGGTGCCGGGGTTCAAACGGGGAGCGGTGAGTGGGAGAGATGTGGTGGGGGCGGTGACTTCTCAGTTCTCACCGACTCGGTGAAGAAGAGAATGGTGGGAGAGAGAGAGGGTGAATGGTGGGCCCCAACCCATTTCAACCAAGCACATTTTTTTTAAATTGTTTACCACTATTCATGTGTTTGACCATTGCCAGTAATTGAGTGCAAAATGGAGAGTGGAGTGGTGACTTGACATGGCATGATATTATTGGTTAGAAAATAACTTAAACGCTCACCAGATATTGACCACTCCCTCCACCCTAATAGATTTAGGCTGGTTAAAAAAAACGCGTGAAAACTAATAGCAAGTTTGACAGAAAATCATCTGTGCTTAAAACTAAAATGTGACGGCTAATTTGGGTAACTCTGGAAAATTCGTTGGCCATCAACGAGTCAATATAAACAGTTAGTTTGAATTGGAATTATTAGTTGATCATTGTCGAATTAAGATTAATCTGTTATAAAGATTCAAAATGTTTCGGAGTATCGGCGGTTAGGCTAGACGGTATGGGGACCGTCCAGCTCCGTCCTCATCTCGTCGCCGTCCCCCTGTCCATGCCGCCCCCCGTCTTGATCCAGTCATCGTCCTCTCCGTCGGAATTTCGACGTCCAGGACGGAGCAAAACATGTGGGCCCCCCTCTTTCTTCTCGGCGCCGCTCCGTCACCCCATCCCGCCACCCCCGTCTTCTTTCTTCCCTCCGTCACCATACCGTTCAGCCTTATGCTAAACCTGTGTATTTAAATGCTATGGTTATGTTCGATTCTAGTGTAATAGCAATCATGGGCATATAATTGAATTGGATTGGTTAAATGAAACGTATAGAGGTTGCCGGAAATGTGTAACGGTCTGAACGAGGTTTGGCCTGAGTGTTTGAAATAAGAAAACGGCGAGGAATGTATGCAGCGGATCTTTCAGATTTATTTTAATAGAATTAGATTTTTTTTTTATAATGTGAATTTTATTGAAACTAAATAACACTAAATGTTATTTATTTTTCTTATTTATTTTATAAAGACATTTAAAATTAGTATTTTTATATCTATATATAGGATCAATATCAAGGGAAAACTACCTTTGAGTTGGGAGAACTTAGAGAACTCAAGCTTACCGTATGAGTTTTGCCCCAATTTTTTTCACACACCTAGATTAAACTATAGAAAAGCATGCGGTAAAAAAAATGTCGGCCCCTAATAGTAGTTTTAGAAAGGTGATGACGTAAGCATGAGATCACTTTTTACAGTATTTACGGTTGCCGTAAATGAAAAAAAAAAACTATTTTTTTTTTGGGGAAAAGTTGATTTTTTTCAGGAGTTTTGGTAAAAGAAATTTGGAAAAACCTTTCATAAGGCCGAGTTCTCTAAGTTCTCACAACTCGTATAAGTTTTCATTTTACTTTTTCAAAAAAAGATGAAAGTCTGCAAAAGTTGTTACACGTAACACGTGGCAGCCTATGGTTGTTACACATAACACAGTATGCAAAAAGGTGTAATACGTGACAAAAGGAGGTCCATTCATTTGGGTTTCTTAGTTTTGTTAACTAATATGAGTTTTCTTTCAATCTATCCCATATATAATCGTTTATAAATAATAATGTTTTTTTGTAAAATAAAGATATTTAAAAATTATATATTATTTTTTTACAAACAAATAATATAGAATAATCGTGTGATATGTTGGAATTTTAAAATCAAACATGTGATGATGGACGTGTGATAAAATAAATACTTAAAGAAAAAAATCTTGAATAATAATTTAAGTTTGTGAATTTTGAGGATAGGGTCCAACGATACATTATTTTAAAAGGAAATACAACATCTTGAAAGTAAACATAACTAAACATTGAAATAAGTAAATAAATTTGTATGAGTTTCTAATTCCACCCTAAGTAACTTTCTTGTGGCATCATCATACATTTCGTGCAACATGTAACAAGTATCTGTCGCCACAAATAATGTCGATGAGAATACTAGTTTTGTCTACGTAGCATATAAAAGATTGGTTCTCAAATACACATGTTAAAGTATACTAATCATGTTACATACTAGCATGCATAACTAAACATCAATCCAAAGTTTCCACTAGCATAATCTTATCAACGAAGTGAATAAGACCATGAGCGTAATTTTGTCACCGAAGTAACAAGACCCTAAAGAATAACTTAACAATGACCACAAACGAGCGGTGTGCTAATCCTATAGCGCTATACATGTTAAGGGAGTCTTGCAATGTTAATGATATAGTAGTAAGCATGAAATGTCATGTATGAAATGATAATAAGCATATCAATTTAAGCATGTATACGGATTGACTATTTGCATGAGATTGTTTGTATGTGAATTTAGTATGTTTACATGTTATAACCCAAATAGTGATTTAAAGCGAAAAATGGGTCAAGTATACTCACGGTTTGCGAAGATTAGTTTCACAAATGCCAGTGAGTGGTTTGAGGGGATGGAATCACCAAGTTACCCTAAAAAGGATTAACAATGGTCTATGAGTATGATAAGTTGGAGATTGGAAAGTAAATGGGAATTATATGTGTATGAAAGTATATAAAATATACATTGTTTTGGACATTGAAGTTGGAAAGTATTGTTAATTGTGTTTTTTCATGTCAACTAAGTCACCCATTAGAAGTCCAACCTAAGGGTTTGGTTGATTTCATGGTTTGGTTTTGGAGATTTATAATATATATGCGTCATTATACATATTATATATATATATATGTAGTCATGTAATTGTCAAGTCAAGTATTGTCAAGCATGGGTTGGATAAATCCATTAACCTCAAGATTTCACCAATGCACAAATCATCCCATGGATGATTCGGATGGTCATGAATACAACATGAAGAGTATAATTTAATCATCTAATTCTCCAAATAGCCAATTGAGTTTAACTAGAAGAGTGCTTCCAAACATGATTCTGGTTGGAGCCTTGGTGTAGTTTATTTACTTGGAAGCTACTTGGTGACTAAGGTTGTTTAAAATGTAAGCATATGATCATTACATTTATAGAACAAAACTTCAATCCAAACCTATCCAACGTAAGGATTTGTTGGTAACTTAAAGATGTTCTAAAGTTCAAGAAAGATGAACGTGTTTTAAAGTTCTTAACAAAAAAAAAAAAAAAAAAAAAAAAAAAAAAAAAATCCTAACTTTGGACCTCAAAATGGTGATGCACGCACCATCTTTGTTTACCTTGGCAAACATGTGGTAACACTCCTAAAGGTTATCCAAGGAAGTAGAAGCAAGAAAACAAGAAGAAAAGTTGAAGAAACAAGCTCAAAACTCACTATTTTGGACCATTGAAAAATTTGTCCAAGTTGAGATTTTTGATGAAATGAGATAGTTTGGAAGTAATTTAGAGGTGTTGAAAGTATTTAGGAGGTGGGTAAGTGTTATATATATAAGTTGGTATTAGGGTTTGGTGTTTAATGAAGGTAGTTTGGAGTTAGAGAAGAGCGAAATAGGAATTAAACCAAAATTCGCGAGCTGCCAACAATCTCGCTTAAAAAGGGTCATGTTGCGTCATGCGACGGGTGATGACTGTAGTAAGTGTCAATCAAAAACCTAAATAACCTAGATAGCTCGGGTAAGCAGGGTATCGAACCAGAGGAGTATTGCGAAAAGCGTTATGAATTAAGAAATATTAAACTAATTGCAATAATGAAAAAATTGGTTGTTTGAGAGTTTGATTAAACTAAAATACTTGCTAAATTAAGTTGTAAACAATTGGATAAAACAATGGTTCCTCCGGATTTCAGATTCGAAGCAAATGTTAATTATGTGTTTAAGTGTGACAATCACATAGACACGATTGTTTAATTCAATTAACCAGTTGTGATTACCTAAAGACTACTTACTTCGATTGCAAAACAACAGAAGGTTATCATATAGTTAATCAACTGAAATTACCAACCCTAATCCCTATCAAATATATCCCAATTACTAGAACTCTCGGGAATTGAATGAATCGGAAATAAAGTTCAAATAAAATCAATCGTTACAACTAATCAGTAAAATCAATATGTAAAAAGCATTGAATGCTTAGATTACCAATGTTCACAAACTAGTTTAAACACATAAGAACTATTAACTTACAAGAATCCTACACCCATAGGAAACCATAAAAAGATTCGTCGCTCATTGTGGTTGGATGATCTTCACAGACTTGATATGCGGTTGAAAGCATCCTCAATCTAATTAATGGGTAGAAAATTATGATGATGTAATGATGAAAATACCTTCAAAAAAATCCAACCAGCCGTCGTTTTTCTTCTTTTTTTTTCCCAAGTACTCGTGATGTTCTTTTCTTTGTTGATGATGATGTGATTCCCCTTTTGACTTTACGTGCCTCCTTATTTTAAGATGTTAATGATGTTGATTATTCTGATGAACAATAAAAAAAATCCCCACATGTGTTGTCCTCCTCTCGTCTAATATGGCGGCTGCCCCAAAGACCCTTTTGGGTCTAGGATTTTTTGTGAATAAAATAAGGATAGTGCCTTTTTAATTGTTACCTCCTCAATCCTTGCGTCCAAGAAGTCCTAACCGTCAATTAATTAATGATCCATTATAATATTCCCCCCTCCAATATAATGCCCTTCAATGTCTTTTGTGTATCCCAAAGTTCCCACGTGAGTTAGGGCTTTTTTATTTAAAACATTAAATGCCCTCCAACACTACACATATGCTCTGCCCATTCTTCCAACCGTAGCTTACGGTTTAGTAGCCGTAGGCTACATTCTATACTTACTGGAAACATCATATGCAACCGTAGGTTATGTTTGAAAAACGTAAGTTACGTTGGTTGGTTGTTGGAACCTTTTTGTCATCCTTTTTAACTTTCAACAAATAACATACAAGCCCTTGGACTTCGTTGTTTCGTGTTTCTCATACATTCAAGCTATCTCTTGACCCGAACAACTCCCGTTTAACGTGATATCTCTTTTTATAATCATCCGTGCTTGTCTCATTTCATCACTAAACTCTCTAACTTCGTCGTATTACGCGTTTTACTTGTAAAACCACAAACATACGTGGTTAACATATTCAAGACGTGTAATCTCTTAAAACATAATAAGATACGTAATTTAACATACTTAACGCTCATGTTTTGCATTTTCCATCACATCCCCACACTTGACATTGATTTTCCTCACGCAATCATTACAAACAATACTCGCCTTATTAACAAATCACCATTGCATCCCTTACCGAATTAGCAATTTATGGTCCCAAGTCATACACGTCCATAGACTGGCACAATCGAGATTGATAATCTGACAAGTAAGTGATATGCATTTAAAACAACTTAAGACATACCTAATTAAAACTAACATGCTTAAGATACTACACACATGCCATACACCCGTCACAATAATCACTCATCTCGGCTTAACTAAAGCTAGCGTGTAATGTGCTAGCATATAATTCGCTCAAAACCAAATATGCTACGTTGCAATCATAAGCTTGTATAGCAGTCACACCTCCACTGCATCAAATAACGTAACACATATCAAAAGGACTTTCGGGTTTGGGTTTAAGGTTAAAGGTAAGGAAATAAGTTTGGATTTTTGTATTTTTATATGGCTAACACAAACGAATACCAAACCATAACAACTATATTCAGAATAACTACTAATACTTTGGGTTATTTTCGACCCATTTATATATCGCAAACATAATAATGATCTTTGTTTTTCTTTTTCATTCTTTTTTTCTTCTTTTTTGTCATAACATGTTTCTAAACGCCCTCGTTATTCATGGTTGGTAATTCAAACAGGTCACATGAGGTGTAACAAACGAAAGGTGAAAGGCTCAACATGGTTAACTAAGGTGGGTGAAATCAACAATCAACATATAACACAATGAATGGATCCTAATGCCTTTATCATCTATGTGCATACGCTAAACGATAGTCTCAGCACGTATCAAACCGCACAAGTTCTAACTCAAAGCAACATATGGCCTACTCTCAGCAAATGAACATTTATTGTAATTCAACTATCACTTCTAGTAGGCTCAAATATCTCACCGAACGAAAGGAATATGGTTACCGACACGTAGCATGTGTAATTCCTAAAGCATGTTACCTCTAGTTAGGCATCTCTTCTCAACTATTCTCTAAAGACCTGTCAGAAATACTCTCATGAAACTTAAAGGGACAACTATGACTAGGGATCTAGATTAGCTTAATATCAGTAGGAACCCTTTAGCAATTGAAAATGTTGGTTTTCATGTAGTTTAAACATACTTGAGAAAATAATTTTCAATTTTAGCCCAATTTCAACCATTTAAGCATTTAAGATCAACAATCTTACCAACCTCTCTCGAGTTACCGCATCCCCACACTTGGGATACATTGTCCCCAATGTATAGTGCAATTTATACACGACCTAAACAACACAACACAAAGAAACCACTCCCAACACAAAGACTCACACCACCAAATGCACAATTAAAAATAAAGTAAAGGATAGAGAGACACATGAACCTGATCATTCAATCAGCAAGTGTCTGTAGTGATGCAGCCGATATGATCGAATAGGGACATAAACTTCTCTTGGATTCTTTGACATCTCATCGGGGATGTTTCCAAACATCCCCACACTTGAATCATTGCATCCGTGAGGATTAAACGTAGTACCTGCCAAAACACAAACATACACCAAAACAAAGCAACAAATACAATACTCTACATCCTCAGGCTTCCTTCCGAGAGCGCTAAGTTGTAGGTCTTCAGCCAGACCGTACCTGATGTGCTCATGGTGGCTCAGCTGCCTGCTTTCCTCCCCACTTCTCTACATACATCTCCATCCAATTTGTTGGGAGGTTTGCAGCTTCGCGCCAATTGGGGTCAATTGTAGCTTCATTGTCCCTTCTAATTCCACCATCGGGTGGTTTCCTGATGCGTGTGTAGCGTTATATATTTTTATGTATATTTTGAGCCCTTTTTAACACTTTAGTCAAGTTTTAAATTTATAAAACACGATATTTTACTAACACTAAACACACAAATGGGCAAGCGCACCCATCGTGAGTGTAGTATAGCGTTGGTAAGATACCGAGGTCGTCCAAGGACACAAGAGCTTTTAGTACCGGTTTATCCTCAACGTCTAATCAAATCAAAAGTTTAGAAAAAGTTTTTAACATGAAAATAAGAACTAAAAATGCTGAAAAATAAAATAAAAATAAAAAAACAGATAGACAAGATGAATCACTTGGATCCGACTCGCATTTAGTGTACCTTTGATGATTTCCGCACTTTTGCACTTTTTAAGAGATTATCTTAGTTATAGTAGTAGGCCCCTCTTTTGAAGGTGTCGTTACCCTCAACCCAGAAGTTTGAGTCAGCAATGATACAATCCTAAAGGGTCGGAATATTGAAAGATAATTAATTAAGTTATTAATGCGTAATGTGGTAGGCCCCTCTTTTGAAGGTGACGTTACCCTCGGCTAAGTTGTAACAACTCTCACCAAAACTATTATTTATTATTTTATTTTGTTCAATAGGAAACCCTAATAGAGACCCCCAAGTAATCCTGTGTAATCCCTAAAATTTTCAGAACAATCGGAATCAGGATCAGGGCCCCTAAAACTCAGGGGGGGTAATTCCTATTTAGTATTATCTAAACAGTTTTACGTGTAAAACGAAATTGAACGAACGACCAACTCACCCAAGCTACTGAGACACGGGGCTACCCTATGGTAGGGTGGTGCCCCTCGCGCCACGCGGCAGCCCCTAGCGCCACGCGAGGGGACTGTTTTCCAGTATAAATTGAGGGGTGTGGGACTTGATATTCTGAGTTGGTTCGACGTTAAAACTCAATTCGTACTCCAAGTTATCTTCTGTTTACTACAAAACACACACAATCACGAAACGCTGCCGCAAGAACAGGGTAATAACTCGATCGCTACTACGATTTAATGTCCGATCGATAGAAACCAATCCAATGGATGTTTAAGTGCTGCTCAAATTTGGGTTATACTTTGTCATTCGTCGTAAATGCGATGGATGTTTAAGTATCGCACTTTGTCATTCGTTGTGAAGGTTTCAATCTCGTGAGTTGTCGTAAAAAGTTGGATTAAGGTTACTAACCTAGTTTTCGTGTGCATTGTTATTTGAACTAGGTTAACAAGACTAATCAGTAGGCTAGACTCTGCCCATATTAAATCTGCAATGTGAGTCATTCTCTTTTTATCAAAAAAGTATTTTACAATACTCCATTTTCAAATGTTATAATTACAGGGAGTAAGTCGTGGTTATCTTAATCACTGGCTAGTGGGGTATTGTGCACATTACTAATTTCTCACGGGTTAGGCTAATAAATCCTAACAGTGATAAACGTCACTACTTGGGGAAAGACCCAATAGTGGTATGACCATCGTCACAAGGTTGTGACACGGCGCCAGATAAAAATAAGATAGAAGCCATTGTAATCGCTCTTATGCTGTAATTGATAACTAATGTGTCGTTTTACATACTTGAATGACTCGCCAGCATTTTCCCGCTGATAAAATATTTTTAAAACATGTTTTAGGCGACCTGCTGTAAATCAAGGAAAACGTGCTACGGAGCACTAACAAGCTTGAAGAGGTGGCTCAGTTAAAATAAATAAACATGTTTTAATAAATCAGGGAATTTACTTGTGAAATTCCTCTATTGTAAAATAACGGGGTTTATCTCGAGTGATGAAATAAAATATTTGGGCATTTTGAGTTTTAAAAAGATCCTGTAAAATCTTCCGCTGTCGCATCATAGATACCACGGGTTCCTGTCCCGCGGCTCCTGACCGGGTCAAACCGGGGCTAGGGCCGTGACAGGAAAAGGTGGTATCAGAGCTACTGAAAGAGCCACTGATTTAAGCCAAATTAAGTATTTAAATATACTTAATTTTCCTGATTATCGTTTTGTGATTATATGCTTTATTAACTGGCTACTTGTTAGTTACAGTATGGGTAAGCAGAGAATGGCAGATATCTATCTTAAATTAGATAGTACACCGAAAAATATTGGAACTTCATCCCAATCAAATTCCTCAAGATACTCAGCAGACACTGAGGAGAGAATATTTGTTCGAAAGGCACAATATGAGAAACCACTTTCCCCTAATAAAAGAAGTTTGATTATTAGAAAAAGTCAAGAGAAAATGAGGAAGTTACAAACCAAAGAGGTGATAATAAAAGAGACCCAGGAAATACGCAACAACCCACCATAGGAAGATAAATTAGATGAAAAATGGGCAAATCTTTATATGTTAGCCATTGTAGCAATAAATGCTAACCTTTAAACTACCAACACCTTGACCCAGTATTAGCACCCATATTATTTATTAGCCAGAAACTTTAAAATAATATTAGTTGTACTAAAAATAAATATTTTGTTTCAATAAAATGGTTTATTAGATATTTGTAATTAATATTAAAATTCTGATTCCATTTTTGTGATTCTGTGAAAATTTAATTTACAAACTTTTAACCTAAAATTTTGTGTGTTTCTTCATAAATGCTAAACAGCATGAATGAATTATCTGAAGCTTTAGAGAATCTCAATCTCTATCCTGTAAAAGTGGAAGTTTCCAGAGATTTTACTGGTTATTTGGCCGATGTGGAAGAACCTATGGAATTTCAAGCTCCACCTCTGGAGAAATCAAAACCTAAGAAAAGAAGAAGATTTGTGGGTTGGAGACGTGTACGCAGAAGGAAACCAGCAACTAGGAAAATTCCCAAGATAGAAAATCCTATGGATAAAGGAAAAGGAATAGAAATTGAGGAAAGTTCTAAGCAAGCAAGAGTAGAAATTGGAGAAAGTTCTAGAACCGCAGGAATAGAAATTGGTGAAAGTTCTAGGCAAGCCGAGGAATTACCATTACAGGAGGAACTGGATCACATACTGGCAAGCTGTGATATCCTTAGGCCTATCAATACAAATCTTTTCCCTTATCCTGCTGAAACCCAACTTCCAATAAACTTGGAACCAGCCATCCCAGAACCTTTGATCCACACCCAACCTAAAGGAGAAATAGACGAATGGTGGACCAATGACTGGCGGTTTCAAAACCTTCTAAATAATCATTATACCTTTTTCCCTCAATTCGACCCAGAACCTGCACCAAACCCACCAATGAGTAATGAAAACTTAGCTGAACTTCGCCATTTTGGCGAAGAACTAATGGATGCAGGGAATAAGATTCGGGAGATAGGGGAACAAATCTCCTGGAAATACGATGAAAGGGAACATCGTTTCTGAAAGGCTAGCGGACTAGGGGGAGTATGGTTGTGACATTGTGTTTGTATAATAATAATAGTAATAAAAATATAAGTCTGTAAAATAACTTAAAAATAAAACTTTTGTAGGATAACAGTGTGTATGGATGCATAATATAATATATAAAAAATGGAAGTCGAGAAATCGACAATTTTGGCTATACGTGTTAATATGATTATGTGCGATTGTTTTGTTATGTTTAATTATTAAATTATTTTATGTTAATCACTTATATAAATTAATTACCAGATGGCAAACGCTGGTAATGAACCTGTTAATGAAGTAAATCAATCTGAGCAACATCAGGAGGATCAATTTCTAAATAGACAAGATATCGAGAATATCGTTGCTCAGGGAATAGCCAATACTATTCCAGCCATCCTTGCTGCTGCTCAAAATCCAATTGCACCTCAACAAATTATTCCTAGCAAACGTACAAACGACGATAATTTCAGTAACAGTGTAAATGGAGGCGGCAACCATATTAATAACAATAATGATGGGATACAAGTTCCACTCCTTAAGAAAATGAAAGCTGCAACACCTGGTTGCACTTATAAGGAGTTTCTTGCCTGTAAACCGGCTGAGTTTGCAGGTAACGAAGGGGCGACTGCTGCACTGCGTTGGTTAGAGAAAACCGAGGCAGTAATAATGATAAGTAAATGTGCCGAGGACGACAAAGTTATGTATGCGTCTCATCTTTTTAAAGAAGGGGCGCTAGAATGGTGGAATACAGTTCTACAAGCTAAAAGAAGAACTGTGGCATATGCTATGAACTGGGAAGAATTTAAAAGTCTTGTAGAAAGAAAATTCTGTCCCGAGTATGAAAAGGAACAAATGACCAATAAATTCCTAAATCATCAGATGGTAGGCGTTGATTGTCGAGGGTATACTTCGACATTCTTTGAGTATGCTAGAGTGGTACCAACCCTGGCTTCGCCAGAACCGGTACTTATATCTCGCTACATTTGGGGCTTAATTGGCGAGATCCGTAATATTGTCAAGGCTGCGAGACCCCGCACGATCGATGATGCGGTGGAGTTAGCTAACACTCTGACTGACGAACTGGTACGCATAAGAGAAGAAACCCGGAAGAAGGAAGTAGCCCAAAAGATTACCCAGGGATTCCGTATGGGTAACCGTAGTAATTTCAAGAGAAAGGGAACTGGGCAATCTTCCACTGTTCCATTTTGCAATGCCTGCAAAAGAAAGCATTTTGGAAGATGCAAGGGATATTGCAATTTTTGCAAAATTCCGGGGCACCAAGAAGAAGACTGCAGAAAGAAGAAATCCACAGTCTGTTACAACTGTGGAGAAGCTGGACATATAAGGCCAGACTGCCCAAAATTTATCAAACCAGCTGATAACAAAACCAAACCTGCAGAAGGAACTACCAAGAAGAACGTAAGAGTCTTCCAACTGACTACTCAGGAAGCAGAACTAATCCCAGATGTGATAGCTGGTACGTTCCTAGTTCACGACGTTTATGCAAAAGTATTATTTGACTCTGGTGCAAACCAAAGTTTTATAAATACTTCATTCTGCCAAGCACTTAATTTACCCTTAACCAAACTTAGGCAGATTTTTACAGTCGAAACGGCGGATGGGAATTCTGTCAAAATAGATAAGGTTGTGCGAGATGGAAAGATATAACTTTTAGGTCATAAATTCTCTGCCAACCTGTTACCTATGAATTTAGCCGGATTCGAGGTGGTGTTAGGAATGGATTGGTTAATAGCCAACCATGCTCGAATTCTTTGTGATAAGAATTCCATAGAAATGCATACACCCACAGGAGAATTAGTGATGATTATAGGAGATAAGCCACAGAAGCCACTAAAATTCATTTCAATAATGAAATTGGCCAGTTACTCAAGAAAACAAGAAATAGTGTATATGATTTCAGTAATCAGTAACACTAAGGGTAAGAAACTCAAGGAAATTCCAATAGTATCAGAATACCCAGAGGTATTCCCAGAAGAACTACCTGGATTACCACCAGATAGGGAGGTAGAATTTAGAATTCATCTAATTCCTGGAACTACACCGATAGCCAAAGCACCCTATCGGTTAGCACCCACCGAAATGTTAGAATTGAAAAAGCAATTAGATGAATTACTGAGCAAACGATTTATACAACCTAGCTCATCCCCGTGGGGAGCGCCAGTGTTGTTTGTAAAGAAGAAAGATGGTTCGATGCGAATGTGTATCGATTATAGAGAATTAAATAAGGTTACAATTAAGAATCGATACCCATTACCTAGGATTGATGATCTTTTCGATCAACTCCAGGGAGCTAGATATTTTTCTAAGATAGATTTACGCTCCGAATATCATCAATTGAAGGTACAAGAAGAAGACATACCTAAAACTGCTTTCAGGACTAGGTATGGTCATTATGAGTTTGCAGTCATGCCCTTTGGATTAACAAATGCTCCTGCAGCATTTATGGACATGATGAATAGAATCTGTAAACCGTACTTGGATAAATTTGTAATTGTCTTCATCGACGATATACTTATTTATTCCAAAAGTCAGGATGAACACTGTCAGCACCTGCATGCACTCTTAACTCTCTTAAGAAAAGAGAAGCTTTACGCCAAATTCTTGAAGTGTGAATTCTGGCTACAGGAAGTGCAATTTTTAGGACACATGGTGAATCACGAAGGTATTCACGTAGATCCTGCTAAGATAGAGGTAATCACCAAATGGAATGTTCCGCAGTCAGCTATGGAAATTAGAAGTTTTATAGGTTTAGCTGGATATTATAGACGGTTTATTAGGGATTTTTCCAAGATAGCTGTACCATTAACTAAGCTAACCTGTAAAGAAATTAAGTTTGAATGGGGACCTAAACAAGAAGAAGCTTTTAAGATCCTAAAACAGAAATTAACCAATGCTCCAATTCTAGCTTTACCAGAAGGAACAGAAAATTTTAAAGTATATTGTGATGCTTCGAAGCTAGGATTAGGATGTGTGCTAATGCAACGCAAGAAGGTAATTGCGTATGCATCAAGGCAATTGAAAAAGCACAAGGAAAACTATACGACTCATGATTTAGAATTAGGCGCCATAATTTTTTCCCTTCAGATTTGGAGACATTATTTGTATGGAAGTAAGTTTACTGTCTATACAGATCATAAAAGTTTAAGATATATATTTGGGCAAAAAGAATTAAACATGAGGCAAAGGAGATGGATGGAAATTCTAAGTGACTACGACTGTGATATTCAATATCATGAAGGAAAGGCAAACGTAGTCGCAGACGCCTTAAGTCGTAAGTATCATGAAAAGCAAAAGCGAGTTCGTGCTCTTAGATTAAATCTACAGTTAGATTTAATGGAACAATTAAAGGATGTTCAAGAAACAGCAATCTAGGATGTTGCTGAAGGAATGAAAGGACGGATTAAAGAATTAGAGCAAGGAAGTGATGGAATTTGGAGATTCCATAAGAAAAGGATTTGGGTACCTAAGTAAGGAGACTTAAGAAATAAGATTTTAGAAGAAGCCCATAAATCTAGATATACCATGCATCCTGGTAACAATAAGATGTACCAAGATTTAAGGAATAACTTCTGGTGGATAGGAATGAAAAAGGACATAGCTAGATATGTTTCTAAGTGTCTAACTTGTTCACAAGTTAAGGCAGAACATCAGAAACCTTCAGGTCTACTACAACAATTAGAAATGCCTGTATGGAAATGGGAACTCATAACAATGGATTTTGTAACTAAGTTACCCAAAACCAGAAAAGGTAATGATGCGATTTGGGTAATTGTGCATCGATTAACCAAATCAGCTCATTTTCTACCCATGAAAGAAACCTTCAGCATGGAAAGGTTAGCCAAGTTGTATGTAGATGAAGTAGTATCCTTACATGGAGTCCCACTCGCCATTATATTGGATAGAGATAGTCGTTTCACTTCCCACTTCTGGACAAGTTTCCAAGACGCTATGGGAACTCGACTAAATTTAAGTACTGCATACCATCCTCAAACAGATGGACAAAGTGAAAGGACAATCCAAACCCTGGAAGACATGCTTAGAGCATGTGTGATCGATTTTGGTGGGAACTGGGACAACCATTTACCCTTAATTGAATTCTCCTATAACAATAGTTATCATTCAAGCATTGACGCTGCCCCATTCGAAGCACTGTACGGACGTAAGTGTAGAACTCCAGTGTGTTGGGCAGAAATAGGAGAAAGTCAATTGTTAGGTCCTGAAATTGTGCAAGAGACTACTGACAAGATCACTCAAATCAAGGAAAGACTAAAGACGGCTCGAGATCGCCAGAAAAGTTATGCAGATAATCGACGTAAGCCGTTAGAATTTCAAATCGGAGACAAGGTTCTCTTAAAAGTTTCTCCTTGGAAAGGAGTAATTCGATTCGGTAAGAAAGGAAAGTTAAGTCCAAGGTACGTAGGACCATTTTCAGTGATCCAACGTATAGGACCGGTCGCTTATCGTCTACAACAACCAGAGGAGTTAGCTGGAGTACATGATGTATTTCATGTATCTAACCTCAAGAAATGTCTATCTGACGAATCTTTGGTAGTACCTCTTCAAGACGTAGAGATAAATGAGAAATTAAAATTTGTTGAGAAACCTCTTCAAATAGAAGACAGAAAGATTAAGTTTCTCAAACATAAAAGGTTAGTACTTGTCAAAGTCAAGTGGGATTAAAAAATAGGACCAGAATACACTTGGGAGCTGGAATCAGAAATGAAGCGAAAGCATCCTCATTTATTTCAGTAAAATCTCGAGGACGAGATTTTTATTAAGGTGGGGAGGATGTAACAACTCTCACCAAAACTATTATTTATTATTTTATTTTGTTCAATAGGAAACCCTAATAGAGACCCCCAAGTAATCCTGTGTAATCCCTAAAATTTTCAGAACAATCGGAATCAGGATCAGGGCCCCTAAAACTCAGGGGGGGTAATTCCTATTCAGTATTATCTAAACAGTTTTACGTGTAAAACGAAATTGAATGAACGACCAACTCACCCAAGCTACTGAGACACGGGGCTACCCTATGGTAGGGTGGTGCCCCTCGCGCCACGCGACAGCCCATCGCGCCACGCGAGGGGACTGTTTTTCTAGTATAAATTGAGGGGTGTGGGACTTGATATTCTGAGTTGGTTCGACGTTAAAACTCAATTCGTACTCCAAGTTATCTTCTGTTTACTACAAAACACACACAATCACGAAACGCTGCCGCAAGAACAGGGTAATAACTCGATCGCTAATACGATTTAATGTCCGATCGATAGAAACCAATCCAATGGATGTTTAAGTGCTGCTCAAATTTGGGTTATACTTTGTCATTCGTCGTAAATGCGATGGATGTTTAAGTATCGCACTTTGTCATTCGTTGTGAAGGTTTCAATCTCGTGAGTTGTCGTAAAAAGTTGGATTAAGGTTACTAACCTAGTTTTCGTGTGCATTGTTATTTGAACTAGGTTAACAAGACTAATCAGTAGGCTAGACTCTGCCCATATTAAATCTGCAATGTGAGTCATTCTCTTTTTATCAAAAAAGTATTTTACAATACTCCATTTTCAAATGTTATAATTACAGGGAGTAAGTCGTGGTTATCTTAATCACTGGCTAGTGGGGTATTGTGCACATTACTAATTTCTCACGGGTTAGGCTAATAAATCCTAACAGTGATAAACGTCAATACTTGGGGAAAGACCCAATAGTGACCATCGTCACAAGGTTGTGACACGGCGCCAGATAAAAATAAGATAGAAGCCATTGTAATCGCTCTTATGCTGTAATTGATAACTAATGTGTCGTTTTACATACTTGAATGACTCGCCAGCATTTCCCCACTGATAAAATATTTTTAAAACATGTTTCAGGCGACCTGCTGTAAATCAAGGAAAACGTGCTATGGAGCACTAACAAGCTTGAAGAGGTGGCTCAGTTAAAATAAATAAACATGTTTTAATAAATCAGGGAATTTACTTGTAAAATTCCTCTATTGTAAAATAACGGGGTTTATCCCGAGTGAAGAAATAAAATATTTGGGCATTTTGAGTTTTAAAAAGATCCTGTAAAATCTTCCGCTGTCGCATCATAGATACCACGGGTTCCTGTCCCGCGGCTCCTGACCGGGTCAAACCGGGGCTAGGGCCGTGACATAAGTGGTTTGAGTCAGCAGGGATACAATCCCAAATAGTCGGGTTAATGTATTAATAGTAGTTTACATATGAGGGGATCAAGCCATTCGCACCCCCACCATCCAATACCAGTGGGTATTGAAGGAGGTCCTAGTAAGCTTGACTCAGGTCCTTGCATGATCTATACACTGAACAAGGCAAGAACCTTACCAAACCATTCCCTTAACCCCCGACCAGCCAACATATCTCTATATAGACCGTAGAATTATGAATGGTGTAAATCTTTTATTTTATATAGACAGTAAAATAACGCCAAGACACCATGGATAAATGATAAGGAAGTTTCACCTTCAACATAAGAAACTAGTTATTAAAGTCATTAATACAAAACCAAATAAAAAGTGCGAAAAGATTAAAAATCAAAAGTATTACACTAAATGTTTGTCTTCGCCAAGTGATGTAAGAGACTTAGGCAAACATGGCCTTTGATTGTCAAGAACTCTTACAATCAATCTTGGATCCCAAGACTACTACACACACTCTATGATGGATGATGGATGATGGTGGTGGATGTGAGTGTTGTGATGGTGGTGGAGTATGGGTGAAGTGGGAGAGAGGCGGTTTGCCAAGGGATGCCTTTGAAGTGAACCAAGCACCTCTATTTTTAGCCTGCACAGAAGCCCGGACACGGCCACTTGTCCGCTGGACACGGCCCCGTGTCCATCCACTTTCTCTTTCTTCATTAATTGCAATTTGTCTACATTAGCTCCACACGCCCCCGTGTCCGCTGGGCACGGCCCCGTGTGCAGAAGCGTATCTGTACTATCAAGATTTGCTTAGATTCTACGAATCTTAGCGTTGACCACAGCCGTGTTGAGTTGGGCACGCCCCAGTGTTGGGAAATAGAAGCTTCTACAACTTTTTCTTTTCTGCAGACACCTGGCCACGCCCCCGTGTCTACTGGGCACGGGGCCGTGGTCAGCCTTCTGTTCACTTGTTTTTGCTTGGGAAGATGTTGTCGAGGGGTCGGGCATGCCACGTTTATTCCTTTTCTTGTAATTATGTTAGATTTTGCTACATATTTGCTCCTTTTGTTCATTTACGCTCATTTAATCCTGAAAATACAAAAGGAAGACAAAAGCACACTTTTTCCAACATTAATACTAAAAAAGAGTTAGTTTTATGCCTCAATTGATGTAATTTATATGTTGCATTTTACACACATCAAATACCCCCACACTTGAATCTTTGCTTGTCCTCAAGCAAACCTCTTTATAATTTGGCTTACACTCCCAAATGGAGTGGGTAGAAGAGATGTTTTGGGCTTGTCTTGAGTGTCGGGAATCCAAGATCTTTATTAGGCTTTATTTTTATGTTATTTACAATCCTATTCGTTATGATTTATTTTGAACGTTTCATAAGAGAAATTACTTATTCGGGCATAACATGCCTCTTTAAAATTCCATTTATATACAAGTTCACATACCTCATGGGAGATCACTTAACACTCGGCCGAAGATGTATTTTTGTGAAACACTCGAGACCGGCATGGAACTTACTTCTACCATATGCTTGCCAAGCAATCAATCCTCCTTCTTTTTAACTATACACCTTTGTAAATATCAAGAGGACTTGGGGAAGGGTTAGGCTTGGGTTAAAGGTAGGTGGTTTGGGTTAGTGGTTAGTAAAAAGGGCGAAAGGCATAAAAAGCGTCGGTTGTCGTAAAACTTTTTGTTTTCATGACTTTTATTTAAGCGAAGCATTTTCAAACAAAGTTTCTTTTGAGGAACTTGTTTGTTTATTGCTATACTTCTTTTTTTTTTTTATAAAGAATGTCACATGAAAACCAAGCTTTTTACTAAAATAAAGGGTTAAAAATAAAAAAGGTTTTGGTGGGTAAAGGGTGTTTGTTTTGTGGGTTTAGAAACGAAAAGGTTTAGGCTCAAGGGGGTTAACTAGGGGGATTTTGGGTAGGTGGTAAAAAAAATGAAAAATAAGGGTGTTGAAAAGAAAAGGGGTTAGTCCTAATGCCTCCATCATTTACTTACTTGGGTTTAAGTTGGTAAGGACCGGGAATATATCGTCATGGCAAGTTCTAGAGTTGTAAGAAACCAAGCAGCTATTCACACAAGAAACGAAAGATGAGCATTTAATCTAAAGATGTGTATTTGTATGCTCAATAAAGTCACAAAACTCACTTTTTGTGGGAATGGGTTTTTAATGTGATCAAGTATATATAATCAAATTTTAACTAGATTTGTCATGCCGTTTCATAATTTCTTTATGTTGGTTCTTTTTATCACGACGCTATCAGTTGTAAATTTGTAAAAATATAACCTTTTTAAAACTTGTTATTCCCAAATTAAACCAAGACAAGTAAAAAAATGAAAGTTTTTGAAAAAATTTGGGGTGATTAGCGGTTCCAATAGAGTTTTGTGTAAGGCTTGTTATTAGGACTTGCAAAATTCAAGGTTATAGCATCCCCCCACACTTAAATTACACATTGTCCTTAATATGTCCCAAAAATAAGTTTTTAGGTTGATTTAATGTGTAAAAAGGTGTTTAAAAACAAAAATTTATGTTACTGGGCGTCTGGACACGGGCCCATGTTGATCCGGGCACGGCCCCGTGTTCAGATCGCCAGTATCATAGTTTACAGAAGGCTGGGCATGGGGGCGTGTTCAATGAACACGGCCCCATATCCAGTTACCTGAACTGGGCATTTTTCTACAGATCATCGGGCACGGGGCGTGTTGGCTGAGCACGGCCCCGTGATGAACTTGTTGTAATGAAGAAAAATTGTCGGGAGGCTCTGTTTTTGTGCATGGGGTGTAGGTTCAAGTTTCCCTTAGTATCTTCCATCATCCCGAGTGTGTTTTATTTATTACAACATCATCCAAACACCATTTAATAATTAAAAACCATCATTTATTAAAGAGTGAATTACATAAGTTCCTAGAAAATAAAAGCATAAACTAAATCTTAGATAAGTAGGTCATGAAACACAAGAAATCTAAAACCACAAAAAAGTCCTAGCCTAAAGTTTATTTTAAGAGCAAAATTTCTGAAAAATAGTTTTCTCGGTTAAAAGCGTCTTGAAGAACTTCTTTTCCGGGAAGGACACTTCATACGTCGTTAAGCCACTCTTCTATCTCCCGTGGGAGAAGAAAGGTTGGCTCATTGGCGTCCTCGTTTTGAGGGGGTGTGACCTCCACCGAAACTTCTTGTAGATTTTCAAGAGGAGATTCCGCGGGGATGTCATCCCACCCGGTGGGGTTAACAACTCCAAGTGCTAGGTTCCAATCTTCTTGGGGAAGGATTGGTTCCATGGGAGGTGTTACAGGAATGTTCAACCTCTGGTGCAAGATGTTGATTTCTTGAAAACTGTTTTCTAGTCCCACCGTGAGACAATTAATACAGTCGATTAGGACCTCTTCTACGGATGTAATTTCATCGAGAGCTTCCCGCAGTGCCAACACATAGCGCACAAGAGTTGCTTCGATGGAAGGCCTTTGCTCCCTACGACTGTTTCTTGAATGCGCTGAAGAGGTTCCACTATTCTGGCTTGACATTCTACGAAAAACAAGTCGAAAAGTTCAATTTAAATGAAACAGTACCTCGGACAAGGCCCCGTGCTCACTGAGCACGGCCCCGTGTTTACCTCTCTGCAGATTTTTCAAACAAGGAATCTTGGTGCTTTAAATTACTTTTCTGGCTTTTAAAGCATTTTTAAGCAGAAATAACTTAAAACAGTGTTGTAAAACTTATTTTTGACAAGATTACTTGAATAAAAACCTAACAAATATCACAATAAAGCTTGAAACTATGGGGATTTCAAGCTTTAATGGAGGTTTTGAGGAGAAAATGAAGAAGAAGGCAAATGACAAAAGTAGAAAAGACAAGATGGTTGTTGAGAACCTTCTTTAGAATATACCTAGTATGGTATATGTGAAGATCCCACCAGATCTCTGTCTTTGGAATGGGTCCAAGAGTGCAGGAATCTTGCTGCATTTATAGAAAATGACAGCACGCTGGACACGGTCCCGTGTCAGCTGGACAAGCGTTGGTAAGATACCGAGGTCGTCCAAGGAGACAAGAGCTTTTAGTACCGGTTTATCCTCAACGTCTAATCAAATCAAAAGTTTAGAAAAAGTTTTTAACATGAAAATAAGAACTAAAAATGCTGAAAAATAAAACAAAAACAAAAATAAAAATAAAAAACAGATAGACAAGATGAATCACTTGGATCCAACTCGCCTTTAGTGTAACCTTTGATGATTTCCGCACTTTTGCACTTTTAAAGAGATTATCTTAGTTATAGTAGTAGGCCCCTCTTTTGAATGTGACGTTACCCTCAACCCAGTAGTTTGAGTCAGCAATGATACAATCCTAAAGGGTCGGAATATCGAAAGATAATTAATTAAGTTTTTAATGCGTAATGTGATATGCCCCTCTTTTGAAGGTGACGTTACCCTCGGCTAAGTGGTTTGAGTCAGCAGGGATACAATCCCAAATAGCCGGGTTAATGTATTAATAGTAGTTTACATATGAGGGGATCAAGCCATTCGCACCCCCGCCATCCAATACCAGTGGTATTGAAGGAGGTCCTAGTAAGCTTGACCCAGGTCCTTGCAGGATCTATACACTGAACAAGGCAAGAACCTTACCAAACCATTCCATTAACCCCCGACCAGGTAGCCAACATATCTCTATATAGACCGTAGAGATATGAATGGTGTAAATCTTTTATTTTATATAGACAGTAAAATAACGCCAAGACACCACGGACAAATGACAAGAAAGTTTCACCTTCAACATAAGAAACTAGTTATTAAAGTCATTCATACAAAACCAAATAAAAAGTACGAAAAGATTAAAAATTAAAAGTATTACACTAAATGCTTGTCTTAACCAAGTGATGTAAGAGACTTAGGCAAACATGGCCTTTGATTGTCAAGAACTCTTACTATCAATCTTGGATCCCGAGACTACTACACACACTCTATGATGGATGATGGTGGTGGATGTGGGTGTTGTGATGGTGGTGGAGTGTGGGTGAAGTGGGAGAGAGGTGGTTTGCCAAGGGATGCCTTTGAAGTGAACCAAGCACCTCTATTTATAGCCTGCACCGAAGCATGGACACGGCCCCGTGTCCGCTGGACACGGCCCCGTGTCCATCCACTTTCTCTTTCTTCATTAATTTCAATTTGTCTGAATTAGCTCCACACACCCCCGTATCCGCTGGGCATGGCCCCGTGTGCAGAAGCGTATCTGTACTATCAAGATTTGCTTGGATTCTGCGAATCTTAGCATTGACCACGGCCGTGTTGAGCTGGGCATACCCCCGTGTCTGGAAATAGAAGCTTCTACAACTTTGTCTTTTCTGCAGACACCTGGCCACGCCCCCGTGTCCACTGGGCACGGGGCCGTGGTCAGCCTTCTGTTCACTTGTTTTTGCTTAGGAAGATGCTGTCGAGGGGTCGGGCATGCCACGTTTATTCCTTTTCTTGTAATTATGTTAGATTTTGCTGCATAATTGCTCCTTTTGTTTACTTACGCTCATTTAATCCTGAAAATACAAAAGGAAGACAAAAGCATACTTTTTCCAACATTAGTACTAAAAAAAGGGTTAGTTTTATGCCTCAATTTATGTAATTTATATGTTTCATTTTACACACATCATTTCCCGTCATCTATTGACCTTCTCACAATTGCCTTCTTCACCCGATTTCCACGCGTCTCGCCTTTTGACCTATGACCCTCAACACCACTCGCCTCTAACCTGTCCTTGGTCACACTTCAAACATATTCGTTAGTAGCAACTGTGTGACAAGAATCTTCAACAAGATCGTAAGAAATGGATTTTAAAAACACATTAAAGTACAACTTACAATTCTTGTAACTCATGGTGACCATTCCATTTCCGCCATCGATATGGGCCTTCGCTGTATATAAGAATGGGCGGCCCAAAAACTACATGTGGCTGCTCGTATGTGCTCGATGGTGCATAGTCGATCACCATAAAATCCACCGATTAGTAAAACTCACCCAGTTGGATTACCACATCTTTCATAACTCCCCGAGGTTGCTTCCAACTCGCATCCACAAACATCGCCATGCTATCACATGCTTGCAGAGGACCAAAATCGTATTGGTCATACAAGCTGCCTGGGAGGACACTCATACCGGCTCCATAATCCAGTAATGCTCGGTGGATCTTGAACTTTCCAACTCGGATTGGAACAACCGGTTCCCCTAAATCAACTCCACCTCCTTCTTCAGTTGCTTCACGTAATCCTTCAATCACATGAGAAACAGACAGATAGTTATCATAACATTTACTTTTACGAACGGGATTTACCCCACTGATTGGTATGTTCCTTGCATTCTTGGGGTTTTCTTGAGTATCACTTGGCAGCTTTCCATGTTGTTGCTTCAGATTAGCTACCTCGCTAGCTAATTACCCCATCTGCGTGGTCAACTACTTAATGGCCTTGTCCCGAATCTCATTTTTTTGTCTTCTAGCTTCATCCAATTGATTTATCTTTTGCATCTCTTGTTGCATGGCCTTCAACATTTCCATAATCTCGTTGTTTCCCTGTTGGTAGCTTCTTTGATAACCAAAGTTGTTCCCCCTTTGATAGTTGTTCTGATTACAGGGCTGAAGCAATTGGTTGCTACCTTGGAAACCCGACTACCTGTTTCCATTCCCTTGCAACATCTGCACCTCATCATATCTACCCACAATACTAGGGAACTGATTGGCTATGTTCCCTAAGCCTCCACAGTTCCCACAGATTGGCATCGGTGCACCCGCTTCCTGAGCATTCTCTACCACTCTCACCGTCGCATGCCTACCTCTCCTTGATGATTGCGATTCCCTCTTTGAGGTACTTGCCATTTTCTCAAGATAGTCCCAGTCCACATGCTCATAAGTTGTACTAAAAGTACCATTTGATATCGAGCTAAGGTCTCGTGCATCCTCTGATGTTAAACCCTCATGAAATGCATTGAGTAATTCCCACAATTGTATGCCATGATGTGGGCAATTCTTCTGCAACATCTTGAAATGATTGAAGCACTCATGAAATATCTCACCAGTTTATTGTTGAAAGTTCCTGATATCTCTCTGAGCATCACTGGTCCTCTGAGGAGTGTAAAACTCGTCCAGAAACAACTGTTGCATTTCGGTCCATATAAAGATAGAAGCAGATGGCAGGGTGTGAAACCATTTTTGTGCCTTGTCTTCAAGTGTGAATTGGAAGAGTACCAATTGCACCTCATCAGCAGTAAAACCTTGGCCCCGATATTGTTACAACGGGCATCGTAAGCATCTATATGCAGGTACGGTTCCTCAGTTGCCAATCCATGGTATTTTGGTAGACTTTGGATGGACTGCGCTCTAACCTCAAACGAACGACCATGTAACAAAGGTATTACAACTGGTGATGGGTTGTTAGCAATTGCGGGTTTAAAATGGCTCTCAATCCCCCGTACCGGTCCTCGATCATCTCGTCTCGGAATACCCTCGAAGTTGTTGACCGATGGTATCAGATTTCTTGGGAGTGGCCTTTGTTGACCCCGATATTGATTCACCGGTGGTGGTAATGGGATGTCGATGGGTCTTCCGTAAATTGGTCGTTGGTTAACTGGGTCGGGTTGATGAACATGTTGTTGATACCCAGACGTGCCTGGTTGCACTCTTTCTACAAACCCATACCCCGTGTCATTCCTTTCAAAATCGCTCTCATTCACCACCTTCTTAGTGCTCTGATTTCCCACATAACCCTCATACTCATTGTATTCTTCTTCAAACTCTCCTAAACCATCCCCTTGCTTAAACGTTGAAGTTTTGACAGAGAAAGGCTGTTGCTGAGATGGTTGATAATGTGAAGCTTGTTTTGGTATGGGAAGCATAGTTGATGAGTTGACGGGTTGGCTTTAGTTCGGTGGGATGATATGTTCATCGGGGACAATCCTCACATATGGTGACGAATGTTGGGCATTAGATGTTTGGGTGAATGATGGGTATCGAAGAGATATTGAGTGAGTCGAGAATGGTGGTAGGTTGTCTAGGTTGGAAAACGGTGGTGGAGGCATTGGCGGTAGTTGAGTAGTAGAAAGTGGAATAGTGTTGGTTGGTTGGGTGGATTGGGGTGGTGGTGGTTGAGATGTTATAGAGGTGTTCAGTGAAGGTTGAGTAGGCGTTGGTGTGAATTGAGTTAGTGAGGTGGTTTGCTTTTCTGGATTCGTTGAACTCTCCATTGGCTTTAGAGTTGGTATTGGTGATTGCGCTATTTTGTTTTCTCGCTGCAACACTCGGGTCTGCCAGACTGTCCTTTCAATTTCTAGATCGAACACTAGCGGTGAAGACTTTCTGGATTTTCGAGTATGATGCATACACGTCCAAGATCACCTGCACGAGCACAAACAAGAAAACCTCGCGTAATTCTGAACAAGAAAGAATTAAACACTATTTTTGGGTTTTCAATTACTTTTCTAAACTAATACTCAAAACAAGACACTTTGCGCACGACTCCCCACAACGGCACCATTTTGATGACTGTCGTGAGGGTCAATAAAAACCCTAAATAACCTAGATAATTAGGGTAAGCAGGGTATCGAACCAAAGAAGTATTGTTGAAAGCGTTATGAATTAAGATATATTAAACTAATTGCAATAATGTAAAATTTGGTTATTTGAGAGGTTGATTAAACTAAAATACTTGCTAAATTAAGCTGTAAACAATTGGAGAAAACAATGGTTCCTCCAGATTTCAAATTCGAATCAAATGTTAATTATGTGTTTAAGTGTGACAATCACATAGACATGATTGTTTAATTCAACTAACCACTTGTGATTACCTAAAGACTACTTACTTCGATTGCAAAACAACGGAAGATTATCATATAGTTAATCACTGAAATTACCAACCCTAATCCCTATCAAATATATCCCAAATACTAGAACTCTCGGTAATTGAATGAATCGGAAATAAAGTTTAAATAAATCAATCGTTATAACTAATCAGTCAAATCAATAGGTAAAGAGCACAGAATTCTTAGATTACCAATGTTCACAAACTAGTTTAAACACATAAGAACTATTAACTTACAAGAATCCTCCACCCGGAGGAAACCATAAAAAGATTAGCCGCTCATTGTGGTTGGTTGATCTTCACAGACTTGATATGCGGTTGAAAGCATCCTCAATCTAATTAATGGGTAGAGAATTATGATGTTGTAATCATGAAAATACCTTCAAAGAAAATCCAACCAGCCACCGTTTTTCTTCTTTTCTCCCAAGTACTCGTGACGTTCTTTTCTTTGTTGATGATGATGTGATTCCCCTTTTGACTTTGCATGCCTCCTTTTTTAAGATGTGAATGATGTTGATTATTGTGATGATCAATAAAAAAATCCCCCACATGTGATGTCCTCCTCTCGTCTAATATGGCCGCTGCCCCCAAAGTCCCTTTTGGGTTTTTGTGAATAAAATAATGATGGTGCCTTTTTATTGCGACCAAGAAGTTCCAACCGTCAATTAATTGACGATCCATTATAATATTCCCCCTTCCAATATAATGCCCTTTAGTGTCTTTTGTGTATCTCAAAGTTCCCACTTGAGTTAGGGCTTTTTTATTTAAAACATTAAATGCCCTCCAACACTACACATATGCGATGCCCATTCTTCCAACCGTAGCTTACGGTTTAGTAGCCGTAGGCTACGTTTTATACTTACTAGAAACATCATATGAAACCGTAGGTTATGTTTGAAAAATGTAAGTTATGTTGGTTGGTTGCTGGAAACTTTTTGTCATCCTTTTTAACTTTCAAAAAATAACATACAAGCCCCTGGACTTCATTGTTTCGTGTTTCTCATACATTCAAGCCATCTCTCGAACCCGAACAACTCCCGTTAAACGTGATATCTCTTTAATAATCATCCGTGCTTGTCTCATTTCATCACTAAACTCTCTAACTTCGCCGTATTATGCGTTTTACCTGTAAAACCACAAACATACCTAGTTAACATATTCCAGACGCGTAATCGCTTAAAACACAATAAGATACATAATTTAACATACTTAACGCTCGTGTTTTGCACTCTCCATCAACAAGGAAACTAGTATTCCCTCGCTCTACGCGAGGGAGGCATTTTTCTATAATTTTGAAAAATGAGCAGTGCTCATAGTTAAGCATGCTTTTGGGTATTTAAGGTGTATGCAAGTATGTGTAACAACAATTTATGTATGATTAACATCCCGAAGGAAATGTAAACTCGATGTATGGCTCGATTTTATATAAAATGCACAGTTGTGAGTATTAACGTATAAGTCAAATTTAGTTGTGCAAGTATGATATAAAATACGATTTCCATTATGATCAAGGTCTCAGATTACAAGGGATTGAAATTAGATTATGAATTACAATAAATTAAAAAGAGAATCGGAAAACATGGAACGTTACAGTCTCCCATACTTTGGGAAGTTTCGTCCTGAAATTTATCCATTGGGAAGACTCTGAGAAAAGGTACATGTACTTGCTCTTCAATTCGTCCTCATGTTCCCAAGTTAATTCGGCACCACGCTGTCCTTCCCAACGTTATAGGAGTTCGGCGAGCACAAGGGATATCGAAGATTGATGAAATATGAAATCGATAGTGTAGTTTTGTTGGGAAAAGGTGTAATAGATTGATATGACATTGCTTTTATACCTGATGAACTCCAAAACGTATGATTCATTAAAATGGATTGTATACCGGTAGTTATTATCAACTGGTTTGCTAGTAAAAAAATGCGTGCAAATTGATAGCAATTTTGACAAAAAAATCATGTGTGCCTAAAATAGATTGTAATGGCTAATTTGGGTACTCCGGAAAGTATATATATATGGGGATGGATCATGAGAAAACTAGTTTAAATGAGAAAACAAAAAAAAACTAACTAAAAAAGTCTAAAAATATACCAATTTTTTTTACAATTTTTTTATAAAAAATCGCTATTTTTATATATGAAAAAGTATTTTAAAAAAAATGTACTACACATGTGCACTAATACGGAAAGCCTAAACCACATGTGCAGTACAAGTTTTTTTTTTTTTTTTTTTTTGAAAAAAAAATTACATATAAAAATAGCGATTTTTTATAAAAAAAAAATTGTAAAAATAAATTTGGTATGTTTTTTAGTTAGTTTTCTAGTTTTCTCATTTATATGTAGTTTTGTCATGATCCTTTCCCTATATATATAAGATAAGGATCCGAGAGGAATCACCCTTTATTGTGAGAACCACGAGAACCAGTGTGAACACAACCAAAAAAACCTAAAAAAATCAAAAACACACAAAAAGTTTTTTTAATTAAATCGCTAAATTTCGTCATTGAAATTTTTTGAATAAAAATTATTGTTGTTGCACGTGTGCATATGTCGTAGTTTTTTTTTTTTTTTTTTTGAAGAAATTTAGTGATTTTAATTAAAAAAAATAGCATTTAGTTGTGGGATTTAGCTTTATGGTTTAGTTTTTAGCATTTAGCTTGCGTGATGTGGGTGGGGGTTTAGGTCTTTGGGGGTGGGGGTGGGGGTGGGGGTTAGGTTTTTTTAGGTTTTTGTGGGTGGGTTGGGGGGGGGGGGGTTAGTTTTTTTTAGGTTTTTCGAGTGTGTGTGGCGAAGGGGGGAGGGAGTTTAGGTTTTTGGTGGTGGGTGGGAGGTTAGGTTTTTTTGGGTTTTATTTGGTGAGTTATAGTTTTTTTTAATTTGGGGGGGGGGGGGATGTTTAGGTTTTTGGGTTGTGGTGGGGTGGAGGTGGGTGTTTAGGTTTTTAGATAGTGGTGGTGTAGATCTATTTTGTTGTGTTCACATTGGTTCTCGTGTTTCTCGTAATAAAGGTGGTTTTCGCATTAACCTTACCATATATATATATATATATATATATCGGAACAAGATCAGGAGAGAACGATTTGAAGTTGTGAGAACAGTGAGAACGATTTTCAGCCATATATCTTTGTGATTTGTGGCTAAGATGATGTGGTGGCATTTTTGTAAATAATGGGAACCTTACAAGTACCAGGAGGGGTAAAATTGGAAGATCCAAATAAGGGTGCACATGCTAATCACATGCCATTTTCCCCCATCATACTTAAACGCCAATAACTTTTTTATACGTGGTAATTTTTCTAAAAAAAATTACACCATAAAACTCAGCATTTTTTTATCTTTCCTACGAGTATACTATTGATATACTTTTCGAAAAAAATGAAAATGGTTTTATGGCGTTTTTCTGAACTGGGTGTTTTATGGCGTTTTAGACTAGTTATTTTTATGGCGTTTTTCTGAACTATGTGTTTTTATGGCGTTTTAACTAGGTATTTTCATGGCGTTTTTTTGAACTAAGTGTTTTATGGCGTTTTAAACTGAGTTTTTCATGGCGTTTTTTCTGAACTGAGTGTTTTATGGCGTTTTAATTGGGTATTTTTGTCACACCTCCAAAATCCACACGCGGAGTATCACCGCTTGGAGGCGTGACTGACCAGGATCAAGCCACCAATCATATTGAACATAACAAGTAATAAGTAAAATCCAACCACACAATATGAAAGGTGTTTCAAATCAATAACGTAGTTAAGTGTTTAGCGGAAGCATAATTGTAAAACCCAATGTAAGTACTAAGTACGAAATAAAGTAATGTTTTTAGCATGGCACACACTGCCATGTCCCACAACGACCGCGCCTCCCTGTGCAAGCTCCAAGAGTACCTAACGACCTGCAAGGCATGTAGCAACGAATCAACAACAAAGTTGAGCGAGTTCGCAGTTGGTTGTTTAGTTATAGCATTCGTTTCGTAATTCATATGTTCGTTTTGTAACCCATGTATCGTAATAATTCGTATCGCGGTCTCCCAGACATGTTTGCGAAGATTAGTGGGGGCTTCCCATGTGTTACTAGACCGTGCGTATCGACTACTACGAAAATGTAAGTGGTGCCCTAAGTCAATGTCTATCAGCATTGACCCTTTGCCCATAGTCCATTAGTACACGCCCGTCCGACCGGCACGGTGTGAGGTTTGTTAAACCTAATAGCGCTATTAACTAATGACCCGCTCGCCATAGGCCTCGGCGATTAAGTCGATATAAATGAGGGACTTCAATGATAGAGGTTTGGTCCAGTGTGTAATCTTGGCATCCTACCCACGGAGGATGGTTGTAAGTATGAGTGTACGTAGGTTTTACGTACGTGCCCTTAAATCCGAGGACAGTAAAAAGTAGTTTAATAGTAATGATAGTACGAGTAGTTGTTCAATCCCATATCCCATTCCCAACCCTTGGGAATCCCATGCCTTGGAAAGAGTGTGAACTCACCTTGGTTTGCTCGGTATGCTAAACTATGTGCTCACAAGTAATCAGTCAAGTCCTATAGTTATGCACGTATACATAATCAGTACATGTTTGTAGGGTTTCACATACAATCTATGTCACACAGGGTGATAAGCAATTTACATCATGCACCACATAAGCAGTTAATAAGTTTTCATGCAATTTATATTTCACATAAATGTCCATCACAGTTTGTACTAACATGGTTATTCATTTACATACTTGAGAGGGTTAACAGTCTTAACGAAGTTAGCAATTTTACAGGCTTTATATACATAGCAGAAATAATAACCTAACTGTGTTAGTTAACTAACAGAGTTAACAAACAAATAGAGTTAACCACTTAACAACTTAACATGAATAATAACTAATAGAGTTACATAAATTAAAGGAGTTAATGAAGTTAACAGAGTTAATAACTTAACCAAGTTAGTAACTAGCAGAGTAAATAAACTAACAGATTACCATGCTAGAACACACACGAAATCACATGTGACAAACATCACATGTGACGAAATCCCCTAACCGGCGAAAACACATTGGGACGAAATCACTTGGTCGAAAACCCTTTTGTGGCGAAATCTTATTTGACGAAAACCCTTGGTTTTCGTCGGACTTAAAGCTGTGTTTTCGTTGCTGTGTTTTCATCTGGGACATCATCGTCAACAACAGTTTCATCACAGAAACCCTACTCACGTTTCCAGCAATTAATCAATAATCATTTGATTCTAACTATCCACTAGTTAATCATCAGTACATGCAGAATCATCCTCCAAGCATCGTGTAAACAGAATCATCATCAACATTCAATTCAACATTTAAACATACATATATCAGCCGATCTATTTACATGTGCACCCATCCATTGATTAATTTTCTAATACCTATAACCCTACACTTCACAACATAAAACATCGTTTCTAGTACAGACCCTAATATACAAAACAGTTCACAGACAATAACAATCACCCAATGCATAACAATAAGTTAACAACAGAAATGGTCCACTAACCGGTTACGATACGAGGCTAGCAACAGTTCCTAGAGAGCTAGAGATTTCCTGACGTCGGGTTCAAAGGGTAGAGAGAAAGGATGTGAGAGGTGGTTAGGGTTTGCCAATTTTAAAACATTCACGTAAAGGTTGGGAGCAATATAACTGATCCACTATTGGGCCTAAAGCCCATTTGATTTCGTCGACCCAGCTTATTGACGAAAACACTTATGTGTTTTCGTCCTGAAGTATTTTCGTGGGTGGGGGTGTTTTCGGCTATGGCTCCAAATTGTTGATATTAAGCATGTCACTAATACAAAGCATATATAACATACACACTTAATGCACACCATATATATCATTCAATCACAACACGATTTAACATATTACAAACGTGTACAGTTGTGAAACAAACAAGTCGTGCTAACAAACAACTTAAACAATTAATGCGCAATAAATGCGAAGGCGTTTTTTTTTTCTGAATTTGGTGTTTTATGGCATTTTAACTAGGTATTTTCATGGTATTTCTTCTGAATTTGGTGTTTTTATAGCGCTTTATTTGAACACTCAGTTCATATGTGTAGGTTTTTTGACAATATTACCCCTTAGTGTAATTTAGAATCAATGCCACATGTCAACTCCAAAATCGTTCTCACCGTTCTCACACTTTTCACCTTCTCTCTAAATCTTATATATATATATATATATATATATATATATATATATAGAAAAAGTATATCGTACATGACGGCTTAACGTACTTCACGTACAACAACGTGCGTGATTTGTTATATAACATGCGTGATTAATGTTTTCAATATGCGTGATTATTGTGTTTCAACATGCGTGATTTTGGATTTTTGAGTTATAACGTGCGTGATTTTAAAATGAACGTTCGTAATTACCTGTCGTACGTGATGTACGTTAAGCCATATTGTACGTTAACCTTCCTCTATATATATATAGGATTAGGTTCAAGAGTGAACACTAGTGTATTTTGTGAACTGAACGAACTTATCCTGGCCAAACACGTGTGTAAATCAATGGTCAGGATTTGATGATAAAATCCTAGCCATACACGTGTGTAACCCAATGGCTAGGATTTGTTCACTCAGTTCGCAAATATACTAGTGTTCACTATAGAACCCCACCCTATATATATATATATATATTGAAACGGGATCAGGAGAAAACGCTCAAAAGTGTGAGAACGGTGAGAACGCATCCTGGCCCAACACGTGTCACGTGGCATAGAGAAGGGCGGAGGGGCTTTTTTGTCCTTTTATCATCTCCTTTTTCCAGTTCCGCTTTTCACAATATTGTTTTATTTTTGGCATTTAAGATTTTTGGCGTTAACCAAATTCAATAATTAATGGCGTTTAATGGTTTCATTGTATTGACATTTTGGCGTTTATTCAAATCGTATGCCACTGGAACCCCAGGGGGGGTCAGGAAATCTATCTGAATGGCGTTTTTTCAAGGCGTTAACAAGATTGCCCATTGTTCTAATATTTTTATATACATTTTGGCGCTTATGGTATCTTGGCGTTTTACAATTGTAAAATTATAATACAACCAGAGGGAAGAAATAGAAGCGAAGAAAATAAATTAAAAATCCTAATCGGATCTCTCTTCACAATCTTCACTGTCATCAGTCTCTCACTTCTTTAATAGTACAAGAACTGTCACCAAATATATGGCGTTTTATGTAAAACTTAACAAACCCATCGGTTTGATTATTGTGCCTGCTCGTCTGTTGAAGTGGCTTTTTCTGGATGTCTGTGGACATAGATCTATGACGTGTGGGTGGGTTTTTCGCTTTTTCTTCATCTTGATCTTCATCATTATAATCAACCCACTCTTTAGTGTCATTGATCCCTTCTCCTCATCCAAGTCTTATTCAAGAACAAGGAACACAAAATGACATTTGATTGTCATCAGTATCTTTTTCTTCTTTTTCTTGAAGATTTGTCCATCTCATGCAGCAAAATTTTACTGAGTTACTCCCCTCAGCTAACAATCCATTCAGTGAAACTTTACGGAACAATACTGAATATCCAAGAAAGCATATTAGCCATCTTTGAATTTTTTTAAATTTTTGGCGTTTTACAGTGAGTGGTATTTAGTAGTATTTGGAGTTTGTTTGTTTGTTTTTTTTTTTTTTTTTTTTTTGATTAAATGGAAGTTGTTGAGAGTTATTATTTTATAGGATTTCTTTTGGCGGCGTAGGTTAGGCGGTGCCGTTTCAGTTAATGTTTGTAGTTATTGTTTTTGATAAGTTTTTATCTCTGAAGTCTGTAACACGTCCCGTCTTTCAAGTTTGGCGTTTTAGATTCTAATATAATAATAAATTTTTGTCTCTTTATTTTTTCTTAAAGATTTGTCTATCTCATGCAGCAAAATGTTATTGAGTTTACACCCTTCAGACAACAATCTTGAATTTTCAAATGAAACGATGTTTGATTTTTTCATTTTAGCGTTTTACCGATAAAAAGAACGTCACTAAATAAAAGCATCTTAAACCTCAAAATTTGATTGTGCTTAAATCAATAATGTTTTGCTGTATGAGATGGACAACATTGTTAATCATCGGTTAAGAAAGATAACTGACAATGTTGTCCACCCCAAACAGCTAAACTTTATTGACAACAAACCTGAATAATGTTGTTGTATGTTTTGGCTTTATAAATTGGAAGAAAGTTGATGATAAAGTCAATAAGATTTTACTCAATGAAATGGACAATATCCTCACTTAAGGATTTTTGTCCATTACATTGAGTGAAACCTTACAGACAACCAAACTGAATTTCAAATAAACGTTTTGGTTTAGAAGATATTTGACGTTTGGGTTTTTTGACGTTTCTAAGACGAATGGTATATATTAAATATGGCGTTTGGGTGTTTTGTGTGTGTTTTTAATTGAAGGTCTGAGATGTCGTATATATAGGATTTTTTTTGGCGGTTTTTTTAATCGCGATTTTATTATAATTAAGTTTGGCGTTTTATATCTAATGGTGTTTTTAGTTAGAATGGTGTGTGCTATATGTTTGGCGTTTTATTTTCATGAGATGGCGTTTTGTGTGGAGAAGTCAAAAGACTTTTTTACCCTTAATGAAGCGCGCCAGAGTAATAAAAGTGATGTTATTTACGAAAACGCCACCGCGTCATCTAGTCCATAGATTGTTTTGATCAGACGACCCATAAGCGTTCTCACCGTTCTCACACTTTTGAGCGTTTTCTCTAAATCCTGACCCTATATATATATATATATATATATATATATATATATATATGTATGTAGGAGAAGAATCAGTTAGGAACCACCCTTTATTGCGAGAACTAATGTGAACACAACAAAAAAAATGCCAAAAAAAATCTAAAAAACACACAGTTTTTTAAATATTTTTTAATAAGAATCGTTACTTTTCATCAATAAATAAAAATTAAAAAAAAATTGGAGACTAAGACTAGTGATTTTTTCTTAAAAAAAATAGGGTTAATGGATTTAAACACCCCCAACTATTGCCATTTGGCCGCTGGCACTCTCAACTTTCACTTTGGATCACACCACTCCCAACTTGACACATTGTTTGTCATGGCACCCCCTCGTTAAATAATCACTAACCAGGTTAGTAAAACTAGCCTATGTGTCAATTTTAGCTGATGTGGCATGTCCTACGTGTCAATTATACTGATTCATCTTCTTTAAAAACCCCAATCCCTAACAACAAACTTCATTTGAAAATCCCTAAATCAGTTAACAAAATCAGACGCACCTTGGAGCAAATTCATCATCAACATATGATCCGGCCGATTTCCCTGAAGAACAAGCCCTAATCTTGAATCAAAATGAGCTCCTCTTCTACATCTTCATCCACGGTATTCAGAAACCCTAAATTGTTTAAGGTTTATTTGGAGGGTAATGTGTACTGCCATCACGACGTTGTAGCAGTTATTCGAGTTGTTGGACGGAAAAGTGTGCAGCAAGGTCAACAATCTTATAGATGCTCTCATTGGCCGGTAAGTTCCACCTTAATTCCAAGTTTTTTGCTTGAATTGAATTGATTGATTAACTGCAGTGTTGTTGCCTTTTGTAGAGATCAGACTGCAAGTTCTTCTTATAGAAAGAAGATGTGGACAAAATGTTCAACCAACATGCATCCGACTGCAGGTTCAGTTACGAAGACCTGAAATATGAAAACATGGACTTACAAAATAAGCTCTTAGTAGAAGAGAATAGGTGGTTGAAAGCAAAGATATCTGGAACAGAGTCGAAATGGAACAAGCAATATGTGTTAACCTTGTTTATTGTCGTTACCATAGTGTTGTATATGTTTAGGTAGTATGAACTGTGATCTTGTTGTAATTGTACACTTTTGATGAAATTTAATGCAAAATCCTAGTCCTTGATTGTATATATCTGCACATGTATTGATATTACCAGATTAGTCAACATATCCAAACTGTATTTTGACCAACGAATGTCAAAAGTGAAGATATAACAAGAAACATACCTCTAATGGATCTACACATACAGCTACACATCTGTAATGATGATAACTGCATATGTAAAGACAAGAACAAAACTGCACATATAGCTGCACATCTGTACTTACCAAAAATTGTGTAGTTTAACCAATCAAGGGTCAAAAATGCAATTGTCCAAAACTGCATAATGACCAAAAGTGCAATGATTAATGACCAAAAGTGGAATGTCTTATGACCAAAACTGGACATACAGGTCTTATGATAAAGTAACAAATCTACTAATAAAAAAGTCCACTTAATGACACATGTCACTCTAATTTAACTTTTAATAAACATCATATCTTATTTAACTTTTAATATAAGATTCCAATTATTGTCACGGGTTACTCTCTCCTTCAACTTTACAATTTAGACGTACATTTTATTTAAAAATATTTTTTAATACTTATCCTTTCTAATATAATAAATTTAATTTAAGTATATTAATAACTATATGAGGATGCACTATTTAATTACTTTTATAGATAAATACAATATATTTTATTAAATATTATCGTAAAATAAAAAAATACAATAATTATATTTTTTTTACTAAACCATCCTTATATTAATACTAATCGAAAACACGCAATAATTAAAGTATACTATTATTACATTTTTAACTATGTGATCAAGATTATACAGAAGTATGATTTACAATTTTTTTATTTAAATATTATTCAATATAAGTTTTTTATATTTAATTCATGTAATACACGGGTTTTATAAACTAATATATATATATATATATGTGTGTGTGTGTGAATGATCGGTTAGGAACCACCCTTTGTTGCGAGAACCGCGAGAATCAATGTGAACACAACCAAAAATACCTAAAAACTACACAAAAATTTTTTTAACATTTTTTATAAAGAAATCGCTACTTTTAGCAGCCAAAAAAAAAAATTTGTGGCTACTAAAATTAGCGATTTTAATGTAAAAAATAATTAAAAAAAAATGTGTGTGTTTTTTTTAATTTTTTTTAGGTTTTTTGGGGGTTTAGTTTTTAGCATTTTAGCTGGGGGGGGGGGGGAGGGGTTAGGTTTTTTTAGCTATTTTAGGTTGTGTTCACATTGGTTCTCGCGGTTCTCGCAATAAAGGTGGTTCTCGCATGAACCTTACCCTATATATATATAGGGTCAGGATTTAGAGAGAACGGTGAAAAGTGTGATAACGGTGAGAACGATTTTGGAGTTGACATGTGGCATTAATTCTAAATTACAATAAGGGGTAATACTGTCAAAAAACCAACACACATGAACTGAGTGTTCAAATAAAACGCCATAAAAACATCAAATTCAGAAAAAAACGCCATGAAAATACCCAGTTAAAACGCCATAAAACACCAAATTCAGAAAAAAACGCCATGAAAATACCCAGTTAAAACGCCATAAAACACTCAGTTCAGAAAAACGCCATGAAAATACCTAGTTAAAACGCCATAGAAACACATAGTTCAGAAAAACGCCATAAAAATAACTAGTCTAAAACGCCATAAAACACCCAGTTCAGAAAAAGCCATAAAACCCATTTCATTTTTTTCGAAAAATATATCAATAGTATACTCTTTGGAAAGATAAAAAAAAACGCTGAGTTTTATGGTGTAATTTTTTTAGGAAAATTACCACGTATAAAAAAGTTATTGGCGTTTAAATATGATGGGAGAAAATGGCATGTGATTAGCATGTGCACCCTTATTTGGTTCTTCCAATTTTACCCCTCCTGGTACTTATAAGGTTCATATTATTTACAAAAATGTCATCGCATCATCTTAGCCACAAATCACAAAGATCTATGGCTGAAAATCGTTCTCACTCTTCTCACACTTTAAATCGTTCTCTCCTGGTCCTGTTCCTATATAGATATAGGGGAGAGTTCAATTGAAAACTACTAATTAGAGTAAAAACTCGAAAACTAACTAAAAAAGCCTAAAAACATACCATATTTTTTTTACAATTTTTTATAAATTTTCGCTACTTTTTATATATAAAAAAGACTTTTTTTTTCAAAAAAAAATTGTAGTGCACATGTGTAGTACATATATAATCCACATTTGCAGTACAATTATTATTTTTTTTTATTTTTTTATACATATAAAATAGCGAAAAATTTGTAAAAAAAATTGGCATGTTTTTTATGCTTTTTTAGTTATTTTTCGAGTTTTCACGATAATTAGTGGTTTTCAATTGAACTTATCCCTGTATATATAGTTTTGTCATGATCATTTCCCTATGTATATGAGATAAGGATCCGAGAGGAATCACCCTTTATTGTGAGAACCACGAGAACCAGTGTGAACACAACCAAAAAACCTAAAAAAATAAAAAACACACAAAAAGTTTTTTTAATTAAATCGCTAAATTTCGTCATTGAAAATTTTTGAATAACAATTACTGCTGTTGCACATGTGCATATGTCGTAGTTTTTTTTGTGAAGAAATTTAGTGATTTTAATAAAAAAAAAATTAGCATTTAGTTGTGGGATTTAGCTTTATGGTTTAGTTTTTAGCATTTAGCTTGCATGATGTGGGTGGGGGTTTAGGTTTTTGGGGGGTGGGGGTTAGGTTTTTTTAGGTTTTTGTGGGTGGGGTTTGGGGGGGGGGGGTTTAGTTTTTTTTAGGTTTTTCGAGTGTGTGTGGCGAAGGGGGGAGGGAGTTTAGGTTTTTGGTGGTGGGTGGGAGGTTAGGTTTTTTTGGTTTTATTTGGTGAGTTATAGTTTTTTTTTTAATTTGGGGGGGGGGGGGGGGGATGTTTAGGTTTTTGGGTTGTGGTGGGGTGGAGGTGGGTGTTTAGGTTTTTAGATAGTGGTGGTGTAGATCTATTTTGTTGTGTTCACATTGGTTCTCGTGTTTCTCGTAATAAATGTGGTTTTCGCATGAACCTTACCATATATATATATAGGAACAAGATCAGGAGAGAACGATTTGAAGTTGTGAGAACAGTGAGAACGATTTTCAGCCATATATCTTTGTGATTTGTGGCTAAGATGATGTGGTGGCGTTTTTGTAAATAATGGGAACCTTACAAGTACCAGGAGGGGTAAAATTGAAAGATCCAAATAAGGGTGCACATGCTAATCACATGCCATTTTCCCCCATCATACTTAAACGCCAATAACTTTTTTATATGTGGTAATTTTTCTAAAAGAATTACACCATAAAACTCAGCATTTTTTTTATCTTTCCAACGAGTATACTATTGATATACTTTTCGAAAAAAAAATGAAAATGATTTTATGGCGTTTTTCTGAACCGGGTGTTTTATGGCGTTTTAGACTAGTTATTTTTATGGCGTTTTTCTGAATTATGTGTTTTTATGGCGTTTTAACTAGGTATTTTCATGGCGTTTTTTTGAACTGAGTGTTTTATGGCGTTTTAAACTGAGTTTTTCATGGCGTTTTTTCTGAACTGAGTGTTTTATGGCGTTTTAATTGGGTATTTTCATGGCTTTTTTTCTGAATTTGGTGTTCTATGGCATTTTAACTGGGTATTTTCATGGTATTTCTTCTGAATTTGGTGTTTTTATAGTGCTTTATTTGAACACTCAGTTCATATGTGTGGGTTTTTTGACAATATTACCCATTAGTGTAATTTAGAATCAATGCCACATGTCAACTACAAAATCGTTCTCACCTTTCTCACACTTTTCACCGTCTCTTTAAATCTTATATATATATATATATATATATATATATATATAGAAAAAGTATATCGTACATGTCGGTTTAACGTACTTCACGTACAACAACGTGCGTGATTTGTTATATAACATGCGTGATTTTGGATTTTTGAGTTATAACGTGCGTGATTTTAAAATGAACGTGCGTAATTACATGTCGTACGTGATGTACGTTAAGCCATAATGTACGTTAACCTTCCTCTATATATATAGGATTAGGTTCAAAAGTGAACACTAGTGTATTTTGTGAACTGAACGAACTTATCCTGGCCAAACACGTGTGTAAATCAATGGTCAGGATTTGATGATAAAATCCTAGCCATACACGTGTGTAACCCAATGGCTAGGATTTGTTCACTCAGTTAGCAAATATACTAGTGTTCACTATAGAACCCCACCCTATATATATATATATATTGAAACGGGATCAGGAGAAAACGCTCAAAAGTGTGAGAACGGTGAGAACGCATCCTGGCCCAACACGTGTCACGTGGCATAGAGAAGGGCGGAGGGGCTTTTTTGTCCTTTTATCATCTCCTTTTCCAGTTCCGCTTTTCATAATATTGTTTTATTTTTGGCATTTAAGATTTTTGGCGTTAACCAAATTCAATAATTAATGGCGTTTAATGGTTTCATTGTATTGACATTTTGGCGTGTATGGCGTTTATTCAAATCGTATGCCATTGGAACCCAGGGGGGTCAGGAAATCTATCTGAATGACGTTTTTTCAAGGCGTTAACAAGATTGCCCATTGTTCTAATATTTTTATATACATTTTGGCTCTTATGGTATCTTGGCGTTTTACAATTGTAAAATTATAATACAACCAGAGGGAAAAAAATAGAAGCGAAGAAAATAAATTAAAAATCCTAATCGGATCTCTCTTCACAATCTTCACTGTCATCAGTCTCTCTCTTCTTTAATAGTACAAGAACTGTCACCAAATATATGGCGTTTTATCTAAAACTTAACAAACCCATCGGTTTAATTATTTTGCCTGCTCGTCTGTTGAAGTGGCTTTTTCTGGATGTCTGTGGACATAGATCTATGACGTGTGGGTGGGTTTTTCGCTTTTTCTTCATCTTGATCTTCATCTTTATAATCATCTCACTCTTTAGTGTCATTGATCCCTTCTCCTCGTCCAAGTCTTATTCAAGAACAAAGAACACAAAATGACATTTGATTGTCATCAGTATCTTTTTCTTGAAGATTTGTCCATCTCATGCAGCAAAATCTTACTGAGTTACTCCCCTCAGCTAACAATCCATTCAGTGAAACTTCACGAAGAACAATACTGAATATCCAAGAAAGCATATTAGCCATCTTTGAATTTTTTTAAATTTTTGGCGTTTTACAGTGAGTGGTATTTAGTAGTATTTGGCGTTTGTTTTTTTTTTGTTTGTTTGATTAAATGGAAGTTGTTGAGAGTTATTATTTTATAGGATTTCTTTTGGCAGCGTAGGTTAGGCGGTGTCGTTTCAGCTACTGTTTGTAGTTATTGTTTTTGATAAGTTTTTATCTCTGAAGTCTGTAACACGTCCCGTCTTTCAAGTTTGGTGTTTTAGATTCTAATATAATAATAAATTTTTGTCTCTTTATTTTTTCTTAAAGATTTGTCCATCTCATGCAGCAAAATGTTATTGAGTTTACACCCTTCAGCCAACAATCTTGAATTTTCAAATGAAAAGATGTTTGATTTTTTAATTTTGGTGTTTTACCGATAAAAAGAAAGTCACTAAATAAAAGCATCTTAAACCTCAAAATTTGATCGTGCTAAAATCAATAATGTTTTGCTGTATGAGATGGACAACATTGTTAATCCTCGGTTAAGAAAGATAACTGACAATGTTGTCCACCCCATACAGCTAAACTTTATTGACAACAAACCTCAATAATGTTGTTGTATGTTTTGGCTTTATAAATTGGAAGGAAGTTGATGATAAAGTCAATAAGATTTTACTCAATGAAATGGACAATATCCTCACTTAAGGATTTTTGTCCATTACATTGAGTGAAACCTTACAGACAACCAAACTGAATTTCAAATAAACGTTTTGGTTTAGAAGATATTTGACGTTTGGGTTTTTTGGCGTTTCAAAGACGAATGGTATATATTAAATATGGCGTTTGGGTGTTTTGTGTGTGTTTTTAATTGAAGATCTGAGATGTTGTATATATAGGATTTTTTTGGCGGTTTTTTTAAGCGCGGTTTTATTATAATTAAGTTTGGCGTTTTATATCTAATGGCGTTTTTAGTTAGAATGGTGTGTGCTATATGTTTGGCGTTTTATTTTCATGAGATGGCGTTTTGTGTGGAGAAGTCAAAAGACTTTTTTACCCTTAATGAAGCGCGCCAGAGTAATAAAAGTGATGTTATTTACGAAAACGCCACCGTGTCATCTAGTCCATAGATTGTTTTGATCATACGACCCATAAGCGTTCTCACCGTTCTCACACTTTTGAGCGTTTTCTCTAAATCCTGACCCTATATATATATATGTAGGAGAAGAATCAGTTAGGAACCACCCTTTATTGCGAAAACTAATGTGAACACAACAAAAAAATGCCAAAAAAAATCTAAAAAACACACAGTTTTTTAAATATTTTTTTAATAAGAATCGTTACTTTTCATCAATAAATAAAAATTAAAAAAAAATTGGAGACTAAAACTAGTGATTTTTAAAAAAAAAAAAAATAGGGTTAGTAGATTTAAACACCCCCAACTATTGCCATTTGGCCGCTGGCACTCTCAACTTTCACTTTGGATCACACCACTCCCAACTTGACACATTGTTTGTCATGGCACCCCCTCGTTAAATAATCACTAACCAGGTTAGTAAAACTAGCCTATGTGTCAATTTTAGCTGATGTGGCATGTCCTACGTGTCAATTATACTGATTCATCTTCTTTAAAAACCCCAATCCCTAACAACAGAACTTCATTTGAAAATCCCTAAATCAGTTAACAAAATCAGACGCACCTTGGAGCAAATTCATCATCAACATACGATCCGGCCGATTTCCCAGAAGAACAAGCCCTAATCTTGAATCAAAATGAGCTCCTCTTCTACGTCTTCATCCACAGTATTCAGAAACCCTAAATTGTTTAAGGTTTATTTGGAGGGTAATGTGTACTGCCGTCACGATGTTGTAGCAGTTATTCGAGTTGTTGGACGGAAAAGTGTGCGGCAAGGTCAACAATCTTATGGATGCTCTCATTGGCCGGTAAGTTCCACCTTAATTCCAAGTTTTTTGCTTGAATTGAATTGATTGATTAACTGCAGTGTTGTTGCCTTTTGTAGAGATCAGACTGCAAGTTCTTCTTATAGAAAGAAGATGTGGACAAAATGTTCAACCAACATGCATCCGACTGCAGGTTCAGTTACGAAGACCTGAAATATGAAAACATGGACTTACAGAATAAGCTCTTAGTAGAAGAGAATAGGTGGTTGAAAGCAAAGATATCTGGAACAGAGTAGAAATGGAACAAGCAATATGTGTTAACCTTGTTTATTGCCGTTACCATAATGTTGTATATGTTTAGGTAGTATGAACTGTGATCTTGTTGTAATTGTACACTTTTGATGAAATTTAATGCAAAATCCTAGTCCTTGATTGTATATATCTGCACATGTATTGATATTACCAGATTAGTCAACATATCCAAACTGTATTTTGACCAACGAATGTCAAAAGTGAAGATATAACAAGAAACATACCTCTAATGGGTCTACACATACAGCTACACATCTGTAATGATGATAACTGCATATGTAAAGACAAGAACAAAACTGCACATAGAGTTGCACATCTGTACTGACCAAAAATTGTGTAGTTTAACCAATCAAGGGTCAAAAATGCAATTGTCCAAAACTGCATAATGACCAAAAGTGCAATGAATAATGACCAAAAGTGGAATGTCTTATGACCAAAACTGGACATACAAGTCTTATGATAAAGTAACAAATCTACTAATAAAAAAGTCCTCTTAATGACACATGTCACTCTAATTTAACTTTTAATAAACATCATGTCTTATTTAACTTTTAATATAAGATTCCAATTATTGTCACGGGTTACTCTCTCCTTCAACTTTACAATTTAGACTTACATTTTATTTAAAAATATTTTTTAATACTTATCCTTTCTAATATAATAAATTTAATTTAAGTATATTAATAACTATATGAGGATGCACTATTTAATTAATTTTATAGATAAATACAATATATTTTATTAAATATTATCGTAAAATAAAAAAATACAATAATTATATTTTTTTTACTAAACCATCCTTATATTAATACTAATCGAAAACACGCAATAATTGAAGTATACTATTATTACATTTTTAACTATGTGATCAAGATTATACAGAAGTATGATTTACAATTTTTTTATTTAAATATTATTCAATATAAGTTTTTTATATTTAATTCATGTAATACACGGGTTTTATAAACTAATATATATATATATATATATATATGTGTGTGTGTGTGTGTGTGTGAATGATCTGTTAGGAACCACCCTTTGTTGTGAGAACCGTGAGAATCAATGTGAACACAACCAAAAATACCTAAAAATAGCTAAAAACTACACAAAAAAATTTTTTAACATTTTTTTATAAAGAAATCGCTACTTTTAGTAGCCAAAAAAAAAAATTTTTTTGGCTACTAAAATTAGCGATTTTAATGTAAAAAATAATTAAAAAAAATTTGTGTGTGTTTTTTTTTTATTTTTTTAGGTTTTTTGGGGGTTTAGTTTTTAGCTTTTTAGCTTGGGGGGGGGGGGGGGGGTGAGGGAGGGGGATTTAGGTTTTTTTTTTTTTTGAGGGGGGGGGGGGGTTAGGTTTTTTTAGCTATTTTAGGTTGTGTTTACATTGGTTCTCGCGGTTCTCGCAATAAAGGTGGTTCTCGCATGAACCTTACCCTATATATATATATATATATATATATATAGGGTCAGGATTTAGAGAGAACGGTGAAAAGTGTGATAACGGTGAGAACGATTTTGGAGTTGACATGTGGCATTAATTCTAAATTACACTAAGGGGTAATACTGTCAAAAAACCCACACACATGAACTAAGTGTTCAAATAAAACGCCATAAAAACACCAAATTCAGAAAAAAAAAAAAAAAAACGTCATGAAAATACCCAGTTAAAACGTCATAAAACACCAAATTCATAAAAAACGCCATGAAAATACCCAGTTAAAACGCCATAAAACACTCACTCTTCTCACACTTTAAATCGTTCTCTCCTGGTCCTGTTCCTATATAGATATAGGGGAGAGTTCAATTGAAAACTACTAATTAGAGTAAAAACTCGAAAACTAACTAAAAAAAGCCTAAAAACATACCATATTTTTTTACAATTTTTTATAAATTTTCGCTACTTTTTATATATAAAAAAAATTTCAAAAAAAATTGTAGTGCACATGTGTAATAATACACATGTGTAGTACATATATAATCCACATTTGCAGTACAATTATTTTTTTTTTTTTGAAAAAAGTATTTTTTTATACATAAAAAATAGCAAAAAATTTGAAAAAAAAAAAATTGGCATGTTTTTTAAGCTTTTTTAGTTATTTTTCGAGTTTTCACGATAATTAGTGGTTTTCAATTGAACTTATCCCTTATATATATATATATAAAATGTAAGTATCTATAGAAAACTCACTTTAATTTAGAAAACCCGGGAAACTCAAAGCTCCCGATGTTTTTTTTAAAAAAAAAATATACACATGTTATATACATGTTTTTAAGGTATTTGGGCAAAAAAAATCAAAAAAGCGCCGAGTAGATATTTTAAAAAAAATAAACAAGTTTTGGTGTAACACGTGTTACAAATATGTCAGATGAATGTAACACGTGTTACACCAAAACTTGTTTATTTTTTTTAAAAATATCTACTCGGCGCTTTTTTGATTTTTTTTTTGCCCAAATACCTTAAAAACATGTATATAACATGTGTATATTTTTTTTTTAAAAAAAACATCGGGAGCTTTGAGTTTCCCGGGTTTTCTAAATTAAAGTGGGTTTTCTATACATCCTTCCCCTATATATATATATATGTAGATATGTATAATATTTTTGTAAACTGAAGATATTTCATTATTATATTTTATTTTTTACAAATAAATAATATAGAATAACCATGTGATAAATCGGAATTTTAAAATCGAGCATGTGTGAAACATGTGATAAAATAAATAAGTGAAAAACAATCTTGAATAATAATTGAAGTGTGTGAATTTTTTTAGGATAAGTAAATGTAACATGATGATTGGTTGATAAAATAAAAATATAATAAAAACTGAGAGTCATAAATGAGGGTTAAAATTTTATTAGGGTTTTAAGATTAATTATTTATTAAAAAAATAAATTGTAGCTAATGTTCACATTACGATTTGCATAAACATGATACGACAAAACAAATAAATATCAAGTTGAATGAAGATATAGAGTTAAATGCTATTTTATTCTTTGTAATTCGGGCCATTTTGCCGTCTTAGTCCAAAAGTTTTGTTTTTTGTATGTGGGTCCAAAAAGGTTTCACTGTTGTCATTTTAGTCCACTCGATTAATTTCATCCATTTTTCTGTTAACGAGAAGGGCAATTCGATCATTTTATATGTAATTATGTTAACTGAAAGGGCAATTTGGTCATATAAAATGACCGAATTGCCCTTCTCGTTGACAAAAAAAACAGATGAAGTTAACCCAGTAGACTAAAATAGTAACGGTGAAATCTTTTTGGACCCACAGACGAAAAATGAAACCTTTGAACTAAACTGGTAAAATGAGTCAAACCACATAGACTAAAATGACATTTAACTCGAAGGTTTAAGTGATTTGTTATTCGCTTATAACCAATGTTGTAGAAGGCGCTAGGCGCTAGTCGGGCGGTGAGGTACCGCCTAGGGATTAATCGGAATGGGATTTTTATATGTATTTTTTCAAAATTATATATATATACCCAATAATATAAAAATAATACTTCAAAATTCACATAAATACTTCAAGTTTCAGATAGTATGGTTCGATTTTGACCGCCTAGGACCAATTTTGACCGATTAATATAGTCCGATTAATCCGATTTTTGACCGCCTAGGTACCACCTTTGACCGACTTTGACCATGGCCGATTAATTGACCGACTAGCTCAAAATTAGGCAGTAAGTGGCCGCCTAGCGCCTAAGCGCCGATTAATCGGCCGCCTAGGCCGATTTCTGCAACCATGCTTATAACCCAATTTCAAAGTGTGATTACTTAAATAAATTAATATTTATTTGCTCAGGTCAAATAGCCTAATACAAGAAAATCACCTTACAAAAATTAGTTACTTAGGGTTTTAAGAATTAATATTATAAATTTGAAAACAGATTTTTAAGTTTATATAAAAGTCCCTACAATTTTAGGTAAAATACGATTGACAACGTTTAGTCTTTATAAAGATAAATTGATGAATACTAATCTTTTTATAAATAAGATTTATGATTCCTGTTTTTTCTTTTAATTCCAAATAATAAAAGAGACTAAAAGGATAAAGGATCATGTTTGTGGGAAGCATACGTGAGAAGGATATGAGGATACATGTCATTGGCATAAAGGTAATTTGATCTTTTTCCACGTGAGGAACATCTTGTTGATTTTCAAACGATTATAACTTTTTCGTATGTTAATATTTTTTTTTTAAATTAAACCCTATTAACGAGCATTTCATTATCTTTAATTTGATTAGCCTATTGCTATAGTTTTCTTACAAAAAAAATTATAGGATTTTGAATACCCATTAGTCCATTACGTCATGACGTGATTTTGTATATCTAACACATTACGCCCTGCTTGCGGTATGCACATATAATGTATATATGTGCAGTCACTCGGGGGGTCAAAAGTGAAAGTGCACTAATTTTAACGTTAGTTTACTAATTTCCTGAAAATAACGTTAAAAGAGGGGGATGGGTAATCATGCATCATGTAGTGGCGTTGATAGCCGAAAGACAAGGGAGTACATGCACTAATCGGCCTTTGTCTTAATTGCTGAGTGTTATGTGTCTTATGTCCAAGGCTTGATGCAAAACTACTATCGAGCCGGGGGATCTCATTGGAAGCAACATCTCTATTCCTACGGGGTAGAGGTAAGGTTGTCTACATCTTACACTCCTCAGACCCTACCTTAGCTGTGCTATTGGTGGATTTACTGAGTATGATGATGATGATGATGTATATCTAACACATGACTACGTGATTTTGAATTATTATTATGTTATTACACATTTAATATATAAACAGCACGTGATTACAAATTCAATATAAATCCATACTTGATTACACATTCATATGATTTGTTATGACTGGGGGGGGGGGGGGGGATATTCCACGGTCCTCCCAACCGCCGAGGTGATCCCACCTCGCAGACCGCCACCCAGCAAGCCTGAGTCTGGGGGTAAATCCGCTACCGTAGGGGCATTGGGAACGAGCAAGACTCGAACCCGCCACCTCCGGGTTAGAATGCGGGCTGGTGGCCATTGGGCTTATTACAATAATCAGAATGATTTGTTATGACTGATGTTATTATAATTATGCTTATTACATGGTTACGCATTCAATAATCAGAACTTGATTGTTTATGCTTAATTATGTGATTAAATCTCTAATATACAGCATTATGTGGTTATTATAAGTTGATTTGGCTAATGTTTTGTATATAATTTATCCTTAATACGTGACTAGACATGAAATATTTAGTATTTTATATGAAATATTATGTATTACACGTTTTTGTTTTTACGTAATTACATAATCACTAAGTGTGGTTTCACATAAAATACTATAATAAAATCATGTAATCACGATATGGGTATTCAAAATCACATAGTCACTTAATAATACATAGTCAACTATTGTTACGTAATCACTTAGTGTGGTTTCACATACTATAACGAAATCACGTAATGAGTATTCAAAATCATGTAGTCATGTGCTGGGTATTCAAAATCATGTAATCAAGTAATGGGTATTCAAAATCACGTAATGGATATTCAAAATCATGTACATTTAAAAAAAATATAGCAATAGGTTGCTCGAATTAAAGAGAATACAATTCTTGTTAATACGGTGTAATTTAAAAAAATATTAGCCGTTTGAAAATCAAGAGGGAATAAGTTAAAGTGAGAAATGACAAAAATACCCTTTCTTTATATGTTTCTTCAATTGTTTGAATATTATATTTACGAAAATGTTACTGGCAAGATCAATGGTTGAGCTTGTCTCCTACACTTCGTACACAATTTTTGTCTTGTACAAAATCTTCTCTCTATAAATTTTAAGAGATTCAAGAATAATGTTTATCTTATAATAATTAAAAGTGAAAACAATGGGTTTAAATTTTATATCGTAAATTTTAAACAAAATAATGGTTTGGCCACATAAATTCCTTCTTCTTAAAGAAAAAAGCTGCATAGTAGGTGAAAATAAAATAAAAAGAAACGGTTTTTTTTTCTTAAAAACAAGCTGCATAAGGAGGTGAAAATAAAATAAAAAGAAACGGTTTTTTTAAAGCCACAATTGTTTAATATGGCCATATGGGTGGAACATAGCAATTAAAAATAACGTATAAAATGATTCATGTCAGAGTCGAACCAACGACCTAAGGCGGTTTAGCAGATTATTAACACGCACCATAACAACAACCTGGACTACCAAAAAACTCTTTAGGTGTTAAATTCATTTAAACATACATCGGAAACGCCTCTAGATCCCAAACATGTTCTATAAGAATACTAATTCATGTTCCTTCGAACCTGAACACTAACCATATACTGATATCATAATTACGCAAGGGGAATTTCTTGATGAGTGTTAAAAGGTGGACAACAAAGCACATAACATATAAAAAAATATACCGATCACCAGCGATGGATGAAAATCGAGTAGCCTTTGGCCGAGAGAGAGAAAAGAGAGATTGTGCGTGACGTTCTTGAGTCTCCTATGGGATTTTGACGAGCTATTGATGCGCCGTTTTAGTTCGTTGCCTAAGTTCCGTCAAGTTCAGCGAGCATAGATTGAAAGTGCTGTTATGTTGGGAAAAGGTGTAATAGATTGATTTGACACTGCTTTTGTACCTGATGAACTCCAAAACGGGTGATGCATTCAAATGGATTGCTTCTTGAAAGTTAGTATCGGCTGATGATTTGCTGGAAAAAAAAAACGAGTGCAAATTGATTGCAAGTTTAACAGAAAATCATTCTTGCTTAAAACACATTGTAACCGCTAATTTGGGTTACTCCGGCTAATTATATATACCTAAAATCATTTATAAATAATAATGCTTTTGTAAACTAAAGATATTTCATTATTATATATTATTTTTTTACGAATAAATAATATAGAATAATCGCATGATAAATTGGAATTTTAAAATCGAATAGGTGGTGATGAATGTGTGATAAAACAAATAAGTGAAGAAACAAAAACTTGAATAATAATTTAAGTATATGAATGTTTTTAGGATAAATGTAATATGGTGATTGGTTAATAAAATAAAATAAAAGTTAGGAGTTAAAAAAGGAGGGTTGAAATTTCATGGATGTTACAGTCTTTCTTAGTTTTGGGAACTTCGTCATGAAATTATTTTTAAAATAGGAGATCACACGTTTTGAGATTTGGTTAAAACCCCGCGTATACTAATTGAATAAATCTAATTTTATTTATCAAATAATAAAAAAGTTATATTTTAAAAAACCTCATCTATTACACGGGTCTAATAAATGTAATTTTGTATAATAAATAATAAAAAAGGTATATCTATAAAAAAACCACGTGTATTACACGGGTTTAATAAATCTGATTTTATATACCAATAATAAAAAAGTCATATCTTTTAATTTACTAATGGATAATACTCGATACGTGATGGATATAGTGATTTTGAAGATGGTTCTTGAAAAGAATATATGTTATTCAAGAAGCAAATCAACATCTATTTGAGTGATAAAATGTTGGTACCAATTCCGACAAATTGATTTATAAATTATGTAATAAAATTGATAAAATAATTTTTTTAGTAATGAAAATAAAAAGATTTCATATTGTAATACAAAGTTTGGTTTTCGTGATAAATAATTTGTTTTATTTAAAATATCTTAAATTAACAATTTAAATTTTAGAATAATATTTTATTAGAAAAATAGAAGAATGGTATTCAAAATTTAAAGTAGGATGAAATTTAATATTAGCTCATTATTCATTTATTTGTTTAATATAAGATAAGTTTGGAAGTGAGGCGAAAAAATCATAAAATAAACGCTTACAATGAATGATAGGCGTTACACGTTAATGTTTTATTATATAGTATAATATAAATATATATTTATATTGATATTGATATAAATAGATTATTATATTGTAGTAAAATTTGTTAACAAAGTCTCAATAAATTTAACCCTTTATTTAAAAATTGTAAATGTAACGAAGTCTGAAAATGTTGGCCCCTACCAAAAGGGTTAGAAAAAAAGACGTTGGGGTCCAAAAGGGTTAGAAAAAAAGACGTTGAGGGCTCAGATGTTAAAAAAATTCTTTTTGAGGCTAAAAGGGTAAAAGTGATATAACCACAGGGGCCAAAATTGTAATTTACTCTAATATCAAATTAGATAACTAAGTTTGAATTTGAAGTAAATAGATAAATATATAAGTAATAATTAAACTAAATAAATATTTAGTAGGAGGATTATCTATAATTAGTTAGAAGAGATTAAACTAAAATTATAATTATCCATAAGACATGGCCTAATATGATGACAAGTGTCCTCAAAGTGGTTTCTTTTATTATATGTATAGATTTTTATTCTTGAAATCGAGAATATCGAACTATACAAGACGTAAAAAAAATCCATCCCGCACTTTTAGGAGCGGGTCTTCTAAGTATAGAAAGTCACGAAACTCGTTTAAATTTAAAAAAGTATATTTTTGCTAAAAAATTGAGTTTAAAAAGTGAAATACTTTTTGTGCTTTTGATGGGATTTTTGTTTAATGCGTAGATTTAGAAATGAAGGGCTAAAAATAAAAATCCTATTGTCTCTATCACTTGTTTACTCGCATTCAGTTTTGGCTTTTTAGATCGTATACGTTTGTCGATTTCTAAATTTTTAGGAAACGTTATAACAAATAAATGAAGGACCATATATATATCTATAGGGTAAATTACTTTTTGAGTCCATGTGTTTTGGAGGTTTTAACCACTTGAGTCCAAAATCAAAATGTTTAACGTCCTGAGTCCCTATAGCCACTTTTCTTAACCATTTGAGTCCAAATTTCTAACTCTGTTTGAATTTTCTGTTAGTGTTTCACTAAAAGAGTAAAATACCCCTGCATATTATTATTATTATTATTATTTTATTTTATTATTATTATTATTATTAATTTGAATTCTTCATGAATAGTAATTCAAACTAAATTTAATAATAAATCATTATAAATTCATCATAATTCCATCAATATGATATTTCTAAAATTATTAATGTAATATGGTTTGTAAATATTTAGTTGTTTTATACACATTAAAAACAAACTCATATTTTCTTATGGTATGGGTTTTGATAATTATAATACAACTTCGTCTGCGATAATTAAACCGATATCTTTATCGATACCATGATGAACCGAACCAATATCATCCAAAAAACATCGGTACCGATGTTCGTTTTTATGGTTTCAATCGATGTAAAACACGTGCCGATTGTTATACCGAGTGCATGCTTCGCACGTATCGTATCATATCGTATCTCTAGGGTAGCAAATTGAACCGATAACGATCGAAATCCCGTCGTGATAGCGCGAAAAAACCCCATTAACTTATATATATATGATTTTACAAATGACATGAAAAATAATATAAATTTTATATGTAGTTTTATTAAAAAAAATATCGTTTTTTAACGTGGCATGATCAAGAAGCTCGAATATTGTCGCATGTGGTGATCTTCCAAATTATATTTTTTGTAATTATATTAGTTTTATCAAGCTCTAAATGATAAATGGTGATTAAACATTCTAAGTACTTATTTTTTAACTTGATTATGACTTGCGCTCATTAACTTTAAAAAAAGTAACTTCGAAGTTATGTTTATTATTTTCAACATTGTAGTATAATTAATTTTACTGAGAATAGAATCGTTCGGCTATCATACAAAACCCAACTGAAACCGACAATATATTTGATTTTTTAGTAACTTGCATTCTATTTTTATTTTATTTCAACATTGTTATATAAATTTTATTGAAAATGAATACGATGACGATCTCAATCGATCGACACCATTGGAACAACATTGGTGTCGGTACCTATGTTTGTTTATCATTTTCGATCGATGTAAAACAAGCGTTGATTTCTTTATAAAGTGCATGTATGGTACCAGTATTGTAACGAACCGAACCCAATATCAATCGAATGCCAACGGTAACGTACTGTCGCAACGCGGCGGGCATACACCCAAGTACATATTAATTTCAACTGATGATGAATAGTATCATTAATTTTAAATTTAAAATATATTAAAGTGTGTTTTCTTTCTTGATTTACAACGATTTACATGAAATATAAATATATTAGACCATTCGTAATGGTTTATGTCTCCTAAGGGGCATTTTTCGTCACATCAGCATCATAACGTCCCTTTAAAAATGTGTAACGGTTAACGCCCCTTAGTGCCCTTTCAATCATTACTTTTCGTTTTGTTTTCTATCCTTTGGAGAATATACTAGAAACGTTTCTCCCTCTTCAAGCCCCTATAACGCCTAGATGGACGGTGTTGTAGGCGTTATCAAGACCCTTTACGCCCATATAATACCCATTACGCATGGTCTTAAGGTGTGTATTCTTCTTTGTTCAACATAACGATTTACATGAAATATATGTTGAGTCTTTCTAATCTCTCGCTAACCATGTTCTTATTACATTTTAATACTAAAACTCTTCAGTTTTTATTTAATTCAAATAAATGCCTATTAAAAAACTACAATTTATGATTTTCTATAAACTTTTATGAAATTTGAATATATCAATACGTTGTACTTTTTTATCTACGTTTAATTGAAAGTTTTGTTTAAAATCGAAGTGTCAAATATTATTGACCTTTTTTTTTTGTTTTTTATCATGACTAAGCAATACCGTGCAAACAACTTCCGTAACGATATAGAGTATCTTTTTTATATTGTAAGCTATAGCAAGTGTTGGTCCCAACAATATTGGTGTCACGGCTATTCGAACCGAACAAGATACTCACTTTTATGGCTTTTCATTGATGTAAAACTCATGTCTGTATACTTTTGGGCATATAATACCTAATTTGGGGTTTTATCTTTCAATTGCTATAACGAGTGTCGGAACGTACCGATACCCTAATGAACTGAACTGATACCGGTCGAATTCCCAGCGCAACGCGTGGGGAGAATTCCACTAGTTATTATTAATTGTTAATAATACATAAACTATCTCACACACACTCACACAACACAGACATTACTCTCTTCCTCTTCTCTCCCCCTCTTCTCTCTCAACCACACCACCATCACCACCACCATCCTAACGTCGCCGCCACAACCACCATAAAAATGTTATGGTAGGAACAATGCAGGTACTAGATGCCAAGAGCTACTTCAGTTATATAAACGTGGAGCAGCCTACCCATGTATTTCGTGTCTCTTTATTCATTATCATCACCACTCTTTATTATCTCCTTCATAACAACCCCTAAGAACTTAAACATTCGGTTCCAATGGCCCCACTTTCAGATCTCGTCAACCTACAATTTACGGATTTCATTTACCTACAAAATCTCAACAATACATTTTCCAACCCGAAGAGAAAAGAAGAAGAAACAGTCATTCATCAACAACACACGACAATTTAGGGATTTCATTTACCTACAAAATCTCAACAATCCATTTCCCAAATTTGGGCACAATCACCCTAATTCAACTCCATCTTTGCTCTTATGTCTGATCTCTCACTCTCCTTCTTCAATTTACTTCTATTTCCATCATTTTCCTCTGTTTTTCACCGATTAAAACTTCCTGTCAACGAATCTGCCGTTGATTTGCTCATTCCTTTGTTCAATTTCATCATCGAAGCAAAGGTTTAGTTGTAGTTGATCTGTGTGCTCGTTTGAAGTGGTTTCACGAGTTAATTTGTTGATTTATTCCCGATCTAATCCAAGTTTGATTGCTAATGGTATGTATGATGTGTTAGATATTCATTTTGTTAAGCTAGATCTACGTTGTTTTGGGAGTTTTGTTGATGTGAATGCTGGTGGTGGCAGCGGCGTTAGGATGGTGGTGGTGATGGTGGCGGCGTTAGGATGGTGGTGGTGACGGTGGTGTGGTTGAGGGAGAAGAGGGAGAGATGAGGAAGAGAGTAACTGTGTGCGTTGTATGAGTGTGTTGTAACACCTCGAAAATTCACGTCCTATAATGTATTGACACGTGTCATAAGCTTGAACGTGTGAAAGGATACTCTAGAGGGACTAAAGTTGACAAACATGGAAAGTATGTGAATTTAAGTGTTCAAAATGTCAACGAGGGATAAATATACTTTACAATAACCCTACATAATGTTTATACCTTCAAACGAATAAATCATGGATCATACGAAGCTAAATATGAAAGAAAGTGAGAGATTACAAACTACAGGGGTTAAATATGTCAACATGTTTAAAGTATACCTCTGAGTGACCTTTAGCAAACCCAAAGCTTTGTAACGGTAAATTATGCTCACTAGAATACATGATAAAAATTTCATAAAGTTTCGTTATCGTATGAGAAAGTTATGATCAAATTCGTATGCGAGGGGTTAAAGTGTCAACGTTGAAAATTATGACTTTTCTGGTAAACATAAAGTGACCAAGGACTTAACAAAGTAGGTATAAGTCTTGAAGCCCTTATATGTAAATTTGGTGGGCTCAAAATGCAAGAAACAAAGTGGAATGGCCTTTCGAAGAACCAAGAGCCAAGATGCAACAACTAGAAAAGTTCTTAACCTGACAACATGACTCAGGCGGGCCGCGTAAGCCTTAACAACATCTTATCCGGGCCGCGTGCGATCCCCAGATACAGAAAAGTGAGACAGCAGCCTGTTTATACGCAATAACCGACTTAAAACAGATATTTTCACTCCATGGGCGACCCCTACATGCTTTTTAGACCTTAGGGAACATCTATGGATGATCCATGACCAATGGTAGACTTAGTTGTCAATAATCTAGTGAGATTAAAGCACTATATAAAGGGCCATTAGTTACAACTTTGATCACACCTTCCATCTGCATTCTTGAAGACTTCTGGAGCTCCAAAGCAGACCCAAGTCATCCCTAGTCGTACATAGGACTTTGGTAAGTACCCTTGACCTTCCTTAATAGAGTTTTTACTTAGTTTTAGCTTAAAAGTCAAACCGTCATAATTACCGTTTGACTTAGCGATTAATCATTAATGGTCCAGTGATTAGTCGAATTGAAGGTAGTTATAAGTTGGTAATTATGTGGGCAATAAACCCTTAGAAGGGCACCCTCTGATTCCCACTCTAACTAGACCATTTGTTGGGTCAAAGTTGATTAGAAAAAGTCAACAGAATGCTAACCTTCGAATTAACGCATAATTAACAATGTAGAAGGCATGTAACCTATTTTATCACTCATATAACTTGGTAATAAGTATAATAACAGGTCTAAGCTTGTTTGATCCGACAATTTTCTGTTTAGACCCGGTTCGGAACCGAAAGTCGCAAAACTTTGACTTTTGCTTTGACTTCAGTTCTGACCCGATTTAGTATGATTTGGAAATGCCTTAGAGCTTCCTTAGGACCAGGCTACATGTTAGTATAACCCTCTGTTGTTGGTTCATTGATTGACCGATTCATTTACATATTTTCGTTAATTGCTTAATGTTGACCATAATGCCCTTTTGACCATAAAACGAGAATTTTGGATATGTGAAAGGACAATAATCTTTGTTACTGATTCATAAACATGTCCCTAAATTTTCACATCAGTTGGAGGTCTAGATTAGGAGTTATGCTCATCGGCGTAATTAGAACGCCTTTTAGTAATTAAATGGCGTCATTAGCATAAAGCCTATCTAAACCCAATTTTAACACCAAACCTTTTTCCCACTGATGTAATATAATATTTTGGGATTTTTAAAGATTTTTAATTATTTTTAACCTGCTCATAACCTAAGGTTATGGCCTTGATTCGGTAAATACCGATTATACCCTTTTTGGTTATAAAATGAGTTCTACATAATATTTTGACACCAATCCAATTGCTACTGATTTTAAATAATAAATTAAGTATTTTGAACTTTATAACCTGGTCAGAAAACTCAGATTTCCTGTATAACCCGGAAATCGCTTAAAATGGCTTTTTAAGCATATTAAACACATAGTTTAGGTTTAAAACCATTTTTGGCACTTAAGACTTTTCACAACTGATATGACCTGTTAAAATAAGTTATTTTACTGATGTATTCAGACCCGAATCTCAGAATTTCATTTAATCTCTTTTATAATCTTTAAAATGACCAAAATACCCCTACGGGGCTTAAATTAAGATTAAACTCGTTTAGGGCATAATGGAAGATATCCTACTGATATCACAATATATTTAAAGCATATTGACTTAGGAAACCTGTATATGACTTTTACGGTTACCCGTTACGTTTCTTACGCGTTCGGTTCGGTTTATGTAACTAGTTTGCATAAATTAGCCGAAACGGGTCAAACATTGTCGTTTTTATCTCAAAATCCAGAATATGTTTAGATTACCCATATTATACAAGTCTTCAAACTTGTCGGGTCTAAATCACATCCTATTCCGGTCTTCGCTTAATCACGCGTTCGAACTGTATCTTTCCTTAAAACTAACCGGTCTAAGTTTAGGCTTAATTAAAGACCCGTTAGGATTCTAGTAGGTTATTATAAACCTTCGTTCCAGAATAGGAGACCCGGTAAAAGCTACACGCACTTGCTATTTGTGATTGATACTTGCAAAGGTAAATACTTTTAACTTATTTTCCCTATACGGGCTTGGGGTATGGTATATAAAATACCGCTTGGTCGGACATTGAATCTTTAATCAAATAGAGGTTAAATCATTGATATGCTCCGTTTTGAAATGTTTTGTTTGCTTAAAGCCTTTGGGGGGTTAATGACCATGTCCCGGATATCCTTGGCATCATCTTACGAGATGGCCACGACCTAAGCACGAGGTGTAGGCGTACACCCGTCAGTGCCAAAACTAAATAATGTGGTGTGTCTATTGATCTTTAACCCGGTCTACGGATCGGGCTACTGAACGCATAAGGAACATGTAATTCTTTTACAAGATTATATTCAAATAATTATCCCAAGTTATAAAGAGTTTGTGCCACGTGCATTCAAATCAATTTTATTAAACCTTTTCTAAATGAGTCAGTTGATTGTATTTACCAGTGTAAACTGACGTATTTTCCCAAAAAGGTTAAGTGCAGGTACTACGCGAACTAGGCTGGCTTTCTCCTAGCGTCCACAATAAGTCTCGCAAGCTTGGATGTCAAAACTGTTGAACAATGTTTCCATTTTATTTTTGATCCACCTGTGGATTATTTTCAACTATTTGTGATACTTGATATTACAATATTATTTGGTTGAAATGTATCTATCTTTTGCTTCCGCTGTGCATTTAAATATTGTGTTGTTTGACTGTAATGTTACCAACCACGTCACGATACTCCCCCACCGGGCCCACCGGTAATACGTGGAAATATCGGGGTGTGACAGGTTGGTATCAGAGCCAACATTGAGTGAATTAAACACTAGCCTTTTGTGTTTAATCTCAATGACACAATTGCACATTCCTAAATTTTCGAGTCTAGACAAAGAACATAGGAATAATCCAAATTTTGTTTTAATTTTAACTTTGTCCTTTATATTTCTTGTTGTATTTTTTATTGTTAACAGGAAAAATGCCGCCAAGATTTAGAAGAGGGGGAAGAGGCAAGGGGCCAATCACCGCCCCCAATGATCACGAAGCCGGGCCTTCGCACAGGCGAGCTCCTTCTACTACTGCGAGTGCCGATCCACAAGGAGCCTGGAGGACCTATATAGAGCCCGTTAGACGGTCTGTCTCGCACAGCTCAACACCTTCCTACCGAAACTCCTATGGGCCACAGTCAGAAAACGAGCCCAATAACCCTCAACCTTCATATATACCTCTCCAGCGATCCCTTTCGCACAATTCTTTTGGCAACCCCACTCCTGTTTTTCAAGGCCGGTTTAACCCGGCAAATTATATTCAAGAACCAGCGGGTTTTAACCCATTGGGACCGGAGGATCACTTTTCCGGCGATAACGCCATGGATATGGATGAGGACACCAACCCTATGGAACCACCGACTAGAACCCCCACACACCCTATTGAGGTCTCGGATGGATCTTCCTTTCATGGATCACCCTATGGTGGTCCAGACAGTTTCCAGGCAAGGTTTAACCAACATGAATGGTACTTCACACCTTCTCACCATTCATCACCTCACCAGCAGCAGCAGCAGTAGGATCCCTCTGGGGATTCACGATTCATGGCAGTCACGCCACCGCCTCCACCGCCGCCAGTTCATCAAGCACCTCCAGAACCACCAAGGCGTAGGAGAACGGGCGCACGTATATATGCGCGAGCAGGGGAGTTTCACTTCAGCACCCCCCATCACTCAAGTGGCAGTCACTACCCACCACTGCATGAAGACCCACAGATGGGTGGGCCTTCAAACCCAGTACCAGGGGTGAGTTCTGCACCAGTTGCACCACAGCCACCACCGATGGGTTTTGATAACCCGATTCCTGCATACGCCGGTTCAATGGCGTACAACCCGTTTGAGCAGCCGGCTCACACTCATTATAACTATGCAGAAGCCGACCCGTACCTAGTCGCGGCAAACTACAACGCCCTCCATCCGGAAGGACCGTATGGAGCTCCTTGGGGAGTGGGATATCCAACTCATGGATATCAAGTACCTGCTCGACCACCGATTCGGCAACAGTCGCAGCCACCACGATTTTCCCCACCAGAACAGGAGGAAATCCTCCAAAGACTTAGTCGGGTGGAACATGAGTTCCAAGAGGAACGTAGGAACAACAGGGGTTTCCTCAAGGGCCTAGCGAGCTTGCTAAAGGGGAAGAAGAAGAGGGATCATTAAATCCCTAAGTGTATTGTTGTATTTCCTATTTCAATCAAGTCCCTGCATGGACATTTATCTGTGTATTTAGTCCCTGCGTGGACATCTGCTTTAGCACTTGGTCCCTGCGTGGACTTGCGTTTCGGTTTAACCCCTGCGTGGGTAATTTGTCTATTAAAAGTCCCGTTTAGGGCGATGTGTAATCCTCTTTATAATTAATGGAATGTTAAGTTGATAAATTTCATTTTTTGCCATTATATGCATAATTAAATTATATGTGAAATAAATGAATCAAAATCATTCCTTTTAAAAATATATCTGCCTATTTAAATATTAATTAAGAATCTTAACGGTATAACCTAGCCCGCATGTCATTATAAGACTCGGCAAAGATGGTAAGACCTGTTTAAAAGATTCAAGTCTCTGTTAACATCTATAAACATGTTAACGCTCCTGGCAGATGTGATTCGTTAAAATCACACACGTCATTCTTATATAAGGATTCTTCAAAAGATTCCTATTCTAACCTTATGATCTATATATCATGGGTTTAAATCATCAAGTAAGATGATCATATATTAAACATCCATTGGTGATGTAGTGCCTACGGGCCATACTCATTGTCATATAAGACAAAAGACAGTAGTAGTCTACGACTCCCTGTCAAGAAAAGGTAAAGAACTATGTTCAAACCTTCATGCCTTGATTCTCTGAAATCATGGCTTATAATTTAGGATGTCCCTGTGACTAGGCCTTTAGTGCCACTAATAAAACAGTTATTTGTTTTATAATTATGATAAATTATAATAAAATCCTAAATAATTATGATTAACAAATTAACCAAATATGGTCTATGCTTACCATGGTTAACGAATTTCTATAAAAGACAATTCCATAATAAACCATTGTCAATATCTTATGTAGCAGTACAAGATACAATGGCCGACTCAGATGAAATTAATAGTCACCCAAGGGAGAATCAGAATGATGCTCGGATTAATATAGCGGGTGCTGAACTCCAAGCTTTAATAGACAATTCTGTTACAAAGGCAATAGAGCTGCAGTATCAGGATTATAGCGGGACTCGGAGTAGGACCCTATCCGCACCGCATTCAAAGCCTAAGACTCATTCTGAGGCTCATAGCAAGCCTCCCTCCAAGAAGGAAGAACCAAAGAAAGTTGATGACGATCGTCAGTCCACAAATCAACAAAGTGTTCCATCTCAAAAGATCATATTGAATCAAGGACCCCGTGATAAGGGTTGCTCCTACAAGTACTTTGTTTCATGCAAGCCCCGAGATTTCACTAGGGAGAAAGGAGCTATAGACTGCATGACATGGTTGGATGAGATGGACACCGTGGTTGATATCAGCTGGTGCACTGAGAAGGATGTGGTAAAATTTGTGTCTCAGTCGTTCAAAGGTGAGGCCTTAGCCTGGTGGAGATCGTTGATTCAAGCTACTGGGAAGATTCCACTGTACAATATGACATGGGAACAATTTATTACCCTCATCAGGGAGAATTACTGTCCTCAACATGAGGTGGAAAAGATTGAGTCGGATTTTCTGTCACTGGTAATGAAAAATCTGGATTGCCAAGCTTACCTTATGAGCTTTAATACAATGTCAAGGTTGGTTCCTTATCTGGTGACTCCGGAACCCAAAAGAATAGCTCGTTTCATTGGGGGTTTAGCCCCAGAGATTAAGGCAAGTGTAAAAGCCTCTCGGCCAGCTACATTTAGGTCTGCAGCTGATATATCCTTGTCCCTCACACTGGACGCGGTCAGGCAAAGATCGCTGAGGAACACGGATGCCGAGAAAAGGAAGCGCGAAGATGACAATTCGCGACGGTCAGATAAGAAGCACCGGGGAAACAATGACCACAAGAAGGGGTCTGGTTCTAAGAAGGATGGGCATCAATCTGGAGATAAGCCCAAGAGTAAGATTTTTCAGAAGCACCACTTTGGGAGGTGCAGACTTGACACAAAATCCCAATCTCAGCAGAGGCCATGTGGTATTTGCAAATCTACGGAACACAAAACCTTGGAGTGCAAGAAACTGAAGGACGCAACATGCTATAGTTGCAACGAAAAAGGGCACATTAAGATAAATTGCCCTAAAAATGCAAAGAAAGCTGACGATGGAAAGAAGACCAATGCTAGAGTCTTCAGGATGGATGCAAAGGAAGCTGTGCAGGACGACAATGTGATCACAGGTACCTTCCTTATAAATGATGTTTATGCGAGAGTGCTATTTGATTCAGGAGCTGATAAATCATTTGTAGATAATAAGTTTTGTAAGTTACTGAATTTACCTGTTAAAACCCTAAGTGTGAAGTATGAGGTGGAATTAGCAGATGGCACCTTAGAAACCGCCTCAACCATATTAGATGGATGTTTCATATCCATTAAGAACCACTCTTTTCCTTTGTCCCTACTTCCTTTGAAGTTAGCCGGTTTCGACATAGTTTTGGGTATGGACTGGTTATCTCATAACCAGGCCCAGATTGTCTGCAATAAGAAGCAAGTGGTGATCAAGACTCCGTCTGGTGAATCACTTACCATTCAGGGAGATACCCAGTATGGACTGCCTGAGCAAGTGACTATGCTCATGGCCTCTAAGTGTTTAAAGAAGGGTTGTGTCATCTACATGGCACAAGTGACTATTGATGAGCCGAAACCCAAGATTGAGGATATCCACGTCATTTCTGAATATCCCGAAGTATTCCCGGAAGAACTACCTGGTTTACCACCAGATAGACAAGTAGAATTCAGAATCGACATCATCCCTGGAGCAGCACCTGTTGCTAGAGCACCTTATAGGTTGGCACCTACAGAGATGAAGGAATTGAGAACGCAACTAGATGAATTGCTAGCCAAAGGTTTCATTAGACCTAGTTCGTCTCCTTGGGGAGCACCCATCTTATTTGTCAAGAAGAAGGATGGATCGATGCGTCTGTGCATCGATTACCGTGAGCTTAATAAGGTCACTATCAAGAATAGGTATCCATTGCCCAGGATCGACGATCTGTTCGATCAACTTCAAGGGGCAAGTTACTTCTCTAAGATTGACTTAAGGTCAGGCTATCACCAACTGAAGGTTAGAGATGAAGACGTTCACAAGACTGCATTTAGGACTCGCTATGGTCACTACGAGTTCCTAGTGATGCCTTTTGGGCTCACTAATGCACCAGCCGCATTCATGGATTTCATGAAGCGTGTCTGCAAACCATACTTGGATAAATTTGTTATCGTCTTCATTGACGACATTCTGATTTATTCAAAGAATCAGGCCGACCATGAGAAACATCTTCGATGTATTCTTTCACTACTTCAACAGGAGAAACTCTATGCCAAATTCTCTAAATGTGAATTTTGGCTTCGTGAAGTCCAATTTCTTGGACACATGGTTAGTGAACGCGGAATCTAGGTGGATCCCGCTAAGGTTGAAGCTGTCATGAATTGGCAAGAGCCAAAGACGCCCACAGAAATTTGCAGTTTCTTGGGATTGGCAGGATACTACAGGCGCTTTATTGAAAATTTTACAAGAATTGCTGCACCCCTAACTTCCTTGACTAGGAAGGATATTAAGTTCAACTGGGGACCCAAGCAGCAAGAATCTTTCGATATTTTGAAGCAGAAGTTGAGCAACGCTCCTGTACTGACATTGCCTGAAGGTACCGAAGAATTTGTAGTTTACTGCGACGCATCACACACTGGCATGGGGTATGTGCTTATGCAGAAAGGCAAAGTTATTGCCTATGCTTCACGTCAATTAAAGGTGCATGAAAAGAATTACACCACCCATGACTTGGAGTTGGGTGCCGTTGTATTTGCACTAAAGCTATGGAGGCACTATTTATATGGTGTCAAGTGTGTGATCTATTCTGATCACAAGAGCCGATGGCTTGAGTCGAAAGGAAAGGGTGAAGCCCATCCGAATCAATGCCAAGAGCATTGAGATAAAGAATAGTTTGAATGAAAGGTTGTTAGCTGTACAGAAGGAAGCTGTGTTGGAAGCTAACTATCCTAACGAAAAGCTAGGGGTAACCGAGGAGCAGTTATCTCTTGGCAAGGACGGAATTCTGAGATTGAATGGACGAATATGGGTTCCAGTTTATGGAGGACTTCGAGATGTTATCCTCCAGGAAGCCCACAGTTCTAAATATTCCGTTCATCCTGGAGCTGACAAGATGTACCAGGATCTGAAGGCAAATTTTTGGTGGATAGGCTTGAAGAAGTCTATAGCTACCTATGTAGCTAAATATTTGACGTGTGCGCAAGTCAAAGCTGAACATCAGAAGCCGTCAGGTTTGCTACAACAGCCTGAACTTCCCACATGGAAGTGGGAAATGGTGACGATGGATTTCATCACCAAGTTGCCAAAGACAAGGAAGGGAAATGATACTATATGGGTGATAGTAGATAGACTGACTAAGTCAGCACATTTCCTACCCATCAAGGAGACCTATAGCTCCGACATGTTAGCCCAATTATACGTCGATAAGATAGTAGCTCTACATGGCGTACCAGTGTCTATTATCTCTGACAGGGATACTAGATACACGTCACATTTTTGGAAGAGTTTCCAACAATCTTTGGGCACGCACTTAAATTTTAGTACGGCTTACCATCCTCAGACGGACGGCCAGAGTGAGCGTACAATCCAAACGTTGGAAGACATGCTTCGTGCATGTGTGATTGATTTAGGTGGTAGTTGGGATAACCACCTGCCATTGATCGAGTTCTCGTATAACAATAGCTATCATACCAGCATTAAGGCTGCGCCTTTCGAGGCCTTGTACGGTAGAAAGTGCAGAACTCCCGTTTGTTGGGCGAAAGTTGGAGATGTCCAACTGTCAGGACCGGAAATAGTCTTTGAAACGACGGACAAGATTGTCCAGATTCATGACCGCCTGAAAGCTGCCAGGGATAGGCAGAAAAGCTACGCGGATCTAAAGCGTAAACCTTTTAACTTCGAGGTAGGTGACAAAGTGTTGCTCAAAGTATCACCCTGGAAGGGAGTGATGCGATTTGGTAAGAAAGGCAAGTTAAGCCCAAGATACATAGGACCATTCGAGGTCATCGAACGTGTCAGATCAGTTGCCTATAAGTTAAACTTACCTGAAGAGCTCAGTGGTATTCACAATGTATTCCACATCTGCAATCTGAAGAAGTGTTTCGCTGATGAATCACTAGTCATACCACACACAGATGTGCACATAGAAGAGAGCTTGAAGTTTGTTGAAAAACCCGTGTCGATCGAGGATCGACAGGTTAAGAAGCTTCGAAGGAAGCATGTGCCAATAGTAAAGGTTAAATGGGATGCCCGTAGAGGTCCCGAATACACATGGGAGGTTGAGTCCACAATGAAAGAAAAGTACCCTTATTTATTTCAGTAAATCTCGAGGTCAAGATTTCTTTTAAGGGGGTGAGGATGTAACACCTTGAAAATTCACGTCCTATAATGTATTGACACGTGTCATAAGCTTGAACGTGTGAAAGGATACTCTAGAGGGACTAAAGTTGACAAACATGGAAAGTATGTGAATTTAAGGGTTCAAAATGTCAACGAGGGATAAATATACTTTACAATAACCCTACATAATGTTTATACCTTCAAACGAATAAATCATGGATCATACGAAGCTAAATATGAAAGAAAGTTAGAGATTACAAACTACAGGGGTTAAATGTGTCAACATGTTTAAAGTATACCTCTGAGTGACCTTTTAGCAAACCCGAAGCTTTGTAACGGTAAATTATGCTCACTAGAATACATGATAAAAATTTCATAAAGTTTCGTTACCGTATGAGAAAGTTATGATCAAATTCGTATGCGAGGGGTTAAAGCGTCAACGTTGAAAATTATGACTTTTCGGGTAAACATAAAGTGACCAAGGACTTAACAAAGTAGGTATAAGTCTTGAAGCCCTTATATGTAAATTTGGAGGGCTCAAAATGCAAGAAACAAAGTGGAATGGCCTATCGAAGAACCAAGAGCCAAGATGCAACAACTAGAAAAGTTCTTAACCTGACAGCATGACTCAGGCGGGCCGCGTAAGCCTTAACAACATCTTACGCGGGCCGCGTGCGATCCCCAGATATAGAAAAGTGAGACAGCAGCCTGTTTATACGCAATAACCGACTTAAAACAGATATTTTCACTCCATGGGCGACCCCTACATGCTTTTTAGACCTTAGGGAACATCCGTGGATGATCCATGACCAATGGTAGACTTAGTTGTCAATAATCTAGTGAGATTAAAGCACTATATAAAGGGCCATTAGTTACAACTTTGATCACACCTTCCATCTGCATTCTTGAAGACTTCTGGAGCTCCAAAGCAGACCCAAGTCATCCCTAGTCGTGCATAGGACTTTGGTAAGTACCCTTGACCTTCCTTAATTGAGTTTTTACTTAGTTTTAGCTTAAAAGTCAAACCGTCGTAATTACCGTTTAACTTAGCGATTAATCATTAATGGTCCAGTGATTAGTCGAATTGAAGGTAGTTATAAGTTGGTAATTATGTGGGCAATAAACCCTTAGAAGGGCACCCTCTGATTCCCACTCTAACTAGACCATTTGTCGGGTCAAAGTTGATTAGAAAAAGTCAACAAAATGCTAACCTTCGAATTAACGCATAATTAACAATGTAGAAGGCATGTAACCTATTTTATCAATCATATAACTTGGTAATAAGTATAATAACTGGTCTAAGCTTGTTTGATCCGACAATTTTCTGTTTAGACCCGGTTCGGAACCGAAAGTCGCAAAACTTTGACTTCTGCTTTGACTTCAGTTCTGACCCGATTTAGTATGATTTGGAAATGCCTTAGAGCTTCCTTAGGACCAGGCTACATGTTATTATAACCCTCTATGGTTGGTTCATTGATTGACCGATTCGTTTACATATTTCCGTTAATTGCTTAATGTTGACCATAATGCCCTTTTGACCATAAAACGAGAATTTTGGATATGTGAAAGGACAATAATCTTTGTTACTAATTCATAAACATGTCCCTAAATTTTCACATCAGTTGGAGGTCTAGATTAGGAGTTATGCTCATTGGCGTAATTAGAACGCCTTTTAGTAATTAAATGGCGTCATTAGCATAAAGCCTATCTAAACCCAATTTTAACACCAAACCTTTTTCCCACTGATGTAATATAATATTTTGGGATTTTTAAAGATTTTTAATTATTTTTAAGCTGCTCATAGCCTAAGGTTATGGCCTTGATTCGGTAAATACCGATTATACCCTTTTTGGTTATAAAATGAGTTCTACATAATATTTTGACACCAATCCAATTGCTACTGATTTTAAATAATAAATAAAGTATTTTGAACTTTATAAGCTGGTTAGAAAACTCAGATTTCCTGTATAACCCGGAAATCGCTTAAAATGCCTTTTTAAGCATATTAAACACATAGTTTAGGTTTAAAACCATTTTTGGCACTTAAGACTTATCACAACTGATATGACCTATTAAAATAAGTTATTTTACTGATGTATTCAGACCCGAATCTCCGAGTTTCATTTAATCTCTTTTAAAATCTTTAAAATGACCAAAATACCCCTACGGGGCTTAAATTAAGATTAAACTCGTTTAGGGCATAATGGAAGATATCCTACTGATATCACAACATATTTAAAGCATATTGACTTAGGAAACCTATATATGACTCTTACGGTTACCCGTTACGCTTCTTACGCGTTCGGTTCGGTTTATGTAACCAGTTTGCATAAATTAGCCGAAACGGGTCAAACCTTGTCGTTTTTATCTCAAAATCCAGAATGTGTTTAGATTACCCATATTATACAAGTCTTCAAACTTGTCGGGTCTAAATCACATCCTATTCCGGTCTTCGCTTAATCACGCGTTCGAACTGTATCTTTCCTTAAAACTAACCGGTCTAAGTTTAGGCTTAATTAAAGACCCGTTAGGATTCTAGTAGGTTATTATAAACCTTCGTTCCAGAATAGGAGACCCGGTAAAAGCTACACGCACTTGCTATTTGTGATTGATACTTGCAAAGGTAAATACTTTTAACTTATTTTCCCTATACGGGCTTGGGGTATGGTATATAAAATACCGCTTGGTCGGACATTGAATCTTTAATCAAATAGAGGTTAAATCATTGATATGCTCCGTTTTGAAATGTTTTGTTTGCTTAAAGCCTTTGGGGGGTTAATGACCATGTCCCGGATATCCTTGGCATCATCTTACGAGATGGCCACGACCTAAGCACGAGGTGTAGGCGTACACCCGTCAGTGCCAAAACTAAATAATGTGGTGTGTCTATTGATCTTTAACCCGGTCTACGGATCGGGCTACTGAACGCATAAGGAACATGTAATTCTTTTACAAGATTATATTCAAATAATTATCCCAAGTTATAAAGAGTTTGTGCCACGTGCATTCAAATCAATTTTATTAAACCTTTTCTAAATGAGTCAGTTGATTGTATTTACCAGTGTAAACTGACGTATTTTCCCAAAAAGGTTAAGTGCAGGTACTACGCGAACTAGGCTGGCTTTCTCCTAGCGTCCACAATAAGTCTCGCAAGCTTGGATGTCAAAACTGTTGAACAATGTTTCCATTTTATTTTTGATCCACCTGTGGATTATTTTCAACTATTTGTGATACTTGATATTACAATATTATTTGGTTGAAATGTATCTATCTTTTGCTTCCGCTGTGCATTTAAATATTGTGTTGTTTGACTGTAATGTTACCAACCACGTCACGATACTCCCCCACCGGGCCCACCGGTAATACGTGAAAATATCGGGGTGTGACATGTGTGTAAGATAGTTTATGTATTATTAACAATTAATAATAATATGGAGGGGCATTTTAGTCTTTTAATGAAAAACTAACAGAAAATTCAAACAGAGTTAGAAATTTGGACTCAAATGGTTATGAAAAGTGGCTATAGGGACTTAGGGCGTTAAACATTTTGATTTTCGACTTAAGTGGTTAAAACCCTTAAAACACAAGGGCTCAAAAAGTAATTTACCCATATCTATATTTTGGGTATGCTCGTAAGACCATGCGTAGTCGTTGGGGTGAATAATGCCCCACCCTAGGGCTTTTTGCGCCATGTGGCAGCTCAGTTAGCAATGGGGCATTATTGGGCGTTTTTACAAAAGAGGTGTAGTGAGGATGTGGGGGTTGTGGGGCATTATGTTTTGTAATAAAATAAAATAAAATAAAACATTTAAAAATCTTATTGGCCACCAAATGGAAGCTCAAATGTGATTGGCCAAGAATCCCCCCATTTGGCGTGATTTATAACACGCCTCAACAACAAAAATGCCAAACACGCCCATGGGTAGTCGCTTGGGGGCGAGATTGGACGTTATTCGTCACAAAAACGCCCTTTTGGACAACCACTACAGGTGGTCTAAGGCTCAAGCTATCACAAGAAAGTGAGTGCGAAATAGTGTGATTTTGGCATAAAAGGAGATTTTATTGTTTCTACTTGTTAATACCTAAAAGTTTCCTTTTATATCTACAAATTGAAAACATTTATATAGGTGTTTTAGCTTTTGAAAATCGTTTTGATGCGAGTTACTTTTAGACGGATTATAAATTTCAACAACAATAAAGTTTATTTTTGTATAAATTTGAAAAAAAATTAGGTAGCTACACGAGAGTTTTGTGAACAATTAAGATAATGTAAATGAAAAATGTAAAGAGGAAACAGAAACGAGACTTCCTTTTGGTTGAAGTCATAGAGAATCTTAGCGGTGTATGTTTGTCCACGTGTTGTCTCCATTATCATAATTAGCCCCCAATGTCTCTAGCACATCTTTCTTGTCCACTAGGTTCCTTCTTTTTTGTTCCTATAAAAGAAAAATTAAAAGAAAATGATAATATCCGAGTTTGAAGACTTATCACATAACTAGAATATCCTTTGGTTTTTGAAAATTTCATTACTACGATGTTATCTTCTTATAATTTATTTGTTTCTTTTTTTTAGTTTTTTCTCATAAAGTCAGGTTTCACTTAGAAATGCTTTAAAGGATATTAAAAAAATTAGAAGTTTGGAAATGAATCTCTAGCCATAGGTTTCACTTAGAAATGTTGATTTCCTCATTTTTTTTAACGGCCAACAAACTCAATCCCGA